>OZ010729.1:38188694-40588694 GCA_963932275.1 Andrena praecox
AGAGCGTGGAGTAAGAGGCGTGTAGATTAAGCGAATAGATGTAAGGCGTAGATGTAAGGACTAGGTGTAAGGAGTAGAGATAAGGAATAGGCTAAGGAATAGGTATAAGGAATGGATGGATGGATGGAATAGGTATAAGAGAAATGTAGGAATAAGAGGGAATGTAATGGTTCGGATTGTAATCCCCAAGGGGAAACAAAAAATAAACTACTGGTAAAATAAGAAGGATCGACATAAAAAAGGATTTTCTGCAAGTTTACAGATGCCTCCTTATATCCCAAGAGAGTTTAATGCAATATTAACAATAGTTTTTAAAAAAAATTCCTAAATTTCGGGGGCTGTTCCACGAGAATTCCCCCTTAATGGGACGTGTCTTTGTTTGTAGCGGTGTTACAAAGTTTTTCTACAATTTTTGTGTCTGAACGTTTTGACCTTTTAACTACCTAACGCCACGTCCGCACCGGTTTCCGTTTATATTCCGTGATATTCCGCGAGGTGGCGCTTTACGTGTGTACTCAAGCAATATTCGCTCTCTGCTATTCCTTTAATTTCTCAGGCAATTTACTTTTTCCGTGAGTTCGGCGGTTGTTCACTGTTTTCCTGTGTGCAAGTGGTTGTGGATTGAATTCAGTGGTGCTGGTTCTCCCAGCTGTTGCCGTATATTTCGTCGAAATCTATCGTCTATTCTTGGAATCCGTTGGTCGGGAGCCATTATCACCTGCTGTCGAAGTGTTTTTCTGGCAGTTTTTCTCTGTGCGTTTGTGTACACACTACACGCAGTTTAACTCACTGGCCCGGTGTTGTCGTCAAACAGGAGTCAGGTGCCATCTATATTTGACTGTTCGGTTTACTAATCATAACGATAAATTACTGACTTATCGACGCTGCCTCATCACGCCTTCCTGTAAATACTGCTCGAAATTCTTGCCTAAGTCTGGTCTGTGTTCCGGTTGCAGCTTAAACAAAATCTTTCGATGCAAACGACATCTGCTGCAATAACTGGCCCTGCCTCCCAGCCAAATGCTGGCCACTCGGCTCGTCTGTCGCAGAACCCGGATGATCTATCCAATATTGGCGCTACTCTTTCTGACATACGGGGCCAACTTCGTTGCCTCAATGATATAAAGCAAAGCCTTTCTAAGCTTGATGACATTACCGCTACGCTGAACGAATGCATGGAGCGTGTTGAGAACTTGCACCTGTCAGTCCAGGACGTCTCTCGGCGTGTGGATGGGCTTTCAACAGCACAGTATCAACTATCGATACGATGTGACAACATCGAGCGGCGCATTGCTGCAAGTGATAATGCCCACCTTTCACCTACAACTGATGCTACATCTGTAGGGCTGATCTCTACCATGTCGCGGCGTCTACAGCGGCTTGAAGAAGCCAGCTGGCTCCACGAACTGGCCGTTACGGGTTTACCAGAATTCTCCAGTGACTCCTTAATGGAAGTCATCTCTTCTATCGCTGCTGCCATTAATGTTACCTTTGCCGCTACTGATGTAGCTGCAGCTACCTGCATCAATAGCAAAAAGTCTAGAACCAAAACAGTGATAGTGAGATTCACGTGTGCTTTCGTTCGTGACTCCTGGCTAAGCAAGAAAAGAGCAAAAAAAGACTTAAAAGCTGCTGAAGTCATCCCGAGTTGGCCGGACACCCTGATTTATATAAATGAAAGGTCAACAGCGGAGGAGCGCCGAATCTTTGCAGAGGCGAAGCAATTTGCGAAGGCTCACAACTTCCAATACGTCTGGATGAGAAGAGGCGTCACGTACGTCCGCAAAGACAGCAGCGCAAAGGCCACGCGGTTTCTTGTGCCTCAGGCCTCTCAACTGGGGACTGAGTCGTGCAATGCAACTGTATCTGGACCAACCACTGGGACGCCCCGGCGGAACTCTTCTGTGCCGTACGACATGCCAAACGCCAACAATTGACGTTTGCCGAACGTAGTGAATGTTGCGCCTCAGGCTCCCTATCGTAGGAGGCTATATTTTTCTCCGGTGACTTCTAAATCTGTCAATGATAATCACAATCACAGTCTTATCTTCTCTAACTCAAACGCTTGTCCACATCTCTCTATCGCGCATCTGAACGTTCGCTCTCTTGCGTGTCATCTTAATAACCTCATTGATCTCATTTCCTGCACAAATATTGATATTTTAACTTTAAGTGAAACGTGGATCTGTCCGAGGGATCCTTCGACGAGCTTCGACATTGCTGGTTATTCGTTAGTCCGAGGGGATAGAAAGATTTATGTTTCAGTTAGAGGGGGTGGGGTGGCTATTTTCGTAAAATCAAGCCTGTGGTTTAAAATGCTTTGTACTCAGATTCCTGAGTCATACAATTGCGATAAATCCCTTGATGTTGTTGGGATCAGGGTTACTATTTCGCGCTCATCCTTCTCAATTTATTCTGTTTACAAGCCGCCGAAATGCCCTCCCGCTGCAATAGCTACTTTAGAGTCTTTTCTTTGCGATTGTGCGTTGTCAACCGACTTTCTTATGTGCATGGGTGACTTTAATATTGACCTAGGTAATACATGCTCGACTGGTTTCACTGACATCAGTAACCTCATACATTCCCTTGATCTGAAACAGCTAATTAATGAGCCAACTCGTATAACACTTTCTAGTGCTACCATTCTGGATCTAATTATGGTTAGCAAAAATCTTAAAATCATCTCTTCTGGTTGCCTTGAAGTCAGTGACATTAGTGACCACTGCTTAGTCTACGCTGTATTGGACATTTCTAAGCCTCAGTCTGCGCAACGCTTTGTTTTGCGGCGTAGTCTGGGAAAGATGCGTGAAGAACAATTCAATCGTTCTGTAGCCCGAATTAACTGGGATGAGGTCTACAATTCGCCCAATGTTGATCTGAAACTTTTAGCTTTTACGAGCATTATAACTAATGTCTTTGACACCTACGCCCCAGTACAGCGAATACGCGTCACAAAACCGCGAGCGCCTTGGCTTACACCGAATATAAAGAGGCTCATGGTACTTCGGAATAAAGCTCTATCCAGATTTAAGCGTACTCGTTCAGAGACGCACTGGAACTACTATAAGCAGCTGAGAAACTACGCGACATTTGCAGTTAAGGCTGAAAAGTCGGCTTTCTGCCAACTCATTTCGACCCGATCCTCTCCTAAATCCTTTTGGAATTTTCTTTCCTGTTCTGGTGCTCACTCTTCCTCTCGATCGCTTTCACTTCCGCCACGCTTCTCTAACCCCACGGCGATTAACAACTATTTCATTGACGTCATCCCTGCAACTCCGGTTAGCTCGGACCTTATTGCGAAGTATTCGCTTCCTGCTGCTGGTGGGTCTCAGTTTAAATTCAAACCTTTCAGTGGCAACGATATCTTGGCGGTACTGCGGGCCACTAAACCCACGTCGTCCGGTCCATTTGACATTACGGTTGAGATGCTCTCCTATATTTTTCCATCCTTTCTGGATCCTCTTGTGCATATTTTTAACTCCTCTCTCTCCGCCGGTACATTCCCATCTATATGGAAACACTCCTCTGTTCACCCAATCCCGAAGGCCGCGAATCCTAGCTCTTTCAATGCACTACATCCCATTTCGGTCACTCCTTTCCTCTACAAAATTTTTGAAAAACTCTGCCATAAACAATTTACACAGTATCTATGTGACACAGCATCTATTCCGAAGTACCAATCAGGCTTTCGCTCAGGGTATAGTGCGACAACCTCGCTAGTACATTTATCTGACTCCGTCTTAAATGCTTTTGACTCGCGGCGCCTGGCTTGCATAGTCTCTCTTGACTTTACTAAGGCATTTGACACGCTTAATCACGATCTGCTTTTGGCTATGCTGAAGGGAATTGGTGTTTATGATACTGCTCTGGATTGGTTTCGCTCATTTATTACGGGTCGTTCGCAGCAAGTTGTTCTTACTAATCCATTACCAACTTATTCCACCGTGCGATCTACGTTATGGGGTGTTCCACAAGGCTCGGTTTTTGGTCCGATATTGTTTAGCATTTATGTGTCTCAACTCCCGCGTGTTGCTACCTACTGTCAAACTTACATGTATGCGGATGACACTCAACTTCTCTTATCTTTCCATCCTGGCGATGCCGTTATGGCTGCTGCTCAAATTGAAACTGATCTAACCAAGATTCATGAATGGTCTACTTCCCATGGACTTCGTCTTAATCCTTCCAAATCGTCTATCCTTCTGGCTGGCTCCACCCCTATCCTTCAATCCGTCAACTCCTTCCGTCTCAAAATAAACAATATTCTGGTTCCTGTACTCTCCTCTGTGAAAATTCTTGGTGTTACGTTTGATTCCTCGTGGAAATTTACTTATCATGTGTCATCCAAAATAAACAGTGCTCGGCTTCGCCTCAAACTCCTATACCCACTTAGGAAAATTCTCTCGCGTCGTCAAAAGCTGCTCGTCTCGCAACTTCTTGTCCTATCTTTATTTGACTATGCCGATGTTGTTTATTGTCCATGCCTTACAAAAGCGGCGCTCGCGAGAATCCAATCTGTCCAAAACTCTTGTCTTCGTTTCACTTTCTTGGCTCGCAAATACGATCACGTAACTCCGCTTATTAAGAAATCAGGGTGGCTGGTTATGAAACTCAGGTGGATTCTTCATCTGTGTTGCCTAGTCTATAAAATAATTCGTGATGACACCCCTCCTTACCTGCGTGAGCTAATTAAGAGGAACTCTGACTTCTATGCTACCGGCAGTTGTGTTACGCGGTCGGAATCTCTGCTGGCCGTACCGATACATCGCACATGTAAATACTGTGGCTCATTTTCGTATGCTGCTTCTCGTTATTTCAACCTTCTCCCTCCGAGTATCTGTTCACTTCCTACCCTGTCATCCTTCAAAGCTGCGGCAAGCGCTTATCTAATAGATCATCCGCTTATTTAACATTCCCTTGTACTACCTCTACTCCTCACCTCCTCTACTTTACTTAGTTCTATGCTTAGTTTAGTTTTGTTTTTGTCTTTAGTCTTAGTTTTTAGTTTTTCTTAAGTTTTTCAAGTTTGCGCTTGGTCTGTACGCTATTACGAGGTTAGGCCTAATAACAGCTATAGCTGAGCCTCGCCTTTTCACCTTACTGTATACTAATTGGTGAAATAAAGACGGAAAATAAAATAAAATAAATAAAAATATCATTTTTTGGAACGATGCGTCATTATTGTGGCTTTTACACGCAGGTGGCGAAAAATCTCCTCGTACACGGGCATAGCACCGCGGTCAACCTTGTCGTAGCTAAAATTTTTTAAATGGAGACGGGGACGAGACCAGTCGACACATTGTTTTCAAACCTCATTACAGTAATCTGGGGTGCGAGTGGTAAACCGGCCATAAAAACCGGGCCGGGGAATTCCCAATAGCTATTTGCAACGTTAATTTGAAAGAGACCATCTTAAAATTCTCGTAGTTCGGGCATCGCTGCTATCCAGCGGTCGCTGGCAGCTCTGAACGCCGGGCCGGTGCGAGAAGTGGTTTCGAGAAGTGTGCCTCCGTTTGAAAGTCGAACTTCGGTCACACTCGGGCCTCGTCGCCGGCAGACCCCCGGTGCCTTGTTCCTTCGCGCTCGGAATTCGGCCACGTTCGGAACGCATCGCGTCACCGATCGTGGGGGCTCGTTCCAGCGCGAGCGTCTTCAAATAATAATAACATGAATAGAGAGACGAAGTGGGAACTGATTCTTGCATAATTGTTCTGAGGAATAATTGTAACACGTGAGCCACACGATCAGCCACATAGCCACCGTTTTTGTTCAAATACTTTATTCATGTTCTTGTTTTCTTTTCTATGATTGTATCCTTAATGCATAGGTCGGACGAAGGGGGTAACTAACGGGACGTGTCTTTGTTTGTAGCGGTCTTTGAATTTTTTCTACAATTTTTGTGTCTTAATGTTTTGACCTTTTAACTACCTAACGCCACGCCTGCACCGGCTTCCGTTTATGTCATTTTTTGGAACGATGCGTCATTATTGTGGCATTTACACGCAGCCAGCGAAAAATCTCTCCGTCCGGGGGTATAGCGCCGCGGTCAATCCTGTAGCAGCTAAAATTTTTGAAATGGGGACGGGCACGAGACCAGTCGACACATTGTTTTCAAACCTCATTACAGTAATCTGGGGTGCGAGTGGCAAACCGGCCATAAAAGCGGAGCGACTAGCTCGCTTACCTGTGCCGGGGGCCTCCGCTTCAATACCTAATAACTGTTTGCGACTTTAATTTGAAAGGAATAATTCTAGAAACGAGCATATTTTGTAGGTAGCACATCAAGGAACTGTTTCGGTTCATGTATAAAAACGGCTGAATACGAACATCGTACATCAATCAGCTGCAGCGGTTTTCGGTAACGAACGTTTCGAATCGCTTCGTGTGTTATTCGAATGAGGAAGTTCTGGGTTATTATTTCAAAACCACCGTCTATTTTACACAGAGACATAGAACATAATTTTACTCGGCAATTAATATTTTTGTTTTAAAAGTACTTGGAAGTTTTACAATATTCAAAGGATATCTAAGACTTCCCAAAACATCTTAATTCGAGTAAAAGTCGAAGCAAATTCGAAACATTCGTCCGGAATTTGAATAGAATCTCGCGGTATCGAGATTCGAGATCTCGCCCGAATTTTGCCAGCCCGTCCCGAAGCTCCGATTTCCAAGTCCCCGGTGACCGAGTGGTACGAACCGCCCGACAGGCCGGGGGTCTGCCCGCGACGAGGCCCGAGTGTGACCGAAGTTCGACTTTCAAACGGAGGTACACTTCTCGAAACCACTTCTCGCACCGGCCCGGCATTCACAGCTGCCAGCGACCGCTGGATAGCAGCGATGCCCGAGTTACGAGAATTTTAAGATGGTCTCTTTCAAATTAACGTCGCAAAGAGCTATTAGGAACTCCCCGGCCCAGGTAAGCGAGCCGGTCGCTCCGCTTTTATGATCGGTTTACTGTAATAATAATGAGGTTTGAAAACAATGTGTCGACTGGTCTCGTCCCCGTCTCCATTTAAAAAATTTTAGCTACGACAAGGTTGACCGCGGTGCTATGCCCGTGTACGAGGAAATTTTTCGCCACCTGCCTGTAAAAGCCACAATAATGACGCATCGTTCCAAAAAATGATATAAACGGAAACCGGTGCGGACGTGGCGTTAGGTAAAAATTGTAGAAAAACTTTGAAACACCGCTACAAACAAAGACACGTCCCATTAAGGGGGAATTCTCGTGGAACAGCCCCCGAAATTTATGAATTATTTTTAAAAAACTATTGTTAATATTGCATTAAACTCTCTTGGGATATAAGGAGGCATCTGTAAACTTGCAGAAAATCCTTTTTTATGTCGATCCTTCTTATTATTTATAAATTATTGTGGAATCTCTTCGACGCTAAGTGTAGCACTTGTCACAGTCATCTGACTGCAAAGAGAATAAACTTTTCTTAAAGTTAAATAATTTACATTGGGACTGGAGCTAAAATTTTAATTTTAGTTTTTATTTATAATACTTTTTTCGTCGATATAAAGAATAATATGAAAAATTTGTCTAAGGAAAAAACTTACTTTTTCTCTCGAACGCTATGATTCTTTCAATTTTTCATTTTTTTCCTTAAAGTGGACCAATCCCCGCGTAAATTATCTAAGTTTAAGAAACTTCTATTTTTTTTTGCAATCACATGACTGTGACAGGTGCTACACATCCCGCCAACAGGAGTTACATCACAGATGGACAAGATTCCACAATAACTAATAAATAATAAGAAGGATCGACATAAAAAAAAATATTTTCTGCAAGTTCAAAAATCCCTTCTTATATCCCAAACGAGTTTAATCCAATATGACGAACAGTTTTTTCCGGAAAAATCGTAAATATAAGTTACTTTTGGGACTGTTAGAGGAGAATCCCCCTTAAAGATAAAATCATAAAAAAGGACACCAGAACATTAGATTCTGAGGCCTGCAGAACTAATATATAATTGAATAAAATTTTAATTTCTCAATTTATGAAAGTAATGATACAGAAACAACCAGCCTACTGTTTAACAACACCATGATTTTTATACAGAGCACTAAATAATGTATCAAATACACAGTTTGCAAACGCTTTTCACTGCAATTACGGTTAAAATATTGATAAAAGAAAACTTAAGTAAACGAAACATATGTTAAATTATATGATAATTTTTCCCCATTTTTCGGCGCAAATTGCATTCCGATATCTTTTATAGTTCAAAAGTTATACGAAAAAGGCCCCTAATTCTTCTACCCGGGCCAATAATGTGCCAGTGTGAACTAATCCCGCAGCTGGACCGTCGTAAAGGCAGATATTTTCACGCGGAACGAGATCGGTGCGATCGCACTCTTAAAATGGCTACCGTTTTCTTTCCCGTCTGCTACGTCAAATTTAATATCCTCTAGTGAAAGCCAAAAGCACCCTGCGCTCTCTACTGGCATCTAAAAGACCGTACACTTTCATCATTGGCTCATAGATGGCGGAAGTATCGGCGCATGGTTGTAGTGGAATGCGTCCGTGAGGCGGTGTTGCCAGTTTCGTCTGTTCGCGCGCGCGTAGGTTGCAGTTTTAACGGATGACCCTGTATGTAGTAGTAGAGTAAAATATGTACAACCTGCTATAACATCCATCTAAATAAATCCCATACCAAGAAGACTCGAAGCTATTATAAAATCAAAAGGCAATCCCACAAATTATTAAAACATTAAATATTTAGGTAGTTTATTTACATAGTTTATTCATCCTTTATTTACTGTACGAATACTTACTGCACGTCTATTTCTGTACGTTTATCTGCTTTTATTCATATTTTTTTAAATGTTAAGGGGAATAAAAATTTGTTTATACAAGATCTATTCTACAAACATTTAATAATATTTATTAATCATCTTTTTCTGTTCGAATGTAGTACTGACATGGATATACAAATGGATATTCCAACGTGTGTTTAGACTCGAGAGATAAGTGCTTTCTCTCAAATTTTGTAGGGAGAACGATGCAGGCGGAAACACGCGCAGTCGACCGACTACCCCGTTTCTTCCTGTTTCTCACCGCGAGACGTAGGTACTAGAGCTGTTGATACCCGAGAGAACGGGTACCCGGGTACCCGTGAGATACCCGGGAAAAAAAAATTCCCGGGTAGGCGCTACCCGGGTAAACTACCCGAGATACTCGAGACTCTCGAGATCTCATAGAGTACCGTTCCATAATTGAAGCCACACTGAGCGTCATGGCCTTCGAGTCGAAGGCTTCGACCCCCGGGGAGACAGAAATACCCATTACGAAGTGAGGAATCTCCAGCTCCGAATTTCTCATCAGGTATTTGCGAAAACGACGCCAATCGATTCCTTATGTTTCTCCGATGAACATAATACCAAGAACGACATAATTCAGACCACAATGAAGAAAATTCCATGAACAAATGATTTGCATAATTTCAAATTCACTTCGTTAAAAATAGCTCGATTTACACGAAATTTGGTATGATTTTCATCGGAAAAACATAAGGAATCCATCGGTGTCACTTCCATATCGATACGATGAACATTAAATAGCTTCTTAATATACTGTAATGAATATTTTACCCTCGAGTACGGGGGGCCGACCTCGATTCGCTGCGGTCGGCCGAGGATTCATAATACCTGATTCAGAAATAAAATAAGTCTTAACTCTTTATCGTATCGATATGGAAGTGACACCGATGGATATCTTATGTTTTTACGATGAAAATCATACCAAATTTTGATGTAAATCAGACTATTTTTAACGAAATGAATCTGCAAATGAAAAACATTTGTTCATGGAATTTCCTTCATTATGGTCCAAATTACGTCGTTCTTGGTACTATTTTCATCGGAGAAACATAAGGAATCGATTGGCGTCGTTTTCGCAAAGATCTGATGAGAAATGCGGAAATCCTGGGCATTTCTCACTTCTTAATGTTATTCGAACCCCTTCGTGGGTCGAAAGCCATAAAATTCGGTGAGGTACCGCAGGGGGTTGACCTCGCCACAGGGTGCCAGACGGCATCTCTCTGACAGGCATCGCTCCAGAATTACGTTCTGTACTCTGTAAGTTCTCGAGATTCTCGAGAGTCTCGGGTAGTTTTCCCGGGTAGCGCTTATCCGGGAATTTTCTTCGTCCCGGGTATCTCACGGGTACCCGGGTACCCGGGTATCTCGTGTTCCCGGTCCACAGCTACAGCCCTAGTAGGTACTGATAATTTTTCAGAGTGATTTCGTTTCCTGCTCCATTGTCGGGCAACAATTTTTCGATCTAACATAAGAACATCTGCTTATTTTGTTCATGGACAAAAATGCCACATCTGATTCCAAAAAGTTAATCAGGCTGATCGACCAAGCGTCCGACCAGAGTCACGGTTTATGACCATATTGTCCCACGAGACGGCGCGGCGGTTAATAGCAGTACCTACATACGTCCGGGTCCGAACCCATCGTACGTACTACCCACCGACAGAGCAATATACGGATTAACTCATTGTGAGACTGAAGAATACCTAAAATTATTAAAGACGGCACTACCTTCTTGACTGCCCTTTAGAAATGCTGGCAAACAGATGTTGTCGAAACGTTCTTGGGAAAATACGAAATTATCGGTCGAAAACAACGAATGAATTCCCGCTTTTGTCCCAACACACAGTGGGCGTCAATCCCAAGAATAGAGAAAAAATTCAACATGCCACTTTTTCCACTCAAAATGTCGAATTTATGAAGCTACTTTATAAAACACTAATACTGCATCTGAAAAAAAACGATAAAAAGTTTAAAACATCTTCGTTTGTATTGCAAGGAGAATATTTCGAGCGTACAATCTTTTCTTTACTTTTTAAAACCTTTATTTCTGCCATCTTGGGTCCCTTCACCCAATTAGCCGATTGGAAAGTTGCCCAAATATTGTATAATTTCGTATGTAGGTATATTGTAAAAATGTTAGGTTAAGTGAGCAAGAGGAGGCTGGTGAGGTTATGGACGGTGATTGGCACTAAAACACTGGGTTGCACAATGACTTGTGATGTCTTTATTATACAAAAGTGTGCCAACGGATCGTCACTGTGCGCACGTGAAAATAGAGGGTTGAGCCCCCGTACACTCTCTTGTACAACAATTCACACGTTTCAAACACGCGGACACGTGAACACGCACAGGTGCGAATACGCGATCAATTAATGAAAGTTACACGCCGGCTGTGTCGCGAACACCGTGGTGAGTCTACGGTTGAGAATTTTACGTAATTTGCGTACCGGATTTGCGTATAGAACAGAACCTTTGAACTATGATCAGATGCGTTGTTCGTTGCGCACGGTGGTGAACAGAATGAATTACAAGATGGATGCGCATTTCCGCCTCGGTGTCTTCTCGAACATTCTCGAGCGTCGTTCGACAAGACGGACGCTGATTGGTTGATCGATCGCGGATCGACCGCGACTTCCGCCGCCCAGGAAGTGCTGCGGTGATCGAGAGTGCGGCGGCGCAGAGAACTATTCATTCCCAAACAGGCAAAATTGCCAATTTTGCAATTGGCCTGATTAGTGTTGTAGTGGCGGTCTTGAGCGTCACGACTCGGGTGAGTCCATCCTTCCCTGGATGCAAGGTGATGACCCTCGCAAGTGGCCACTTGCTTGGTGGAAATCGCTCATCTGTGATGAGCACCAGGGATCCGATTTTCAAGTCGTTGGTTGGATGATGCCATTTGGTGATGGATAGTTGGCTCTGCAAATAGTGGGATGACCACTGAGTCCAGAATTGTTGCATCTTCTTTTGAATGAATTGCCACCTGGCTGATGGCAAAATTGATGAATTCTCCACTGACGATTCCGGAAGAGCTGAGAGTGGTTGTCCAACAAGAAAGTGCGCTGGTGTAAGTGCTGCGATGTCATCTGGGTCGTCACTGAGGGGCTCAAGCGGTCGTGAGTTGAGCATCGCTTCTATTTGTGTGAGAAGTGTGCTGAACTCCTCATATGTGAGCACCGTCTCACTGACTGTGCGCCGGAGATGGTGTTTGACAGACTTCACGACCGCCTCCCACTTGCCTCCCATGTGAGGTGCGGCTGGAGGGTTGAAATGCCATTCTGTCTTGTCATTGACGAACAGCTGATTCAGGCGTTGATGCGCCTCAGTCCCCTGGGTGAACATTCTTTTGAGGACAGTGTCAGCTCCAACGTAGTTGGTTCCGCAATCGGAGTGAAGAGTGAGAGGAATCCCTCTCCTGGAGACAAATCTCCTGTAGGTGGCGATGAACCCTTCTGTTGTATAATCTGTCACCAGTTCTAGGTGAACAGCTGATGTGGTGAGGCACACAAAGACGCAAATCCAGCCCTTTTGTGTCTTGGCACCTCTTCCTCTCCACGTCTTCAGTGTGATTGGACCCGCATAATCGGTGCCAGTATTGTTGAATCGTCGTGAGGGTGTAACTCTCGAAAGAGGTAGTTGGCCCATCAGTTGATGGGCACGGATCCCCCTTTGTCGAGCACACACAACACACCGCAGGATGTGCGATTTTACTGGCGCTCGCCCTCCAATGATCCAGTAGTTTTGTCGAATCTGGGCGAGGGTGAGCTGGGTCCCTCCATGGAGAGTTTGTCGATGCGCATGGTCTATAATCAATTTAGACAAATGTGAATGACGAGGTAGAATTGCAGGGTGCTTACTTTCGTAGCTTGTGCAAACATTGTTGAGTCTGCCTCCAACTCTAATGACTCCACTCTCATCGATGAATGCGGTGAGTCGATTGAAGACATGAGCGGCTGGCAAAGTTGAGCCTGAGCTGAGCATCTTCATCTCGCTGGAGAAATAAAGCGCCTGCGTTGCTTTGATCCAGAAGATCCTGGCCCATTCTATGTCGATGGGCGACAAGGTGAAGAGCGGCAGCGTGACTGGCGCCTTCTTCAACCTTAAAACAAATCTGAAACAAACTGATGTGATGCGAATAAGTTTGTTGAGAGATGAATATTTGTAGATGAGGTCCCAGTGATATTCAATCTTTTGAATACTGAGCAGCTTTGAAATGCCTGGACGAGCCTCTAGTGCACTCAAGTCTTCGTCTAGCATTGGTTGTGATGGCCATGTTTCACTGGGCTGCGCAAGCCATGGTGGTCCCGTCCACCAAAGCTTATGATGTTCAAGCTGCGATGTTGATAAGCCTCGTGATGCGCAATCAGCTGGGTTTGAAGTCCCTGGAACGTGTCTCCAATGTGCGCCTTGGGTGATCTCTTGAATTTGAGACACACGATTCCTTACGTAGTCCTTCCAGCGTGATGCTTGTGTTTTGATCCAGGTTAGTGTCACTTGTGAGTCCGTCCACAGATATGTTGTAGCAATGTTGAGCTTGAGCGTTGCTTGAACATATTTGGTGAGCTTCGCCAGCATCAATGCTGCAGTAAGCTCGAGTCTCGGGATTGTGAGCTTCTTTAGTGGTGCTACCTTAGTTTTGGAGCACACCAATGTCGCGACCTTGTGAGTTGTGGACGGTGATGATACGGTAATGTAAATTACCGCTGCCATGGCGAGTTGTGAGGCATCAGAAAAGCCATGTAGTTCCACTGTAGAGTTGCTGAAGGTGTTGAACCACCTTGGACATGATAGCTTGCGCAAGCTTGTTAAATCTTCTCTGATGATGAGCCATTGTGACGTTACTTGGGAAGGCAGTGGATCATCCCAGTTGAGCTTGTGTAGCCACAACTCTTGCAACAGTGTTTTTGCTCGAATTATGACCGGCGCTAGAAAACCTAATGGATCAAATATTTGTGCTACTTCTGATAGGATGAGGCGTTTGGTGAGCCTTGAATTTGAAGTTGGTTTTGAGGTGAACGAAAATTCATCGTTGATCACATTCCATTGAAGTCCGAGAATTTTGGTATTGCAGTCGTCTAATGATATAACTGAGCCTTGGGCTCGTTGGGTTTGAGAAATTGCATCAAGCAACGGAGGAAAGGTTGAATGCCATTTGGCTAGTGGAAAACCTCCCGCGTTGCACAGATCTTTTAATTGGTGAGCAATTGTAATGAGCATCTCACCTGTGTCTGCACCTCCAAAGATGTCATCAACGTATCTGGCATGCGTGATTGATGGCACCGCCAGAGGAAAGCGATGACCTTCGTCTTCCGTCAATTGAAGTAAAGCTCTGACCGCCAGAAATGGAGCAGCCTTGGTCCCATATGTGACCGTTGTGAGCTTGTAGGGCACCTCCTTTGAATCGTCATCGATCCACAGTATTCGTTGGAGATCTTGATCATCCTCGTGAATCTTGACTTGACGATACATTTTCGTCACGTCTGTGGCAAAAATGTACTTGTGCTGGCGTATCCACAGCAGCACGTCGGTGATGTTAAGGAGCAGATTTGCACCCGTATGCATCAAATCGTTGACAGAATACCCGGATGAAGTAGGGCTCGATCCATTGAAGACGACTCTCAGTTTTGTCGTCTGGCTGTCAGGCTTCAATACTCCATGATGTGGAAGATAAAACACAGAGTGAGTATTAGGTGAAAGGGATGGTGCTCTTACCATGTGACGGAGCTCCTCGTACTCTTGCATGAAGCCTTGATAGAGGTTGCGATACTCGTTGTTCCTGTTGAGCTTGACGAGCGTACGCTTCAAGCAAGCGTGAGCTGCTTGATAAGAATTACCTAGCAGCTTTGGAGTCTCCTTCAGAGGAATGCGCACAGTGTATCGTCCTGTAGAATCACGAGTGTGTGTCGCTCGAAAGTGATCCTCACATTCTTGTTCTTCAGGTGTGAGCTTCATGGGTGTATCTGTTGGGAGCTCCTCTTGAATCCAAAATCGTGTCAGCATGTCTTGTAAGGAGTTGTCGACATGCTGCACGACTGCAGAGTGGTGTGCTGTGACCGTGCGCCGGTCCACTGTAACTGGTCCAAGAATGAGCCACCCAAAGATGGACAGCTGTCCAATTGGCATTGAAGAATCACCCTTCTTGAGGGTGGGCTTGAACACTTGTCCATACACGTCTGCGCCAATCACGATGTCTATCGGTCTTGATTTAAGAAAGTCTGGATCGGCCAGCGGAAGGCCATTCAAATGTGGCCATTCTTGACGTGGCGGTTCCACCGATGGTAAACTTGACGTCAGTGCTCGCAGAACGTGTGCTTGAAAGTGCACTGTTGACATATCGTAGTTGGAGCGCAGAGTTAGTAGTGCGACTCCTCTGGTTTGAATTGATGTGTTACCCCCAATGCCAGTGATCGTGATGGATGCATGGATGCGTTGAATCCTAAGCCGGTTGATGAGCTCTTCGGTGACAAATGTCAGTTCCGAGCCCGAATCAATCAATAATCTGACTGGAGTAGATGACACTGAAGTGATCAGCTGGGCGTTGGCTGTTGCCAACAGGGTAACTGAACAGTATGGGGTGAGCACTGGCGATGCTTGGTTGAGCCTCCTTCGTTCGGTTGAGCATGCTGTGTGAGTCTGCGTTGTGCGCGGTTGTGTGAGTGATATTGATGGGACGACTGCACCGACACTTCAATGGGTTGAGCTGTTGGATGATGTTCCCGCCACTGCGTGAGATTTTGCAAGGGCCGCGGTGTGAGCGGTCGGCTTGGTAAGGTGCAGCATCGTGTGGTGGTTGGCTGAGCACATTTTGCACCGACGCATGGAGTTACAGTCCTCGGTGCGATGCCTTCCACAACAATTCCGGCACAATTTGTTGGTGGTGATAATTTTGCGCCTGTCCTCCACCGATAGCTCCCTGAACCTTGGACACATGATAATATAATGGTCCTCCTTACAATAGTCGCATGGGTAGCTGTACGGCGAGGGCGATTGCTGCACCTTCCTTGGCTGACCCGACGCAGCGTGCACAGCGTTCCTGCTGGTAAGTGATCGGCTTGGTGGAGCAGCAGAGGGTTGAGCCTTCTTTCCCTTCTGTAAAGCCGCCGCCTCCAGCCGTTCCAAGGCCACCACCTTGGCAGCAATGAATGACTCGAGCTGCTGCAGCAGAGGGTAGGTCTTTGACGAGCCTACTGCCGTCTCCCACGCTTCTCTGGTGGACTTGTCCATCCAGTTGGTCGCCTGGTGAACGAGCAGTATGCTGAGCATGTCCTCAGCAGCTCCCAAGGTGGTCAGCGTCTTGTGCACCTTGCTAATTGTGGACACAATTTCGCTAAGCGCTTTTGCACTGCGCGTTGCGATCGGCGAGACGTTGAGCAGCTTGTCCAGCTGCTCTTCGATAAGCACACGCTTATTTGTGTACTTTTTGCACAGTTCCTCCCAGCAGGACTGGAATGATGAGCCTGTGAGCGGGTAAGCGTTCACCAGCTCTGATGGCTCACCTTGGAGGCTGGACCGCAGGTAATGCAGCCGGTCGATTTCCATGAGCTGCAGGTCCTGGATGATCAGCGAGGTGAACAGTTCATTGTATGCCGGCCACTTGGTGTATACACCAGAGAACGTGGGTAGAGCGATCTCCGGCAGCTTCGAGGCCCTCGATGGTACTGCGCTCGTTGCAGCCGGTGGACGCTGCTGAATCGCCTTCACGTCCTCTCGTAGGCGGTTAAGCTTGATCTTTGTGGTCAAGAACAGTTGTGACTCCTGTAACGTGTAATTGGCCTCGAAGTACGGGTGGTTAAGGAATTTAACCGGCCACGTCTCTTCGAAGTGCGCATGTTCTCGAGTGAAGGCAAGATGCAGCTCCTCCACGTGGGCGGCAATTAGCTCCACCTCGTCGAGGGATGTAGTGTGAGCTTGGGACGGCATGTGCATCTGCAAGGCCTGAAGCGAATCAAAGCGGCCTATTTGCGTCTTGGCCTTGATGACCAGCTGCGAGGGCAATGTTGTTGGTGAGGTCGCCCTCGGTGGCTTTTTGTCCCCACTCGTCCCCAGAGCCTCGGTGGGGATGGTGAGCACAATCGCTGCTGGAGAGGGCGCCCTTGATGAGCCCGCTGACTTTACGCTCTTCTGGTCATCTTGATCAGCCATCGCGAAGCACAGGAGTTGAGCTTGTGAGCCCTCTAAACAAACTACACAGCACTGTAATGCTCAATCACCGATCCGGCTCGAAGGACCAAACTGTAAAAATGTTAGGTTAAGTGAGCAAGAGGAGGCTGGTGAGGTTATGGACGGTGATTGGCACTAAAACACTGGGTTGCACAATGACTTGTGATGTCTTTATTATAAAAACGTGTGCCAACGGATCGTCGCTGTGCGCACGTGAAAATAGAGGGTTGAGCCCCCGTACACTCTCTTGTACAACAATTCACACGTTTCAAACACGCGGACACGTGAACACGCACAGGTGCGAATACGCGATCAATTAATGAAAGTTACACGCCGGCTGTGTCGCGAACACCGTGGTGAGTCTACGGTTGAGAATTTTACGTAATTTGCGTACCGGATTTGCGTATAGAACAGAACCTTTGAACTATGATCAGATGCGTTGTTCGTTGCGCACGGTGGTGAACAGAATGAATTACAAGATGGATGCGCATTTCCGCCTCGGTGTCTTCTCGAACATTCTCGAGCGTCGTTCGACAAGACGGACGCTGATTGGTTGATCGATCGCGGATCGACCGCGACTTCCGCCGCCCAGGAGGTGCTGCGGTGATCGAGAGTGCGGCGGCGCAGAGAACTATTCATTCCCAAACAGTATATTTATCAAATTGTTCTAGTTTTATTGGAATTATTGACATTACTTTTTTTAAATAACGTCAATCCTCCGTACGAGTTGAATATTAATACTTTTTTTATGAACTTCTTTAATTATATTCCGCAGTTTCAGTGCGAAAAATGTTATGTTGTTCAATTTTCCCCTATTTCTTGGGATTCAGCCTCGCTGTGCAACATAGAATACAGGTAATTACTCCATTATTGGTAAATATTGCCAAACCTTGTTTTCGCAGTTGCAAAGTCAAATGTATGTTGATTATATAACAAAAAAGAAATTTGCTCGGAAGTTCCCGGAGGGCAACTAAAAAGCCGATAATTGCTGATATTTCTTCAATGGATTTTTTATGGAAAAGAACTGCATGTAACTAATTATTTGCCATTGCTTACCAAAAACGATACTACTCATTTCGGTTCCCAAAAAAGTTTCACTTAAAAAATTTATATCGTCAAAATTTAAAAGACTCGATTCAAAATCTTCCACAAGAAAAAACATACAAACTTTGACACGTGTTTACACACCGATCAGAAGTAGCCGCCACAATATTTTTCCCCTTTTTAGGAGCTCATATTATTAGTTTACAAGAAATATATATAAAAAAAACATATGATCCCATAACTTTTGAATTCTGCCTTGTTTCCTTATTTTTTGTGATTCTGTCCCACTGTCGCGTAGGATCGCAGCGCGGCCGCGGCTTATGACTCCCTTTGGAGCAGTCAAGCGATTTGCCGCCGTGGCTAGCCGCGCGGCTAGTAGATTCCGCCATCGTGGCGGAAAACAGACACTCATCGCATTGTGTTACGTCTCGAGTAGCCTAGGTTGCTGCTGTAGAAGACGCGCGGCCGCAGCCGCTCGGAAACGCGGCTAGGAAAACGGTTGCATGCTTCTCCATAAAGGCGGGATCTCCTACCTGCGACTGGTCGCTGCCAGTCACAGCGACCGCACTAGTGCAAGGGAGAAGTATGACATCTCTTTCTCCCTTGCACTAGTGGGGTCGCTGCGACCGGCAGCGACCAGTCGCAGGTAGGAGATCCCGCCTTAAGGCTGCCGTCTCATTTTTGTTATGGTCCGAATCGATCGAAGTGCCCCTTGTAAACAGACGGACCTTAATGAAACTAATGCGGCCGGTAAAAAGAACTTCTACAGAGGTGACATCTTCAGGTACTCTGTGTAGACGAATTTTTGACGCATAGTTGCCACATCTTCTGTTCTCTCTGTCTCTGCCGCGCTGTTGCCAAACCTCTTTCTATCGAGAATTCTTGAAGGAATAGGTACGGTACGAGAGCTGCGTCTAGCGTCAGAGCCTCGCTGAACGTAAAAGAGGATAGCAATAATGAAAGATAGAGAGGTTCGGGAGTGAGGTTAGGAAACATGTCGATGAAACAATACTAATATGCGTATCAATATCTTTTTATTTATACGTAGAAGGATGTGATATCGGGGAGGGGGTGTGAACCCTAAATCTAAAATTGTAGCTTCGGGTATTTATTAGTTTCCGAAATATTAATAAAAAATTACGTTAATTTTTTTGGAAAATTTTTTTGGACGTTGGTGCAGGCCTCCCTACCCGGGAGCCCTTCCGTCCCTCTATTTTTTATTTTTGAAATTTTGTAATCACAGTCTCATTTTTAGCATCGCCAAACTCACCTCGGTTCGCTACCCATGCTTTACGGGCCCGCAAGCGGGCCCGCGCCCCCCCGCGCTACTCTACCCCCCCCCCCCCAATACTAATACCCGGGACAAGTTGGGAAGTGGAATGCGTTGTGTCGGTATAAGTCAACAGACATATTGTTAATAGGGGGGACCGTGGTAAAGTGATTAAAAAAAAATCGGTAAGGTGTACCCGTTTATGCACAATTACCCCAGTATCTTTTGAATGCATTAATTGCCGAAGCTATAATTTTATATTTCGGGTCTGTCCACAACCCTCGTAATACCCACCAAGTTTCATCTCGATCGGCCACCGGTTGGGGCTAGATTAGTGCGGAGGGCGCGCGGGCGCGTAAAGCATGGTAGCAAACCGATGTGAGTTTGGCGATGCTAAAAATGAGACTGTGGTTACAAAATTTCAAAAATAAAAAATAGGGTAACGGAAGGGCTCCCGGGTAGGGAGGCCAGCACCAACGTCCAAAAAAAATTTCCATAATAATTAACAATTTTTTATCAATATTTCGGAAACTAATAAATACCCGAAGCTACAATTTTAGATTTAGGGTTCACACCCCCTCCCCACCCCTCCCACAAAACCTCATCTCGATCGGCCACCGGTCCCTTTCGGAAGTACAGCCGAAAACATTAATTTTTTGGAAAAGCATATGTTAGTTTTTTGTGTTGCAAAAATTGGATATTCTAGTTCACACGATAACCACACAGATTAAAAAATATTTTGCGCTTTTTGTTTCCGATGACTGCGACAGCCAGAATCATGTTCGCCAGCTACAAACTTTTTTAAACCCTTCTTACTGCTATCATTATAAATTTGAACAAAATTATTATTATTGCATACAAAAATTTAAACATTTTTCAAATCTCAATTAACCCTCCGTATCCTGTGCCTGAGTCAATTTTAACACACTGCTTGAGGTCGCTAACACACGGTGATGGAACTGTGTATGTAAGTCGCGGTCAAGCGATTATTTAGCTGTCGGAGGTGTCATAAAAGCATAAACTGGGCCTTTCCAGTGACCGTGTTGGGGCAACAATGGGAAGCTCGAGACAATACCATATTTTCCTTGGAGAAAACAAAATGGGCATACGGCCTCTGCAGTCATAGAATTCGCCACCACGAGACCTTATACCGAGGAGTGGGGAATGAAAATACCACGGTCGAGCTCGAAGGCGCACCGACTGCCCTAGGGCAGACTTAGTGTGTACCCCTGGTGTATTACTTACTTCATACCAAACAACTTTGTACGAAACGTGCCAATTGTCAGAATGTTATTCCGTTTGGGTCCGAATATTTTTGGGGTTGTCACATTTTTCCACATTCAAAATTGTTTTATAAATACAGACCCTCAAAGTACACAACTTTCCTCGATCTTTTGAAAATTATCTTTCGTATTTGGCAAAATGATATTTATATCCTCCTTATTTTCAAATGGACTGTAACATATTTCAATTTGAACAAAATCCCAAGAGTTTATCCAGATATTATCTTTGCCCATCTCTGTTCTCCAACCGCTTCGCAGTGATTCATTCAAGCCTCCCTGACGACAAAATAGTAATAGGGGAAATGCGGCAACAGCGCGATGCGACTCTCCATACGTATCGGCAACTATGTATTTCCTACATTTATCGGCTAGCTTGGACTTCCACCGGTTCTGATGCTACATGGGGCGAATATACCATAAGCGCCTGTGGCGGAGAATCCTTGAAGCCTCATTCTGCCATTTCTCGAGTCTGACTCAGTACACGATTCATAAATTCATTATTATTTCAACGTACGGTGGTCTGGTGCGTTCAAACGCACCAGACCACCCTGCACGAATGTCTACTGGAGGCAACTATACCCGCAAAAACTACCTTTTTGCCGATTCCAGGACGAAAGTTGGTTGAAACGGTTTGTTTTTTACATTGCGTATACGTATACGCTGGTGCTACGTGGCTCGACTATACCAGTGGCGCCACCAACGGAGAAGCCTTGAAGCCTCATTCTGTCAGTTTTCGAGTCATAAATTCGTTATTATTTCAACGTACGGTGCTTATTAGCATTCAAACGCACCAGACCACCCTGCACTGATGTCTACTGGAGGCAACTATACCCTCAAAAACTTCCTTCTTGCCGATTCCAGGACGAAAGTTGGTTGAAACGGTTTCGCGTATACGTACACGCTTTTCCTAGCTTGTGTGAGCGTACGCACACATTCAACGCCCGGTGAGACGGCAGCCTTAAGAGCGGTGCTTAGGATTTGGCCGCCGCCGGACACGGCTAGGAAACTCAACCTTAAGGTAACCACAATATTACCTACATGTACAATGCGGTAGTGGCTTCTACATTGTACATAATACCTGTTTTAGGCCACAGGTGCTACTCATTATCGAATTTTCCAGGTGTTGGATTTTTTACGACATCTTTCGGTGTCGAGGAAACTTCATGCTGAATCTGAACCTTATAGATCAGGCTTGGGAATTAAGTGATCTTTTCGGCCGAGTTTCAGAAGCAACGCCCTCTTTTTCCCGCCGCGCGTCTTAGCCCCCGCGCCAGCCGGGAAGCTCGAGCCACCTCAGGCGCGTGCCACGTGAATCGGGCGTGGCGCGCTGATACAACAAAAACGCATCGGCAATCGTGCTCTCTGGGACGTGTGGAAACCTATTGATACAATGTCGCCCTAATGCGCCACGCGCGGTTCACGTGGTACGGGCCTGAGGCGCTCCAAGCAGCTTGGTCGCCACGGGGGCCAAGACGCGCGGCGGGTGAAAGAGGGCGTTGCTTCTGAAACTCGGCCGAAAAGATCACTTAATTCCCAAGCCTGTTATAGGTCGTCGGGAAGTACGAAAAAATGCCTCTTGACAGATTTTGCTAACAAATGAGCATCCACCGTAAGGATGAACTTCAGTAACATTCAAAATAAGCGAAAATCTTTGAAAATTTCAGGAATGAATCTTTATGCAATAGTAAAACCCCTCGCAAAATTTTAGAAAAGTTGATTCGGTAGATTTTAAATTATTTAACTTTCAATTTAACATGTATTCTTATGGGAAAACGCAATATTGAGAATATAACTACAAAGTTAAGAGTGAAATAATAGGCCATAGTTTTTGAAATCTTGTGTACAGAAGGATCGAACACTGACAAAATTGTGACAAAAATTCCGGACAACTGATTCGATGATTTTTTTTTAAATGAAACAAAGTCACACGGAAAATTAGTTTTTCTTCGATTGGCAGCTGAATAACTGTGAAAGTGCGGCAACACCGCAATCAGCTCTAGAGGCGGGAATATTTGAAGCACATTTCTGCGCTTTGTTCCATATTCGTGACAGTTCCTGCGATCTTTAATGAAAATGCGTAATTATCAGTATATAGACATGTGAATATAATTTTCATATTCATCTTTTGTCAAAAAGTAGAAAATTTCCTTGCAATATAAACCAGATGAAATGGCAATAGTGTATTCGTGGGAAAAATGAAGCACAATTTATTTTTAACCCTCTAACTCCCAGAGTTGCACCAGAAAGCATTCATTTTAAAAATGCATAAAATTCTATCGCCTGTTTATATTTAACTTTTGAAATAGCGATTCAAGGGTCTGGGCGTTAGAGGGTTAAACAAAGTTCAACAAATTTTTGAATTATGAATTTTATATGATAATAAAAAAAGGAAAACTCTACTGTGAAATAAATGTAGAGTAAAGACAATATTATGAAACGGGCGAATATCTATGTAAGAAATTAAAAAAATCGATATAACAATATTTTCAATAATAGTATTTTATTTATATTTTCAACATCTCATCTCCCTAATTGCATTTTGAGCATTGTGTAATCGCGTAAAATGCCAACAACGATTGTTGGTTATGCGACACACACGCGACGCGATTGAAGCTCGCGAATACCAACTACTGCACGAGAATATTTTCTCATTGAGCAGCGTTGCCACGATCGCAAGGAATTTCCGACTCATGAAGATTATGTATATATAAGAGTTTTATTAATATAATTAAGATATATATGATCAACAATCACCAAATACAACACATTGGCACACTTTCCACTGCTTTTCATGTAAGTAAAAAGGAAAATTATAGTTTGATTATTTAATTTCTAGCAGTTGCATTTCAGGTACATTCCAACAAACAAGTTAATGCTAAATCATCAAATATTCAATAAATTGGCAAAATAAGATAAAAAATAAGAGCGAATTCAACTGAATTTGCGATAAAAATACACCATTGCCATTTCTGACTGGTTTTCACCACAGAAAAAAGCCTTATTAATATCTTGGAATTGGATTAACTTTTGGGTAAGATTGTCACTGAAGTTCTACCTTAAGCGACTTATTATATAGGATTCGTTACAATTTTTTAATATTTTCAGGCAGACTGGTTACATCATTGCACTTCAAACATAAAATTCTAAAGGTGAAATACCCAATGATGGAAACAGAGCGTTTAAAAAATTACTATTATTACTCTCTATATTCTTACGTTTCTGACAAATCTAGCACCTAATGAAATTATTACTATTGATAGATATTACTATTGATAGAATTTATCGTATTATGTGTACGTTTCTGACACCACGTTTACCAGGTCTCTTTCATTTCATTTTACCCCTGCAACTGCTTCCCATAGACCAGGAGACCGTCTTTTTCCGAGCCACCCACTATTTCTTCCCAGAGGCTTGATCTGACGATCGATATATGTTTATCTACTTTTTGCAACTTTAATATATCTCTACCACTGAGTACACCGCCAGTTAGGAACCATTCTGTATACTTTTATCGTGTTCAAAATTAGTGGTCAATTTTATTTTATCATACGTAAGCAAATTTCATAGTAGGCATGATTGACCAGTGACAAACGAACAGTTACCAGGAGAAACAATTGTTTAATGCCGAAGAAGAATAAGGCCAGGGGAGTAGGCAGGAAATAAAGACAAATGCCTTCAGCCGAGAAAGTGTCGTGGCTTAGACGATAAGGAACGTCAGAACAGACCAAAGTCTAAGAAGCAGAAGGAATAGGTTCCTAGAAGAATAATCTTCCTTCAGTTCTGGGTTGCCTATAAGGAGATGGGGCGAACGTAGGGCGGATCAGAATGGCAGTCATTGTTCGCAGGATTTCAGGGCAAGGAAAAGGGTCAGGTACTCCGTGAAAATGGACTAAAGCTTTTATAGAGATGTTCAATACGTGGAGATAAGGCACGACTAAGGGTTCGCAGTTGAAAAGAGAGCGCCCAGTTGTTGGCCTGAACAAAGAAGACGAACTATGTAGAAGCAGACACCTGCAACAAGAATGAAGTAACCCGCGTTCAGTTAACAATGCGTTTTCACAGCACGCGTCTGACAAGCGCAAATTTCTGCTCTTCTAAGTAGCGATAAAGTGACAGATGTCTAAAATGATCCGAATGCATGTGTAGAAATAAAAATTAGTACAAAAAAAGTATCAGAATGTAAACTACTGTATGTTGCTGAAAAGATGTCTAGCGGGACAGCAAAGGAGCAAGAGTACGAGGGCGAAGAGACTCTTCGTATTCGTCGATGTTGCCGCATCGGCCAATAGCGACAATATGTGTGCCTTATATTCCTTCCGCTTGCCATCTTCTCAGCAACGCACAGTAGCTATATAGCAGGAGCCATGAAAGAGTGAGGATAGTGGCGTAGTGTGAGTGATTGCGGCTAAAAGGGGTTGCTGGTTTCTACAGTCACAAGATTGCCCCACCATGAAACTTTTGTTCTTGAAACCGCGAGCTGCATAGCTCGGTCCCTCGAAACAGGTATGCACAGGTAGTCAAGTGAAATTAGGATCTGTCTACGGAATAATTCCCAGCAAACTACATTTTGGCATGGTCCTGTATTTCGTCGTTTTAAACAATATGTCAAAATTCCCCAACGATCCGACACCCGATACAAATTCTGGAAATTCTGTATAAAAAAAAGTTCAATGAGTTTATTCGTAGGAGCAACCATTCTCATGTATAACGGCTTACAAAGCTTCACCCCTCATAATTTTGACAAGGGAAGATCTCGAAACCGGAAATTCAAAAAATTATGAAACTTTGTGGATATGTAAATTCACTCCGAGAGGGAAAATGAGCCTTGAAAAATTTTCGATTTTGTGTTATAACTCGCGAACTCTAAGAACTGTAAGGACTGTAATTTACCAAATGATAAGCCTAATTAAAAGAAGTAACTTTTTCCTGAAAACTTTTTTTCTATCTCCTACAATTTGCGAAAAATAATACGAAATCGAAAAAATTTCGGAGGTCAATTGCACCCTCTTGGATTAATTTTGGACAGCAAACAAAATTGCGTTGTATTCTTGAGAACGTCCCCTACATATCCACAAAGTTTCATAATTTTTTGAATTTCCGGGGCGGGATCTTCCCTTGTTAAAAGTATGAGGCCTGTTTCACACACTCACGGCACGGCACAGCACGGCACGGCACCGTTTCTACGGCACAAACAGACTTTTGGCACAATTCGCGGTTTTCCAAGTCAGTTGGGCTTCAACATGGAGCGTGAACGCGTTATAGCGATGTTGTTTCTATACAGACGATTAAAAAAAAGGAGGAGGAATAGAATTCAGTGGGTTCACCCAATAAATATGAGTAGGAAAGAGTTTGGGGCATTTTATATACTCTTTACCGACTTGAGAAACAACGCCGAAATTTTTTTTAATTATTTTCGGATGAGAATATTAACTTTTGATTAGCTGCACCTACGACTGAAATATGCTCTTCAGCTCAAAGATACAGTTATGCGAGAATGCATCCAGCCTATCGAAATGTTGGCCGTTACAATCAGGTTAGTAAAACAAGGCTACGTTTAACAAATAGAATGTTCAATTTTTCAAAATGAAAACCAAATCGAAAAAATGAACCAGATTTATGTGCACTTCTTGTGGTGTTCCGCTTCAGGTGGTAAACTGTTTCGAAACATACCACACACAAAAAAATATTAATATAAATTAATAAGAAACATTTATTAATAATAAAAGTGTATCACTGTTATATACTTATTTATTTAACGGTAGTTTTAATAGTTACTATACAATTAATAATTTTACATCAGTTACTGCCGCCTGAGCGACAGCGAAGAAATATGCGTTCTCCACGCACAGGAAGCAGTCAACTAGGGATATCACCAAGTGGTGGAAGCCAACACTACCACAACATGTATCCACCAATGTGCAGTACTCCAAAAACAGTACTAACGCGTTTTATATCGAAAAGTCGAATGTGTCGTCGAATGTGTCGTCGAATGAAACGTCAGAAATTTCTAATGGGCTGTACAGAACACCGGATGTATTCGCGTTTGGTGTACTGCACATTGGCGGACACATGTTGTGGTAGTGTTGGCTTTCACTTGGTGGTGTCTCTTGTTGACTGCTTCCTATGCGTGTTGAACTCATATTTCTTCGCTGTTTGATGGATGTTATGGTGCTTAACACCCCCATTTGGAACTCTATTATTTCATCTTCATCAAATGAGGCTAATGAGGGGATTATTCCTTTAAAAAAAGATAAATGCCGATCTGGTTTTTCTCTTAAAGCATTAATCATTTCGATTTCGACCTGGTCTAACTTTCGTTTCCGGGGCCCTTGTTTCGTATCTTTCGTGGTATGAGGAATGTTTTGCAGCGAATTTTCTAATGTGTCGACATTTGAAAGGTCCTGCTTCAGCACTTCTATGTGGTAAGGAATCTTGGGTCTGGCGTTCCTTACATATTTTTCAATAGAAATTGCAGTTGTTTATTATAAATATAAGATTTTCCACTTGGCGCTCCCGCTCCAGATTTTGTAGCTTCTCTGTGTTTCTTCCACGATTTTTTAAACGAATCCCTCACATTAACCCATCTCTTTATCACGGCCTGGCCTGTACAAAATCAAATTAAGAAAATAATTAAATCCCCATAATATTCTTAATTATTTCAGATATCTGGCGAGCGGTTGCACTTTCACAGAATTACACTACAGTTACCGACTTGGTATTTCTGCAATAAGCAAAATTGTATGAAAAGTATGTTGTGCCATTTGGAGTGTTATGCGTTCGGAATGTTTTCCCGTACTCTGTAAAGAGAGTTGGGAAACAATCGCATCAAATTTCGAAAGAAGGGCGAATTTCCCCCACTGTTTAGGAGCTGTTGACGGGAAACATATCAGAATACTGAACCCACTTGGCTCGATGTATTTTAATTACAAAGGCTACTCTTCTGTGGTCTTGATGGCGGTAGCAGACTCGGATTACCGTTTTGTTTACGTTGATATCGGAAGCTATGGGAAAGATTGTGATTCTAACATATTTAACAAATCCTCGCTCTGGACGGCAATAAAAAATAAAGAATTAGAAATTCCTGAAGAAAGATGTCTTCCAGGGTCGTTGAGTCCTAAGGTACCTTATTTTTTGGTGGGAGATGAAGCATTCGGCCTGGACAAACACCTAATTCGACCATATGGTGGACACAGCTTGACGGTGAAAAAAAGAATTTTCAATTACCGTCTCTGTAGAGCTCGGAGATATGTAGAATGCTCATTTGGAATATTAACTAATAAATGGAGGATTTTTGATCGGCCTACATATAAACTTGGAGCCTAATTTTGCTGTTGACATTGTCAAGGCTTGTGTTGTTTTGCACAACTTTGTTCGGGATAGAGATGGCTACGAAGTAGAGGATACAATGACGATAACAGGACTTTCTGATATGCCTCGACAAACAGTAGCGCGTGGGGGAATTTTGCCAAATGATGTGAGAAATATCTTATCAGATTACTTCTTAACAGATATTGGATCTGTAACATGGCAGCTTTAAAAAATTTAATTTTATTCCTGTTTAGAATATAGTATATGTATATAACTGATCCTGTATATTCATCATGAAGAAAAATAAAATAAACATACATATAAAAGAATGAGACTACTACAAAAATTCGTATTCATTGTGTGCTTGTAGTAATAATTTTTGAATTGTGAATACTACTTTGACGTTTTAATTAATTAAGCCTGTATATTTGATTACAAAATACAGAATGAAACTAACCGAAATCGTTCTTTTCTTTGGCTTCGCACTCCTCAAAGTCACTTCTAAGTTGAGTAAAAATTTGTTTCCACGCTTTTGCAGTTTCATTTTTCTGTTTGTACACAGTCAAGGTCTTGTCCCATATGACTGGTCTTTGTTCGATAAGCGATATCAAAAGGTCAATATTTACGTCTGCCATTTTCTGTAAAGAGACTATAATATAACACGGGGCAAGTACCCATGGCACGTGTGAAAGCGACAATACAAGTGACTAACCTATGCAATGTTTAGACGTTTTGGAAATTCTTCAATATGTCTTCGCTGTGAGGTCTGGATATTGAATGTCGTTTATCAATTTTTCTGTTACTAACAACATCAATAACTGCTTTTGTTCAACACGAGTGCGTTACATATTATCAATGACAAAAAATTATTAATACTACAAGTACACAATGAATACGAATTTTTGTAATAGTCATTGTACCGATGAAACAATTACAATAACGATTAATACCCGGGTGCTCAGTTGTAAAAATATGAGTTTTACCTACAGTTATTGAATAAATTAATTGATTAATTATATCGGATTCAGTTCTCGAAACAGTTATGAGAACCGAAATAATCTTGAAACAGTTCGTTGGGACCCGCCAAGGAAACGATTTCTCTACAATACAAAGCATTTAATTAAGGAATTCAGTAGGTGGGCACCCGGGTAACCTGGAATATCGTACATTCCGGGTATTATTTGACGCGATCGTTGAAGCGTAGAATTTGCGCCCCCCCCCCCCCCCCATGCATATCATTCCAATTCCATCTTTTCTGTTCTACTTCTTTGTTAAAAATGTTCATCACACAAAACATTTTATTTAGAATTTAGATAATCCTTTTAACCCTCCGAGTACTGGACTTCGAGTCCTGAGGCTGGGTCTTTGCAGACCCACATCGATAGTTCACTAAAACATATTCACGGTCGCTCGAGACCCTCACCAATACAGTACTCAGGTGGGGATGGTCGCTCAAGCTCGAGATTCTCGCCGAAATACTACGGAACGTGGTGGAAGAGGGTTTCGGATTACGTTTGGATACTTGTTCTACATATACGAAACAATAATAAGGTTGCGATTTGTGAATTATAAAAAATTATGTTTATTCAACATTTATATTAGTAGGGGAGACCGGGGCAGGTTGTAACACGGGGTAAATTGTAACATAAGTAAAATCTTTTGAACGACAAATCTGGTAACCCACAGCATGCGACAGCTGCTTGACGATATTAGCACCGTCGGTTTTAGTGACACAAACGAGCGTTATGTATTCATTTTGTGGTAATAGCCTAGAATTTTAGTATTTAGAGCACGTAAGTAAATGTTGTCTTGGCACTTTTATTTCAATTATTTCTTTGCCGCAAACGAATCAGTACACATTGGTTTATTATTATGTGTACGCATTTTAGTGATTTGATGTTTAGTTTCTCGTTTGCTGAGATAAAACGCAAAAATTCGACCTCGGGGTAAATTGTAACATGTTACTATACTTACTCCGCTCCAAGTGGTGATAAAGCAAGCTATTTACTGACACACCGGAGAAAGATGCTCTAGACGACCAACAGAATATTCGAGAATCCAAAAAATAGAAAAAAAGTATGAAGGCAAAAGTAAAGAAAGCACAGAAGAAGATTTTGATAGAATCGGATGAATAAGCAATGATTGCTTAACTCATGTATATCAAATGTTTAATAATGATCTGTGTTTTCATTTATATTTTTTAGAAATGTTTATTTGTGTTCATATTTGTATTTAAATAAGTAAAACAGATGTGTTACAATTTACCCCGGACTGGGGCAGATTGTAACAAAGGTTCGGATTTGTTTAAGATGAAGCTAGATGTCTAAGTGTCCAAGATTTTGTCACGTACTTTCACGCAATTAGTTCACCACATATGTAAGTATTAAATCAGGCAAATTATTTTCTGATTGAGGAAAACACTTTCGAGAAAAAACTGTGAAAACTTTTTTTGTTACAATCTGCCCCGGTCTCCCCTACGTGTATTGCATAAAAGTGTGCGGTTTTCTGTACAGTGGTTTTTACACACATATTTTTTACAAGAATCACATACAGTGTGATATTTATTATTGTTCCCCACACAGAAATAACATCTACTACGCTTGTGACCTGCTAGTTTTTTCTTCTTTACAATTTTCTTCCCGTCGCTTCTATCGCGATTGCAACATTTGCATGTAGCCCTCGTTCTTCATTTTCAAATATACTAGCCCGTCTATCAATATTTTTTTGCTAATTCTTCTAAAAATAACTATCGCCTCATTTTTGACGAATGTCTAAGTTCCCATGTAGGATTCTTAGTATGCCATATAACAAAAGCATTATATGCGGCGATGTCGATATAGTGCATAAATAATGATAATGGCCAACGGCGGGTGCAACGCCTACAAGACTATTCCCTTACTAATTTATCTAAAACATCTACCCCACTTTTTGTGGCATTATAATAGTTTAACAAAGCTAACAAAATTACGACACAGGAAAAAATACGAGAATGCAGCGAAGTGTCGTTGTCGGCGATACATTCGCGAATGCCCCAAGGCAACGCAGTCGCTTCGAGCTTCTGACTCTTTAGGCCCCAAGAAAGTCGCCGGAAAAACCCGGTTTATGACACCCCCAAGCGCGAGGCGCTCCTTGACGACAGCTAAATGACCGCTTGGCTACGAATAATATTAACCGCTCTGTCACTGCGTGCGTGAGCGTTCTGAAACCGTGGGTCAAAAACGAGACAGGCTCGGGATACGGAGGGTTAAAGAAAGTGGAGCTGAAGGGGCGGAAGAGACGAAAGATGGAGGCAATTGAAGCCGAAAAGTGCAGCAAGTTTTTTTCGAAGCTTCTCTAAAAAAGGCATGCGAAGTACACGAATAACAAGCCTAAACTACTAACATTAACCATCCAAATAAATTTATTCAAAAAATACTATTTCTTCTTTCGCCTTTTTTTCCGCCGCCACCCCCCCCCCCCCCCCTCCCGGAATTGGCGCCCAGGGCACGGGCCCTACTTGCCCCACCCTAGATACGCCTCGTTTGCACCTTTAAAATGCCCTATTTGTATATTTGAAAGTTCCTCCAGAGTAACATACTCAAGTGGCGATTCCCGAAACTCCATAATTTCCTACGTTACCATATGAGCATATAACAGGCGGTCACGGTTGCCGTGCATTGTATTGGGGAGGCACGGTACATCACGGCGGCCGTTCGCCGTCTATGCCGCGACGGTACGTGTGAAAGGTCTCTATATGATCTTCGTTCCTTTTGCCGTAGGAACGGTGCCGTGCCGTGCCGCGCCGCGAATGTGTGAAACGAGCAGGCCGACATCGCTGCGGCCGTTCGCCGTCTATGCCGCGACGGCACGTGTGAAAGGTCTCTATATGGTCTTCGTTCCTTTTGCCGTAGAAACGGTGCCGTGCCGTGAGTGTGTGAAACAGGCCTCAATGGTTGAAATTCGATAACTCGTCATACATGAAAATGGTTACTCCTACGAAAAAACTCATACAACCTGTTTTGTAGAGAATTTCCGAAGCTATAAATTTTATAATAACTATTTCTGTCGTGAAACTGTTAGATAACGAGATATTTTCAAAAAACAGCTTTTTTTACCTTCAACTCTCTGTAAAATTTTTAGCTGGTGTCGCATCGACGGGGGCTTTTGACGTACTGTTTAAAACGACGAAATAAAGGCCCATGCCAAAATTTAGTTTGCTGGGAATTATTCCGTAGATTGGCCATATTTCCGTCTAATTTCACTGGACCAAAATCGTGAGACTTCATGCTTGAAATGGTTGCTTTTGATAATCAACACGGTCAATTTTTATGATCTAAATATATACCGTTTCTGAAGGTCTATATATCTGTCAGTGATGGGTAAAGACACGAATTTTCGATTTTATACACGACACGTGTCTTAAATGTCGTAAATGTCGTAAATGTGTCGTAAATGTCGTATATCGGAAATGAAAATAACTAACCTATAAAACACTTTTCGTATAGGTTATGAAGAAGTTCCAATTTATTAATAATTATAATTCTGATTAAAAATTAAATTAAATTAATAGCGATTTCGGCAGACACGCACTGGTGCGCACTAGTGCGAACTTTTTCAGTGCGACAGCATGCCGCACATTCGGGTGAACTAGAGCTGACTCAGCTTTGTTCTGGTGGATTCTGGTTAGGGAATAGGGATGGAGTGCAAAATCACTAACAATGATGGTGATTTTTTTTCTTGAGTGAATTTGCTTCCCGTGATCGTAATTCTTAACATTGATTGAATAATTTTTTATAAACTACCCACACAGCACCATAACATTGCAGCAACGTCTCTGCAATGATGCGGTGCAAGATGGCAATATTGCAACATAACATTGCAGAGACGCTGCAGGTTCAGTCCTATGTCCGGTTTCGCAATATTGCAGGTGTGTATTTTTGCAAAGTTGCGGCAACATTACAAATATGTAGTCCTGCAACGTTCCGGCAATGATTCTGCAACGAAACGGCAAAATTGTGGCAATGATCCTGCAACTCTTCGGCAATATTGCGGTGCGACTACCGTCGGTTTCGGTAGTAACCCCGAAGGAACGGCTCCCAAAGAGTACAGGGAGCCGGTTAACCCGCTCGGAGCGGGTTACAAGTGACATACGACATTCTACGTCCAAAATCCGACTATGGTTACTCCGCGCTTGTCCACCGCTGCGATGCAACTGCAATTTTAACAAGAACCGGGTTGCATGCAATGACGTCAATTACTTGCAGGGTTTTGTTTCTCCATGTATTTTTATTCTCTCGAGGAAAAATGTTACGAATTTTCTTGAATTATTCCCACGACATTACATGCAAATCATTTCTTGGTCAAATTGCATCACCGCACAGTGGCCGGATTCACTTATGTTGCGCCATTTGGGTCTTTTTTTTAACACATCGGAATACCATTGATACCAAAAAATAGGAAAATAATATTCCTTTCTAATGATGTATAATATAATATTTTTGACACTTATTTATTTATTTATTTTGCATTTTCTTAATCAAAATTTTGAAAAAAAAATTTGAAAACTATTCATTTGGTACTTTATTTAATGCCCTTTTCAGTGATTATAGGGAATGTTGGGGAAACTTTTCGTTTTCAAGTTATAAGGAAAATTCGAAAAATAAAGGAATGCGGTCAAATATCGTTTTGTTTAAATTGAAGGCGAATCCTTTGCGCTAAACATCATCTTCTGTTAGTAATTAATGTAAACAATTTATTAAAAAATAATTCTGAAAACAGTCAGTAAAATTGCGACATTTCTTACAATTGACAAGGAATATCTTTCAAGTCCCAACGAGTCCCGTATTTTTACAAGGGGGAATCTTTTCAGTGCACCTTCCTCTATACAATCACGCAAGAATCACTTCCACCTTCGTCCGGTTTCGAGAAATATTTCGGTTTGAACTCATCAGCGTCGCGTCCTTTTCTTCACGTTCATGCGACGACATGTTTTTATAACACTTGAGTCCTACAAAATATCATAATGAAATTGGAACTGAAAATTAAAAAAATAATTCTCTAATTGCATTCGGGTAAACAAAATCTTTTTCTAACCATTCTTTATTACGTTTTAAAAATGAGGTTTTTTTATAATGAGACTGAACCCACCTATGCTTCAATTTCCAAGCAAATTTTTTCAATGCAGTTTTTAATAATCTCAAATTTTGTGGTGAAAGCTGAATCTTCTCACTTATTTTTTTATACAAAAGTAAGTAATTTCCCATATCTTGTGACGCATTACTTAGTAGCAAGTATAAGTCCTTATGCTTACGAAATGCTTCCATACTTTTCAAATAATTAAGAGTCTGAATAATGGAAACGTTGCACGTGAGAAATAGAAGTTGCTTTAGAAATAGATCATGTAACAAATTACTTACCAAATACAAATGAGATGAAATGTGGTATAGATTTAAAAGAAAATAGAATTTAACTATATCTTCAACTTAACTAAACGAAAGATATATATATATATACTATACACTAACGCATTAATATACACTAAACACACTAAGATATACACATATATAATATATTAAACACAAACTGAACAAAATAAAATTTAAAGTGATAAAAACTTATAAAAATTAGAATGTAACTTTCAAATCTGTTGGAAATGGTTTGAAAACGTCACTGTGCAGTCTCTGCTGGTTCAGTTTCAACTGATTGGAAATGGAAAATACAGGACCAAGTCGACGGCTTATCTACATCATAGCATAAATACTTCAAGTGCCGATAATCTAAACAATTCCTTCGAAGAAGGATGCAACGCATGAACGTGAAGAAAAGGACGCGACGCTGATGAGTTCAAACCAAAATATTTCTCGAAACCGGACGAAGGTGGAAGTGATTCTTGCGTGATTGTATAGAGGAAGGTGCACTGAAAAGATTCTCCCTTGTAAAAATACGGGACTCGTTGGGACTTGAAAGATATTCCTTGTCAATTTTAAGAAATGTCGCAATTTTACTGACTGTTTTCAGAATTATTTTTTAATAAATTGTTTACATTAATTACTAACAGAAGATGATGTTTAGCACAAAGGATTCGCCTTCAATTTAAACAAAACGATATTTTACCGCATTCCTTTATTTTTCGACTTTTCCTTATAACTTGAAAACGAAAAGTTTCCCCAACATTCCCTATAATCACTGAAAAGGGCATTAAATAAAGTACCAAATGAATAGTTTTCAAATTTTTTTTTCAAAATTTTGATTAAAAAAATGCAAAATAAATAAATAAATAAGTGTCAAAAATATTATATTATACATCATTAGAAAGGAATATTATTTTCCTATTTTTTGGTATCAATGGCATTCCGACGTGTTAAAAAAAAGACCCAAATGGCGCAACATAAGTGAATCCGGCCCACTGTGCACCGTGGTGAATGAATGGCCTATAACAAATGTAACAATTCTGTAGAAGTTTGAAAGGTAATTTATTTATTTATAATAAAAATAATATTTTGTAACACAACTATTATATATGAAATTTACTGATTTGTAAGAAAATAGTATGCAAGTGTTAAAATGAAAACACAATGTTTATACTATACGGTCATGGAATATATTAAGTACATTTTTCAACTTTAGAAACATGTCACCCTCGAAGAGAAATTTGCAAAATAAAAATTTGTTTATAATTTGACGTTACATAAATAATTTTACAATTTCAAAAAAATATTATTCAAATAGACAAAACCTTCTGCATTAAAATAAAAAAGGATGAACCTAATGCGATATATAGTTTTTAAAATAAAAATTCATAAGTACAGCTCGATTTCACGAAAATAGGGAAAAACTACGCCCTCTACCGAATTAGGGTAACCCGCTCCGAGAGCGGGTTAACCGGGTAACTCTGTGCCTAGATACCTCGGGTTACCTGGTTACGTAAATTAGTCTACGATACTGAGAACCGAACCGGCCTAGGGTTACGGTTACAATCCCTGCCTGTAGCATCGTAGACGAACACTTTACCGCCGCAGCTACAACCGCTGATTGATAAGATTGCTTACGTATTCGAACTTATACTCCTACCGTGCAATACTTATAACTCAAATTATTAAAAAACGAAGGCTCATTTGACAAACCCCATTAGGGTTCTGTAACCCTATAGGTGCGTACTACAAATTTCACCCGGTGTCATTTTAGGTTAGGTTGGAAAACAGTCTTTAGACTGAACCTTTACATTTGTCTTCTCTTCTCTCTTTTCTCTTGCTAGATTGTATATACGTATTTGTGCAATAATGACGTTTAATAATAATAATAATAATTTCAGACTTTAAAAAATATAGTACCTACTTTATCTAAAAAAATTAAATTGATCTTCGAATCTCCTCTATAAGTTCATGTACCTACATATAACTCCTGCGATAACACTTTTTTCATATCTTCAATGGCCAACGAGATATTCTAGCGTATGCAGTTGTGACGAAGTCACGTCACGCGCCATCTGAACGCGCGGTGCCGAAAAACAAAGGCCTTAGTTCGCACCGCGGCCGCTGGGCGGCCGCGGCCCCGCGGTGTCTCTCGCGAGCGAAGATGCGCGACCTGCGCTTATAAGGCCCGCGGCGAGCGAGATTGACAGCTCTCGTCCCGCACGCATTAGTGGTTCACACCGCCGTACCGTACACCGCTCCTCCACCCAGAGTACCAAATCCGCGAGGGCGAATTATATCGCCGATTCCCGGACACGACCGGCGGCCACCCCGAAGACGAGTGGAAACAATGCGTGCCACGCACTCGGCGCGACGAAATATTGAGGGCAAACCATGACGCCCCTACCGCCGGACACCTCGGAGTCAATAAGACTACCGCACGACTCGCTCGAAAATACTATTGGCCCGGGATGTTCCGCGATGCGGCCCGATACGTACGACAGTGTACGAAGTGCCAGGAATATAAAGTATCCCAGCAAGCGCCAGCCGGATTGATGCATACCACGCCAGCAGCCTACCCGTGGGATGTGGTATCGGCCGATTTAGTCGGACCACTCCCACGGTCGAAGAAAGGCCACACGGTGGTCGTGGTAATGCAGGACAAGTTCACGAAGTGGATAGAACTACAACCTCTGCGACAAGCCACCGCCCCGGCTGTCACGAAAGCATTCCGCGAGAGGGTGGTCATGCGCTTCGGGTGTCCGCGCCGAATCATCACCGACAACGGCAAGCAATTTGAGAGCCGGGAGTTTACCGGCCTACTACGAGAATACGGCATCAACCATCGAAAGACACCGCCGTATACCCCACAGTGTAACCCGGTAGAACGGGCAAACCGAGTGATCAAGACAATGATCGCCCAGTTCACCGATGGGGACCACACGACGTGGGATGCCTGGCTACCAGAAATCGCCTTCGCTTATAACACCGCACGACACGAGGCAACCGGGAGCACACCGGCCGCGCTAAATTTCGGCCGAGAACTCGCCGCCCCCGGAGACCCCCGCTTAACCACCGACGACGCCACGGAAGAGCCAACGCCGGACGACATCAGTGGATGGCAACAAAGGCTCACGGACATCAAGGACCGCATCGAACTTGCCCGATGGAACCTAGCCCGGGCGCACCAGAACCAGAAGCACCACTACGATATGCGACGCCGAGAGTGGCGCCCCTCGATCGGCGACCGAGTCTTGAAGCGCGAGCACCACCTCAGCGTCGCCGCAAAACAATTCAATGCCAAATTGGCTCCGAAATTCGCCGGCCCGTATACCGTCTTCAAGTTCGCGGGACCAAATGTAGTGGTGCTCAAGGGAGCCCGCGGGAAGACCGTGCGCGCACACCTTGGTGACCTGAAGCCGTGCGATACCCGCCAACCAACGAGCGCGAACAGCGCCACCGCAGTACACGTCACACGCCGCGCGCACGGGTGGCGCCAACCAGCCGAGTTCGCGCCGCGCCCGCTAGGCGGCCGCGACAACGCAAATTATCCCTCGGCGAAGAAAAAAACCACGCCGCTGGTACAGCCCGGCCGTAAGGGCCCCCCAGCGGCCCCGCCACCACCGGTAGGCGCCGTCCGCCGTCCGCCACTGGTACAGCCAGGCCTGCAAGGCCCCCCAGTGGCCGCACCACCGCCGATGAACGCCGTCCGTCGTCCACCACTGGTACAGCCAGGCCTTCAAGGCCCCCCAGTGGCCGCACCACCGCCGATGAACGCCGCCCGCCGTCCGCCACTGGTACAGCCAGGACTTCAAGGCCCCCCAGTGGCCTCACCACCGCCGCTCGACCCCGCCGGACACCAGCCGCTGGCACAGCCAGGCCTACGGGGCCCCCCAGCGGCCGCACCGAGAAGAGGAACCCCCCCCCCTACGACCCTGGTGGTGGGTAGGTTAAGCGCGCGCGGGTTGCAACCCTTAGGGTAAGTTAGGTTAAGTTTAGATGTAAGAAAAATTGTACCTGGCGGCGAGCGGCCGAGAGGGAGTTGTACCGGCCGCCCCAAATTTGATCCATTCCGTCCCCGAAGTAGAGAGGGGGTGTGACGAAGTCACGTCACGCGCCATCCGAACGCGCGGTGCCGAAAAACAAAGGCCTTAGTTCGCACCGCGGCCGCTGGGCGGCCGCGGCCCCGCGGTGTCTCTCGCGAGCGAAGATGCGCGACCTGCGCTTATAAGGCCCGCGGCGAGCGAGATTGACAGCTCTCGTCCCGCACGCATTAGTGGTTCACACCGCCGTACCGTACGCTCGAGAGGCTCTATTTTTGTGGACTTTCCTTGAGGTGTGCACGCGCCGACCTATCGTCACGCTGTGTCATTACCAGCCTCATTTCCGATATAGGCCGAGAGGAATCTTGTGCCGTACCTCCGTCGAAGAGGTCTCGCTGCGCCCATTAGGCCGGAGATCTACTGCACTTCGAACCTACGCCATACGACTCTCGCACGGACGCGCCTCCTTGAGGCCACCAAGAGTAGAACGTTCAACAAACCGCATCCCCGTTCCTACAAATCGCCGAAAAGTCGCCGCCGTCGCGAAACGACGGGCCGTACCGCCGTAGCTCCGCCGACGCGATCGGAATTCATGTACAAACACAAGTTACAGAATACACTCTAGTCAATAAAGACCACTATTTATTTCAACCACAGCTTTGCTCATTCGCCGAACCCTGCCTTACCGACTGAGTCGGCAATCTATCCCTTCTCCGTCCCACCGGTAATCGTTCCGCAACCAAACACGATTACAAATTGGCGCCCGAACAGGGACTCGAAGAGGAGAAGGGCGAATGAGCATAGGCGTAAGCTGGGTGTACGAGCTACGGAAAGCGGTACTAATTCAAGTCGCGGAGTATTACGGAGTCGACGCCACTGGCAATCTCGACGAATTACGCCAACGGGTTACCGCGCACTGCCGGGAAAACCAAATCATGGGTCCGCCAACATTAACGCTGCCGAGCGATACCGCGACTCAGGTAGACGTCACTACCCCCACCAACCTGGGCCCCAGTTTCAACGGCCCGGAGACCACGGCGATGGAGAAGATCCGGAGGTGGGGAACCCGCTACGACGGCGGGCCAGGAGCCGCGGAGTTCCTACAAAGGTTGGGGGACCTGCAACACAGCTACAAGGCCACCCCCGACCAGATAATCGAATGCCTCTCCGAGATCATGAAAGGGAGAGCATTAGGGTGGTATCGCCTCCGCCGCACCGAATGGAAATCATGGGACGATTTCGTCGCCGATTTTCGAGCGTTCTTCCTCGCCGCGGAAGACGAAGACGAGCTGGAAGAAGTCATTACCCGGCGAGTGCAACGGACGAGCGAAACCGCTACCGATTTCATACTAGACCTCTTGCCGCTAATGCAGCAATACGGCAAGTACACCCTGGAGCAGCAGGTAAACCGGGCATACAGGAACCTCCGACCAGAGTACCGCCGGTACATCAAACGAACCGAATTCACGACCTTACCGGAGTTGATGAAACTGGCGGCCGCCCAAGACAAGGTCACGGCCGAGGAGAAAGAAGCAGCCGGCGCGGGCCGGAAAGAAACCGCCAAAATCGAAAGGCGACCGGAGAGGAGAACCGAGGCGACCCGTAGCGGCGGACTAGCCGAAGTGCAAGCCGACTACGACCGAGCGACTTGCTGTTGGCGATGCGGACAGCGAGGCCACCGCCGCCCCGAATGTAGACGAGCGAGCAAGTTATTTTGCTCCTACTGTGGCACCGCCGGACGTACCTCCCGAGAATGTGCCTGCAATTCCTTTTCGGGAAACGAGGCCGGGCGCGGCAACCGAGGCGACCGACAAAACGCCCAGGCAATAATGCCTCAACCGAGCCAATAAAAGACGACCCTCGTTTGTACCTCGCCTTTAAAGTGGGAGATATCCGCTGGTGGGCCCTGGTCGACACCGGAGCGACACGTTCGTTCATACGACCAGATATCGCTGTGGCCTGTGAGAAGCGCGGACATACTCTCGCACCCGCCACCTTCACGGCAAGCGTCGCAGATGGCGCGGAGGTACCACTACGAGGTGAGATGACGCTACCCGCCACGATACACGACCAGCAAGTATGGCACACATACGCCGTGCTTCCTGGCCTATCGCATGCCGCTCTCTTGGGAGTGGACGTATTAGAGAAATTGGGCCTGGAGGTGCAGATCGGGGCACACCGATGGACGCGCCACGCCGAAACCGCGGCCGTGGAAGTCCCCGGCATCCGACGATGCACGCCGGCACAAGAAGCCGCTCTACAACAACTCCTGGACGAGGAGTTACCGCCGTTCCGAAAACTAAGAGGCATGACCAGCCTCGCCGAGCACCGAATACGTCTGAGGACGTCCGAGCCGATCAAACAGCGATACATGCCCAGGAACCCAGCCACGCAAGCCTTAATCAACGAGGCAGTGGACCAAATGCTGGCCGACGGAATAATCGAGCCGTCCAGCAGTCCGTGGAGCTCGCCTGTGGTCATGGTCGCTAAGAAAGGCAAGAAAAAGAAGCGATTTTGCATCGACTTCCGCCGAGTTAACGCCGTAACCGAGAAGGATGCCTACCCTTTGCCACAGGTCCAGGCAACGCTTGACAAACTGCGCGAAGCGCGCTACATTTCTACGCTGGACCTTGCGAATGGATATTGGCAAGTACCGCTGGCCGCGGAGAGCCGCCCGATAACGGCCTTTACCGTTCCCGGACGGGGACTATATCAGTTCCGCGTCATGCCGTTCGGCCTCCACTCGGCCCCCGCCACGTTCCAACGACTACTGGACAGTATCATCGGACCCAGCCTAGAGCCAAGGGCCTTTGCATACCTAGACGACATAATCGTCTTAGGCCGAACGTTCGAGGAACACCTAGAGAACCTGCGAGAGGTATTGCACCGACTGCAGCAAGCAGGCCTCCGACTAAATGAAGAAAAATGCCGCTTCTGCCAAACGGAGTTGCAATACCTCGGCCACGTCGTCTCAGACCAAGGGGTCAAGACAGACCCCGAGAAAGTCGAGGCGATTCGAAATACGCCTCCACCGCAGAACTTGCGTGAACTACGACGTTTCCTGGGGATGGTCTCCTGGTACAGGAGATACATCCCCCAATTCTCGGAAACCGCAGCGCCGTTGCACCAACTCCTACAGAAGCGAACACGATGGGATTGGACCGAAGAAGCGCAGTCTGCCTTCGAAACGCTCCGCCACCAGCTGGCTACCGCACCGGTACTAACCTGCCCCGACTTCGACCGGCCGTTTGTATTACAAACAGACGCCAGTCAGGGCGGCCTAGGTGCGGTCCTAACACAAGACCATGATGGCCAGGAACGGGTGGTGGCGTACGCCAGTCGAACGCTTAACGCGGCCGAGCGAAATTACTCAGTTACCGAGAAAGAATGCTTGGCAGTGGTCTGGGGCATCAGAAAGATGCGCCCGTACCTAGAGGGCTATTCATTTACCGTCCTCACCGACCACCAAGCATTGAAATGGCTGCAGTCAATCGACAGCCCCTCGGGACGCTTAGCACGCTGGAGCCTGGAGCTCCAGCAATATGACTTTAAAATAGAATACCGCAAAGGCGAGAATAATCTCGTAGCTGACGCACTGTCGCGACAAGGCGAGATCGCAGACGTAGATACGGCCGCCCCACCGGATTGGTACAGTAGGAAGAAACAAACCGTCGAGGAGACACCGCTCCTCCACCCAGAGTACCAAATCCGCGAGGGCGAATTATATCGCCGATTCCCGGACACGACCGGCGGCCACCCCGAAGACGAGTGGAAACAATGCGTGCCACGCACTCGGCGCGACGAAATATTGAGGGCAAACCATGACGCCCCTACCGCCGGACACCTCGGAGTCAATAAGACTACCGCACGACTCGCTCGAAAATACTATTGGCCCGGGATGTTCCGCGATGCGGCCCGATACGTACGACAGTGTACGAAGTGCCAGGAATATAAAGTATCCCAGCAAGCGCCAGCCGGATTGATGCATACCACGCCAGCAGCCTACCCGTGGGATGTGGTATCGGCCGATTTAGTCGGACCACTCCCACGGTCGAAGAAAGGCCACACGGTGGTCGTGGTAATGCAGGACAAGTTCACGAAGTGGATAGAACTACAACCTCTGCGACAAGCCACCGCCCCGGCTGTCACGAAAGCATTCCGCGAGAGGGTGGTCATGCGCTTCGGGTGTCCGCGCCGAATCATCACCGACAACGGCAAGCAATTTGAGAGCCGGGAGTTTACCGGCCTACTACGAGAATACGGCATCAACCATCGAAAGACACCGCCGTATACCCCACAGTGTAACCCGGTAGAACGGGCAAACCGAGTGATCAAGACAATGATCGCCCAGTTCACCGATGGGGACCACACGACGTGGGATGCCTGGCTACCAGAAATCGCCTTCGCTTATAACACCGCACGACACGAGGCAACCGGGAGCACACCGGCCGCGCTAAATTTCGGCCGAGAACTCGCCGCCCCCGGAGACCCCCGCTTAACCACCGACGACGCCACGGAGGAGCCAACGCCGGACGACATCAGTGGATGGCAACAAAGGCTCACGGACATCAAGGACCGCATCGAACTTGCCCGATGGAACCTAGCCCGGGCGCACCAGAACCAGAAGCACCACTACGATATGCGACGCCGAGAGTGGCGCCCCTCGATCGGCGACCGAGTCTTGAAGCGCGAGCACCACCTCAGCGTCGCCGCAAAACAATTCAATGCCAAATTGGCTCCGAAATTCGCCGGCCCGTATACCGTCTTCAAGTTCGCGGGACCAAATGTAGTGGTGCTCAAGGGAGCCCGCGGGAAGACCGTGCGCGCACACCTTGGTGACCTGAAGCCGTGCGATACCCGCCAACCAACGAGCGCGAACAGCGCCACCGCAGTACACGTCACACGCCGCGCGCACGGGTGGCGCCAACCAGCCGAGTTCGCGCCGCGCCCGCTAGGCGGCCGCGACAACGCAAATTATCCCTCGGCGAAGAAAAAAACCACGCCGCTGGTACAGCCCGGCCGTAAGGGCCCCCCAGCGGCCCCGCCACCACCGGTAGGCGCCGTCCGCCGTCCGCCACTGGTACAGCCAGGCCTGCAAGGCCCCCCAGTGGCCGCACCACCGCCGATGAACGCCGTCCGTCGTCCACCACTGGTACAGCCAGGCCTTCAAGGCCCCCCAGTGGCCGCACCACCGCCGATGAACGCCGCCCGCCGTCCGCCACTGGTACAGCCAGGACTTCAAGGCCCCCCAGTGGCCTCACCACCGCCGCTCGACCCCGCCGGACACCAGCCGCTGGCACAGCCAGGCCTACGGGGCCCCCCAGCGGCCGCACCGAGAACAGGAACCCCCCCCCCTACGACCCTGGTGGTGGGTAGGTTAAGCGCGCGCGGGTTGCAACCCTTAGGGTAAGTTAGGTTAAGTTTAGATGTAAGAAAAATTGTACCTGGCGGCGAGCGGCCGAGAGGGAGTTGTACCGGCCGCCCCAAATTTGATCCATTCCGTCCCCGAAGTAGAGAGGGGGTGTGACGAAGTCACGTCACGCGCCATCCGAACGCGCGGTGCCGAAAAACAAAGGCCTTAGTTCGCACCGCGGCCGCTGGGCGGCCGCGGCCCCGCGGTGTCTCTCGCGAGCGAAGATGCGCGACCTGCGCTTATAAGGCCCGCGGCGAGCGAGATTGACAGCTCTCGTCCCGCACGCATTAGTGGTTCACACCGCCGTACCGTACGCTCGAGAGGCTCTATTTTTGTGGACTTTCCTTGAGGTGTGCACGCGCCGACCTATCGTCACGCTGTGTCATTACCAGCCTCATTTCCGATATAGGCCGAGAGGAATCTTGTGCCGTACCTCCGTCGAAGAGGTCTCGCTGCGCCCATTAGGCCGGAGATCTACTGCACTTCGAACCTACGCCATACGACTCTCGCACGGACGCGCCTCCTTGAGGCCACCAAGAGTAGAACGTTCAACAAACCGCATCCCCGTTCCTACAAATCGCCGAAAAGTCGCCGCCGTCGCGAAACGACGGGCCGTACCGCCGTAGCTCCGCCGACGCGATCGGAATTCATGTACAAACACAAGTTACAGAATACACTCTAGTCAATAAAGACCACTATTTATTTCAACCACAGCTTTGCTCATTCGCCGAACCCTGCCTTACCGACTGAGTCGGCAATCTATCCCTTCTCCGTCCCACCGGTAATCGTTCCGCAACCAAACACGATTACAAATTGGCGCCCGAACAGGGACTCGAAGAGGAGAAGGGCGAATGAGCATAGGCGTAAGCTGGGTGTACGAGCTACGGAAAGCGGTACTAATTCAAGTCGCGGAGTATTACGGAGTCGACGCCACTGGCAATCTCGACGAATTACGCCAACGGGTTACCGCGCACTGCCGGGAAAACCAAATCATGGGTCCGCCAACATTAACGCTGCCGAGCGATACCGCGACTCAGGTAGACGTCACTACCCCCACCAACCTGGGCCCCAGTTTCAACGGCCCGGAGACCACGGCGATGGAGAAGATCCGGAGGTGGGGAACCCGCTACGACGGCGGGCCAGGAGCCGCGGAGTTCCTACAAAGGTTGGGGGACCTGCAACACAGCTACAAGGCCACCCCCGACCAGATAATCGAATGCCTCTCCGAGATCATGAAAGGGAGAGCATTAGGGTGGTATCGCCTCCGCCGCACCGAATGGAAATCATGGGACGATTTCGTCGCCGATTTTCGAGCGTTCTTCCTCGCCGCGGAAGACGAAGACGAGCTGGAAGAAGTCATTACCCGGCGAGTGCAACGGACGAGCGAAACCGCTACCGATTTCATACTAGACCTCTTGCCGCTAATGCAGCAATACGGCAAGTACACCCTGGAGCAGCAGGTAAACCGGGCATACAGGAACCTCCGACCAGAGTACCGCCGGTACATCAAACGAACCGAATTCACGACCTTACCGGAGTTGATGAAACTGGCGGCCGCCCAAGACAAGGTCACGGCCGAGGAGAAAGAAGCAGCCGGCGCGGGCCGGAAAGAAACCGCCAAAATCGAAAGGCGACCGGAGAGGAGAACCGAGGCGACCCGTAGCGGCGGACTAGCCGAAGTGCAAGCCGACTACGACCGAGCGACTTGCTGTTGGCGATGCGGACAGCGAGGCCACCGCCGCCCCGAATGTAGACGAGCGAGCAAGTTATTTTGCTCCTACTGTGGCACCGCCGGACGTACCTCCCGAGAATGTGCCTGCAATTCCTTTTCGGGAAACGAGGCCGGGCGCGGCAACCGAGGCGACCGACAAAACGCCCAGGCAATAATGCCTCAACCGAGCCAATAAAAGACGACCCTCGTTTGTACCTCGCCTTTAAAGTGGGAGATATCCGCTGGTGGGCCCTGGTCGACACCGGAGCGACACGTTCGTTCATACGACCAGATATCGCTGTGGCCTGTGAGAAGCGCGGACATACTCTCGCACCCGCCACCTTCACGGCAAGCGTCGCAGATGGCGCGGAGGTACCACTACGAGGTGAGATGACGCTACCCGCCACGATACACGACCAGCAAGTATGGCACACATACGCCGTGCTTCCTGGCCTATCGCATGCCGCTCTCTTGGGAGTGGACGTATTAGAGAAATTGGGCCTGGAGGTGCAGATCGGGGCACACCGATGGACGCGCCACGCCGAAACCGCGGCCGTGGAAGTCCCCGGCATCCGACGATGCACGCCGGCACAAGAAGCCGCTCTACAACAACTCCTGGACGAGGAGTTACCGCCGTTCCGAAAACTAAGAGGCATGACCAGCCTCGCCGAGCACCGAATACGTCTGAGGACGTCCGAGCCGATCAAACAGCGATACATGCCCAGGAACCCAGCCACGCAAGCCTTAATCAACGAGGCAGTGGACCAAATGCTGGCCGACGGAATAATCGAGCCGTCCAGCAGTCCGTGGAGCTCGCCTGTGGTCATGGTCGCTAAGAAAGGCAAGAAAAAGAAGCGATTTTGCATCGACTTCCGCCGAGTTAACGCCGTAACCGAGAAGGATGCCTACCCTTTGCCACAGGTCCAGGCAACGCTTGACAAACTGCGCGAAGCGCGCTACATTTCTACGCTGGACCTTGCGAATGGATATTGGCAAGTACCGCTGGCCGCGGAGAGCCGCCCGATAACGGCCTTTACCGTTCCCGGACGGGGACTATATCAGTTCCGCGTCATGCCGTTCGGCCTCCACTCGGCCCCCGCCACGTTCCAACGACTACTGGACAGTATCATCGGACCCAGCCTAGAGCCAAGGGCCTTTGCATACCTAGACGACATAATCGTCTTAGGCCGAACGTTCGAGGAACACCTAGAGAACCTGCGAGAGGTATTGCACCGACTGCAGCAAGCAGGCCTCCGACTAAATGAAGAAAAATGCCGCTTCTGCCAAACGGAGTTGCAATACCTCGGCCACGTCGTCTCAGACCAAGGGGTCAAGACAGACCCCGAGAAAGTCGAGGCGATTCGAAATACGCCTCCACCGCAGAACTTGCGTGAACTACGACGTTTCCTGGGGATGGTCTCCTGGTACAGGAGATACATCCCCCAATTCTCGGAAACCGCAGCGCCGTTGCACCAACTCCTACAGAAGCGAACACGATGGGATTGGACCGAAGAAGCGCAGTCTGCCTTCGAAACGCTCCGCCACCAGCTGGCTACCGCACCGGTACTAACCTGCCCCGACTTCGACCGGCCGTTTGTATTACAAACAGACGCCAGTCAGGGCGGCCTAGGTGCGGTCCTAACACAAGACCATGATGGCCAGGAACGGGTGGTGGCGTACGCCAGTCGAACGCTTAACGCGGCCGAGCGAAATTACTCAGTTACCGAGAAAGAATGCTTGGCAGTGGTCTGGGGCATCAGAAAGATGCGCCCGTACCTAGAGGGCTATTCATTTACCGTCCTCACCGACCACCAAGCATTGAAATGGCTGCAGTCAATCGACAGCCCCTCGGGACGCTTAGCACGCTGGAGCCTGGAGCTCCAGCAATATGACTTTAAAATAGAATACCGCAAAGGCGAGAATAATCTCGTAGCTGACGCACTGTCGCGACAAGGCGAGATCGCAGACGTAGATACGGCCGCCCCACCGGATTGGTACAGTAGGAAGAAACAAACCGTCGAGGAGACACCGCTCCTCCACCCAGAGTACCAAATCCGCGAGGGCGAATTATATCGCCGATTCCCGGACACGACCGGCGGCCACCCCGAAGACGAGTGGAAACAATGCGTGCCACGCACTCGGCGCGACGAAATATTGAGGGCAAACCATGACGCCCCTACCGCCGGACACCTCGGAGTCAATAAGACTACCGCACGACTCGCTCGAAAATACTATTGGCCCGGGATGTTCCGCGATGCGGCCCGATACGTACGACAGTGTACGAAGTGCCAGGAATATAAAGTATCCCAGCAAGCGCCAGCCGGATTGATGCATACCACGCCAGCAGCCTACCCGTGGGATGTGGTATCGGCCGATTTAGTCGGACCACTCCCACGGTCGAAGAAAGGCCACACGGTGGTCGTGGTAATGCAGGACAAGTTCACGAAGTGGATAGAACTACAACCTCTGCGACAAGCCACCGCCCCGGCTGTCACGAAAGCATTCCGCGAGAGGGTGGTCATGCGCTTCGGGTGTCCGCGCCGAATCATCACCGACAACGGCAAGCAATTTGAGAGCCGGGAGTTTACCGGCCTACTACGAGAATACGGCATCAACCATCGAAAGACACCGCCGTATACCCCACAGTGTAACCCGGTAGAACGGGCAAACCGAGTGATCAAGACAATGATCGCCCAGTTCACCGATGGGGACCACACGACGTGGGATGCCTGGCTACCAGAAATCGCCTTCGCTTATAACACCGCACGACACGAGGCAACCGGGAGCACACCGGCCGCGCTAAATTTCGGCCGAGAACTCGCCGCCCCCGGAGACCCCCGCTTAACCACCGACGACGCCACGGAGGAGCCAACGCCGGACGACATCAGTGGATGGCAACAAAGGCTCACGGACATCAAGGACCGCATCGAACTTGCCCGATGGAACCTAGCCCGGGCGCACCAGAACCAGAAGCACCACTACGATATGCGACGCCGAGAGTGGCGCCCCTCGATCGGCGACCGAGTCTTGAAGCGCGAGCACCACCTCAGCGTCGCCGCAAAACAATTCAATGCCAAATTGGCTCCGAAATTCGCCGGCCCGTATACCGTCTTCAAGTTCGCGGGACCAAATGTAGTGGTGCTCAAGGGAGCCCGCGGGAAGACCGTGCGCGCACACCTTGGTGACCTGAAGCCGTGCGATACCCGCCAACCAACGAGCGCGAACAGCGCCACCGCAGTACACGTCACACGCCGCGCGCACGGGTGGCGCCAACCAGCCGAGTTCGCGCCGCGCCCGCTAGGCGGCCGCGACAACGCAAATTATCCCTCGGCGAAGAAAAAAACCACGCCGCTGGTACAGCCCGGCCGTAAGGGCCCCCCAGCGGCCCCGCCACCACCGGTAGGCGCCGTCCGCCGTCCGCCACTGGTACAGCCAGGCCTGCAAGGCCCCCCAGTGGCCGCACCACCGCCGATGAACGCCGTCCGTCGTCCGCCACTGGTACAGCCAGGCCTTCAAGGCCCCCCAGTGGCCGCACCACCGCCGATGAACGCCGCCCGCCGTCCGCCACTGGTACAGCCAGGACTTCAAGGCCCCCCAGTGGCCTCACCACCGCCGCTCGACCCCGCCGGACACCAGCCGCTGGCACAGCCAGGCCTACGGGGCCCCCCAGCGGCCGCACCGAGAAGAGGAACCCCCCCCTACGACCCTGGTGGTGGGTAGGTTAAGCGCGCGCGGGTTGCAACCCTTAGGGTAAGTTAGGTTAAGTTTAGATGTAAGAAAAATTGTACCTGGCGGCGAGCGGCCGAGAGGGAGTTGTACCGGCCGCCCCAAATTTGATCCATTCCGTCCCCGAAGTAGAGAGGGGGTGTGACGAAGTCACGTCACGCGCCATCCGAACGCGCGGTGCCGAAAAACAAAGGCCTTAGTTCGCACCGCGGCCGCTGGGCGGCCGCGGCCCCGCGGTGTCTCTCGCGAGCGAAGATGCGCGACCTGCGCTTATAAGGCCCGCGGCGAGCGAGATTGACAGCTCTCGTCCCGCACGCATTAGTGGTTCACACCGCCGTACCGTACGCTCGAGAGGCTCTATTTTTGTGGACTTTCCTTGAGGTGTGCACGCGCCGACCTATCGTCACGCTGTGTCATTACCAGCCTCATTTCCGATATAGGCCGAGAGGAATCTTGTGCCCTACCTCCGTCGAAGAGGTCTCGCTGCGCCCATTAGGCCGGAGATCTACTGCACTTCGAACCTACGCCATACGACTCTCGCACGGACGCGCCTCCTTGAGGCCACCAAGAGTAGAACGTTCAACAAACCGCATCCCCGTTCCTACAAATCGCCGAAAAGTCGCCGCCGTCGCGAAACGACGGGCCGTACCGCCGTAGCTCCGCCGACGCGATCGGAATTCATGTACAAACACAAGTTACAGAATACACTCTAGTCAATAAAGACCACTATTTATTTCAACCACAGCTTTGCTCATTCGCCGAACCCTGCCTTACCGACTGAGTCGGCAATCTATCCCTTCTCCGTCCCACCGGTAATCGTTCCGCAACCAAACACGATTACACAGTTAAATGAAACACGCCGTAGAATCCACTCGACGTCATGTACATATTTCGAAAAATTTTGACAAAGTCATAGTTGCTTCAGAATATTGTTGTAATGTTTCCACAAGTTTTCACTACAGTATTGCACGTCGATGTGCACGCAATATTGCAGAAATATTGTAGGACCGTTGCCACTGGAACATTGTACGTCGATGTGCGCGTAATATTGCATAAATATTGTAGGATCGTTGCCAATGGAACATTGCACGTCGATGTCCGCGCAATATTGCAGAAATATTGTAGGATCGTTGCCAATGGAACATTGCACGGCAACGTTCTTGCAATATTGTAGGATCGTTGCCACTGGAACATTGCACGTCGATGTGCGCGCAATATTGCAGAAATATTGTAGGATCGTTGCCAATGGAACATTGCACGGCAACGTTCTTGCAATATTGTAGGATCGTTGCCACTGGAACATTGCACGACGATGTGCGCGCAATATTGCAGAAATATTGTAGGACTGTTGCCACTGGAACATTGCACGTCGATGTGGGCGCAATATTGCAGCAATATTGCAGGATCGTTGCCAATGGAACATTGCACGGCAACGATCGTATAATATTGCAGCAATATTGTACGATCGTTGCCAACGGAACATTGCACGACGATGTGCGCGCAATATTGCAGAAATATTGTAGGACTGTTGCCACTGGAACATTGCACGTCGATGTGGGCGCAATATTGCAGCAATATTGCAGGATCGTTGCCAATGGAACATTGCACGGCAACGATCGTATAATATTGCAGCAATATTGTACGATCGTTGCCAACGGAACATTGCACGGCTACGAAATTGCAATATTGCGGCAATATTGTAGGATCATTGCCACTCCAATAATGCACGACAATATTGCGGGAACGTTCCTACAATATTGCAATGCAACCTGTAACAACGTAATATTGCAGCAACGTCCCTGCAATACTGCTGCAACGAGGTGTGCTGTATGGGTACATCAATATAGCTTGTGTTACAGTTAAAGTGTTAATTGAGCACAATTCAGCGAATGTATACGTTCTCTACTAGTCAATGTATGAACACACTGATTTGATTGGCTAAAGTATTCTCACAGGTATACATATTTTTTATTTTTTAACTAAAGTGAAGAAATATTCGTTATATTTAAATAAATCAAGAACGATTACACTGGTTCAAATATACAACTGAACTTCTATAAGAACGTTTGGGAATGTTTTGAGAGAAATTGGGGTTATGTGACGTGCAAAGAACAGTTATGCTCTCCACGAATCAGAAGCGATCACGAAAAATCACGGATCATTGTCAGAAATCCCCGTGATTGGGAACAATCGTGACACAGCCGTCTTTAATACTAGCCGTGCTGAATAACGTGGCAACACCGCTCATGTAAGAATCGGGAGTCCGACCGAGTCCGACTCTTGAATCTTGGGAGTCTGGCACGTGTTGCGGCGAACTTTGTTGATAGTCGTTGATTAACGCTTTTTTAGAAAAATTGATACAATTATACGACATTTTTTAATAATTACATACCAAATAATATATAAATACTACAATTTTTTGTGGTTCGGTAAATTTCCTCACCACCTCAGGGGTATTACCATGGCGTGTTACCGTTTGAATCATAAAGTGGGTGGTTCGCCAATAGCCCTATCATCCCACATAATAAAATAAAATAAAAACGTGTGGAAAAATATACATCGGTGCAGCGCCGGCGAGGCATCAGGATCCCAGAATGCCGAACAGCTGACGGTGGTAGGAGAATGAGAGGGGAGGAGCGGTCGCGTGGCGGACGCGAGGACCGGGAAGAGATGAAATGACGATCGAGGAGGAGTCGATTTTGGGAGTCCATATTGCTAGCATTGTACCGTGTGTAGCTCGAGTAATTTGGAGAGCAAAGCTAATAAAAGTATTCTACAGATCAGAAGTGGGATATACGTGTTGTTTTGGGGTCTGCGAACCATGGATAAGGAAAAGCGAAGCAGACGCCGATCTCGTGGGAGGAAGGAAAGACGTTCCCGGTCACGAACTCGTCGAAAAAATCATCGAGAGTCTAAATATCGGAACCGAAGCAGAAGTTACAGTACCACGAGCAAAGAATCTGACTTCGCCCGGCTTGCAGGTGTACTATCAGGTATCGTAACGTCGGGCTCGAATAAGCCGGTCAATAATCACTTTATTAACGAAAAGTTTCTACCGGAATTTGATCCCCTAAAGGGAAGTACCTCGGCTAGTGACTGGATCGAGAAGGTTAACACGAGTGCAACGGTGTATGGTTGGGATGATAAAGTTAAAATGTATCTCGCCATCTGCAAATTAAGGGGAAATGCCAGATTATGGTATGACGAACTCCACGATACTCAGGTTTCTTGGCTAGTTTTCACGGCGGAATTAATTAAGCAATTTCCGGGGGACACTAGTTTTGGTAAATTATTCGAAGAGGCGGCGAACTGTAAATGTCAGCCCGGAGAGAATTTAATGACCTACTGCTTAAAGAAATTAGGGAAGATATCTAAGCTGCGATTAGAGATCCCCGAGCACAAACTCGCCGATTTTGTCGCTCATGGCATATGTGACAACGGTACGCGCACTACGGTTCTGGCGGCCCGTTGCAAGACGGTAGCGGAGTTAAATGATTGCCTTAGTATCTTTCCCTCCGCGGAAGCTGCCTCTAAGTCTAAGGATTCGAAACGTCACCATCAGCGCAATACTACAGATAATACCGAGAACAAAACGAGTAGTACTCTTTCCGAACCTAATGCCTCGTTCACATTAGTCAAGTTTACTGGCTTCAAGTGACTTGAATCAGTAAACTTGACTAATGTGAACCTGTCATTCACTTGACTTGAAATATCTTTTTAACTTTCTTTCAAGTTTTCTTTGCCTGCGAAGTTTCAAGGCAATTGGATTGGCGGTTATAACCTGACTGTAAGCTGTCAAAATTTGAAGTAGATTGCATAGTGAAGGTAGCGTTTGAAGAACGAAACATGTGTTAGTTTCGTTTTGGCTGAAGGTGTGCGTGTAACGCGTATACCAGTCGGCTTACCATCGTGACTCTTGTACATACGTTCACACTATTCAAGTTGTATTTCAAGGCAAGAAAAGTTGGAACACTCTCTACTTCGCTTGAAACTTGAAAGGATATTTCAAGTGAAGTGAATAACAGGTTCACATTATCAAATTTAATGATTTCTAGCGATTTGAAGTTAGTAAACTTGACTAATGTTAACGAATATTTCGCGTAAAACTTGAAAGAAAGTTAAAAAGATATTTCAAGTCAAGTGAATGACAGGTTCACATTAGTCAAGTTTACTGCTTCCAGTCACTTGAAGCCAGTAAACTTGACTAATCTGAACGAGGCATAAGTGTTTTAGTTGCGGTGCCACTGGGCATTTCAAACGGGACTGCCCCAAAAGGGCGAGCAGCACTGCCGAGTCGAGTAGAAAGAACGCAAATTATTTACAAGGTAAGCCCGTTTGCAGTTTCTGTAAAAAGGTCGGGCATACAGAAGAAAAATGTTTCCGTAAAACTAATAGATCGGACAAAACTAAGTCGGCATGACCGACCGCGGCAGAGGAAGCCTCTCTCACATCTGGCGGTAGCGCGTTAAATGTCGTATTGGTCGAAACAGTTAACTCGCGGAAGATAGGAAAATCGTGCAGCATAAATGGGAAGCAGGTAGAGTACGTAATAGATTTAGGAAGTGACTGCTCAATTATTAGAGAAGGTGAAGCTCGAAAACTAGATTTGGACTTTGATGTAGCGAATTCTGTTCTGACCGGATTCAATCGGACCCAAGTCCTACCAATAGGGTCGTCGGTTGTAAATCTGGAAATCGATAACATCAAACTCAAAATAAAACTCTTTATAGTTGCGGATGACCAATTGACGTTGAACGTGCTGATAGGCCGCGAAATAACGAACACGCCAGGAGTGATCGCTGTTACGGATGTAACCGGAATTAAGGTAATGCGGGAAAATAGTACGAAGACAACGTCCGAGTCTCTACCAGATAAGGTACCCAATGGTCGTCACGCCAATAGTATCACTGCCGATCAGGTGTTTAGCCCGGACCTCCCCGAAGGGGATAGACAGCGACTCTTGGACACTCTGAATCATTACAGATCAAGTGTCTCATTAAATATGGACGAGTTAGGGAAGACAGACGTGACTGAGATGCGAATCGAATTAATAAGCGATCAGGCGGTTCAACGTAGGCCGTATCGTATGTCACTGTCCGAGCGCGAGAGAGTCAAAGAAATAATTGCCGAATTAGAAAGGAATGGAATTGTACAGGAAAGTAATTCCCCCTATGGGAGTTCGGTTGTGCTAGTGAAGAAAAAAAATGGCGACGACCGTGTGTGCATAGACTTTCGCGACCTAAACAAAATCACAAAACGCGATAAATATCCATTGCCCTTAATCGAAGACCAGATTGATCGATTGGGGGGAAAATCGTTTTTCTCGTCACTGGACCTATCGTCGGGATTCTATCAAATACCGATGCACGTAGATTCTGTAGAGAAAAACAGCTTTTGTCACGCCGGACGGACAGTACGAATTCTTGCGCATGCCCTTTGGGTTGGTAAACGCACCTTCAGTGTTTCAGAGGGCTATGAATAAAACCCTTGGGGAGCTCAGATTTAGGACAGCGTTGGTGTACATGGACGATATTTTAATACCATCCGAGAACCTGGAGGAGGGCTTTAAAAGCCTAGTGTTAGTGTTAGAGGCCCTAAGGAGGAACGGTTTTACATTAAACTTGAAGAAATGCAAATTCTTCCAGCGCCAACTGGAATATTTAGGCCGTGAAATATCGAAAGAAGGGGTGAGACCTGGCGCACTTAAGACAAACGCGGTGGTTAATGCACCTGCACCTAGAAACGTGAAAGAAGTTCGACAATTTCTGGGGCTATCGGGGTATTTTCGCCGGTTTATTAAAGACTATGCTAAAAAGGTAGCGCCCCTGACTGATCTATTACGTAAGGATGTACCATGGGGTTGGAAAACGCGACAATCAGACGCCGTAAAATTAATAAAGGATGCACTTTCGGAACGCCCCATTCTGGCTATTTATGATCCGACCCGACCAACCGAGGTCCACACGGATGCGAGTTCGATCGGTTTAGGTGCAGTCCTGCTTCAAGAAACAGATGGGCTAAAGAGGGCCGTCGCGTATTACAGCCGCAAAACGTCGGTAGAGGAGAGAAACTATCATTCCTACGAGTTAGAAACCCTCGCGGTTGTGTCAGCGCTTAAGGCTTTTCGAGTGTATCTGTTAGGCATAAAATTTACGGTGGTGACAGATTGTAGTGCAGTGCGTGCGACTGCAGCGAAAAAGGAGATAGTTCCGCGTGTTGCCCGATGGTGGATGTATTTGCAGGACTTTGATTTTGTTATAGTTTACAGACCTAATTCGCAAATCACTCATGCAGATTATCTAAGCAGGAACCCCGTAGAATGTTTAATGGTAGATATCACTGCGGCGGAGTGGATACAGGTGACACAGATGCAGGATGACGGAATCTCCGCGATAAGAAAACTGCTAGAAACCGGAGACGTCCAACGGGAAACGAAACAGTATTTTGAGAAGTATAACCTGAAGGGGGGCGTCGTGTTCCGTAAGACCGAATCAGGGGATAAGTGGGTCGTACCTCGCGCGGCTCGATGGAACGTTCTTAAAATGTACCACGACGACCTTGGGCACTTCTCTCTCGATAAGACGTTGGGAAAAATTCAGGAAAAACATTGGTTCAAAGGAATGAGGAAGTTTGTCGCAAAGTACGTGAAAGCATGTCTGAACTGTCTATATTACAAAAACCCGTCGGGCCGTAAGCCAGGCCTATTACACCCCATCGATAAAGTTGCTATCCCCTTCCATACGCTGCACTTAGACCACCTCGGTCCTTTCATAACCAACAAAAAGAAAAATACGCAAATTTTGGTGGTCGTAGATGGATTCACAAAATTCTGTATTATCGAGCCCGTACGTGATACCAAAGCCAAATGGGTTTTGAAAACCCTCGACCAAATGTTCGCGGTGTTCGGGGTGCCCACACGCATCATCAGCGACAGGGGCACCGCTTTTACATCCCACATGTTCACTGCCTTCTGTCAGGAGCATGGCATAAAACATATTTTGAATGCGGTTGCTACTCCCAGGGCAAACGGACAGTGCGAACGAATGAATCGCACGATCCTCGGTTCCCTCGCTGCCACCAGCGCCGGGTGCCCCGAGGATGAGTGGGACAAGCACCTCAAAAAGGTGCAAAGTGGACTGAACGTTACAACGAATCGTACTACTCAAAAAAGCCCGGCGGAGCTCCTGTACGGATACCAGCCACGTACACCCGCGGACGCCGCGTTGCTGAGTGCCATTCAGACGACGTTAGATAGTGTTGATCTTCGACAATTTCGGTCAGAAGCCAAACGGCGTATAGACGCTAGTCAGACGGCGGAAAAGGCGAAATTCGATGCTCGAAGATTCAAGCCCCCTCACTACGAGGTTGGGGACGTCGTCATGGTGGCTTCCAACCCTGCCGCTACTGGGCAGAGCAGGAAATTGGCACCAAAGTACAAAGGTCCGTTCAAAATCACAGCGGTGCTTCCGAACGATCGCTACGAGGTTCGCGATCTGAGGGAGATGAAAAAGTCGGCTGGTAAGCGAAGTGTTGTGGCGGTGGACAGCTTAAAGCGGTGGATAACATTCGACGCACTCGAATGCTAATCTGTAAGTAAATAGAGCTATGGTATTTCCACCGAACTCTAGCATCTGTGGCATGGATTCTATGCTAATCCGGAAATTGCTACTACAGTCGGAGTCAAGTGTTCTCTGGCCGAGCTACTGTGGTCACAGTGCTTGAGCTGAATGGAGACTTTGGCGATGCTGGTTTCGGACAACAGTCGGAGTCAAGTGACCTGTGGCTGAGTTTCCAATGTCAGGGAGACCCATGTTTTAGAGAGCTTGGCAGGGCTGGACTGACAACTTCATTTCTCCCTCTTCCGAGAGTTTTGTCCGGACAGCTTCTTGGGCGGAGTCACCTGTGTAGCTGTACCAAGGACTCTACCGGTAACAAGGCGCTGGACAAAATTCACCTTAGCACTATCCTATCTATTACTCCTCATCCGATCCCCTCGGTCAGACCTCCGCACACCATTGTCAGAATTGATCACTCTGACAGTGATATGTGACCTTTTTAGAAAAGCAAATTCTCCCTCCTATGTTTCTAAACTAAATTCCCCTACGCGAATTCAAAAATTGCCTTCATTAATTGTATGTTCACCCTGGTTTTTGTTGCTCTGCAGTTTCGATTTTACTTAACGAGTTCTGTAATATAAAAAAAAAAATGAGCCGAGGACGGCCCATGTATCAGTATGGCCGAATGTGGAAAAATATACATCGGTGCAGCGCCGGCGAGGCATCCGGATCCCAGAGGGGAGGAGCGGTCGCGTGGCGGACGCGAGGACCGGGAAGAGATGAAATGACGATCGAGGAGGAGTCGATTTTGGGAGTCCATATTGCTAGCATTGTACCGTGTGTAGCTCGAGTAATTTGAAGGGCAAAGCTAATAAAAGTATTCTACAAACGTAACAAAAATAATAATGTGATCAAAACTGAAAACAAAAAATAACAATAATTTGATCTACCTGAAAGAAAACATTAAAAAAATATAACAATGATATAATCTGCCTGAAAGAAAACAGAAATAATCTTTGAAATAAATTGAATAGAATGTTAAATCTTGAAATAGGGTACTAATCAAATAAAACAAACTACATATATACATACATATTAAAGAAAATACACATTTATAAGTTAAACTTGTTACTAATCTAACTAAAAGTCTTCAATTTTCGTTTATTAGAAGCAACATTTCTATTTATATCTAACTGATTACTGTTTTTATTTTTGACATAGTCATTCAATAAAATATTTGAAAAAACAGATAATAATTTAAACAAAATATCGCGGTAATCTTTTCCACAAATACACGTTTCAGAAAATGGCAAGTAATCTGAATCTGATCTGATACTAAGATATGTTAATTTACATAAAATATTTTTGTGATTCTCAGACCGCAAAAATTGAGATTCCAAATTATTATCATTTATTATGGCTTCCATTATTGCACACATATGAATCAATAAGGTTGTTACTTCCTCAGTGGGAATAGAAACGCCTCCTCTTTGTAAATGATCAAAATATGCATTTCCTACAGTGTTTCCTTTATCCTCTACAATCAATAATTTACAGATGTTACAATTTAATTTTTTGGAAACAGAATGAGATCCATAACCGGATATATAAATTTTAATTGAATCGTCTAAAACAGATTCAGATAAATATTCATTATTAAATACTTCTAAAAATCGAGTTACATCAACCGAAAAATCATGACAATCATTGTTGCTGTTGTTACAATTCTGAAATTTATTTTGAATGTCAGCAAAAGAAAATGAGTTTCCTGATTTTTTAAATATATGTTTCAATCTAATTTTTTTTCGGCATAAATTACTTCATCATAGGAAATATGATAATTGCACCCGGACAAAAGTCTATAATTTCCAAATCGTTTCTCTAATTTCTCAGTCGTAAATTTTCCTGGTAAAAGATATGATATATCAAAATTTTTAAAGCAATACTCCGTAAGCAATAAAAGAACAGTAATACTTTGATGAAGAGCTTTAAAAGTATCTGACGTTAAATGACCATGTGTTTCTAAATTTTGCCAACAATTCAACCAAATTAAAAATTTCTTTAAAAATTCACATCTAAAATCATTAAAACTAGAAATTGGCTTACAGAATTCATTTCTTTTAATATTACCTTTGAAACTACTTGTGTTATTCACAATATCCCACCAATTCCGAATTATTTCTAAAAAATGTGCAATGTCACTGTAATTAAAATCTTTCATAGATGCTATTGTCGAATGATGAAAAATATTGTCGACAAGGTAAACCTTCTGTCGTTCGAGATTGCTGGGATATAATGATTTGTAATTTAGTTTATAAGCTTTTTTGACAACCAAATGTTTTTCAGAATCATACACAGTACGTAAATCATTAAATTTAGCTATTCTTACTTCATTCGTGTAAAAATCAGGAAAAATAAAAGCTTTATCCAAATTTTTTAAATTTAACCAGTTATTTCTTATATTTTTCATTATATGAACAGTATCAAAAGATCGAAAAATGGTTTTGTCAGATTGAGAGGGATTAGGAAAACTTATACCATTACTAGCTAATTTACTAAACATGTTCCTATTGATTCTATGATTATCAGTGACGATGCATAATAACTCAAAACCACATTTTTGAATAAAATCAATGACTTTATGGGTGATTGGTACCATTTGCTCACCCGTAATATTGTAAACTGGTAATAATTTGACAATTTCTGAAAAATTTCCAAAAGCAGAACATATCATGAACGCTAAAATGGTTTTTGCTAATTCATCGGAATTCAAAGCATAACCCGCGACCCTTTTTGCTCTATAATCTAATTTTGCTGTTACATAAATTTCATCGATTAATAAAATTACTATTTTTTCTCTAGAGGTTAAAGTTGAAGAAATATTGTAAAGGTAATGCTCATTTTTAACATTATTTTCAGGAGAAATATCCATATTTGAAGAGAGATGTTGCAGGTACCTCTTATGTGGTAAAATAAAAAAACTTCGTAATAAGTTATATGCAGCCGATTGAAGAAGTACGTGTTCGACATGGAGTTCGAAGTGGCGATCGTCGATAGGAAGGATTGGAACGAGGAAAAGATTAGGAACAGTCATGACTCGGTCTGGTACACAGACGGATCAAAGAGGAAGGATGGGCTGGCAGGGTCAGGATGGTGTAAGGAAAACGATATGAGGAAGTGGGGAACAAGGAGGCTGGGCAGATATGCAACGGTGTTCCAGGCGGAAATCGTTGCCATCCTAGAATGCGTTCGGAGTATTCAAAAAGAGTTTGACGAGGAGGAGGAGGAAGAGAGAGACAGGAGAAGAGCGGTAGGAGGTAGGGAATCCATTGGAATGGTTAGAGGAAATCGAAACAATAGTAGGATAGCGATATGTACGGATAGCCAGGCCGCTATCAAAGCACTGAGTAGGAGTATGTATGTGTCTCAGCTGGCATTGGAATGCAGAATAGCATTAAACGGGCTTGGGAAAAAAGGAGCTAAGATTACCATATATTGGGTACAAGGACATGAGGGGACAGCGGGTAATGAGAGGGCAGATCGACTAGCTAGGGCAGGATCAAGCATGGCTCCCAGGATGGACGAGGCGATCCCCCCGATAGCTGATGTGGCCTTCAAGGCTGTTATCAGAGAATGGAGGGATAAGACTAGGAAAAGGAAGTGGGAGGATACGACTGACTGTGCGACGGCGAAGCTGTTGTTGGGCCCTGAACCAAAACGGGACAGGGCCAGGAAACTAATAGGAATGGAAAGGGTCGAAGCAAGGAATGTGGTGGGCATTCTAAGTGGGCATGCACCACTGAATGCTCACTTACATAGGATTATGGCTAGTGAAACGGAAATGTGTTCGCTATGCGAAGTTAGCAAGGAGGACTCTGTGCACGTGTCCACGTACAATGGAAACCCGGAGAAGGATACTTGGCATGGAAGTAATTAGAGCAGAAGAGGTTAGTAAGCTGTGTATAGACAAGATTGCGAGTTTCCTGGGGGAGGTGAACCCATGGAAATATACCTAAGGCTCATCTCCGTCAGAAGGGGAGGACCTTCACGCTGGCCCCCTTCTCGGTCAATGACTCGGAAGTAGACTGAGAAGGAGGCTGGAGCCGCGATTCGAAGGGGACCGTTACCCCTCGGCGTGGTTCACCGGGGGGGGGGGCGGAGGCAGGGGCCCCCCTCATATCTCCAACAGAAAGGCAGCCAATGAGGGCAGAAAGGTTAGGCAGCTATTCTGACCGTGGTCCAGTGGTGACTGAGCCTTGGAAAGCTCGATCCGGGGCCGCGGAAGGGTAGCGGTGCCAAGAGTAAGAAAGTAAGAATGGTTCCAGTGCCCCAAGCACTTAAGCGATACCGGCGCACCGGCTTTTACCACACCTCTTTAGGAATGCGGAGTGCCGCTAGGGGCGGGTGGTGACCGCCCCCCTTCTGGACCGTGTCTCGCTATCAGATCTCGCAATGTTTGATCAAGACTTGATTTAATTTGGGAATGGGTGGGGGGGGGGGTGGTGCGTCCCCAGGGCCCTCTTACCGTGGGGACCCTTGTCTTAAAATATTATAATTTTAGGTTTGAAGTGTGTAGGTAGGGGGGGGGGATAATGGGGTAGGGTTGCAGTGTAGGATAGCTGTGGGAAGTTTCAGGAAACAGGAACAAGGGGGGGGGAGTACTAGGGCGTTGAGTCAACGGGGGGAGAGGGGGGAGTAGGAGGGTGGGATAGCTAGCCTTATAAGGGTAAACAAGCCGTCACCCTAGCAAGTTGGAGGTACGGTATGCGCAGCCTAGGGGTGCTTCCAGCGGGGACGTGAAGGGTACCTGGCTACTCCGGGTTCAGGACGACGAGTAAAAGCGAGTTTAAGGGGTTGATAGGAGACCTGGTAGAGCGGCGTCGAGACACGGTTCCATATACCGCGAATCTATTTAGCGACGGGCTGGTACCGTCAAGACCGGAGAGGGTGGCTTGCGCAACGCATAATGACTCTGGCGCACCTATGCGTGCGTCTTAGGTAGGGATCGCCCACCCTTGTTGATGGTCACCCCCGCGAGTACGGTCCGTCCGCAAGCCGGCCCGGGCCTATAAAAAGCGGACGCGTACCCGAGAAACGGGGTAGAATCCTGGCGGGTTAATGTGTACCATGAGGAGGCGGCCATCCATAGCCATCCCCTCCCCCCTGGGGGGAGGCCCGTCTTCCCAGGCCGTGCAGGGTAGAGGGTGTGGTCCTCTGGACTAGGTGGCAAGTCGTCCCTCCCTCCTCGGCCTCGGCCGTTGAAGGGAGGCTCTCTAACCCCAAGGCAGCGCAGGGGAAAGAGATGCGGTCATACCGGGCGGCATGATCAGCTCTGGGGGAACTCCCGCTCTCCGAATGTTTGTACACTCACTGGCTGCATGGCCCGAGTGACGCCCGGGACCTCTGCACGTGTCGTATGCTCCCCCCGCTGTATGTCGCAACTAAATCGACTATATGCAGCCGATGATTGTGAATATAACATAAAAGCCATAATAATAGTTCCTGAATTGAATCTATTTTTTTTTGTTTCTAATTTGTTTTATTTGATCTATTACTATTTCAAGATTTTTAACATTTAAAAATTCAATGGATTCTGCAATAAGATATGCCCTATTGAGTTCATCCAAAGATTTGTCAAGATGTTTTTCAATAACATTAGTATCATTAACAGGTACATCAAGTAGCGCGAATCTATATCGGGCCAATAAATTTTGAAGTTGGAACCACCTAGACAATATCATGTAGTAGTAAATAGGTTTATTTTCTGCCTTTCGGCCACAAAATGGGGTTACATGTGTTATGTGTGTAAGTGTATCTGGGACTTCAAGATTGTGCTTTCGTTTTGACTTCTTTCTTCATCTTGTTCTTCTTTTCTTCTCCTTTTTTCCAGTACCATACGCATCCACTCCGCTCCTTCTTCTTCTCCCTTTAGTATCCCTCTGATCGTTGAATTTTCTCTTTTCAGCTCCTTACAGTCGTGTAGCATGTGACCCAGCGTCTCTCTAGCCCCATTACATAGTCTGCATACTGTCTCTTTTTCTTCCTTCCAGTACTTGCTTCCCCGCTCTTCGTTCCCACATCTGAACCTCGCAATCATTCTTTGGTCTCTGCCTCTGTAATTTCCGTTTAGGTAATTTGCTCGCTGGTTATCCCTGATTTCTGTGTAATGTGTGTTATATCTGCCTCCTAGTATTCTGTCGTATTGCCATTGAACCTGCTCTGCCCTGTCTGTTTGCGCTAGTTCCTCAGCAAACTCTCTTCCTCCCCTTCTTTCTATTTCCATTGCTTGGATATCCATCATTTTTTGCCTGTAGTATGAATCTCTCATTTCCTCCCATTTCGACTTTTTCTCTGTTTGCTTCGCGTCTATTTCCCTCCAGCATTCTTGTACTATTTTATTCTTATTCAGCCGTTTCGTTTTCTCCTCATATTTTATTGCTCTTTTCCCCGCTTCTATCCTTACTTTGTCTGTTTTTGTTTCCTCCAAAATTAGATACGCTGGTGTATTAAAGTCCAAACCTAAAGTCCACCTTATGTATTTCTCCTGTATTTTCTCTACCTTTTCTGCTTCCGTCCATCCCCAAATTTCTGACGCGTACAGCAAGATACTTTTCACTATGCTTCTGAATATTCTCATTCTTCTCTCAAAATTGTTCTTGAACATTCTTTGTCCTATTCCCCATATCTGCGCCATTGCTATTCTTGCTTTCTTTGTGACTTCCCTTATATGCATCTCTCTGCCCCCATTTTTCTGGAAATTATACCCTAAATATTTGAACTCTTTTACTTCTTCCAGACTGTGCCCCTGCCAGCCCCATTCTTCTCTCTTCTTCTTTCCTCTTCCTTTATGGAAAATCAGCACCTTAGATTTCTCTGCATTCAGTTGCAACCCTTTCCTTTCCAGGTATTTTTCAAATCTTCGTATCATGTCCTTAAGATCTTTTGGTTCATTTGCTAGTAACGCTATATCGTCCGCATATGCTAGAGTCCAGATTTTTTCTTTTCCTATTCTTACTCCTCCCGCTTGGTTTTTCCTCATGGTTTCCTCCAAATCTGCTACATATATTGTAAATAACGTTGGGCTCAGTGGGCATCCCTGTCTTACCCCTTTTGTTGTCCAGAATTTGGATGACATTTCTCCGTTTGCTTTTATAGTATTTCTTGTTTCTGTGTAAATTTCTCCAATTCTCGTCCTCAAGCGTGTACTTATTTCCTTTCTCTTCATGATGTTCTGAAGTTTTACTCTATCCACTTTATCAAATGCAGCACTTAGATCCGCGAAAAAGGTATACAGCTTTCCCCCTTTTTTCTGTATTTCTCTGTTAGCTACATAGTTCAGAATAAAAATGTTATCTGTTGTCGACCTACCGCTCCTGAATCCTGCTTGTGTTTCTGGTATTATGTGGTTCTTTTCCAATTCCTCTTTTAATCTTTTTTCCAGGACCATAGCATATATTTTGTACGCTGTGTTTAGGATCGTTATCCCCCGGTAGTTGCTCACCTTTTCTCTATCTCCTTTTTTGAATATTGGTGAAATCACCCCTTCTTTCCACCTCTCCGGGAATCCTTCTCCCTTCCACACCTTATTGAAAATTTCTGTGATTCTTTTTACTATTTTCACGTTACCGTAAATCCAGGCTTCATTTTCTATTTTGTCTTCCCCAGCTGCTTTCTTCTTTTTTAATCTCCTGATTTGTTCCGTTACTTCTGTTTCTGTTATTTCCTCTTCCTCTTCTCCTTCCGTGTTTTCTATTTCTTCCAACTCTCCTACTTCTTTTTTACTGTCGACGCCTTCTAGCAATGTTTTAAAGTGATCCTTCCATTCTTTTAAATCTATTTTATTGGAGATTCCTATTCTTTTCTTTCTTTGTTTATTTATGTATTCCCATATTTGATTTTCTCCCTTTAATTGCATTATCTCATTTTCTGTATATTCTTGTAATTCCCTTCTCCTTTCTTCGCACACTTTTTTGTACTCCCTTCTTTTCTTCTGGTAGTCTTCTTTGTCTCCTTTACCCCTTCTCCAGTTCCTCAATGCTTTCCTAGCTTCTCTTTTCTTTTTTGTACAATTCGAATTCCACCACTTAAAGCTGCCCAATTTCCATTTTTTTATTTTTACTTCTTCTTTCCGTACTGCATTATTTATTTTTCCTACCATTTCTTCCACCATTTCATTCACCTCCGTCTTATTAAAGTTTATTTTGTTTAATTCCATTTGAAACTCTCTCTTCCCTTCCTCTGTCCAGACTCTTCTCTCTCTCCACCTCTCTTCCTGATTTCCCTCTCGTTCTCTCCTTTTATTTCCCTTATATAGTTCCGCAATCAGAGGCATATGGTCTGACTCCACTCTTTCTTCCACTGTGAATTTCTTGATATCTTCTTTCGCCTCGACATTTGTTATTATATAATCAATTACCGTGCTGCCTCTCGGCCCCGTATATGTGTACTCTCCTTTATCATCTCCCTCCATATTCCCGTTCAGAATATTCCATCCTCTCTCCTCCACCATCTCTAATAACAACTTTCCCTCTGTGTTTTTAACTTTGTCTTTTGATCTCCTTTCGCCATACTTTTCTTCTATTCTAAAATCGCCCCCTTCCTGTCCAATTCTTGCATTGAAATCTCCGACAATATCATGTCAAGAGGCATTACCCACTTCAAATCGTTGAATGAAATTTCATTACCTTTATGAAAAACTTGTAATTTCATTTTGTCATTAATTACAATTTGAATATTAAGTACTAAAAGATCATTGTCAAAATCAAGTTTATAAAAATAAATTCTAGAATTCGCTAATTGAATATTCCAACATTCTGAAATTTCAAGTTTCTCTTTATACTTACTTACTAAATCTGAAAAATTTTTAATTAAATCTAAGTCTTCAAAGTCTTGAACTAAACGTTCATGATTTTGAACGACTTCTTTTCTACGTTGTTCAGGATCTTTCCTTTGTGGCAGTACAGGCTTTGAAAGATAAGTTGGTAAATTGGGAAAAATAGAAGGTACTGCATCCTCTATAAGTTTTGGACACCTCACTAAAATATTCTCAAGTATTCCACTAGAAGAAGCAACTTGTTCATATCACGGACTTAGGAATATAGGGACGGAGCACGGCTAGGCGGGGGATGACGCCAAAGGGGGATGGCATCCGCCATATTACGTTGCTCTCAGTTGCTTTGTTTGTAGCCATGATTGAAGCAAGCCAGTGAAGTGATTTCAGTACAATTAAAATGCCTACATGTCCAGTGAAAAATTGCCATGTTAAACATTTAAAAAAATATGGTAATGGTAAAAAGATAACGTTTCACAGGTAAGTGATTAAAATAATTCACATTTATTACAATTACGCTAATCCTAACCTCATTAATGAAAAAGTAGTTGACTGGCAGAGAATAATTATTTATCTGTTTGTAATTAATAATTAATACAATCAAAGCTTTTTTTAATGTTCCATATTTACTGCTTTGTAACTAATATATAATTCATTCGTAACCTAATGTTTCGAGTATTCTAGTAACATTATATTAAATACATTTTTATTACCATAGACTTCCTAAGAATCAGAAACGAAGGGAGGAATGGATAACCAGTCTGGAGCTTGATGAAAAACGTGTAACAGATAATACATTGATTTGTTCGCAACACTTTTCTGAAGAAATGTTTGATCATACTGTTGGGGACTGCGCATGCTCCCAGGAGCGCTGACGAGAGCGCTCCCACACGGGCATCTTGGGTCACTAGTTCTGGCTTGGGACGTGACACGGAACGGCCGTGCACGTTTGTATCGCGTTGTAAATAAAGCTAAGAGTTATAGTTATTCAGCATCACTTCCTTCCTTGTACTTTAACCCAATCCTAGAGTCATTAGGGACTCAACAACTGGCGCTGCGGACTGCGATCTAGTGTTTAAGTATAAATTGGAAGAAAACCAGGACAATGGCGGATCAAACGGAACAGATCAAGGCTCTTACGGCAGCCGTGAATACCCTTCTCCAGCTTCAACTTCAAAGGGAAGGCGCAGGAGGAGGGCCTTCTACATCTATAGTGTCTCAACAGGCATCGCCGATCGACCTGTATAACCAGCTCAGTGCACGAGTGGATAAATACGCTTATGGGTCCGGCGACGAGACAAAACCGTTTGGAAAATGGCTGCTGAGGTATGAGTACACGATTGTCACGGAAGCGGCATCTCTGCCGCCAGAGATGCAAACTCGCTTGGTGTTGGACAAACTGGGACAAACCGAGTACGATAGACTCTTGGACCACGTCGCACCTACGGATCCGTCAAAGATGCTACAAAAGGATTTGCTCGACATGCTGAAAGTGCTTTTTCGCGATAAAGTGCCGATAACTCGGCGTCGCATCGAAATACTGAACTACCGGTACGATAAATCAATCCCGATCAGCGAGCACATTGATCGGATTAATCGTCACGCGGCTGAGTTCGGTCGCACGAAATTGTCCGACGATAGTTTGAGAACCCTACTATTGCTGCAATCATTCTGCTTCTCACAGGACAACGAGCAGCTAAAGAAAATTTCTCTACGCGTAGTGGAAAAGGACCAGAACGCAACCATGAAGGACGTCGTTGCCGTGGTCGAAGCTCATCTGAATGTCGCGACAGGTCTGAAAACTCTTGAAAACCCGGTTAAAGGTTCACCGGTAACGAGTTTAAGTGTGACTAAGTTTAAAAAGACTAAATATAAATCTCACAACGAAAGCTCGTCAAAGGGTAAAGACGGTCAGAACGAAAGCTCGTCGAAGGGTAAAGATGGACAGAACGTGGTTGTCAAGTGCGGCGGGTGCGGTGGTGCTCATTCGCGAGAAAAGTGCAGGTTCCGAGATGTAGTGTGCCACGCGTGCTCGAAAACGGGTCATATCGCTTCCCAGTGCCGTGCTAATGCAAAAAATTCAAAAATTGCCGGTAAAAGCGGGCGAGTCGCAACGCAGGCAATCTCTGCGATCGGTAAAGGCAGGAGGCGTTACGTAACGGCCTCTATTGGTGGAAAAAACGTACGCTTGCAGTACGACACCGATTCCGACATTACCGTGATCGGTAGGGACGTATGGGGCCGCTTGGGGGCGCCCAAATTATCGGCGGCGGAAACCGTCGAACACGCAGGCGGGGGTGAACTCGGCCTGATCGGCAGATTCGGCGCCATGATCCAGGTGCTGGGTCGCGAGGGACGTGTCGAAATTGACGTTGCCGCGCATGAAGGAACAAACCTTTTCGGGTTAAACGCCATTGACAGCCTGGGGTTATGGTCTGTGCCACTGGATGAGGTCCATCCAAACCATTCGGTTTTCAGTGTCAAACGGGAGAGTTCACCGAACGACACGCAACCAAGCGCTATCTCGCGGAGTGGACACGCAACTCAGGTGGAACCGTCCTGCGTACCTGGGAACTCTCTAACCAGGGACATTTATGAGAGTTTTCCCAAATTATTCAGTAATGAACTAGGCACTTGTTTTGATTTTAAGGCAAAATTTAAGCTTAAGGATAACCCTCAGCCCGTGCAAATCCCATGTCGCTCGGTTGCTTTTGCGATGGAAGATCCGCTGGAGGAAGAACTTCGACGCCTCGAGTCCACTGGAATTATCGAGCAGGTGGAGTCATCTGTATGGACGTCACCCATAGTCGTCGTAAAGAAGCCCAACGGGAAGATCCGGGTGTGTGCTGATTTTTCGGCAGGTGTCAACCGTGCCTTAGTGGACAACCGACATCCTCTGCCGACCATCGAGAGCGTCATCGCAAGGCTGAATCGAAGCTGTTTCTTCAGCATACTGGATCTCAGTGACGCTTTTTTCCAGATTGAGATTGCTGAGGAACACAGGGAGGTTACCACAATCACGACACCGAAAGGTCTTTTTCGTTTTAAGCGTTTGCCTTTCGGCATAAAGACAGCACCAGCCATCTTCCAACGAGCTATGGATCGTACGCTCTCCGGGTTGGAGGGTGTATATGCATATTTGGACGATGTTGTGATTGCGGGTACCACTAGGGAAGAGCACGATCAACGGCTGCGAGGGGCTCTCCGTCGTTTGGAGAGCAAGGGTTGGAGGCTGTGCCCTGAAAAGTGCAATATTGGTCTGGAGGAGATCAAATACTTGGGACTGATTATAAATTCCAGAGGCATATCAGCCGACCCTAATTCAACAAGGGCAATTGCAAATATGCCCAATCCGAAGAATGTTCCGGAGTTGCAGAGCCTACTTGGAATGATCAACCACTATGGGAAGTTTATTCCGCACCTGCACCAGATCAAGCAGCCGCTCGAGGAATTGACGCGGAAGCACTGCCCATGGTCATGGGACCGAAAACACGACTTGGCAGTAGAACAATTAAAAAAGGTAATGTTAAGCCCTCTCTTATTGGAGCATTACAATCCCACGAGGACACTCGTGGTGGCAGCGGATGCGTGTTCCACGGGTGTTGGGGCGGTGTTGCTGCAGCGAGACTCCAGCGGACACGAGCGCGCCGTTTACCACATGGCGCAGAGCCTCACTGACGCACAAAGGAATTACTCTCAACTGGAAAAGGAGGCGCTGGCCCTCGTTACGGCAGTGGAGAAGTTCCACAAATTTGTGTGGGGCAGGAGGTTTATCCTTCAAACGGACCATAAGCCTCTCGTAGCACTCCTGCAAACGGAGAATACCAAGGGCTTGAAGCCCACTACGGCGGCTCGATTGAAGCGTTGGGCCTTGAGGCTCCTGGGATATGATTTCCAGATCGAATATATCCGCACTCAGGAGTTTGGTCACGCGGATGCTCTCTCGCGCCTGATCGAGAAATTCAGACGCGACAACGTTGAGGAGCTTCAGGTCGCACATATTCGTACCTCCCAGACGTTCAAGGCGTTCTGCACGGAAATGCAAATAACGCACCTGCTGTCCAACGTCAACCACCCCCAATCCAACGGGCAGGCGGAGAGGATGGTTGACACGGTGAAGAGGGCCATCGCCAGAGGTCAGTCCGATTGGAGGAATCAACTGCACGAGTTCCTCCATAGTTACCGGTATACACCCTGTGCGGCGGCTCCGGACGGGAAGTCTCCCGCTGAATTGTTCTTCGGCCGCCGAATAAACTCGCCATTTACAAGGCTGCTCCCGAAACCGGTGGCGGATGGGGGCACTCAGAATGGCACCAGCAGCGATGTGATGAAGCAGCAGTTCGACAGGCATCATGGAGCACGTCATCGAAAGCTGGAAGAGGGCGATCGGGTTGTTGTTCTCGTCAGCAAGGACAAACGAGAGTTGGGAACTGTCTCTAGACAGTTGTCGGAGATCAGTTATTCTATCCAGATGGATAGCGGCAAAAATCTCATCCGACACATCAACCATGTGCGGAGGGGCGGTAGTCCCGAGATTTCAAATTTTACAGGGGAGGATGAGGATCCGGACTGGACATTCCACGAGCCCACCACCCCGGAGGCGGCGGTCACGCTACCCATTCCGGAGGCAGCGGTCACTCTACCCATTCCGGAGGCAGCGGTCGCCACACTTAGCCCGATTGTGGTTCGGACGAAACGTGCAGTCCAGCAGATCGAGTCTTGGAGACGCAGTTAGATGAGCGGACTCCTGCAAGGCCTGTACGGAACCGAATCGCTCCACGCAGACTGGTATTGGACCCTAGCGCCAAAACATACGCTCAGTGGTGAGCTCTAAAGAGGGAAGATGTTGGGGACTGCGCATGCTCCCAGGAGCGCTGACGAGAGCGCTCCCACACGGGCATCTTGGGTCACTAGTTCTGGCTTGGGACGTGACACGGAACGGCCGTGCACTTTTGTATCGCGTTGTAAATAAAGCTAAGAGTTATAGTTATTCAGCATCACTTCCTTCCTTGTACTTTAACCCGATCCTAGAGTCATTAGGGATTCAACACATACTTCACTAAGTTGTATTAGACTTCGAGAAAATACTGTACCTAAGGTTAGTTTCATCAAAGCACATTTGGCATCAATTAATAAAGACAATGAAAGTATAGATATTTCAAATTCTTTTCAGATAGTAGTTGAAAGTATTAACCCTTTGACTACTGTTGACGCCTATTGGCGTCCGACACATGTTGGCTTCCCGGTACTGTTGACGCCTATTGGCGTCCGACACATGTTGACTTCCCGGTACTGTTGACGCCTATTGGCGTCCGACACATGTTGACTTCCCGGTACTGTTGACGCCTATTGGCGTCCAAATCAAATTTCGCTTGTTTCGCCAGTTTTAAAATTTTATAATTGGTCTTATGGTAATGTAGATTACCTATTTCGATTAACTTATTTTGATTCACAGCCACGAGAGGCATCTATAGGAGCTAGCGAAATTTTATCGATCATAATTGTAATAAATCACATTTGAAACAGACGTAAGTTAATGTTAATTCAACAATTACATATTCCGTTAGTCATATATTAATTAAATAACAGCTTTTGATTATTAAAATAGAGAAGCAAAATTTAAAAAGACATTTTCGATTAGTTAAATATTACTATCAAGTTAAGTAAATCTGTTTATTTTCAGTTGTTTTCTTCCTTAACCCTTAAACAATATATACCGTCAAAAAGAAGCAGGTTTGGGGTTAAATCCTTTGTCTTATGTGATTGCCAGACAGGCTTTGTTCAAGATTTGATTGTATATTGCGGGGCCAACATGGTAATATCTGAAGATGTACCGTCAACATCGATAGGAAAGTCTTACTTAGATGAAATTAATGGATATAAATTAAGAGGTAGAGATACTAACAATGAGCCTTTTCGTTTGACGCAAAAGCATTTTCCGTCTCCATATGAAAGCAATACAGCAATTCGGAAAAGTGCAAGGCGTAGATGCGTAGTGTGTGCAAAAAATGATAAAAGAAAGGATACACATTACGAATGTAAAAAATGTAATGTAGGATTATATATTCATCCGTGTTTTGAAATATATCATACGTTATTATATTATTAAATTTTATTATTAAACATTGTTATTTAAAAAAATAAAATATTGTTATCTAAAAAAAGCTTAAAATTAATGTTCACTTCAAGTAATATTCGTTTAATGTAATAAATTTCAGTATTTTGAATATTTTAATATACTTCCTCAGAAATGCGTGTCTAACGAAAAATTTCGCCGTACCCAGTGGACGTTGCGAGTGAATTCGTACCGTACCGTACGGCCAGTGCGTGCCAAAGTCTCCCGTAGTCAAAGGGTTAAAGGAAGTCTTGTGTATCCATCTGATGATGTAATTTTAATATGTGAAAAAACTGAAACAGTTTTAAGAGCAGCTCAAAATGAAAGTGGGGATAAGTTTTTAAAAAAAAGTTTGACAAATACCTATTTAACAAGCAAAGGGCTTGTAATGTTTATAGGAAATGAGAAGGTGTTCAAAGAACTCAATGAGCACAGTGCAGATCATTCGCCACTAGAAAATCATTCTATTCATTTAATCAAAGCAGTTGTGACGAAATATTTGAAAGTTAGGATAGGTTTTATATGTTCTAACAAAATTGCAAAAAGTCAAAGTATTAGAAATATGTATAATAAACTTGTACACTTCAAGAGCCAATAAAATTTAAGTTAAGTTCTTAAGTCTGTGTCTTATGTTTCTGTTTATATCTATCCTAGAAAATAACACAAAATACAATTAATCTTGCTGTAATGCTCAAATTTTTATATTTCAATATAAGGATTTGTAATGATTTTGGGAAATATTTAATACAAAATTGAAACAACAAATTATTCGAATCAGTAATAATTTTTGTATATTTTAATATAAAAGTAGTATAAACATACAAGAAATATAATTGGGTCGAAAATGTTTAAAAAAAACCCAGCAGGGTTAAAATTCTTTCTTTATCTTAAAAAAGTAAAATTGCGTATATATTATATGTTATATGTATTATACATATCAGACGAGTGTTTTTAAATTATCACATTTTTCACTGATAATGAAATTGCATTATTCAATTTTCAGTGTTATTCTACTACTCGAAAAATACAATAAAAATATTTCCATTCCAGTCCCATTTAAATTTCCCGCTGCAAAAGAGCAACGTAAGATGGCGACGGTCCTCCCCCTTTGGTTTCATACCGCACCTCACCTCTTGTCTAAGTGTGCTCCGTCCCTATATTCCTAAGTCCGTGGTTCATATCTAAGAATATCATTATCGGCAAAATGAAGACTACAAACTGTAAGAATCAATAATTCAAAAAGCCTGCGGCGGGCTTTTTCTGTATCCATGCAAGAAGCGGGTTCTGTTAAAAACAATAGCATATCGGAGAGGCTGGCATCATGATGAAGGTGGCCAGGAATGACGGGCATTCTCGTGCTGACCACAGCGAACCACGAACGTAGTTTATAACGGATTTTGTTCACCAATCAATCAACTATATTCTTACGAAAATTAAATTGATTACAAATCAGAAGTGGGATAAAACAACGTGCCTTCCCGGTCGAGTTAAAATCGGAAAAGTCTTTCCCTTTATTCTTTTGAGTCTCGCTCGAGTGGGACAAGTGCGGTGCATTGTGTAGACATGGGTCGCCATAGATCGCGCCATGATCACGATCGTGAACGCGCGACGAGAAGACGAAAACGGTCGTCTTCCAGCTCGGAATCCGACGGGAGAACTGAAGACAAGCGGAAGGACAAGCGAATTCGCGAGTTGGAATTATTGGTGGAAGAATTGGGTCGCCGATCACAGACGCAACAAAAATCACCACCTCAGCCTCACCCTCGGAATGCTCGCACTGGGGATGAGCAAATGATCTCCCGCTTTGATCCATCGAAGGACGATTTGGTGGTCGAGAAATGGGTGGATCGAGTGAACGGATTGGCGGAACAATTTGACTGGGACGATCGATCGGTAATGAGACTGATTGCGTCTCGGTTGCGTGGGCATGCGAGACAATGGTTTGACACGCGTTCAGAGGCCACAACAACATGGGTGGAGACGAAGGAGGCGCTAATCCAACAATTCCGTAAGTCCGTTCCATTTTCAAAATTATTCAAGGAGGCTGCGTTGTACGAAGCAAGCCCGGGACAGTCGTTAAGAGATTATTGCTTCCAAAAACTAAATAAATTACGGAAACTTGACATCACGATTAAAGACGAATACTTAATCGATATGGTAATCGACGGCATCAATGACAAGAATATCGCGAGAGCGGTACGGGCTGCTCAACAGTTAAATGTGAACGGGCTATACGCGTATATGTCGACACTAGGAAGTATGCCGAATATAAGCGAGTCGCGATGCGTGAACACAGGCACTCATCGGAACAAAACGCATCACTAGTGAACCTGCGACGGGAAGTAGCCGCAAATTATTTCCAAAATTTAAAGGCCCCTTCAAAATTCGTAAGGTTCTTGTAAACGACCGATACGAGGTGGAGGATTTACGAGAAGGATGCAAGCGAACGAGGACGGTAAGGGCTGCAGACCACATAAAGCCGTGGATTACAATGCAGGCAAGTGACGTGTAGAAGATGGACGAACACGAACATCTGGATACGTTGGAGGAAGCACAACGGTGTTGTCGGCCAACGATCATCGACCTAAGGACTTGCGACGGCGTGTTGCTTTGGCGATACACGAAAAGACGGGTATTGGAGAGTGATATGTCACTAAATACCACACTCTATGTACGATCGATCGACCTAAGGGCGTGCGACGGTGCGCCGCTTAGGCGAACAAATGGGGCGAGTGTCAGGAGTGCGACGGTACTCCTGCATCGCAGGTAGCAACGATGAGTTTGGATAAGTACAACGGTACTTATGCAGTAAGCAGAATATTTCGAGCAGGAGTAATACGATAACCTGGCCTCGAAAAAAAAAAGAAAAAAAAAAGGGATAAGCGAAGTCCCTTGCACAATAACGTAGTAAGCAACCACGACGCAGTTACTAACGAAAAACGATAATTATGACACGCAAGGGGTCGAAAACGATTTGGCCACACGGATGAGTCAATCTAGGATTAATTGCGTAAATTACATTGCTAGCACACTGTTATAGACTAACATAACTCTTTTGTTCTTAGATCACAAAGTCCGAGGACAGACAATTTGTCAGGATGGTCGAATGTAAGAATCAATAATTCAAAAAGCCCGCGGCGGGCTTTTTCTGTATCCATGCAAGAAGCGGGTTCTGTTAAAAACATTAGCATATCGGAGAGGCTGGCATCATGATGAAGGTGGCCAGGAATGACGGGCATTCTCGTGCTGACCACAGCGAACCACAAACGTAGTTTATAACGGATTTTGTTCACCAATCAATCAACTATATTCTTACGAAAATTAAATTGATTACAAAACAGCAGAGTACTTTGTAGGTGTCCAATGTTTTCGCGGAATAGCAGCTACCCATTTTTTTCGCAATTCTTCATTCTTTGGAAATAAAAAAACGGAAACATAATTGTTTGATTTTAAAGTGCTATCATAATTCCCTTTGCAACCGGGAACGCAGCAACGCCGTGGCATTGTTAATTTAGAAAATCTTACTATAAAAAACTAAAATGAGAAAGACAAAACTCTAACCTCTACTAAGCCACTGTGCTACATACAAATGGAAGAAAAATCAACGTAATTAATAAAATAAATAAAAAACCTGTACTACATTACATATCCTATTGCACTACACTATATTTATTGCACTATATCACATTTTATTTTCATTAATGGCACAAATAAACATTTATTAAACCCGCGGACAGCCACATCGACTGGGTTACGTTTATACCAAAACCGGACTCCCGCCCTGTTGCCAGATTTATGTTCAGCACGGCTAGTATTAAAGACGGCTGTGATCGTGATCGAATTTACCATCGTGCCCAGCGTTTGTAGGAAAACCCATATTATTTACGAAATATATATTTGTCACCGTTAATTGGGGTGAACATCGGCTGTGTTCCGATTCACGCATAATGCGCATGAAGTACATAGGGTACGTGACATATCCTATGCAGTCTATGCGCAGTATGCGTGAATTGGAACACAGCCATCATTTCACGCGCATAGTTTTCTGTGGTAAATTCCCTAGAGAGATCCGGTACACTTGGCTACACTAGACTGCGCTGTCAGAAATGGTCAGAAATCGCAATGCGACAAAGGTTGCACTAGTGCAGTTTATTCCGTTCATCCGAATGTGAAGTTTGCACTACACCAGGGCAGCTCTTGTTCGCCGAATACGATACAAGATTGCTCGCATGTCAAATCCAATGTAATCGGTGCTAGAAAACCCTAGAAACCGTGCTGCACTGGCACTGTGCTCAGGCAGCACCGGCATAGCACGAAACTGCACCAGTGCGTGTCTGCCGAAATCGCTATATGTTACACTGACGAAAAATGGATATTGAAAGGTTAGTAAAAGAAACGCATTGGGAAACCAAGAATTTCGATACGCCAACTAGTGACAGAAAATGGAACTACTGAGAGTAGGTCGAAATCCGTCGAAGTCCATATGATTATCAGTGTTTAAATAGACATGTTGTGAAAAACGAGTGTTTTTAAATTTGTTTGAACACTAAATTTTTACTTCATCAATTAATAAATACTTATTCGGAATGTTTGGTGGGATCCGGACCTACTTTTAATAGTTTGCGAACTTACCACCAGAGGGCTGAAATTTAGGCCACGTCTCCACTAAGTTCCCCAATATAGAATAATAAATATAATTTGTTTACTTTCACCACACTGAAAGGGATATTGCACCCAAAAAAGAAATTTGATAATAATTTATCAATTTCATTTTTTCTGAAACGGATATTTTTATTTACATAATTTTCAATTCAAATAAATTTTATTTATTATCGTACATTTATTTCTAATTACTTTACCTTTCACGATTCATTTTTAATAGTTATTATCTAAACAATTACAAAACAATAATTAATACCACACTTTTGAATACTTTTTTGGGGTTAGGAAAAAGACGATTATATGTAGTTTTCGACGTAATCGACGTATTCTACAGTATTGTATAGTATTTTCATGCAACCAACAAGCGAGTCAGAAAGAATTATATTTTTCCAACACTTTAATTGTTGAAACCTTAAAATAATGAATATTTCTATTTACTACATTTGCGACAAATGACACGTATGGAATTGGCTTAAAAACGACATATTATACGTACATTTGCGACATGTCGTAAATACATTTGCGACGCGGTGTAAAATACCGACCCACCACTGCCGGCCCGGCGGTCGGATGGTTGCCAGCGACCGCTGGGCAGCGGTGATGCCCGAGCTTCGAAAATTTTAGGATGGTCTCTTTCAAATTAACGTCGCAAAGAGCTGTGCGAAATTTCTCGGCCCAGGTAAGCGAGCCGCGCACTCCGCTTTTATAATCGGTTTACCACTCGCACCCCAGATTACTGTAATGAGGTTTGAAAACAATGTCGATTGTTCTCGTACCCGCCTAAATTTAAAAAATTTTAGCTACGACAGTGTTAACCGCGGCGCTATATCCATGTACAGAGAGATTTTTCGCCACCTGCGTGTAAAAGCCACAATAAGGCCGCATCGTTCCAAAAAATGACATTAACGGAAGCCGGTATAGGCGTGGCGTTGAGTAGCTAAAAGGTTAAAACTGTCAGACACAAAAATTGTAGAAAAAAATTCAACACCGCTACAATCAAAGGCACGTCCCATTAGTTACCCGATACATCTGATCTATGCATGCACTGCATTAAGCATACAATTATAAAAAAAAACAGAACAATAGATTCTGAGGTTTGCAGAACTAACATATAATTGAATAAAAATTTAATTTCTCAATTTATGAATGTAATGATACAGAAACAACTAAGTAGCCTATTGTTTATCAACACCATGAATTTTAAACAGGGCATTAAATACAGTATCAAATAAACAGTTTGCAAAAGCTTTTCACAACAATTATGGTTAAAAAATTGATAAAAGAAAAATTAAGTAAACGTAAAATATTTTAAATTATCCATCATTAAGAGGGAATAATTTTTCCTCATTCTTCGGCGCAAATTGTATTCCGATATCTTTTATAGTTCAAAAGTTATACGATAAAGGCCCCAAATTCTTCAATCCGGGCCGGGAAATTTCAAATATCTCTTTGCGACGTTAATTTGAAAGAGACCATCCTAACATTTTCGAAGCTCGGGCATCACCGCTGCCCAGCGGTCGCTGGCAACCCTCCGAACGCCGGGCCGCACGGTGGGCCGGATTCACTTATTTTGCGCCATTTGGGTCTTTTTTTAACATATCGGAATGAAATTTACGCCAAAAATAAGAAAAAATTATCCCTTTCTAATGATGTAAATTTTTTATTTATTTATTTATTTATTTATTTTTCAATTTTTTTAACTAATTTGTGATAACAAATAATTTAATTCTGTTTATTTGGTTCCTCATTTAATGCCTTTTTCAGTGGTTTAAATGGAATGTTGGGGAAACTTTTCAATTCCAAGTTATGAAGAAAAATCGAATAATAAATAAATGCAACCAAATATCGCTTTGTTGAAATTAAAGACCAATCTTTTGCGCTAAACATCATCTTCTATTAGTAATTAATGTAAATAATGTATTGAAAAATAATTCTGAATATGGTGAGGAAATTTGCGATATTTTTTAAAATTGACAAGGATTATCTTTCAAGTCCCAACGAATCCCAACTTCTAACCAATTTGAATATTTTCAGTACACCCTCCTCTACATGATTATGTAAAAACCCAACCTACTTCGTCCTACTTTACAAATTATTACTGTTTAAAGCGCGTCGCGTCCGATATCGGGACTCCGCGAGACACGCAGACACTCCCCTAAGGATTTGTTTAAATTATAATCACATGAAATTGTTTATGCTATGGTGCAGATAAGGCTTTGACAAAGTTCTGGATTTTCTGTCTGCAGTCAGTTGAAACAGTACCATCAGAGACTGCACAGTGGGACATTCGAAGCATTTTTGCATAATATTTGAACCTTACGCTCTAGTTTGCTTTCGTTTTTTTATTCAGATATTAAGGTCGGGGCCAGATATATTGGCCGGTGAGTTTCGTGAGGGGTATTCTCCCACCACACCGTTTGCCTGCCTCGGTGCTCCTTTTCTCAACGTTTTCTGACACACTCTCGTTCCATCTCGCTCTCGCCTTCACAGAACAAGAGTGAGCCAGAAGTGGTGGGGATAGTGCCAAGCTTCTGTCGTGTAGGTCAAACCGAGCTGTCAGCGTAGAAATACACACATCAGAATAGGTGTGCGTTAGCTCCGAAAAAATTCAGGAGCTTTATTGGTCAGAACATTGATTCCTTCTCGATAGCTTCATCTCGTATTGGTAAACGCATAGTTTCGTAACGCACACAACTATTACGCTAAGAATAAATAACAGCCAAACAGCTAGGTTCAGGCGGAGCCGAGCAGCGTTCCCGTTACCCCACCATACCCTTCGGGGGCCACGAAACTCCAACTGACAAATCCACGATCGTCATATGGTGGTGGTTGATTTCTCCTCGATCGTTGCTCGCGAAAACGAATTCACCGGCCAATATATCTGGCCCCGACCTTAGTTATTTAACGATAATGGAGGCTTTCCGCACACACCAAGACTTGTTCTTCACACTAAAAGATTCGTCCAAAGCCCTGAATGACTATGTATTTTTACATCATATTATATGTGAGAAAATCGTTATTTCATCACAAAGTTCAGACGCACTAAAAACCAGGTTAAAAAAATATGTGTAAAATGAAATGTAATATAAATGTAAGAAAACAAAACTTAAATATAAACTTCACTGATGAACTTCACTGATAAACTTAAAAAAATATAAGATAAACATATATATTATGCACACTAAATATCAACTATACAAGGCAAAACTAAAATTGTCTAAAACGAAAGAAAACTAGAGCGTAACGTTCAAATATTATGCAAAAATGCTTCGAATGTCACACTGTGCAGTCTCTGATGGTACTGTTTCAACTCACTGCAGACAGAAAATCCAGAACTTTGTCAAAGCCTTATCTGCATCATAGCATAAACAATTTCATGTGATTATAATCTAAACAAATCCTTAGGGGAGTGTCTGCGTGTCCCGCGGAGTCCCGATATCGGACGCGACGCGCTTTAAACAGTAATAATTTGTAAAGTAGGACGAAGTAGGTTGGGTTTTTACATAATCAGTTAGAGGAGGGTGTACTGAAAATATTCCAATTGGTTAGAAGTTGGGATTCGTTGGGACTTGAAAGATAATCCTTGTCAATTTTAAAAAATATCGCAAATTTCCTCACTATGTTCAGAATTATTTTTCAATACATTATTTACATTAATTACTAATAGAAGATGATGTTTAGCGCAAAAGATTGGTCTTTAATTTCACCAAAGCGATATTTGGTTGCATTCATTTATTATTCGATTTTTCTTCATAACTTGGAAATGAAAAGTTTCCCGAACATTCCATTTAAACCACTGAAAAGGGCATTAAATAAGGTACCAAATAAACAGAATTAAATTTTTTGTTATCACAAATTAGTTAAAAAAATTGTAAAATAAATAAATAAATCCAAAAAAAATTAAATTTTCTATCGTGGGAAAGGAATAATTTTTTCCTATTTTTTGGTGTAAATATCATTCCGATATGTTAAAAAAAAGACCCAAATGGCGCAAAGTAAATGAATCCGGCCCACTGTGGGCCGGTGAATGGTTGTAGTGGAATGCGTCCGTGAGGCAGTGTTGCCATTTTCGTCTGTTCGCGCGCGCGTAGGTTGCAGTTTTAACGGATGACCCTGTAAAAGCTGGGCCCCACGGGTATGGACCCACACAACGGTTAACAAGGTATATGTATAACAGTTCCGTGCTTGGTTATTACCCGGGTCCACGGTGTAAAGGTCTGTGCCCACATATCCGTTCCGTCTCAGTTCCGTGTCAGTTCCGCGTCAGTTCCGTGTCAGTTCCGTGTCAGTTCCGTGTCAGTTCCGTGTCATTGACAACTTGGAGTGTGCGGATCGTCCCGAGGCTCGAGTTCCCCGCTCTCGGGACGGATCGGATGTTTTCGGGATCCCGAGACTCGTTTCAGGTCGGCTCGGCAAAACTCGGACCCGATCGGCTCGTAAGCTAGCCATTAAGAGGGGACCAAGATGGAAAGAATTGTGTATATCATTTATATCAATACCAGTGATAAGTTTTTACCTTTCTGTTTCCTGTTGAATCAAAATTTGTATCTTATTATTCATTTACATATATATGTATTTTCATTGCTGCCAAATCGTCTGTGAATACTGAATATGTCCATATACATACTTAAATAAATATCATGTTCAGAACTTGGGGAGAAGACTATTTTTATATCGACAATATTTTAAAATCTTAATAAAATATAACAAACGGACTTCCGTTTCCGGTCGCGTGGAAGATTGATGTGCGATAGGAGCGGTGTGCGTGAGCGAGAGGATAGTGTGGTGAAAGTGTGAGGAAAGGGTGGTGAGGAGTGGAGAAGGGGAAGTGTTAGAGTCGAAGGGAAGAGGGTAAAGGGAAAGGGCGAACGGTGTGGGGTGTAGAGGTGGGATTGTGAGAGAGAGAAAGATTTGGAGGTTAGGGCAGTGTGACAAGCGTGGCGTGAGGCGGGAAGAGAGGCGATAGGCGGGTGGCGCGCTCTGTGGAAGATAGGAGGAAGTAGGACAGGTGACATAAAGGAGGGAAATTTAAACGGGTAAACGGGTAAACGGTTAGGGAAGTGAAAGGAGCGTGGGAAGAGAAGAGTAAAAAGGGTAGAGAGAAGAGGTGAAAGGGAATAAAGGAAAGTCAAGGGGTGAGAGGGAAAATGGAGGGAGGAAAAGAAAAGGGGGAGAGGGAAGGAGGGAAGGAAGAAGGAAAAGGTAGGGAAGTAGGGGAAAGGGGTCAGAAAGTAGAAAGAGGAAGGAAGGATAGTGGAAGTAGTGTAGGGAGTGTGGGAAGTGTGGAAAGCGTATGGGGTAAAAAGAGGAAGGATAGAGAAGAGGAAGAGGGAGGGGAAGATAAACAGATGAAGGAGTTCAAAAGGAGTGACAAAACGGAGAGATCACCAGTGGGAGGGAGTAAAGGGGGAAGGGTAGGGAAAGAAGAAGGTATGGGAGGGTTAGAAGAAGCATTGAGGGAAATCATGCGGGAGATGAGGGAAATGAGAGAGGAGATGAGGGTGGATAGGGAGGAGAGAAGAAGGGTGGAGGAGGAGATGAGGAGGGAGAGGGAGGAAAGAAGGAGGGAAGAGGAAATGTGGAGAAAAGAAAGGAGAAGGTGGGAGGAGGAGATGAGAGAGGAAAAGACAAGGAGAGAAGAGATGGAGAAAAGGATGATAGAAAGGGACAGGAGGTTGGTAGAAGTGATGGGGAGGGTAGAGGGATGGGAGAAGGAAAAAAGTAGCGGAGGGGATAAAGAAGGGGGGGAAAAAGGGGTAGGGGAGGATTGGAAATTGAGGGTGAGAAGAATGGAGATAAAGCATGATAAAAAGGAGAGAGAGGGAAGAAAAAATAATGTGGTGGTAAGGGGGATAGATATAGAGGGGAAGGAGGTGAAGGGGGAAGTGAAAAAGTTATGGGAAAGGATGGGGATGGAGGTGGAGGGAATAAAAGAGGCTGTGAAGATAGGTAGAGCGGGGAGAGATGGGAGTGGAATGGTGTTGGTCAAACTGGTGGGGAGGGAGGAAAAAAGGAGGGTGATGGAGGCGAAGAAAAAGTTGAGGGGTAGGAGGGAAAGAATAGAGGACGACCTAACGGAGGAGGAGAGAAAGACGAGGTGGAGGATAGAAAGAGAGGCAGAAGATGAGAGGGAGAGGGGAAGGAAAGTACAAGTGGGGTATATGAAGATGTGGGTGGACGGGAAGATAAAGACATGGGATGAGTTGGGGGAAAAATGGAGTGAGGAGCAGGGAAACGGTGGAAGTGGGCAGGGGGGAAGGGGGAAGGAAGTAATAGGAAGGAAGGAAGGAGCAAAGGGAGGAGATTTAAAGTAGCGTTCTGGAATGTGGCAGGACTAAGGAGAAAAGATGGAGATTTTTGGAAGGGGTTGGAGGAGTGGGATGTATTCGTGTTGAGCGAAACGTGGCTGGAGGAGAGGGAGTGGGAGTGGGTGGAGAGGAAGATTCCCAGGGGGTATGTATGGGAAAGGCAATGGGCCAAGAGGGAGAATAAGAAGGGGAGAGCTATGGGTGGGATGTTGATGGGAGTGAGAAAGGGGTTGGAAACGAGAGGGGAAGGAAGGGTGGAAATAGAAGGGGTGTTGACGAGGGAAGTGAAAATAGGGGGAGAGTGGTGGAGGATAGTAGGGGTTTATGTGAATAAGGATATAGATAGGAAGCTAGTCGAGCTAGGGGAATGGACGGAGGAGAGGGAGGGGGGAGTGAGAAAGGTAATAGGGGGGGACTTTAATGCTAGGACAGGAGAGCAAGGAGGGGAGGTAGGGGAGGGGGGTGAGGGGGAGGGAGAAAGTGTGAATAGCAGAAGATCAAAGGATAAGGAGGTGAACGGGGAAGGGAGGAAATTGTGTAAATACCTGGAGGAAAGGGGGTGGGGGATTTTGAATGGGAGCGTAGAAGGGGACGAGGAGGGGGAATGGACGTTTGCCGGTGGGAGGGGGGTTTCGGTAATAGACTACGTGTTAGGGAATGAGGAGACTAGGGAGATGGTAGAGAGGCTAGAGATAGGGGAGAAGGTTGACTCAGATCACCACCCGGTGGTGATTTGGGTAAATGGGGGAGGAAGGGGGGAGGGAGTGACTGGGAAAAAAGGAGTAGGGCGGAATGGGGGGAGGGGTAATTGGACAGAGGAAGGTAGAATGGAATTTAGGAGGGGATTTGGGAAAAGGGAGGTAAGGGAGATGGGGGTAGAGGAGGAATGGGGGGAGCTGAGTAATAGAATAAAGGAGGCAGTGAGTAAGATGGGGAAGGGGGAAAAGAAGGGAGGTTGGTGGGATGAGGAATGTAGAGAGGAAAAGGGTAAGGTGAGGAGGGAATTGAGGAGGTGGAGAAGGGAGGGAGGGGATGGGAGTATATATAGGACAAGGAAGAGAGAATGTGGAAAGTTGTGTGAGGAAAAGAAGAAGAAAGAGGTGGAGAGGTGGGAAAAGGAAGTAGAGGGTGCAAGAACGGAGGGGCAGGTGTGGAAGGTGGTGAACAAGGTCAGGAAGAGGAAAAGGAGGATAAACGAAAGAATAGAAATAAGGGAGTGGGACGAGTATTTTAGGGGATTACTAGGAGGAGTGGAATGGAGGGTGAGAATGGGAGGGGAGAGAAGGAGGGAAGCGGATGAAGAGGGAGAGCTGGGGCGGGAGGAAGTGGAAAGGGTGGTGAGGAACTTAAAGGATGGGAAGGCAGGGGGAGGGGATGGGATTCAAAACGAGGTGTGGAAGTATGGGGGAGAGGAGGTGATGGAGGGGCTGTGGGTAATATGTAATAGGGTATGGAGGGGGGAGGGTTGGCCAGAGGAATGGAAAGAAGGGGTGGTAGTGCCGGTGATAAAAAAAGGGGCGGGGGAAAAAGTAGAAGATTATAGGGGAGTTACGTTAACGCAGACGGCGTACAAGGTTTACGCCTCTGTGTTGGCTGAAAGATTAAGGGCGGATGTGGAGGGGGGGGGTTTGCTGCCACCGAGTCAAACGGGGTTCAGAAGGGGAGTTGGATGTATGGACAATATTTATGTATTGAATTATTTGGTGAACAGGCAGGTGGTGAGGAAGGAAAGGAAAATGCTGATTTTGTTTTTGGACCTAAAGGCTGCGTTTGACTCGGTGGACAGGGGGGTGTTATTAAAGGCGATGAGGAAGAGGGGGGTGAGGGAAGGGCTGGTGGAGAGGTGCGGGGAAGTGTTGCAGGAGACAGTGTGTAGGGTGAGGGTGGGGGAGGAGGAAGGGGAGATGTTCTGGACAGCGAGGGGGGTGAGGCAAGGCTGTCCCTTAAGCCCAAGCCTATTTACGCTGCTCACAGCAGATATGGACGAGGAGCTGGAGAGGGGGGGATGGGGGGGAGTGAAAGTAGGGGGGAGGAAAATATACACGCTGGCGTATGCCGATGACGTGGCGGTGATAGCGGAGGATGAGGAGGGGATGAGGGGAATGATAGGAAAGCTGGAGAAATATATGGATGGGAAAGGTTTACAGGTAAATGTGGGAAAGACGAAGATAATGAGGTGTAGGAGGGGTGGGGGGAGGTGGAAGAAAATGAAATGGAGATGGAAGGGAAAAGAGCTGGAGGAGGTGAGTAGTTTTAAGTATTTAGGTTATACGATAATGAGGAGTGGCGGGCAGGAGGAACATGTTGGGGAGAGAGTGAGGAAGGGGGCTGCGGTAATGGGGAAGGTGTGGGGGTTGGGGAAAAGGTTATTCGGGAAAGACTGGGGCAAAAGAATATGGTTGTTTGACAGGTTGGTGTGGGCGGTGGTGGGATATGGGGTGGAGGTGTGGGGATGGAGGGAAAGGGGGAAAGTGGAGGCGATGCAAGATAGGTTCTTGAAGTGGGTGTTAGGGGTGAGCAGAGAGACACCGGGGTATATGGTCAGGGAGGAGCTGCAAAGGGGGATGTTGAGGGGAAGGGCAGGGATGAGGGCGTGGGGATTTGAGAAAAAATTGGAGGAGGGAGAAGGAGGGGAGCTGGCGAGGTTGTGTTTGGAGGAGTTGAAGGGGAGATGGAAGAGGGGAAGGGTGTTGGAGGGATGGGAAAAGGAAAGGGAGCAGTTCTTTGGGGAAAGAGGATGGACAGTGGAGGAGGTAGAAAGGGGGAGGGAAAGGGGGGGATAAGGGGGGAGGAGATTGTGGACAGGGAAAGGAAGATGCAGGAGGAGGAGAGGTGGGGAAAGATTGGAGAGTCGAGTTATAATAGGTGGTATGGGAGGGTGAAGGGGCCGGGGGTACCGGGATATCTGAAGAAGGGTTGGGGGGAGGGTAGATGGAAAAGGGTGGCAAAGTTTAGACTGGGGAATGGAGTAAGAGAGGGGAGATATTGGGAGGAGGCGGAAAAAAGAAGGTGTAGGGTGTGTGGTGGGGAGGAAGAGTCCTGGGAGCATGTGTGGGAGGTATGTATGGGGTGGGGAGTGGAGAGAGGATGGCAGGAGATGGTGGGCGAAGTATTAGGGGAGGAGGGAGAGGGGGAAGAATGGTTAAGGAAAATAGAGGAAAGGAGGGAGGGATGTGGATGAGAGGAGAGATGAGCTGAGAAATGAATGAGGAGATGGGAGTGAGAGGGCGGCGAGCGGAAGCGGAGGTCCAGGGGGGAGAGAGGACGGGCGAGCGAGCGTGCGAGCGAGCGAGCGGTAGAAGATAAGAATAGAATAGGGTTAAGAATAGGTTAAGGTAGATGTAAGGAAAAGGAGAAGGTGTAGGATAAGGTAGATGTAAGTGTAATGTAACGATTGATGTGTAAGTGTAGTGTAAGGAAAGATTATAACCCCGAGGGGAATAATAAAGTTTATATATATAAAATATAACAAACAATGCTAGAGAATAAGGATTTTGTTCCTACAGAATCTGGGCAGGAAATGAGAAATGCGGGGGTGCCTTCCACTGTTGCAAATATCGTTTTCGGTAACCGAACAAAATTGTTACCTGAGAACGTAGAACCATTATGTTTCTTACATGTTAATTTGAAATAATAAAATATTCGCCTTCCCGTATATTTTTAAATATTCCTTTCTGTATGCTTATAGTTGTCCGTACGTTTTCTATGTTAAATCTGAACCTATCTTGAAAAACTTAATACCCAATAGGTATATATTCCCTTTACATAAAGTACGAAGTATAAAGTATATTTTATTAAGTTTTTAAAAGATTATCGATATAAAAATAGTCTTTCTCCCAAATTTTGAATATGGTATTTATTTAAGTACGTATATGACACGTCACAGGCTATTTGGTAACAATGAAAATATATATTTAAATGAATAATAAGATACAAATTATGATTTAACAGGAGACAGAAATGTAAAAACTTATCACTGGTACTGATATTTAGTAGATACTCTTAATAGCTGGCTTTCGAGCCGATCGGGTCCGAGTTTTGCCGAGCCGACCTGAAATCAAATTGCCCGTTCATGGCGGTCATGCCTGTAGCCCGAAACGAGTCGCGGGATCCAGAAAACTTCGGGACCTCGAGGAATACGAAAGTATCGGGATCCCGTCCGATCTCGCCCGAAAGTTTCCGGCCCGTCCCGAGACCGAAACGTCGGGTACCCACACACCCCTGCTGACAAATGTGTAGGAGGCCTGCTGCTCTAGCCCGGCCTGCAGTCCCAATTCAGCCGATTCCGTAGGGGCGTGAACGTTACTATATTATTATTATTATTATTATTATTAAACGTCTTTATTACTGGAGTAAAAGGCGAGGCGCAGCTAGTATGCTGTTACTATGCCTGACCTTAAATACAAACAAAAAAAAAATACAACAATATATATAAACAAACAACATGATAAAATAATAAGAAATAAGATAATAAGAATATAATACGAAATACAAAGGAAGAGAAATTAAAGATCATTAAGAATCATTATAGATCATTAAGGATTATTGCCATTAGAATTAGACTTACACGTGGTTTGTGCGAATATAGGAAGCAGCGGCGCGCTTGAACGAGGAAATAGTAGGAAGGGAGCGAATCTCGAGAGGAAGGGAGTTGTAATAGCGAGAAGAAAGATAGGAAAATGAGGCGCGGAACTATATATACCTACTATACAATTTGTGCACACACTATGTCATAATTCGCCCCTGTTGTCGCCACTTCTGGCATCTCTGGGCCTGCCGCACAGTTCTTTCCGTCAGAGCGGTGATACCTATCCAACGGGTTTCCGTTTCACATGGTAACCCTTTCAAAAATTCCCTTTTCATGTCTAATGCCGTTTATGGGATGAAACCAATGTTTCCAATTCGCTCGTTTTTTACTACATCTTTTGTGTAAAACCCAAATAGGTAACACTTCAATCTCATTCATTTTTTCCGAAAAATATTTTGTCCAAAAATGTATGCGGCACGAGAAGATACTTTCTATTGAAGAACAAATGATCGACACGTATCGCGATACGTGTTTCGCCCTGCGTCGTGTGAAAAGGTCCCCTCGTTTCCACGTTTCATCTGTCGACTTCAGACAAAAAGTATCGTGCGGCCGACGTTTGCGGAGTCGATAACCAGGATCGGTACAGTGACCCAGTGACACAGGTTTCCGGAAAGGGAAGGAAAGCAAGGAAAGGAATGTCCGAAAGGGTGAGTTTTCTTTAATTTATTGGTGATTATTAGGTGTGAAAATAAATTCTTTCCGATTTTAGGGTACAATAACAGTTCGATTTAAAAAATATGAAAACAACTCGATCATCGCAATAATTTCCATTATTGTTCATTACCTTTTGCCATTTTTCTGGCAGCTTCTGAATACCACCGCGATAGAAATTCCAGTCGGAAAGAATTTATTCATACACCTAATATTATTTTTTAAATTTAGTTGTGTTGGCCGTTCTTAAACTACGGATTTTTACCCCAATAACGAATTACGATCACTTGTCGTACATTTTCTGTTACGTTAGCTTTTCGTTTATGCCTTATTTAAAAACGAAATTTACGTACTTCTTGTCCTCTCACTTCAAATTATTCTTATTTAAGATTCTGCTTTAAAAAAAAACTGCGTAACGCGGTTTCCTTCGATGCATGCCGACTTGCTTGTTCGTACGTTCGTAGCACAAGCGCGGTCGCCTACCTCGTAACCAACGCTACCGCGGGAACTCAGGCGGAAGGCGCGCGCTCTGATTGGTCGGGGTTTTTGCTTAATATCTCCGTAACGAAGCTTCGGACAATATTTTCGCTAAGGAAAAAGTTGTTTCAAATCACCCCCTGAGTCACCCCTTTCAAGGAAACGCGACATTTTTGGGACACCCTGTATACTGTGATTATATATAAAAGCAAATAGGATGACTCGGCTTTGAAGCTTGGAAATTACAGCCATTTAATCAAAAAACCATAAGGGTACAGTTAAAAGTTTACGAATAGTTTAATGTATTTATGATATGTATATCTCTCATATTCGGTATATATCGATAAATAAAAGTTGAAACTTTATAAAAGAATTATTTATTTGTTAAAATTATACATATATTATGAAAAATACAGGGGGCCAACAACTGTCATATGAATAATGTTGAATGGCAATAATTGGCCGGGCGGCCGATGATTGTTTTATAACCTTAGTAACGGTAAAACGGTTATTGGCCCCCTATTCATTAGCGGTACTGAAACGGTCATTTGGAAGAAAGATTCAACATTTATATAATTATAGTATAATTAAATAAAAAGAAGAAGTACAATTAGGTATGTTACATTGTATAGTTATATTTTAAGTTTCCTGTGATTTGAATTTTAAATTTATTTAATTAAATTGGAATTAAAAATGAAATTTGATTGAATTAATTAGATTATTCAAATTTAATTTGATTACAGAATTTATTTAAGTAAATTGAAGTTAAAATTTAAATTGTGCTTTCCTAGTAGATAAATTGTAAAAAATTTGAATTTTTTAGTAGAACTGAATTACCCCACTATAAAATATGCCAAAAGTGAAAAAAGGTGATAGGAAATATGGGAAAGAATATACAGATGAACACATTATAAAAGCTATATAACATTTTCTTTTAGGTTATATTATGTGTCAAATAGCGGCCAATCACTGTCGAACCGATCGGACAACTACTGTCGTGACCATGCCAATAACTATATTTTTTCGTAGTCAACACATTTTTGTATATTTTTATAAATTCTTGCTTTTTTTTAAATAAACTCCATTTATTTTTAGATTATTAGGACTTTTTTTTACTTATTTATATTGATTTCCAATGCAAATTTACTAAATTCACACTTATAATTCATTATTTATGTGACACTCTTACTTAAGTGGCCAACCATTGTACTCTTTACCCTATACTGTCGCAATTATATTTTGATATTACATTATCTGAGGAGCAATGGATAAATATTAATCCGAGACAATGATCACCTTTAAGTGGAATTTTTATCAAAATCTTTGATCACCTTTAAAAAAACTTAGAGAATATCTTATCTAATCCCTTCCAGCCCTATATGGAGGTGACACCAATGGATTCCTGGCGTTTTCCCCATTAAATGTATAACCAAATGTCATGTAAATGGTACTATTTTTAAAGAAGTTAAAAATAAGATTTTTCTTATTTTTGCATAATTTTATACATATGTGTATACTGAAGAATTGCGCAACAAAATTAAGAAAATTTTGTTTAAAATCTTGGCTTATTATTAAAATCTGTTACAAACAATTTTCTTAAATGTTATTTACACGTTTGCTATTACACAGTCCAACAAAATGAAACTTTTTTTCTGTTCCGCAATATCCACTGGGTGATTCTTGTAGAGTTTTGCGCCCTGAACACGAATCCGCAAACCGTTTGTCGCCATCACCCTCAGTTTTTGAGAAATTCGATTTTGAAAAAAACGGAAAAATTTCAACTTTGAACATTCTTTGTGTCGAAACGGTAATAGTTATTCGGTTGTTCGTTGCGTCAACTTATTCTACGAACCCTCCCGAATACAACGATATAAGTTATTATTGCATTATGATCATTTAAATTTGTTTAAACAACGATCAAAGGGAAAATGACACCCGAAATGCACCCATTTTTGAAGTTATCTTTCAATTTATTTCCAAAACTAAGGGTCTTAGAAAAAATCTGACTACTCCACGCGATGCAGCAGACATTTTTCCTCTGGAAAGCATCAACAGAACTGGTAAGTCACGTTTTGTTTTCAATACAGAAGCGAAATAGTTTGGCAAAACGCGCGGTGCCAACAGTGGTACTCAGGCGCGTTAAGCGATTGTGCTACGCTGAGCGGCAGTGTACCGCGCGCCGCCATTGACTACCACTGTCGACACCGCGCGTTTTGCCAAACTCTTTTGCTTCTGTATTGAAAACAAAACGTGACTTACCAGTTTTGTTGATGAGTTCCGAAGGAAAAATGTCTGCTGCATCGCGTGGTATGGTCAGATTTTTTCCTGGACCCTTAGTTTTGGAAATAAATTGAAAGATATCTTCAAAAATGGGTGCATTTTGGGTGTCATTTTCCCTTTGATCGTTGTTTAAACAAATTTAAATGATCATAATGCAATAATAACTTATATCTTTGTATTCGGGAGGGTTCGTAGAATAATTTGACGCACCGGGCAACCGAATAACTATTACCGTTTCGACACAAAAAATGTTCTAAGTTGAAAATTTGCATTTTTTTTTCAAAATCGATTTTCTCAAAAACTGAGGGTGATAGAGCATTTCTGCTTGCGGATTCGTGTTCAGGGCGAAAAACTCTATAAGAATCACCCAGCGGATAGTGCAGACCAAAAATCGTGTTGGACAGTGTTACCCGCCTGAAAACAGTGGACGAAAGCCAGACCCCGGTGGGAAAACGTCACGGGCGGAGACAACTCGACTTTCCCCAAACGTGCATTTGGCAACACTCAAGGTCACGTCCCATCTATCATCGACGAAAATTCGGGCCTAATCCTGAGTTGTACACATCTGCAACGCAGACGACCAGGCTAGACCTCAAGCATTGCCTGCCGTCATAAATTGTACAGCCCTGTCCCTCTTAAGGTGGAATCAGACGGCGCGTGAATCGGCGATCTTTGCGCGTGAATCGGCGATCTTTGCGCTTGAATCGCCGATCCACGCGCCGTCTGATCGGTCATGGCTCGGCTCGCCCAGGCTCGCCAAGCCGACTTGACGAGCTAGACGAGCCGGGCCAGCTCGCCAAGCCACGCGCCGTCTGATCGGTCATGGATCGCCGAATCGGGCTCGCCAAGCTGACTTGCCGAGCTAGACGAGCCGAGCCAGCTCGCCAAGCCACGCGCCGTCTGATCGGTCATGGATCGCGAGTCGGGCTCGCCAAACCGACTTGCCGAGCCGAGCAAGCTCGCCGATTCACGCGCCGTCTGATTCCACCTTTACAGGGTGTACAAAAATATTAAAGAATGGTCGAGTCATTTGTTGTCCCGGGAAGCTCCTCCGCGTGAGCCGTGTATTAAATATCTCCAAAACTATTTGTCTCATTTATTTCAAACTTGGTACATATATTATTAATGGTATTATTTAAAATGTAGCATATCATTTTTTTATACGATAACCCATTCGTATATAATAAATGTTTTAAGTTTGCCTTGTGATTTAAAAAATGAATAGTGATATTCACCTTGCTCTCATTTGTACAATAAATTTTTTTCTACTCAAATCCGTATGCTACATTGTAGATATTTTATTAATGAACACTAGAATCATGGTTTTTCTCATGTTAGATAAACTGAGCTGTCATAACTGGATACATCGTTCGCGCACGTAAAGGCGGAGAAGCTTCGCGGGACAAGAAATAACTCGGCCATTCTTTAATATTTTTGTACAATATTTATACAACGATACAATACAATATTTCTCTACACATAAGAAGTAGAGAAATAATTTTCAACCTCTATTAGCTAGTATCTGTAAAAAAAATCGTCTAGTTTGTTGTTGTTCCGAACGTCTCGGGGTGGCGTAACCCCTTAATAAAGGGTATTGCCCGTTAATGTCTAACTAAGTATAAATGAATAAATAAAGAAATAGGTATAATATAGACTGCGGAATTTTATGCAAATGCATGTTTTTGTAGTAATGGATTAAACAAGTGGGACTTTGACCGATCTATATTTCATCATTAAGAGGATTTTAAAAATATATTTGTAATTTTGCATATTTTGGGTATTTTTCATGTTTCTTGCATATACGAAATTTGTTTACAAATTAGCTGGAGTAATTGTTAGAAGTTACTGAACCACGAGGCGTATTAATGTTGGGTAATACTTTTTAATTGCTACATTGATGGCACCTTTCTTACATTTGGCATATTCATGTAAAAACTGAGGAGGCTGACTGGGGTACCATCCCTAGTCCCCAAAAATTAATCAGGCTGATCGGTCAGAGTACGTCGCACAGTGGGCCGGATTCACTTATTTGACGCCATTTTGGTCTTTTTTTGAAGATATCGGAACGAAATTGACACCAAAAAATGGGATAAAATTATTCCTTTCTAATGATGTATAATTTAATATTTTTGACATTTATTTATTTATTTATTTTTCATTTTTTTTAACTTAATTGTGAAATTTTTTTTGAAAACTATTCATTCGGTACTGTATTTAATGCTCTTTTCAATGGTTTAAATCGAATGTTCGCGAAACTTTTCGTTTCCATGTTATAAGGAAAAGTTGAAAAATAAAGGAATGCAGCCAAATATCGTTTTGTTTAAATTGAAGGCCAATTTTTGGCGCTAAACATCATCTTCTATTAGTAATTAATGTAAATAATCTATTAAAAAATAATTCTGAAAACAGTCAGGAAAATTGCGACATTTTTTAAAATTGACAAGGAATATCTTTCAAGTCCCAACGAGTCCCGTATTTTAGCAAAATGGAATCTTTTCAGTGCACATTCCTCTATACAATCATACAAAATTCACTTCCCACTTCGTCCCATTTCTCAAAATATTTCAGTTTGTAGTCATCAGCGTCGCATCATTTCCTTCACGTTCATGCGTTGCATTCTGCTTCAAAGGAATTGTTTAGATTATCGGCACTTGAAATGTTTATGCTATGATGCAGATAAGCCTTCGACTCAGTCCTCTATTTTCCATTTCCAATCAGTTGAAACTGTACCAGCAGAGACTGCACAGTGACGTTTTCAAACCATTTCCTACAGATTTTAAAGTTGCATTCTGATTTTTATAAGTTTTTATCCATTATCGTCAGATCCATATATGTCTACCGCAAGAACAAAATCCAGCAAGATAAAACCGAAAAAATTAGACCCAGCAGCTGCAGAACTTATAGATCAATGAAAGAAGGGACGCCCGCCTTTACTGGTACATATTTCGTTATATATCATTGAAAGAGAATTATTTTTTTAATTTTCAGTTACAATATCATTATGATATTTTTTATGACCAAGTGTTATAAAAACATGTCGTCGCAAGAACTTGAAAAAAATGATGCGACGCTGATGACTACAAATCGAAATATTTTGAGAAATGGGACGAAGTGGGAAGTGAATTTTGCATGATTGTATAGAGGAAGGTGCACTGAAAAGATTCCATTTTGCTAAAATACGGGACTCGTTGGGACTTGAAGGATATTCCTTGTCAATTTTAAAAAATGTCTTAATTTTCCTGACTGTTTTCAGAATTATTTATTAATAGATTATTTACATTAATTACTAATAGAAGACGATGTTTATCGCCAAAAATTGGCCTTCAATTTAAACAAAACGATATATGGCTGCATTCCTTTATTTTTCGACTTTTTCTTATAACATGGAAACGAAAAGTTTCGCGAACATTCGATTTAAACCACTGAAAAGGGCATTAAATAAAGTACCGAACGAATAGTTTTAAAAAAAAATTCACAATTATGTTAAAAAAAATGAAAAATAAATAAATAAATGTCAAAAATATTAAATTATACATCATTAGAAAGGAATAATTTTATCCTATTTTTTGGTGTCAATTTCATTCCGATATCTTAAAAAAAGACCAAAATGGCGTCAAATAAGGGAATCCGGCCCACTGTGCGTCGCCAGGGTTGCGGTTTATGACCGTATTGCCCCCCGAGTCCGCGAACCGACAGAGCAATATACAGATTAACTCAGGCCGAAGAATGACTAAAATTCTTTAAGACCGTAGCACGTTATTGATGCCTTAGAAGAGCGATGCCCCGATGGGCGGCCCGAGGGTACGAGCATCCATCGCATTTTCCAAAGCTCGCGTGGAAGGGGATCTCGAAACCAATGAAGTTGCAGGCATGTAACGAATGAGGAAAACTCTAGTAGTGTGCGTGTAGGCTCGTACCCGTAGGCTTATATGACTGGGACTCTTGGAGCCCCAGTGTTCTACATTTTAGGAATTGGGAAAATAAACAGGAATTGTCTAATGATTAAACAATACTATGTAATTGGACGAAATAGACATTCCCACTTACACCTCTGATTAACAAAAAGTTTCTTATTAAACGATTTTTATTCAGCTTCAATCCTCTGTTTGTGTGTTTGATTGTATGTTTGTTCAGTTCAAATCTAGAAACTCAATTTTAACCCACTTCCAACTATCCAATAGACTTGAAACTTTGCAGGCATACGTAGTTTGGATGGCAATACAAACTTATGAAGAAAAAGAAACCCCCCAGGGTTTAAAAAATTATCCTGTCATCAAAAAATAGAACCCGTAACCGCAAATCCAAACGACTTGAAATCAGCCTATAACCAGAAGTCAAATCAATTTAATCGCAATGAAATCAGCATGTAACGGTTACATGCTGATTTCAGGGTACGAGCCTACACGCACACTACTAGAGTTTTCCTCATCCGTTACATGCCTGCAACTTCATTGGTTTCGAGACCCCCTTCCACGCGAGCTTTGGAAAATGCGATGGATGCTCGTACCCTCGGGCCGCCCATCGGGGCATCGCTGCCTTAGAATGTTTGTTTCGCTCTGATTGTCAGCCTGTTTTTGTCACGATGCACAGTGGGCCTCAACCCGAAGAAATGGAGGAAAAATTCAACATGGCATTTGTTCCGATCAAAATGCTGAATCTTACTGAGCTGATTTTAAAAAACTTTTTGGTTTTCTGTTGCCAAAGATAGAAAAGTATCTGTTACTGGATCTGAAGAAATGTGAAGAAAATGTAAAACATTTTTTTAGACGTGTTTCGCGAAGACATCTTTTATGGATTTTTTCAAACTTGGTCGACACACGTGGACGAATAGTGGAACGTCACATTTCTTTCAAAATGTAATAAGTAATTATTGTAAAGCATTCATTCTCTAAGTTTTTTTAAAGGTGATCAAAGATTTTGATAAAAATTCCACTTAAAGGTGATCATTGTCTCGGATTAATATTTATCCATTGCTCCTCAGATAATGTAATATCAAAATATAATTGCGACAGTATATTATTTATTTTATTTGGATTATTGTAAGGCTAGAATTCTCAAATTCTAGTATTACTTTCGTTAGAAACATTAATGCTATCCACTATTTCTCTATCTTCCTCATCCACTGGAATTTTGAAATGTATTTCAAATTTGTTAGCAAATTCCACCGATTGTTTTTAACGTAAGAGTTTCGTGCATTTGGTGACAAGTTATCAGAAATGTTTATAAATGCGTAGTTAAATGCTTTCGCTGACGGCACGCAACGCTGACGCCCTAAGCCCTAAAGGGTCGCGGCGTTAAGTGTCACTGCTGAAACGTAAACAGATGTCTCCGACATTGTCCAATTTTTCCAACGACGCACGAAAGTCAGTCAGTCTTCAGAGTTCGGCCACAACTCTTGCAAGATCGCGCGTTCATTTACGGCTTGTGAAGTAACTGTGAGAATATTATATTATTTTCCGTTTTGCGATTTCAATGTTGTGCTTAGTGAAAAATGCCTAGAAAACCAATGATAAACTCTGGTGTTATTCTGCACATGCTGCAGATGTGTGAAAAGTGTAAAGTATTCGATGAGAGCTACAAATTGAAGTGTCGTTTGAATAAAGTGACGGAAAGAAGTGTGTGCAATTTTTTGGATAATATACCACAAAACACCTTAAACCTTTACGGTAAGAACAAACGAATTTGATACATTTTCGAAAAGAATCGAACTTTAACATGATCGCTTCACCTGTATCTTTCTTTTCGCGGTTTTTATTTTTTAATTCGATTCTGGAGGGTGGGCATACGAATTTACTGGGTGGGCAAACGTCTTCCACATCTACACTAACGGATTGCATCGTTGAAAGAGCGATTTTGATAATATTTTCGAAAAAAATCGAACTTTAACGCGATCGCGTCCCCGGGACTCTTCATTTTCGCGGTTTTTATTTTTTAATTCGATTCTGAAGGGTGGGCATACGAAATTATTGGGAGGGCAAACCTCTTCTACATCTAGACTAAAGGACTGCATCATTGAAAGAACGATTTCGATAATATTTTCGAAAAAAATCGAACTTATACGTGGTCGCGTCTCCGGAACGCTTCATTTTCGCGGTTTTTATTTTTTTATTCGATTCTGAAGGGTGGGCATACGAAATTATTGGGTGGGCAAACGTCTTCCACATCTAAACTAACGAAATGCGTCGTTGGACAAACGATTCGAACGTTTAGTTAATAAATAATCGAACTTATACGCGATCGCGTCCCCGGGACTCTTCATTTTCGCGGTTTTTATTTTTTAATTCGATTCTGAAGGGTGGGCATACGAAATTATTGGGAGGGCAAACCTCTTCTACATCTAGACTAAAGGACTGCATCATTGAAAGAACGATTTCGATAATATTTTCGAAAAAAAATCGAACTTATACGTGGTCGCGTCTCCGGAACGCTTCATTTTCGCGGTTTTTATTTTTTTATTCGATTCTGAAGGGTGGGCATACGAAATTATTGGGTGGGCAAACGTCTTCCACATCTAAACTAACGAAATGCGTCGTTGGACAAACGATTCGAACGTTTAGTTAATAAATAATCGAACTTATACGCGATCGCGTCCCCGGGACTCTTCATTTTCGCGGTTTTTATTTTTTAATTCGATTCTGAAGGGTGGGCATACGAAATTATTGGGAGGGCAAACCTCTTCTACATCTAGACTAAAGGACTGCATCATTGAAAGAACGATTTCGATAATATTTTCGAAAAAAATCGAACTTATACGTGGTCGCGTCTCCGGAACGCTTCATTTTCGCGGTTTTTATTTTTTTATTCGATTCTGAAGGGTGGGCATACGAAATTATTGGGTGGGCAAACGTCTTCCACATCTAAACTAACGAAATGCGTCGTTGGACAAACGATTCGAACGTTTAGTTAATAAATAATCGAACTTATACGTGGTCGCGTCTTCGGAACTCTTCATTTTCGCGGTTTTTATTTTTTAATTCGATTCTGAAGGGTGGGCATACGAAATTATTGGGTGGGCAAACGAAGCCAGATCGAGGACAATCGTTTCCTACTTTTAAAAAATTCAAAACTGTTCATGGAGGGTGCTGATGACAAAATTTTTAATTTTTTCATAACTTTTTTTTGAAGGGTGGGAAAAAAAATTTGTTGGGTGGGCAATCGTGGGCAAACGATGGGCAATCATTTCCCACTGTCAAATCATTAAAATGTTTTCATGGGGGTGCTGATGAAAAATTTTTTTTTTGCCATAACTTTTTTTTAAGGGTGGGCAAACGAAAATTTTTTATGGGCAAACGTGGGCAAACGATGGACAAACGAATGGCTTTGAGTTTTTTTAAAAATTCGAATTTTGGGGTGCCAACTTCACAGACCTGACGTCTACCGTTCTGCGCACAAGAGATGCGCGTGACGGTTTCCCGCACAGTGGTGGGGATGCTTGAGGGTCACATCGTTAGTTGCATGTTTAATAAAGAAGTCATAACTCGGCCGGCTCGCGATGGATAGTACGCGCCGCGACCGCCAGGTGGCGACCGGGCCGAGCGCTTCTCGCAGGTGGGAGACAGCAGTAGACACAAATCCGTAAAAAACAATTTCAGGATTTTGCACTCCTATGGGGGTGAAAAGGGGTAAACTGTGTTTTCATGGAGTCCTTAATATCTCTTAGGCCCGAAGCGAAGCGTGGGTATATTTGCTAGTATTGAATATAAGCCTTAAATCAAATATCCGTCCTTATTAAGTGTTGTGCCCTGCGTGATGGCTCGCAAGGCTGGTACGGGATCTGGCGTAATCGTGAGTTCGGGAGCGATTAAAGGATGAGAATCCACCGGGTGAACTGCACCAAATGTGTTTAAACTCAAAGACTAACAATCGTTTAACAACAGTTGTTTATTCAGAAACAACTTAAACTAGACTGAGGTGTACAAGTAGGTTTTAGCCGTGTTGCTCGGTCGAGGGTCGGATCTCGAGTCTGCCGATTTGCGGCGGCAAATCGGTTTTTATTTCGCTTATTGGGCGTGGTGCCGTCGCTTCGCGTTGCCGTATATGGTCATAGCGAAGCGCTCGCATTTTTGCTGATTTCGTAGATTCGCGTTCGCCTCGCAACTGATTTAGCTTAGAAACGTCTTGAAACGTTCTAGAGTAATATAATATGTATAATGTATAATAGTGTGTATAATACGTGTGCTTGGGCGTTGCCTGGGCACAACATCCCTCCCCCCTTGAGGAGGAAAAGCCATAGCTTTTCTGGCGGCCGATGATAAACTATCTTAGGGAAATCCCAAAACTCGTAGTGGTTGGATTGATTATCATCGACTTACATATGGTTTTTTCTTAACTAGATTATAGTGGTAATAATTTGTTTATAATGATTATAATATTTCAAAGGGAATTAGTGGAAGGCGTTTCTTCTTTACTAACTATTTTGATTATCGCTTCGGGTTTTTGTGTGGTTTTGTCGCGACTCATGTTGTCTGTGGTACAGTGTCGTGGTGTTCTTGCTTTGCAGCGTACAATGCATTTGTAAAGTGTGAAGATACATAGTGTAATAGTTATAAGTCCTGTCGCAGAGGATAGTGTAAAGAAGCTATAGTGATACTCGGTTGGTATAATCTCGGGTTTTTCTAACTCGTTTTGTAAGTCTTCTAATTTTTTGCTAACTTTATTTAATTCTTCCGGATGTTTGATTATTCTTTTAAGTTCGAAATTGGTATGTCGATACGAATTTACAGTGGTCTGTGGAAGCGTAATTTCGTCTAGTGACAAATTGTAACCAGGTAAGTAGTTCCATGTTTTTTCCATCCCGTATTGCTTTCCAGTTTCTATTGTGAATTCAGCGGTCGTGATTGTACATTTAATTCTTATCGTTATGATACCAGAGTCCTTAATGCTATACATGTTTGTGCCTTTGTCGTCGCAGGTTGTTGCTAGTTGTATCGGTTTCGGCGCGATATAAATCCACGTGCCCGGTTGTTGCAATTCTATCAGGATCGTGTGATTCAGTGTCATTATCCGTACTTTACAATTGTTTGGTTTTTGCGTTAATTTTGTGTACAACTGTACTTCGCAAGGTCCGTATGGTATCGCTTTGAACATCGGGTGATTAGATGTACAGAGGTATAGATCGTTTATAGTTTTACATTCGGCTAAGTCTTGTTTACTTAGTTGTATATAATCTTGCACCGAGGTGTCAAGTACCACGTATGGGTCGAGGGGTTCTATATACGCGTAGAACGATTCGTTTACCTTCGCGGGTACCGGGTGTACCTTACTCAATTTAAATTTCTTTGCGCTCAACAATGGAATGTCTAATACTACAGTGATTGATTTGGTATCCGAAAATGCGGAGAGTGTTAACATCTCATATAGGACGTGCATGTTTTCTAATTTTATCCCGATAGGGAAGTCTAGTCCTTTCGGAATGTGTGGGAGTGCGGAAGTGAGGTATGTTATGATTTGCGCTGGTGGTATTAACCGTGGGTTAAGGACTCCCTTTTTTATATCCATAATGAATTCTAACAGGTATTGTGTGTCGCGTAATAGTGTTTCCGCGACGCTGTTTATTAGTATGAGGTGTTCGTCCACTGTCTCTCGGAAGTTAATAATGTCGGTTGATTGTTGTAGTAAATATTGAATTTGCCAGATCGCGTTCAAGAGTGTTTTTTCGTTGTCTTGTACGTTATGTATAGTTTCGTTGAGAAGTTCGGCGTTGGCCCTTACAATTTGCATTTGTCCTTTGATTGTATTTTTTAGTTTGTTATTCTGTCCTTTTAAAAAGTCTATTTGGTCGTTGATTTTCTTTCTGTCCTCGGAATCCATTAGTCCGAAAAGTGATTTGCCTATGTAACCTAATCCGTCTATTAGTCCTCGACGCTGTTTTTGTGCTGAACTTATAGTTTGCTGGACGTAGGTAAGGAGTTTGGTGATGCGGCCTACCTTGTCCTGAATTTTCGCGGCGAATGTTTTGCAGAATTTTTGTAAGTTGTCGGTAGAGGGTTTTTTACATTGCGCAAGTATGTCATATAGTGCAGCTTGGAGGTTCGCTTCGCGTCGGTAGATGTAAGATATGTCTACGTGTAATACTAACTTCCAACTATCTCGGTAAATTTGTAGATCGCCTAGGTTCTCGAAGTAAATGCCGGGGTGGTCTTTGAATTCTTTTATAGCGAAATCTGTATCGGGGGTTGTCCCTCCTATGAGTAGTATCGTCGTTTGTAGGACGGTAATCCTGCAAAATATAATGTCGAGGTGTAGTCGGCGCTTCGTTCCGTTCGTCGCGAAGTCTCTTGTCCTGCGTATGCTATGCGTGCATGAGATAAAGTTTTTGCTAACGTAAGACGATTCGTCTTCGCAAGGGACTCGATTGTCTCTTCGCTTCTCATTTCGTTCTGGTTCGTAGTTTGAGATGCTGTCTCTGTTAACCATCCCGCGCGAGCTCGCGATGTTTTTGTTGGTACGTTTAGTGCAAGTTATTGAGTGCTTTGTGACGTGCGTGGTGAGAAGTTTGTTTTTGTTTGAACCCGCCTGTTTTTCTTTTAGACCTTGGAGTTTCCGGCGCCGCCGGGTTATTTGAACTTTCGCCACCGTCGGGCGATACGGGAGTATCGCTCGGCGTGACGCCAATTTGTGGCGGAGAATGCCGAGTGGGTGGACGAGGAGGACGCGTGGGGCATAAGGGCGCTTTTCGGTGAGTATCCAGTGTTTTTGTCGGTTGGGTGTTATTCATTTGTAATACAGTCCTTTATTTTGATTGTTTCGCGTCTGGTTATTGTTTTAGAGCGCCATGGAGATTGCGTTGTTGGGCCCGCCCCGCGTCCCAGGTTGTGGGCCCTCTTTGAGGCTGCCCTCGCGGCTGCGACTATCGAGGAGTGATGCAGCTCTTCCTCTTCATTTCTCTCCCCTTTTTTTTGTTGTTTTATTTTGATAGAATATATTCTGCTTTTTTCCTTTTTATGATTGTTGCGCGCCGTTACTTTCCTTCATTACTGCGACCGTTTCCCTATTCCTGTCCTATTCTATAAAATGTTTAGGCCGGTTCGCCTAAACGCGCGTTTTTCGTCCTTTACTTATAGTGTAATTATTATTGTCGTGCGTATCTTGTATCGAGTAGGGGCCTATCCACGCGGGGGTTAGTTTTTTTGATCGTCCGCGTCTTACTGTCTCGTCGTGCAGTAGCACTTGATCTCCAATTTTGAAAGACTTGTCCGCGGTTTTCCTATCGTTATATGTCTTAGACTTTTCTTTATGGGTTCCTATAGTTTCTCGGGCTATGTTATTACTAGACCGTAGTCTCTCACGCAGCTCCTCGGCGTACTTGTCATAAGTATATGTCAGTCGCGGTGTCTGGTTTAGTGAGGTTGGCAGGGTAGCTTGCTTCCCGAAAACGAGTTCATAGGGTGTGTATTTAGTAGACGTGTGCGGGGTGGTATTGTACGTGAACATCGCGTACGGTAGCCACTCGTCCCAATCAGTCTGGTCTTCCGCGATAAAATTCTTTAAGTATTCGGCTAGTGTACGATGGTTTCTTTCTAGAGCTCCGTTTGACTGCGGGTGGAAGGCTGTGGTTTGAATTTTCTCGATTTTGAGCAATTTGCAGACGTTTTTGAATACCTGGCTTAGGAAATTGGTTCCTTGATCGGTCAATACCCGTTGCGGTATACCGTATTCGCAAATTATCTTAGTGACGAATTCCTTTGCTACAGTGTTTGCTTCTTGATTCTCGAGGGGTATGGCTTTACTGAATTTGGTTAGTAGGTCTTGAAAGGTGAGCACGTATTTGTTTCGTCTGCTTGTCTCGGGTAAGGGTCCTACTATGTCTAGTGCACATTTCTCGAACGGTTCCGTGGGAGTGTCTGTAATTACCATGGGAGCTTTGGTTATTCTTGATAACTTGTTTTTCTGACATTTTTCACATCTGGAGATGTATTTTTCTACGTCTTGCCTCATTCCTGGCCATGAATGATTTAATCTTATACGTTCTAGGGTCCGCTTTACCCCTAAGTGTCCTCCCAAGGGTGTGTCATGGAATTCGCGCAGTAGTCGGTTTTTATCGTCCTCCGTATATGTTCTATCGCTCGTTTTTTCTTCTGACCGGGGCTCCTCTTCTTCGCTGGCGCCTTCACTGGCGTCGGCTACTATTTCACTGCTGATCTTTTGTTTCGCTCCTCGCGTTATCGCGAACATTCTGCTGAGGGCGTCCGCGTTCTTTTTCGTTTTTCCCGTCTTATACTCTATGCTATAATCGTATTCTGCTAATTTCAACTTCCATCTCATTAATCTAGAACCGGGGTCCTTTACGTTAAAAAGCCAAGTAAGTGGCTTGTGGTCCGTCACGATTTTGAATTTGGTGCCGTATGCGTATGGTCTGAAATGTTGCGTCGCCCATACGATAGCTAGCAGTTCTTTTTCGATTGTGCTGTAATTTTCTTCCGCCTTGTTTAATACCCTGCTCGCGTATGCTATCGGCAAATCTTGTCCTATTTTCCCTTGCGATAGTACCGCTCCTATCGCTTTTCCGGAAGCGTCCGTTGTTAGACCAAACGGTTTCGAAAAATCTGAATATTGTAATATCGGTGCTGTCGTTAGTTTTTCCTTTAGAATCTCGAGGGCTTCTTGCTCCTGTGCGGTCCATGTTTGGTCTTTCTTCAATAGTTGTGTTAGTGGTTTCGCGATTTGTGAGAAATGGTCTATAAATCTCCTGTAATATCCAGCTAAGCCTAGGAAGGATTGTACGTCTTTGACTCCTTTGGGTATTGGGAAGTTTCTGACGGCATCTAGTTTTGACGGGTCTGGTTTGATGCCGTTTTCGGTTATTATGTGTCCTAAGTATATTGTTTCCTTGCGTAGAAATTCACACTTGTTGGGTTGAAGTTTTAGGCCACTCTCTCGTATGCGTTCAAACACGAGTTCCAGTCGCTCTTGGTGCTCCTTTAAAGAGCGTCCGTAAACGACTATATCGTCTAAATATACGAAACATTTTATTCCTTGTAGGCCTGACAGCACGGTGTTCATTAATCTTTGAAACGTCGCGGGTGCGTTTTTAAGCCCGAACGGCATTCTATTATACTCAAAATGGCCGTATGGCGTCGAGAACGCGGTTTTTTCGCGGTCTTCCTTTTTCATGGCTATTTGGTGGAATCCTGACGCCAAATCTAAGGTTGAAAAGTATTTCGCTCCGCCTAATTGGTCTAGAATATCTGTTATGTTGGGTAAGGGGTATGAATCGCCTATTGTCGCGTCGTTTACCTTCCTAAAATCTACCACTACTCTTAGCCTGCGTTTACCTGTAGCATCTGGTTTTTTCGGGACTACTAGCAAGGGAGCGTTCCATTGGCTGGCGCTTGGTCTAATAATTCCTTCCTTTACCATTTCTTGAACTTGTCTATTCACTTCATCCGTATGCGCTTGAGGCAATCTATACGGCTTCACGTATATAGGTTTGGTACCTTGGGTTAGGGTAATTGAATGTTCCGCTTTTGTGGAGTATCCGAGTTTGTCTCCCTCTAATCCGAATATTTCGTTGTATTTTTCGCAAAGTCCAAGTAAGCTTGTTTCTTCTTCGCCATTTAGGTGTTCGGTCCTGAGGCTTTCGCGCAAGATTTGCATTCTATTTTTTCCGTGTACGGCGTGTACCATATACAGGGTGTCCCAAAAATGTCGGTTTTCCTTGAAAGGGGTGACTCAGGGGGTGATTTGAAACCACTTTTTCCTTAGCGAAAATATTGTCCGAAGCTTCGTTAAGGAGATATTAACCAAAAACCCCGACCAATCAGAGCGCGCGCCTTCCGCCCGAGCTCCCGCGGTAGCGTTGGCTACGCGGTAGGCGACCGCGCTTGTGCTACGAACGTACGAACAAGCAAGTCGGCATGCATCGAAGGAAACCGCGTTACACAGTTTTTTTTTAAAGCAGAATCTTAAATAAGAATAATTTGAAGTGAGAGGACAAGAAGTACGTCAATTTCGTTTTTAAATAAGGCATAAACGAAAAGGTAACGTAACAGAAAATGTACGACAAGTGATCGTAATTCGTTATTGAGGTAAAAATCCGTAGTTTAACAACGGCCAACACAACTAAATTTAAAAAATAATATTAGGTGTATGAATAAATTCTTTCCGACTGGAATTTCTATCGCGGTGGTATTCAGAAGCTGCCAGAAAATGGCAAAAGGTAATTAACAATAATGGAAATTATTTCGATGATCGAGTTGTTTTCATATTTTTTAAATCGAACTGTTATTGTACCCTAAAATCGGAAAGAATTTATTTCTACACCTAATAATCACCAATAAATTAAACAAAACTCACCCTTTCGGACATTCCTTTCCTTGCTTTCCTTCCCTTTTCGGAAACCTGTGTCACTAGGCCACTGTACCGATCCTGGTCATCGGCGTCCAGTGCTCAGCTGATCACAGGGTCAATGTACCGAATATTCACTTCACTGCACGGCTACTAACACTGTTCACTTAATTTATGTTTCACGGAACGTGTTGTTCTTACGTTATAAAAATTGGTGGCCGATTACTGTTAATTACTGGGACGAGATTACTACTATTACCCGGCGAAAAGAAGATTCGTGGCAGACTGTCTCGGGCTGTGCAGTCCGCTGCTGTGACGATTGGTCGCGTCACCTATTTGGACACACTTTCACAGACGAGGCACACGTATTTTGGTTATTGGCTGAAGTTGCCACATGCATTGTCGCACCGCGCGGCGAAGAGATCGAACGAAACACGAGATCGAGTGGGATAGAGCGATCTGACCGACGATCGTCAAAACAAAACAATAGCGTAGGCTACAGATCGCTCTATCCCACTCGATCTCGTGTTTCGTTCGATCTCTTCGCCGCGCGGTGCGACAATGCATGTGGCAACTTCAGCCAATAACCAAAATACGTGTGCCTCGTCTGTAAAAGTGTGTCCAAATAGGTGACGCGACCAATCGTCACAGCAGCGGACTGCACAGCCCAAGACAGTCTGCCACGAATCTTCTTTTCGCCGGGTAATAGTAGTAATCTCGTCCCAGTAATTAACAGTAATCGGCCACCAATTTTTATAACGTAAGAACAACACGTTCCGTGAAACATAAATTAAGTGAACAGTGTTAGTAGCCGTGCAGTGAAGTGAATATTCGGTACATTGACCCTGTGATCAGCTGAGCACTGGACGCCGATGACCAGGATCGGTACAGTGGCCTAGTGACACAGGTTTCCGAAAAGGGAAGGAAAGCAAGGAAAGGAATGTCCGAAAGGGTGAGTTTTGTTTAATTTATTGGTGATTATTAGGTGTAGAAATAAATTCTTTCCGATTTTAGGGTACAATAACAGTTCGATTTAAAAAATATGAAAACAACTCGATCATCGAAATAATTTCCATTATTGTTAATTACCTTTTGCCATTTTCTGGCAGCTTCTGAATACCACCGCGATAGAAATTCCAGTCGGAAAGAATTTATTCATACACCTAATATTATTTTTTAAATTTAGTTGTGTTGGCCGTTGTTAAACTACGGATTTTTACCTCAATAACGAATTACGATCACTTGTCGTACATTTTCTGTTACGTTACCTTTTCGTTTATGCCTTATTTAAAAACGAAATTGACGTACTTCTTGTCCTCTCACTTCAAATTATTCTTATTTAAGATTCTGCTTTAAAAAAAAAACTGTGTAACGCGGTTTCCTTCGATGCATGCCGACTTGCTTGTTCGTACGTTCGTAGCACAAGCGCGGTCGCCTACCGCGTAGCCAACGCTACCGCGGGAGCTCGGGCGGAAGGCGCGCGCTCTGATTGGTCGGGGTTTTTGGTTAATATCTCCTTAACGAAGCTTCGGACAATATTTTCGCTAAGGAAAAAGTGGTTTCAAATCACCCCCTGAGTCACCCCTTTCAAGGAAAACCGACATTTTTGGGACACCCTGTATGTCGGCGCGTCGCGCTCCTTGGCGCAGGTCGCGTCCGTCGGGTCAATGTCATCACTCGTCAGTGGTTCTAACGTCACAGTCAGCGTACTGATAAGGACTTCGTCCGCTGTGGTGTTCATTACGCTTATTACGCATTTTCTGTCTTTGCCTATCGTTAATGAGTTCCCTATGAGTATTCCTGGCTTGATCTGCTGTCCCTCTACTATTCCTTCTCCTATACTTGTCGTTCTGGCAAAGAGAATTGTTTCTGATCGCGGTTTTAGTGTTACGTTTCCTCTTCCGGAGTAAGGGAATCGTATTCCGTATAATTCTATTCCTTGGTTTGCTCGGATGCATACGTCGTGCTTGGTCATAAAATCTTGTCCCAGGATTCCGTCTGCTTCTAACGGAAAGTCGTCTTTCACTAACCGACAAGGATGCGTTACCAGTTTATTTCCAACCCTTATGTTTAATTGTATTAGACATAGCGTCTTGATTTCCATTGGAGCTATTCCTCGCAGGGACACTACTTCGTCTTGGGCGTGCACATCGCCCAACACCTTTCCTATCTTTATTAACGTAATATCGGCACCGGTATCGACCAGCAAATTTGTTTTTCCTTTTACTAGCTCTGGCGCCTTGATTTCAATGGTGTTCTCTGTCTTGGAAGTCGCTACCAGGTTCGCTCGGTATGAATCTACTCTGGCTCCTGCGTTAGTTTGTCTATCGTCGGTTGTTCCGTGGCCCGCGTTCGGGTAATCTCGATTTCCGCTAGGCGATTTTCGGCTCGGGTTTCTGCTAAAATTCTGTCTAAAATCGTCGCGTCTATTATTCGTATTTGTATAGCGCGGTCTATATTCTCGTTCATTTGCTCTTTCTCTGGCCCTACATTCCCTGATTTGGTGTCCCGGTTTTTTACAATAGTGGCAGACTACTGTGACGCGTTGATCTTCCCTTTTTATGTGCGTCTGTTGCGTCGGATAGTTTATTCGCGGCATGCTTAATCGCGTATAGCAATTCCTCGCTAAATGTCCTAATTTATTACAGCGTTCGCAACGCGGTACGTTTGACCCTTCCCTTCTCTTGGGTTGATCATCGAACTTTCTAAAATTTCTTGAGGTGTTTAGACCCATCGCTTGTTCCTCCTCTATTGCTGAGGCTATAGCTGCATTTAACGTTGCGTAGTTTCGAGACCTTATAATCGTCCTCAATTTTACATTCAACCCGAGAGTAAAAACATCTAAGGCGCGTTCTTGTACTGATCCTACTAACGCGTCATTTACTTCGTTGCTGTTTCCTGGCTTTACCGATAGCTCGGATAACTCTCCTGCTAATTCTTCTACTCTACACGCGAATAGTTTTACACTCTCGCCATCTCGCTGGTGACAGGCGTGAAACTCCGCTCCAACTGCTCCTATTGACTTTTTATCCACGAATAAGGATGTTAAGATGCCCTTCAATTTATCGAAACTCTCTATTTCCTTGTATTCTAGTACCTTGGCTGCTTTGCCTTTTATTTCCGTTCCTATCACCGTTTTCAAGAACCACGGTAACTCCGTTGCGGGGACAAACTCTGCGGCGCTCGCATAGGACTTCAAAAATTCTGCAAGCTCGTCTGACGATTTCCCTACGAATTTATCGACTAGCGACAACGCGGTAGACAATTTTTTTACGTCCGGTAGTCCGGGGGGGGTTAGCTCCGTCAAGCAACGACATTTCTTGTCCTTCCGAATTTACTCTGTCCAGCAAACTAAAGTCCGCTAGCAAAATCGGGTAGTCTCTATTCGGTGTCACAAAATTTTCCGGAGATGATTCTTCGCTTGAATCGTCGTTCTGCCTAACGCTTAGTTTTAACGGCGGCGGTCGAAGTGTTTGGCGGGACGGTCTTGGATGGTCTATAGAAGGTAGAAGGTCTAGTTTTTCTCGTAAGAAGGTTAACTTTTTATTGAAAACGATTCGAATGATCTCGACAAGCTCCTTTGACCCGGAAGCTTGAATTGATTCGCGCGTTCGTCTTCTATAGACATGCATGTACCGTCTCTGGATTTCTTTAGGACTCTGGTTTACAATATTTACGCTCGCGTTTTCTGTTTCGGACTCGGTATACGCTTCATTTACTCACAATGCTGCTCGCAACCACATGTCGTCGGCTCGGTCGGACGTCCTCTCGTACGTGAACGGCGGCGATAAGATGAAATTGGACCCAGCAAGGTCGATCCGTACAGCTATTCGCTGCGTACCTCGACGGCTGCTTCCCTCGTACGGCTCTCCGTCCGTCCTTCAGGTGCGGCTCCTACACGTTCCTCGGTCTCCAAGTCCTCTCGTGCGCCTCGGTCCTCGGATCCGTGGCAGCCTCGTAGATGGAATTGGTGTTTGGTGGATGGTTGATTCACCCGTTTACTCACGAGCTGATTTTACTCGTTACTAGGTTCGTCGTCGTTCGGACTGCGTCGAACGTCTTCTCAAAGGCCGTTCCTCGGTCCTCTGTGCTACCTCGGTAGCGACGATAACCTGTTTCAGCCTATGCGACTGCGATGATCCAATAATCTTGTCTGAGAGAGTTCAATCTCAGACGGTGTTGATTGATCGGTTGCGTCAAGGCTCGGTAAAACTTTTACGATGCAGATCCCACCGCTGCCACCAATTTTGTTGTGCCCTGCGTGATGACTCGCAAGGCTGGTACGGGATCTGGCGTAATCGTGAGTTCGAGAGCGATTAAAGGATGAGACTCCACCGGGTGAACTGCACCAAATGTGTTTAAACTCAAAGACTAAGTCTTTATTCAGAAACAACTTAAACTAGACTGAGGTGTACAAGTAGGTTTTAGCCGTGTTGCTCGGTCGAGGGTCGGATCTCGAGTCTGCCGATTTGCGGCGGCAAATCGGTTTTTATTTCGCTTATTGGGCGTGGTGCCGTCGCTTCGCGTTGCCGTATATGGTCATAGCGAAGCGCTCGCATTTTTGCTGATTTCGTAGATTCGCGTTCGCCTCGCAACTGATTTAGCTTAGAAACGTCTCGAAACGTTCTAGAGTAATATAATATGTATAATGTATAATAGTGTGTATAATACGTGTGCTTGGGCGTTGCCTGGGCACAACATAAGTAATAATTATTATTGGCTCGAATTTCCGAGTAGGCTCGATTCAAGTAGGTACTTGAATTTTTTAAGTATTTGGCAACTCTAATGCAATTGAGTAGATAGCAACAAAATAATATTGGCTGGCAGACAACCAAGCATATCTCAATATTTATTTTTCTGCGAACCCCTTTTCTGACTCCCTCCTAATGCCTGCTTGACACCAATACCAACACTGTTAAATATTTCCTAACGCAGTTCGGTAGTAATGTTATTAAAAACCATAAGTTGAATCGCCCACCTAAGTAGGGACATTGACGGGAACATAATAATGTTAGCTAAAAAAGTTTGATTATCCATTGAAGAGCGACAAACGAAAGTAGATAACCATAGAAAGTAGATAGGTACGTAGCCAATACTAAATGGCTAAAAATCTGAGACTAGCAACTACTTAGTTTTTCAATTACTGAAATACTTTTTCTGTTACTAGCTCCTTGACGAACAACTTTTGTACCAATTATGTTAATCAAGTATTTACTTAAAATCTGAAGGTGACAATCTTGTAAAATTCCTGAAACCGCTCCCATCTTCCATTCGTAATTTGACGATCCTGCTGTTTCATTCTTTCCTTTTTGCTTCACTGCATAAAACAAGCGTTGTAAACATTAATTTGGTGTATACATCACACATTAACTAATACTATTTTTCTCAAACAATTTTTTACAAACAGTGAAGGTTAAAAGGTCGAACACAACACTTTGAGTGGCGTCGGCGATTTTTTCGATAGAATTTCGGTTTCGGTCGCGGTCGCGGTCAGTGAGACCGACCAATATGGCATTTACGGTTCTCTCGACCGAACTGGAGAGCGACGAGCGGTCAGGAGTTTTCTCTCGACCAAAACTCGAGAGAGAATTTCTCTCTGACTTTCGGTCGACCAAAAGTCTTGACCGGTCGCAATCGGTCGAGTTAATTTATGGAGAGGTTTCTGTTCTTCTCCATAAATTACGAGTCGGAGCGATTCGGAGCGGTTCGGTTCCACCTAGCTGAATAAGTCGGGAAGATATGTACAGGCAGAGTTGGGCATTATTCGACTAAATTGTTATTCGACTAACCTTGGAATAAAAATTTCGAATAAAATGGAGCTATTCGTGACTAACGAATAAATTTTTAGTCGACTAAGTTTTTATTCGATGAACTCGAATACAAATTTTGAATAAAGTGAAGTTATTCGTAAATAACGAATAAGTTTTTAGTCGACAAAATTTTTATTCGAAAGATCTCGAATAAAAATTTCGAATAAAATGTCGTTATTCGAGAATAACGAATAAAAATTTATTCGACTAAATTTTTATTCGTTATTCGTTATTCGTTATTCGTTATTCGTTATTCGTTATTCGTTATTCGTTATTCGTTATTCGGAGGACCTCCGTGGCGACTGATGTGAGTGTCACGAATAAGCTGCTTCGGCTCGAGACCCATGGTCCTCGGCCCGACCGGTGACCGAGGGTATTATGGGGCAAAGGGAACGCTTGTCGAGTGTAGGGTGATCCGCCCGATACCCCGTGGCGAAAAAAACCGATTAAGAATTGAGAAATTTCGGGCTCCGCATTTCTCATCAGATTGTCGAAAAAACGACGCCAAACGATTCCTTATGTTTTTTCGGGGAAAACAACACGAAGAACGACGTAATTCGGACTGTAATTAATCCTACCGATGTTACATTGATTATTATGGGACCGTTCACACGACGATTCTTAAAAGAACAATGAAAATCGGTATCCATCATACGCGTATCGCATGCATGTATCGCTGAGTGAAACCGGGCTGACAACCTTTGTGGGTTCTTCACCTTCTCCTCCTACCTTTCGTAAAGGAGCAATCAATTAACTTTAACAAAGCTTTATTCCACCCAATATACATCCCTTCCACTTTTCCAAAATAACATAAATACGAAAATGGGGTAACAGTTCAATTAGCATTCCATAAGACCGTAAATCAAAGAGATGTAGCCCTCAGTTAGATTTGTCAAATTTTGTAATTATTCGCTTATCAAGCCCACTTACTTTGTATACATCACAGTTTCATATTCGATTTGTTATTTGTACTTGTCATCTGTTTGTTTATATATTTAATGGTGTTTAGTGCATCAGTTTTGTAATATTATACGTTATTACAAGATCTTCAATCTCTATTGTGAAATATATGGAACGGGATTTATAACCCTATGAAATTTGTTAAAATTGAAGATATATGGTACAGGAATACCGAGTAGCCCTCGGTAGGGGTGGTAGGTACACTCGAAAAGCGTTCCCCTTGTCTCATGATCCCCTCTCGGCCCGACCGGCGACCAGAGGCCGAGGGCCTTGGGACCCCAGACGGAGCGGCTCGGGTTCTGACCCACGCTTATTCGTGTCGCTTAGTCGCCACGGGGGTCCTTCGAATAACGAATAACGAATAAAAATTTATTCGACTAAGAATTTAGTCGAATAAAAAGTTATTCGACTAAGAATTTATTCTTTATTTTCGAATAAATTATTATTCGAAATTTTTGTTCGAGATCACTCGAATAAAAATTTAGTCGAATAATAATTTATTCATTATTCTCGAATAACTACAGTTTAATCGAAATTTTTATTCGAGATCGTTCGAATAAAAATTTAGTCGAATCAAAATTTAGTCGAATAAATTTTTATTCGACTAATGCCCAACTCTGTGTACAGGGTCATCGTTTAATCCTGCAACCCGCGCTCGCGCGAACTTGTAAAATGGCAACAGCGCCTCACGGACGCATTTCCACTACCACTATGGCCGATACTTCCGCCATCTATGAGCTGTTGATGAAAGCGTACGGTCTTTTAGATGCCAGTAGAGAGCGCAAGGTGCTTTTGGCTTTCGCCAGAGGATATTAGATTTGACGTAGCAGACGGGGAAGAAAACGGTAGCCATTTTAAGAGTGCAATCGCACCGGTCCCGTTCTGCGTGGAAATATCTACCTTTGCGACGGTTCAGCTGCGGTATAGTAAAGTAACTTATATTTAAGAATTTTTTTGGAAAAAACTGTTCGGCATATTGGATTAAACTCGTTTGTGATATAAGGAGGCATTTTTGAACTTGCAGGAAATATTTTTTTTTATGTCGATCCTTCTTATTATTTATTAGTTACTGTGGAATCTTCTCCACCTCTTCGCCGATGTAACTCCTGTTGGCGGGATGTGTAGCACCTGTCACAGTCATCTGATTGCAATAAAAAAATAGAAGTTTCTTAAAGTTAGATAATTTCCGCGGGGATTGGTCCACTTTAAAGGAAAAAAAAATGAAAAATTGAAAGACTTATAGCGTTCGAGAGAAAAAATAAGTTTTTTCCTTAGACAAATTTTTCATATTATTCCATACACCGGCATAGCGCCGCGGTCAACCATGTCGTAGCTAAAATTTTTTAAATTGAGACGGGTACGAGACCAGTTGACACATTGTTTTCAAACCTCGTTACAGTAATCTGGGGTGCGAGTAATAAACCGATCATAAAAGCAGAGCGCGCGGCTCGCTTACCTGAGCCGGGGAATTCCGAATAGCTCTTGGCGACGTTAATTTGAAAGAGACCATCCTAAAATTCTCGTAGCTCGGGCGTCGCTGCTATCCAGCGGTCGCTGGCAGCTCTAAACGCCGGGCCGGTGCGAGAAGTGGCTTCGAGAAGTGTGCCTCCGTTTAAAAGTCGAACTTCGGTCACACTCGGGCCTCGTCGCCGGCAGACCCCCGGTGCCTTGTTCCTTCGCGCTCGGAATTCGGCCACGTTCGGAACGCATCGCGTCACCGATCGTGGGGGGTCGTTCCAGCGCGAACGTCTTCAATTAATAATAACATGAATAGAGGGAAGAAGTGGGAACTGATACTTGCATAATTGTTTTGGGGAAACAAGAAGTATTACCAAATGCCTTGAAATTCTACCTACAAAATAAGCACCTTTTAAAGAGGGAGTTTTTAAAATTAGCGTCGTAATTAGCCATCGAAGGCAGCCGTGCGCCCCGTTTCAGTTAAGCGAGCCGCGCGCTGCATTATTGCGGACGGTTTACAATACCACTCGCACCCCGTATTACTTCAATCAGGACGAAACATAAAATCGACTGGTCCCGTATCCGCCTTAATGGTGTCATTTATGCCAGCGAAAGATTTCTTTAACTGCTTTTGTTTGAATTTCAATAGGGGTTATACCCAAAAGTTCTTACGTTAGATGTACTACTGGCATCCGCATCACAGGAGTATTTTCCGATGTACCACAGTCCTTTCTTATACATGTGTATCGTAATAAAAATGGAATATGTAACGCTTATACAACTGATTTATAAGAGTTTAAATAATATATGTTTTCATATGTTATTCCGAGAGATAAAAATTGAAACATTGTAATAAATTTTGCTGTAAAATTGGTTATTTATGCTATTGTTAAATATATATTTACATTTTATTACGTTCCTGTCTTCTGTTTTTTTTTTCAACACTTGGACATACTTTTAAAATATCCACACGAAAAATTATAAATTCAATCATTTTCTTCTTATTTCTATATTAACAATAATTTATTTATATTAACTACTTCTGTTAAAATAATACATAACTAGTGTTTTAAATAAAATAATGTCTCGGTAGATCGACATAGTTTGGAACCGACAGTGTTACAGTAACAAATTAGTGCAAAAGTCTGCTTTCAACAAACCCGTCACGAGAGTGACAAACAGTGTCAGCGCCAGGAACAGCATACAGGGTGATTCTGGAGCTCCGCCGGACAATGGATGCCCCCAGGTACCCCGTGGCGAGGACAAGCCCCCGCAATGCCTCGCCGAATTTTATGGGTTTCGACCCTCGAAGGGGTTGGAGTGCCTATTAAGAAGTTAGAAATCTTCGATTTCCGCATTTCTCATCATTCCTTATGTTTCGCCGATGAAACTGACCCCAAGATCACCTCGAAAAATGGCCTCAAAGTTCGAGATTTTGCGGTTTTGAACAAAAGAAACCGGTAGTAAAATCCCATCCGGCTCGAGGGACCTTGGGTAGGCACCTGAGGGAAAACCGAGGAATGTAAGCGATACTCTAGCAGGCTGGGGCGGCAAATGTGCCTCATGACCTTCATTTCAGGGCCGTGTTGGGCCCGCATTCGCCCCACGGGCCACTAATCCATTGGCGATTTCGTACTGGGCATTAGGGAAGGGACCCATAGGGTAAGCGCAAACCCAACACGGCCCTGAAATGAAGGTCATAAGGCACATTTGCCGCCCCAGTCTGCTAGAGTATCGCTTACATCCCTCGGTTTTCCCTCAGGTGCCTACCCAAGGTCCCTCGGGCCGGATGGGATTTTACTACCGGTTTCTTTTGTTCAAAACCGCAAAATCTCGAACTTTGAGGGCATTTTTCGAGGTTATCCCATCTGATTTCGAAGTTAAAAATGGTATCAATCCATTTGTCTTGGCGAGACCTTTCCAACGGTGTATAGCATATGCTGTAGGCTCTTGGGTCACTAATCCCCTCTAGGACTTAACATTGTCCTTTGTATTTGCTCTATCTCGTACTATTACACATCCAAGAAACAAGAACACGCGATAACCTTAACGAGTTACGTCACTATGAAGGGGAAAGAAGGCGAACTTTGTAATATTTCTTCTGAAAAAAGTGTAGGTGAAGTGCAGTTACAACCATAATGCAAAGACATAACCCCTACAGCACATTGGTTGCCGAAATGTCTCAGTTACGTTGCGGTTTGATATCTGAAACATTGCACGGAATATTGCCGAAAAGTTGCAAGTAAATTGCTATGTCCGCCCTGTACAACATTGCAGGATATATTTCTGCAACATTCCTGAGATTTTACAGCAATGTTCGCGCAACATTTCTGAGATTTAACAGCAATGTTCGCGCAACATTTCTGAGATTTTACAGCAATGTTCGCGCAACATTTCTGAGATTTTACAGCAATGTTCGCGCAACATTTCTGAGATTTTACAGCAACTTTTCTGCAACGTTTCTGAGATTTTACAGCAATGTTCGCGCAACGTTTCTGAGATTTTACAGGAATTATTGCAGTTTCGGTAATGTTACTAGGATATTACGGGAAGGTTAAATAAATGTAAGGGAAATTAATTAAATTATAATAAACATTGACAATTAAATATTCATATATTTTTTTCCCTCGTGATAATAACAATAACAATAACAATAACAATAACAATAACAATAACAATAACTATTGCACTGCATAGTCGGGGGCAGGCTGCAGTGCGTCCGCGGGGGAGAGCTGCACTGTGTCCGCGGGGGAGAGTTGCACTGTGTCCGCGGGGGAGGGTTGCTGTGCGTGCGTGGAAAAGAACTGCTGCAGGTAACGGGCCTGAATCTCCCTGCTGCCAGTCGGCTGAATTGGCTGCGCATTCCCCTGGTTCATATTCCATCGTAGTTCTGCACGTCTGATCCGTGTTTTCGCCTGGGCGAACCATTTTCCCGCCGCGAGAATTATCTCCATATCTGTGCATCTATTCTGGGTTTGGATGCATATAGCGTGTACTGAACCTGGGATAATACATATATTTATTTTACAATTTTAAGTGGTAAAATGAGATAAAATAATAAAATTACATACTCAGTATTACGTTCACAATATGCGAAAATTGGCGGAATGTTTTTTTCTGTTTTTTCCCCTGCCAGCTATACTGTACAGCCAAACAATTTCCTATTATTTTTTCTAAAATTTTTGATGTGGTAATTGCAATGTTACTTCCGGTGCACCTCTTCAGAAAATGAATCTATAAAAAGTCATTAATAAATTATTTAAGTCCTGAAAATTGGTTTCATTAAAAGCAGTATTCATGCCAATCAGTCAATCACAGGATGCATTGAAGTAATGAAAAATAGCAATCACCATTAGTTTAAATAATTGAGCCTTAGTCATTAATATATATATAAATGTTCCATGCTCTCCAAAATGAAGTGAAAGTTATGCAATATATGCATTATTACAACGAAACAGTATGAAATAAAAACGCTTGTAATGCAGAAAGCAAAGACAGGTGTCCCAAAATTGCGGGACAGTCTGAAACATGCAATATCCCGATGCAAAAAGATATCGAAAACTACTTGACTGTTTTAAAATCCGAGGCTTTCTTACTCGAGATACTAACAGTTGAATATTGGAGGTGCAACTTCCGGCCCACGCATTTCAAGCCGAGTCAACTGAGCACGCGGCAGCACACCGTACCGGACTTTTCGATGTCTTTTTACATGAGGATATTGTATGATCCGGATTTTCTCGCAATTTTGGGACACCCTGTATGTCAGGGCTCTTCAGCATAGGGGCCCCTCACGCGCCTGCTTCCCCTTCCAATCTTCCTCTGGCGCAGCGTGCCGTTCGTTGTCAAGGAGACCGCGCGACGCTACGAAGGCTGCCATGACAGGCTACCGTCTTCGCGGTTAGCGTCGCGCGGTATCCCTGACAGGCTAGCGTCGCGCGGTATCCCTGACAACGCGGAGGAGAGTGGGAGAACCCCAAGCTCCCGCGGGAGCGACCTTGGAGAGCCCTGCTGTATGTAGAAGAAAATTCCATCGCCGTAAAATAGTATAAGTGCAGTGCAGTGCATTTTGCAAATTACAGGCATGTTGCTATTATTTATAATACTCAATTACTTCTCTGTAGTTAATCCACATCGTCATATGACTGCAATGCAGTAAGATAAACTAGCTGCTCGATATAAAAATAATTAATGTAAATTTAAATTTTTCTCATTATGATACAACTAGAACATTTATTATTTTTACGTGGTCGGAAAACGTACCATGTTATTAAATGTCGATAGGTCCTGTAGTTTCGTATTTAAATTCGACAGACCCTCTTCATCAGTTACCGGAAGGCCAAGATCGGTCGGATTGGAAACGCTGTCGGAATTATTAGTTTTTTCATGTGTAGTGCTGTTGGACAGTTTCTCCTCTATTCGATCCAGTTGTTTGACCATATCCTTGATGGCCAAAGAATTCTGCTTTGTCTTCCGAATCATGAATTCCTGGAAATCTGAATAAAGATAAGAGAGGTTAATTAACATATAATTATTTGAAAATAATCAGATTTAGTAAATATTTTACCAAATGTTGTGGAGCTTTTTTCTTTTGGCTGTTGCGCCGTTGATTGCGATGCCGTTAATCTGTGTGGTACGGGGTCTGCTGATACTTGGAATGAATTTCCATCTCCAACTGGCATCATAGGAAATTCATCCAAATCCATCGTCCTCGATTGGCGTGGTGTGGACGAACATATAGGCATTGTAGGCGCTGGATTGAAACCCGCAATAATTCATCATATAATTATCACCTTCCTCCGACCACTGTTCATGCGGGTGTCCCAAAATTGCGAGACTTGTCGGAACATGCAATGACACATCGAAAAGTCCTTTAACGTTTTCGGATCTGGGCCTTCGTTCTCCACATATTAACAGTTGAATATTAGCGGTACAACTGGCGCACAGTGTGCGATTTTTTACAAAAATCGCTAGACAGCGCAAATCTTGACCGATTTCAATATTTTTTTTGTTAAAATACTCGTAAAGGATTCCGCAATAACGGAACTTACTGTGCTGCAGTAAATCCTGTATTTGTTGGTCTAATCTATAAAAAACAGTATTTAGCATAACATAACTTAAAAACGTAAACTTTGGAGATTAAAGATATTAAAAAATAAATTTTTGTAAATTTAATATTAGCTATAAAATAAAAAATTTGCATCGAATTTACAAAATTTATGTTTTAAATAAACTGTAAGTATAGCTGATTTAAATGTAATATTTTTAAATTATATTTCAATTTCATTAGTTTTGATTTTATTTCTAATATATTTTTTAAGTAAATTTTTTATTTTATAGCTAATATTAAATTTACAAAAATTTAATTTTTAATATCTTTAATCTCCAAAGTTTACGTTTTTATGTTATGTTATGCTAAATAATGTTTTTTATAGATTAGATCAACAAATACAAAATTTACTGCAGCACTCCGTTATTGCGGAATCCTTTACGAGTATTTTAAAAAAAAATATATTGAAATCGGTCAAGATTTGAGCTGTCTAGCGATTTTTGTAAAAAATCGCACACTGTGCGCCAGTTGTACCGCTAATATTCAACTGTTAATATGTGGAGAACGAAGGCCCAGATCCGAAACGCCCAGATCAGAAGCACTTTGGCTTCTGTCAGAATTCATCCAACAAGATGGAATCACCTGCACACCATCCCGGAATTCCACAATGGAATATTTTTTTAGCATTATAACTAAAAAATAATTGAGAATTTATTAAATAAATTATACCGCACTTAATACTGAATATTGGAGTATGACAGGTTTGCCTTTACCCTGATGTTACTCGTACTTACCGATGATGGAAGTCGCTGTTTACTTTACACACAACACTAACACGCGAAAATGTAAGATCAATGAAAAAAATACAAAAAAGACACGAACCTTAAAGAGTATAAAGAAAAATGAAATATATTTTAAACCACACACTAACACACTAACTATAAGATATTAAAAAGTATAAAAAATGAAATATATATGTGTAAGAGAAACTTGGAAATAACGGATGAACGATAAATTGAAACTATGCAACTCGCAGTATTGTAAGAGAAACTCGGAAATAACGGATGAACAATGAATTGAAACTATGCAACTCGCAGTTTATATAATAGAGGTTTATTCGTTTGCTTGCCGTGATAACATGAAAATCTGTTGCTGGTGAAGAACAAACAATCTGAATTTGCCTCGCTTTCTTTGAGAATCTCTTGTTCATATCGAGCTGTCCAAGGCCCACGCGACCGTCGGCAAGAGCGGTACAAAAAAGTACACAAAATTTTGACATTACTGCGCGCACTACTTTTAAATTCTTGACGTGCATTGTCCAGTCCGTCCATTGCGTTTCATCATCCGGTAAGTACCAGTGATGAAGTAGATCATCTGAAGCTGTATATACTTTTCAATAAATTGTTACAATTATTTTTCATTCCTGTATGTTCAGATTATTATGGCGGGCCGAAAACGTCTTAGGAAGGACTATAGTCTATGCTCTGATAGACATAAAAGGAGAATAGTCCAACAATATGTGGAACGTATTAAAGGCCAAATCGGACAAGGCAGTGCTGCAGAATTACAAATTAATAAGTTTGTTCCTACACAATCGCATTCCTTAGAATGTGAAAATTCCGATTCAAATGGACACATATCGGACAATGGAGGAAATAGTTCGCAGGAAGAGTACGAATCTTGCAATGAAGTACTTACAATTAGTGAAAGTGATGCAGAAGAAGAAGTTGATTCATTATTAGATGAAAGTAATGATTACTATCATTGTATAGAGGATCATGACTCATCCAGTGATGAGTCAGGGAGTGATATTGACTATAAGGAACCCGAGAGCCCTACATTAAGAGTGACTTTATCTAATTGGGCCCTAACAAATAATATCACTCATAAAGCCATTAATGAATTACTGAAAATTTTTTTATCCAACATTCCGAAATGTTTATTGCCGACAGATGCCAGGACATTATTACACACTCCCCGTACAAGTAATTGTACCGAAATAGAAGGGGGAGAGTATTTACACTTCGGTGTAGAAAAATTTTTGAACTGTTATGCTGAAATGTACTATTACCGGGCGAAAAGAAGTCTGGTAGCAGGCGGGCTCGGTGAAAACTGCGTTCAAAGTTAGGGTTAAAAACTCATTTTTGTGGAATATCTCGAGAACTATTAGAGATAGGGGAATAGTGTCAATGGACGAATTTTGTGTCTTTGAATGCGAAATATGACTGACTCACCAGATTTTCAAAAAGTCCACAAAAATGATTCCTCACCCCTAACTTTGAACGCAGTTTTCACCCCACAAATATGAAAACGGGGAAAAATAAAAAAACACGTATTTCTTATTTTTCGGTCCTCTATAACATATCCGAAAATCAAAATGATCGGAGGCGGACACCTAAAATACTCTCCTTGTGAGATGCCTACGCTATTGCTTTGGCGATCGTCGGTCAGATCGCTCTATCCCACTCGGTCTCGATGTGTTTCGTTCGCTCTCTTCGTCGCGCGGTGCGACAATGTTTGTGCCTACTTCAGCCAATAAACAAAATACGTGTGCCGCGTCTTTAAAAGTGTGCCCAAATAGGTGAATCGACCAATCGTCACAGCGGCGGACGGCACAGCCCGAGCCCGCCTGCTACCAGTCTTCTTTTCGCCCGGTAATAGTACGTTCAGGCAAAGATAAGCGTACGTCACATCAACCTATCGTTAAACATCGATGGCTTGCCGGTGTCGAGGGCCTCCTCCAGCAGTTTCTGGCCCATATTAATAGCTGAGGATATATTCAAGCATTTCAAGCAAATAAAGATCGTTGGGGTATACTATGGGCACAGTAAAGCAAATTCATGCAACGAGATGCTGTCGAAATTCATAGACGAAATTACGTTTTTTATAAACAGTGGGTTTATGTACGACAATAAGGAATTTTCTGTCACATTGTCAAAAATTATTCTTGATGCCCCAGCAAAATCCTTTGTACTATACACAAAAGGCCATACTGGTTTTTCCAGCTGCTCCAAGTGTACTATTGTTGGGAAATCAATCAAAAGAACTACATGTTTCCCATATACCGGAGTCCTTGATACACTTCGAACAGAAGAAGATTTCGAACGGCAAAGTGACGAAAACTATCATAGAGGAACAAGCTCTCTTTTAAAAATTCAAAGTATTGGCCTAGTCACGAATGTGCCCCTAGATTATATGCATCTAGTTTTTCTGGGGGTCACGAAGAAGCTGCTGTTATTATGACTTATTGGACCATTAAACGTTAGAATTGGTGGGCGAGCCACAAACTCCATTTCGCAGAATCTAATGATTGTGGGGAATTATGTGCCGCGCGAGTTTTCCAGGAAGCCGAGAAGTTTGACGGACATAAAATATTGGAAGGCGACGGAATTTCGGCAATTTTTGCTATACACAGGCCCTGTAGTACTAAAGCCTGTACTATCGAAACATATTTATCGTCATTTTTTAACTTTGCACGTGGCTATACCTATATTAGTTAGCTCGACTTTGATTAAGAATGAATCCAACATTAACTATGCGGAGCAGTTATTACAATACTTTGTTAAAAATTTCGCTGGATTATATGGAAAAAAATTTATTTCCCACAACGTACACAATCTACTACATTTGTGTAATGATGTGAGAAATTTTGGGGTACTGGATAATTACAGCGCATTTCCCTACGAAAACTTTTTAGGAACGTTAAAGAAATCATTACGGAAAGCTGAAAAGCCGTTGCAGCAATTGGCGAGACGCTATGGAGAACAGGAGCGGGGATCTGTTCACAAATCGTTAGCAACATTGGAAAAATTTGTTTGTAAAGGTTCGCATAACAATGGACCACTACTGCCCATTTTTCTCAATAAAACTGTAAAACAATACAAACAATTAAAAACAGAATACATATACATACCGAGGACAATCGAAACAATTGTTTCATGTTGAAGGATGGAACGATTATTAGAATTGTAAATATAGTAAAAGTAGGGACGGGCGAGGTTTATAATATAATCGGCCACAAACGACAAATAGCTGGTCATAATTTATATAAGAAACCCTGTCCATCTTCATTTGTAAAAATTTTTAGTATTTGTGAAGAGACACGACGATTGCATTATTGGCCAATATCTGAAATAGTATGCAAAATGTGGGTTATTAAACGAAGCGAAACATAGGACTATGTCCTACCATTGCGACATACGCACAACTAGAGGCGGAAATTGACTGTTATAGCGAATTCAGTAGTTCGCACTGACTCTGTGCTGGTGCCACAAAATGACTTGGATTGTTTGTTTCTGATAGAGACGAAGATAGCTGTAATATAATAATCAAGCAATGAAAGTAATTTTCCGGCACCAGCACAGAGTCAGTGCGAAGTAGCGAATTCGTTTTCAGTATCAGAACCACACTGAAGTGACCTCATGGATATCATCATCATTAAATCACAAAAATTTATCACAAAAATTGCGTAACAACGACGCCACCAGAGAAGAATACCCCCTTAACAAACAATTTAATGTATGCGCTGTATACGCAGATAGCTTATAGCAGCGATGCCCCGATGGGCGGCCCGAGAGTACGAGCATCCATCGCATTTTCCAAAGCTCGCGTGGAAGGGGGTCTCGAAACCAATGAAGTTGCAGGCATGTAATGGATGAGGAAAACTCTAGTAGTGTGCGTGTAGGCTCGTACCCGTAGGCTTATATGACTGGGACTCTTGGAGCCCCAGTGTTCTACACTTTAGGAATTGGCAAAATAAACAGGAATTGACTAATGATTAAACAATAATATTATGTAATTGGACGAAATAGACTTGAACATTCCCACTTACACCTCTGATTAACAAAAAGTCTCTTATTAAACGATTTTTATTCAGCTTCAATCCTCTGTTTGTGTGTTTGTTTGTATGTATGTTTGTTCAGTTCAAATCTAGAAACTCAATTTTAACCCAGTTCCAACTATCCAATAGACTTGAAACTTTGCAGGCATACGTAATTTGGATGACAATACAAAATTATGAAGAAAAAGAATCCCCCAGGGTTTAAAAAATTATCCTGCCATCAAAAAATAGAACCCATAACCGCAAATCCAAACGACTTGAAATCAGCCTATAACCAGAAGTCAAATCAATTTAATCGCAATGAAATCAGCATGTAACGGTTACATGCTGATTTCAGGGTACGAGCCTACACGCACACTACTAGAGTTTTCCTCATCCGTTACATGCCTGCAACTTCATTGGTTTCGGGACCTCCTTCCACGCGAGCTTTGGAAAATGCGATGGATGCTCGTACCCTCGGGCCGCCCATCGGGGCATCGCTGGCTTACAGCATCTTAAGGGGGAACACCACTGTGACGGCCGGAAAAATGAGCCCATTTTTAAGATTTTTTTAAGGAATAACTTACAGTTTTATTATAAAATTGTTATTACCTATCTTTAGAACAATGTCTTAAGAGACTATAAAAAAAAAGGAATAGAAAAACATGCATAGATTTCCATATACAGTTAATCTCCTACACCCCTCACAAGAAAAACATAGGTCGCTTATCGAAACGATATCTCTGGAACGGCAACTCTGAAATCAAATTTTTTTTTTAATATAATCGGTATGAGTGTAGTTTCCGTTGTGCGTATCGATTTTTAAAAAAAATTATTTTTGTAAAAATGGTGCGCTTGGGAAAAAAAAGTTTCGAAAATCGGCAAAAAAATTAATAGTTTTTCGAGCGTATTTAAAAAAATATGTTTTCGATCAAAAAATCGGTATGCACAACGGAAACTACACTCATACCGATTATATTAAAAAAAAAATTTGATTCCAGAGTTGCCGTTCCAGAGATATCGTTTCGATAAGCGACCTATGTTTTTCTTGTGAGGGGTGTAGGAGATTAACTGTATATGGAAATCTATGCATGTTTTTCTATTACTTTTTTTTTATAGTCTCTTAAGACATTGTTCTAAAGATAGGTAATAACAATTTTATAATAAAACTGTAAGTTATTCCTTAAAAAAATCTTAAAAATGGGCTCATTTTTCCGGCCGTCACAGTGGTGTTCCCCCTTAAGGGGACTAGGCAGTCAGAAACTCGATTGTTTTTTTGTTGCATGTTTCGAAAGTACCACCCTTCCCGATTAAAATGCCGTTTGGTTTATGTTAAAATTCGCAAAATTGAGGATTTTACAGCCGAAACGGTCGAACGCGCCATAAACCGTTTCTGCGCGCACGCAGGTAGACTAGATTCGTCTTTCGAAACTTTAAGCGCGTTTTTCTCGGAATCATATTTCCTCTTCGTTTTGCAGTGACTGGGAAAAAACGGAGGTATCAGTCGATTTGAAAAAAATTCAGCATATATGAAACATGTCTAGTTTCGACCTGGACCTACGCATAAGTCTGTAAAAACTCCTGGTTTGTCAAAAAAAAAAATAGTATGGCTCTTTTCCCTGGCGAAAAGTGACGTTTCTTTAAAATTTTTCTTTTGCAGCCACCATTTTTATAATTTTGATTTTTTTTCTTTTTCAATAGGTTCAGGGCAGAATAGGGACCAGGGCAAAGTATAAATTTCAGAGGATAATTCACAATTAAATTTCTTACGACCAGAATCACTGCAAAATTACAGCGGCTCCAAAAAAAACGCCTACATATCAGACGACTGTAGCGCTGTCATACATATGTATATAATATTCAAATCATTTCTTTTTTACTGGTCATAGTATTAATAAACATTACCCAAACGTACTAGTCACAATTTGTGTTCATCTCCTTGTAATTAATTCGCAAAAAATACTTGATTTTCGAGCGATCTGACTGCCTAGTCCCCTTAAAGACGTCGTAATAAGAGACTGTAAGACGTTCACGCTTTAACACGTCGTGTCATATCTGAGTAATTGTCTGCATTAATTCTACAAATATGGGTGCGGTATATCACATGTATAATATATATATAAAGACTTTTGTGAGTGTGTAGGGATGAATGTGTTTGCGCGCGGTTACATATCATTTATTGATGAATGAGTGAACTTAATTCTTATTTTTTACACTGCATGCTTTACCCTTCATTTCATATTAAATGATGTTATTGCTTGTTATGAAAATATTTATCTATCTACTGTACATTATAAATAAAATAATGATTTATTGACTTTAGAATAATGATGATGTTTATGTTTGTAGCTCATGTATTGTACAGAATATAATTATTACGTGGTATAAATAAGGTGTGTGTTTCTGTACCCTCTACCTCACCAATGCTAGATTAGTAATCTCTCATAATAAATAATATATACACTTATAGTAGGGGAGACCGGGGCTAGTTGACTAATTTTTTACATTTCTAATTTTTATAAATAGACCATTAGTATTTTGTTGACTTACTGCATACCAAAAGTTTCCAAATTTCATTAGGTATACAGGCATACTTTTGAAAACCGTTTTAATTGAGTCTAGGTTGTAGTTTTTATTGTATTTAGAGTAGTGAGACGAATAAGTCAACAGACCCCGGCTACGGGGTTAGTTGACAAATATGATCGGGTCAGTTGACTTCACATTTACTTTTCAGTTTTAACCCTTTGCATGCAAAAGGTGTATATGAACACTGTCACAGTACATCAATATAATGTGAAAAACGTATATATACGCTGCCAAATCCATCAATATAGTATACGAAACGCGTACATATGTATACTATGACCAATAAATTTTTTTATTTTTTTTCACTCCTCCACAGTGTTATTTTTTTTTTATTAATTATCATGGTCTAAGATACTGTATTTATTTTGTACTGGTTTGTTATGGTCTATTCGGAAGGCCTGAGAGTTTGGAGGGAGGATAGTTTGGAAGGATTTGTGGTGGGGGAAGTGGACTTGAGCAGCTAAACTCTTTGCCTCGACTGCATCTTGAGGATAAAAAATGCAATTATTAATAGTATTCCTATGCTTAGTCAAGTAACCCCGTCCGACATTGTTAACATGTTAAGGGTCGTACGTACAAAACCTCCACGCACCGGATAAAATAAAATACCGTAAATTATAGTCAAGGTATCACGTTTCCACAAAATATTCATGAAATAACATCAAGCAGTACTTAGTGGACAAAAATTCATAAATAGTCGAAACGAAAATATTTACTTCCAGCCGACCTTTTTAGATTTTTCATTCTCACTGACAGAACACGCAAGTTTTTGTCACGGCGACACATTAAGTGGCAAGCTGGTCATTCATATGCTCCAATATTGCGAATCGCAGCATAATTTATTCCATAATACAAGAATTAAAGGGAATTAGTCAACTAACCTCATTAGTCAACTAGCCCCGGTCTCCCCTACTTAAAGTAATATGTCCATGTTCAGTTAACATTTTCATTAAAATTTTTTAACCAATCACTAAAAACAGATGGGGTACCCTGGGTGATAGGGACACCGGCAGCAATTTGTACATCTAATACTTCTTTAAAAAAATCGTTTACTGCTGTATATAGTTTTAAGGGCCCTTTACACGATGAGACATGTATCGATACAGATCGCGATACAGGTTTTATGAAACTGGCATCTTGCTCGCCAGCCAGGGTTTAAACAAATTCATAAAGTATATACAGCAACAAAAGATATTTGTAAAAAAGAAATATTAGATGTCCCAAGTACTGCCAGTGTCCCTACCATTGATTTGAATTTATTATGCGTAATGAAATAGTTCGGTATTGTCGAGTGAAAACTTCTAAGTCCGGATTTATTGCGGATTCATTGCCGAAATCTTGCTGTTAAGTTGCGAGCGCAATATTGCACGGCAATGGGTGTGCAATATTTCGGCAATATTGCACAAACGTGGCCATTACAATATTGCACGGCAATGTGTGTGTAATATTGCGGAAATATTGCACGGCAATGTGTGTGCAATATTGCGGAAATATTGCACGGCAATGTGTGTGCAATATTGCGGAAATATTGCACGGCAATGTGTGTGCAATATTGCGGAAATATTGCACAAACGTGGCCATTGCAATATTGCACGGCAATGTGTGTGCAATATTGCCGAAATATTGCACAAACGTGGCCATTGCAATATTGCACGGCAATGTGTGTGCAATATGACTTCCGTTTCCGGTGAGAAAGTGGTGAGAAGGAGAGTCAAGCGTTGGAAAGTGAAGAGTGCAGAGTGAGTGAAGTAGGAGTGCAGGAGAGAGTGTGGTGTGGTGAAAAGGTACGGGAGAGGTAGGAGTGAAGGGGCAAAGGGTGGGAAGAGGGCTAAGGGCGGGAGTCAGGGAGGAAATAGGGGGGAAGGACAGGCCGGGAAAGTGAGGTTAGGAGAGGTAATAAGCTTAGGATTAAGGCGGGAAGGAAAGGATAAGGAGTGAGTGGAGAGAGACATCTAGAAGGCGAGACGGAGGTACAAGAAGAACGGTGGATAAGGTAGGGAGTGAACAGACATAGGAAGAAAGTAAAAAAGGGGTAGGGAAAAGGAAGCTCAAGGCAGGCAAAGGGAGGAAGAGAAGAGGGAAATGGGAGTCGGGGGGAGCAGCGGAGGAGAAGGGGAGAAAGAAGGGGGGAATGATGAGTACGGAGAGACAACAAAAGGGAAGAAGTGGTAGTATTGGAGCGCTGGATGAGATATGGAAAAGGAAAAGGTCAGAATGGGATCAGGGAGGGGACTCCAAGGAGACGGAGGAGGAGGGAGGGATCTTTAGGAGTAGTAAGATGGTGCAAAGATCGCCGGTGAAGGGAAAAAAAGAGGATGTGGAGGTGATAGGGGAGATGATCAGGAAGATGGGAGAGAACTTGAGCGAAGAGATAAGAGGGATTAAGGAGCAAGGGGTGGGGATTAAGAAGGAGATGGAGGAGTTGAGGAACGAACTGAAGGAAGGGGAAAGAAGGTGGAGGGAGGAAAGGGAAAAATTTTGCGGGAGGATGGGGGAGTTAGGGAAGAAGTTAGAGGAACTGGAGGAGGGGGGAAAGGGAGGAAGAGGGTTGGAGAACAAGATAGAAGAGATAGTAAAGGAAATGAGAGGGGAGAGGGAGGAAGGAATGAATCAGAGGATGAAGGAAATGGAATGGAGAATGGAGAAAAGAGAAAGGGAAGAGCGAAGGAGTAATATAGTGATTAAGGGGGTGGAAGTAAGAGGAAACTTGAAGAGAAGCGTGGAAGAGATAATGGAGAGGATAGGGGCAAAGGTAGAGATAGGGGAGGTGTACAAAGTGGGAAAAGAGAGAGAAGGAAAGGGGGACATGGTGATTGTGAAGTTGAAAGATAAAGAGCAGAAAAGGGAGGTGATGAGTAAAAAGAAGGCTCTGAAGGGGGGGGGGTGGAGAGAATAGAGGACGACCTAACGTTGAAGGAAAGGCTCATGCAGAGGGAGTTAAGGAGGATTGTGGAAGAGGAAAGGAGAAAGGGAAAGAGAGCATGGGTAGGGTACGGCAAGGTAGAGATGGAGGGTAAATGGTGGAAATGGGACGAGGACAGGAGGATGCTGGTTACACATGGTGAAGCGGGAGAGGGGGGAAGGGGGAGAGGAAATTCGGGGGAAGGAGAGAGGGGGGCAAAGAAAGGAACAGGGTAGGCAGTGCAGGGGAAGTGGTGGACGGGGAGCGGGAACAGGAAGGATGGAAAGTGTGCTTTTGGAACGTGGCAGGGCTGGAAAGAAAGAACAGGGGGTTTTGGAAAAGTGTGAGGGAATGGGATGTGGTGGTGATGGTGGAGACGTGGATCGACGAAACGGGATGGGATAGAATTAGGCACAGGCTGCCAGGGGAATACAGATGGGAGGCGCAGATGGCAAAGAAAAAGAACAAGATGGGGAGGGCAAAGGGAGGAATGGTAGTGGGAATAAGAAAGGGCTTAGAGAAGGAGGGGGAAGTGCAAGAGGAGGAGATCGAGGGAATAATGACGGTGAAAGTAGGACTGGGAAGGGTCAAGTGGAGGATAGTGGGGGTATACATGAGTGGGGGGATAGAAGGTAAGGGGAGGAATCTGAGGAGATGGATGGAAGATAGGGAAGAGGGAAGAGAAGTGTTAATAGGAGGAGATTTTAACGCAAGGACAGGCGAGAAAGGGGGGTAGGGGGAGGGGGGAGGGAGAGGAAGAGGAAGGTTTTGAGGGCAGGAAGTCAAAGGATAAGACAGTAAATGGAGAGGGAAGGAAATTGTTAGAAATAATAGAGGAGACGGGGTGGGGGATTCTTAATGGCAGCATGAAAGGAGATGAGGAAGGGGAGTTCACATATATAGGAGGGGGAGGAAGAGAGACAGTAATAGATTATGTGCTGGGGGATGAGGGGACAAGAGGGTGGGTGAAGAGGATAGAGGTAGGGGACCACGTAGAGTCGGACCACCAACCGCTGATAGTGGAATTAAGGGGCAAGGAAGGGAGGAAGAGGAAAGAGGGGAGGAGAGGAGGAAATAAGAAGAGGGACTGGACGGAGGTAGGAAGGGGGAAATTCAGGGAGGGCATCGAGGGGTTGAGAATGGGGGGAGGAGAGGTTGAGGAAGAAATGCGGAAAGGGGAGGAAAAGATAAAAAAGGCTATGGAGAGACAGGGAGAGGAGGGGGAGGACAAGAGGAAGAAGGGGAGTAGCTGGTGGGATGAGGAGTGTGAGGTGAAGAAGGGTGAAGTAAGGAGGAGAATGAGGAGATGGAGGAGCGAAGGGGGAAGCAGGCGGGGGTACGAGGTGAGCAAGAGGGAGTACAAGGAGATGTGTAAGAGGAAGAAAGAGGAGGAAAGCGTGAGATGGGAGCGGGAGGCGGAGAAGGCGAAAACAGAGGGGGAGGTCTGGGCAATAGTAAACAAGGAAAGGAAAAAAAGGGTGAGGGTCGATGAGGAAATTCCGATGGAAAGGTGGAAGGAGTTTTTTATGGGAGGGCTAGGCGGAGTGGAATGGAAAGTGGTATGGGGAGCAAAAAGAGGCAGAGGGGGGCAGGAGGAGGGAGAGATCACTAGAGAGGAGGTCAGAAGGGCGATAGGAAAGCTGAAGGACAGAAAGGCAGTGGGAATAGACGAGCTACCCAATGAGGTGTGGAGGTACGGTGGGGAGGAAATAGGAGTCTGGGTCAGGGAAATATGCAATAAGGTGTGGAGGGGAGAGGGGTGGCCGGAACAATGGAAAGAGGGCATAATAGTGCCAATAGTGAAAAAGGGGGCGGGGGTAAAGGTGGAACAATACAGAGGGGTAACGTTGTTGCCAACACTGTATAAAGTGTATACGGGGATTCTGGGGGAGAGGCTGAGGAGTGAAATGGAGATGAAGAAGACGCTGACACCGAATCAAACGGGGTTCAGGAAGGGAATGGGAGTGGTGGACAACATATACGTGCTGAATTACGTGATCAACAGGCAAATAGCAAAGAAGGGGGGAAAAATGGTGGCGATGTTCGTGGACCTGAAAGCCGCGTTTGATTCGGTGGACAGGCGGGTGTTAGGGGAGGCGATGCAACAAAGGGGGATTAGGGAAGGGCTGAGGGAAAGGATAGAAGAGGTGTATAGGGAGACGAAAAGCAGAGTGAGGGTGGGGAAAGAGGTAGGAGAGGCCTTCTGGACAGCTAAGGGGGTAAGGCAAGGGTGTCCCCTGAGCCCAATGCTATTTAACATTGTGGTGGCGGATGTAGAGGAGGAGTTCAGGAGGAGAGGATGGGGAGGGGTGAGGATAGGAGGAAATAAGGTTTACACGCTGGCGTACGCGGACGACATGGTGTTGATGGCGGAGGACGAAGAGGGGATGAGGGAGATGATTTCGGGGTTGGAAGGGTATTTGGAAAAGAAGAAATTGGAGTTGAATGTGGAGAAAACGAAGATGATGCGGTTTAGGAAAGGGGGAGGGAGGATGAAGAGGGCAAGATGGTATTGGAAGGGGGCGAGGGTGGAAGAGGTGAAGGAAATGAAATACCTAGGTTATGTGATACAGAGAAACGGAGGGCAGGAAGCGCAAGTGAGGGAAAGGGTAAGGAAGGCAGCGGCGGTTATGAGACAGGTATGGGGAATAGGAAAAAGGAGGTTTAAGGAGGACTGGGCCAGGAGGATGAAATTGCTGGATATGCTGGTGTGGCCAGTCATGGGGTTCGGAGGGGAAATTTGGGGGTGGAAAGAGAGGGAAGGAGTGGAAAAGGGACAAGAAAGGGGCATAAGATGGATAATGGGGTTAGATTGGAGGACGCCAGGGTATATGGTGAGGGAAGAGATACAGAGGGAGAAATGGAGGACAAGGCTAGGGAAAAGGGCGTGGAGGTTCGAGGAGAAGTTGAGAGAGGGAAGGGCAGGAGAATTGGCAAGGTGGTGTTGGGAGGAAATGACAGCGAGGGAACTGGCTGATAGGGAGAAATCAGGGTGGGAGAAGGAAAGGGAAGGATTCATGTGCAGGCTGGGAGTAAAGGGGAACACGGAGTGGGAGGAGGTAGAGAGAAAGGACAGGGAACAGCAGAGGGGAGAGAGGTGGGAGAGGATACAGGAGTCAAGGGCGAATAGGTGGTATAAGATGGTGAAGGGGGAGGGAGTGCCGGGATACCTGAAAAAAGGATGGGGGGAAAGCAGGTGGAGAAGGGTGATAAGATTCAGGCTAGGGAATGAAATAAGAGAAGGGAGGTACTGGGAAGAAGAAGGGAGGAGGGAATGCAGAGTATGCGGAAGCGAAGAAGAAACGTGGGAGCACGTGTGGGAGCGGTGCGGGAGAAGAGAGGAGGAGGACGGGGGGTGGCAGGAGAATGTAGGAAGAATTTTGGGGGGAGAGGGGGAGGGGGAGGGATGGATGAGAGAGATTGAGAGATTGAGATCGGGAGAAAGTTGGAGAGAGAAGAGGGTGAGTGGGTATGAAAGGAGAGAAGAGGGAGGAGATGGGTAAGAGGGAGGAAGGAGTGAGTGGACGAGAGGAAAGTAAGAGACGAAGAGAGAGGTGTGGAGAGAAAGGGGAAACGGAAGTCCACTGCGTAGAAGGTGGAGGGTAGAAGTAAAAGGTAGAGAGGGGACGGGGGGAGAATAGGTTAAGAGCGGAAAGGCGGAAGCTCTCTCTCTCTCGAACACGAACGCGGAAGAGCGGAAGGAAATGTGTAAAAAAGGCGAACAGTGTAAATATTGTAAATAGCGAGTAGACTTAAGAGTAGCGATAAGGAATAGGATAAGGTCATAGAGTAAGGTAGAATGTAAGAATGTAAAGATAGGGATGGGAGATAAAGGGGAAGGAAAAATGTAGAAACTTGTAACCCCAAGGGGGACAATAAAACCATACATACAGTGTGTGCAATATTGCCGAAATATTGCTCATACGTTGCGAGCGCAATATTGCACGGCAATGTTTCCACAATGTTGCAGGAATATTGCAATGCAACCTGCAACCAAACGGCAACATTGTGATGTACTGCAACGTGTGTGCAACGTTCCTGCAACAAAGTGTGCTGTAGGGGAAGGTGTGCTCTCGCGTACACCTCCAAATTAGCCAATAACGCGCCCCTCTCAAGATCCTCTATATTGGATTGTCAACCAATAGAATAGAAAGATTTCGATAACGTCCGTCCATTTACACATACATTCATATACATGCATATTTTATTATGGTGGAAAGTCAGAATGCGCAGTAGAAGACGAAAATGAGTTACTGACGGAGCACACCTCGTATCCTTACATCATGGTTACAACGAAATTCGTATTCAATATTTTAATAAGATTTATCTTTCTAAATTACATACAAAAAATATTCGCAAAATCTTATTCCAATTAAACAAAAAGTGTTGCTAAACAAGAAAACGTGCCTAATTGTAAGTGAAATACTGACTTTTTAATGAGCTCTTGCGGGGTGATAGTGGTTGAAATTAAGAAGCTACTGATATATGATTTTGAGCGTAGATGATTCATAATTTACGTGATACAGTATTCCGTGGACTAAGTATTATTCGCTAAGACAGAGGTGCACAAAGAGTCAATTTGGTAGCTGGAAAATTCTTTGCGATTCCGGCTCAGACCCGAGCGCGGAGCTGAACAACATATTTAATATTTAGCATGGTCCGATCATACATAGACACACGCACACTCTTGCAGTTCTCCCACAAGCCACGCAACGATTAACAAGGCAACAGTTCTGGGCTCGGTTGTTACCCCGGGTCCCAGAACCTAAAGGAGGTCTATGGCTCCCGACTGAGCAGGCCTGGTGTAGGCCTAACCGAGCTCATAGCGAATATACTGTATTTAACGTTAAAGTTTCGAAAGGCCCTACTGTATCACGTACTATCCTTCCAGTTATCTCTGTAGTGTAGCAGTTAAAGTGTTCGCCTGCAGAAACTAACTACACACGTTTACATTTTATAGAATATTATAGTTTATTTACACTTTTAACCGCTTTTAACATTCTTAACCGTTATACCGCAAAGGCAACTGGAAGAATAGTTCGCCATACAACAGGTAAGGGCCTCCCGAAAGTTTAACGTTATATATCTCGTAAATTATTAACCGTCTACGCCGAAAACCATATATTAAGTAGCGGTAGAATTTCAAACATTATCACCCTGCAAAAGTTGGTTAAGAAGTCAGCGTTTCACTTGGGACCTTCCCTCTCAGATTTCCTAAATAGGTAAGGGAGTCTCGGTGACAGGATATCTCCATCACGGCTTATCTGAAATAAAAAGATCAAACATGTTTTTAAATTATAGATTTGTCTTTATTATACAACGGGACGGATTTAAAAAAAATGCGATCTTGATTTTGTTCGAAACCGAACGAGGGACAAACACCGATTGTACTGAAAAATTAGTAAAAACTATTTCTAATACATACTTCATCCTTTATTGCATACGGAACTGAGTATTTTCTTGAAAAATCACTAGTAAAAGCTTATACTTGCTTTTATGCATACAGCCCTCTACAATATATTTCAGCGGATGTAGCTTTGATACAGCGCGGTTTACCAGAAGATTCAACAGATATTAATGCAGTATGTACACTGTGGAACCGGACAAAGTATCTTACAGCATAGTCTAAGGTTTTACGTACAAAATAGGAGTGAGTCCAATATACTTAAATAGTTGCCGGACTTATATATACATGTACAGGTTGAGTCACATAACTTGTCTACCCCGAATAACTTCTGAAGTATGAAATTTAAAGGAACAGTGAATATTCTATAAGAAAGTATAAAGCTTTATTTGTCCTAAAGCTAATAATAATAACAGGTGTATGGAAGTCAACGGGCATCCCTTGGAGCACCTACTGCAGCGAAGGCCGTTCGAGCCATTTGGGAGCCCGGGCTCCATGGTGTTTACCATAGCCGCGCGGAAGGGGAGCTCGAAAGCCAATGATACCGGGGCCGCGCCACGGATAGGGAAAACTGTAAGAGGGTAAGGGCGCTTTCCGATTCACGCAGATTCACGCATAATGCGCATGAAGTGCATAGGGTACGTGACACATCCTATGTACTTCATGCGCATTATGCGTGAATCGGAAAGCGCCCTAAGTAGTAGCGTGCGGTGCAGGTCATGGACTACAGGAATATAGGGACGGAGGGTAAGGCTAGCTTATGGAGGAGGGACGCGAAGCCTAACTGAGGGACGGGCCCCCACCCAGGGCAACCCAGGGGTGCCTGGAGGTGGTTGGGTTGCATTGCTGCGCATGCTCTGTATCGGTAATTATGAAAAACTATTAACCACAAATTAATGCAAATGTCTAAGTTAATAATAAAAAGTGATTATTTATGAATTTGAATTTTGAAATATGCACCTTCAATTATTAGAATATATAAAATCAAGACGCTATGAACGCTATGGCAACGGTACATATGGTAGTACTGCGCTTGCGCCGGACAGCGGCCAATGAAAATGAGGCACCCCTTACCTCGTCCCCGTCCCGCAACGGGTTCCTCCCCGCAGTGGTAGTTAGCCCCTTTGGTGCAGGCTCGTACTCCTAGGCTGAAATAACTGGCCCTCTTAAGGGGACATTCTACTCTCTCGGCCGAAAAATCGGCCACTTTTCGGTGATGGTTTTTATAATGAAGTAAACACTTAATGTTTTCGAATTTCTGGGGGTATATTTTACCACTCTTGAAATACAAGAAAAAATCTTTGTTGTTTGTTTATTTCATTTTTTTACACAAATATTTCGCACTGAGGTTGGCGGCATCAGAATTGCTGGCGGTTGAAATTTCGGGCGACTGGATCATCGGAAATAAAAAAACCAAACATATTTTTAATTCGCAGGACTATGGTTATCGCGCTTACCACGAAAGAACAATTTTGGACCAAAATTATTAAAATGGCGATCGATCAAAGTTGAAAGTACCGAAACGGGCATTTCTTTTCTGTTTAATAGATATCAAAATGTGAGAAAATATTAAAAAATCTTAAGATATTTGTGCTAAGCGGGATAGCCAATAATGTGTAGAGTAACATATTAAAATTTTGGATTAATTGGTTATGGAGTTTTTTTTTTATCACAACCGCCAACCAAGAAAATGTTGTTTCGAGAAAAACGCGTTTAAAGTTTTGAGAACCAGGCCGCTGACGCTATACATACCTATAACATTGAAAATACATCGAATTTCGCTCAAAAAATTTAGGAGGATATTGTAGAAGGGGCATTCTTCCGAATTCAGCAAAAAAAAATCGCATTTTTTGAGGCCGAGAGAGTAGACTGTCCCCTTAAAGTTTTGAGAACCAGGCCGCTGACGCTACAAATACCTATAACATTGAAAATACATTGAATTTCGCTCCAAAATTTAGGATATTGTAGAAGGTGCATTCTTCCGAATTCAGCATAAAAAAAATCGAATTTTTTTGAGGCCGAGAGAGTAGAATGTCCCCTTAAGGTAGGATTTCCTAGACGCGACAGGTCGCCGCGACCCGTCGCGTCTAGGAAATCCTACCTTTAGGAGCCCCAGTGGCAGCGATCACTGGGCCCCTCAAGAATCCCAGTCATTCAAGTTTATCGCACGAGTACGAGGCTGCACCGCACACTACTACAGTTTTCCAGTATCAAAAAATAGTTACGTTATTAGCATCACTTGAGCTACAATTCTGCAGTTTCAGATTTTTTTTTTAATTTTTGAGTTGCCGAACTTCCCTTGTAAGGAGGATCGCTTCTGTACATGTAAATATTCTGTTATGCCCGCGCGTTGTGTGGGAAAAGTAAGTGACGACACATAAGCTTAGTACTGTAGTATATTGTTACAGAAGATATCGAATATAGGTTAAGTGTCTGAATCCGGTCGTGCCATGATGGAACTGACTCGCACGCCCGTGCACGCAAGACATGCGTGCCGGCACCCAGGCGCGCCCTCGTGGCCGCACGGGCGAACTAACGTTCACCCAACATCTCCCTCCTTGGGAAGTCACCATCGGGAATATGTAGTCGCTCCTGGGTCCAGTACCAGTCTGCGAGGTGGAACCCGATGTCGCGTTGATCTCCTGGGCGTACCATGGCTGTGATCCTCAGGAGGGTCCTCGCGATGAGGTTGGCGATGGTCTTCAGTGGTTGAAGGTTGAACCTCGTGAATTTCCTGGCGAGACTCCCCTACACTGGGGCCTGGGTCGAGGATCGGGTCGTCATCATAGCAGGACAACGAACCGTCCCCAGAAGTTGGGTGAGGCGTGTTGGAACCACCTTTCCAAATGTGGTTGACGTGCCTCACGATTTCCGTGCCACCATCCAGTAGTACCGCGTAGCGAGCTGCGGACAAAATCTTCGCGATCTTACCCTTTTGTCGCACGTTTTTTCTTAGTAGTACCACCACTCGATCTCCAATTGCGAAGTGTCGCTGTCGAGCGCCATGGTGACTCGCAAACTGATCCTCCATGTTCTTCCTCTTTGTAGCAGCGTCAGACGGAGTGGTCTCCTCCCTATGCAGTTTTGGCGCCAACTTGGAAAATGGAGAATTCATTTGCCTACCGAAGAACAGCTCTGCCGGCGATTTTCCATTTGGAGCAGATGTGCAGGGCGTGTAGCGGTAGCTATGTAAAAACTCAAATAGCTGTTTCCTCCAGTTGCTCGGATCCTTTGCGATCGCCCTTTTGATTGTGTCCACCATTCGCTCCGCCTGTCCGTTCGATTGCGGATGATTCACTGGTGACAGCAGGTGGGTGATCTGCATGTCCGCACACAGACCTGCAAATTGTGCAGAAGTGAACTGCGTGCCATGGTCGCTTATAAGTACCTCGGGCGGACCGTATCTTGCGAAGATCTCCCGGCATATGTCCACGGTTCTATTCGCGGAAATCGTCGGTGTGATTCCCACGTCAAGAAACTTGGAGTACGCGTCCACAAACACTAAAATATAATGGCCATCAACTGGGCCTGCATAATCAATATGCATACGCTCCATCGGCTTAGTCGCGATGGGCCAAGGATTCAGTGGAACCTTGATCGGCAATTTTTTTGTAAGTGTACAAGGATCGCACTGTTGGACGAGACGTTCTATTTCCGCCGAAATACCTGGCCAATAAACGTACTCTCGGGCCAACTGCTTCATCCGCCTGACTCCCGGATGACCCTTGTGTAGAGCGGTTAAAATTCCAGGTGTCATTTGTCGAGGAATGACTACTCTGTCGCCAAGCATCAGAGATCCGTCGACGATGCTCAAGTTGTCGCGACGCGTCTTGAAGTGCTGAACGGTTGCCGATTTCTCTGTAGATTCGGCCCAGCCATACCTCAAAGCGGACATTACGGCGGCCAGCTCCTTGTCTCCCTCGGTCGCAGACTTCAGCTTCTCCCTTAGGCCTGCTCCGAACGAGTCAATGGAGAAGTTTCTGATTTCCTCCACTTCTGTTTCCACTGCCCGTACACACGACACCTGGAGTTCCTCGCTATTGTCACGGAGAAATTCCTCCACCAACCGCGACAATGCATCTGCTTGTCCAAAATCTTGAGTTCGGACATGCTCGATTTTGAAGTCGTAACCCAACAACCTTATGGCCCAGCGCTTGAGACGCGCAGCGGTTGTAGGTTTAAGACCCTTGGTGTCGTCAGTCCGCAACAACGCAACCAGCGGCTTGTGGTCCGTCTGCAGGATAAACTTCCGTCCCCACACGAACTTGTGGAAACGTTCGACCGCGGTGACGAGCGCCAGAGCCTCTTTCTCCAGCTGAGAATAGTTTCTTTGGGAGTCCGTTAAGCTCTGCGACATGTGGTACACAGCTCTTTCGCGGCCGTTTGCATCGCGCTGGAGCAGTGCGCCACCTATTCCGGTTGAACAGGCGTCAGCCGCTACGACCAGAGATTTCCTGGGGTCGTAATGCTCCAGCAGTAGAGGACTCAACATAGTCTTCTTAATTCTCTCCACGGCGAGGTCATGCCGATGACCCCACTCCCAGGAGTGGTTCTTCCGTGTGAGCTCCTCCAGGGGTTGCTTTAACTGGTGCAAGTGTGGAACGAATTTCCCATAATGGTTGACCATGCCCAACAAACTCTGGATCTGCGGCACGTTTTTCGGATTGGGAAGATTTGCTACGGCCCTGGTAGCCGCTGGATCCGCTGATATCCCCCTAGAATTTACAATTAAACCAAGGAACTTGATCTCCTGCAAGCCGAACTTGCATTTGTCGATCCGCAGTCTCCACCCCCGATCTTCAAGACGTTGCAGTGTTCTTCGAAGACGGGAGTCGTGTTCCTGCTGGTTAGCGCCGGTGACGACGACATCGTCCAGGTAGGCGTAGACACCCTCCAATCCAGTCAGCGTGGCGTCCATCGCCTGCTGGAACATTGCAGGTGCCGTTTTGATGCCAAACGGCAACCTCCTAAATCTAAAAAGTCCTTTAGGAGTCGCGATCGTGGTGATCTCACGGTGATCCTCAGCAATTTCCAGTTGGAAAAATGCATCGCTGAGATCCAACACGCTAAACACACAACTGCCATTAAGCCTAGTCATGACACTCTCGACGCAAGGCAAAGGGTGGCGGTTGTCGACCAGAGCCGCGTTTACGCCCGTGGAAAAGTCGGCGCACACGCGTATTTTGCCGTCACTCTTTCGCACAATGACGATCGGACTTGTCCAGCTAGAGAACTCGACACGTTCGATTATTCCCTTGGATTCTAGTCGTTGCAACTCCGCTTCCAGTAAGGCCTCCATGGCGTACGGAATCGACCGAGATGGGATCCGAACCGGTTGAGTGTCCCTCACTAGCGCAAATTCGACCTTGTAGTCGCGGCACGTACCCAATTCATCGGAGAACAGATCAGGAAAATCTTCTATTGTGCTCCTAGCCAAGTCAGTGGCTGTGGTGCCGGACTGCTTGTCGCCGCAAATCGCGTTTGAGCACGGCCGACTGCACGACGCATGCGCAGCTCGATGCATCGCACGCACGGACCCCGCGCGTTCGTCGCTCATTGCGTCCCGCGAATCGTCTGGTTTCTGATACGCAGACAACGGCACCGACCACAAACCAAGGTCATCAATCGCATTCAGCCCGAAAAGATTCATGCCGCCACGTTTCGCGACGTCAATGTCTATTTCGGCTTCACGATCGAGAACGCGAACGGCGCAGCGAAATCTACCAATAATCTCTAGCACGTTACCACCGGCATGCTCGACGACTTCACTTTTCGTGAGTTTTGGCGAACCGAGCCGAACCCACTCATCATTACCGATTAAGGTAATGTCGGACCCCGAATCGAGCTGCAAACGCACTGTTTTACCGAGCGCTGAGATCGCGACGAATTTTCGGCGACGTTTACCGACCGCAGTGATGGATTGCGTCATCAAACTGTTATTTTTGCACGCACTATTCGGTTGCGTCTGGGCCTCACGACACACTTTAGCAATATGCCCCTTCTTAGCACATGTATGGCACACTGCTTCGCGGAACATACACTTGGAGCGGTAGTGAGCACCGCCACAACCTTTGCATTTGAGGTCCGCTTGCGCAGGTGTCTGGGAATTTCCGGTTTCCCCACCCGACTTCTTCGTGGCGTCCTTACCTGGCTTCTTCTTTTTTTGTTTCGAGTGAAGGACATTTGCCGTTACTTTGGAAGAGCTTCCCGTTGGATTCTCTAACATCTTCAAACCCGCTGAAACGTTCAAGCGAGCCTCGAGTTCCGCAGCGATAATCTTCAGTGATGCGTCTGGATTCTTCTCCACCACGCGTAGCGCCACTCGCTTGAGGTCCTCATTTTCGCTTGAGTAGCAAAAAGACTGTAGCAACAATAAAACCCGTAAATTATCGTCCGAAAGATTTGCACGTTCGAAATCCGACGCGTGGCGGTTTATTCGGTCGATATGCTCCGTGATTGGCATTGACTTGTCGTAACGGTGGTTCAATATCTCGACACGGCGGCGGGTAATTGGCACTCTATCCCGAAACAGTTCCTTGAGAGTCTCTATCACGTCTTTCTGCTCCATCGACGACGGATCGACGGGTGCGACGTGATCGACCAGTCGATCAAACTCGACTTGACCGAGTCTGTCTAAAACTAACCGAGTCCTCATTTCCGGTGGCAGTGGACTTGCTTCGGTGACGACGGTGTAGCCATGCCGTTGCAGCCATTTTGCAAATGGCCTCGTCTCGTCACCAGTACCGAAAGTATACTTTTCCATGCGAGCAATTAGTTGATTGTAGAGGTCAAAATGTGACGTAGACCCTGCCGTTGATGGACCAGCGGTTGGTTCTCCGGCGCCTTCGGGACGAAGTTGTTGCTGGAGAAGCGCGTTGATGGTAGCCGTGAGGGCTTTTATGGCGTCCATTGGGTCAGACATAATTTTCTTTTTCCTCGAATCCGGGTTCAATTTGTATATCACTTAGCCGCAGCGCCAGTTGTTATGCCCGCGCGTTGTGTGGGAAAAGTAAGTGACGACACATAAGCTTAGTACTGTAGTATATTGTTACAGAAGATATCGAATATAGGTTAAGTGTCTGAATCCGGTCGTGCCATGATGGAACTGACTCGCACGCCCGTGCACGCAAGACATGCGTGCCGGCACCCAGGCGCGCCCTCGTGGCCGCACGGGCGAACTAACGTTCACCCAACATATTCTATGTAACGAAAATAGTGGCTCACAACACAGCAGACGATATACCTACTTCAATAGGTAAACTGAGGAAGTTTCAGACCAGGATGCGTATGCCCAAAGAGAGAAATGGGTAAACAGGCGAAGTCGAGCAGAATGGTGCCCCAGTTAAAGGTACGCGCCAGGTTGTAGCTAGATCGGAATTGGCAATCTCTTGTTTCTCGTGTGTTCTCTTCATCGCTATCAAGCGTCGTATATCTCCGTATGCAATTTTTAAGCAGTAAGCAACATAATAAAGATTCGTCTCGAAGCAAGGTACAGGTTCGAGATCACCCGTCACATTCCAGACGGGGAGTATTTTCGGTTTGCCTTTATTGCTTTATCGCCTCGAACAGGCCCGGCCAACTGGTCCATTTCAGAGCTGGAGCGCTTCATGTGGCTTTCAAATCCGCGGGGGAGCCAAGCTAGGAAGCGGTGATACCGCAAGCATACAACGGGTAAAAAAACTGTAGTAGTGTACGTGCAGGCTCATACCGACAGGCTTAAATAACTGGCACTCTTGGGGCCTCAGTGTTCGCTACGGGAGTAGTTTGTTTCATGCTCGACTTTTTTAGTTATATTTACTTATTTACTTGAATTTTTTATAAATACTTTGTATAAATTTTTATTTAAATCATTTTGTTTATTTCAAAATTATATACACGTATATTGGGGAAAGTAATGGGACTTCTGTTGAAAATAAAAGTTTAATTCGGCGTGCCTCGTTCGTATTTCGCGCCGTAACTTCTGACTGCGAGGGCGCTCCGCGCGATTGATGCATAGTGATCCTCTAGGCAGTGATCGGACAAACGCATATCGTCGCTGATTGGTTGCTGCGATTTGTGTCTAAAGCGGAAGTAGACAGAGAAAGAAACTGTAAGAAAGAAAGAGACAGAAATACGAATAGAAAGAGATAGATAAACAAGCAGCTTGGAAAGCAGACGATTTAATGAATGTTTAGGTTATGTTATTTCCGGTTTTGCCCCAAAATGGCTGCGGTTTGTCCTATCACTGCCTAGAGGATCACTATTGATGCACTGATCGATCGCCAATCGGCGTCTCGTTCGCTTCCTTTCCGGCAAGTCGGCGGGCAAGTAAAGATTAATCGCGAGCATAAAAACCAAAAAGTGATATCAGCGCGTAGGTTCGGTCATGTAAACACTTAAATAAAAGCCATTTTGCAATAATTATAATTCGACGTTTCGGTCTATGGTTTAGACCATTTTCAAGAAAGTTATTGAAGAATACTGCGTTTGCTTTTATACGTTAAACACGTTATCGAACACTGTTGGACACGTTTAACGGCTTCCACAGTAGACTTCAATTCACGTACGAGATAGAAAAAGATTCTTGTTTAAGCTTCCTGGATACAATAGTTTATAGATCGAATAATAAATTAATCACGAACTGGTATCATAAACCGAGTTGGTCCGGTAGATATATCAACTTTTTTTCTGAGCATCCCATGCAACATAAAGTAGGATTGATTAAGGGATTAATTGACCGTGCTATCTTACTTTCTGACCCGGAATTTCGACCAGCTAATTTAACTCTTATTAAAAACACGTTAAAACGTAACGGCTATCCTATGGAGATGGTCTCAGCAATTATCCGAGATCGTATTTTTGAAATCTACCACCCGTTACTAATGGAAAAACGTAAAGAGATAAAAGCCAAAAAGATCGGACAAGTCAGCTGGAGAAATACGGTTGTCTTACCGTTTGTTCATAACATCTCAAACGACTTAAAAAGAATTTTTAGGAAAGTAGGAGTACATGTCATTTTCAAATTACCATTTTACACCAAACAATTGTTCCCTCCAATTAAAGATAAAATACCTTTGGTTAAAAATTCTAACATTATCTATTCAATTCCCTGTATGAGTTGCAATCAGGTTTATATTGGACAAACTTCGAGACATTTAGACAGACGAATTTATGAACATAAAAGAAACGTTTTTTTACCTCCCTTTCAACACACCGCTTTAACTAAGCATTCACTTGAGTTTGATCATAGGTTTGACTACGACAATGTCAAAGTTGTTGATAGGGAAGCCAATTTGAATCTGAGAATTCTATTAGAGACATTACATATGATTAAACAACCGAGCGTAAATCTTAGGTATGAAACACCTAAGATACAAGATTATTACGCAACCTTACTGAAAAAGTAAGGATATATGATGTGACCTCTCTAATGGAGGTTTTCGATTTCTTGCTTCCTTCATATGATTCAAACATTGGTACATAAAAATTTTGCATATGTAATTTGCTCTTTTACTTCGTGAATGATGCTTTACCACATATATAATAATTGGTGGTATGAATTGGTAATGTTGTTTTGGCTAAAAATTCTTTTCTTTATAAATTTAATAAAACTGCAAATTAAATTATGATCAATAAACAGTGCTCAAAAATCGATTCAAACAATAATTATTAACAGTTTCACTTTTGACTTTGTTTATGACCGTTATTCCTCTGTACCCTTCGGATGTTCTCGCTTCTATATACTATTTACCTCAGTCACGCTCCAACCGACTAACAAGGTGCACGTCTTCGATAACGTGTTTAACGTATAAAAGCAAACGCAGTATTCTTCAATAACTTTCTTGAAAATGGTCTAAACCATAGACCGAAACGTCGAATTATAATTATTGCAAAATAGCTTTTATTTAAGTGTTTACATGACCGAACCTACGCGCTGATATCACTTTTTGGTTTTTATATTCTAAAAATACGGTCGAAATTCTAAGTCTTTATTTAATCGCGAGCGTGAACATTCCAGCTAATATTATTTTCTTTAATGTTAAATCAGTCTTTAGTGTTCAAATATATATATCACCTAAACGCTTATAGCAGAAGCCGTGTTTTTCTCCAAGTAATTTCCTTTACACTGCGCTAGTGCGTTTTTATAATCCTAACCTCAAAAACTTCCAAATATTTTTTATTTGTAGATAAATAAATAAATGTTGTAACGAAATAATTCATAAATTGCGAAATTAGAAGTATTTTTGCGTATTCCCGGAAAAGTTTTCATTAATTTTACGAACGTCCTAATTTTTCGAGAAGAAGGCCGCAAGGTGGCTCTGAATTATTTCTCTAAAATATCCATGAAGCGTTGAAGTACACAATGTTTCCTTGATTTTGCAGTCGAGTCACCTAAGCTTTCTAGGTATGTATAAGGAGCATATTCTTCCACAATACCGACCGGTGCTATACAATCATATAATGTTATGCATTTATACATATAATGACATATGCAATCATATGAACTACCTATATGTACATATACATATATTTATTTATTAGTTAAATGTAATTTTGTACTTTTTCTTGATGCCCTCCTTATAGTCGAATTTACGAAAGAAGACACCTGGGCGGCCCGTAGGCCGGCGCGCGTGGCTCGGAAGAGACCCAATGCCTGCTCCGTACTTCGTGCGACGTTGCCACGTTGTGTAGCAGTTCGGACGTCTCTTTCTATCTTCAAGCGCAACTGTGTCTCTCTCACTGACTCGATAAAACAGATTCCTTCATCTACAAGTCACTCCACGCCAAATCGATCACATTTTTAGAGACTTTGATCAGAATGCAATATGTATTTTGTGAATGACGTGAAATTATAGAAAGGTTTGAGTCATTGTTTAACGGGTTTTGAACTTGGTTACAAAACATAGAACTTTTAATTTCTGCCTATGTTCGTGAAAAGAATATTTCGTACATGAAATTTTCAAAATAAAACTTTGGTTATAATTTTCAAAATTACAAAGTTAATTTTTCAATATAAAAAAAGAGTATTAGACTAGCCCGCACTTTCTAGATTAAAATAAAAAAATAATGAATTCAATACGATAAAGAGTTTCCGAGATAAAAATTCACAAGTACAGCTCGGTTTCATGAAAATAGGCAAAAATTGAACAAATTCAAAACCAGCAAAGTGATGACTGAAATCCCCTCCTAATATTTCAGTTGGAACAAAATCCTTGACATCGAGTGTAAAAAGTGATCGATTTGCCGCGGAATGACGCTAAATAGAATAAGAATCCTATGAGCCTCTATTCCTCGACTTGTCCGCCATTCATTCTGCATGGCGCGTGCCGCAATGGCCAATAAGATTCGACAATCTGTCAAATCTCTATGGGAAGGACGTTGGGTTCGCCCTGTGGAAGAGGATAGCAATATGCACCCGACAAGGACAACGATTACTCTAGGGCCACAGCTAAGTAGTCGAAAGTTATTGGCCAAGGCGTTGGGAGCCGCGTAGGGCAAGCACCAATCGCGAGCCTGGAGTAGCGGCAACGTCGCAAATTCTGGCCCCGGTCCCAAGGTGCCTTCTTTCGTAAATTCGACTATAGTTAAACTGTCCTATCTAGCATTTTTTTCATTTTTTAAGATATATTGAAATATTTTAAGTTCCACACGTATTTTACCTTTTAAGTAAAGGTAGAAAACTTTACGTGCTTCGCAAAGATTTATAAAGTCTAATGTATTTAACCTAACTTCTTTCCAAATGGTTAAAATATCCTATCTAAAACAATTAATTAATTGGTACGTTAATAATACATTACCTACCGGTACACCTATTACAAAAACAACATGTTTTAATTTGAATAAAGGAAAATAAGGACGGTACCGTGGATTTGTATCCGAGTTATTTATTCCAATAATTTTAACTTTTGAAATATATCTCATATCGATGAAATTTCAAAATACATTTATATATAAATCTGAATATTGTCGTCCCCCTTTCCTGATGTCGGTGCTCCTTGCTCACTGCTTGCTAGAAGTAAAGAGACCTATTAAGGTCTCTACACTCGCGGATTGCCCCACCACGGATCGCGGCTCACGGACTACGGAAGCGTGGTTTCTGGCTCCTGATACATATTATGCAGCTCCGAGCTCCCGCAAGAACGCCTCCTAGAGCCACGAGCTGGCCGGGCCTGGTCTAAAATGAGAGAGAGGAACTCAAGCGACGGCAACCCATAAAGAACATTCGACGATTTCAAGTCGTCTAGTACGAAAGGAACAACACATGATAGCACTCATTGTCAGTCCCTCTCGTTTATTCGCGGTCTATCTTATTCGCAGCGGCAACAATAGAAGAAGTGGAGGGGATAAAATCTTCTTTTTGACTCTTTTTTAAGCAGTGTCAGACTTGCTCTGGTTAGCTATACATTATCTGGTGAAGATGGAAGATCCTTTATAATTCTGGTGTCAAGCTATGCCAACACGGTCTTAGAACACAGTTTGGAGAGAAATGTGATTAACGTTTCAACTTCAAATTTTTTTAAAAGATGTGTAATTTTTCAACTCACGTTTAGTCAGCTGCTCCTGAATCATACAGAGTCTGCAGAGTTATAATATTCCATTGATTTTCGAGATTCCCCTCCCTACTCAGTCCCCAAACCTATACCGATACCTTGTGACATATACTGAAACATTCGAGAATATCCATTTATATAAGTATATTTCAAAAACTGTAAGAGTTCTTAAGCCCGTTAAACACTGCCGACTAGTCGCCGATAACCACGAGGTACATGGAAATATAACAGTTCGTACGCACTTGGTCGCGGCGAACAACAAAGAATTTTGGTCTCTTGTCGACCAAGTTGCCGGCGACTGGTCGCCAGTGCGTAAAGGTAGGATCTCCTACCCGCGACTGGTCGCAGCGATTTGACCCAGCGACTGGCCCCAGGCTGAATCTCCTTTCCTGCGACCAGGGGTGTGCGGATACCCGACTTTTCGGGCTCGGGACGGGCCGGAAACTTTCGGGCGCGATCGGGCGGGGTCCCGATACTTTCGTATTGCCCGAGATCCCGACGGTTTCGGGATCCCGAGACTCGATTCGGGCTACAAGCATAGCCGCCATGAGTGGGCAATTTGATTTCAGGTCGGCTCGGCAAAACTCGGACGTTTAAACTGGTTGTCTATTCGAGCGGGATATTCAAATCGACTAAATGTACCTTACCGCAGTTTGCTGATTATTGCCGAAGTTTACCAATCATTGCCGAATGGGCATTTAAATTGGTTGTCTAGTGATTTCCCTAGTTTATTTCTGTCCTTGTCCAGTGACGCCTCTTATTATATCTCCTCTTTGCTTGTAGCCCGAAACGAGTCTCGGGATCCCGAAAACTTCGGGATCTCGAGCAATACGAAAGTATCGCGACCCCGCCCGACCGGCGACCCCACCCGAAATTTCCCGACCCGTCCCGAGGGCCAGGAACCCGAGCCTCGGGACGATCCGCACACTCCTACCTGCGACCAAGTCCATTGCCACAGTGGGGCAGAATCCCAAGAAATAGAGGAACTATTCAACATGCCAATTTTCGCAATCGAAATGCCGAATCATATTAAGCTACTTTATAAAAAAAGATTTTTGATTTTCTTTCGGCAAAGATAGAAAACTATTACTGGATCTAAAGAAATGCATAAAAAGTTTAAAACATCTTCGCCTGTATTGCAGTGGGAATATTTTGAGCTACAATTTTTTCTATAATTTTTAAAATCTTTATTTCTGCCTGCTTCTTTGGTCTGTCCACCCAATTGGTCGATTGGAAGGTTGCCAAAATATTTTATACTTTCGCAGGAATGTATTTACACTTTGTGAACAGTATTTGGTATATAGGCAAACATGGATACAGGTTTACCACTATTTCTGCATGTTTCGCCTTGCGGGACCAAAGTGGGCTCAGCGCGAGGCGGAAATTCCAGTTATCTTTTACAGCCGGTAATTTAGAATTTTTCGAAGCGAAATTTTTTCATTTGTTTACGGTAGGCAATTGTTTGTTTTCGAAGCGTTCGTCGGGAAGCATTTGTGTACCTGATGTCGAACAGGGACAATCAACGCCCTGCCGTTTTTTACAGGGGTTTCAACTTTCTTCGCACTCAGTTAATCTGTTGATTGCTCTGTCGGTGGATGGTACATACCTATAATGAGTTCGGACCCGCACGTACCGTTGTCTACCGTCGACTCGCGGGACCATACCGCCATAAATCGTGACCCTGGCGAGACGCTTTGACCGATCAGCCTGCTTAGTATTTTGGAACAAAATGTGGTAGGTATTTTCCTCCCCCACTTCGTGAACAGGGAGAGGGTTCCTACTCCGCCGACGAATTCACAGAGCGCGGGTCCCCCCTTCTCGAAGAACGGTGTTTCCAAAATTTTTGTTTCATAATTATATCAAAACAGCAATTACTTCCATATCATTTTCTCTTCTTTATACAATAAAGTCAAAAATATAAAATAGTTGAAAGCAGAAACCTTGACGATACTGTACGAACTCTCGTTATCGTTATACAGTAAATCCTCGTTAAGGTAGACTTTCCAAGCCGCGATTGGCGGCGGCGGCGCACAGTGGTTCCAAAATGGGAAATTTTGGAAAAAAATTGGGTTCTCTATGTATTCTTATAGAAAATTTTGCGCTGATTCCGAATATATACCATGTTCCTATACCTAAAATAAACGATTCATGTGTTTTTTGGCCAAAAACCATGAAAAATCACGTTTTTTCACATATTTTGCGATATTGAGCAGTTTTCTTCTGCCTCAATGTAATTTTGTCCAATAGAAAAGTTGTATAGAATTAAAATATGCGTTTTTTTAAATTCTTTAAATTTATTTGTAACTGTCAATATTCGTTTTTTGAACGGATTTTGTACTTGTACAATGTTTAGACAATTTTGTCTAATATATCTAAATATATCAGTCAACGATATATTTTCTGGATAACATTTTTTTTCGCCTCGAGAATGTTGTTATACGATGGGAAAATGTTATGGCCGATGTCTTTCACCATTTTTCTAATGACTTCATATTGATATTTATAAAGTTTAGCCTGAGCCTACTAGACTTGAGGCGCAATGCACGCCAGCACTCGCCTTCGGTTGTCTTTTGGCGGGCACCATGGTGATTTTTACACGCGGCGCGGAAAAACAAATGCATGTGACCATGCACTAGTGTCCAACAATGCGTCTAGCACGGCAATAGTGCCCATTCAGATGAGCGACTTAACAGCTACCTGATTAGTATTATTTGTATACTTGAATAGTGAACATGGAGAAATTTGCAATTAAACACAAAGTTTTGTGCGATATAATTTTTAATCGCGACTCTTTTGACAATTTGTTACAAGTTAATTACCATTACTTAAGTGATGAGCAGTGCGCGTATATTATTCAGCAATACCAGAAGATATTCCTACCCCATTTCAATAAAAAATTCAAAGCAGTCTATGAAAACAGAAAGAAATTTCTTTCAAAGTTTCAAGTCTGGCTACAAGGTTATTTCGAGGTATCATTATCTCATCTACCTGGCACGTCTGACAATTCAGCATCTGAATCATTAAACATCATAAGACGTGGGAGGCCATGTAAATCGTTCGACGAATGTTCCAATCGTGCCAAAAAGTACAAAGTTCAGAGTCACCGAGAAACATTTTCACAAGATTTAATTGATGCCGCTTCTTCCAAGCCAGCCGATGCACATTCTTTTCAGAGTAGCTCTGATTCGGAAATGGATCCCGATTTGGCACTAGCCATGATGACTCAGGCTAAACTTTCTAAATATCAATATGAAGTCATTAAAAAAATGGTGAAAGACATCGGCCATAACATTTTCCCATCGTATAAAAAGATTCTCGAGGCGAAAAAAAAATGTTATCCAGAAAATATATCGTTGACTGAACATTCAGCCAGTGTTCCGCTTCAGGACTTGTTTGATCACACCACTAAAAGGATCATCGAAAGTTGTCCGAGCATGACAGGCACCGATACTTATGACTTGGTGCTGCACACCAAATGGGGATTTGATGGTGCTTCTGGACAGGGTCAGTTTTCACAAAAACTCACAGAAGAATCTGCCAGTGTTTCAGATGCCCATGTTTTTTCCACTGCTATCGTACCATTGAAGTTAACGTGTATACGAAACGAAGAGGTTGAGTTGTGGAAGAACTCTAGACCTTCGTCCACGAGGTTTTGTCGACCCGTAAGATTTGCCTGCACGAAAGAGACTCCAGATATTGTTATAGGAGAAAAAAATCGAATGGAGAATGAAATACAATGTTTACGAGATTCTCTAATCCCGTCGGATGGGCACACTATACGTGTAAAACATAAATTATATTTTACAATGTTTGACGGGAAAGTAGCTCAAATTGTGACCGAAACAAGTTCTGCAAGCAACTGTGTGATTTGCGGGGCCAAGCCTTCGGAAATGAACAAATGGCCAAAACTTATGAAAAAAGAATTAAATGTTGAAGCCCTTAAACTCGGAATGTCAACAATGCATGCCAGAATCAAATTTATGGAGTATGTTCTCCATCTGAGTTATAATTTGCCGTTGAAATGTTGGAGGGTCAATAAATCGACAAAAAGCATAAAAAAAGAAAATAAAATTGAAATTCAAAATCAGTTTCGAGAAAAACTTGGATTACTTTTAGATATCGTTAAGCAAGGGACAGGAACAACTAACACCGGAAATGCATCAAGGCGATTTTTTGAAAATTACGCGATAACTTCAGAAATAACTAAAATTGATGAAAATCTTATTAAAAGATTTAAAATAATATTGGAGTTAATCACGAGCAATTATGCAGTTGATTCAGTTAAATTTGGTGCATATGCTCGCGAAACCGCACAGTTGGCTATAAAATTGTACCCCTGGTACTATATGCCAGCTTCGGTGCACAAAATTTTATTACATGGCCAGGAAATAATCGAACAAGCCGTTTTTCCAATTGGAACCTTATCGGAAGAAGCCCAGGAAGCGCGAAACAAAGAGTACAAATACTTCAGAACTTTTAATACCAGGAAATCATCTCGAAAGGCAACAAATGAGGACATAATGCATACGTTACTAATTTGAGTGAATACGAAACTTCCTTTGAGTGAAGAGGCAAAATGTTTATTGCAGAATTAAAACGATCAAGGTTAGTATCAGTGATCATTTTACGTACTTTGTTTCGACAAAATTGTCTAAACATTGTACAAGTACAAAATCCGTTCAAAAAACGAATATTGACGCATATTTTAATTCTATACAACTTTTCTATTGGACAAAATTACATGGAGGCAGAAGAAAACTGCTCAATATCGCAAAATATGTGAAAAAACGTGATTTTTCATGGTTTTTGGCCAAAAAACACATGAATCGTTTATTTTAGGTATAGGAACATGGTATATATTTGGAATCAGCGCAAAATTTTCTATTGAAAGGCGACACCCACAAGAGCGATCGACGGTCAACAGTAGCAATTAGGTATTAACCTGTTTTTACGAAAAAAAACTTACAAAAACGTTTGCATACGGTACAGACGGTGATTGACGGTGAAATTTTTTAATGGGAATTGTACCTCAAAATATGTACTTTCAAACCTTTCCAGTTTCGTTGCGGAGGTAGACGGAGGTACCTGAAAAAAATGGTGATTTCTAAAACACCTCGGTATTCTTGGAGATATTGTTATATTCTGACAACAGGTTTCAATTCTACTTCTTTTTGCTCTACACTATGTAAAAATGAGTAATAAAACTACTCCGGAAAAAAAATGTCCACTTAGTGATATGTAGAAATTTTGGCCATACTTCTTTAGTGCGAGTTTTTCCGCACTTGTAATCGGTTTTAAAGGCTAAGTGACAGGAAATGATCAATACATAACCTATGAAAAAATATACCAAAAAAAGCAATACGAAATTGTGACATGATTTTTTTAATTTTTTCCGCCTCGGAACCACTGTGCGACGGGCGGGCGCGGCCGGCGGCCAAATTTTAAGCACCGCTCTTATGGCGAGGCATGCATCCGTTTTCTTGGCAGCGTTTTCGAGCGGCCGCGGCCGCGCGTCTGCTACAGCAGCAACCTGGGCTACTCGAGACCCAACACAATGCGATGAGTGTCTGTTTTCCGCCATGATGGCGGAATCTACTAGCCGCGCGGCTAGCCACGGCGGCAAATAGCTTGACTTCTCCAAACGGAGTCCTAGCCGCGGCCGCGCAGCGATCCAGCGGCACAGTGGGACAAAATATTTCTTGTAAGCAAATAATATGAGGTCCTGAAGAAGGGAAAAATATCGTGGTGGCTACTTCTGATCAGTGTGTAAACACGTGTCAAAGTTTGCATTTTTTTTTCTTGTGGAAATTTTTGAATCGAGACTTTTAAATTTTGATGATATAAAAGACACAAATTTTTTGGGAAACGAAATGAGTAGTATTGTTTTTGGTAAGTAATAGCAAATAATTAGTTAGGTTATTTTCCATATGAAACCCATTGAAGAAACATCAGCAATTATCGGCGTTTTAATTACCCTCCGGGAACTTCCGAGCAAATTTCCGAGTGGCTTTGCAATTGCGAAAACAAGATTTGGCAATATTTACCAATCATGGAGTAATTACCTGTATTCTATGTCGCACAGTGAGGCTGAATCCCAAGAAATAGGGGAAAATTCAACAACATCATATTTTTCGCACTGAAACTGCCGAATATAATTAAGGAAGTTTATAAAAAAAGTATTAATATACAACTCATACGGAGGATTGACGTTATTTAAAAAAATAATGTCAATAATTACAATAAAACTAGAACAATTTGATAAATCTACTTACATACTATGGAAAGTACAGAAATATTTACAAACTTGTATCCATGTTATCCTATATACCAAATACTGTTCACAAAGTGTTAATACATTCCCACGAAATTCCAATCGGCTAATTGTGTGAGGGGCCTCAAGATGCCAGAAATAAAGGTTTTAAAAAGTTAAGAAAAGAAAGTACGCTCAAAATATTCTCATTGCAATACAAACGAAGGTGTTTTAAACTTTTTATCGATTTCTTCAGATCCAGTACTAGTGTTTTATAAAGTAGTTTCATAAGATTCGACATTTTGATTGGAAAAAGTGGAATGTTGAATTTTTTCTCTATTCTTGGGATTGACGCCCACTGTGCGTTGGGACAAAAACGGGATCAGAACCAAGCGAGAATTCATTCGTTGTTTTCGACCGATAATTTCATATTTTCCCAAGACCGTTTCGACAACATCTGTTTGCCAGCATTTCTAAAGGGCAGTCAAGAACGTAGTGCCGTCTTTAATAATTTTAGGCATTCTTCACTTTAACAATGAGTTAATCCGTATATTGCTCTGTCCGTGGGTTCGGACCCGGACGTAGGTACTGCTATTAACCGCCACGCCGACTCGCGGGACAATATGGTCATAAACCGCGACTCTGGCGAGACGCTTTGGTCGATCAGCCTGATTAACTTTTTGGAATCAGATGTGGCATTTTCCTCCACGAACAAAATAAGAAGATGTTCATAGGTTAGATCGAAAAATGTTTCCCCAACAATGGAGTAGGAAACGAAATGACTCTGAAGAAGTATCAGTACGTCTCGCGGTGAGACACAGGAAGAAACGGGGTAGTCGGCCGACTGCGCGTGTTCCCGCCTGCATCATCCTCCCTACAAAATTTGAGAGAAAGCACTTATCTCTCGAGTATAAACACGCGTTGGAATATCAAAACAGAAGCACGCGCGAACGTATTCGGTACGAGAGAAGGTGGGCCATAGGAAGGAGATATTACTGGGCAGAGGTGAAAAGCTGCTGTTTCAAAGGAATGCAGGACTGATTGGTTATAATATAATTTCCTCCCTATGGCTTACCTTCTCTCGCAACCAATACGTCAGCGCGTGCTTTTGTTTTGATATTCCAACGCGTGTTGATCCCAAGAGATAAGGGATCCGTCTTTAATTTGAAAGGAGGACGATGCAGGCAGAACCACGCGCAGGCAGCGGACTATCCTTTTCTTCCTGTGTCTTTCCGCGAGGTGAATTGATGGTGGACTGGGTGGATAATACTTCTTAATTGCTAAATAAAAACTGAACGGGCTGACTTATGTCCCTAGGATGGTGGAATAGGGTTCGACGAAACGACTGCCGTTGTTTGTCATTTACCTACCTCGTTGGAGGCCTCGGTACTTATATACAGTCAGTGTAAAAAGTATTTGTACACCGACCAATTTAAAGTAAAACTTTGTATATCCATGTCAGTAATACATTTTAACAGAAAAAGATGATTAATAAATATTCTTAAATGTTTGTAGAATAGATCTTGTATAAACAAATTTTTATTCCCTTTAACATTTACAAAAATATGAATAAAAGCAGATAAACGTGCAGAAATAGACCCGCAGTAAATATTCGTACAGTTAAATAAAGGATCAATAAACTATGGAAATAAAATAAATATTTAATGTTTTAATAATTTGTGGGATTGCCTTTTGATTTTATAATAGCTTTGAGGCTTCTTGGTATGGGGGGTTTATTTAGTTGGATGTTATAGCAGGTTGTATTTGAATTTTACTCTACTACTACATACAGGGTGATTCTCCAGCGCCGCCCGTCCTTTGACACATCTCTATAGATGCCGCATGGTGCCCGGTGACGAGGACAACACCTCGCAGTGCCTCACCGAATTTTATGGCTTTCGACCCTCGGAAGGGTTCGAATATCATTAAAAAGTCAGAAATGTCCAGGATTTCCGCATTTCCCACCAGATCTTTGCGAAAACGACGTCAATGGATTCCTTATGTTTCACCGATGAAACTGACACCACGAACGACGTAATTCTGACCACATGAAGGAAATTCCATGAAAATTTAATTTATATCATTTCTAGTTGTCTTCGTTAATAATAGTCCGATTTACATGAAATTTCGTATGATTTTTATCGGAGAAACATCAGGAATCCATTAGTGTCACTTCCATATCGATACGATAAAGAATAAAAAATTATTTTATTTCGGAAACAGGTATGAATCCTCGGCCGTAGACCCTTTCAAGTACGCTCGAACCAAAGTGGGACCCTCAACGCTGCGCGGCCGGAGCCTGGCCGCCGCCGCCGGCCACCAGCCGCGCCCACCCGCCGCTGCCGCCGCATAGTGGTCCTAAGTAACACTTCTAGCGACGAAAAATTCAAATTAATCAAATTAATAAGGGGAATTTGCCTTGATAGTATATCTATATTTACGTAATCTTGAAATGTAAGAAAACCTTCAGAATTAGTACTTACCTCTTATGTTGTGTACACGAAATATTACATCGACGATGTTGAAAACACAAAATGGCTAGTTTTCCTTGGTTGGTTAGTAACGGCGAAGGCGAGATCGTTCGACAATATAGAGAATGATGTCGTGGAACGTAAGGAAAAGAAATTGTACATTTCGGACCTACCGTTTTATAATAACAATACTGACCGCCATCGCCATTGCCAACTGACCGCGATTACCTCATTCTCCTCTAATATCTTAATTGTTTGCAGCTAACTTTAGTCAAAAAGAAATTCAGATGAACAACAGAAGTAGAGGAAACAATAATTACGGCAGATACGCGCAAATATGTGAATTGCGGGACTTTTATATTCTCAGTAAAACTAGAATCGCTGTAATATGTGTAATGAAAATGAAGTTACTGCTACTCAGAAGTTATGGAAAGAATTTTAAAACAAAATACGTTGACATGTTTACTTACCTGCCGATAATATTTCTACCAAACTATTCGAAACTACACAAAATAAGAATATATTCACCGATACATACAGCAGAACGCACAAACAGAAACTGACGCAGGCAGAAAAATATTGCCATTCTTGCTCCAAGTTCGTGAGGTATACGGGAAAACCCTTGTGCCAGGGCATTATTTTATGATATGCATGTAGTCACCGGCTACCTGAGACACGGCAGAAATAAAAAATTTCCGATTCTAACAGCATTCAATTTTTCAATTATTCGTCGCTAGGCTTGCTATTTGGCCCACTGTGCGCCGGCCGCCGCCGCCGGTCGCGGCTTGGAAAGTCTACCTTTAGGAGCCCGTCGAACGGGGCTGGCGACGGGCGCCTAAAGGTAGGATCTCCTACCCGCGAATGGTCGCAGCGACCGGTCGCAGTATACTGGTGCAATGGGAAATCATGTATCTGTTCTCCTACAAGCGACTGCGATCGTCGGGTATACGCCAGCCGTAGGAGCCTGACGCGAGTCTGTTTGAGTACTAGCCTAGGCTACTCGAGAGACAACACAATGCGATAGGGTCTGTTTCCCATTATACCTAGTCGCAGGCTGGGCACTGCGACCACCGGTCGCTTGACTCCCTCCGGAGGGAGTCTAGCGACCAGTCGCACTGCGACCCATTGCCACAGTGTGACAGAATCCCAAGAAATAAGGAAAGAAGTCAGAATTCAAAAGATATGGGAGTATGTATTTTTATGTTACCTGTAGACTACTAATATGAGCACATAAAAGCGGTAAAAATATCATGACGCCTACTTCTGATCTGTGTGCAAACACGTGTATGTATTTTTTGTGCAGAATTTTAAATCGCGTCTTTTAATTTTTGGTGATATAAAAGAAAACAATTTTAGGGGCCCCAAATGAGTAGTGTCGATTCTGCTAAGTAATAGCAAATAATTAGTTACATACAGTTTTTTTTCCCTACGAAACCAATTGAAAAATTGTCAGCAATCATCCCCTTTTTAGTTCCACTTCCGGGAACTTCTGAACAAATTTTTTGTTTGTTTTCTAATCAACATAATCTAGGCCTTGCTACTGCGGAAAAAGCATTCGCGAATATTTGGCAGTTATGGATTAAGTACGTGTATTCTATGTCGCACAGTGGGGGTAAATCCCAAAAAATGGGAAAAATGCAACATCCTGTATTTTGCATTAAAAATGCCGAATATTATTAAGGAAATTGATACTAAAAGTGTTAATATATAAGTTTTACGTTATTTAAGAAAATAACGTCAATTCGTCATGAATTAGCGTCAATAGTTCCAATAAAACTACAAGAATTTTATAAATATGCCATGGAAAGTGCAGTGTTCCTATCGACACACGCGCGAAGTTCCATGATGTAGCGTGATGAGTGATGCCCTAAACGGATTGTTAGCGGGCCACGGTTTACTACAGCTTTATGACAGACCTTTGGCCCTCTACACGATATAAAGTAATTAGGAAACATCTGCCAAGTAACTTTGAGAACATCGGAACAATTTTTAGGATTAATCCCCAATTGCTACAAGCTAATTCCTCTACGTTCGGCAGACAATAAACCGTGTTTCGCTACAGTATAAAAGAATAATATGTATGGTCGGAACGTTGACCGTGCCGAAAATTAATTTTCAGGTCCGCACAATTACCAAAAGATGTTCTTATGTTAGATCGAAGAATGTTTCCTTGGCAATGGTGTAGGAAACGAAATTATTCTGCAGAAAGACCAGTACGCCTCGCGGAGAGCCACAGGAAGAAAAGGGGTGGCCATGCGACATTAAATGACCTGATGCTCCAACTTCTTTACTTCGTCTCAACAAATCATATATTACGAATATAAATGTATGCCAATGCATGAAAGAATACCCCTTCAGAACCAGGTATAACGATAACGAGAGTTCGTACAGTATCTTCAAGGTTTCTGCTTTCAACTATTTTATATTTTTGACTTTATTGTATAAAGAAGAGAAAATGATATGGAAGTAATTGCTGTTTTGATATAATTATGAAACAAAAATTTTGGGAACACCGTTCTTCGAGAAGGGGGGACCCGCGCTCTGTGAATTCGTCGGCGGAGTAGGAACCCTCTCCCTGTTCACGAAGTGGGGGAGGAAAATACCTACCACATTTTGTTCCAAAATACTAAGCAGGCTGATCGGTCAAAGCGTCTCGCCAGGGTCACGGTTTATGGCGGTATGGTCCCGCGAGTCGACGGTAGACAACGGTACGTGCGGGTCCGAACTCATTATAGGTATGTATTAACTGAGTGCGAAGAAAGTTGAAACTCCTGTAAAAAACGGCAGGGCGTTGATTGTCCCTGTTCGACATCAGGTACACAAATGCTTCCCGACGAACGCTTCGAAAACAAACATTTGCCTACCGTAAACAAATGAAAAAATTTCGCTTCGAAAAATTCTAAATTACCGGCTGTAAAAGATAACTGGAATTTCCGCCTCGCGCTGAGCCCACTTTGGTCCCGCAAGGCGAAACATGCAGAAATAGTGGTAAACCTGTATCCATGTTTGCCTATATACCAAATACTGTTCACAAAGTGTAAATACATTCCTGCGAAAGTATAAAATATTTTGGCAACCTTCCAATCGACCAATTGGGTGGACAGACCAAAGAAGAAGGCAGAAATAAAGATTTTAAAAATTATAGAAAAAATTGTAGCTCAAAATATTCCCACTGCAATACAGGCGAAGATGTTATAAACTTTTTATGCATTTCTTTAGATCCAGTAATAGTTTTCTATCTTTGCCGAAAGAAAATCAAAAATCTTTTTTTATAAAGTAGCTTAATATGATTCGGCATTTCGATTGCAAAAAATGGCATGTTGAATAGTTCCTCTATTTCTTGGGATTCTGCCCCACTGTGGCAATGGACTTGGTCGCAGGTAGGAGTGTGCGGATCGTCCCGAGGCTCGGGTTCCTGGCCCTCGGGTCGGGTCGGGAAATTTCGGGTGGGGTCGGGCGGGGTCGTGATACTTTCGTATTGCTCGAGATCCCGAAGTTTTCGGGATCCCGAGACTCGTTTCGGGCTACAAGCAAAGAGGAGATATAATAAGAGGCGTCATTCGACAAGGACAGAAATAAACTAAGGAAATCACTAGACAACCAATTTAAATGCCCATTCGGCAATGATTGGTAAACTTCGGCAATAATCAGCAAACTGCGGTAAGGTACATTTAGTCGATTTGAATATCCCGCTCGAATAGACAACCAGTTTAAACGTCCGAGTTTTGCCGAGCCGACCTGAAATCAAATTGCCCGCTCATGGCGGCTATGCTTGTAGCCAGAATCGAGTCTCGGGATCCCGAAACCGTCGGGATCTCGGGCAATACGAAAGTATCGGGACCCCGCCCGATCGCGCCCGAAAGTTTCCGGCCCGTCCCGAGCCCGAAAAGTCGGGTATCCGCACACCCCTGGTCGCAGGAAAGGAGATTCAGCCTGGGGCCAGTCGCTGGGTCAAATCCCTGCGACCAGTCGCGGGTAGGAGATCCTACCTTAACGCGACTGGACACTATTCCGCGCGGCCACTGGCACGAGTGAGAAAGCCCAATGAGCGAGCGAGAGGAAACGAAAGCCGACTCGTTCGTTTCCTCTCGCTCGCTCATTGGGGTTTCTCACTCTCGTCCGAAGGATTCCAAGAAATGGTGGGGATAGCCGCCGGGCTCCTAACGCGTGGTAGAAACGGGCTCCTAACCAGGATTTACTGTACCTGGTTCTGAAGGGGTATTCTTTCATGCATTGGCATACATTTATATTCATAATATATGATTTGTTGAGACGAAGTAAAGAAGTTGGAACATAAGGTCATTTAATGTCGCATGGCCACCCCTTTTCTTCCTGTGACTCTCCGCGAGGCGTACTGGTCTTTCTGCAGAATAAAATTTCGTTTCCTACACCATTGCCAAGGAAACATTCTTCGATCTAACATAAGAACATCTTTTGGTATATGTGCGGACCTGAAAATTAATTTTCGGCACGGTCAACGTTCCGACCATACTTATTATTCTTTTATACTGTAGCGAAACACGGTTTATTGTCTGCCGAACGTAGAGGAATTAGCTTGTAGCAATTGGGGATTAATCCTAAAAATTGTTTCGATGTTCTGCAAGTTACTTGGCAGATGTTTCCTAATTACTTTATATCGTGTAGGGGGCCAAAGGTCTGTCATAAAGCTGTAGTAAACCGTGGCCCGCTAACAATCCGTTTAGGGCATCACTCATCACGCTACATCATGGAACTTCGCGCGTGTGTGGATAGGAACACTGCACTTTCCATGGCATATTTATCAAATTCTTGTAGTTTTATTGGAACTATTGACGCTAATTCATGACGAATTGACGTTATTTTCTTAATTAACGTAAAACTTATATATTAACACTTTTAGTATCAATTTCCTTAATAATTTTCGGCATTTTTAAATGCAAAATACAGGATGTTGCATATTTTCCATTTTTTGGGATTTACCCCCACTGTGCGACATAGAATACACGTACTTAATCCATAACTGCCAAATATTCGCGAATGCTTTTTCCGCAGTAGCAAGGCCTAGATTATGTTGATTAGAAAACAAACAAAAAATTTGTTCAGAAGTTCCCGGAAGTGGAACTAAAAAGGGGATGATTGCTGACAATTTTTCAATTGGTTTCGTAGGGAAAAAAAACTGTATGTAACTAATTATTTGCTATTACTTAGCAGAATCGACACTACTCATTTGGGGCCCCTAAAATTGTTTTCTTTTATATCACCAAAAATTAAAAGACGCGATTTAAAATTCTGCACAAAAAATACATACACGTGTTTGCACACAGATCAGAAGTAGGCGTCATGATATTTTTACCGCTTTTATGTGCTCATATTAGTAGTCTACAGGTAACATAAAAATACATACTCCCATATCTTTTGAATTCTGACTTCTTTCCTTATTTCTTGGGATTCTGTCACACTGTGGCAATGGGTCGCAGTGCGACTGGTCGCTAGACTCCCTCCGGAGGGAGTCAAGCGACCGGTGGTCGCAGTGCCCAGCCTGCGACTAGGTATAATGGGAAACAGACCCTATCGCATTGTGTTGTCTCTCGAGTAGCCTAGGCTAGTACTCAAACAGACTCGCGTCAGGCTCCTACGGCTGGCGTATACCCGACGATCGCAGTCGCTTGTAGGAGAACAGATACATGCTTTCCCATTGCACCAGTATACTGCGACCGGTCGCTGCGACCAGTCGCGGGTAGGAGATCCTACCTTAAAGGTCGCAGCGACCGGTCGCAGTATACTGGTGCAATGGGAAAGCATGTATCTGTTCTCCTACAAGCGACTGCGATCGTCGGGTATACGCCAGCCGTAGGAGCCTGACGCGAGTCTGTTTGAGTACTAGCCAATTCACGCGTTCCGACGGCGAGCCACTTTGTTGGCAACCAGACTCACCAGACACGTGCAAGCAACGAAATGAGCTTCGATACACAGAAATTTATTTTGCAAATTGAATCTGGGAAGGCAATTTTGGACTTGTCGTATAATGAATACTCCAATCGTGGCATTAAAAAAACAATAAGAATAAATGGTTTATTTGTTTGGGAATGAAAAAGCCCATTAAAGCTGGGAATCCACCTGGAAGCTGTTTCTTCTTCGTTGATGTTTTTGTGGCTTCAATTTTATTTTCACCCTCGATCGATTTTATTTTAATTGTTTGTTTCTTCTTTTGTATAAATTCTTTACCAAGAATCCTAGCAGATTGCTTTCGTCAATTTTCCCCTTGCTGTTCCAATTTTGGTACTGGCCTAATTTTCTGCAGATGTCTTGAGGGGCTCGTATTATGAGATGTATTTTTAGTACTTACAAAATTTGTGCTGCATGAAGGAATTTCAATGCTAGCTATTTGTTGAATAAGTGGCTGACTTGCTGATACATTTACTGCTTCTGGTTGAGAAGAAGCTGTAACTGCAGATGACTGGGCAATCTGCGGGACATGATTAGACAAATTTACTGTTCTGCTGGTATCTGTAGCTTCAATAGTAAATGAAGAGGTATTCGATATGTTAAAGAAATGCTCTGGAATCACAGTTTCATCCAGAGGGAATATTCCAGTTGCTTTGAAGCCATTGACAGCATTGTCCAATATAGCACTTTTCGCCCATGCATTTCCGATGAGAGTGCCAGCATGTACTTTTTTAATTTGTTTTTGATGATGATCCACGCTTGTGTTTGTTTTTTATAAAAAGTCTTAAAAGGCTTGAAAAAGGATCTGTCCAGAGGCTGGAGAGCTTGTGTCGTATGACTAGGTAAGCACACTAAAATTATATCATGGGCAGCAGCAAAATCGAGCATTTCTATACAACTTTGAGTGGAAGAATGCCCATCCATTATAAGAAGTACTTTGCCAGGTGGTTTCCGTCGTGTGAAATGCTCTACCAACCACTGGTAAAATATTTCTGAAGAGATGTAGGACGACTTTCGATTCGTGTACACTTTTGAACCTGAAGGAAGTCCAATCTCTATTCCAGAAACTTCTCTAACCCCTTTTATTATCAGGGGGAAGGAAAACGCCCTCAGCATTGCAACATGCTATGACTGACGAGGGGAGGCCGCGAATGGGACGAGCGATTTTTTAACGAAACCGGGCAGAAAATGTTGAGGCCGATGTGTATAAACAAATTCCAGAATATTAGCTGTGAATGGCCGGCCATTTTTATAAAAAATGGCTTTAAACAGTAAAATTATGAAGTCGTCGAATCAAAAATTGAATTTTCTGGTTAAATTATTGATACTATGCCAATAACACATAAGACTTTTGTATTCCTTTCATCAAGATCTACCACTTAATGAAGTATAAAATCGATTCGACGACTTCATAATTTTACTGTTCATAATTTTTTATAAAAATGGCCGGCCATTCACAGCTAATATTCTGGAATTTGTTTATACACATCGGCCTCAACATTTTCTGCCCGGCTTCGTTAAAAAATTGCTCGTCCCATTCGCGGCCTCCCCTCGTGAGACGTTTTCCCATCTTTCACCTGAAGTCAAATAATGTATATCTTTTGACCCTTTAATAGCTAATACATCTCCAAGATTGTTATTTAATTGACAACCGGTTTCGTCGACATTGAATATGTTTCCCGGTTTCGTGTAAAAATTATGCTCATCATATATTTTAGTGAGCAATTTGAAAAAATCACCTACTTCTTTCTCATTCATACCCGTAGCTCGAGCTAGTGACAAGCCTTCGGCCTGTCTGATGGATAGTTCCTTATTCCTGTTCAAAAAGGAAGTAAGCCAATCATAGCCTACTAATCTAGATTCCTTATTGAATTTATGCTGTACGCCTGATTGTTGTCCTATCGAGAGCAAACCCAGCTTCCTGAAGACGTTGAATGTGTGCAACTAGTCTTTTTTCGTTGTTACGTCCCAGAATTCCTTAGGGGATATGCGATACCTTATCAAAATTATTTGACTGCCTCCTTCGCCGGAGACTTGTGGAAGGTATCCCATAATGTCGAGAAGCTTCACTGGCTCGAAGTTCTTCGTTTTCAATTCTTCTAATGGCTTCCGTTAAATTTTGTATCGTCCATTATCCTCTAACTGAGCCTGGTTTTTGGACGCATATGGTTGGCATCTTGTGAAACAAGAAATTGAAAACAATTAATATAGGAATAATATCTAAAGGAATTGATTAGGTCTATAAAATTAATACTTTAATGCATCTAGCAAGTTCATTATGAATTCAATTTATTTTTAATTTATATTCCCTCCCAAAATATTGTAAATTTAAGGGGGAACACCACTGTGACGGCCGGTAAAGTAAGCCATTTTTAAGAATTTTTTTCTGAAATAATTTACAGTGGTATTCCCCCTTAACTGATACAATAAAAATTTATAAAGTGAGTCATCTCTCATCAGGGCCGTTCCTGGGTTGTTGCGGGGGCACCTTCTGCACCCCCGCTAGGAGCGGCCCTGTTTCTCCTCTTTAATTTGAAAGTCAGCTATCTATCCCAATTATAACTCGACCGTCTCTCCTTTATGCAGGGAGAGGTAGTATTCTTGTTAGCTCCGCAAGGAAAGGTTAATATGACCAAATACTTTCGCTGTATTGTCCCTCAATGCCTCTACTATCTTATTACCTAAAACATTAAACGAAAATTAACTTAGAAGTATATTTCAAATACGATCCTGTACACCACTGTTTGATAAAAGGGGTTAAATGTAGCGTCCACTTACCTTTTGTAACCTGTAAATCGTGGAAAACACAGAAAGAAGCGTGGTGACGCTATTCAGTCAACTCTTTGACTCCTAGAAAAGCAATTGTTCTCGACCTTAACGCGCTCTTGCGTCTCGGGTCTGAACTATAACGACTCGACCGACTCTCCGGCCCCACCGCGTCTCCCGGATTTACCCTAAGGAACAGTTACTCATGGTCATGTCCCTGACAAAATATAACCAGGTGAGTTCATCGTAGCTGCCTACGCTATACTGCATAATTACCTTAATAGCTGTTAATCCATCGTGTTCCTCTGATGGGCACTCACTTCATGAGTCCCAACAAGTGTTGTGGACCAGTCACGGAGTGCAATGCTTGAGACGAACCTATCGGGATTATCAAACGAATGAAATAGATCAAAATAGCTAGATAAACAACTGGGGCAAATTTATAGAATGTGCGGTTTATATTTTCCTAAAAAAAAAGTTCCCAAAGTCAACGAATATTTCGAAGCGCTAAGGAATAAAAATCTTTCAAAGGCTATGTCAATCCATTAAAGTAAATTTCGGCTGAAAAAATTCTATTCTCGAACTTCTCCTTATAAACTTTTACGTTTAAAAGGTACCGGGCGGCTCTAACTTTGGGTAATGCTGTTCCAGTTGAGAAGGTTAATTTGCAGATTGGAAATTTAGTTGTGTTTGGTATCTCTGAACATTGTAAAACTTTTATCCCTTGCTTTTGTAGTTCTTTTGTAATGTCTTTAGGGGAAAACCTGGGATGTCCTTTAAGCACTGCAACCAAAATTTTTTCAGAAGCTAAGGCGTACGTATGGAATTGAATACTGTCTTGTACGCAGGCTTTCTTGAAAGCTACGAATTTATCGGTATCGAGAAATTGAACTTTGATTTTGTCCTTGTTATACTTTACGTTAAAATTTCTATCATAATTGTTCTTAATTCGATCAATGAATTTGGGAAAATTTAAATTATACTCCCGTGTACGTAAATCGGTGGAGCTTTGTTACTAATTGTAAGCAGGAATGAATGATTTTTCGTGGGGTTTGGGTACCGAGTCCTCTTGATTTATACAATCGCCAAAAATGCCGAGTCTGTTTGATGCGGAGATGTTTGGGACTATCTTTCTAACCATACCTTGGATTTTACCTCGCGGAGTTGGACAGAGAGAGATCTTCTTGGTCTGGAGGTTCTATAGAGTTCTGCTTCAATCCTTGATTTTCTCTTCACTACGCCTGGGCTTGGTGTTTTCCATTCCTCTTGCTGCAGCTGAGGTTGGGACACGGGCGTCCCGGCCCTGCTTGAAATAAGCATTATCTCTGATGCTACGAAAGATATCACCGACACTTCTAAACTACAATTCAATACATCGACATCAAAATCAACTCGACTGCGCGCAACCGATGCTCTATCTGAATCTGAATGCTCATGAATCATATTTTTCTAATGATCCATGTGCACGTAACGAAAGCCAAGAGAAATTTGTCGAATGAATCAAATATCCAAACGATCGAATATATCTCCTACAATTTCACGGCAGTTTTGTGGCTTTATTATTATTATTATTATTATTATTATTATTACCAACGGGAAAACCCTTTAGAATACATCATATGAAACAGATATGCGCAGTATTTACAATACAATAACATAAAGTAAAAATAAAATACAATAAAATAACATAAAATAAAATAAAATAAAATAAAATACAAAAGAGAAGAAAAACTAGACAAACAATCAGAAGGCGATGACTTGATTACGCTGCAACAACGGACATAATTAGCGATACATTGATCGTGATAAATTAAATTAAATTCGGACTTGAGTTAATAATGTTCGCTGGAACGAATCGAACGCGATCGAGAACAGGTCAATATCAGCTATGTAACGGTTGACCTCATCCATAGCGCGGTTTAACGGATCAACAGTGCAATATCTGTAGTCCGGGACTCTCGATTCGAAAAGGGGCCTTTGACGCAATGAACGTTGCGGGGCATGAAAACATAACAGGGACACTAACTCCTGACAGTTAGTCTGACCGCGAATTAATTTGTAAAAGAACGAGAGGTCAGAACAGATTCGACGGTCGCTAAGGGTGGTGAGCCCTAGCTTCTGTAAGGCTGGACCATAGTCATGGTCAGAAAACCGCATAGGACTACCAGTAGCTCTCATTACTAGCCGACAGAACTTATGTTGTACCCTTTCGAGTAAGCTGATATATACATTATGCCTCGGGCTCCAGATTACCGACGCATACTCTACATGTGGACGAACAAGTGCAATGTAAAGCAATCTAAGCAACTTGATCCGCCTGAAATGTTTAGCGAATCGGGCAATAAACCCTAAGGTTTTCATCGCCTTACACGTGATAATCCGGTAGTGCTTCCGGAAATCAAGCCCAGACACAAAAGTTACGCCAAGATCCCTTATTTCATCCACCTCAGTCAAGGGGTTACCACATAGAGTATAGGTCGATAGAATGGAATTTACGGTTCTATACGTCCTCATCACAACACATTTCGCTGTGTTTAGTTGCATCATATTGGCGGCACACCACTGCTCGGACCTACAGAGGTCATCCTGCAACTTCACTCCGTCCAGAGCACAGCGAATAGGACGGAAAATCTTTAAATCGTCCGCATACATAAGGAATTTACTATTTCGGAATACATCTTTGAGATCATTTATAAAAAGGAGGAAGAGGAGGGGACCAAGATGGGACTCCGGAGCTCACATTGATCGGAGTCGATAACTGGTCACCAACCCTAATGACCTGTACTCGGCCCTTCAGGTAGCTATGGATCCACGATAGGAGCGGTCCACCGATCCCGATCAATGCTAATTTCCGCAGCAGGATACCGTGGTCCACCGTATCAAAGGCTTTACGAAAATCCGTGTACACGGTATCGACCTGCGATCTATCGTCGAGTGCTGCTGAGACGAGACAGTGGTATACCGCCAGATTGGTTACCGTCGAACGGCCGGGAACAAATCCGTGCTGCTCGTCGCATATGACCTTCGTTAGACAAGGCGTTAGGTACTCCGTAACTAGTTCCTCAAACATCTTAGGAAGAACAGATAATTTACAGATCGGTCTATAGTTCTTAACATCGGTATGGTCACCTGCCTTAAATACCGGCGTGACTATGCTTGATTTCCAGGCTTTGGGAAAAATACCCTTTGAGAGGGAGGAATTAAAGATATGCCAAAGGGGCCTTGACAGTATGAAACTACAATTCCTTAACAATAACGGCGGAATGCCGTCAAAGCCAGGGCCGTTGACAATATCCAGCGATTCCAGCTTGGTGTATATGTCCCCTATAGGAACGGATAGCCCATGAATATTGACATTACTGCCAGAGGATAGAGAAGGATTTACGGCAGGCGCCATAACGGACGGAGAAACATAAACAGAGCCAAAAAATTTCGCAAAGAGGTCAGCAGCTGGTCCCTGCGTCGAGGCCGACAGCTGATCAAGATGTACCTTTCCGGGAATAGTATGCCTACCACGTTTTGAGTTAACAAACTTCCAAAAACTCGATACATTGTCAATGACCGCCCTCTCAACATCATCAATACAAGATCTATGATCACGCAATAAGACAGATTTACACTGCGATCGGAGATGGGAAAAGTTCAGATAATCACACTGTGCACTTGAACGCTTGAAAGCTTTATGCGCCCTCTTCTTCTGTCTTATAAGGGCCCTTAGTCTTAGGGAGAACCAGTGCGGAAACGTAGAGCGCACTACAGTCCTTACCGGAATGAAGGCACTGATTGCCCAATTGATATGGCCATACAAGCGTTCAAGGGCTATATCCGGGTCGACTTTGCCAGTCACCTCATCCCAATCAACCGAATTAAAGTATCCCACCATTCCCCGATAGTCGCCACGCTTAAAGTCCTTAAAATCAAAATTTTCACTCGCACTTACATCATTTATAGCTAATTCATTACACCGCATATACAGTGGTGGGTGGTAGGCGTCTGGTCTAATTAAAGCGTCGATAACACGATCAGCTGTTACATTGGGGTTAGTTACAAAGATGAGGTCGAGCATACAATCAGAGTCGTTGAATACAGTGTTAACTTGAGATAGATTACAGAACCCGGCACAGCCCAAGAGAAGATCAATAGCGTCCGACTCGTTTGTCGATAACCCCGGCTTTCTAAAACAAGCTAAACCTGAGTCGTTATACCAAACAGCATGCGGTAAGTTGTAATCGCCGAACAACGCAAAGCTATTATCACTATATTTATAGTAGACTTCCGTTATAGTGTCAACATGACTGGAATAAATTGCTGATTGTGACGCTGGCGGTATATATGTAGCGCCTAGTATTAAGTAATTATTAACGTGAAGGCGGACTCTGACAAAAAGCTGTTCAATATCGGAACAACTAACAATAATAGGACACGCTGGTATCGATTTCTTTACGGCGATGAGGACACCACCGCCTCTCATATTACGACTAGTAGCTGGGGATCTATCACACCTGAAGACAGTGTAGTTACTCAAACCCAGTTCAACAGAGGAAATAGCAGAATTAAGCCAGGTCTCGACAAGAACAATCACATCATAAGAGACAGCAGAAGAGAGTAGGGAATTGCACAAGGTATCCAGTTTAGTACGCAAACCACGGACATATTGGTAGTACACTAAAGGGTTCCATTTGAGTTTTTTTGGGTGGCATCCCGACGGTAGTTGTTCGGCACGATCCTCGGTGTTCCATGAATGTACCGGATGGTCATATGCGCCTCTCCTTGCTCATGCAATTCACGCAGCTTCGTCCTTAACTGCATCAAGGTCTCTCGTTCCATTTTCGTATTATCTTCGGTTATTCTGAACGACCCTTTATAACGATGTTTGTTCTTGAGGACAGCCTTAACATCTGCTGCCGAGCCCAGACGCACACACAGTGGTCTAATGGATTCGGTCCTCGGTTTCCCTATACGATAGGTGACCGGGACTTGTGTATCCTGGGGAATAATTTCACCCAGTATAGCACGTGCGCTTGCCACGTCTGCCACTCTAGCGAGCTCCGAGGTTGGTTCTTGAGGCTCCGGAAGGCCAAATATTATAATATTTTTGGCCTTCACCTCCCTGTCATGTAACTTTATTGCCTATGTCTGAACTGCAGGCGACCATCCGACCTGCCACCTGGTCGAAAACGGGTGGCAAGTCAGTTCTCAACAAACCTCTAACCACTGAACAGCGCTTACTTGTGAAACATTAATGGTGTTTATAAGTTTGAAGCGTATCGTTCAAACTGACATTCTCCTTCACAACGGAGGAATTAGCTGGAACGGCGATTGCTTTACAACTCCACCATAATAAGAGAAAGTAAAGGGGAGGAAGTACTCACCGAAGAGGAATACTCAAGGAAGAGGAATTCCAAATTTATAACACATTAATCGGCCACGAGCACAAATTTTATAATTATTTTAGGATGTCCAGAGACACATTTAATGCCCTACTTGATAAAATCAAACCGATCATTGTAGAAAACGACACGTTCATCGAAGAACATTTGCTTGCCAGATTTTCGAAAAGGCAATCAGCAACGTGCCGTCCTTAAGGTTTTAGACGTCCTTCACTCTGAGTTAATCCGTATATTGCTCCGTCGGCGTGTGATACACACCGGGGTTTCAGACCCGCATGTACGTCCACCGCCGACTCGCGGGACAACACAATCATACGCCGCCATCCTGGCGGGACGCTCTGACCGATCAACCTGATCAGCTTTTGGGAACCAGATGTTCACCTTACTGCCCTACTTCATCAAGAAGGAGAGGGTTGCTCCTCCACCGACTAATTCACAGAGGGGGGCTCACCCTTTCCTTGGAAATTCCTTTAACATTGAATATCTCAAAGTATTAACCCAGTGAGGGCCAGTTGGGCCATTAAGGAGCCCGACATCCATGGTGTTTTCCAGAGCCGCGCGAGGGGAGTTCGAAGTCAATCATACCAAATCATGTAACTGGCCCTCTTGGGAGCCCCAGTGACAGCGAACACTGCGGCCCCCAAGAATCCCAGTCATTCAAGCCTGTCCTACGGATATGAGCCTCTATCGCACACTACTACAGCTTTCCCTATCCGTTGTGCGCCCACGTTATCATTGGCTTTCGAGCGCCCCTTACGCGCGGCTCTGGTAAACATCATGGAGGTCGGGCTCCTTAATGGCCCAACTGCCCATCACTGTATTAACCGTCTGCCCCCAAAGCCATGTATCAGTACCTTCACTGTGTCAAGCCCTATCACTGTGCAAGAGCTCATTGAAAACTCAGAGTTACACCTCGGGAGTTTCCCTTGTGAGAACGCTAATGACAAAACACTGTCAGCTTAGGTTCGACTTCACTACGTGTGCAAGCATAAAATCCGGCCACGCTGCGGCGGATACGCCACGACAGGTTGCATCTCGGGCCCGTCCGGGACTCGTTCTGTGCTCGTGCTGGGTGCTGGCGTCGCACAGTGGTTCCAAATGGCTAAAAAGCGGCAAACCTCTCGAAACGTACTTCAATTTAGTCAGAAATCGGTGCTCGGGGTTTTTTGGGGTCGCTGATTACGAATCTGAAATTCAACATTTTTAAAACAAAATGGCGGACGCGTATATCAGAAACATATCCAATTTGGTCTAAACTTGATATCCTACAGTTTTCGAGGTCGCTGATTACGAATCTGAAGTCAAAATTGCGAAAACCCAAATGGCGGATCTAATATCACTGGTATAAACGTTGTTTTCAAGTTAATATTGTGAAAATTTATTATTTTCCGATTTCTGACTGAAACGATATAAGTAGAATGTCAAAATTAATATGATGGCGTTAATTTAAAATTTTTTTTAAAAATTATTTTGGAAATTTTATTTTTTCCGATTCTAATGAAAAAATCAACATTTCGACGTTTAGTAGGTCACGCAGTTCAGGCATATTGTTGAAAATAATAAAAGAAAAGTATGGATTATAAGTGCTGTTTGAAATAACGAATGCTGTTTTATTCATATACTAAATTGGCACTTTAAATTTGAATATCATAAAAAACTGCAAATTTCCGAAAATTTTCTCAATTGGATATCATACTTGACATGTTACTTTATATCAAGAAACTTGTTACAGGGTGACACTCAGTGACACTCATCTTTGTTTTCTTTCCGTTTTATTAAAACATGACTTAGATTTATGACACATTGAGAAGGGAATTACAAGGGTAAATTCAAAGATATTTTACTTCGGTCATGTGGAAAGTTTATGTTTATAACACCTACTTTAATGGTAAACTGTTTCACATATGGATCTTTTCAGATAAACTTCCTTTGACACATTGAACATGCTCCCATTTTCAAGACATTACGGAGCATAAAATTTCGTCAGCTTTGACGGCCTATATCTCAATGACCAATCAATGTGTGATGTCCCACTATTTTTCGCGCGGTATTATAACGCCACTTCCTCGCAAATCAATCCACAGCCCCATATAAAAACCCCGGAAATGTTATTGCGACGCGTATTTATCTTAGTCATCAACACGTGATAATTACTGCGACGCATATTTGGCGTACGTGCCATGGTGCACACCGCGCATACCCTTCACCCTAACCAGTACAAGACAAGGTCATATAAAACCCCTAAACACAAAATCTATTAATAAGTTGTATTGCGACGCATCTTCAAAGATAAGTCAAGGTGCATACCGCGCATACCCTTCACCCCTAACAATCCCCAAAATAGTATAAATACAAGGCCCCAAAAGGCCAGAGCTCTCTTCTACGGAACTCAGTGAACTAAGAGTTACATCGCGAAGTTTTATTAAAACCACATTTGAATCTATATTTAAATTCAGTTAACCATCAATCATTATAAGCTATTATAATTACCATTATTACCACGGCATATCATATTCATCTATACATCTCTTGTATTAAGCTTATCGTATTTCATATATTATTTTCTTGTATTAACGCTTATTGTATTTCATATATTATTTTCATGTATTAACGCTTATTGCATTTCATATATTATTTTCTATTAATAACGCTTATTGCATTTCATATACTATTCTCTTGTATTAATCTTATGTATTTCATGTTCATACAAACCTTACGCTATTGATAACCATTTATATAAATGTTCTTGTGTCGATGCTTAACGTCCAACGCATCATTATAAATACTTATTTGAGTGCTTTAAAAATAAACAAACGCTCTTGTTTCAAAATAACGTTTCAAGTTATTATAAAGATCCTCCAGCTACGAAAGCCACCAAACCAAAACAGATCGCTGCAACAGCTGATTTCGTCTCGCGAAACGCGAGCATAGAGTTTCTTATAGTGTTTACACGGCGTACTTTCACATAGGCCGCGTACAGCCATATGTCTAGACGTATTTCTGGGAAATATTCCTTCTAGCTAAGTGCAACGTTAAATCCCACCAAAACAAAAACAAAGTGCTCTAACGGGTGTCACTACCGGAGGGATTACGGTCCAAACCTTCCCTGGTCGTTCAGTGCGACGAATCTGGCATTCGCGCCTGAATCCTACACACCTTAGTGCCACGAATCACGTATTCGCGCCTAACTTCCAAATCGCCCTTAGTGCCACGAATCTGGCATTTGCGCCTGCATCCCTTCGAACATTCAGTGCCACGAATCTTGCATTCGCGCCTGAATTCCTACTCTCCGCAGTGCCACGAATCTGGCATTCGCGCCTGCATTTCCTTCAAATAAAACCCCATATGTCATTGTCCCCAAAGACCTTCACCCGGGACGTGACAAATGTATTTAAGAAATTCAAGCGGCATTTGATACACTGATACAGGGTGTCCCAAAAATGCTGCGGTTCCTTAAAAGGGGTGATTCGGGGGGTGATTGCAAACAACTTTTTCCTTTGCGAAAATGCCCTCCGAGGTTTCGTTAACGAGATATTAATAAAAAGCACCGACCAATCAGAGCGCGAGCCTTCCGCTGGAGGTCCCGCGCTAGCGTGGCCGCGCGCCGGGCCGCGCTGCGACTACGAACAAGCAAGGCGGCATGCATCGAAGGAAATTGCGTAGAATGGCAAATGAAAAAGACGTAACAAAAAATCCAACCTTTTGCCATGGTTTGTTTGCCATTTAAAGTGAATAATGAATAAAGGATAAATGGATGAAAATCACGTGTAACGTAAAAAGACGAATACACATTTTTTTTAGAAGATTCGAAAATAATAATTATTTGAAGTGGGAGGATAAGGAATACGTAAAATTCCTTGTGTTAATAACATACCCACGAAAAGGTAATGTAACAGGAAATTAACGAAAAGTGATCGTAGTTCGTTATTGTGATAAAAATCCGTAGTTCAATAACGGCCAACACTGTTGTTGATAATGAATAAGTAGGTTTAAAAACTCGGAAGAAAAATTTACGTACGGAAATTTGGAGAATTATCTCCGGAAATAAGCCGTAGCCTGCGTTAAATTTAAAAAATAATAGTCGCCAATAATGTAACTAAAACTCACCCTTTCGGAAATTCACCTGCAGCTTAAAAACCTGTGTCCACTAGGTCACTGAACCGATCCTGGTCATCGCCGAGTGCACAGCTGATCTCAGGTACACGACACCATCCAAAGTTAAGGGTCGCAACGTCAAGTGCGTCCGGGTTAATGTACCGAATATTCACTTCACTGCACGGCTACTAACACTGATCACTTAATTTATTTTTCATGGACCGTGTTGTTGCTACGTTATAAAAATTGGTGGAAATGAATTTTTACTTGGCGTTCGGAGCCGTGGGTAATTCCCGCGCAAATTCTCACGCTGCAGCACTTGCGTCCTCGTTGTTCGGGGGGTACACACAGAACATCGCGTAATACTCTTGAGCAGAGAACATTTGTCTGCGACGCGATTGCTGACTGCTGACTGACAAGATTTTTTCCAAGGGACTTCTTCTACCCCCAAATAGTTTCTCTCGTTCCATTATGAGTTGACCCCCACCAGGCCAAGAGGCTTCAGGTAAAAAGAAGCCAGCACATTTTCGGAACACACGTGTTTTGCAGAAGTGCAACGAAAACTTTCACAAAAGCCCGCGCTCCGTCCTTCTACTGCCAATGTACCCATTGCTTCGAGATAGAAAACAGACATCACGTGTATCGGTTCGAAAGGGTCCGAAGAGAAGAGAAACAGAAAGTCTTCGAGTTGCTATAAAGAAAAAAATCCTGCTTCCTGTTTCCCTTTTCCGATACCCTGAGTTCACGTCTGCTACGAGGCGGAACCAAGTAAGTCATAAATTATCCGAAACTGTAGGAAACCGTTGTCTACCGCCGACTTGCGGGACAATACGGTCATAAACCGCGACCCTGGCGAAATGCTCTGGCTGATCAGCCTGATTAATTTTGGAGAACTAGAAATTACAGAGTATTATCCAGCATCAATACGTCTCGCGGAGAGACACAGGAAAAGAAGGGATAGTCCGCTGACTGCGCGTAGTCCCGCCTGTTTCGTCCTACCCTCAAATTAAAGACGGATCCCTTATCTCTCGAGTATAAACACGTGCTCGAATTTCAAAACACAAGCACGCATCGACGTATTCGGTGCGAGAGACTGTGGGCTTGAGGTCCGATTGGCCCCAAACTAACCAATCTGCCCTGCATCCCTCCCAAACGGCCACTGTCCTGAAGAGGCCCTCTTCACAGCGATATCTCCTCCACAAGGCCCACCTTCTCTCGCACGGAATACGTCGACGCACGCTTTTGTTTGGAAATTCGAGCGCGTGTTTAGACACGAGAGATAAGCAGGCCCGATTGGTTAGTTCAGGACCAATCGAACTTCAAACCCGCCTTCTCTCCAACGGAATACGTCGACGCGTGCTTTTGTTTGAAAATTCGAGCGCGTGTTTAGACACGAGAGATAAGTAGGCCCAAATGGTTAGTTCAGGACCAATCGAACTTCAAGCCCGCCTTCTCTCGCACCGAATACGTCGATGTGTTCTTGTGTTTTGAAATTCGAGCACGTGTTTATACTCGAGAGATAAAGGATTAGGGTGGTCCTTATTTTTCAACTTCCGATTTTTTTTGGTCTTACCCGCCTAAAATATGAGGTTTGGTGAGAAAATGATATGTGTAAAATTTCAAAGTGATTGGACAACGGGAACCCGTGTCGCATTTGAGTTGAAGTTTTGAAAATATCGTGATTTCTCGTCAATTTCGGACATAATTGTGTTCGTCTATTTTGGAAGTATCAGTGAATATTTTGTAATAAAAGTACAGTTTATTAGATGTACAATAATAATATGTATGCATTACTTCGAAAAATATTGACGAAATCTTTGAGTTTTAGCTTTTAAAATTAGTATACAACGCAGCGTATAAGCCAGAATAGGCGATTTGGGGTCTTAATTGCACTGTTCAACACGTATTTGGATCTGCAATATGCACTCCGAGATCCTAGTACAGTTTTCTGCCTCAAACACGAATCCGTAAATAAAAGTGCTCTATCACCCTCAGTTTTTGAAAAACATGAGTTTTTGTAAACAGCGCACGATTTTGGGCAAGAATGAGGTATTACGTGAAAACCAAGAATGCTAGAAAGTTCCATTTACTCTCAAAAGATAGAGGAGAGTTTCCTGAATATATCGGTATATACAATTATCAAATTTGATGGTTTTATACGGTTGTAATCGGCCGTCAAAGTTTAAAAAAGTGCCAATGTGCATAATTTCGACGCAATACTTTTGCATTTTTACGAAAAGTTGTTTGTCTAGCACGAATTCGCTCAAAAGTATCGGATTCTGTAGACATTTCTGATGAAGAAACCATTCACGAAAAATGTCGGAACGGTTTTAAATTCGGATTGTTTGAGAAAATATCCAGCGGGAACGCGTGCACGTCGTTTTTCCGCTTGGCGGCAGTGGCGGCCATTGCTCGTCTGACGCGTCTCGTCAGGGCCGTGGCTTCGCGCAATCGACACGGTGCCCCGTAGAATGGGCCTTAGCTATAGGAGTCAAAATTTGTTTGGAATTTTTTTTGGTCTTCGGCTACTTTCGAAGTATCAATGAATATTGTTTAATAAAAATACAATTTCTTACATGTATAATAGTAACATTTGTACATTACTTCCCAAAATATAGACGAATATACAATATTTTTTATTTACTAAAATTGTATTATTCACTAATTCCTCTCAGAGTAAGGACGGTCAAGGTGTCCAAAAAAATGGCACGATGTCGATTGCCGCCTATTAGACATCTGACAGGAAAATGTTCCCCGAAACGCGTTGAAGGTAAACAATTGCCGGGTAGTAAAGATCTTTGAATTTCCGCCTCGCTCTGAGCCCCTTTTTGTTCCCGTAAGACGGAACAAAATGAAGATTATATAGATTATTGAAGTTAAAATGATCGGTCGGGGCTGGTTGACTACTAACGTTAATAAGGTTTAAACTGTTATTTTGTTACTCATAAAGCGATTTTTATTGTTTGTTTAAATTTCGCGATGTTATAAATATATTATAATTAATATTTAAGTTGAAAAAATTTTCAGCTTATTATTAAAATATGAAAGAAAGAAATTAATATTTTATAATGAAACAACTCTTGTGACATTGTGTTATTTTATTACCACTGAGATAAGTTACTAACAACATTTTCTTAACTGATGACCAGCATGGAAGGTGTTAGAAAAATATTAAAATACCTTAATTGTTGTCACATTGAGTCAACATTAATAATTTACTCTAGCGAGGGTAACTAAATGGATGACTGGATTTTATACCTCAGGTAGCTGGCTTATGTACTGCCGTGACTCAGACGCTGCTTTATATGCTAAGATTAATTCAAAGATTTTGAGTTTATTGTTGGAAGTAATATACAAATGTTACTATTATACATGTAAGAAATTATACTTTTATTAAACAATATTCATTGATACTTTGAAAGTAGCCGAAGACCCAAAAAAATTCAAAACAAATTTTCACTCCTATACCTAAGGAGCATTCTACGGGGCACCGCGTCGATTGCGCGTAGCCACGGCCCTGGCGAGACGCGGCAGGCGAGCCATGGCCGCCAGGCGGCAAAACACCGTGCACGCGTTCCTGATGGATATTTTCTCGAACAGTCCGAGTTATAAACCGTTCTGACATTTTTCGTGGATGATTTCTTCTTCAGAAATGTCTACAGAATCCGATACTGTGTAGCGAATTCGTGCTAGACAAACAACTTTTCGTAAAAATGCAGAAATATTGAGAAATCACTATTTTTTCAAAACTTCAACTCAAATGCGACACGGGTTCCCGTTGTCCAATCACTTTGAAACTTTACACATATCATTTTCTCACCAAACCTCATATTTTAGGCGGGTAAGACCAAAAAAAACTCAAAAAAAAATTCGACCCCTATAGCTAAGGACCACCCTATAAAGGATCCTTCTTTAATTTGAGGGTAGGACGAAGCAGGCGGGCTACGCGCAGTCAGCGGACTATCCCTCCTTTTCCTGTGTCTCTCCGCGAGACGTATTGATGCTGGATAATACTCTGTAATTTCTAGTTCTCCAAAATTAATTAGGCTGATCAGCCAGAGCATTTCGCCAGGGTCGCGGTTTATGACCGTATTGTCCCGCAAGTCGGCGGTAGAGAACGGTTTCCTACAGTTTCGGATAATTTATGACTTAATTGGTTCCGCCTCGTAGCAGACGTGAACTCAGGGTGTCAGAAAGGGGAAACAGGAATGGTATGCATTTTCTTCTTTATAGCAACTCGAAGACTTTCTGCGTCTCTTCCCTTCGGACCCTTTCGAACCGATACACGTGGTGTCTGTTTTCTATCACGAAGCAATGGGTACATTGGCAGTAGAAGGACGGAGCGCGAGCTTTTGTGAAAGTTTTCGTTGCACTTCTGCAAAACACGTGTGTTCCGAAAATGTGCTGGCTTCCTTTTACCTAAAGCCTCTTGGCTTGGTGGGAGTTAACTCATAATGGAACCAGAGAAGCTACTTGGGGGTAGCGGAAGTTGCTTGGAAAAAATCCTGTCAGTCAGCTAGAAATCGCGTTGCAGAAATGTTCACAGCCCAGGAATACTACCGTATGTTCTGGGTCTACGCCCGGAACGACGGGAACGCAAGTGCTGCTGCGCGAGCATTTGCGCTAGAATATCCCAATATCGAAACACCAAGCGAGGATACGTTTCGTCGGTTAGCGTCGCGGCTTTAAAACGTAGGAACAACACGTTCCATAAAAAGTAAATAAAGTGATCAGTGTTAGTAGCCGTGCAGTGAAGTGAATATTTCGGTACGTTGACCTGGACGCACCTGACATTGCGACCCTTAACTTTGGGTAGTGTCGTATACCTGGGATCAGCTGTGCACTGGGCTCGTCCATCGATGACCAGGATCGGTTCAGTGACCCAGTGACACAAGTTTTCAAGTTGCAGGTGAATTTTCGACAAGGGTGAGTTTTAGTTACTTTAATGGTGATCATTCATTTTTAAATTTAACGCAAGCTATGGCTTATTTCCGGCGATAATTCTCAAAATTCTCGTACGAAAATATTTATTCGGGCTTTTTAAACAGACTTATTCGTTATCAGCAACAGTGCTGGCCGTTATTGAGTTACGGATTTTTATCACAATAACGAACTACGATCACTTTTCGTTAATTTCCTGTTACATTACCTTTTCGTGGATATGTTATTAACACAAGGAATTTTACGTATTCCTTATCCTCCCACTTCAAATAATTATTATTTTCGAATCTTCTAAAAAAAATGTGTATTCGTCTTTTTACGTTACACGCGATTTTCATCCATTTATCCTTTATTCATTATTCACTTTAAATGGCAAACAAACCATGGCAAAAGGTTCGATTTTTTGTTACGTCTTTTTCATTTGCCATTCTACGCAATTTTCTTCGATGCATGCCGCCTTGCTTGTTCGTAGTCGCAGCGTGGCCCGGCGCGCGGCCACGCTAGCGCGGGACCTCCAGCGGAAGGCTCGCGCTCTGATTGGTCGGTGCTTTTTATTAATATCTCGTTAACGAAACCTCGGAGGGCATTTTCGCAAAGGAAAAAGTTGTTTGCAATCACCCCCCGAATCACCCCCTTTAAGGAACCGCAGCATTTTTGGGACACCCTGTATATATACAGCAAATCTGCTATAATAGCAAAAAACTGCTATATACTTTGAAAATTGAATTTTGGCCAGCTTTTGGCGATTTGGGACCACTGTGCGTCGTCGTCCCGAGTTCGGTGGCTGAATAAACTGACCTCTAAAGGGTCAGATTTTAAAACCTTGCGCCACTCAAAGTGTTAAAGTTGTCTTGCTCAAAGTTTGTCATGTTATATTGTAAGAATTTAACACAGAAAACAATGCAACTGTAGCAGCGGAAAGCATTCTCTATTAGACAAAAGTACATATTGATACGCAACATGAAATGCAATGTACATACTGTCCTTCCTTCAAAGGAAACGCGATTACCATCTTAAGATAAATATTGGAGGCCTCCCAGTAATCATTTTTTATGCAAATATTTTTTATAAAAAAGTGACAAATAGGGGAAGAAATATAATAAGTTTGGATAATATTAATAAATCGCACAGTGTAATTGTAGAGCTAGTGAAGAGAAGTCGTTTCACTACTCAGTGTATTATAATGATATGGAAATTATTCAAGTGTCAAGAATCTTGTCCCAATTGGTCACCATTCTATGCTATCGGCAGGAAAAAGAGAAAAGTAGGTACTAAAGTAGCTAAATTCATTGAAAATCGCAGTGATGACAAATAAACATGCGATAAAGAAATCATTTTAAAATCTTTGCGAAGAATATTGAGGGATATTGGATACTTACATTGTTTGTGGCTACACATACATACAAATGCGGCAAATTAAAACCTAGAAAAAAAATTGGACAACGGTTTGTAAAAAAGATTTCGAATTCTGAAAAAACGTATTGTTTTCAGACGAAAATGAATTTATTATATTTAGATTATATGAGAGAATGCAACTTGCAGTTTTGGATTGTACCTATAGCTGCCTTTAGAGTCGAAAGACTTGTTTTTCTAGATGGCATCATAAACAAACCTAACAAGCATGTATCTCTTCTCTATAGAATAAAGTGGAACGTGTTATTTTCTTTGAACGCGGTAAACTTGTATTGTGTAGGTGCCTATTACTTTACACTGTTACGTTAGAAACACCACTGCACACCCGCATATGAGTCCCATAGAGCCTCATTAAGCCCCATAAAACGAACTGGAAAAAATCAGAGAGCATCACATATCGAGTAAAACCGAATTGAAAATGGTACTTTTAGAAAAGTAGGGGTAATATCGAACCAAACTTAACAAACAGTTAGTCCACTTAATGCCCAGAAGATTAAAAGTAATTCTTAAGATGACGGGCCTAACAATAAAGTATTAAAACTTTTATTTTTAATTATGTAAAGATATTATTATTCGGGTGTCCCACTACTCCCGGACCTAACAAATTGGAGCATTTTATTTATGTTAATTCTTCTGGTTATACATTAAATTACAATATACAAATAAAATAAATACACTTCGAGAAATGAAATATTTATAATTTACTTTTTTTCATAGCTATAGAAGCATTTATAGCTTAACAACTATAATATGCCGATACTTTTGTCCGGCACTGTATGTCAAGTGTACAGGGAGTGCAGTAATATACAGGGTGATCTAGCAACTGGATCAGGCCATAACGGTGTTTCAAATGAAGTTGGAAAAAAGCAATAGAGAAAAATTTTCCATTGTTTAAGAAACTTTAGTATTTTATGCCTCGATTTTTTCGTAAGAGTACCAGTGCACTTGCAAAGTCCAATTGCACATTTTTTTAAGGGAACCGTGTCTCACCATTACATTCGAAACATTTTCTTATACATTTCTTGACATTTTTCATTACATTGTTTAGTCGTTCAACGCTCGCATTTAAGCAATAAGTCTTAATTCTTTCCTTTAAGTCGTCGACCGAAACAAACGGTCGTGAATACACTTCACTTTTTGGGAAATTTTTTTTTTCTAACATCACTTTGAACAGAGCTATTGTCTGACCCAGTTGCTAGAATCACCCTGTAGGGGAGATGGGGAAAATACGAGCCAGTTAATGAAAAGTCAAGATATTTAATCAATCACTTGAAATATTTATTAGAACCTTTAAACAAGTAATAAACAATTACATAAGAGCAATTACATTATAACATTTTCCTGAAAAAACAGTTTTGGCCCACATTGGGGTAATGAGGTCCAAGCAAATCTCCACACAGAACACAAAAAATGATGTAGCCAAAAACAAAATTAAAATCGGCTGTACTACGGTATTAGGGTGTGTCAATTTTTTCAATGTTTTAATTTTAAAAACGACTAGTGGAAAAACGGTACAATTTCAGGTTTAAGATTAAACACTACCTTTAAATTTTGTGTAATACATTATTTACCTAGTTGGAATTTCATTTGAAATTATAGAAAAATACGAAAATTACTAAAATTATTTAAAAAAAAAAGTTAATAAATGAGCTTATGAACTGCAACAGAAGCAAACAAGATATCGCTTCTTTGGTGGACTTTGTTAAATAGCATTAAATTTACTACATAGATGACATATGGCTAGATCTGTTGCTAAAGTTACATACAGTGGGCCAAAAAAGTATTCATACAGTGCATTAGTTTCACTTTCATCTTCATTATTTCCTCGTTAAGAAATTTTATTTCTCAAATAAAATACATGGGTAGGAAGCACATCAATTACACTTTAAAAAAATGTACATTATATGTTATTTATAGTAATGCAATACAACTAATTAAATCTGTTTCCGTAAGATGGCTGCCATCATGGTCAAAAAAGTATCCATACAGTTACGCGTCTAGTCCACTATTAACTAAATATCTTTGGTTATATCAACTAGATAGTCTTATGTTATTCCTAGCGGAGTAAGGTTAGGTTTACATTTGGTTTTGAGACGCTATCATTACATAACCTCGTGGAATTTAAAATGAATAAAAAGACAAGGGAAACTACAGCGGAGGAACGTAATTTAATAATCAAACTACACAAAGAGGGAAATTCTCTTCGAAAAATAGGAAGTATAGTAAGCAAAAGCTTTGCCACTATTCAATATATTATTAATAAATATAAAAAAACTCAGACCATAGTCAATTCATCACGCTCAGGGAGACCAAAAAAACTGCCCGACCGTGAAGAGAAGTTAGTATTGCGAAAAATTAAAAAAGATCCGTTTACTACTGCCACAGAAATAGCACAAGACTTGCAACAAATACCGAATAAAAGTATTCACCCCGAAACAATAAGGATTAGATTGAGAAAACATGGGTACCACGCACGTGTTGCAAGAAAGAAGCCTTTCGTTAGTGCGAAGAATCGGCAAAAGCGATTGAATTTTGCAAGAAAATATGTTAATATGCCCTTAGACTTTTGGATACAAGTTATTTTTTCCGACGAAAGTAAATATAATGTGTTCGGAAGTGACGGCAAAAAATTAGTCTGGAGAAAAAAAGGTGAGGTGTTAGGTGAAGGTGATGTTTTTTTGGTCTCCCTGAGCGTGATGAATTGACTATGGTCTGAGTTTTTTTTATATTTATTAATAATATATTGAATAGTGGCAAAGCTTTTGCTTACTATACTTCCTATTTTTCGAAGAGAATTTTCCTCTTTGTGTAGTTTGATTATTAAATTACGTTCCTCCGCTGTAGTTTCCCTTGTCTTTTTATTCATTTTAAATTCCACGAGGTTATGTAATGATAGCGTCTCAAAACCAAATGTAAACCTAACCTTACTCCGCTAGTAATAACAAAAGACTATCTAGTTGATATAACCAAAGATATTTAGTTAATAGTGGACTAGACGCGTAACTGTATGGATACTTTTTTGACCATGATGGTAGCCATCTTACGGAAACAGATTTAATTAGTTGTATTGCATTACTATAAATAACATATAATGTACATTATTGTAAAGGGTAATTGATGTGCTTCCTATCCATGTATTTTATTTGAGAAATAAAATTTCTTAACAACGAAATAATGGAGATGAAAGTGAAACTAATGCACTGTTGTGTGAATACTTTTTTGGCCCACTGTACCTATATTTTCATTTTGTAATAAATACAAATTTCCATACATTTTCATGTGAATGTAATAAATACTAATTTCCACATATTTTTATTCTCATTTTCATGCTTTTATGTAAGCAAGACTCGCTTTAAGCATTATATGAATATGTAATTTGTAGTTAAATCTTACTTAATTTGAACTTTTTTCAACTGTGATTTGAAGTAGCTAAACCTCACTCAAATCAATTTCTGAAGATAGTCTCAGATTCAGGATTAAAAACAGCAATACTTTGTCACTAGTCGTTTTAAAATTTTCAAAAATTTTAAATTTCGCACAAAATCGACACACGCTACTACGGTATGACCCAACCACCGGAATGAACCGAAATTTTGAGGGGTTGGGCGGGAGGGGGGGGATAACCTCTAATATCGTATTTTAGCTGCGGGTATTTGTTAGTTTCTGAGATATTAATAAAAAACTTTCAGCATAATACATCTAGAGACGCGGTAGCGTCTCGACGCCAAGTACAGGAAAGACACCCTGTATATGTCGACTGTCGCTACCCCTATCATTTACTCGTCGCCGGGCTATTCCAACCTAACCTGAAACTTGTTTCATTAATATCTCATCACGCCTGCAATATTTTCTAAATTTAAAGGCATTTTTCTTATGTAAACCGCATATAAGCTTTCGAATAAGACCAAATTTCAATAAAATCTGTCCACGCATGACAGAGATCTCATAATATCGTCTCATGAATCTGTCAGAAACGGTAAGATTTTTCTTCTGATGCTCCAGTCAAATTTTCGTCAACATAATACGTATACGCGTTACACGCACACCTTCAGCCAAAAGAAACTAGTGTATGTATGATCGGCGTCCGCCATTATAACCTACCAAGTGTCATAGCTTTATATAACCTACCAAGTGTCAATCCGTCATAACCTGCCAAGTGTCAAATAAGGTAAGTTGTCCAAATTTGAAATGTTACGAGTTTTTACACTACATGGGAGACTGAATTATTGTCTCAATTAACAAGGTGGGTCGCCAAATTTTTTTAATAGATTTTTTATGTAGAGTCGCAGACTTGGAAGTTGTCCGGAGAAGGTTCGACAGAGAAGCATCTTCTTTCGCATAAGTTTCTGGAAATTTGTACCATGCATGTACAAAATATATATTATAACAAATTGCATTGCATTTAAATTGACAGATATTTTTATTATACCAGCAAATTATTTTTAATTTAGAGTTTTTATGTAAAGCTTATAGAAATGAAGGGGACGCACAGGACTTAGATAAAAATGAAGGGGACGCACAGGCTTGGATAGAAATCAAGGGGACGCACAGGACTTGGATATAAAATTGAAGGGGACGCACAGGCTTGGAGGTTGTCCGGAGAAGATTAGATAGATAGACAGAGCATCTTGTTTCGCACAAGTTTCTGGAAATTTGTCAAATAAGGTAAATCTACAAAATTTGTCAAACGACGTAGCATTAAAAATTATTAAGAAAATAGATTATGGTGGACTGCTTGCAATGTAGAGAAAGTCACATTAGTGAAGAAAGTACGCTGAAAACACATCTCCCTTGATGCTTTTCAATATTTTGTGAAAGACATTCGTAAAACTCTAATTAATCATACGCTCTCACCTCCTTTAGACACATTATGCAGTCTCTACAATTACTATAGCAAAAGGCCACTCTATTTCTATATTTCTATATATAAATTCTACGTTAAGTCGTATAATTAAAAAAAATGTGGCTTTCATATATTTACAGAAAATCGAAGCAGAAGGTGATGCACTGTGATCTACGCCAGACTATGTACGCACAAATTTGCAGGTAGAGTTTTGCATACGTAATTATTCATTCAATGATCTTGAGCATGTGTGATAAATTATAAATAATTAATAAATGTGTCCTATTTTTCAGTTAACGATGCAGACGAAGAGAATTATTTCAACAGCTGAAAGGGAAAGTTACTGAAAATGAAATAAATGTAAATAAAAAGAGTGAATAAAAACAGTTCAATGTTAAATACGTTCAGCGCCATAAGCTGCTTCGCGCATTATGTACTGTACACAAAGTACTATACATATAAAATACATATAGATCAGCAATACAGTGCGCATGGTTTCATTTCGTAGTTGTTAAACTTACGTAGAATTTATCCTTAATCAAAAAATAAATAAAGTACACTCGCTGAGCTGCTTTGCGCTATTACGAGTATTCCAAGTATATAGCTTATCCTCTAACGTCACTAGATAGGCTGCAGGGCGCCATAAACACGTAAACGTGTGACGAAGATAGATCAGAATTTATAATTTATTGGGATTTCCTTACTTTTTCCTTATTTTTAGCACACGTGGCAGTCAACTTCAAAAAAGTAAAAAAATTACGCCAAGTACATGAATTATCTTTGTAAAAAGAAGTGAGATCCCCATAAAAAACTTTCAAAAAGTAAAAAAATTACGCCAAGTACATGAAACAAATAAATCACAAAAAATAAAAGATAATATAAATCACAAAAAATAAAAGATAATAATATAAATCACAAAAAAATAGATTTGACTTCGATAATGTTAAAATTATTGATAGAGAGGCCAATTGGAGTCGCAGAATTTTGTTGGAGACGTTGCATATGATTAAACAACCAAGCGTAAACCTTAGGTATGAAACACCTAAAATACAAGAGTACTACGCAACTTTATTAAAGCAATACGGCTTTATGATGTAATTCCTCCAATATAGTCCTCACTTCAATTGTGACCAGTATAACCAGTTCATCTATACATAATAAAATTATATTATGTAATCAATTGGTCATATATCCTAATGCGTTTGGCCTTTACCACATGAACATCAATTAGTGGTATTTTGACAGTAGTTGTGAGGTTGAAAATGTCCGTTCTGTCAATAATTGTTAAATTCGTTCGTAATATTTAATGGTCTTTCTTTTGACTCCGTTTCTAGCCACAGTTTTGTTTCACCTTTAAATAGTCCTCCAAGTTATGTTTACCTCAGTCATGCTACAACCGACTCGTGTGTTACACGGCATACCAAACGTGTGACTCTAAAGCGAACGCAGTATAATTTTTAAATATCTTTCCTTGAAAAAGGTCTAAATCGCAGACCGAAACGTCGGAAATTTATAATTATTAAAATTGCAAATTAGCTTCTAGATTGTTTAACTGACCGAACCAGTGCGCCGAAACCACTTATTGTTATATTCTAAAAATACGGTCGATAGCTCAACTACTTTATTTAGTCTTATTCGTCATGAATAAGACTAACCCAAGTCAATTTTTAATCGAAGCGCCCATGATTGAAGTAGGTCAATCATGGGGATTCAATCGTCGACCATGATTGAACTACTTCAATCATGAGCGCTTCGAATAAAAATTGACTCGGGTTAGTCTTATTCATGAGTCTCGAATAAAATTTTCGTCTTTTAGTCGAACTCAATTTTTTATTTGAAATAATTTTTTGCCCATTTCTGATTTGAACCAATGATATATTAGCAACAAAGTGCTTCAGGGTTCCCGGTAAAAATCATCTATCTGTCACGAAAACGCTCCCAACCGCAAAATTCTGATTTTAATTAAACTTCGTATGAATGTAGACCATATTATTGGAGTATGCAAGGAGCAATTTTTTTCTGCGGAAATTCACTTGGAGGGGGTGAAATCAGCCCTTAAAACGTTATCACGTTTTTCCATTTTGGAATATAATTTTATTCTTTCGATAGTGTGACAATTTTTATATGTAAAGTTTTATTCTATCTCGCACCGTTACAATGTTCTCAGATTTACCACTAAGCCATCCATATCTTGTAAAAAGTTTTCTGTTCTACCGTGATCTGAAAGTGATCAGAAAGTAACGTTATCATTTTGGCCAGGAAACTGGTGAGCCTTATACCGGGAGACCTGTACAGTTGGATGATGACACTTTATGGAATATTGCTGAACAAAGTCCAGTAGCTATTGAAAACTTGCCTCAGAAATTGGATTCAGCTCATTCTATGACCCACCATCACCTGAAAAATATTGAAGACCTTTGTACATACAGCTAATGGGTGCCGTACAAATTGTCAGCAGTCACCTTTAATCAAAGGATTTGTGTGTGTTCGGATCATTTTTGTAAAATGTAAAATAAACCGTTGTCATACAGAATGCTAGCAGGGAGTGAAAAGTAAATGCTGTATAATAATATTAAGCATCAGAGATAAGAGATAAGTCATGGAGAATCTCCAATACCAAAAGCAAAGCCAAGACCACACCCATAACAATGTTTGCTCCATAATTCTTCTGTAATCGAGTCATAGGTAGCAATTTATAAAACAAACTAACTGTGATTTAATTAAAGTGAAAATCGTTCTGTAGTTTCTGGCACAGATGACGACAATTATAGTCGAATTTACGAAATAAGGCACCTGGGCGGCCCGTAGGCCGGCGCGCGTGGCTCGGGAGAGACCCAATGCCTGCTCCGTACTTCGTGCGACGTTGCCACGTTGTGTAGCAGATCGGACGTCTCTTTCTATCTTCAAGCGCAACTGTGTCTCTCTCACTCGCTCGATAAAACAGATTCCTTCATCTACAAGTCACTCCACGCCAAATCGATCACATTTTTAGAGATTTTGATCAGAATGCAATATGTATTTTGTGAATCACGTGAAATTATGGGAAGGTTTGAGTCATTGTTTAACAAGTTTTGAACTTGGTTACAAAATATAGGACTTTGAATTGTGCAATTTCTGCCTATGTTCGTGAAAAGATGCTGTACTTACGAATTTCTATCTCGAAAACTATCAACAGCATTGCGTTAATTTTCTTTTATTTTAATCGAGAAGAATTAATCTTTCAGAATAAAGTTTCGAACTTGTAGAACAACAATTAAAGAAGGTGATAGTATGTATAAACCTGATCATCATAAAAAGAATTTCATTGGCCAAGACTGGGTTAATGAAACTCTTCATCGGTTAATAACAGCTAATGCTGACGTTAATTTTCAAAATTCCATGCTCGAAAGCAGAATATTTCGTACGTGAAATTTGCAAAATAAAACTTTGGTTATAATTTTCAAAATTACAAAATTAATTTTTCAATATAAAGAAAGAGAATTAGAATAGCCCGCACTTTCTACATTAAAATGAAAAAAGAATTAATTCAATACGATAAAGAGTCCCCGAGATAAAAATTTACAAGTACAGCTCGGTTTCATGCAAATAGGCAAAAAATGAAAAAATTAAAAACCAGCAAAGTGATAACTGAAATCCCTTCCTATATAATATTTCAGTTTGATCAAAATCCCTGACATGGAGTGCAAGAAGTGATCGATTTGCCGTGGAATGACGCTAAATAGAATAAGAATCCTATGAGCCTGTATTCCCCCATTTGTCCGCCATTCATTCTGCATGGCGCGTGCCGCAATAGCTAATAAGATTCGACACTCTGTCAAATCTCCATGGGAAGAACGTTGGGTTCGCCCTCTGGAAGAGGATAGCAATATGCACCCGACAAGGACAACGATTACTCTAGGCCCACAGCTAATTAGTCGAAAGTCATTGGCCAAGGCGTAGGGAGCCGCGTAGGGCAAGCACCAATCGCGAGCCTGGAGTAGCGGCAACGTCGCAAATTCTGGCCCCGGTCCCAAGGTGCCTTCTTTCGTAAATTCGACTATAAGCAGATGAACTTTGAAACTATTTCATGATTTAGTAACCATATTTCTCTATAATTTTTCTAAATTTGCGTAGATTGATGTTTTGCAATATGCTTTCATGAACTGCTACATAGTTTTTAACAATATTGACGTTTAATGTAATTATTTACCTGAGATCAGTGGATTTTTACACAAATTAGTGCATACAGAGGCCAAGCCCAAGTGTTGATAATTCACCTTATAATAGAGAAAATATATTTCTGGTTAGTAATAGTGCTAATGGCGTCAGCGTGTTTCAACGCCTTGCGATTTACATCCTGTCCACGATTTTGGCATGTTTTCACGTCGATATTTTCTGGAAAGCATCAAAAGTGTCGTCCGAGAGTCCCCGAATCTTTGTTTCCAAAACAAAACAAGCTCATAGCATGAGCGTCCGCAGCGGGGCTTGAGAAAAATCGCTTCTTTTTAAAAACTAATCTTTATTAAGTTCATACCAAACAAATATATACTTTTCAATTTTTAATTAAATTGCCACCCCCTTGGAAAAAGTGTGCGGACGCCCTTGGCTCGTGGTAACCTTTGTATACGTGGCTAATTCAGCGATCCTTCACTCGCCCGTCAGTCAAGTCTCCGGTGAGTCATGTAGTAAAGAAAATTGTAACATCTGCATATACGTACTCTATTAAATCTTATTGGATGAAAGAGGAGGATAGATGGTGTAAGATGTGCGAAAGGGATATAGGGGCGTTAAAACATCTAGTGGAAGGTCGTGTAAGTGTGGAAAGCATAAACATAATTGTGGAAAAAATACTCCAGGAGAGAAGGGTGGAAGAAGTGGTAGAATGGCTAAGGGGCATAGAAGGAAGAAGCAAAGAGAAAGATAAGGATGGAAGAGGGTAAAATGATACCAAAGAGTATTCACGTGCATCAGAATAAAATTTTGGTAGAAGGATTAGTTTGGTAAAAGAACAGCGTTAAATATGTAAAGGGAAGGTTGTGTAAGCTGAATGTAGAGTGGGGTGTGAAAGATTGAGAGCGAGCGGGAGATGTTAAGAGGACAATGTAAACCAAGTCAAATTTTTTGACCGCGAGGTCGAAACTAAATAAATATATATATTTATTTTTAATCTTCTCTTAAAGCTTCATGGAAGTACTATTTCTACTGGACTGGCGAGATTCTGTTGATGAAAATGAGTCTAAACTCGGCCTCATCCGGGCTCTGAGCATACTATGTCCATACATAGGGCTGCCATCTGTAAAATCACAAACCCCGGACAGAAAGCATTAAAACCCCGGACATTTCCACTTGAAACCCGGACACTTTTAACTATTTCTTATATGTATGTATTAGGTACGATATCCCAAGACAACAATTTCTGTAAAATATAGACTGTGACCGTAATCAAGAAAGATAGGTAAAATATAATTGTACAATGTAGGAATTTATTTATGACTTTTTTATACACTTAACTTATAACTAAAAGAACACATAAAATACGCAAATTTAATTTACAACTAAAATAAGATAAAAAAAAATGAAACCAATCGATTATGCTAAACATAGAAAAACATAGTGTTTTGTCGCTATCTTCGACTGCCAATTTATACATCAACGACCCGAACTCTTTAGCCGGGGATTCACCGCTCGCAACGCACACATAGCATGGGAGAACATGGATGATTGGTGGGGTCTAACCACACTTATCAGTTGCGTGACGATACAGTGTAGCCATAGGTGATCTTTTCTTCTTACCACAGTACCGGCGCTGTGCCCTCGCGTAACTGTAAAGTGTGTCTTAAGCGAGCGAGCAGCATTGAAAAACCCGGATTACTACAGAAAACCCCCCTGGACGTCCCCGGACTCCCTACAAAAGAGGACAAATCCGGGGAAACCCGGACGGATGGCAGCCCTAGGTCCATACATAATATAATTTGTTGACAGAATTCTGAAACGATAGGAATTATGTATAATTGAAAATGGCACGAATAAGGTCGTATTTGGACTCACTTTCACCGGAAAAACCTCTCTTATCCATTGGTAGTACCCCCATGAACATAGAAGTTTTCATTAATTTCGGCACTCTTTTAATGGCAGGGTCCCACTTGTGCAACTGCGAGCCCCGCACGACCTTTTCGAGCACTTCGCAGAGTCGATTTTATGAGGCCGCACGCGTGGAATGGTCTGACGCTGATGAGTTCAGTACAGTGTGACCACTCCTAGTACTTTTTATAAATTTTTAGTGTTCTAGTACGTTCATCAACAGATCTAGTACATATCGCGCAATATTGGGAAACTTAGTGGAGGCAAGCTTAGATTTCAGCGCTGTGGTGGTAAGTTGGCAAACTATTGACAGTAGGTCCGGATCCCACCAAACATCCCGAATAAGTATTTTTTAATCGAATAAGTAAAAATTTAGTGTTCAAAAAAATTTAAAAACACTCGTTTTTCACAACATGTCTATATAAACAATGATAATCATATGGACTTCGACGGGTTTCGACCTACTCTCAGTAGTTCCATTTTCTGTCACTAGTTGGCGTATCGAAATTATAGGTTTAGTAGGCCATGCGTGCGAGAGAGTCCGACCGTCGACGTTCTTTTAATTCGTTTTGAAAAACATGCAATCGCACACGGACGAGTATCATACAAAGTAACAGGGTGATATTCATGCGGGTGCCACCGTATGTTTTTCGAATCGAATTAAAAGAACGCCGACGGTCGGACTCTCTCGCACGCACGGCTGACTCACGACCTACTCAGTGGCCACTTGGAGGCTAACAAGGGAAGATCCCGAACCCGGAAATTCAAAAAATTCTGAAACTTTGTGGATATGTGGAGGATTTCGTCCTGAATACAACGTGTTGAAAATAGAATCTCAGAAAGGTAATTCTGATCTGTTTCACATCTGTACAGGTTAAGTTAAATTGCGCGCCTTAATTTTAGTAAGAACAATTAACAATAGAGAGCATACAAGTAGAAACGGACGAGTGCCGAAACAGCCTCGTCCTCTTTGGTGCCGAACTGTTGAATAGAGTAGAGGTGAGCTCACCATTAAGGGATTAACATAAAAATTAGAAAGCGTTAACAACAATTAGCGTATTAAAATAAATCAGTATTAATAGAAAATAAGAGTCGTTTTCAAACAAATCCATATTTGCGAATATTCTCATCTTTGTGATTAAAAGGATAGTAATTTACCACGCGTTATTTTTTTGTTATTATATACAAATACATCTTTCTTTATTTTTCTACATAATTGAAACACGTGTCGAGTAACTGTTCTCGCCTGAATCCTCCCTATCCCCATATACTAAGAGCAAGTCTATTAAAAGTTAAAATAAAATAATATTAAAATTCTAACACAACGTAATTTTTGTTTGCTGCCCAAATTCACTCCAAGGTGGTTTAATTGACCCTTGAAAATCTAGTTATTTTCCGATTTTGTGTTATAACGCGCGAACTGTAAAATAATTTTTTTACCAAATGGTAGATCTAATTAAACGAAGTAATTTTTGTTTTGAAACTTTTTTCTACCTCTTACAGTTCGCGAGTTATAACGCAAAATCGGAAAATAGCCGAATTTTCAGGGGTTAATTTCACCCCCTTCGAGTGGATTTGGGCAGCGAAAAAAAATTGCGTTGTAATCAGGAGGAAATCCCCTTCATATCCACAAAGTTTCAGAATTTTTTGAATTTCCGGGTGCGGGATCTTCCCTTGTAAGTTATATTGTGCGATCTGTATTTTCGTCCTTCCGAACAGAATTGCCAGGGAAGCCCCTGCGCATAGTAGACGGGTAACACCTACAGAAATAACGGTACATTTGTGTTGGTGATTTCCCAACTCGCCGATTCATTGCTCGCAGTCGCAGTTGGATTTGAAGTATGTAGGGGAGACGAGGGAAATGAGAGCCAGTGTGTAATAGGAACCAGTATAGTTTTAGCAATATTGTAAATCGAACGACGACATATTTCCGCCGGAAGGTATCCCTCCCTCCAACAATGTTACTAGGCATTTGTTTGTCTCGCTAGTCGCGTTTGTACTGGTAATCGAGAACGTTGTTTGTTCAGCACGTATTTCCTGTTATTTCTCGAAAATTTGCGTCGAAATAGTAAGTACAAAACTTTTGTCTATTATATCTTGTTTAGGCCTTATTTGAAAGATCTGTACCCATACAGCACACTTCGTGGCGGCAACGTTGCAGGATGGTTGCAGTAACCTTACAGTGTTGCATGGTTGCAGTGCAATGTCGATGTAACGTTGCTGCGACGTTGCCATGCAACATTGCACGGGACGGACATAGAATTATTGCTGCATAGTTGCATCAATGTTGCGTTGCAATATTGCACTGCAACGTTCCTGCAATGTTGCCGCAACGTTGCTGCAACTACCATTAAAACCTAAAATATTTCCGTTGTTTTTAATGATACGAGAAAATGTCTAAGGAAAAAAAATGTTTGCTTCAGAGAGACAATTATTCTGACTTAGACGATTTTGTTCTCAAGGTTATATTTCCCGAAATTTCAAGATCATCGATGGTTTTTTTTAATGGGATGACGTATTTTCATTCCTATAACGTTATAGCCAATAAAAATACAAATTCAACCACGTATAATATGTTGTCCTTTTTCTCTACCAATCATTTTTTTCGAGAAACATTTTCTCGTATCATTAAAAACAACGGAGATATTTTAAGTTTAAATGTTAGGTGCCTCACCCTGTATATTTTAATGTGTAGAATGACACAGGGTGGAAGTTGTAGTACATACCTAGTATTACAAAACATTTATGGACTTTGTCAAAATGAACCTTCGTTTTTTAATAATTTGAGTTTAAAGTTTTGCACGGTAGGAGTATAAGTTCGAATACGTTAGCAGGCTTATCAATCAGTGGTTGTAGCTGCGGCGGTAAAGTGTTCGCCTACGACGCTACAGGTCGCCACGATTCCCCTTGCGGGAAAAGAAGTTTCTATTAGAAAAAAAAGGGCTTTATAATTCTATGATTCCCTGCACACATTCAATATAATATATATACCGTTATTTATAATTTTGGTTGGCCCTACTGCCCGAAACGTTGCAGGAGGCGGACATAGAATTATTGCTGCACTCTTGCTGCAACGTTGCGTGAAACATTGCAATCTTGCACTGCAACCATCCTGCAACTTTGCTGCAATGAGAGTGTGCTGTATGGGTAGTTAAGCTTTGTTATGATAACTTCAATTTCGTGTTTATTTCAAATGTTATTCTGCTATTTTTACAGAAATAAAATAACGCTCATGGGGGTAATGAGAGTCAAGTGGCTCCTTAACCCACAAAATTTTGAATAGTGTCAGCTTTTTTAGCTACAGATGCCAAGAACTTGGAAACGGTTGCACAGGTTGTGGCACACTAAATAAGTACTTACACACGGTATTTCTGAATTTTGGTTTGGGCTACATAATTTTCTGCGTTCTGTGTGAAGACTTACTTGGCCCTCATTACCCCAACCTGCGGGCAATGTGGGCCAAAACTACTTTTTCAAGAAAATGTTATAGTTTATTTTGAGTTGATGGCACGTGAAAAAGGTCACTCTTATATTATTGTGTATTACTTGTTTAAAAAATTGCCAAATGTTCTAATAAATATTTCAACTGATTGATTAAATATCTTGACTTTTTGTTAACTGGCTCGTATTTCCCCCGCCTCCCCTACCTAGTAGGTATCTGTTCTTCATCAAAAATATTATTATTCATACTTTCCTTTTAAATGTGGACAAGCCCTAGTAGCATTTTTGGTTGGCCAACGGTTGCCAACAGTTGGGAATTAGTTGGGATATAGTTAGTGTTTGTGCCTACAAATTCCCAACACAGGGCCTACGGCAAAAAAGTTACGACAGTTTGCCAACGACTATTCAATGTTGGGCCTACAATTGTTATGGTTGGTTAATTAACAAAAAGTTACGACAGTTTGCCAACGAATATTCAATGTTGGGCCTACAATTGTTATGGTTGGTTAATTAACAAAAAGTTACGACAGTTTGCCAACGAATATTTAATGTTGGGCCTACAATTGTTATGGTTGGTTAATTAACAAAAAGTTAGGACAGTTTGCCAACGAATATTCAATGTTGGGCCTACAATTACTATGGTTGGTTAATTAACAAAAAATTTACAACGATGATTAAATGTCGTCTTACAAACGTCAGAAAATTTGCTACATCAAAAAACCTGTTGTGATTTTTCTTTTCTTATCTATAAATACGTAATGAGGACGTCTGTCTTAAGACAAATGTGAAATTTTAAGGAATCAGTCTAAAGGTTGGATGATGATATTTTGTAGAATATTTCGCGTCACTGCACAGTTTTCATAAACAATTAATACTAGTTATGTAACTAGAAATTATAAGTGTTTACAAGGAAGTGTGTTGGTCAGCTGCGAACAGCGGTTGCTTTGTAAGCGGAAAGTTTGGGTTCGATTCTCCTCACCGCGAATTTTTTTTTTTTTTTCCTATACCAGACCTGAAGAAGACGTATTTACGACGTCTTTTGAAGTTCTTTAAGATGCCTTCTGGACGTTTTTAAGACGTCTTTTGGAAAGAAGCCTTCAGTTGGGCCCAGTTGAGCCTATGGAAAGAAACCTTCGGTTGGGCCTTCGTGTTAAGTGACGTTGGGCCTAGGTTGGTTACAATCGTTGGGCCATTTAAAAATAGCGCGACACTTCAACAGTTGGCCAACGGATAACACGTCATTGGCCCAACAAACTCCCAACAAATAAATGCTACTAGGGAGATCGCTTCTGACAATGGTAATTCAGATAAAAGAGAAAGTGATACTAGTTATGATTCAAATTCAGATTCAGTTTTACGAAGTTCTTCTAAAAAGATGAAAAAATCATAAACAAAAATTCCCATTCTTAAATCTTAAAAACAAATAAATACTTCCCGTATTTTTCTTGTGAGTGGGACAGACGTCTTTAAAACGTCTGTGTGCTGTGTGGGTGGGTAGGTAGTCAGAAAATTAAGTACAAAAATAAGATGCTCTCAATGCCTTAATGTTTTTGTACGAGAAAAACCCTCAGACAATACATATGTAGCCTAATTTACAGTCAGCAATCGTGGCAGCTTAGTTTATCCAGCATGTGACGTTTTAATTTTCCGCGTATGCGAGAAGGTTGTTAAACTTTATAATTTGTAAGAACGATTTAGAAAAATACCCTTACTTTCCAAATACAGGTTTGCGTCAATTAAATATGCAAAACTTGTTCTCAAGTCTCTTACAACACTGTGACAAACAGACACCGCTGTATGCATGTACAACCATCGCATACATATGATTAAAAGTATTATACAGTATTATATACAATACGATGCCATTATATGTGTGAGAATAAAACCAACAATTTAAGTAAACGACAATTATACAATAAACATGTTATATTTTCTGTAAATTAAATATATTGTGTTTTTATTCACCCTCTCAATTTAAAATGTGTGTAATTCAAGCGCGCAGTTATACAATTTACCGCGGCATGACATAGATGACACCACTACCCACACAGCACCATAACATTGCAGCAACGTCCTTATTTTTCAACTTCCGTTTTATTTTGGTCGCACTCCCCTAAATTGTGACACTTGGTGAGAAAATGATGTGTGTAAAATTTTAAAGTGACTGGGCAACGGGAACCCGTGCCACATTTGTGTTAAACTTTGAAATTTTAGTGACTTCACGTCAATTTCGTACATCATTGTGTTCCGCTATTATGGAGGAATTAGTGATTCTTTTTTAATAAAAGTACAATTTCTTAGGTGTATAATAGTATCATTTCTGTGTGACTTCAAACAGTATTCTCAGAATCTCTGAATTTTACCATTAAAATTAGCCTACAACAGCGTCGGAGCCATTATGCCCGGCCACGTGAAGTCTTATTTCACGACTTCCGATTTCTTTCGTTGCACCCTCCAAAATTGTAACACTAGACGGAAAAATGATCCCTGAAAAAATTCAAATTGATTGGACGTCGGCAACCCGTGTCGCACTTTAATTGAAGTTTTGAAGTTTTAGCGATTTTATGTCAATTTTTTTAAATAATTTGATACTGCCCTATTATAAAGGATTACTTAATAGTTCCTTAAAAACTATTGTTTTTTCTGATATATAGACACAACTTTAAATAATTTACTCAAAAACTTGTGTCGTAGATTCCCACGACCACGGAGATCTGGAAGAGAAACTTGACATATAACGCTGCGGTTTAACTACTGTATGCAACTACGTGAATATTCCAGGCTTTTCCCTATGAAAATGCTTCTAATGAAAGAACCTTCTAATATCATAGAAAAAAATCGTTGCCTGGCAATCGTGAATATTATCGCGTTTTACTTGGTACAGGCGGATTGTTTGGTCTTTCCAATTTTTTAATAGGTACAATATACCTACAGACTTTTTAGGAAAGGACCCTTCATTGTGGAAGAACGACACGTTATATCAGAAAACTTTACAAAGTGCAACACATTTATAAGTGACAAATGATAGGTACCACTGAACGTTATGTCAAACTTATATCAGAATATAATAATCTGCTGACAAAAAATGAGGAAGAAAAACAATATATTTTACAAATAATTGAAGATTATAGGAGACTTTACCCTAATGTAAACAAATTTAAAAACACAGAATATATATTGAAAAATACATAGAATTTAATAATATGCTAATTTATTACCTTCAATCTATAATATATAACTTAAATTTCAATAGAGAGTATTTCGTTTACAACTATGTAAAAAAATTTAATTCCTAAGTACTAATACTATAATCATTATTACAAAAACAAACAATACACTTGTTGTACATCAAAAGAACTATAATTTGACTCGAACAACCACCCGACTGCGTACAGTAGCTTATACGTTGCGTTATATGTATACTACCCATACACCACACTCCGTTGCCCGAAGCTTGCAGGAAGGTTCCATGGGGGTTGCCGTGGAATGTTGCCTCGGTGCGGACATAGGAACCTTCCTTGAACATTCCAGCCATGTGGCGGTGGAACATTGCCACTTGGAACCTTCCTGCCAGCCTCACGGAACGTTCCGGCCATTCTCAGGCAATGGTCACGGAGCGTTCCGGACATTCTCTGGCAATGCTCACGGAGCGCTCAGGACATTCTCTGGCAATGCTCACGGAGCGCTCAGGACATTTTCTGGCAATGCTCACGGAGCGCTCGGGACATTCTCTGGCAATGCTCAGGCAACTTTTGGGACATTTTACAACAAAGGTTCCAGAATCGATTCTTATATCGACTTTTCTCTAATTGCTATCAATAATAATTATTGTAGGTGCAATAAGAAGGACAATAAGAACAATAATAACAATACAAATAATAATAATATTGGCTCTGATGGAAATTCGCAAGTCCGCGTGGTGAAGCTCCAGGCATTGTGTGATGTCACTCACATGCGTCGCGACAGGTTGCAAAGCCAAAGCACGTAAGGAAGCACAAGTGTAAATAGTTAGAGCGTGATTACTTATTAATTGCTTGTAAATAATAAAAATGGTTAGAACGTGTGTGTCTTGTGGCGCAGGAGACCTGAGTGAATTGGATGAAGGTTTCACATATTACAGGTAAGTATATAGAATCCATGTACATACTATTTGTAGGTTAAGTCGAACTTCATAAAAATAAATATTTTTGTTTGTTTCATATAGATTTCCGTTGGTTACAGAAAATGGGCTTGCGCCAGAATTTCGTACATTCAAACAACGCCTTATTGTGTTATAATCATTTTGAAAAACACTGTTTCCAAGAAGGCAATTCTAAAGGCTGTTTTCTCCCTGCAAGCATCCCTACTATATTTGGACAGGATAAAAACAGATCTTTTGCAAGTAATAGATATGAATTATTTAAACTAAGGAGCTTATTTTTTAGTTAAAGTAACTAATATAACATATTTGATGCTTATTAACCAACTGCAATTATTTAATTATTTAAAATACATATATTTCTCTGCTTTCTAAAATACATATATTTCTCTGCTACAAGCTTTTACTTTTCACAGTTTCCTTGTAAACATGCATGTACGGTATAACTTTCATTTCACTTTCCGTTCAATTATTTAAAGTAATGGTGATAGTTATCTTTTCATTGCTTCGCTTTAATGCACCCTGTGTTTGGCGTTACACGAATGCTGTTTGTAATGATGCCATTTTTCATGACTAAAATAATTTATTAATCACCTTTTATAGATTCATTTACTGAAAAGGATCAAATAAATTAATAGAGGATTATGTGACAGAAAAATATAGTTGGTACAGAAAATAGCAAAAACAATCATTCAGTACATTCAGACATGTACTAAAATTAGCAATGAGTAAGTAAATTTATTATTTATCATATTTCAGCACTTAAAATTGTAAAATTGTAAAATAAATGCATGTATTATTCCAGGTTCATTACATGCTGCATGCAGTAAGTACATTTTAAGTAAAGAGTGCAGAAGAGCCTGAAACTGCACATACGCGGGTTTGAGAAGATCCACCAGAGTTTTTCAACAGTGTTTTTCAAAATAATTATAACACAATGAATTGTACGTTGTAGGAATGTACTAAATTCTGGCCCAGACCCATGTTCTGTAACCAACGGAAATCTATATGAAACAAACAAAAATATTTCTATTTAAGGAGTTCGACATAACCTACAAATAGTATGTACATGGGTTCTACCATTTCTTTTGTATCAATGACACACTGTGTCCTCTCTTGCGTCAGTCTTAATCTTGGTGGTCGAACTATACCGGACTTACCCTACAAATATATCTATTTTGTGCTGTACCATTTCATATTTTATGTTCAGATTAGTTTTATTTACATATATTTTTTATAGGATAGGACTGATACCGTATCGATACATATCGATACTATTATTTTTTTTATTGTTATTATTGTTGCTGTTGCTGTTGTCCATTTGTACAAAAAAATATATGAATATTGCCAATATTTATTGTAATTTAATCAGTTCCGTGACCATTGCCAGAGAATGTCCTGAGCGCTCCGTGAGCATTGCCAGAGAATGTCCTGAGCGCTCCGTGAGCATTGCCAGATAATGTCCTGAGCGCTCCGTGAGCATTGCCAGAGAATGTCCTAAGCGCTCCGTGAGCATTGCCAGAGAATGGCCGGAACGTTCAGTGGAATGTTCCAAAAGGGCGGACATAGGATTCTTGATGGAACCTTCCTGCCATGGGAGTGTGCTGTATGGGTAATTTTAAGAGATAAAACTCAAAGATTTCGTATATATTTTTGTAAGTAACATGCATATTATTATTATACATCTAATAAATTGTGCTTTTATTAAAAAATATTCACTGATACTTCAAAAATAGCCGAAAACAATTATGTTCGAAACTGACGAGAAATCACTAAAATTTCAAAACTTTAACTCAAATGTGGCACGGGTTGCCATTGTCCAATCACTTAGAAATTTTGCACATATCATTTTCTCATCAAGTGTCACAATTTAGGGGGGTGCGATAAAAAAGAACTCATAAAAAATGTTGACCCCTATAGCTAAGGACCACCCTAATGTACATATTTCGAAATATTTTGAGAAAGTCATAGTTGCTTCAGAATATTGTTGTAATGTTTCCACAAGTTTTCGCTACAGTATTGCACGACGATGTGCGCGCAATATTGCAGAAATATTGTAGGACTGTTGCCACTGGAACATTGCACGTCGATGTGCGCGCAATATTGCAGAAATATTGTAGGATCGTTGCCAATGGAACATTGCACGGCAACGTTCTTGCAATATTGTAGCATCGTTGCCACTGGAACATTGCACGACGATGTGCGCGCAATATTGCAGAAATATTGTAGGACTGTTGTCACTGGAACATTGCACGACGATGCACAGTGCGGCATAGATGGACAAAAATACAAAATCGAAATATTCATATGTATAATAGTATAAGATCTTATTCAATTGTTATATAATGTTTTTTAGTATATTTATTTATTTATTATTACGAGTAATAATAGCTCATTTTACAGAATTTATGGGTCAAAAAGGAAAATTAACTATTTATGTGCATGCTTAATTATTTTTTGGCATTTGTTTTACACCTATTGTAGGGGGTGATTGAAATTTGAGGATGAATATAGGTTGTTCGAGAAGACGCGTGAATGAGGAGTACGATAGAGGTGTGAAAGACGAGTGTTTAGGTTTATGTCCGGGCGATAGATAGCGATGCAGATAAGATTGGTCTTCGAGGATTGATTAGTAGAAAGGAAGGGATGGCGAGGATAAATAAACAAAGAAATGCATTCGTGACAGAATCAGTTAGTCAAGAGTAGCACAGAGTCAGATACAAGCGAGTTTTCGACGAGAGAGTTTCACAGTCTCCGTGAGAGAACAAATAAAAGAATGTGAAAAAGTGGTGTAAAAGGGCGAGTTGAATATTACATTAAGTGTAAACCAGTAGTGTAATAATCATAATTATTAAAGTTAATAAAAACCTGACGGGAATCCAACATAAAGATCTGTCAGGAACCCAACATTCCTGCAGTGGTGCTCGTCATTACTTGTGTTATACATAAAATATTAGTCATTTATATTACATATATTTATAGACATTTTTTATAATAGAAGGTTCTCACCAAGGTATATATATATTTCATTTTATATTTATTATGAATAGATAGATTTTTGTATCTGCGTGACAGTTCAGGTGATACTTTAATCATTGTCAGCTTTAAGTTGACATATAAAAAAAGCGGCTCAAAATATCCTGGGGTTTTAATAGTTTCCGATTCGTTACCTATTGTATTTTGAGAGTTTCAAATTTTTTCTGCGAGAAACTGCGAGATAAAATTTTATAAGCATTATACTGCATCTGACCATACAATTTTTTGTTTAGGATTTGAAATCAGCATTAAAAATTCTGATCTACTTGATACATGGATTTCCAGTGAGAAATCTAAGAAAATATCAAATCTTCTTGTTAAACTAAAAACATTATTACATATTAACGAGTGTAATACTTCTTTTGATGAGGAGCTTCAGGAAACTTGCAAGGTTTATAACTTAGCTTTAAGTAAAAAATGGAAAAGCTGTTCGCGGAAAAGGGGTCAACTTTTGAAACACAATCATGTGTGGCTGAATAAGGAAATTAAGATACCGAAGGAAGTCAACGTACTAGATCAAGAATCAAATTTCGAATCGCAACCGTCCACCAGTCGTGGAAGGCCTATGGTACTTTTTAAGGATGCATCGATAAAAACAAAACAGCGTCGTGTGAAAGATATCATTTCATCCCGACCAGCAGAAGAAATTCAATTTGCTGCTAAGGAATTATCAAAGACATCCCTCCATCCAACTCAGTCACACCCTAATCTAACACCACAAGAAATAATCGCGCTATATTTAGATCTAGATTTGTCGGAAAGAAAGTACAACATCCTCCGCTCATTTGTCAATGTTTTGCATAACAAATGTTTCCCCAGTATCAAAGAATTGAGACAAATGAAAAAATCATTTTTACCTGAAATATCTGTTACCTAGATATTTGCTAAAATAAGTATACAAAACTTGCTAAATGCCACATCTCACAGTATTTTAAAACTGATTACAATAGAAGATAACGCAAATTTAAAGCTGATTTGCAAGTGGGGCTTTGACGGAAGCTCCGGACATAGTAATTATAAACAGAAATTTACACAAAACTTATCTGAGACAGATGAATTTTTGTTTTTAATTGCTTTAGTACCGTTAAAGTTAATAGATAACCATAATAACACGCTGTGGATAAACCCTCGTCCTTCGTCGACATTTTTCTGTCGGCCTATCAAATTTATATTTATGAAGGAAAATCAGTCATTAATTAGGCAAGAAGAAACTTTAATAAATACCGAAATAGCAAACCTTTCCCCCTATATATGTAATTTTGATGGCAAGAATATAGAAGTCAATTTTCAATTGCATTTTACAATGTTAGATGGTAGTGTAAGCAACATTTTATCGAATACTAACTCCTGCGCAAAATGCTATATTTGCGGGGCATCTCCAAAAGAGATGAATTCCGAAAGAGTTGCTGAAAAAACTAAAAAAACTGAGCATTACCGTTTTGGCTTGTCCACTTTACATTCCTGGATAAGGTTTTTTGAATGTCTTCTTCATATCTCATACAGACTTCCATTTAAAAAATGGCAAGTAAGAGGAGAAGAAAATAAGAAACTATTTGCAATTAACAAACAACGCATTCAAGAAGAATTGAAATCCCGTTTAGGACTTATTGTGGATAAGCCAAAGCCAGGATATGGCTCTAGTAATGACGGTAATACAGCCAGGAGATTTTTCAGCAACTCGACTATTAGCTCGCAGATTACAAAAATTAATAAAAATTTAATAGATAAATTTTACACAATTCTAAGAGTTTTATCTTGTGGACAAAAAATAAATGTAAGTGCTTTTAATATATTGTTACAAGACGCGTTAAATTTATATTTAGAAAAATATACATGGTACTACATGCCTATTAGCGTACATAAAGTTTTGTTACACGGTTGTGATGTAATTGAGTTTTTTGATTTACCAATCGGCGTTCTTTCTGAAGAGACTTTAGAAGCGAGACATAAAGAAATAAGGAAACATCGACTAAGCCACACGCGAAAAACAAGTAGAGAAAACACAAATACGGATCTTTTCAATGTTCTCTAACTTACGTCTGATCCTTTGATTTCAAGTCATCGAAAAGCTAGTACACAAAAGCATGAAGATGAAGATTTTACAGAAATTAAAGAATACCTTGCAGCTGAGCAAGACGAATCAAACGATTCAATTTTCGTTGACTTGCAAATCAGTTTAAGCGAATTCGAAAATAGTGAATAATTTTAAAAAATTTGTAAAATTTTAGTTAATAATTTTATTTTCCGTAAATATATTCCAATATTTTGACATTTATAACTGAATTTAGATTTTTGTCCAAAATTCTATCATTCGGCCGCACTGTGCGATGTGGGCGCAATATTGCAGGATCGTTGCCAATGGAACATTGCACGGCAACGATCGTACAATATTGCAGCAATATTGTACCATCGTTGCCAACGGAACATTGCACGGCAACGAAATGGCAATATTGTAGGATCATTGCCGCTCCAATAATGCACGTCAATATTGCAGGAACGTTCCTACAATATTGCAATGCAACCTGCAACAACGTAATATTGCAGCAACGTCCCTGCAATACTGCTGCAACCAGGTGTGCTGTATGGGTAGTGGCCCCTACCAAGACAGCTGAAAGAGGTCGATTCCCCTTTCGTCTTTTGCTTCAACTCCCCGGATAACGCATAACGAATACGCGTTACATCGAGCTTCGAATCCTATATAATAATAAACTATAGGTGACGAATGAATTTCCTGATATAAAATTTCACAGATAAACTGTGTTGAATATATTCTTCAGAAAAACAAGTACGAATAAAGGATAACCGAAAGTTATCTTTCCTTAAAACTTTTGGATAAAATTTTGCCCATCACTAATTGATTGTACATCGTTATAAATCGTTGAATCTGTCTTTTTGTCTTCTATAACAGTATAGAAAAAAAATATGCGAATCCACTTAAAGAAACATCGATAACCTCAAAATCTCGAAAAAAGAAAAATGACTTTGAAGGGATTCTTCTCTTTATCATTCTGTTTGCTTCATCGAACAGTTAACTTTCAAAGGAACATCCCCAAGTAACAATCGTCAATGTTTATGAAACTTACGTGAAAAATAGATCTCACAACAATATGATATCAAACCTCTTTTGAAGTGTTAGTTCTGCAGTCTTCCTCCAGTTTGAATGTTTATACTTTCTTGTTCTAAAAATGCAGAGTAGATGCACTATTGGAAAAGTGCACAACATAAAGTGGCATAGCTGTGTATTATGCCGCGTTTACACCAAGGCGAACACGAACAAAAACATTGTTCGCGAACGTTTTCGCCTGTTCCTGTCGTGTCCACACCGCCGCAAACAGAACAAAACGTTCAAATACGATTCGTACGCTGAGGTTTGTTCATGTTTGCGGCGGTGCGGACACGACAGGAACAGGCGACAACGTTCGCAAACAATGTTTTTGTTCCCGTTCGCTTTGGTGTAAACGCGGCATTACATACACAATGTTTGTAAAGTCAGGTTAACTGTCATGTACATTCTGTCCATCAATTTCATCTAGAAGCTTTTCCTCCTCGAATTACTTACATAAGGAAATTCAGTTCTCATTTCGATTCTAGAAAATATAGTCAACTTCCTGTGAGATTAATGAAAGAAAAGTCAACAAAAGACTATATTAGAACACTGTAGTAGTCGAAGATACGTTTTATTATTGTTAGTCTGTTTTATACAGAATTTAGATTGATAGTCAATTTCACCTGTACTACTTTTAGAACGTGTTTAATGTTTACAATGAGAATATCTTATGGAATGAGGAACTTGAAATTATCACCTTCATTTGCATAAATGAATAAATGGAATGAATCTTTTTAAATCAATGTTTATTAGAAATTTAAACATACTCTTTCTTTCCTTTTTAATTAAAAGACAATTTATTTATAACAGTATTATGGTAGACATTGTTCTAAATACAGTTCTAAGTAATGTTAGCTTTATTTATAAAAGATGGTGGATGTGACGACCATTCACATTGACGCTTTCATAACACTAGTTTACAGTCATTTGGTGACGGAGACTCCACTATGAAATTGTTATGTAAGGTGGTCACCTAAACTCAAAAATCGACATGAGACGAAATCCTAAGGATACGTTTTTGAGATATCGCCCGATGAATATTTTGGTAATTTTTTAAGAGGACGACCCGACGCGTTTGGCCATATCTCGCGTTAGGGTTGACCGATTTGGTCGCGACGACCCTTAAATTAAAGGTAATTAAATTACATACAATTCTTTCCTGCATTGTTTTCGAATCGGACCAATAGTTTAGGCGAAATTGAGCGAAACTTAAGAAAAATGTAATGTTTTGATGTAATGTAATTGAAGACATAGCAATTATCATGTAACGTCCAGTTTCTTACCTTTTGCGTAGAGTGCGCATCTTTACGAAGAAAACAAGCCCAACCTGAGCAAAATCGATGCACAAATAAGGAAGTTACGGGCGATAGAGTGGGAGTGCCTATTTTCAACTTTTTCCCTATTTTTGCATTTCTTCCTGTTTTTGGCCAATTACGTATTTGTCTTGAATGAAAACAATTTAAATTTATTTTTTCCACGTATTTATTTATTCTTAATGTTATGCTTCAATCATATTTCGTATTTCAACTGCTGAAGTGTCCAACGCCATCTATCGTAAGATAGCAAAATTTGCCTATTTATTCCCCTACAGCACATTGGTTGCCGAAATGTCTGAGTTACGTTGCGGTTTGATATCTGAAACATTGCACGGAATATTGCCGAAAAGTTGCAAGTAAATTGCTATGTCCGCCCCGTGCAACATTGCAGGATATATTTCTGCAACATTTCTGAGTTTTTACAGCAATGTTCGCGCAACATTTCTGAGATTTTACAGCAATGTTCGCGCAACATTTCTGAGATTTTACAGCAATGTTCGCGCAACATTTCTGAGATTTTACAGCAATGTTCGCGCAACATTTCTGAGATTTTACAGCAATGTCCGTGCAACATTTCTCAGATTTTACAAAAATAAAAATAAAGGTATTTTATTTAATCATATATATCGGACGTGTCTCCGAGGGGGGCGACGACATGAATGTGTGCAGAATCATAGTAGTATAACATCCGTGTATCTTTATTAAATAGAAAATTATTTTACCCCAGGGAGATTCGAACCCGCGACCCGTAGCACTGTAAACGAACACTATACCGCTGCAGCTAGAACTGTTGATTGAGAACATTACTTACGTATTCCAACTTATACTCCTACCGTGCAACACTTTAAACTCAAATTATTTAAAAACAAAGATTCGTTTTGACAAACTTCATTACATCTCCCTAATCGCGGAGTCGGATATTTCACAACAAATTCATTTCGACGCTTGATATTGTATTAAGTTGATGCATATTCTGTTATGAAATATCCTGCGTAGTACAAGAAAATAATGTTTTTTTTTTTATTTTTTAGTGCATTTTTAATACAATCGTTTGACATCATTTCTTTATATATTTTAGGGACACGCGTGTCCCTACCATTGACATTTAATTTATTATGCGCAATGAAAAAGTTCGGTATTGTCGAGTGAAAATTTCTAAGTCCCGATTTATTGCGGATTGGTTGCCGAAATGTTGCTGATAAGTTGCGAGCGCAATATTGCACTCGTAATGTATGAGCAACATTTCGGCAACCAATCCGCAATAAATCGGAACTTAGAAATTTTCACTCGACAATACCGAACTTTTTCATTGCGCATAATAAATTAAATATCAATGGTAGGGACACTGGCAGTAATTGGCACTTGTAACACTTTTTTTACCAATATCTTTTGTTGCTGTATATGGTTAATGAATTTGTTTAAACTCTTTGGTGTTAATTAAATAATTGTATTAATTATTTATGTCAGATATTGTTCATGTTCGCATATATTCCCTCGGCGATCGCCTGTGGAAGCTTAGACTGTATTCCGCGTGTCGACATTTCAGTATCGTTCCGCGTAATTCCGGATTTATTGCGGATTGGTTGCCGAAATCTTGCTGATAAGTTGCGAGCGCAATATTGCACGGCAATGGGTGTGCAATATTTCGGTAATATTGCACACACATTGCCATGCTATATTACACGTCAATGTGTTTGCAATATTGCGGAAATATTGCTCATACGTCCCGAGCGCATTATTGCACGGCAATGTGTGTGCAATATTGCCGAAATATTGCACAAACGTGGCCATTGCAATATTGCACGGCAATGGGTGTGCAATATTGCGGAAATATTGCTCATACGTTGCGAGCGCAATATTGCACGGCAATGTTTCCACAATGTTGCAGGAATATTGCAATGCAACCTGCAACCAAACGGCAACACTGTAATGTACTGCAACGTGTGTGCAACGTTCCTGCAACAAAGTGTGCTGTAGGGGTTACTGTGTGTTGCCGTCCCTGTAGCACTGTGAGCTTGACCTTTGGTGTAATAGTAATGATCCGAGAAATAACCGAGCAAAAGGGCGTTCTGTCAAACTTTTTTCAAACCGCCGCCATTTTGTTATTCTTCGACCAAAATTGTTAATTGAGGTACGGGCGATAGCGACACTCACAGAGATTAAGAATTTGTTCGAGTTTTTTGTATCGGATAAGCCTGAGTGAGGAAATAGACACACCTCTTTTTGTGAAGGCATATTGCAGCTATAAAAAAAATTTAAAACAAATTAAAAAAATCTTTTTCATTTTTTTGTATACATATTATAAGAGCTTCATAAAGACCGAAAATGTTTTTTTCATTATACGTTGTATTAACTGTGATTTTTTTAAAAAATAGCTCAATTTTTCGGCCGATCAAAGTAGAATGACCCCTTAAATTTTTTTATTAAAATATTAATACAACCTAAATGTTAGTTGCATTCAGTATTCATTCTATTATATTTTCAAGCTACTACAAGGTCATTAAAATTTTTAACATAGTCTGATGTTTAAGGGGCTCACTTCATCAGGGCCCTATACGAATTCGCCAAGAAAACAGGAAGAAATGCAAAAATAGGGAAAAAGTTGAAAATAGCCACTTCCACTCTATCGCCCGTAACTTCCTTATTTGTGCATGGATTTTGCTCAGGTTGGGCTTGTTTTCTTCGTAAAGATGCGCACTCTACGCAAAAAATAAGAAACTGGACGTTACATGATAATTGCTATGTCTTCAATTACCTTACATCAAAACATTTCATTTTTCTTAAGTTTCGCTCAATTTCGCCTAAACTATTGGTCCGATTGGAAAACAATGCAGGAAAGAATTGTATGCAATTTAATTACCTTTAATTTAAGGGTCGTCGCGATCAAATCGGTCAAATCTAACGCGAGATATGGCCAAACACGGCGGGTCGTCTTCTTAAAAATTACCAAAATATTCATCGGGCGATATCTCAAAAACATATCCTTAAAATTTCGTCTCATGTCGATTTTTGAGTTTAGGTGACCACCTTACATAACAATTTCATAGTGGAGTCTCGATCACAAATATTTTTTTGGATTTTGTAAAATCCAGAGATTTTAAGTTGGGTGAAACACTTTTTTGTATATTTACCCAAACAAATTTCACATTTATTAGTCGCAAATGTTCATGTTTGAAAGCCGTTCCACATGTGATAAATTTATGAAATAATTGTACTTCATTGTAAATTTGAAGATAATAAACATACATTATCGTCGTTGTTGTTATCCGCACCTGAAAAAATTTTACTGAATAATTTTATCAGAATAGACTTCCGCCAGGTGTAACAAGGAGAGGTTTTCAGGTGTAAGCCTCCGTTTGCTTTGCTGTTTGGATATGTTTTAGAGGACCGATAAATAAGATATACGCGTTTTTTGATATTGGCCCGTTTTCAAATTTGGGTGGTTAAACCACCCCTCAATGTTATAAGATTTCCAGGTGTTCGCCTCCGATTGCTTTGACTTTTGGATATGTTTTAGAGGACCGAAAAGTAAGAAATACGTGTTCTTTTATTTTGGCTCGTTTGCATATTTAGGGGGTGAAGACACCCCTCAAAATTCATAAGAAGAGGTGCAAAAGTTCCTAAGTAGTTTGAAGAATATTATAACATTGTGTTGAATAAAACTTGATATAAATTTCATTTGCGTCACAACTTGCCAGTTCCGCTTCTGATGCTGAAACACGGAAACCGATCTACAGACGTAGCAACATGTATCACGAAACCTGCTTCATGATGCATGCATCAGTGTCTCACTGCAACATGCATCAGCGTCTGGAGGTCCCTTAAGGTTATCTGTTTCCAATTAGATGTTTTCAATAATATCGACTTTCGCCCGGGGCCCCGCAAACTCTAGGGGCGGCTCTGACCATTTCAATTAATCATCATTAAAAAATTCAACAACTTATCCACTTTCCCATCAAAACCATACGTAGTATATAACACTTACCTATACCATTGTTTAAATCTGTAACAATTTACGACATAATTATAAAAGGACACAGCCAGGGCCGTTCCTAGGTTTTAGCCGCCCAGGTGCAAAAACAATATTGCCGCCCTTATTAATTCAATATTCTTCAATTAAGAATTTAATATGCAGTGTTTACTTTTATATCTATACATACATAATTTTAAACGGTTATCATGCAAAAAAATTTCGATTATTATTCTTATTAATCAAAATTTTACATATAATAAACGGCCTGCGGCCGCCCCTAGGTTTGGCCGCACAGGTGCGGGGGCACCTTCTGCACCCCCGCCAGAAACGGCCCTGGAGACAGCTGTGTATTCACCAATTTGAATCAAACTTTTAGTGACAAATATCCAGTAAAAATGAGCAGACACGTTCAAGCGTTTGTGCCATTGCACATAAGGCTGCATAAATCCTTGGAACCCTGACTACTTTAAGTAAACGATGGCACCGTGAATTTCCAGTTGGTAGAGTGGATAGCGTACTATTCTCAAGTTTGAGAGAGAAGCGATAGTTGCCTTGCTAAGGCGAAGTCTTCCCTCGCTCAACTCCTCGGCCGCCACCTTGAACATTCGGGGTTGTAATGATGGGATCGAACATACCATGAGTTGCTTTCACGAATTCAGCAATATTCGTAAATACATGTGGCACTTAATATAAATATAAAATTCACGCAATATTCGTAGAAAACAATGATATTTACAACAGAATTAGTAATAGTAGTAAGAAATATTATTAGCGAGACTTTTAAAATGCTTCTAATCCCGTCTAATGGGGCAACTTCGACCACAAAACTAGATTTTAAAACAAATGCCTGTAGCATCTATTGTATAAAAGGCATTGGGTGCGTTCCGATTTTCGCAGTGAGTGCAGAAATCGCAGCGCAGTCACTCCGCGCATACGTATCGTTCCGTTTCGTTACTGCGGTTCGTGCGGTCTTGAAATTTAAAAATGCTACTATGGAAAAAGAAACGCTGTCAAGAGACACGGTAGTGTCTCGCGCCAAGTATATATAGGTATATGCGCAGCGCGAGTCACTGGTGGCTATATAACGCCGAGCGGTTTTTGGAAGAACCCTGAGATTACCGAATCTCAATAACGGCAGATCCGATTAAGTTTTGAATGGTCTTAATGGATAGCTTGGGTTTGATTTACATCAGAAAAGTGTCTTCGTTTTGTTCCTACGTGCCTTATGAGCTGAGATATTCCGATGCAAAGTTGCAATTTGCCGAATTTTATGTTAAGAGATTTTTCTCCATCGTCAAGTGTGGGCCAGAGGGGAACATGAAAGGGAGAGGAAATGTCTCTGGCACGTCGTTCATTGGATGAAGGTTCCGGCCTATCGCGTAACAAATTGTTGTCACGTGACAGCCAGACAGCACATCTGTCAAGGAAAACATAACCTATACTCGAGCTCATTTTAGAAGGAACTTGCCGACCGACGAGTTTAGATCGGTTCTGCGCATGTTGGCGCTCATTGGCTATGCCACCACCAATGGTCTTTCGGCTGCGCATCCGTTCTGCGCCAAAAGCATTGGCGTGGCGCCACTTTCGTATATACCGCGTGTTTCGACTTTTTGTTGAATATGTCAAAATACACAAATATAAAAAATGTTATACACAATTAATGAAGATGAATTCTGGACAAAAAAATAAAAAAGGAAAGGTAAGCAACTGAAATATTAATACCGTAAACATGTCAGTATAATACGACTAATAAATAAATTCTTAATATGGCACGAATTTAGTAGAATACACATTTTATTTGGTTACCCGGTGTGTGAAAGAGAATCGGAATGGTGCAAGGAGAGTGGGAAGCCTGGGTGGTAAAGTGGGGGAACAGAGACCTCGCGACAGTCGAATAGCTCATTCAACATGCGCGAAATAAGTTCCTTCTAAAATGAGCTCGAGTATAGGTAGTGTCAAACCATCATAACCTGCCAAATGTCAAATGTGGTAAGTAGTCAACATTTTTCCAATGTCACGAGTTTTTACTATATATAGGACATTGAATTATTGTCTCAATTAACAAGGTAAGTCGCTAAATTTTTTTAATACATTTTTTTGTTGAGCTTCTAGAAACGAAGGGGGCGCACAGCTTGGACATTGCCCGGATAAGGTTCGATAGAGAAATATCTTCTTACGTACAAGTTTCTATTATACCAGGCATGTACAAAATAATAATAATGCATTTAAATTGCCAGACATTTTTATATCAGTAAGCTATTTTTAATTTAAAGTTTCTATAACAGCTTGGACATTGCCCGGATAAGGTTCAATAGAGAAATATCTTCTTACGCACAAGTTTCTATTATATCAGGCATATACAAAATAATAATAATGCATTTAAATTGCCAGACATTTTTATACCAGTAAGCTATTTTTAATTTAAAATTTCTATATAAAGCTTATAGAAGTGAAGGGGTCGCATGGGCTTGGTGAGAAATGAAGGGGACGCACTGGCTTGAAGGTTGTCCAAAGAAGGTTAGATAGACAGAGAAGTATCTTGTCTCGCACAAGTTTCTGGAAATTTGTCAAATAAGGTAAATTTTTCTAATTTCTAATTAGCGTAGCATTAAGAATTAAGAAAATGATGGCGTACTTCTTGCACTGTAGAGTACTATTAGTGAAAAAAGTACGCTGTAAAGGCATCTCCCTTGATACTTTTCAATCTTTTCTGAAATATATTCGTTTGTGTTTATGTTCTACGTTAAGTTGTAACTAAAATGTGGCTTTAATATATTTACAGATAATCGAAGCAGATGCGAAAGAGAAAGAAACCCTGCTGCACGAGGAAACGAACAAAATTCGCTCTTTTTCATCTATTTTATATTGTAAGCGAGTTAGTGTAAATTATTTATCCAAAGTCAATTAACATTTTTTCAGTTTCGCAGCGCAAAGTATTTTGAATAAAATATTTATTGTATTTATTGTATTATTAAAAAAAGGCAATGGCCCAGAGGCGCTAAAGATCTTTATATTTTGTTCTTACAAAAAATGGTAGTAAATAAATAACCCACTAGCGCCAGTTAGATAATTGGTCATCAATAAAACTACAAAAAGAGTGAAATCCCCACAAAATTACCTTTTTAAAAAAAAGGTACAAAAAAGCGCCAAGTATATAATCCCCCAAAAAACAAACGCATTTAAAAACATTGACAAAAAAATTGCTTTATAAAACTAATGATATACACAAAATGCGCCAATTAAAACATTGGCTATTTATACAAAGAAAAATATAATAATTAAACAATATTAAGCAGATAAATTTAAAAACAAAAAAATATTTTAAAACGAAAAAAATATTTACTCAAAATACTTGGCGCTGCGAAATCGAAAAAAGGTAATTGTCTAAGTATTAATTTAAAAAAAAAACACCCGTAAAAACTAAAATACAAAAACATATACATACACATACACACGGACGCACGCACAAGAAATAAAGAAAAAGATTAATGCAATTTATATACATATTTATTGAGTTTAGTAACACCAATTCGGGTCGCAGCGCCAAGTATTTTGAGTAAATATTTTTTTCGTATTAAAATATTTTTTTGTTTTTAAATTTATCTGCTTAATATTGTTTAATATATTTTTTCTTTGTATAAATAGCCAATGCTTTAATTGGCGCATTTTGTGTATATCATTAGTTTTATAAAGCAATTTTTTTGTCAATGTTTTTAAATGCGTTTGTTTTTTGGGGGATTATATACTTGGCGCTTTTTTTTTGTACCTTTTTTTTTAAAAAGGTAATTTTGTGGGGTTTACAATAACCTCGATACTATTAAATAATAGTGATAATGAACTCAGCAGCTATGATTCGTCGAATGAAAGCGAAAATGAAGATGATATTAACTTGCCATTTAGAATCGGAATTAATATACATATCATTAATTGTAAACAAAACACTCGGACAGATTATGTTTGCCTAAAAATTGACAGATTATGGAGAATATTATGGAGGTTATTCCGGGATATTCGATAATAAGTATGTAATTATACATTTGTATTAAAAAAAAACATCACATGAAGTTTCTTCAAAATAATAACGTAACAAAGTGGCATTGTAATCATGAGAGAATTAATTGATTTTATTACTTTTCATTAAATTGTATCAGCTATTTCCAATAGAGAAATTCAAATAATCAAAGATTGGAAAAACAAATACGCATGCGCGCGCGCAGTGACTGCTTCACTTCTGAAATTCTGCGTTTGCTGCACGCTCGCTGCACCGGAAGTAGCATCGTATTGGTGGAAAGTGAGAGAAATTCTAGAGAATCGTACGATGCCACCAATACGATGCCACCAATTTCATGCACTCACTGCGAAAATCGGAACGCACCCATTATTCTCGGAGAAAATGCATCTTGAACAGGGATCGGCGAGCAGTGGTTATCCAGTCGGCTACCTCACACGTACAGGAGCGGTGGTAATGTGTGCGTGAATTGACGCCAGCGCGAAGGCAGCCAAGTGGCGACAACGCGAAGCGAATGTGACGTCACGAATGTACAGACGCCGCCAGCGCTAAAGACGCGGGCGCGGTACAAACTGTTCTTTTGTAGACGCCACGTGAGATACATCGCATCGTCAACATTTTTAGAATTTCTCATCCTGTGAAGTGTAACGTCTAATTGAAGTTAGAATATGAATAAGGAATCATGTAAGCCAAATACTTAATACTTTTGTATCAACAGAATTATAGAAATGATACTTTTTATATATACTACGCATTATATCGATGTATCGTTATGATATTAGAAATGTACTAATGGATATTTTATACATAGGCACTGATGGCAGCATTGCTGGACCTAGCAGTGCAGCTTTTATAATGTCTGATGCAGACAATGATTCGAGTAAGATACATATTTAATTTATTAGCGTCTCAAATCATAAAATTATAAACGGAACGTAGTTTCTTTGTTCAATGATTATTTTCGTGAAATTGCTTTTTAATATTGGGTCAATAAAAATTAGTATTTTATGAATAGGCAGTGGTAACACCTTCATCGTCCCCGCTGCAAAGCAAACGAAGAGACAGACATTTCGCCAATCTTGGCTGAAGGACACGGCCTTTCGACCATGGCGTGAACCAGTGGAGGACGATCCGTACATTACATTATATTTTACCTGTAATATTAAGTTTGGCACTTTATGTTTCATGTATATATTTTGTAACATATTTTCTATATACTTTATGTATATTTTGTACATACGAAATATAGAAATACGTTTTATCGCCTTACACGTATAGTATTCCTTCAATTTACCATTATTAGCCCATAAATACATAATGTTTTCATTATTATTTTGTGTTTTCTGTTACCTGCCACCAATCCTTACTTCTTCCTTACTTCCTTATCCTTATCCTTACCAATATATAAAAGTGAAACGTTGTCTGTTTGTTTGTCCTTTCACGCCCAAACGGCTGAACGGATTTCATTGAAATTGTGAATATACATTACACACGTCCTAGATTAGATTATAGGCTATTTATTTTTTTGATTTAGGCTTTTTTATTTTTTAAACATCATAAATAATTCCCGGGTAACGGGTCAGCTAGTCTTACATATATTTCAATTCATTTTATTAGAAGCAGGGATGTAAAGGACCTTATATTCTTTAATATTACCGCCATAATTCATCGCAGTCTAGTCACAGTGATGGAAGGGGAAACACCTACAGAAGCGGTAGCAATGTGTGCGTGAGACGCCACGATTGGAGACGAACCGACGCCAGCGCCAAGCGAGTGACGCCGCGGCCAACCAGCGTCGACAACATATTTCCCGGTGACGCTGGTTGGCCGTGGTTCGGTTCGTCTCCCATCGTGGCGTCTCACGCACACATTACCACCGCTCCCTGTAGGTGTTTCCCCCTCCAATAGCTTCGATTGCCCAGAGTGAGCCTCGGCTACCGCAGCCACGCCGTGCCGAAGCTAAGCCGGCTACCGGCTCATCCTGCTTAGTGACGTAAAAGCATGTGACGTCACATTCGCTTCGCGTTGTCGCCACTTGGCTGCCTTCGCGCTAGTGATGGCGATCATTTGTTGGATCGATCTAAAATCGATCTTTTTAGGGGAAATAAGATCGATCTTTCACCGATCTTTTTTAATTCCGATCTATCAAGGATCGATCCTTTTTTCTTTAGGATCGGTTAAAAAAAATGTAATTTTATGCTTAGTAAGTCCCAGACAGTGATGGCTACGTAAAATACGCATCGTATAATACACGTATATACACATGTATTATACACGAATATTACTGATCGGAGTCATATTGGGTGTGTTCAGCAGACTCAACTGTTGAGTGATCTCATTAGATTTTACTCTGAAGTTGCACGTTGATTGGTCGACGCGAGTAAAATCTAGTGAAATATATTTGATATTTGATATTTGAAATTTTTGTAATTATTTATAGCTGAATAAATATCTGAAGAATCTAAGGATAAAATTTTTTCGATGGACATTATAAAAAGAGACAACTTGTATATGAAAAGTTATCGTTAAAAGTACTACCTATATTAGTACTATATAAATGTGACTAATGAGAGCGAGAATAAAGCTAATTTAGGTATCCTTTTAACGATCGATCTTTGAAGATCGATCTTTTTTTTCCACGATTGATCGATCTTATCACCGATCCTTCATAAAAGATCGATTCTTAGGATCGATCCGATCTTTGTCCAGGATCGCCATCACTACTTCGCGCTGGCGTCAATTCACGCACACATTACCACCGCTCCTGTACGTGTGAGGTAGCCGACTGGATAGCCACGGTTCGCCGATCCCTGATCTTGAAGTAGGCAATTAAAGCTATCCAAGGCACTTTGTCTGAGAATAACACCTGTTCTACGATAAGTACTGCCCTTCTTAAGTAAAATGTCCTATCTAGCATTTTTCTATTTTTCAAGAAATCTTGAAATATTTGAAGGCTGTGTTCCGATTCACGCATAATGCAGCATAATGCGCATGAAGTGCATAGGGTACGTGACATATCCTATGCAGTCTATGCGCAGTATGCGTGAATTGGAACACAGCCGAAGTTCCACGCGTGTTTTACATTTTAAGTAAAGTTAGAAAACCCTACGTGCTTCGTAGAGATTTAGAAACAGTCGGATTTATTAATTATTTTACAAGGATGGCACAAAGAAAATGATAAAATTACAGTTTTCTTGGATGTTTCGAAATTCTAGATAGGACATTTCAACTAAGGAGGGCAGAATAGATGCTAGAGGAATTTGATTTAAAATCTAGTTTTGTGGTCAAAGTTCGTGAGATGTTCTAATACTTCACTCAACGTGTCCGGGGTAGTCGTGAAAGGGCAGGGAGTGGGGGCTCTCGGGCCTGAAACTGTCCCCACCGTCCGAGTCGGTGCTTTCTCCGATCCCAGAATAAGCTGATAATCCGAGGTTTGTGGGTTAACGACTCTGCTAGTGCGATTTTGTTTTTGAATCTTTTTTTTCCATTTTGCGTACCTATTTTATACACGAGTATAAATATACATTATTTTAACTGCACGCCTTCTTCCAAGACAGCACACGACGTTTTAAAAACGTCCATTTTACGTCTGTTTTACGGCTGAACGTCTGAATGTCCTGATTCGTGACAAAGATGTCTTTAAGATGTCTTACGGACGTGTTAAATACGTCTTTAAGACATCCACAAGACGTCTTTAACACGCCCATAAGACATCTTAAAGCCATCCGTAAAAAGCCATCTTAAGGCAGGGCCGGCGCATGGATGGTTGGCGCCCTTGTGCAAGAAAATTTTTGGCGCCCCCAAATTTTTGCACCTGTTTTCTATTTAATATCTTTTATCTTTAACCCTCTAGGGACGGGGATGTTTTAAACTTAACGTAGAATTTTTTTGAGCGTTAAAATAGTCTATTTTATACTTCGGATTTGGAAGCTACTCGTTAGTTTTTTTTTTATTTTTTTTTTTCTTAATTTGTTTATAACAATATAACAAAAAAAAGTTTAATTTCGGGTTCTGATGGTACAACAGTTTCTTCTCTGCCTACTAAAGGTCACTATACCTATCAAATCTCGATCTTATTGATGGAACGTAAATAAAAATGTGTTAATCTGAATGGGACTCTGGAGTCCCAGTCGTCCCTAGAGGGTTAAAAAAAAAGAATTATATATACATTTTGTTTAAGTGGAAGTTGGATTCCTTTATTATTAAGCGTGCGATATAGTTTTTTAGCGCCCCCTTCGGCTGGCGCATAACTTGCATAATGGTTCCGCCGGCCCTGCTTAAAGGTGTCTGTAAAAAGACATAGACACGCGAATAAAAAAACTAATACGAACTTTAATTTGAATCTTCCAATCAAAAAATAATACTACAAGGTACCATTTTTCTAAAAATGTATTAGTTGTACCAATATACTAAACATTATTAATAATATTCACTTAAGAAAAAGTAGAGACTGTTTAGCAAATCAGATACGAGCAATACTAAAATGGTGTAAACTGGAGAGTTGAAGAAAATTTATTTTTATTACGACTGTTACAAGTTTACAAAGACAAATATGTATATGAATGTATTTTATTAAATATTTGAGTAATTGAATAAAATCGTTCTTTTGTGGATAAAGTGAATATTAAATGTAATAATCAGTATTATTTGCACTACTGTCCAAGTATTTGGACGTGTCCAGTATAGGGCTGTTCAAGTACTTGAATATTCAGGTAGCTTGAAATCCGAACCAAGCTGAAACCCGGTTTCCGAGCCGAGCCGAGTACCCGAATGAACCGAGCGGCTTGAAAAAACCGAGCGGCTCGGATAGAACCAAGTAACTTGAATTTTTCAAGCGGCCCGAATGAAGCGGGCGGCTCGAACAGAACCAAGCGGATTGAATTATTTCAAGCGGGCCGAAAGAACCGAGCGGCCCGAAAGAACCGAGGCGGCTCGAAAGAACCGAGCGGGCCGAAGGAACTGAGGCGGCCCGAATGTATGTCTGTACTTACATTGTACGTCGAGCAGATAGGTTAGGAGATAGGTTATGTATACCTAACCCAATTATAATATAGACTGCGGAAGTTTATGTAAATGCATGTTTTTATTGGAATGACTTAAACAAACGGGACTTTGACAGAACTATGTTTCATCATTACGAGGATGTTAAAAATATACTTTTGATTTTATACATTTTGCATATTCTGGATATACGTTGCACATTCTGCATATTTTTCATATTTTTTGCAGATACGGAATTTGTTTACAAATTAGCTTGGTGAACCACGTCATTCAAATTTAATAGTTTCATATGTTACAAAGTTTAATAGTGTAATAGTTACATATATATTCAAAAGTTTAATAATTCAATAGTAGGTACAACGGCTTGATACGTATAATATATAATTATTACAGTACAATTATTAGTATACTACAGTTTGATAAAAGAGGTTAAATATATCCCTCCGCCCCCCCGTTACCCTTTTCAGCATATTTGCATATTCGCGGCATATCATACTTGCATAAACTTCCGCAGGCTCGGTATAAATAAATAAATAGACGAATAATTTTTGAACAAGCAATATAAATAGACACACAATTTAATTTTTTTATTTCATTAATGTAAGAACTTCTTACATTATATTTAACCTCTTTTATCAAACTGTAGTATACTAATAATTGTACTGTAATAATTATATATTATACATATCAAGCCGTTGTACCTACTATTGAATTATTAAACATTTGAATATATATGTAACTATTACACTATTAAACTTTTTAACATATGAAACTATTAAATTTGAATGGCGTGGTTCACCAAGCTAATTTGTAAACAAATTCCGTATCTGCAAAAAATATGAAAAATATGCAGAATGTGCAACGTATATCCAGAATATGCAAAATGTATAAAATCGAAAGTATATTTTTAACATCTTCGTAATGATGAAACATAGTTCTGTCAAAGTCCCGCTTGTTTAAGTCATTCCAATAAAAACATGCATTTACATAAACTTCCGCAGTCTATATTATAATTGGGTTAGGTATACATAACCTATCTCCTAACCTATCTGCTCGACGTACAATGTAAGTACAGACATACATTCGGGCCGCCTCAGTTCCTTCGGCCCGCTCGGTTCTTTCGAGCCGCCTCGGTTCTTTCGGGCCGCTCGGTTCTTTCGGCCCGCTTGAAATAATTCAATCCGCTTGGTTCTGTTCGAGCCGCCCGCTTCATTCGGGCCGCTTGAAAAATTCAAGTTACTTGGTTCTATCCGAGCCGCTCGGTTTTTTCAAGCCGCTCGGTTCATTCGGGTACTCGGCTCGGCTCGGTCATTCAAGCCGAGTTAGGCTCGGCTTGCTTTTTCCCGGGTACTTGAACAGCTCTAGTCCAGTAGGGTGGCTCTTATTTTCGATTTTTGAATTTTCGTCCGGGCACCCACCAGAATAGTTCCAAATAATTAAAAAAAATCTGTGTAAAGTTTCAGCTCGATCGAATAACGGGAAAGGGTGCCCCCGGGCCGTTAAACATTTAAATCATTATTTAACAGCTCGCGAAGTCGATTTTCTATAACGTCTTCCAAGTTATTGATTAAATCAAAAAATATTTCAAACAAAAGTTGTAGATCCGGACAAGGAGCATCTTTTCTGGTGTATTACTATTTTTCGTGCGACAAACGGTTTTCGAAAAAAATCCGAAAAACTAAAAAACTTTTTTTTTTCAAGTTTTGAAAGTTTAAATGCTTCTAGAACGCTTTTTATTTATGAAGGTGAACAAAAAAAATGGAATTTTTATTTTCGAGGACTATTTTTTAAACATTTAAGGGGGGGGCATATACCGAAATATGCAAACAAGATAAAAAAAATTTCTTCTTATTATCAGGGTTTGATATGTGATGAATGTTTCCTGAAAAGTTGGGGTCGAAATTCGCAAACATATCGGAGATATACGCATTAGAAGTCAAGTATGCTCATTGGTGGCAGAGACGTAACAGCATTATCCTTTAGGGTTGAAAATGAAAAATACACAGTTCTTTCAGTCTTCATAAATAAGAAATGTTCGATATAGGTACATGTAAATTTTCAAAATTTGAAAAAAAATCGGACATGAAATCTTGCACTTATTAGGCAATAAAAAAGAAACTATGAACCAAATAAAATATCCACGCCGTCACAAAACTGAGTAACGGTGTTTCGTATAGCCATGCAAAATTTGAAGTAAATCGGTTGAATAGTATTCGAGTAATCGGGGGTAACATGCTAGAAAATCATGATATCGAGAAAAATGCATTTGAAATTTGAATACCTCACTTCTGACGTCTATATCTCCGATATTTTTGTGAATTTCGACCCCAACTTTTCAGGAAACATTCATCACATATCAAACACTGAAAATAAGAAGAAATTTTTTTTTTATCTTGTTTGCATATTTCGGTATATGCCCCCCCCCTTAAATGTTTAAAAAATAGTCCTCGAAAATAAAAATTCCATTTTTTTTGTTCACCTTCATAAATAAAAAGCGTTCTAGAAGCATTTAAACTTTCAAAACTTGAAAAAAAAAGTTTTTTAGTTTTTCGGATTTTTTTTTAAAAACGTTTGTCGCACGAAAAATAGTAATACACCAAAAAAGTTGCTCCTTGTCCGGATCTACAACTTTTGTTTGACATATTTTTTTATTTAATCAATAACTTGGAAGACGTTATATAAAATCGACTTCGTGAGCTGTTAAATAATGATTTAAATGTTTAACGGCCCAAGGGCACCCTTTCCCGTTATCCGATCGAGCTGAAACTTTACACAGATTTTTTTTTAATTATTTGGAACTATTCTGGAGGGTGCCCCGAAGAAAATCTTGAAAAAAATGTTTACCGAGAGTAAATAAGAGCCACCCTAGTGTCCAGGTATTGGGACATTCACCTTAAATCGCTATTTCGTGCAAAGCAGCAAATTGGTAGAAGCACTCATGGTCATACTTAATAAGAGTCCACAGTTTTATGCTCATCAAGCAATTTCCAGGTTTTCATATTTGACTAGCTTGTTGCTTCCTAATAAATATTCATCTATCTGTTCCTAGAAGAACGTGTCCAGGTATCCAAATCATAAACCCGATGCTCGAAGTTCTAACACTCTTACTAGCTTTGCAAATACGCACTATTTCTTATTCGACGTTATCGTTAAACAGCTGTTGTAAATAGCATTTCACCGCATCTCAGTCGCTCTTGATGTTTTTCACTCTTGTCCCGATACACCGCCAGAGACATCGAACCGAAGCGAGATAACAGTGCGCAATTCTTGGAACACCTATCTCCCCGCTTGATTGTCGCGACTCAGCTCGAGCCACTGTATTTACTATAATAAAAGAATTTTATATATACTCATATCTCGCAGGAACACGTCGCTTTGATTGCATGGTTGTGAACAAAATATTAATTCACGTTAACAAAGATGTATGCGTCAGAAATCAGTTCAGTAGCAAACTAGGAATATTTTATCATATCAATGGAAGTTGGGGAAGAGAATCGGCGCTGAACATTCCTTATAGTGATGAAGGCAAACTAGTTATGCAAATCAATGAGTGGAATTTCTATACATATAAAAATATTATTTAATTGTTATATAGTTTAAGATTAAATATTTTTGATTTTAAGTATATAAGTATATGTCCGTTAAGATGACACTTCTGTACGTAAATAATCAATAGTGACATTTCAGAAGTCACGACTATAATTACAAATAACGACAACTGAAAAGAGGTTCCTACACAGAATAAGAAGGAAGATTAAATAAAAAAACAGAATAGTATGTATTAGCAAACACACGAACAGCACGCCACTGCCTGCTAGCCTACTTACAAGGGAACACCGCGAATCCGGACTCACCGATTGGAACGCAACTTTGTGGGTTTTTAGAGTGACTCAAAGCAAGAACAACGGAGTGTTTCATTTGGGCCCTATCGCCCTTTAAAGGGGTGAAAAGTAATCTCAAAGTCAAATTGGCACTTCCACTTTTTCGCGTATAACTCTCAAAGTACAACAGACAGAAAAAAATGTTTCAAACAGAAGTTTAATGGTACAATAAGCGCTGAAAACTTGCGTTAACAAAATTTTGTAAAGAGTTTAAAAATAAATATATCTGATGAAAAACACCTTTTCAAATATTTTGTTAAGGGAAGTTTGTAGCGCTTATTGCACCATTAAACTTTTGTTTGAAACATTTTTTCTATCTGTTGTACTTTGTGAGTTATACGCGAAAAGGTGGAAGTGCCAAATTGACTTTGAGGTTAGTTTTCACGCCCATGAAGGGCGATAGGGCCCAAATGAAGCACATTGTTGTTCTTGTTTTGAGTCACTCCAAAAACCCACAAAGTTGCGTTCCAATCGGTGAGTCCGAGTTCGCGGTGTTCCCATGTTAGTACGTTACCTACTTTACCAACTTATTTTTTCGTCCATTTCGTACTTACAGCGTTCAATATACTGTAACGAAATTCTAGCGGTAAATATTGCATTGGCACAAACGCACGAAAATTTGACTACTTCCTTTCATTTCAGATTTAGTATAAAAGTTTGATCGCAAGTATCTTTCGTATACGAAGTTTGAAAGTAAGTATGCGCTTACTATGTGTATAATAAATGTATCTACAGTCAGCTCGTTCGATTCTGACCGCTCCAACATATACATATGCATGACGGCCACGTGGTTGATATTCGTTTCGGGAAGTCTTCTAGGATATGTAGTTCGTGAATATGGTCTAGGTTATGTAGACTCTAGACCAGTGTTTCTATGGCCGGCTACGCACTGTCGACCAACCGCTGGCGACTTGGTCGACAAGAAACCTTTGTTGTTCGCCGCAACTCCGTGTGTACGAACTCATATACTCCCGTGTACCTCGTGGTCGTCGGCGACGTGGTCGCCGGCAACTTGTCGACAGTGCGTAACGGGGCTAAAAGAGAGCGCTATCGCCCCCTTGGAGACGTTTAAATTCTCTGGGGGGCATTAGGCATTAAGGGAGCGGCATGAGGGCGTTAGACATAAGTAGGCGGAAATGGAGGCGATTAGGATTTTAATAACACGAGGTTGCACATGATTATCCGATAAAGTTCATTAAGTGTGTAGAACTGTAAACACATGCGCGGATTTTTTTATATTAATAGAATATTTTTTATATCAGTTATATCTTATATATATATATATATATATATATTCTTCTATCGATCTATCTATCTATTCTATTATTATTATTATTATATTTTATGTATATATCATATTATTTATTTATAAATATAAAAGAAGAAATCCGGACTGACTGACTGACTCATCAACGCCCAGCTCAAACCGTTTAACTCAGGAACGTGAAATTTGGAAGGTACATTGTTTTTATGACGCAGGCGCCCACTAAGGAAGGATTTTTGGAAATTCCGTCCCCAAGGGGGTGAAAAGGGGTAAAGTGTATTTTCACGGATTTCTTAATATCTCTTAGGCCCGATTAGATATAAACTTGGTTTCTACTTACAAAGGTTACCCACACAAATCCCCAAAAATCAATTTCAGGATTTTGCCCTAATCAACCCCTAAGGGGGTGAAAAGGGGTAAAATATGCTATCATGGAGACCTTAATATCTCTTAGGCCCGAAGCGAAGGGCGGGGTATTTTGCTAGTCAATTATATAATGATATTCGACGGACTATAATTTTAAAACGCTCGGTTTGTCGTAACTATCGTAGCACACTATGTTGCGTTGTGGCGATGCGATCCTAAACTTTAGGAGATAACCACGTGGAAAGATTAAAATGGCACACCCTGTATATGACGGGGCGGTTGAAATATTTTCATAGGACTAAGAGGGCGGTGGCCCGAAAAAGTTTAAGTAACACTGACCAGCGGTTCTTAACCTTGGTCCGCAGACGTGCATATATGTATGTATATAATATTCTTTTATTATTACTTTAAATTCGTATGGAACCATTTCAATAAAAATATTATAATAGGAATATGTGTATTTATTTATTTCTCCCTTCTCCCAAAATTCGAAAGCCGTTGATGAGCAGCTTTAAATAAATATTTCATGCACTTTAGGGTTTTGAATCTTCAGTTAAGTCGTGGGGGTCCGCGGCAACGAAAGATATTTAAAGGGGGTCCACGGTGACAAAAAAAGGAGAAGAAGAACCGCTGTTCGGCCGTGTTAATTCGAAAGGCCGTACCTGCAACTTTCGCTTAAATTGAATTATTGCTGCCAGGTAGCAGAAAAATAGTTTATCTATATGTATATGAAATAAGAAAGCCATATCTTCATTGAAACTGAAGATATAACAGTTTATATTCCGGACGTTTGTGAAATCGATGCCTGATTTTGGGCGTAGTATCTACCAAAGTCTCCTTTGGTGTTTATGAAATATTTTACGGATCTTTTCACAAATATTTAGATACCTTTGTATTTAGATTTAATATTTAACCTAATCCGATTTATATAAAATACCGGGCGGCATAACACAAAACACTAAAACTCATTTATCTCAGAACCATCTTTTGACCAAATACGGTCTTTCGAATTAATACGGCAGTGGTCTATAAGACGAGGCAGCTTTGCTCTCACTAAACCATATTCACGAAATATTTTAGAAATGTTCACCAAACGAATACCAACGATGTGAAGTGCGTCACTCGCCACCGTGCGCATGTGTTGTAACGGCCAGAATCGAGTAAGCTGACTGTACATAATAATTTTATATACACATTAAATTAATAACACTTTTATAGATGTATATATAAAATGTATACGTTTCATAAGCTTAAAGTAGTCTGGCAGTGATGCGACAAGTCTCATGAAAGAAACGACTGATCTTTAAAATATAAAAAATAATATTCGTGCCTCTATTTACAATTAGTAGATTTCGAGAAAATGACTTGCAACAGGCCGCAGAGGGTGCGTTCACTTCTGAGCCCCGAGACGACCCGAGTCGAGCCGAGCCGAGCCGAGCCGAGTCAAGCCGAGCCAAGCCGAGTGTCGCTTAAAACCCAGTAAAGGTAGATTTACACTAGCCGTCTGGACTTTTTTCATTGTCTGTCAATGCAGTCAACACACTGCAGCTTTTTTCACGAAATTCACTTCCACCTTCAATCGTCACTGGTCACGTTTTGACAGCACATTTTGTGAAATACACACAGTTATAACCGTATTATAGTGGCTTACATATGTCTTCCATCGTCCCCTGCATTTCTACCGGTAGAATTAAAATCCGAACTTTGAAAATGTTTTGCAAAGTAATAATTTTCAAGTTTATATTCTACCGAGAAGCTGGAAAGTGGAATTAGAGAATTAAAAAAAAAGAAAAACCGTGCTGGGATTTGAACTCCCGACCTCCTAATTGCGACTCACGCGCTCGGGTTTCGGCGACATGGATTGTTGGCAGAAAGAACCGAACAGGCAACGCACACGGACAGGTGTAGGGATATGCTTGTGTGCAGTGCGATGGGAGCAAAGTTAGGGACAGCGGTAGCCATGGCGGGGGTAAGCATTTGTCCCGCGTCCCATGATTCTAGCATCACTGGCACAGAGCACACGGACGGAAGATTGGGGTATCCTTGAAGTAGCCCGGAAAATGCCAGGAGAGGCACAGCGATGGGCGTCGAGAGAGGGTAAAATTTCGGCCCACGACTCAGGAATCTGGCATCCCAGCAGGTAGTATCTAGTGTAGTGCAGCCCGACGGTTTATCTACAATACGACACCGTGAAAAGGACCATGGGTCTTTCAGCAGAATAAAATGCTGTTTCGTCTGGGCGCTCGGGTTGGTTCGACTCGATGTCGGTCTTTGTCCACGGCATCAAAGAAATGACACACCTACGCAGCTGGAGTAAACGTGGTGGTGCAATTGTATCACTTACCCCACCATGCGCTGCTATCCCCCTTACGATTAAAGGTTGATTTTCATCCGTCTAGCCGGCGACAGGCAATAGTCGAAAACTAAATCTAGAGACGCGGTAGCGTCTCGACGCCAAGTACAGGAAAAAGACACCCTGTATATGTCGACTGTCGCTACCACTATCATTTACTCGTCCCCCGGCTATTCCAACCTAACCTGAAACTTATTTCATTAATATCTCATGACGCCTGCAATATTTTCTAAATTTAAAGGCATTTTTCTGATATAAACCGCATATAAGCTTTCGAATGAGACCAAATTCAATAAAATCGGTCCACGCATGACGGAGATATCGTAATATTGTCTCATGGATCAGTCGGAAACGGGAAGTTTTCTTCTGATTCTTCAACCAAATTTTTGTCGACATAATACGTATATACGCGTTACACGCACACCTTCAGCCAAAAGAAACTAGTGTATGTTTCGTTCGTCGACTCTCGGGATCATGACGCCTCTCGCGACGGCCAGGGGAATTAAACAGATACTATTGAATTATAACCTACAAAGTGTCATCGCTTTATAACCTACCAAGTGTCAAATATGAAAAGTTGTCAAAATTTTCTGAAATGTCACTAGTTTTTACACCACATAAGACTGAATTATTGTCTCAATTAACAAGGTAAGTCGCCAAAATTTTTTAATAGACTTTTTATGTAGAGTCACAGACTTGGAAGTTGTGCGGAGAAGGTTCGATTCGACAGAAAAGCATCTTCTTTCGCATAACTTTCTGAAAATTTGTACCATGCATGTACAAAATAATATATTTTTATACCAGCTAACTATTTGTAATTTAGAGTTTTTATGTAAAGCTTATTATATATAGAAATGAAGGGGACGCAGAGGCTTGGATAAAAATGAAGGGGCCGCAGAGGCTTGGATAGATGAAGGGGACGCAGAGGCTTGGATAGATGAAGGGGACCCAAAGGCTTGGAGGTTGTCCGGAGAAGGTTATTAGATAGGCAGAGAAGCATCTTCATTCGCACAAGTTTCTGGAAATTTGTCGCATAAGGTAAAAAATAAGGTAAATGGACAACATTTAGTTTAAATTTAGCAATGTGGAGCAAGTCACTTTAGTGATCAAAGTACGCTGAAGACACATCTCCCTTGATACTTTTCAATTCAATCTTTTGTTGTGAAAGACATTCGCAATACGTTAAAATCCACAGTAGTTGCCACGCTATTCATTAATTTGATTAGTTTCCCATTAACAATATTTCAATTCACCAAAAAACATACTAAATTAATATTATTCCAACACCAATAAATTGTGCGTTAAAAATATTGGATCGCTTCGTTCATTTTCCCTGAATTATTACCATTAGCATTTAATTTAAATTTCCTGCAACAAGACTTTCTGCCATACGCTCTCACCTCCTTCGGACACATTATGTAGTCTCTACACTTACTATAGCAAAAGGCCACTCTATTTATATATTTCTATATAAATTCTACGTTAAGTCGTATAACTAAAAAAAAATGTGGCTTTCATATATTTACAGATAATCGAAGCAGAAGATGATGTAGTGTGATCTACGTCAGACTATGTACGCACAAATTTGAAGGTAGGGTTTTGCATACGCAATTTATATTTATTCACAAATATTTATTCACTTATCTTGACATATGAGCACGTATGATAATTTATAAATAATTAGTAAATGTGTCCTATTTCAGTGAACGATGCAGACGAAGAGAATTATCTCAACAGCTGAAAGAGAAAGTAACTCTGCTGCATGAGCAAATAAAATAAGCACATTTTCATGTATATGTATAAAATAAAAAATATATTTATTTAAAATTATTATAATATTTATGTTATTATATAAACATATTATGGGGATTATTTTTATTACTGACGGCCCCCACGGCCCCGGTAATAATATGATATTAAAAATTATTTGAAGCCATTCCCTATGGAAATTATGTTTGTAAAAAGAAGTGAGATCCCCATAAAAAACTTCAAAAAAGTAAAAAAATTACGCCAAGTACACGAAATAAAATAAATCACAAAAATAGAAGATAATTGCAAAATAAAAAAAAGAAGTGAAATCAAAATGTGCTGCAAGTACATAAAGGTGCTTTCCCGCAGCGCGCAAAGGCGACACTGTGTAACGCAATGTAAGATTCGGTGCTGTCCAACTGCGCTTAATAATATTAAGCAGATATATTTTTATAGAAATAAATATTTCAATACCAATAAATATTTTATTCAAAATACTTGGCGTTGCGCTTCGAATTGGGGTTGCTAAATTGAATAAATATGTATAAATTGCATTAATCTTTTTCTTTTTTTTCTTATGTTTGCGTTCGTAATGTATTTTAGATTGTAAGTGAGTTATTGTAAATTATTAATTTACTATTAATAAGACAATTAACGTTTTTTCTGTTTCGCAGCGCCAAGTATTTTGAATAAAATATTTATTGGTATTGAAATATTTATTTCTATAAAAATATATCTGCTTAATATTATTAAGCGCAGTTGGACAGCACCGAATCTTACATTGCGTTACACAGTGTCGCCTTTGCGCGCTGCGGGAAAGCACCTTTATGTACTTGCAGCACATTTTGATTTCACTTCTTTTTTTTTATTTTGCAATTATCTTCTATTTTTGTGATTTATTTGATTTCGTGTACTTGGCGTAATTTTTTTACTTTTTTGTAGCATCTACATGTCTGCGGACCACTTGTAAAAATCTTATTCCTATCCATTTCTTTTTGGGACTCAAATAAATTGTAAGAACTGCCCAGTCACGGTCAGAATAATTTGCACAGATTAAAAAGCAGGGCCAAGAGAAGACGCATGCGCAGTTCATGCACACATAACCACCGCTCCTGTGGGTGTTTCGGCCTCCATCTGCGGTAGCTTAAGCCAGCCGATCCCTGGTCATACGGAATGCTGGCCGACAGTGTCATCGTGCGAAACTTATTGAGGAATGTTCCGGCAAACAGCTGACGGACGGTTGCCTGCTGCCGACTAGGCGGATACTGACGATCAACCTTAGACCTCTTTCACACGACGATAATTTTCCATCATGTGGGATGAAAGTGATTCCGATTATGCCGATAAAGTAAAAAGGGCGAATGCCTGAAGAATGCCTTCATTAAAAAACTTATGTTTCGCGGCCAAGAAGATATTATTAAAACAAATGATTGACACCTAGCTACGAAATTAGTCGGGTCCTGAATCGCGATACACGTATCGTCGTTGTGAAAGGGGTTTTAAAGCTGTCAAGTATATGTATAGTAAAAAAAGGTAAGCCCCATACCTCGAACAAATATACGGAGCTCGAATAAATTGGATTTATTCTTTAAATACTTTGAAGGCTGTAAAAAAAATTGAGTCTCTTAGAATAATTTAATCCTGCTACCTGCCTCGGCTGTTTTTCGACCCACTCGCGATTTCACATCATTAATTCTGTGAGAAATATAAGGCACTTGTTAATCTGTGTGTTTCCTCTCGTCTCGTAGCAGGGTTGAAGATAATTGGAGTGTTCAGACAACTGAAAATATAACAACGAACTGAAAGATTTTTTAGTTATTGAAAAGTCATTAAGCTAGTCCTGAATTTTCAAACATCTCCAGTTATTTAAATATTTCAACTTCTTAAAATAATATCAAAGATTTCTGTACATAAGTATATTTGTCTGCAACTGAATCAATTAAAACCAAATCGTTATAACACATACTTGTAAAATTTATGTATAACCCTTCAAAACTTTAAATCGGATAAAAAGAGCTGAATCGTATGAATTTGTTTTTATTGTAGTCGTTACCGTTTTTCTTCTTTTTTCTTGAGTACAAAATGCAACCGCTTCAGTTACACCTAATGCACAATTGCTGCTTGTTCTGTAGACCTAAGATTCTCGAATTCAACTTTTATGTGTAACATGCCAGGGAAAACCCTGTCTGACCTGCAGAACATTAGTAGGTTTCATGTAATATTTACTTAAATATGTCCTTACGTTGCTTAATTCGGCTACAGGGCGAATCTAGAAACTAAGCCGATTTTTAAACCATTTCTAAACGAAGATAATAAAAATTTGGAGAAAAGAATGTAGCATGGTTTGCTACGTGCAACTGCATATTTATCTCTTCTTTTACATAAAATAGATTGTAATCGTAATTCCCTGTGTAAAAGTATTTATATATTATTAATACTTTATAAAATATATTATTATTTATATAAATATTTCAAATTTTATTTCTTGAAAATTGCTTTAGTATACCAACTGTAAAGAAGAATAAAGAAATAAAGTACTGTTTGAAAGATGAAAATAATACTCTAGCAATCGATAATAAACTTTCCTCAAAAGCACTGCAATACTTCCTTATGAGGTTAAATTGAAAATGGAAAATTTAATTGCACTTGTTCATTATATACCTGCATATATGTATACAAATTGTTGTACCATTCAGTTTTATTTTATACGTATTATTTTTGTATCTCAAGCTGTTTTCATGATACAGTCTGCTCGATTTCCATGGAACATCCGCTGTCCAGACTCCAGAACCTCTTTAGGTAAGTGCCGCATAAAATAGCAGAGTTGGGTAGCGTTCGAATTATTTCGAATGAATATTTCGAATGAAACTTATCTTTGAAAATTATTCGAATAATAATTTTTCGTTATTGATGATGGCTTAGTCTACCTAAATCATTGATATAATTTTTCATTGTTTATTCGAATTATTTTTTGCATAACTGTTGATGTATAATTAAAGTAATGGTATAAATTCAATAATAATAATAATAACCATAATATTAAATTCTAAAATACTATTTTATGCGGTATGCAACTACGTATTTTACATTGTGACAATTTATGAAATTCTGTTGTACTCTCAGTTTTTTGTATTAAGTGATTTTTCTTAATTGTTACATGCAGCCCACCTTTAACTACAAAATGTTGCTGCACATAATCACCTACAATGTACGTTTTCCATCATTGAAATAAACTTTATTTGTTATCGAAAGAAAATTCTGCTCAGCACTGTAATCTGTGAAAAAACTTTCCTTCGTCATTTTTTATGTGAAATATGAAGGTATCAAAGAGAATCTTTCCAAAGTTTCTCATGGTCATTTCAGACACCCTATGTTTTCCGCACGAAACACATGTTATTTTTTAAAAAAAAAAAAAAGAACTGCAAGTATGAAATCATAATTTGAACGCAGACGCATTTGTAAAACTCAAGTTCGCTGTGAATTACGCTTGTTTTATTTGCTTTATTGCAATTAAATCAGTCCGTAAGTTAGAAAAAGGGGAAATGTATTAAAAAATACCAGACAATTACATAAAAGTCTCATAAAAAAATATATAATTACGACATTCAAAAAGAATATGTACGTACAATTACAAACAAATTGTATTAACAGTAAAGGTGTATATTTATAAGGAGTTAACAATCGCAATCACTTTTCGCTGCATCAGCGCCCAACGAGAACAGTGAATCGATGAACATTATAAAGAACGTTTGCCAAGTTTCTGCACGCAATGTCTTGCATATGTAGTAGTATGATGTACTGCTGCAATAGAAAAAAATGCGTATAATGCGATTTCGAAATTCAAGAATACTTCGTGCACAAAATTGGCCTGTAAGGGCAAGGCGTGCGAGAAAATACATCTCGAAATGCGTTGTTCAGATTTTCAGCGAGCGAGTCAACATACTCCTCCCATAAAGCAATATTCGGTAACAGCAATGAATTGTACTTTTATTACACTTGTCTTTATCGCCTAGCAAAATATATGCGGCAAGAATAGCGGAAAATATTGGTGCATTTGTTATTGTTAAACATTGAACGCAGCAAAATACAACAAACATCCCGAAACTGAAATTTTTTACGCGAATTGCACTTTTGATTTAAATGAAAACTACGCAACTGGTTCGAATAACTCTCCATACAGGTATCTGCAAATTCTTAATGAATTCGTTATTACGTCATAGCGAACTCGTACGAATGGATTTCTGATGCGAAATGTAACTTATTGCAGTGGCAATTACCGAGAAAAAGAATGACACGTCTTCGTCCATTGCTATTTAGTAATACATAGAATGCAGCATGTGTCACTTCCAAAATAAAATAGGAGTATGTGGAGAGTCAAAATCAACAAACAATTCTTGGAAATATTTACGAGACTCCGAACACCATTGCAGTGATACTTGCAATTAAATGCAGTGGGGAGGCACGAATTAATTAATAAGAAGAAAAAACGAGAACACAAAGGGAGAAATTCGTTCATTCGAGAACCAGAAGAGCTGTTAAAGCTACGGATTTTAATGAGTCGATCACTTTCTGTAATGAATCAATGTGCACTGATGAGGCTACTTCTGGTCTATCCAGGAAAATGTACCCTTATCACTAATCAAAAATGAAATATTTCAGTCCGCAGCTATGAGAGTAATTTACGAATTGCGAGTTAAAGAGAAATTCCCCAAGTAGCAAAAACAAATCAGGACTTAAATAAAATAATCTTTCAACAAAACAATAATGGCAAGAATAATTACTATACGGTATTTCATAGCAACTGTACATGCACGTGTAGTAGAGTGGTGCTTAAAATACAACTCTTAAACTATTGCTGGGACACCCTAACATTTTCTTGTCTATATTGAAAAACGTGACTGGTTAAAATTATATTGCATGTCATAATGTTTATTTTTTACTTAACCGTTCGTGGTCACACCTTCTTATAATCACAAATTGGTCACACGGTGTTCACTGTACCCCAGCGTCATTTTTTGAGTTTCCATTTTCGTATTTTTGAATCTTTTAACTTTTCAGTGATAATTGTACACTCGTAATACTTATACAGTCATGGTCTAATAGTCTTTTTCTAGAAATATAAATTTTGATATGATAAAATTTGTAGTTGAAAATGAGCGATTTCCCACGGTTGTGGGGAAAACCGATTTTTTAAATTTTTTTTTATTTTTTTTATTGCGATAAACCCCCTTTGGAAGACGTAAAGGTGCGATATTTCAAATCGAAAATTGCTCTCGGGGTGCGATACACCCCATGTGACCACGAAGGGTTAAGACGAATTCATACAGTACCGGCATTATATCAAGAATTCCGCCTCCAAAATAGTAATTACAAGGCAACCCGCCTTGCCAGCCCTCCCCCAAACTGGCTAGAAAACATTACTACCAGACTTTTATAAGTATGAATTGGCTATTTTTAAAAGTTGTTGGTTCACACTTTATACTAATATTCCAATGATAAGCAGGGTTGCCACCTTATCACCATATAAATCCCGGAGTGCCACACATTCCAACCCGGAGATTCGAATATAAACCCGGAGATGGAGAAAGCAAATAAATTTTTGTTCTCGAATATCCGGAAAACAGATGTGCAAGTATTTTAAGCTCAAACAATTCAGAATTTAAAAGTATATGTTGTTTTAATTAATAACTTTTATTGTACATAAAATTGATACCATTCTACATATAATACCACAATTTCTTATTATCTCAATTTTTTCTACAACCCGGAGATTTTTCCAGTAAAACCAGAGCCCGGATATTTGCTACAAAACCCGGAGTCCCCGGGCCAAAACCGGAGAGGTGGCAACCCCGATGATAAGTAAATGCGTTTAAAAAATATAATACGTCGAGAAGGAAATTGCATTTTTTTCGTAAAGGCACAAAATTCAATGCCTGGTAGCACCCCCTAATATGTAACTGAAAACAATAAAATAAACACCACATTACCTATAAAAGTGAATACATTGACAGGCTCCCCGTGAAAAAAAGAAAAAAAGATTGAGTCAAATAAGCACCACCCCAACGTGTAGCCATCAAGCGAAAATACAATTTATCAGATAAAATAAGAAAATATTCAAAATGCAACAATTTAATAATTCAACATCCTGGTATTAATACCGTAATGGAATTCAATTTTCGTCAGAAGAACGAAAGTACTAGACCCCAACGGTCATACATTACGCTAAAAATCAACTAAAGATTACATCTTGCATTACAATATAGTATGCGAGATTACACTATGCGGAGCTGCTGTTTTATTTTTAATACATGTACAGCACCATTTTCTCAGTATGAATATAAATAACTAAAAATCATGTGTTCAGCATTAAAGTATCACAAAGGATGCTCCAGAGGCACGTGGTTCCAGATGGAAGACGCTGAAGACGAGCGTCAGGTAAAGTGGAGGTTCATGAAACTGAGATGGGTGAGAAACGCGCTCCGGAGTGAAGAAGCTCAGAGGCGAAGTTGCAGGTTGCAGGTTTTACTGAAGGAACGCACGATAATGTTTTAAAGTTGGCGAAAACAGTTAAAATACATTTGTTGGCCTGCAGTAACTATGTGACAACTTGGTCAATACACGCGGTTCATAGGGCGACACTTAAGTGAATTTAACGACGAACACAATGTCACAAGTCTCTTTCGCGTTCTCCCAACTTCCCTCGCCGCCCAAGTTGATTATTTCCCCGACCTGATGGTAGATAGAGCCGTGAGCTTAGATTCAGAAAAGATCGCCAAGGATAAGCTGCTGCGTGAAAGAAAGAATAATACGGGCGGGAGTCATAGCCCCTATTCTCGAAGCGGTATGAAATATGGCGCTATTCCCACAGAAAAATGGTAGAGGAGGAAATAGAAAAAAATTATAACCAAAGACTTGAATTGCAATTGTGGTAATAGGACCGGTGGTGCAACAAATTGTTGCTCGGGCTACAGAGATAGAATACATCTCCGCAAGCCTGCAGGTTGGCAGTGCGGATAGAAAATCGTTGAGGGCTACGTATGTGTGCTGAAATGTGTCGGCATGGAATAATAAAATTGTTCAAGGTCACGGCTGGTATGTACAAGACGATTAGGGTTATCAACAGAACCGACAAGGAACATTCGCGAAGTATCATCCTCCGATTTTGAGGAAACATTACAGGTTTGTAGAGAAGGCAAAAATAAGGGACGCGTATTTCTTTTTTAGCTGCGATAACTCTTCCAGTTTGACCCTCGCAATGGCAGTTAGTCAGAAAAGACACTGCGTAATTGCAGCGTTCTCCTCCAAGAAAGATAAGTCAAAATTGTAAACAGTTTCTACTCTTATACAGCGATACACCTGAACGCCAAAATCTAAAGCTTCTCAGGGGAGAACATAACCCTGAATAGACCCATGTTTACGAACCGATATTTAGATATACGAAATAATGGCACAGAAGTTAATTTAGAGACGAAAAGATTAGATTAATGGTTAAATCCGATAACCATGTCAGCCACAATACGAACTACCTCAGCTCACAATCAGTTATTGAAACCGGACTCCATGGGAGCAGACTCGGCAGACCAAACATTGCCTTCGCCAGAGAGGTCGACGGGGACAGACTACGCCTGGATTTGATAAACACAGGCGAAGACAAGTCGTTAAGTAAATTCGAAATATGACAACAATGCTCCCCTTGAAACTTCGTGTAAATTGCAATTGAACAGAAAATGGTATGCTAGCACCGTGACGTAATAATAAATATAGACGAAGAAATCGCAATGAACTGTATGAAAACTTCTTCCATTAGTGTACATCGAAATTATAAATCATTTTAATGAAACAAGCGAATCCAGTTGCGAACAACGTGTAACAAGAAATAAAAACGGAGAACCGAATATACCTTTTGGTCGAAGTGAACTTCGTGGTCAGAAATTGCATTGCTTCTTATACGCTTCTCGAAAGGAACAATATAAACTACGGTCCGCAAAAAGAGAATAAATTTGTACAATAAAATTATCTAGAACATAATATCGTTTGAAAACATTATCATCTTTTTCCTATCGAACGGAATTACGAAAACAACAAACTTTCCTGTGCCATTTCTAATGTTAGAATCATGATTAAAAATCAATAGAGCATTAATATTACACAATGACAATCCGAGAAAAACAAAAAGCAAAGAAGATTGTTGTTTCCACAGTATTCTGCCTTGCGTCTTGGTGAGTCGATTTAAATTTTAAACCGACGCAAACAAATTATCATTGAATAGGATTTTGTATTGTTCTATCTCGCGCTATTTTATATCTATATCTTACATGCCACTCTACTATTTATCCCTGATATTTGTTTAATCCATCGTTTCATTCATCCATAATAACCAGTGATAAAATTTGGTGTGTACAATTCGGCGGTTAACATGCCTCAACTAGTCTTTGTAGTTTCTCACGCTCGTTTTCTCCACTTTTTCCTTATCCTTATACGTTTTCAACAAAAATAAGTGTACCAATCTAATTTATATAAAATACAAATGTCTTCTATTATTAAAAAAAAAAAAAAAAAAAAAAAAAAGAAGAAAGGAGAAACGTACAACCAAATTGATTATCTCCAGAATTAGTGCCTACAAGATCACGCAGGTGATAACATCTTTCCGATTACAATGCCATATCTGAATTTATGCTTCATCGTGGAAAGCTTTTTACTAATCGAATCAAGCACGACCCTGCCTATGTATTACGTCACATTAAAGTAATCGAATCACGTCGAAAGCAGACAAATCCAACCATCACATTGTTTCCCTCCTTGCTCATTCACTCCTTTACATTCTTTGGTGTAATGTATAAAGTAATCACGAAATCGATGGGAAAGGTTCTTCGATCGAATAACAAATTCAACGATATATCATTATAAAAGGCACACGAATCAAAGAATATTAGATAGTCGCTCGTAGATTTCGTATAAAAATGAGAATTCTTTAATCGACACGAAGTGGTTACGATGAGAGAAACTGAAAGCTTTTACATCTAAAACTTAACAGCGTGTTTGTACAAACAGATAATCCGAAAATGATGTTCAAGTATAAATTGCATAACATTAAGTAATAGACGAATAATGCATTCTTTTGCGAATAATGCATCAATAAGAGAATCAATGAAACTGTTCAAATTGTTTCACGTCCGACTGTTTCGTATCTGTGTGTATCCGTTACGGGCATGAACATAGAAGTATTATGTACACGCACACGCGCGCGCGCACACACAAACACACACGCACGCACGCAAATGTATTCAAATACACCATATGTATATTTATATATATATATATATATATATATATATATCTATATATATGTATGTATGTATATGTATATATATATATACAGGGTGAGTCACCCAACTCTACCACCTTAAATTACTTGCAAACTGTTTGTTACATGAAAAAAAATTGGGGCGTACAATGTAATAATTAGTTTCTTTGTTGACCCCCGTAATTCGAAAGATTATTGAACGCTATAATTTAATTTTACGCGTAATTTAAAGCGGTAGAGTTAGGTGACTCACCCTGCACGCACACACACACAAACGCGCGCGCGATTAAAAACATACATGGAAAAATACTTGTGCACGTGCGATTGAAAATAACGGGGCAATGCTTTGGCTAAATTGTCGCGACGGTTCGCTCGTCAGAGGCAAAGATTTACAACAGGATTGTGTGAGCACGCAACACAATTCTGAGCGCCTAAAAGAGCCGTTCGTGGCTTGGACTCCGCTATTGGAAACACTAGACAGCGAGTCTAGTTCAGTCTTTGGCTGAAATTCTAAAAGATAAGGTATCCGTGTAAAAGAAACGAAACAGAAAAGGGAAAAAATCAATGAGACATTCGAAATAACGGCACGGTAAACGTGTGCCATCGTTTCATTCGTTATTGCTCTAAATTACTCCCGCAATGAGTGCATACGACGAGCGGAACGTTGAAAAAGATTGAAAGAAAAGTCTAGGTTGAATCGAAACTACGGTACCTACTTGATCTAGAGCTCGTCCTTGACACACGACGATGGCAATTAGAAGTGCGCGAAACGAAGACGCTACATGGTCGCGTCGCGAACGGGAAACATCCGAACGAGGAGGATGCCTCGCCTCTGTTGCGTCGGTGATTTTATAAAAAAAAAAAAAAAAAAAGAAAAACCGTCGACGACGACGGGATATTTATTTATGAGAAACGATCAGTCAAGCATCCGGCGAACTTCCACAAGCATTGGGGAAACACCTTCGTCGTTCGTACGATTATAGGACAGAGATCCTGGCTAGCGTTTACAGAAAGCCATCACCGCACGTGCCAAAGACCAAGATTCAACGTACTCAGCTGCGGCAGCTTCATAATCCTCTCGAGTCCGCTGGCACTTATCCTGGTGCATCCGTAAAGATCGATGCATTTCAGGTGCTTCATGCTGTCGGCGATCGTGTGAAGCCCCTTGTCCGTCAGCCTGCTGCACTGACCAATGTTCAGAGTCTCCAAGTCGTGCAACGTCTGCGCGATCTTGCAGATACCCTCGTCGCTGATTTGGCAGGCGGACAACGAGAGGGACTTTAAGTTGAACAGCCCCTGGGAAATGTGAACGAGGGCCTGGTCGGTGATCTTGTCGCAGAACGACACGTCCAACGAGGATATTCTGCTGCCGCCCTCCGCGAGATACGCCATACCGACGTCCGAGATGTTGTCGCACGAGCGGAGGTTCAGTTCCCGTAAACTGGACATCCTCGCCAGATGCTTCACCCCGGTGTCGCCGATGCACACGCAGAACGAGAGATTAATAGACTTCAGAGTGGTGAGGCCGGTGGATATGTGCCTAAGCGCCTCGTCCGTCACACGCTGACAGTCCTGCAGGCTTAAATATTCCAGCGCGAAGTTTCCACCGGCTGCGTCGAAGTCGACGATGCCGGCCAATTGTTCCATCAAGAAACTCGCGCCAGGTGTCTGCGGGTGGATGCCGGCCAAATAGGCGATACCGTCGTTGCACACTTGCCAGCAGCTTCGCAAGTCGAGCCTCTTCAGCTTCTTCAGATACCACGATATGCACAGAAGCCCGTCGTTCGTGATGTTGCGGCAGCCGCCGAGCTCCAGGTGCTCGAGATTCTGCAAATACTTCGCTATCCAGCTGAGGGAAATGTCCGACACTTGTTTGCACAGCGAGAGGTTCAATTCCGTCAGCGTGATGTACTCCTGCGAGAAAGCCTTCATCAGGGCTATGTCGTTAACGTTGTAACAGCCGGAGAGGTTCAGCGACTCCAAGTTCGGCACGCCTTTCAAAACGTCACCGAGGCCCCTTCGTAAGGACAGCACCTGAACCCTCTTCACCCCCCGCTTCACCAAACTGGCAAACAACGCCGGTGCCTGCTTCCTCAGATGCAGCTTCGCCTCCACTCCTCGCCAGACGGACCGGTGATACGCCGCGTCCCTCCATGCGGTGCACACTTGCGCCGCGCGTCCTTTGTCCCTGACCTCCAGATAACTGAAAATCAGCGCCAATATTTCAGGGTAAAGGCATGAGATGTGCGTGCTGGCCGCGGCGGTGTCTCGGGCTGCTTGGGACTGCTGCCTCAGCGAGAGACCTTGCACGTATGCCGGCAAACCCGCCGCGCCGCTAGTGTAATGCGGCGCGCTGTTCGGGTTATAAAGAATCGCCTGGCTCTGCGGCGCTGGTATGGCCAGATGCGGCTGGTGCAATTGATAATAATGTCCCGAGCGGTGAAGCAACGTTCTACCACGATTCGGCGTCAGTGCCGGAAGTTCCGTCATCAACAGATGACTTTCCTCCATCTTGCTCGCTGTGTCTCTATATATATGCACATACACGCACATATACACGTTTTGTTTTCACCTTTACGAAATTTATTTATTATTTCGTCTCCTTTCTATTCCGCCTATTTAGAATCCCGTCTCGGCTTCCCGTGTTTCCTCGATCTTTCCACGCTCGTGTACTGTTATTGTCACTCGAACGTTACGAACCGCACACGACACACGTCCCGACCGACTGTGTTCCTCCGTGCGAATGTTAATTCAAAACCGCTGGATCGGCCCGATCGGCTTTGTCTTGGCTCGATCTCCTCGGCCGCGTCGATGCATCGTGGAAACAGTATTGTCGCTGATCGACGGTACGCCGCGACTAACGAAACAATCATGTATTTATACGCATGTTGCACAGAAGCAAAGAAATAGTGTCTAGTGTTTTATTTATGTCTCACGAGTCCCTCGGCACCACACAGTTCTTACTACCATCCACGAAACATCGCGCAGCACATGTAACACCATCGTACTGTTTAATTCGTGTTTCCCTTCTTCCACGCGTTTCGTTCTCTCCTTTCCTCTTTGTCTTCCCCCCGCGGCCTCCCTTACTCGCTCACTCACTTACTCACTTCCTCGTATCCTCCCCACCCGCCCACCGTCCGCCAGCCTCGCACCGCCCTTCTCTTCTTCTTCTCTTTCTACACGCGTACAAATACGTGTACGTATTCATCTACAGAGGTTACATAAACACACGCGCGTGCGTGCGTGCGTGCGTGCGTGCTTGTGTCTGACTACGTTTTTTTCCCCGCTTGTGCCGTCCCACCTCTTCCTCTCACTAGCCCGGTCTCTTTCTCGCTCACCACGCACGGTCGGCTCTTTATCTACTATCTTCCTCCCTGCCACACACTGATCACCTCCTTTTAGACGCGATACTCGCGCTCGCACCGCCGTCACGTTCTTCTGGGACAAAGGCGAAGCACCGAACGAACCGTGCCGGGCACCACGTCGATTCTTTTCCATACACTGATATCGTTCTCTCTCGGGGCGATCAAACGTGCCATAGAACCGCACTCGCGTAACAGGCTTCAGAACAACACATCGCCGTAACGTGAACCGGTGCGCTGCCAGCCGCGAACTGTTGTTCCAGTTGCCCGAAGTCAGATGTCGTGTCGGCGCTTTGTAATACAGGCGGAGCGAACGTTGCTCTGGCCGGGCGCCGATTGGCCCGCGACGCTCGACTCCGCACCACGTGACTATACCGACGAATATCGATTCGGGTTGCGCTGCGGCGGCATTTTTAAGTTTTCGTCGAGCGGTGGGGGTACGGTATCGCATACTCCAAACCACGTTGCGACTATCACCATTCCTCGAATATTCCTAAATGTTCGGTGTTTCTTTCGTGAGCCCGCTTCAACCGTTCGTTCTTTCCCGTATATTTCTGGTTACTCGAGAGTTTCTTATCCCGTTCTGTTATTATGTTGTAATCGCTTGCTGTTTTTAAAAATCAATATCTCTTCGAATCTGTGAAAATCTGTAAGGGGGTGTTTCCACACTTGTGACGCGCTGTGCAGAACACTCTCGAAGCACCGAAAAAGCAAACGCAACGGTTTCTTTAAATCTATACCATTTGTTTATGATACTTTTATTCATTGCCTCGGTAGAAGGGTATCCAGAAATAGTTTTCCAACATACGAAGGTAAACTAACAAGCACGTTAAAAAATATAGTACCCTTTTCCAAACAATTTCCCAAGAAACTACACGAGGTAATTTACAAAAGGGTCATTCCATGCGAAATCGGACACTTTTCGGAGTAACATTTCAAATTTAGGTGAAACTTGGATATGTTGTAGTCTTTAGGGATATGTAAACATATCTCGAAAGTTTTTCAAAATTTTAAAAATTGTGGGTCTTACAGCTCTTTGAAAAAGTGTTAACTTTTTTCAAAAAATTATAACTGTTGAACTAACAAACTGATCAAAATGAGCTTTTGAGTGCTTACAATGAAGACATAAGAGTATCTAATAAAAATTATTTCACTGAAGAAAAACAAAATTTTAACCACTGATTTTGTAATTGTTCTAAACAAATGCAATTTTAGACTAGCAGGGCACTATTTAAAAATTTGAAAAAAATGGGGATGTAGCCCTGTTCGTGTTTTTTACGGACACGTTTTCAAAAACGCGGACACTTTAAAATTAGCCGCATGAAAATTAATTGAATGTGACGCTGCATCACCCAGCACCGGCTCGACTGGCTGAGCCGTGCGGTACTAGCAGCGGCCAAGCGGCTATATCTGATATTCTTATATAGGGTTCTCGCAAATGGTAAGTATTTGAAAAAAACTGAAGGAGGAAAACTTTTACTGTTTTTTATACCCAACATAATACGGTATGTCAACTTTTGGTGTTCGCGATATTTTCCGGAAACCGAAGGTGACCTTCAGTTTTTTAAATGAAATGCTACATATTTAATTACCTGATATGAAAGTGACTGTCAAGATAAATTCAACCATATGGTATACTATGGCTTTCAAGGCCACGCAAGGTTAGGAATAAAAGAAATAGATAGTTCAATATTGTAGTACGCACGGATCAGCTAGTCGAGCCGGTACTGGGCGACGCAGCGTCACATTCAATTAATGTTCATTTGGCCAATTTTAACAAATAGGACAAATAGGACTATATCCTCATTTTTTTCAAATTATTAAATAGTGCCCGGCTATTAAAGGATGGCATTTGTTTAGAACAATTGTAAATTAAATGGTAAAAAATTTGTTTTTTTTTCAGTAACATAATTTTTATTAGGTACTCTTATGTCTTCATTGTAAGCACTCCAAAGCTCATTTTGATCAGTTTGTTACGTCAGAAGTTATAATTTTTTGAAAAAAGTTAACACTATATTTCAAAGAGCTGTAAGTTCCACAATTTTTGTCATTTTAAAAAATCCTTCGAGATATGTTTATACACCCCCAAAAACTACGACTACAACATATCCAAGGTGCACCTAAATCTGAAATGTTACTCCGAAAAGTGCCCGATTTCGCATTTACTATAAGACACAAGTATCGAGATTATATATACCGAATTTGAAATGAATCGGATAATGTTTGTAGAAGTTATGAAACATTGATTGCAAAGATGTCCTGAAACAGGGTCACAAAAGTATTCGGACGGCATTAATTATACGCACCTTATTTTATATTAAGGGGCTGTTCCGGTCTAGAGCCCCTAAAAATAGGTGATCTTTAGGAATTAATTAAAGGAAAACTACTACATATAATTTAATGGGACTTTCTGCAGTGTATTAAGGATGTCTTAAATTATAGAAATATATTTTTTGTTCTATAATTAATCACTGCAGACAGCACTGGGGAGTCGTTAAAGTCGAGGCGTCAAAAAATTAATCCAAATCGGAGGGACCTGTATCTCCAAAAATTATTATCGGATTCGACCGAAACTTTTTTTATTTTGAAGAATATACTTCTGGCTAGGGGGGAAACCAGAACAAATACAAAAATGATATTTATTTACAAAACAATGACACTTGAAGTTTGAAATCACTTTTCCCTATATTTTTCATCCTTTCAACGCCTTTAAAAATGATAAATTTTCATTTTTTTTTGTAATTTTTCTGGTTTCCCCCCTAGCCAGAAGTATATTCTTCAAAATAAAAAACGTTTCAGTCGAATCGGATAACAACTTTTGGAGATAAAGGTCCCACCGATTTTGAGAACACTGTTTCGAGAAAAACGCATTTAAAGTTTTACGCGTGTGCCCAGTGGCCGGGTGTTATTCATGCATTTGCCGCTACTCAAATACCTATAACTTCGTGAATTTTACGAAGTTCAACAAAAGGTTGAACATTCGAAAAATGAAATGAATAAAAAATCTTTTTTTAGACCGGAACCTCCCCTTAATATTTATTTAGGCCACCTTTGGCTCCAATCACGCTTTTTAGACGTTGTCGCATGCTGTGCACTAGTTTTTCAGGTATTTTAGATTCGATAGAATTCCATACTTCTAAAATCTTTTGCTTCAGTACGTTTTTCGAAGTTATGTCGTACTTTTCTAATTCCCTGTCGATTTCCGCCCCACAAATATTCGATGAGGTTAATGTCCAGACTTTATGGGAGTGTATGTAACCCATGCGATGTATTATACAATAACCATTCGTGCACACTTCCAGCCGTATGCTTGCGGCCATTGTCTTGCTGGAAATAAAAATTTTCCAATAATCCCAATTTGGTTGAACTTTCTTCTAAATTGTTTTGGAAATTTTTTAAAAATTTATGTTCACCTAAAATTCCATCCATAAAAATAAGATTACCAGATCACTTTACAGTAGGACGTACATTTTTAGTATTAATTTCAATTCTGAGTTAGGTTTTCTCCAGACATAACGACCTTTATCCGAACCAAATATATTAAAAATGTATTAAAACTATATTTGGTATTTATAATAACGGAATAAGAGTGTCTTAGGTATATTAGTTACAACATTACTTTCAGAACTTAAGTTTAACATGTATATTTTTATTGTTTACAGTTTTAATAGCCACCGTTCGAATACTTTCCTGATTCACTGTACATAAAAATATGTTGGTATTTATTCGGAATGAGGGCCTGGAGTCACGTGTATGTAGCTAAAAAAATTAACAATAATTATTTATTAATATCTCGGAAACTAATAAATACCCGAAGCTAAAATTTCATACTTGTGGCCCACACTATATACAAAGTTACGTGTATGTAATAAAGTAGTTAAGCTATCGACCGTATTTTTAGAATAAACAATAAGTGGTTTCGGCGCACTGGTTCGGTCAGTTAAATAATTTAAAAGCTAATTTGCAATTTTTAAAATTATAAATTTCCGACGTTTCGGTCTGCGATTTAGACCTTTTTCAAGGAAAGATATTTATAAAATATACTGCGTTCGCTTTAAAGTCACACGTTTGATACGACGTGTAACACACGAGTCGGTTGTAGCGTGACTGAGGTAAACATAACTTGGAGGACCATTTAAAGGTGAAACAAAACTGTGGCTAGAACGGAGTCAAAAGAAAGACCATTAAATATTAAGAACAAATTTAACAATTATTGACCGAACGAACATTTTCAACCTCACAACAACTGTCAAAATACCACTAATTGATGTTCGTGTGGTAAAAGTCAAACGCATTAGGATATATGACCAAATGATTACATAATATAATCTAATTATGTATAGATGAACTGGTTATACTGGCCAAAATTGAAGTGAAGACTCTATTGGAAGAATTACGTGTATGTAGTTAAAAAAAGTTAACATTAATTTTCTATTAATATCTCGGAAACTAATAAATACCCGAAGCTAAAATTTTATATCTGGGGTCCACACTACATATATGTATGTACGTAGCTGCAGACCTCCTCGCGGAGCCCCCCACCGATCTGTCCCCAGAACCTACTCCGATACATATCGGAAACGATCAACACAGGTGTCTCTCATTCCGAATAAATACCAAAATATTTACTTCATAATTATACAATTATAAACATTATAACACAATTCCGCGACACTATGCCGTCGTGAACAATCACAGACGAGATATTTAATTTTTCCAATGTCCCTTAATAATAATTGAGAGTAATGTTTAATATGAAATGCAGTCAGGGCCATCTTATCCAACAGGCACAGTGGGCACTGTGCCTAGGGCCTACGAAAGTCTAAAAATGAAATTTTAAATAGGAATGTACCCTAATATAACAGAAATAAAATTGAAAATATAATTTAATTTCGACAATAATATAAATATAGTAACAATTGAATGACGTAAACAATAAATTGAAAGGGCTTACAAATACAGTTGTTATGTAAAAGTGCCTAGGGCCTACAACGATCCTAAAACGGCCCTGAGTACAGTTATATGTTTCTATACTAAACATAACCTAAACCTAACTCGAACTTAAAATCAAGACAAGAAAATATATTTTTGCGAATATCTGAGAAACTAAGGTCGAGCGGCGGTAACGTGTATAGGGAAACGTTGTTCAGAATCAACATCGGTGAGGTATACCCTTTTATGCACGATTACCCTTAAATTTTATCAGGTTTAACGTAGGTGAATTTGTAGCATGCATAAAAAGAAAGCAATCTCGCCTGTACAGAATGTTAAATAGAAGTATAGATAATGAAAACTGTGTTAGTGGTAACGGCTAAGATTACGGGAGATAAGCTAGTGAATATTTTCCTCGCAGTTAGTACAAATGGGTGAAAAGCCCTACCAGCAGTACCAGCACAGGCGAGGTATAGACATATCGGTATAGGTATAATCAGGCTTGAGACGGTACCTTCGATGCCTCACATAGGGTGTTCTGTTTTAATCTTGTCACTCGATTATTTTCAAAACTACTGGTTATTAGAAAAAATAGAAAATGATTCGAATGAAATATTAGATTATTTATCATTAACGATAAATGACCTTGGATAACTAAACATTAGAAGGCTTTCAATTTCTTGCTGCACAAACTATACATTTAGCTAAAAAGCAGTATATACTTGTACATATTTAAGGGTGTATCGGACGTACAATATTAGACAAAAGTATATGAAATTTGAAATACTTGAATATCTACGTCTGACGCATAGTAAATCTAGATGTAGAGGAACTCGGACGCCAATTGGAGTCTTATTTTTACTCCTAGAAAGGTATCATTCACTTTACAAATGCTTTTTCAAGCATTATTTGCTAAACTTTTGACAGTGAAAATGCCCTGAATTCACAATTTTCTCAAGTTATAACTTATTTCTTTAAGGTAGTTCCTAACCAACTAAGATAGTCAAATTAGAGTTGGGTAATAAACGATAAATGTAAAGTAATATGATACTATAGAAATAATAATAATAATTTTTAACATCATGTATATATATTTTAAACAGTTCAATGTTAATATAAATAATTGTAATACGAAAATAGAAGATTAAATTGGTTAGCGTAGTGAATTGGAACAGCAGATCTGACAACGTCGCATTCATTCGGAGCGTCTTTTATAACCAAAATGTCAGACAAATATTCATATGAATTTGAATCGTCGTTCGCTACTTAAATGTCTAAACACATCGATTGTGCGACGTTGCCGCGTTGATTGCTCTACGTAAGTTTCTAGAAAATTTGCACGTAAATCTATTTTTTTATGGGCATTTACGAAGAAACTATGTGGTCAGTTTTGCAGAAATTGATAAATTCATTTCCTGACATTTCGATGTACTTTTGTGCCAATTTTGGTACATTTCTTGAATATGGTTTTCCTGTTTCAGAAGAAAAACTGATTATTATCTGATTTGAACAGAAAAAAAACATCTAGATTTACTAACCCTCTTTTTTTGACTCCGCCATATCCCACTGTATTAAAATGCATCAACTTTAATTAACAATTTCTCGATAACTATGCGGTAAATCGATTTTAAACTTTGTACAAAGGTTTCTTGTATTTCAAATTAGTTTTGCACGAAATTTGAAAGAATTCTTGAATTTAGTAGATTATTCAGGAACTACCTTAAAGCGATGTAGTGAAAACAATTGAAACTGCAGATATTTTCATCTATCCATATACTACATGTACAAAAAATTTGAAAACATTAATTTCTTCAACATCTTTTCAGCTGTTTATCTGTCAAGATCGTCTCTTTCCATAAAAGTACGTGTGAAATCAGTGGAAATTAAAATCGTTATAATTCAGCAACCGTTTAGTGAATTCGTTTAATATTTTTGGAGTACATCAAGAAGATTAAAAATAACAATTTCACAAATTTTCATCAACCTGGTACCATTTTGAAGATAGGTCCGATACATCTTTAACGTTTGTAATCTGGTACCCTTATATATATATTGTTTCGTTTAAAAAAAAATTACGTTCTTCTCCGATTCACCGCAAACTCGCCTTGGATCCTCATTCTTTGGACAATTTCACATACGTATTTACCATTTACGTGTTCGTCACAAATTAGTCGAGGCGATTCTAATTGGAGGGTCGTAACGCATGTAGCACGATCCTACTACATATGTACTTCTTTAATTACACTTGCATCTCGTTGAAATGGTTGTGTAGAACCAGAAACTGAAGGAACATCCGTTATTGTGATTAGCCTGGTCACCATGCTTTCAACTGCTAATTTTATGGAAAAATGTCAGTGAAGAAAAATGTTCGAGGGTCGATTTTCAATATTATTGTCTTCCTCTTCTGTATATATTATTATTTCTGATAGATATAAGGGAAGTATTAAGAGCAGCATTGTCGAGTATATTATAGAAAAAGCTGGTGGATATCTGATAGTTTGCCTGATTATATTATATCGCCCTAACATTTGTTCCACTATATCTGCGTCAGATTCTGTTCTGTTGTAAAACTCAATAATTTTTGGTTTAATTTTTAACAGTGTCTGCTATGCATCGTTGACAGCGATATGACAGCCTCAGCCTGATCTTTAGATAATTTTGGATGAGAAAATTCCATATTTAATTGGCCGTGATTGTGCAAAAGACAGTCGCGCGCGAAATGTTCTTGCTCTTCCCCATTGTTCATCTTTCGCTGCCAGCTTACACTTCAATTCTTACTTAAAGCCACCTGAACACCTCTAACATGCTATTGTTCGAAGTCTAGGCTTATTATACAGGGCGTTCACAAACACTCGTACAAACAGTTGCCAATCGATTCTAGCGATGATTCCGAACCGTAAACGTCATGCGACTATAAATTCGCAACTTAAAACTTAAGGAGATATTGTTAATCAAAGTTCCGAATTTTAAATTTTTAGCTCCGGGCCTATTTATCCTATCGACATGCTTTTTCCTTACTCTTATTCAGGAAGATCCATATTCGATATTTTTCACTTATTCTCTCATGTCGAATCACCACCCGATACGAAACACCCTGTATAAGTTAGTCAGAGTGAAGTTTACAGTGGGTGGCCAAATTATTATACTCAAACAAAAAGGTTTGAGATTTTGTAAGTTTAAGCGATGGAATAAAATATTGTCGATGTCTCGTTTTTGATGTTATAATATTATTTTTTAATACTAGTATATATGTATTTAAGAATGCAAATTAAATACATTTAGGTATACAGGTTCAAGACTATATTGAACGAGAAATACAATTAGTCAATATTTGGTGACTCCGCCTTTAGCTTTTATGACGGCTTGGATTCAGCGTGGCATGCTTTCAATGCATTCCCTGCCATACTCTGCTGATATTCTCTATTATTTCTGTCTTATTTGTAATAATTTTATCCCCGCCCTTTTAAAAACAAATGAGATTTATTTGTTGAAAAATTACTCACAATGTTGCCAGATGTTGTAGCTAATTAATAAATGAAAAACAATGACATTCATGCATTGTTACTTTAATTACAGCCACGACTTTCACAGATTTTTACGAAAATGTTTTGAGTAATTATACTTAATTTGGCCACCCTCTGTATGTGAAAACCACTTTGCAATGCGGCTTCGAAGGAATCAGTCATAAAAAGTACAGTTGAGGTAGGTTGCCGATCGCCATAACCCAGTACACTTCGTGGCGGCAACGTTGCAGGATGGTTGCAGTAACCTTGCAGTGTTGCATGGTTGCAGCGCAATGTCGATGTAACGTTGCTGCGACGTTGCCGTGCAACACTATACGGGCGGACATAGAATTATTGCTGCATAGTTGCATCAATGTTGCGTTGCAATATTGCACTGCAACCATCCTGCAACTTTGCTGCAACGAGAGTGTGCTGTATGGGAATAGGTATGTACAATCTTTGGAATAACTTAACCAAAAGATTAAGAAATTTTCTTTAACCTTGACCTCCTGCAGGTATTCAAAGACTCTTTTCTACACAGAGTTGAAAAATAATTTTACTGATGAGTAATGCCGTTCGATATGCCGGCAACACCTATTGTAAAATGCTCAAGTCTATATTATTCATATGTACATGGTAATTACGTGAGTAATTTCTTGAACTTAAGTCTTAATGTAACACAAGCGCGTTACAAACTTAAGTGGGACTATACATTAGGCAACGCTAAAACAGGCCGATTTTTGGGAATTTTTTCTGGAGAAATTATGAAGCAAATCATTTTGAACTCTTTTATGGCTTTATATTTAACTTTCGGAACTACGAAAAAAAATTGTATGTTAAAATATACATTATAGCTACCGCTATCGACGCATCTTGCTACAGCGTCGCCGCCGAAGTTGCAAAACGGCGGGGGTAATTTAGAAAAAACTATTCAACCAATCGACTGGCCCTTACACATACAACTAGATAATTCCAAACTATTGTCGATGGACCTCTAGTTTTATAAAAAAAAATCATTTTAATACTTCAATGTTGCATAAATAGATTTAAAAATTTCCTACAAATCGTACTTCTTTTTCTAAGCTCTACAATTTTGTCAATTTTCGACTTTTTTTTATATTTGAGGTCCATCGACAATAGTTTGGAATTATCTAATTGTATCTGTAAGGGGAAGTCGATTGATTGAATAGTTTTCTCTAAATTACCCCCACCGTGTTGTAACTTCAGCGGCGACGCTGTAGCAAGATGCGTCGATGGCGACATCTACAATGCATATTTTTAACATAAAGAATTTTTTCCGTATATTCGAAAGTTAATTTTAATGCCATAAAAAAGTTCAAAATGATTTTCTTCATAATTTCTCCAGAAAAAAATTCCTAAAAATCGGCCTGTTTTAGCGTTGCCCAAAGTATAGTCCCACCTTAATTGATAAACAATCCATCTCTCAAATTATTCTAAAGCTGCATAGTGACATCAGGGATGGATTTATATATAGGCTAGGGGAAAGTGGGACAATACGGAACACCTAACTTTGGAGTGTGATAACAAAAACTACGAAGGAAAATAGACATGGGACTTCACTGGGAGTCTTGATAGACTTTAGACTATAAGAAAATCAAAGACATTGTTAAGAGAAATTACCTACGAAGGGAAATAAGAAAATAAGAACACCCATTTAAAACCCTGTAAAAGTACAAAATTTTTATTTTTAACAGCTAACACGGTGGCTGCCGGACCTGACTTTCACTTTGCTTTCCCCACGTGCCAACATATAAATCACAATATCAAATCAGACGTAGTGTGACACGCCGGCACAGTGGGCCAGATGGCCAGATGTCAAATGGCAGCCAACTTGATAAAACGTATCAATTTATGTAAAAAACTATAAATGTATGTTCTAGATATGGTTATTATAGATAAGAAAAGATGTAACAAAATATACAGGGTGTTTCGCTAAAGGTGGTAAACCTGCTAGGAGGTGATTCTACAGGTAAAAATAAAACGAAAATATAGAATACAATTTTTTAATATCGCGCTTCATTTTCGAGAAAATTGACTTTGAATTTCAGCTAAATACGCGTGCACCGAAGTACAGTTTTAGACGCCTGAGGAGCACGCGGAGGTAAGAGGAACGGACTACGGACAGCGTAAAGGTCTGCGCACACATATCTGTTCCGGCGTGCCAGTGGTAAGAAGAAAAGACCCCTCTGTGCCCCTCTTCTTCTTACCACTGGCACGCCGGAACGGATATGTGTGCGCAGACCTTAAAGGTGGCCGTTCCAATGTGCGGCTGGCGACGACGCCGGTCGCAGTCGCCAGCCGCAAATGGTATTTCCTATACCTAAGCGTCAACGTCATGGCCCCACCAGTACCACGACGGGCGGCACAGGCCCTTTTCGAGCACTTGAAAAAAGGGTCTATTGTTGTATGAGGTTTCGAGGACCGTCGAAGACAGTGAAAGATTAAGGTCTGCCCACACATATCCGTTCCGTGCCAGTTCCGTTCCGGTGTGCCAGTGGTAAGAAGAGACCCTCTACGCCTCTCTTCTGTGTGCGCAGACCTTAAGCCTTTTTTTATACGTACATCGTGCTCTGTTTATCTGCCGGATTGAAGAAGTCAGTGACATTTGGGTGTTTCTTTTAAGATATCGGAATGAAATTTGTGGCAAAAAAATAGGATAAAACTATTCCTTTCTAATGACGTATAATTTAATATTTTTTACATCTATTAATTTGTTTCTTCTATTTTTTAACTCAATCGTGATAAAAAATTGAAAACTGTTTATTTGGTACTTTATTAGTGGTTTAAGTCGCACGTTGGGGAAACTTTCCGTTTTCAAGTTACAAGGAAAAGTCGAATAGTAAGGGAAGTAGCCGAATATCGTTTTGTTTAAATTAATAAACAGTCATTTGAGATAATAATCATCTTTTATTAGTAATTCATTAACCCTCGGAGTACACAGTTGTCAGTGAAATTAGGGACACCGCACGGATACGGAACTGACACGGAACGGATATGTGTGCGCAGACCTTTAGTCGTCTAAAACTGTACTTCGGTGGACGCGAGATCGGCTAAACTTCGGTCAATTTTCTCGAAAACAGAGCGCGATATTAAAGAATTGTATTCTACATTTTCGTCTTACATATTTTGCCCTCTAGAATCATCCCGTAAAAGGTTTACCACCTGTAGCGAAACAGCCTGTATATCATATAGATAAGAAAAAATATTATAAAATAACTTGAAAATTATTGAAGATACCCAAATATAAATGTAAAACTTCTAAAAAGTATAAATTAATACATCACAAGAAAAAATAAACCCGTACCAACGTAAGGGACATTTTCATTCTTCTCCATATATGTATAACAGGTGTTCCGTTTTACCCTTTTGCCCCACATGAGGTAATTTAGTAAACATTTAATATTTACAGTTCAGCGTGAGATAAAGGACCGAGCAAAATTCAAAATACAAGGACTATAGAATCCAAAGTTAAAAAAATATGGTCGAAACGTCAGCACAATATCAAAATTTCGACAACGGAGATTTTTCTAACTCTGTAAATAAAAAAATAACGGGTGCACGAGTTGCTCGCATACTGTTGTGAGGATATTTGCTCTCGTGTGACACTATAGCAACTCATTCGCAGCTCTTATTAAATTTAAGAGAAACATTGATGTTCCATTTTGCCCCACTTTCCCCTAAGTAGGTTGCAGCCTAGGGCGGCAAATTTTAGGGGCGGCAGCTTTCAAGCGATAGAATTTGAAAATCATAACAAAATGTTTTTGCCTGTGACTTTTTATTTTTTTATCCACACTAATAGCATAAATTTCCGTCCTAAAATAAAATGTCTATCTATTTTCCCTAGCATTGAAATTAAAAACAATAATTTACCTTTTTTCACGTAGCAAATTAGGAATAACTCATATGTGAGTTGTCACATTGAATTAATTTAAAAATTGTCACAACTCTTTTAAATTAAAATATTTGATGATTGTTTACGAAAAACAGGGCAGACGCTTGTTAGCCTAGGGTCGCCAAATCTCCAAATTCGCCCCTGAATTACATTAGCACCAAATTTTATATTTAGATATGTATATACATTGTAATACATATATTCATGTATGGTCGTTGTGAAATACAGAGTGAGTCATCTCAGAGAAGCCACCTGAATAACTTCTACAGTTTTTTAGATAAGATGAAATGTTTGAGACCAAAGTTGTTTGGTCGACTTAATTTTTTTAAATGGATCCATATATTTTTCAACACCCCCGATTTTAACCCTTCTCAAGGGCTTTTCAATATCCATAGTCCTTTAAGGCCACGGACATGAAAAAAATTAAAAATGAAAATTCATTGTGAATATGTACTTCTGAAACGGAATATGTATTCTGAGCTCCAAGTTACGGAAATTCAATTTCAAGCGGTTGGTCGAAGTTTGTTTATGTTTACATTCACACAGAGGTGCGGATAGTACGCGGATCGTCACGCTTTGCGTGATAAATATCCTCAGCACTGTTATTAGACCAAATTGTGACACCGAAGAGAATCAGTTTGCTTTCCATGATGCCTCTCAAAAGAGGAAAAAGTCGATGCGATCATAATTTTCGGTGCAAGTGTGTCAGGCACGCACAACGCTTTTACAGGGACAGATTTTCTGAGCGCAATAATTATTGTCCATCTCGTTTCACTTACACTGAATTCCAGGGCATTCCACGTGAAATCTGACACTTTTTGGAGTAAGATTTCGGAGTTTACTGTAACTTGGATATGTTGCAGTCTGTAGTGATTTGTATACGTGCTCTGAAGGATTTTTCAAAATTTTCAAAATTGTAGATCCTACAGCTCTTTGAAATATAGTGTTGACCTTTTTTCAATAAATTATAACTGTTGAAGTAAGAAACTGATAAAAATGAGCTTTTGGATGCTTACAGTGGAAACATAAGAATACCAAATAAAAATTATTTCACTTAAAAAAAACAATTTTTAACCATTTATTTTGCAATTCTTTTAAACAAATGCAAAATGGTACTTAGCAGATGTATTTAAAATTTTGAAAAAAATGAGGATATAGCCCTATTTATCTTCTTTACGGACACGTTTTCAGAAATGCGGACACTTTAAAATTAGCCGCATGAAAATTAATTGAATGTGACGCTGCGTCACCCAGCACACCGCACAGTGCGTTGAATGAATGGGAAGTCGGGACAAAAATCATAACTTCTGAACTAATCAGTTTTCGACGTATATACCCCAATACTTTTTTAACCAGAATATATAGATGCATCGATTGGTGTAGAAAAAAATATTTAGTTGCATTAAAAAAAATTGAGGTGATCTCGATTTTTTATTGAATAAAAAGTTTTTTATCAATATTTACTTTTGCAATTTGTTGTCAACTGAATACTGACTAACTTTTGTTCGAAATTTTTTTTTATCAAATTATTTTTATCACGTGCATTTGAAGTTAGAATTTTTTCATAAAATATATTTTAAATATATAAGCTTATTTAGACTAAAAAACAAGCAGACTCTAAATACGTTAACGTAATGTATTGTTATTATAAACTTTTAATAGTAATATCTGTTAATTTACCAGGGAACATCCCGAACCCGAAAATTCAAAAAATTCTGAAACTTTGTGGATATGTAGGGTATTTCCTTCTGATTACAACGCAATTTTTTTTGCTGCCCAAAACCACTCTAAGGGGGTGAAATTAACCCCTGAAGATACGGCTATTTTTCGTATTTCTGTTATAACTCGCGAACTGTAAGAGATAGAAAAAAAGTTTGGAGACAAAAGTTACTTGTTTCAATTAGATCTACCAAATCGTAAAGGTCTTATCAATTGTTTAAGCAATTAGAAAAAAGTTATAAACAAAAATATGAATAATATTTTATGAAATTCGGGTTTTCACGTGAAATCTGAACTGGATGTTTAAATAATTATGAAACAGCATAATCCATATTTTTTTCCATACAATTTCAAATATTGTTGATTTGCGGAACTGTGCTCCGCGACAATCGAAGAACTTTTGGATCCCTTTGTAACGTGCCTTAAGCTGCACGACGAGCAATGTTTTTCTAACATTTATTAGGAAATAATACGCGACGCGTAGTAAGAAAGTAAGATAATTTATATACTTTTGTCTCTAATTACACATGGGGCATTGAAATAAGTGCATAAGAATTATTTCCTTATCATTATAAGAATTAAGGGGGTAGACACGGGTAAAACAGCGCTCTGTAATCGACACTAAATTGGCCCGAAATATGGGTTTTATAGAATTCGCTTTTCGTCCTCATATGAGCATATTTGGGGCTGGGTGAGGTCTCATTCGAAAGAGGAAGGTTCAGTGCAGCGCGCTCTGGTCATGGTTCGACGAGATTGTGTTGATATCTAATAATATGAGTGTAGAAAGTAGAGCAAACGTTGAAAAAAAAAAAGTGTTTTGTGATTCAAACGATGACCAGAGCGCGCTGTATCGAGTCTTCCTCTTTCGAATGAGACCTCACCCAGCCCAAAATGTGCTCATATAAGGACGAAAAGCGAATCCCCGTGACTGCATTCCCAAGTACGAGTTCCGCCATATTGGCGATAAGCAGAGCAAGTCACGTGACAAATTTAGTTCAGCTAGTGGATACGAGATGGCACCTACTCGGGAGGACTGCCAGCGTGGAATAATAGCAAAACTGAAGCGTTAGCTGGATACATGTGCCACAGTAAAAGCGTGATGCACAGCGTGCGTCGCTGGCCGGTTACAGCGTAAACATTTCGCCTAATAGAGAGTGGGGGTAGATCCCCCACCATTATACCCCCACTCTCTATTAGGCGAAATGTTTACGCTGTAACCGGCTAGCGACGCACGCTGGTGATGCAGTCAATGTATGCATTTTTGTCCGATTAGAGGTTAGGTTATATGCATTTTAAGGTCTGTGCCCACATATCCGTTCCGTCTCAGTTCCGTGTCAGTTCCGTGTCAGTTCCGTGTCAGTTCCGTGTCATTGACAACTTGGAGTGTGCGGATCGTCCCGAGGACAGTGGTGGGTAAAGACACGAAATTTCTATTTTATACACGACACGTGTCTTAAATGTCGTAAATGTCGTAAATGTCGTAAATGTCGTAAATGTCGTAAATGTCGTAAATGTGTCGTAAATGACGTATATCTGAAATGAAAACAACTAACCTATAATACATTTTTCGTATAGTGTATAAAGAAGTGCCAATTTATTAATAATTATAATTCTGATTGAAAAAATTAAATTAAATTAAATTAAGTTACACTGACGAAAAATGGATATTGAAAGATTAGTAAAAGAAACGCATTGGGAAACCAAGAATTTCGATACGCCATCTAGTGATAGAAAATGGAACTACTGAGAGTAGGTCGAAATCCGTCGAAGTCCATATGATTATCAGTGTTTAAATACCTAGATATGTTGTGAAAAACGAGTGTTTTTAAATTTGTTAGAACACTAAATTTTTACTTCTTCGATTAATAAATACTTATTCGGAATGTTTGGTGGGATCCGGACCTACTTTCAATAGTTTGCCAACTTACCACCAGAGGGCTGAAATTTAGGCCACGTCTCCACTAAGTTTCCCAATATAGAATAATAAATATAATTTGATTACTTTCACCACACTGAAAGGGATATTGCACCCAAAAAATAAATTTGATAATAATTTATCAATTTCATTTTTTCTGAAACGGATATTTTTATTTACATAATTTTCAATTCAAATAAATTTTATTTATTATCGTACATTTATTTCTAATTACTTTACCTTTCACGATTCTATTTTTATTAGTTGTTATCTAAACAATTACAAAACAATAATTAACACCACGCTTTTGAATACTTTTTTGGGGTTATGAACGCGGTGATTATACGTAGTATTCGATATTATCGACGTATTCTACAGTATTCTATAGTATTCGCATGCAACCAACAAGCGAGTCAGAAAGAACTATATTTTTCCAACACTTTAATTGTTGAAACCTTAAAATAATGAATATTTCTATTTACGACATTTGCGACAAATGACACGTATAAAATGGGCTTAAAAACGACATATTATACATACATTTGCGACACGTCATAAATGCATTTACGACGCGGCGTAAAATACGCGACCCATCACTGCCCGAGGCTCGAGTTCTCCGCTCTCGGGACGGATCGGATGTTTTCGGGATCCCGAGACTCGTTTCAGGTCGGCTCGGCAAAACTCGGACCCGATCGGCTCGTAAGCTAGCCATTAAGAGGGGACCAAGATGGAAAGAATTGTGTATATCATTTATATCAATACCAGTGATAAGTTTTTACCTTTCTGTTTCCTGTTGAATCAAAATTTGTATCTTATTATTCATTTACATATATGTGTATTTTCATTGCTGCCAAATCGTCTGTGAATACTGAATATGTCCATATACGTACTTAACCCTTTCAATACGGCGAAAAATCAGTCCGAGTGCGCCCCATTGCCGGGATCAGTTATTTCTCCTCCAAGCGATTATTGGATAAAATAACTTTTATGCCTAAAAGGTTGAAGGTCTTGGAGACACATAAACGTCCCCATAACAGCGCACCATCAACAATTTAGAATCAGTTTGGAGGCCCAACTTGGCGTTATTTTCTGTCCTAGATGTTTTTCAGAAGAGAACAGGCATTGCAAGAAGAAGAAGGTCCAACGTACGGAGCAGGAGCGTTTTAGTTACTACGCCAAAACATAAAAACTTTATAACTCGGACAAAAATGAAGTTTTCGAGCTGAAATTTTTTCTGCAGTCTTTGTGTACAACACTACAGAGACAAGGGTATGGATTTTAAAATCGAATAATTTTTTCGAAATTTTATTTTTTAAATTTTTGAAAAAAAAATGTCACTGTATTAATTCTTACATAATTCATTTCAGCGTAAAAAATAATATGGAAATACATATTTTCAAATTTTTATCTGTAAAATAACTGGTAGTTCATTTTCACTTGAGTGACTCCCCTTAAATAAATATCATGTTCAGAACTTGGGAAGACTATTTTTATATCGACAATATTTTAAAATCTTAATAAAATATAAAGAACAATGCTAGAGAATAAGGATTTTGTTCCTACAGAATCTGGGCAGGGAATGAGAAATGCGGGGGTGCCTTCCACTGTTGGACATATCGTTATCAGTAACCGAACAAAATTGTTACCTGAGAACGTAGAACCATTATGTTTCTTACATGTTAATTTATTTAAGTATGTATATGGGTTAAAGGTATTCAGTAGTCACAGGCTATTTGGTAACAATGAAAATATATATTTAAATGAATAATAAGATACAAATTATGATTTAACAGGAGACAGAAATGTAAAAACTTATCACTGGTACTGATATTTAGTAGATACTCTTAACAGCTGGTTTTCGAGCCGATCGGGTACGAGTTTTGCCGAGCCGACCTGAAATCAAATTGCCCGCTCATGGCGGTCATGCCTGTAGCCCGAAACGAGTCGCGGGATCCAGAAAACTTCGGGATCTCGAGGAATACGAAAGTATCGGGATCCCGTCCGATCTCGCCCGAAAGTTTCCGGCCCGTCCCGAGCCCGAAACGTCGGGTACCCGCACCCCTGCTGACAACTGTGTAGGAGGCCTGCTGCTCTAGCCCGGCCTGCACTCCCAATTCAGCCGGTTCCGTAGGGGCGTAGGCTTTCAGTCAGGAGTAGGGGCGTGAACGTTACTATATATACCTACTATACAATTTGTGCACACACTATGTCATAATTCGCCCCTGTTGTCGCCACTTCTGGCATCTCTGGGCCTGCCGCACAGTTCTTTCCGTCAGTGCGGTGATACCTGTCCAACGGGTTTCCGTTTCACATGGTAACCCTTTCAAAAATTCCCTTTTCATGCCTAATGCCGTTTATGGGATGAACCCAATGTTTCCAATTCGCTCGTTTTTTACTACATCTTTTGTGTAAAATCCAAATAGGTAACACTTCAATCTCATTCATTTTTTCAGAAAAATATTTTTTCCAAAAATGTATGCGGCACGAGAAGATATTTTCTATTGAAGAACAAATGATCGACACGTATCGCGATACGTGTTTCGCCCTGCGCCGTGTGAAAAGGTCCGCTCGTTTCCACGTTTCATCTGTCCACTTCAGACAAAAAGTATCGTGCGGCCGACGTTTGCGGAGTCGACAAAATCAGTATTGCGATACGAGAATCGTCGTGTGAACGGTTCCTATGGAAACTATAATGATCAATGGAAAATCGGTATCCACCATACATGTATCGCAGCGGGAAAGAGCTTAAGTTGGCAAGTCTTGTTGAAACGCACGTCCAGCTTTATTTCCTTGACGCCCAACATTCATGCATCCGATCATACCTTATATGTATACCAATCCAAAACTCTTTTCATTACAATCATTAAAAATGATCAGAATTCTATCACGTTTGGTATCATTTTCATTGCAAAAACTCCAGCAATCAATTGGTGGTACTTGTATGGCGATCTGATATTAATTACAGAAATTCTCATTTTCATTACTGAGCGGCCTATTTCTGTCCTTGTCTTTATGACCCTAGGGTCTGGGACCCCCGACGCGCGGTTCGAGAGCCTCGACCTGAGAACCTTTCACGGTCATAAAAAAAGGTCGTCCCTTCAGTCATTTCAAGCCTCCGTCTCCGTGCAAATGGCCAAAATATCGGAGGCAACCGAATTTTAGTTTCACTGAACGGATCCGGGTTCCACACTGACATCTGCTGACAGCCCTGACACGGACAAGTGTGCGCTGCTCCATTGTAAAGCACGCAAACGATATTTTTAACACTGATCCTGACGGCCCGGAACTGACGGATACGGAAAGACCGTCGAATTTCACGGAACTGACAAGTGTGCACTGCTCCATTCCAAACAAGCAACCCATACCTTTTGCGATCACGGAACTGACACGGAACTGAGACGGAACGGATATGTGGGCACAGACCTTCAGGCATACATTTACTAGGAACTGCTGGGAACTGTATACATTTACTAAATTAACGCTTTTACCGTAACACATACATCACTTGAAATCGCTGTCGAATTTATGTTATAATTATATATGGCCACATTATTTAAAGTAAAAAAAGAGAGATTGGAACATTTTTACTAATACTGCAAATATTGATTTACTGGTATTATATTTTCAGAATGTGGAAGTTACAGCAATTATTTGCAATTATTGCTCTTATTATTACTCTTTTTTTATTCTTTTGACTATTGTATAAAACATGTAATAAGGAAAAGTCTCCAAATCAGTGAACAGTTGACTCCCTGATTCTTTTTGTAATTCTTTACGGTCCAATGCAGAGATGGGCATTATTTAAATAAAAGGATATACTTCCGAATGGCCCCAGTGGCTGATCGACACGAGGTTTGGGGGAGGGGTGTGTACCCTAAATCTAAAATTCTATATAGGTTCGGGTATTGATTAGTTTCCATTGTTTATTCGAAGGCTTTTCATCTTGGGCTTCGAATAATTTTTCTTCTTTCATTATATCTTTATCCTAAGGTCGTATTCAGATATATTGGCCAGTCTGACGATCGTGGATTTGTCAGTTGGGGTTGCTGGGCCCCCGAAGGGTATGGCGGGGTAACGGGAATGCTGCTCGTGTGGCTGTTATTTATTCTTAGCGTAATAGTTGTGTGCGTTGCGAACTTAGAGCATATATACTTACTTGGAGGTCTCATCGAAAGCTTGAAACTGTCGCCAACATGGTGCGAGAGAGAAAGACATCGTGCGAACTGGTGCGAGAGAGTGAAGTATAGATTCTCTCGCTCGCACGATGTCTTTCTCTCTCGCACGAGGTTGGTCGGCAATTGGATCCACAGGAGACAAGAGACGATGAGACCTCCATGTATACCTACTATATGCTCTAAGGTTACGAAGTTATGCGTAGACCAATATGAGATGAAGCTATCGAGAAAGAATGAATGTTCTGACCATAAAACTTCTGAATTTTTCGGAGCTAACGCACACCTATTCTAATGTTTGTATTTCTACGCTCAGAACTCGGTTGGCCTACACGTCAGGTGCTTGGCGCAATCTCTACCACTTCTGGCCCACTCTTGTTCTACGAAGGCGAGAGCGAGTCAGAAAACGTTGAGAAAAGGAGCACAGAGGCAGGACAGCGGTATGGTGGGAGAATACTCCTCACGAAACTCACCGGCCAATATATGTATCTGAATACGACCTCAGAAGCTCGAATGCCGACGAAAACCTTTGTGGCCCGAGCCGCGCGAGATCGCCGTTGCTCGGCGATGCGTCATCGATTATACAGAAGCAGAATTTGTTTATTTTTCATCGCATCAATATGAAAGTGACATCAATGGATTTCTCGCATTCTCCCGATTAAATTGACAGAAAATTATTTAAATCTGATTATTTTTATCGAAACAGGCTTTCACTTCTATAAACAAATTTTTCACGTAATTTCCTTAATTGAGGGCTCGGATGCAATAAGGGGACTAGCGCTCGAAAATGGGAAAAATTATTGTCCAAACGCTATGAAATATTGGAAAATTAAATGTTGTTAAACTGTATTTTAAAAAATATAGTGTTGTAAAGCTCGTCACGACACACATTTTTTCTATTCACAGTTTGTTTATCGAATCATTACTATTCGAGCTAAAAATTAAAAACGAAAAAATTTTCATCGTCCAAAATCATTATTTCTTTAAACATAAATTGCGAAAATCTTCCTTGTATATTAAGGAAATACTTTGTCGCTGCAAGTTATATGTACCTCACAATTGCCTCGATACTTTTTAACGGCGAACGTTGAAAAACATGGGTTATATCCAGTATTACCTTTTAATGAAATATTATTACATTTGGTAACATAAGGGTTTTGTGCATACATTTTACGGCTTCGCTAGAGTTTTCTGAGTTTTATGTTTCACGTCTCATAACGATCCCTTAATATTTACTCAAGTTATCGCAATTTATGTTTAAAGAAATAATGATTTTGGACGATGAAAATTTTTTCGTTTTTAATTTTTAGCTCGAATAGTAATGATTCGATAAACAAACTGTGAATAGAAAAAATGTGTGTCGTGACGAGCTTTACAACACTATATTTTTTAAAATACAGTTTAACAACATTTAATTTTCCAATATTTCATAGCGTTTGGACAATAAATTTTCCCATTTTCGAGCGCTAGTCCCCTTATTGCATCCGAGCCCTCAATTATGATCCGAATTATATCATTTTTGGGGCCAATTTGATCGAGAAAATATGAGGAATCGATTGACGTCACTTTCGCAAAGATCTGATTAGAAATGCATAACTGCAGATTCGTCACTGCTTAGTGCGCAACGTTGTATGGCCCCACTGGTTTCGAGAGCCGAAGCACACGAAACTCAGCGAGTCGCATGATTGCCAGCGAGAGGGACAAGAGGGGACTTTCGATGGCGAAGGAAAATCAGCCTTCTACAGAACTCAAATCGAGAAAGACTTTGCTGACCGACTTTATATTCACGTCAAATAAATACTTTAATTGTAAAATGTAGACGATGAAGTATTGTTGAATTTCGCCAGTTCTTACATATGCCCCGTTTGGTTCGGAATTCCTGATCTCAGAGTTTCATGCATGTACCTATTGAAATGTTATTTTTTCTTATGATTACATGATTAGGACACACTCTACGTTCAATAAAAATTGACCGAATTGCACCATGTTTGATATCATTTTCATCGGGAAATCCTAAAAAATCCATCGGTAATACTTTCATCAACACTTATCAAAAACATGAACATTTTATTTTTCTGTACTGGGTATTTTATCTAGCTCGTCGGTTTTATTGCTCTCGACTGTCAACGGGCGGTCTACTAGGGCCCGAAGGTCCTTGCTCGCAGCGAGAAAGCAAAACAGTGGGGTGGGTAGGTCTTTCCCGATAATCTGAGCCCAAAGGCTTCTCAACAATTGGAAGACTGTACATATTATTTCTGATGCTTTCGACAATACGCGCAACCATTTGCGTGCGCGGTTTCATGTTGCGCGTCAAAAAGTATTATTTTAATTACAATTAGTAATTCAGTTTGTAAGTGCCAATTAGGCGTCATTAAAATCATGCACAGTTCATTAATTTTAACTAATTGACCAATTCATTTATTTTTTAATTCATTAATGCAGTACTCTGATTAAGAACATCGTAACGCGGAGCTAATATTATAGGCCCTAGAATCTACGGTATTGCCATTGTGCAATTGAAACGCGCCGCCACTTCACACTATCGTTTCTTAGCATTTGTACAAGCTGATTCTTTATCCAGAGTCGTCAAACGCGATGCTCGCCAGCAATCATGTGTCTCGCTGAGTTTCATCGGCTTCGACGCTCGAAACCAGCGGGGCCATACAATGTTGCGCACTAAGCACTGATGAATCTGAAGTTTTGCAATTTCTAATCGGATCTTTACGAAAGTGGCGTCAATCGATTCCTTATGCTTTCTCGATCAAATTGGCCCCAAAAATGATATAACTCGGATCATAATTAAGGAAATTACGTGAAATATTTGTTTGCAGAATTGAAAGCCTATTTCGTTAAAAATAGTCAGATTTAAATAATTTTCTGTCAATTTAATCGGGAGAATGCGAGGAATCCATTGATGTCACTTTCATATTGATGCGATGAAAAATAAACAAATTCTGTTTCTGTATAATCGATGACAACATCGCAATACCACCGGCGAGTGCAATCAGCGCATATGAAGAGCTGTCGAATAAGCAATGTTCCAAAATGTAAGTATAAGCATGTAGTTTACAAAGTATGTAGAAGATACATACGGAGAGTGAAGAGGACCGTCTATGACGGGGGTGGTGGTGGGTCTCTTCACACTCTCCTAATAATAAATACCTGTAGCTATTCTATCATATCAAGTATTCTATCATATCATATCAATGACATGTATAAAAGCGTAAGTATGACACATACTTTTGTTATGCCAATAATTGGATCATGAATATTTCTTTCATACATGAATTTGCTTTAGATATTTCCATCAACCAGTATCAAAGGTGAAAATCATGCTCTATGAAGCGAGGAAAGGAAGACAGTCTTCTCCGCAAGCATAAAGATAAGTAAATAACATACATACATTTACATTTTTATTGCATTCAGATCGATTACACCTCGTTATAACTTTTTATCACAGGTTCTATGACAGCTAACTGTAATCGAAAGGAGTCGGTACCATTCAAAGAAAATATTTATGAGAAATAGGAAACAATAATAATGGATTCTTCAGAAAGTGTAAGTATCAGTTTTTACATTCAAGTGGTATAAACACAAAAAGTAATTTTTATTAAATTCATTTATTTTTACAGATCAAACCAGGGTGTACATATGTACACTGCGTTCAGGAATATCGTTGCAAGTGCCAAAAATGCAGGGTGGAGCAAGTACCCCTTCCATGACAGAAAATATAACCTATGTATCTGTTATATGACAATACATGTTTAGCGGCAATTTCGTTCTTTTGCGCTACATTTGTGAACTTTTTATCATCCTTCCTAAACATTATTATTACGCCGCAATAGTATCTTTAGGAAATCGGGTCTAGCGTATAGGTTATCCCCATAAAAAACGTAAAAAACGTAAAAAAATTACGCCAAGTACACGAAATCAATTAATCACAAAAATAGAAGATAATTGCAAAATAAAAAAAAGATGTGAAATCAAAATGTGCTGCAAGTACCTAAAGGTGCTTTCCCGCAGCGTGCAAAGGCGACACTGTGTAACGCAATGTAAGATTCGGTGCTTTCCAACTGCGCTTAATAATATTAAGCAGATATATTTTTATAGAAATAAATATTTCAATACCAATAAATATTTTATTCAAAATACTTGGCGTTGCGCTTCGAATTGGGGTTGCTAAATTGAATAAATATGTATAAATTGCATTAATCTTTTTCTTTTTTTTCTTATGTTTGCGTTCGTAATGTATTTTAGATTGTAAGTGAGTTATTGTAAATTATTAATTTACTATTAATAAGACAATTAACGTTTTTTCTGTTTCGCAGCGCCAAGTATTTTGAATAAAATATTTATTGGTATTGAAATATTTATTTCTATAAAAATATATCTGCTTAATATTATTAAGCGCAGTTGGAAAGCACCGAATCTTACATTGCGTTACACAGTGTCGCCTTTGCACGCTGCGGGAAAGCACCTTTATGTACTTGCAGCACATTTTGATTTCACATCTTTTTTTTATTTTGCAATTATCTTCTATTTTTGTGATTAATTGATTTCGTGTACTTGGCGTAATTTTTTTACGTTTTTGAAGTTTTTTATGGGGATATCACTTCTTTTTACAAAGATAATTTGCACAGGGAATGACTTCAGAAATTTTTTAATATTATATTATCTTCTATTTTTTGTGATTTATTTGATTTCATGTACTTGGCGTAATTTTTTTACTTTTTTTATTAAGTTTTTATGGGTATCTCACTTCTTTTTACAAAGATAATTTCCATAGAGAATGGCTTCAAATAATTTTTAATATCATATTATTACCGGGGCCGTGGGGGCCGTCAGTAATAAAAATAATCCCCATAATATATTTATATAATAACATAAATATTATAATAATTTTAAAGAAATATATTTTTTATTTTATACATATACATGAAAATGTGCTTATTTTATTTGCTCATGCAGCAGAGTTACTTTCTCTTTCAGCTGTTGAGATAATTCTCTTCGTCTGCATCGTTCACTGAAATAGGACACATTTACTAATTATTTATAAATTATCATACGTGCTCATATGTCAAGATAAGTGAATAAATATTTGTGAATAAATATAAATTGCGTATGCAAAACCCTACCTTCAAATTTGTGCGTACATAGTCTGACGTAGATCACACTACATCATCTTCTGCTTCGATCATCTGTAAATATATGAAAGCCACATTTTTTTTAGTTATACGACTTAACGTAGAATTTATATAGAAATATATAAATAGAGTGGCCTTTTGCTATAGTAAGTGTAGAGACTACATAATGTGTCCGAAGGAGGTGAGAGCGTATGGCAAAAAGTCTTGTTGCAGGAAATTTAAATTAAATGCTAATGGTAATAATTCAGGGAAAATGAACGAAGCGATCCAATATTTTTAACGCACAATTTATTGGTGTTGGAATAATATTAATTTAGTATGTTTTTTGGTGAATTGAAATATTGTTAATGGGAAACTAATCAAATTAACGAATAGCGTGGCAACTACTGTGGATTTTAACGTATTGCGAATGTCTTTCACAACAAAAGATTGAATTGAAAAGTATCAAGGGAGATGTATCTTCAGCGTACTTTGATCACTAAAGTGACTTGCTCCACATTGCTAAATTTAAACTAAATTTTGTCCATTTACCTTATTTTTTACCTTATGCGACAAATTTCCAGAAACTTGTGCGAATGAAGATGCTTCTCTGCCTATCTAATAACCTTCTCCGGACAACCTCCAAGCCTGTGGGTCCCCTTCATCTATCCAAGCCTCTGCGTCCCCTTCATCTATCCAAGCCTCTGCGGCCCCTTTATTTTTATCCAAGCCTCTGCGTCCCCTTCATTTCTATATATTGTTACGAATTTGGTTCGGCATAATATAAGTTAACTGAACGACAACGGTAGTAGAACATGTAATAAGGAGTTAACAAGAGTAATACAGAACTATACAGGAACCGGTAACGAATACAATCTGTTATATAATGTAATATCGAGGCGTCTGCTAGTAATGGTGGCTGACTTTCGAATGACAGCTTGACAGGCGATCAATCCGATCGCCTTCTTCTCGCTGTCCCTTGTCTTCGTCGCGAGCACCAGCGGGCCATGGATCCTCTGTATAGGGTGCTCGCAACACTGCTCTCCCTCCTCGAGAAGCGGTCGTCCCGACCGCTGCAGTTTCTCCAGCGACTGTGGCGGTACCCTGGTTCGGAAGAGTGGGAAGAGCTCTACGTGGCCTCTTCCGTCCGTCGCCTCGGCATTCACCTTCACGCCCAGGGGAAAAACCACCCCAAAAACCCTGGGCAAGGCGTGGGTACGTGGGTCCCGCGTTTCTGCCCTCTCCTTGCGTCTTCGTTCTTGTGAACTTCTTTCTGGTGTGATTTTCCTCTTCTTCGACGGGGTCTCTTCTTCTTGGGCAGAGGCGGGTGAGGAGGTCGTCTTCTTGTTGTGGCTCTTCGACTTTACAGCCGTCTGGGTCCGCGTTAATGTTCTCGTGACGGCTCCCTTGGTTCTTTTTCTCCCTCGGTGCCGGTTCCTCTGGCATTTTCGGATTCTTCACCGGAGGCTTCCGGAACGTCCCTCGTTGTTCGGCTGTATCTCCTCGAGCGTCCTCCGACGTCCCACGGCGTTGTTGCATCTTCCTCGTTGTTCGGCCGTTGCTCGAAGTCCTCATCCTTAGTCGTTCTGGAGTCAATTCCTGGGTTGCTCAGGTGGTGTCGCGTTCTGGGTCCCCTTAGTGAATAAACATTTCTGACATTAGCATTGGTGTTCCTATAGGTCGTCCATTCGGGCTGCACGAACCAGCAGCCAGAAAGGATGGCCGGGTACGCAAGCAGAGGGTCGCAACTAGTCACGAGCATGCAAGCGGCCCAGCCCCCAGTCCAGCCGCCGGACTCGTCGACCCTAGATGTCTTCTTTCTTCATTCTTCTTCGCCTCCAGTTTTCCCATCCTTGACCTCCTGATGGCCCCTTTCCTCTTCGTGGCCTCTGGTGCTGCTCCAGGGGACCGTCTCGTTGCAGCTCGTCAACGGCCCCGTCTCCGCGATGTCCCCCCCGACCGATCCGTGCTTCGCACGTCCGTCCGGTGGTTGGGGACACCATTTCCCGTCTGCTGTCCACCCTGTCGAGTTGGGCCTGTTGGTACGCATGTACCGGGGAGCCGCCCAGATCCAAGTCAACAGGGCTAGAGGAGCGGTTCCACGTATGTCCGCGCTCCCCTGCGGGCTGCTACTCTGTCGTAGCACATTCGGGGAATTCGGGGCCGCATCCAAGCCGCGGTAGCAGTCCCCCGACACCTTGTCCCTCGTCGTGGGGTATCGTGTTCCCTGTAACAGACTCAAGAGCGGGGGCCGGGCTACGAAGGCAACCTCCGCAGCCCAGTCCACGGATTAGTTTAAACTAATCTTCTTTCTTGAGTCTTCTCTGCATGTTGTGTTCCTCGAAAGTCTTCATTCCTCTTGTACTTGTCCCTCGTATTTCGCAAGGCGTCGCACGTGGACCACCTTACACTTCTTCCTAGGCGAGCGTTGGATCCTGTAGACGACGTCGTTGATCTTGTTCACTAGTGTGTAGGGTCCTTCCCAGTCGGACTTTAGTTTTGGGCACTTCCCTTTCACTCTTCGTGGTTGGAATAGCCACACTCGTTCTCCGGGCTGGAACTCCACCGTTTTTACGTGACTATCGTACCAGGACTTCATCTTCGAGCTGTAGACATCCAGACGGCGTCGAACAAAGTCGTGAATCCTCTTCATTTTTCCTCGGATCCATTCCGAGTATCCCTGCTCGACGTCCTCGTCTTGTTCCACTTCCGGCGGCAGTCCTCTCCAAAGTTGTGCGGGTAAACGAAGTTCTTGACCATACAGGGTCATCGCTGGTGTGACTTGGGTAGCCTCATGTCGCGCTGATCTATACGCGAGGAGGAACATGGGAATCCACTCGTCCCAATCTCGTTGGTGCTCTGCAACGAACATTGCGAGATATTGGAGCAATGTTCTATTCAAACGTTCTACCATCCCGTCGGATTGAGGATGCAGGGGAGTTGTTCGCGTTTTCCGGACTCCTAACAATTTCATCAGTTCCTTAAACACGGAGGATTCGAAGTTCCTTCCTTGGTCCGTGTGTATTTCCAACGGTACACCATGACGACAAACTACGTTGTGCAGAAGAGCTCTTGCCACTGTGACAGCTCGCTGGTCAGGCATCGCGATTACTTCCGGCCACCGGGTAAAGCAGTCCGCCACGACCAGCATAAACCTGTTGCCGGCCTGAGACCTCGGGAGCGGACCCACAACGTCCAGGGCAAGCCTCTCGAACGGAGCTCCCACGTTGTATATTCTCAGGTTCCCTGCTCCCTTTTGCCGTGGTCCCTTCTTCGCCGCACAGGTGTCACACCGCCGGCACCACTCTCGAACGTCCTGTCGACACGTGGACCAGAAGAACTGTTGGCGGATCTTTGCCAAGGTCTTATTTTCTCCGAAGTGTCCAGCTGCTGGCGTATCGTGGAATTCTCTCAGCCCTCTGCGACCCTTTCGCGCGGCACTACCAACAGCCATGATGGTGTCGCCGCACCATCGTGGGACTCCCATTTCCTGAAAAGCAAACCTTCATGAGTTTCCAGCGAGTCCCAGATTGACCAGTAGTACTTCAGTGGGGGGGGGGGGGAGAAACGAGCAACGTCTTGCCAGACGGGCTTCTCTCCTTCCCCCTTCTTTTTCAAGATGAAGCCAATGTCTTCATCTTCTTCTTGACTTCGTTTCCATTCACTCTTCTTTTCTTCGCAGAATATCCTGTGAATTTTCTTCGTGCTATGCACTTCCTCTTCTGCTTCCTTTTTATCCAGTCGGTCACATTTCTTACAATCTTCTTCGATGCAAGGTCTTCTAGAAAGTCCATCGGCGTTTCCGTGTGCTCTTCCTTCTCTGTGTCGGATTTCGAAGTCGTATTCTTGTAATCGTTCAATCCAACGGGCAACTTGTCCTTCGGGGTTCTTGTGATAGGACCCCGCCTATGGCGAGGTCGGAGGCATCCGTATCCAGGATGAAATCCTTGTCCATCACCGGATAGGCCAGCACCGGCGTTCCGGTTAGTCTCTTCTTTAATTCTTGAAAAACTTCTTGACATTCTTCGGTCCAATGGAAGTTTTGTTTGGCCTCGGTAAGGCGATGCAGGGGTTTGGCGATCCTGGAGAAATCCTTCACAAATTTCCTGTAGTATGTGCACAATCCTAAGAAACTTCTCAGTTCCGTAATGTTCTTCGGCTGTGGCCATTCCGAAATCGCTTTGACCTTCTCCGGGTCCGTCTTGACTCCTCTCTCGTTGACGATGTGGCCCAGGTACTTCACTTCCCGGCAGAAGAAGGAGCATTTCTTGGGGCTCATCAATAGTCCGGCTTGACGTAGACGCGAAAACACTGTTCGAAGGCGTTCGAGCTCCTGTTCAAAATCCTTCCCGTAGATGATGATGTCGTCCAAGTAAACCAAGCAGGTCTTCCAGGTCAGGCCTCGCAGTACGTCTTCCATCAAGCGTTCGAAAGTTGCAGGGGCGTTGCAAAGTCCGAAGGGCATCACCTTGAACTGCCAAAGTCCTGTTCCAACGGAAAAGGCCGTCTTCTCTCTGTCCTTCTTATCCATAGAGATTTGCCAGTATCCACTCTGCAAATCCACGGTGGAAAACCACGAAGATCCGGTGAGAGCGTCCAGGGTGTCCTCGATACGGGGCAGAGGGTACGAATCCTTCTTCGTTATCTCGTTCAGGCGTCGAAAATCCACGCAGAACCTTATGGTGCCGTCCTTCTTCTTGACAAGGACGATCGGAGAAGACCACGGGCTGTGTGATTCTTCGATGACGCCCTGTGCCAACATCTTCCTGAGTAGTTCCTCCACTTCTGTTCGTCGGTGTAAAGGCAGCCTCCGCGGTGCTTGCTTGATGGGGCGGCTATCTCCAGTGTCGACGACATGCTTCACCCGTTCGCAATTCCCGATCTGATTCGAGTCCTTGGCGAAAACGTCCTGAAATTCACGGAGTAATTCAGCGAAAAGTTTCTTTTGTCTTTCTGCCAAACCTGACGAACAGCGTGTGTACAGCTCTTCCAAATGCTGTGGGACGACCGTTTCCCTTTCTTCCTCTGCGTTCTTCTTCTCGGGGGTTGGCTCTCCAAAGTGGATATCCGGTTTGCCGGGTAGGCTTAGCACACTCCGAGCTAAGTCGATGCTGCAGCGGTGTTTCTTCAAGAACGCCGCTCCTAAGATGCACTTTTCCACCATGTCGACTACGTAGAAGTCTTCTATGCTCGAGAGTTCTCCCACGCTGAGTTCCAATCTCTTCTTTCCAAACACTTGGATTTTCTCTCCAGTGGTGGAGCGAATGTCGACCTTCGTCCTAACGAGGTTCCTGGTGGGGCAAAACTCCTTCTCCAGAAGGTTGATCGGAGAACCTGTGTCTAAAATAATCGGACAAGGGTTTCCATTTATTGTTCCACATACGTAGATTTCTCCAGTTGGATTCCGCGCAGTCGCCTCCTGTATCGCCACACTTTTGACGACCGGGGGACTGCTCCATACGGTCCGGCGTCTCCCCTTTACGCCGTCCTCTTCCCGTTTCCCTCAGGTTTCTTACTGGTCACTCTTGTCTGGCCGTTTTTGGCCTGGAAACAATCCTTCTGCATATGTCCCGTTTGTCCACAAAGCCAGCACTTTGGTTTTCTTAGTCCGTCGTCCGTTCGTTCCTCGTGTCTGCCAAATCTTGACTGTTTCGCCGGGAACCTTTCAAAGTTGTTAAACGGTTTAGCCTTTCGTTTTTCTGCGTATCGTTCTCGCGATTCGGACGCGGGACGGCGAGACAGTCAAGATTTGGCAGACACGAGGAACGAACGGACGACGGACTAAGAAAACCAAAGTGCTGGCTTTGTGGACAAACGGGACATATGCAGAAGGATTGTTTCCAGGCCAAAAACGGCCAGACAAGAGTGACCAGTAAGAAACCTGAGGGAAACGGGAAGAGGACGGCGTAAGGGGGAGACGCCGGACCGTATGGAGCAGTCCCCCGGTCGTCAAAAGTGTGGCGATACAGGAGGCGACTGCGCGGAATCCAACTGGAGAAATCTACGTATGTGGAACAATAAATGGAAACCCTTGTCCGATTATTTTAGACACAGGTTCTCCGACGGCCTCGATCGAGGGACATTCTCTCGACGGCCTCGATCTCGAGGGCTCTGGTCACGGCGGCCCTTAAAGACGTAAAACCGCCGAGTCGCAGTTCCCGCTGCATAACCGAGCTCGACAATGCCGTAACGAATTGCGACGCGGCCAGCTTGTCGCGTGTTTCTGCCGGGCACTCGGTGAAAGCAGATTGCGCTAAGCGCTCGATCTTGGTGGCAAGCGAGGAGATGCTCTCATCTCTCCGCTGCCGATGGCTCTGGAAGAGTACATAGTTTAGATTTGACAGATTCTTTGCCCCGTAGCGGAATTCCAGCGCGGAAACTAATTCCGCGAAACTTTCACATTGGGCGGCGGAGAGCGTCGTAAGGACGCTCCTCGCTACGCCTCCGAGGGAAGCAATCAAGGCTGTAGCCTTTTTTTGGTCATTCCAACCATTTGCGCGTGCGATGGTATCGAATTGCACCCTGTACTCTTCCCACGAGTTCTTTCCGTCAAAGATTGTCGGTTTAACTGCGTATCCCAAGCTGAGTCCGCGCGGTTCCGACAAGGGGGTAGCGGCGGGGGCACTAACGGGTGTGGGGATATCCGTCGGCGGAACACTATTTACAACACTATTTACAGGTACGTTCTCCCCACCCCGCGGGTTCGCGCCACTACCAACCGAGCTCTGTCCATTTTGTAACGAAGCGGTTACGATCTGAATTCGCTCCTCCATATTCGACAGGCGTGCCTCGAAGGCCGCCTGTGTTCGCCGGTCCTCTGTGTCCTTCTCTTCTCTGCGGCGATCCTCCCTCTGCCAGCGGGCTTCGTCGTCCTTCCTCTGCTCCCGCATCTGTCCCACGATGCTTAGTTGAAGAGAGGTGAACAGCTCCTGTAGAGAGGCATCACCCGTCGCTGCAGGAGAAGGGTTCGCGGATGCCGCGGATGCACGAGTGGGCATCCCACTTCTGACACCATTGTTACGAATTTGGTTCGGCATAATATAAGTTAACTGAACGACAACGGTAGTAGAACATGTAATAAGGAGTTAACAAGAGTAATACAGAACTATACAGGAACCGGTAACGAATACAATCGGTTATATAATGTAATATCGAGGCGTCTGCTAGTAATGGTGGCTGACTTTCGAATGACAGCTTGACAGGCGATCAATCCGATCGCCTTCTTCTCGCTGTCCCTTGTCTTCGTCGCGAGCACCAGCGGGCCATGGATCCTCTGTATAGGGTGCTCGCAACAATATAATAAGCTTTACATAAAAACTCTAAATTACAAATAGTTAGCTGGTATAAAAATATATTATTTTGTACATGCATGGTACAAATTTTCAGAAAGTTATGCGAAAGACGATGCTTTTCTGTCGAATCGAACCTTCTCCGCACAACTTCCAAGTCTGTGACTCTACATAAAAAGTCTATTAAAAAATTTTGGCGACTTACCTTGTTAATTGAGACAATAATTCAGTCTTATGTGGTGTAAAAACTAGTGACATTTCAGAAAATTTTGACAACTTTTCATATTTGACACTTGGTAGGTTATAAAGCGATGACACTTTTTAGGTTATAATTCAATAGTATCTGTTTAATTCCCCTGGCCGTCGCGAGAGGCGTCATGATCCCGAGAGTCGACGAACGAAACATACACTAGTTTCTTTTGGCTGAAGGTGTGCGTGTAACGCGTATATACGTATTATGTCGACAAAAATTTGGTTGAAGAATCAGAAGAAAACTTCCCGTTTCCAACTGATCCATGAGACAATATTACGATATCTCCGTCATGCGTGGACCGATTTTATTGAATTTGGTCTCATTCGAAAGCTTATATGCGGTTTATATCAGAAAAATGCCTTTAAATATAGAAAATATTGCAGGCGTCATGAGATATTAATGAAATAAGTTTCAGGTTAGGTTGGAATAGCCGGGGGACGAGTAAATGATAGTGGTAGCGACAGTCGACATATACAGGGTGTCTTTTTTCTGTACTTGGCGTCGAGACGCTACCGCGTCTCTAGATATTTTCTGTCAGTTCGAGGATAGAAAATCTGCTCCTCAAAGTGACAGAAAATATAACCTATACGCTAGACCCGATTTCCTAAAGATACTATTGCGGCGTAATAATAATGTTTCGGAAGGATGATAAAAAGTTCACAAATGTAGCGCAAAAGAACGAAATTGCCGCTAAACATGTATTGTCATATAACAGATACATAGGTTATATTTTCTGTCACTTTGAGGAGGGGACCACATAATAATCACGCGCATCCATCCTGCGCATTTTCATTAGCCCCAATTCAACATCCAACACAATTTTATTCTATAATGTTTGTTCATAACTGCTTTCTGCATAAGACGTTTAATTATCTTGTAATAAGCGTATTTCATGTTCTGTTTCAGTGTTTTGCTAATAAAAAATGTCTAACCTAACATACTTCATTTTCTGGGGATATCCCCTCATCTATTTTTCCTTTTCACTTATATAATTCCTTACTGCCAACGTAGCATTGTGTAGCATAAGCACATTTTAAGTAATTAAAATGTATGTACAATGAATTTTCTACGTTTGCTCTATCAGCAGACATTCCATTAAAATATTTACATGTACAACGCAACAGCAAGGAATTTCTTTCCTTATTCAGAATAGAATACGGAAATAGTACACAGCTCCCTCTCGCGTGCACCAGCAGTCGCGTATCTATGGGTATTACCATTTCTGTGCAGAAAAATCTGCTGTAATACCGACCTGCCGAATCGGCCAGGTCACGTGACGTGTCTACCCCCTTAAGAATTATTTTTTTATCATCCGATAAGAATACTAATACAGTAATTCGTCGTTATTGTCCCGTTTTTACCATGCGTAATACGCCCGTTGACTATCCCCACCATTTCTTGGAAACTTGGAGAGTGCGAGAACGTAAGAGTCGATGGCAACTGTTTCGTTTCCTCTCGCTCGCTCTTCGAATTTCTCGGCCGCACGGAATCGTGTCCACATCGCGACGTACGCCCGCCGCCAGCCCCGATCGTCGGGTTTATATCGACGAATTACTGTGTATGGATTCTCATTATTAATGCTCGAGAGAACAATAGACGTGAGATGATACTCTGATGGGAGACAAAAGTAGGTATATATTCACATCACACAAGTTTTTCAATGTTATCTAACTATTCTTAAATCGCTTATTAAACGCCTGCATTGTCTCGCTTGTTTGGTGAGCAAATAAGAGAAAAGTTCGATAATTATATTAAAAATAAAAAGTTCAAATAAGAATAAGTTATATCTAACAGTTCCTTTCTTCTCCTCTATTTCGACCTGAAATTATTTTTGCCACATGTGTAATTAAAGACAAAAGTATATAAATTATCTTACTCTCTTACTACGCGTCGCGTATTATTTCCTAATAAATATTAGAAAAACATTCCTCGTCGTGCAGCTTAAGGCACGTTACAATGGGATCCAAAAGTTCTTCGATTGTCGCGGAGCACAGTATACAGGGTGTCCCAAAAATGTCGCGTTTCCTAGAAAGGGGTACTTAGGGGGTGATTTGAAACAACTTTTTCCTTAGCGAAAATATTGTCCGAAGCTTCGTTAAGGAGATATTAACCAAAAACCCCGACCAATCAGAGCGCGCGCCTTCCGCACGAGCTCCCGCGGTAGCGTTGGCTACGCGGTAGGCGACTGCGCTTGTGCTACGAACGTACGAACAAGCAAGTCCGCATGCATCGACGGAAACCGCGTTACACAGTTTTTTTTAAAAGCAGAATCTTAAATAAGAATAATTTGAAGTGAGAGGACAAGAAGTACGTAAATTTCGTTTTTAAATAAGGCATAAACGAAAAGGTAATGTAACAGAAAATGTACAAGTGATCGTAATTTGTTATTGAGGTAAAAATCCGTAGTTTAACAACGGCCAACACAACTAAAATTAAAAAATAATATTAGGTGTATGAATAAATTCTTTCCGACTGGAATTTCTATCGCGGTGGTATTCAGAAGCTGCCAGAAAAATGGCGAAAGGTAATTAACAATAATGGAAATTATTTCGATGATCGAGTTGTTTTCATATTTTTTAAATCGAACTGTTATTGTACCCTAAAATCGGAAAGAATTTATTTTCACACCTAATAATCACCAATAAATTAAATAAAACTCACCCTTTCGGACATTCCTTTCCTTGCTTTCCTTCCCTTTTCGGAAACCTGTGTCAGTAGGCCACTGTACCGATCCTGGTCATCGGCGTCCAGTGATCAGCTGATCGCAGGGTCAATGTACCGAATATTCACTTCACTGCACGGCTACTAACACTGATCACTGAATTTATTTTTCACGGAACGTGTTGTTCCTACGTTATAAAAATTGGTGGCCGCGAAAGGGGCCGATTACTGTTAATTACTGGGACGAGATTACTACTATTACCCGGCGAAAAGAAAACTCGTGGCAGACTGTCTCGGGCTGTGCAGTCCGCTGCTGTGCAGCGATCAGATACGGACCCGACCGACGATCGTCAAAACAAAAGCGTAGGCCACGTTGGTCAAATCGCTCTATCCCACTCGATCTCGTGTTTCATTCGATCTCTTCGTCGCGCGGTGCGACAATGTATGTGGCAACTTCAGCCAATAACCAAAATACGTGTGCCCCGTCTTTAAAAGTGTGCCCAAATAGGTGACTCAACCAATCGTCACAGCAGCGGACTGCACAGCCCGAGACAGTCTGCCACGAGTTTTCTTTTCGCCGGGTAATAGTAGTAATCTCGTCCCAGTAATTAACAGTAATCGGCCCCTTTCGCAGCCACCAATTTTTATAACGTAGGAACAACACGTTCCGTGAAAAATAAATTCAGTGATCAGTGTTAGTAGCCGTGCAGTGAAGTGAATATTCAGTACATTAACCCGGACGCAGTATGATCAGCTGAGCACTGGGCGCTACCCAACCATAAATCTTTTCGTCCACCGATAACCAGGATCGGTACAGTGACCCAGTGACACAGGTTTCCGAAAAGGGAAGGAAAGCATGGAAAGGAATGTCCGAAAGGGTGAGTTTTATTTAATTTATTGGTGATTATTAGGTGTGAAAATAAATTCTTTCCGATTTTAGGGTACAATAACAGTTCGATTTAAAAAATATGAAAACAACTCGATCATCGAAATAATTTCCATTATTGTTAATTACCTTTCGCCATTTTTCTGGCAGCTTCTGAATACCACCGCGATAGAAATTCCAGTCGGAAAGAATTTATTCATACACCTAATATTATTTTTTAATTTTAGTTGTGTTGGCCGTTATTAAACTACGGATTTTTACCTCAATAACGAATTACGATCACTTGTACATTTTCTGTTACATTACCTTTTCGTTTATGCCTTATTTAAAAACGAAATTTACGTACTTCTGTCCTCTCACTTCAAATTATTCTTATTTAAGATTCTGCTTTTAAAAAAAACTGTGTAACGCGGTTTCCGTCGATGCATGCGGACTTGCTTGTTCGTACGTTCGTAACACAAGCGCAGTCGCCTACCGCGTAGCCAACGCTACCGCGGGAGCTCGTGCGGAAGGCGCGCGCTCTGATTGGTCGGGGATTTTTGTTAATATCTCCTTAACGAAGCTTCGGACAATATTTTCGCTAAGGAAAAAGTTGTTTCAAATCACCCCCTGAGTCACCCCTCTCAAGGAAACGCGACATTTTTGAGACACCCTGTATACAACAATAGTTGAAATTGTATGGAAAAAAATATGGATTATGCTATTTCATAATTATTTAAACATCCAGTTCAGATTTCACGTGAAAACCCGAATTTTATAAAACATAATTCATATTTTTGTTTATAACTATTTTCTAATTGTTTAAACAATTGATAAAACCTCTACGATTTGGTAGATCTAATTGAAAGAAGTAACTTTTGTCTCGAAACTTTTTTTCTATCTCTTACAGTTCGCGAGTTATAACAGAAATTCGAAAAATAGCCGAATTTTCAGGGGTTAAATTCACCCCCTTAGAGTGATTTTGGGCAGCAAAAAAATTGCGTTGTAATCAGAAGGAAATCCCCTACATATCCACAAAGTTTCAGAATTTTTTGAATTTTCGGGTTCGGGATGTTCCCTTGTTAGTTTAATAATAGTTTAATAATAATAATAATTTCACAGACATTAGAATTCTTGATGTGCACACTTCTTCCTAAAAAAATTTATTTCTCAAATAATTGCAAGTAGTAGCAGAAAAGCGCGTTATTTTCATAAAGTATAAACTTAGGGGAACCAAATATAAAAAAATCACGGATACGTTTTGTTACGTATTTTTTAAAAAGTCGGTTGAAATAAAATTTTCATTCTCGGGACTAAGTTTTCTAATGATCAGTAAGGCCATAAGCCTAAACAATAATTTTGAAGCACACATATCCATAATATTAGAATCCATGATTAATAAAGTGAGCCAAGAATAATAAATATTTTGAAGGTCTAAATAAAAAAAAAGAAAGTAACTCTACCGCGTATGAATTTCGAGTGACGCTTGAAGTCCTTAGATTCCAGGTTAAGATGGTAAATAACATCGTAAACAACTACGGTAACCTAGCCACCATAACCGAACTCGATTCCTGAATATTTTGATGTAAATATTAGATGATAATTATCACCCTGCAAAATATTTGATTTTTCAATCTTTGTCAATGTATCAACGCACTGTGCACCGGCTCGACTGGCTGACAATGAGCCGTGCGCACAGTGGTCTCAAATCCCGAAAACGTGGCCAACAGCTCAAATATTATTCAATTTAGGCAAAAATCGGTACTCTGGGGTTTTTGGGGTCGCTGATTACGAATCTAAACTTGAAACTTTAAAAAACAAAATGGCGAATATAACATGACGGACAAAAATAAATATTACACAAATACAAATAGTAAACAAGAATAATCGATAAACATATTATGAAAATGAAATTTCAGTGTCCGAGTTTTCTTCCGAACTATCTGAGTCATCATCAGACAATATGTCTATTTCGGAGCAATCAACTTCTGCGCTGTACTCTGTTATAATAATAATATCACTTTTTGGTGAATAGCACTGGTCTTTCGCTTCCAATATAGTTTTGTATGGCGGATATAGGTTGCAATTATTTTCTTTGCTTATTGCTGTCAAACCTAAATATTGTCTTTTTGATAATTTCTGTTCGATTAAGACCAAAAGAGCAGCATCACCTGACAATGTTGTTTCACTCTTTGATTCTATAGCTCGTCTGTATCTTGCAGCTATTGATGGACATGTCACCTCTTTCACAATTTTTGAGGCGTTTAATTTTCCCTCGGCACAAAGGCTCATCTGTGTGGCATATGACAGAACGTCTATTGTGTAATTTGTCCGAATGTCTTCAGTTTTCCTTCGTTTTGTCCTTTCACTCGCAGACGAAAATTCTAAGACTGGACGACCAATTTTAGTTTTTGTATTAATTGGGATGGCTGCAGGTACACGGAAGGAATAAAAACGTTTAGCCAATCCTCAAATTTTTTAAAGAATTTCTGTTCAGTCCTTTTTACGCTTTGCCACTTTGATCTCATCTTATTCAATAGTGCGTGTAAGGCTGATTTCATTTCGTGTTCAGTGATTAGAATAGAACATCCAAACTTCTTGGACAGCTGCTCCTCGAGATGTTGTAGTATGTCGCTGAAGTTGCTCTGAAGACGGTTCTTCAACATGACGAATACTTCCTGCCTGGTGACCCGGACTTCTGTGTCACAAGATCCTAAAGTTAAAACGGTAAAAAATGTGCTGTTGATACGTCTTGGCTACGCGCCTACCTACGAACCACTTTCGCGGGCAGTAAGGCAGCAAGATATATTTAAAATTGATAATTTTTAATGTTTACAAAAAAATTTTAAAATATGCATACGATGCAGAGAAAATCATTCTTGTACAACTTTGTACCATAAGGATGTATAATAAATGTCATCTAAATGTTACAAAATCGTCAAATAGTTCAAACTCGTTGAGGAGAGCAATTTTACTCTCGTATGAGCAGGGTGGCACCTAGTGGCAGTCAATTTTTTAAAAATTTGCAAGGTATAAGCATTAGCAATAGGCCAGAACAAAAATTTCGGTGGAAGTTCGTGGAAGTTACAACTTTTCAACTACATTTATAAAATACGTGGGCCAAGTTTTGCTTCTACGTTCTCCAAGTAATTTTGCAGTCGTGCAACCTAAACGCTAACAGTTATGGTTACTTAAGAGTAAACAAATATTCTACTTACTTCCTGGAGTAGTATCCATTTTTCGCGATGGAAATTGATCAACTCTTTCAGGAGTTATTGACTTTCAAAATCGGTGTTCGAGTTTGTATCGGCGCGCGCAGAAAACGTTTCAATAACAGAGGTTAACTTTGAATTGACTTACCTGTCAAACCATAACCATTTTGCCGTTTTCCATGCCGGTATTTTATGGCCAGATTATCACTGTACCCAACCCAACGGCTAAAAATCCCGAAATTAAAAGTTCATTTTCGACCTTTTGGCCACGTTTTCCGGATTTGAGGCCACTGTGGTGCGGTACTATATTGTACAGGGTCCCGAAAATGGTAAGTATTTGAAAAAAAATGAAAGAGGAAAACTTTTACTGTCTTTTATATCCAACATAATACGGTACGTCAATTTTTGGTGTTCACAATATTTTCCGTGAAACCAAGGTGACCTTCAGTTTTTTAAATGGAATGCTATATATTTGATTATCCAATATGAACGCGACTGCCAAAACAGATTCAACTATATGGTATACAATGACCTTGAAGGCCACACAAGGTTGGGAATGAAAGAAATAGATTCAATCCACTGGATAGATAGTTCAATATATTTCTTTCATTCCTGACCGAATGTCCAATTTCGTGTGGAATAACTCTGATCAACGTTAATTGGTTTACTAAATATCTTATACATATATTGGCAATTCATTACAATTATCTACTACGATCCTAGATGGTACATATTAGTTTTCAAAGGCTACTATGGTGAATGCAATAGCATTTCGTAACATTGTACCTTGGGTTGTTGTACGTTTCATAGTATTTTCCAATATATATGTATACAGACAATTATAATTAAATCATTAACTAAATATTTATTCAAACGTTCAGTATTCGATCGCATTAATCTTTTAATACAAGCATTTGTTCGTAGTCGATCAGTAGTTGAATACAAATATCGCCAATTTTACATAAACAAGAGCTACGTAATCTGTACAAATAATCTGTTGTGTGCAGAGAATAATACGTCTACGGAAATCAAAGAGAAATTATATCAATCCCACACAGATTAAAGTTCAGTAGAAGAAGAAAAGAGCTATTCTACATACATATACCCGTACAGCACACTCTCGTTGCAGCAAAGTTGCAGGATGGTTGCAGTGCAAGATTGCAATGTTGCCGCGACGTTGCTGCAACTACCATTTAAATCTTAAATATTTCCGTTGTTTTTAATGATACGAGAAAATGTCTCTGGAAAAAAATGATTACTAGACAAAAAGGACAACATATTACACATGGTTGAATTTGTATTTTTATTGGCTATAACGTTATAGCCAATGAAAATACGTCATCCCATTAAAAAAACCATCGATGATCTTGAAATTTCGGGAAATATAACCTGGAGAACAAAATCGTCTCCGTCGGAATAATTGTCTCTCTGAAGCAAACATTCTTTTCCTTAGACATTTTCTCGTATCATTAAAAACAACGGAAATATTTTAGGTTTAAATGGTAGTTGCAGCAACGTTGCGGCAACATTGCAGGAACGTTGCCGCAATAGTGGCGCAACGTTGCAGCATCATTGTGGAAACGTTGCCAAACGTTGCTGTAACGTTGCAGCAAAGTTGCAGGATCGTTGCAGCGCAACGCAACATTGATGCAACTATGCAGCAATAATTCTATGTCCGCCCCGTACAATGTTGCACGGCAACGTCGCAGCAACGTTACATCGACATTGCGCTGCAACCATGCAACACTGCAAGGTTACTGCAACCATCCTGCAACGTTGCCGCCACGAAGTGTGCTGCATGGGTAATAGCAGCTTGGCTACCATTTCTTACGGGCCCCATACACGTTGAGATCTGTATCGATACGTGCGTCTGAGATTTGTGTCGTTGAGACAGAATCATAACACCTCAGTTCAGTTCAAAACGCGGTTTCATGGAATTTCTGGGTAAAATTCTCAAGTGCTAAACTTTTTTTCAGGCTGTTGCATCTAAAACATCTAAAAGTGTTCGTCTAGGAAAACAAAGTGAACCATGGTAGTGCGATACAAGAGACAACATGTACGCTGAAACATGTAGATATCCATATCAGCTGGACGCTCGAGGTATTGACGTTTCCGTACATTGATACAGGCGACGATACCAACTGTTACGGATACATCGAAACCGAGACAGTCCAATACACATTGAGATTTGTATAGTATACTGATACTTGCAACATGTGTCGATTTGGATCTCAACGCGTATGGGGCCTTTTAATTCGACATAAAAGAATTGCAAGTAAATTGTTTCCCTCTCCCTCCCCTTTTCGCTCTTTCATTCTGATTGAAATAAAGAAACAATTCATACCTATTTGTAATAAAATGATCGGGTTTGTAGTAACAAAACAAAAGTCTTTAGCTTTTATAAAAACGTCTGTAAACGGTCATCGCGCGCATTCCACCCCGTAAATTCGTGTTTCAGACGGTTGCCGTTCAATACCAAAGTTTTTTAATGGATTTCAACACTATGAAGCCCGAAAGAAGAGACAAAATTTGTATTTAAACCGTCGCAAAATCTTATTCCAATCGGGCAATAGGTGTCGTCAAAGTCAGGTCCTCCAAACAAACAAGGCAGGCGCATTGACGCGGTATCTTCATAAGGGCTCATCTGAAATAAAAAAATCAAGTGAAATTTATAGGCTTGTCTTTGTCCGTAACGCGGTGCGGATTCAAAAAAGATTGCGACCTTGATTTTTGTAGCGCATCAGAAATTAAAGTTCTGATTTTTTTCGAAAGTTCTAAGCTTTTTGAACATAGAAAATATTCTACGGTAACTTACCGGAAAAATGGCCCATAGCGTAAAAGAAAATATATTTCTACATAATCTGGCAGAGTTTGAAGAATCTACGTAGTTCATTCGGGAGTCGAGTTATGCTGTCGACGCGGTTCTAAAATATGAACCTACAGTTTCGAGAAAACCGTGTTCAAAATCTTCAAATACCTATATCTGAAAGTACACGCAATTTTTCATTTTACCTCTAGTCAGCTATTCCTGCTGATTTATATGTAATAAGATTCTCTCATTTCTTCCACTAATTCTCGTGGTCCGTGTGGCTAAAACGCTCGCTCTTCTCAGATGCGCAGACGGTGCACATCTTGCTCCTCGCAGTATTTATAGGCTTCTACATCGATTTTAATTACCATAGCTGTGATAATCTTTCGCGGTGGCATATTACTACCATTAACAGTGCATGTAGTAATATCTACGGCTATTTCCACGATTTTTACGCCGCTTGAAAGCGTTTTCAGTACTATTTTCCATACAGGTGAGTTATAACTCTCATTATTAGTTTGGTTGGAGGTACAGATGCACAGTTTCCGTAATTCTTCGTTTGACAACTCTTCGTATATAGGCGTGGTTGCTGCAGTTACATCACCGGATATAAAGGCTTTTTATATTTGTATTCGTCTACTTTCCCATAGCATTTGCACGTTGCCATAGTGCACCATGTATCGAATCCTTGCGGACATTAGCAGCGCTGTGTTTCTTCATCCTTGAAAGTTTTATGGAAATATGTTGCCCCAATTTGGTTCCCCATTCCTTCCCAACACGGAAATTCAAAAAACAATTATGAAACTTTGGGGATATGTAGGGTATGTATGGCGCAATTTTTTTTGCTGCCCGAATTTACTTTAAGGGGGTGAAATTGACCATTGAAAATCAGGCTATTTTCCGATTTTGTGTTATAACTGTAATAGATAGAAAAAAGTTTTCAGACAAAAGTTACTTCTTTTAATTAGGACTAACATTTAGTAACTTACAGTTCTTACAGTTCGCGACCCATACAGCACGCTTCGTGGCGGCAACGTTGCAGGATGGTTGCAGTAACCTTGCAGTGTTGCATGGTTGCAGCGCAATGTCGATGTAACGTTGCTGCGACGTTGCCGTGCAACATTGCACGGAGCTGCATAGTTTCATCAATGTTGCGTTGCAATATTGCACTGTAACGATCCTGCAACTTTGCTGCAACGTTACGGCAACGTTTGGCAACGTTTCCACAATGTTGCTGCAACGTTGCGCCACTATTGCGGCCAACGTTCCTGCAATGTTGCCGCAACGTTCCTGCAACTACCATTTAAACCTAAAATATTTCCGTCGTTTTTAATGATACAATAAAATGTCTAAGGAAAAAAATGTTTGCTTCAGAGAGACAATTATTCCGACGGAGACGATTTTGTTCTCAAGGTTATGTTTCCCGAAATTTCAAGATCATCGATGGTATTTTTTAATGGGATGACGTATTTTCATTACTATAACGTTATAGCCAATAAAAATACAAATTCAACCATGTATAATATGTCGTCCTTTTTGTCTAGCAATCATTTTTTTCCAGATACATTTTCTCGTATCATTAAAAACAACGGAGTTAGGGTAAACAATACAGTTATTCACCAGGGTACAGAAGTTGACCACTTCAAATTTCTGCCGCCATAGTCTAATGAACCTGCGCGTTTCCGCATTAATGATGCACTTTGATCAGAAAAGACAGTTCTAGCTTTCGTTTCAACCAACAACCGATGATTTCAGTACACGCGTTCCGTCGTGAGATCGTCGGAAAGGAAAACTCGCAATTTCAACTCTCAAAGAAGGTAAGGGCTTAGCGGGCATCTTTACCCCGGGTCCACACCAAGGCGAACACGAACAAAAACATTGTTCGCGAACTTTTTCGTCTGTTCTTGCCAAGTCCACATTGCTGCGAACATGAAAAAACTCAGCGTACGTTCACATACGGTTCGTGAATATGGAAGTGACACCGATGGATTCCTTATGTTTTTCCGATGAAAATCATACCAAATTTCGTGTAAATCGAGCTATTTTTAACGAAGTGAATTTGAAATTATGCAAATCATTTGTTCATGGAATTTTCTTCATTGTGGTCCGAATTATGTCGTTCTTGGTATTATGTTCATCGGAGAAACATAAGGAATCGATTGGCGTCGTTTTCGCAAAGACCTGATGAGAAATTCGGAGCTGGAGATTCCTCACTTCGTAATGGGTATTCCTGTCTCCCCGGGGGTCGAAGCCTTCGACTCGAAGACCATGACGCTCAGTGTGGCTCCAATTATGGAACGGTACTCTATGAGATCTCGAGAGTCTCGAGTATCTCGGGTAGTTTACCCGGGTAGCGCCTACCCGGGAATTTTTTTTTTCCCGGGTATCTCACGGGTACCCGGGTACCCGTTCTCCCGGGTATCAACAGCTCTAGTCGGTACGATAATTCGAAGATCAAAGGCGCTTCACGAAAGAAAAAAAAGAAAAGAAGAAAAAGAAGGAGGCAGAGAGATGCAAAGAGAAGAAGAAAAGGAAGAAAAGAAAGTGCAAATGAGAGATAACTCTAAGAAGCCAAAAAAAAAAAAAAAACGAATGAGACGCCAATGAGGCCGCAGCGAAGTGCACGGCACACGTCGTGAAGGGTGCACATAAAACTCACCCTGCCCCAAGACAATATGTCTTTGATTTTGGTATATTGACAGATGGTTTTAATAAAAATGATTTTAAAGTAAAAAATATGGCATTTTCTTTTATATTCAGTAAGTGGTCAACAACTGTACCTGGACCGGTCAACAACTATGCCACGACCGGTCAATAACTATAATTTTGAATTATGTTTCTTTATAATAGCATAACATCGAAACTACTGATTTCTTCAAAGTTTCTTTGCTGTTATAATCATCTTCGAAACTTTTCTTTTCGCCTGGTATAACGAAACTTCATTTATAAAATTCAAGTTACTTATTCCATAGCGTTTACCTAAATTGAAGCTCTTAGGTGGTCAACTACTGTATCGTTTACCCTATTTTAAGTTTAAATGTTAGGTGTCTCACCCTGTATATTTTAATGTGTGGAATGACACAGGGTGGAAGTTGTAGTACATACTTAGTATTACAAAACCCTAATGAAGTTTGTCAAAATGAGCCTTCGTTTTTGAATAATTTGAGTTTAAAGTTTTGCACGGTAGGAGTATAAGTTCGAATACGTTAGCAGGCTTATCAATCAGTGGTTGTAGCTGCGGCGGTAAAGTGTTCGCCTACGACGCTACAGGTCGCCGCCGGTTCGATTCCCCTTGGGGGAAAAGAATTTTCTATGAGAAAAACGGGCTTTATAATTCTATGATTCCGCACACATTCAATATAGGGTAAACCAACCAGTGAATGACCGCATTGTTGAATGAGAAGCCCAGTAAATGACCGCATACTTTTAATAAGAATTGTACTTATTAATGTTTGCTTAATACGCGTAACTAAAAATATGGGATATTAAAAGTGCAACTACACTCCATTTATAAAAATATAATAATTTTTAAATTTATAATTGACATTTCTTTGCCTAATGGTCATTCACTGGTATGCGGTCAATTACTGGTTGGTTTACCCTATATATACCGTTATTTATAGTTTTGGCCCAACTGCCCGAAACGTTGCAGGAGGCGGACATAGAATTATTGCTGCACCCTTGCTGCAGCGTTGCGTGAAACATTGCAATCTTGCACTGCAACCATCCTGCATCTTTGCTGCAACGAGAGTGTGCTGTATGGGGAGTTGTAACGCAAAATCGGAAAATAGCTGAATTTTCAGAGATCAATTTCATCCCCTTAGAGTGAATTTTGGCAGCAAAAAAATTGCGTATAATTAAAACATATCCCCAAAATTTCATAATTTTTTAAATTTCCGGGTTGGCGATCTTTTCTTGTTAGACGAATAGCAAGATCGTAGTAAGAAACTGTTGAAAAAGTTGGCCAATTAAAAAATTTGTAAGCCTTCCTTTACAGTCGCGTCCTTACCCATTTTTTAAAAAAATTCTCAATCTTGAGCATATTCTCTTCGAAACGTGATTTACGCGTTACTTCTTGTTTATTCGATAATTATCTCCACAAGGTTCTGACTCAAGAACACGTTTGTGCTCGCAACGGGGATCCAGTGGAACGCCCGATGATCGCAGGTGGAACACGAAACAAATTCATATCTCTGTGAATTTTCTGAATTTACGCATGGGAGCACGCAGAAAATATTCGCGAAGAGTTCTACTTTACAAAGAAAATCGATAAACCGATTTTTTAGAAGTCCCATAGTATCGAAACCCCGTAAGGACTCTTTTGTCTAACGTTCTTTGATAGCGTTACATTTTGTGGCACCAGCATCGCGTCGAAATTAAATGATCGGTGTTGAATGGGCGAATATTTATAAATGGTTGAACATTTTTTACAGCGATCCGCAATGAGAGATGCATTTGACACGATTCTCGCCTATTTGGCGTTAGCGACGGTAAACAATGTTGTCGTAAACGTGGTGGCCACTTGTATTTTAATATTAAATTTGAACTTGAACACACAACATTCAGGTACTTAGTTCCTGAATAATCTACTAAATTCAAGAATTCTTTCAAATTTCGTGCAAAACTAATTTGGAATACAAGAAACCCTTGTACAAAGTTTAAAATCGATTTACCGCATAGTTATCGAGAAATTGTTAATTAAAGTTCATGCATTTTAACACAGTGGCATATGGCGGAGTCAAAAAAAGAGGGTTGCAGGTTCAGTTTTTCTTCTGAAACAGGAAAACCATATTCAAGAAATGTACCAAAATTGGCACAAAAGTACATCGAAATGTCAGGAAATGAATTGATCAATTTCTGCAAAACTGACCACATAGTTTCTTCGTAAATGTCCATAAAAAAATAGGTTACGTGCAAATTTTTCAGAAACTTACGTAGAGCAATCAACGTGGCAACGTCGCACAATCGATGTGTTTAGACATTTAAGTAGCGAACGACGATTCAAATTCATATGAATATTTGTCTGACATTTTGGTTATAAAAGACGCTCCGAATGAATGCGACGTTGTCAGATCTGCTGCTCCAATTCACTACGCTAAACAATTTAATATTCTATTTTCGTATTACAATTCTTTATATTAACATTGAACTGTTTAAAATATATATACATGATGTTAAAAATTATTATTATTATTTCTATAGTATCATACTACTTTACATTTATCGTTTATTACCCAACTCTAATTTGACTAACTTAGTTGGTTAGGAACTACCTTAAATAAAATATGAAGTGTTTAAAACCTTCGAGATCTGTCAAGTACACTCTGACGTAACCCATTATTTTTTATTAAAAATATTTGATTGTACAACCACCAGTGGGTGGTGGTCCACAATTTGAAAATCAGTAGAATACGCAATCAGTACGAAAGAAAATCATTGTCATGCCCATTAATGATCGACAAGGAAGGACCTTAGACAATAAAGGCGCCCATGAAAATTTCGTGAAACTATTACACTACAAAAATGGAATGACTGTATTGGGAAACTTAGTGGAGGCGTGGCTTAGATTTCAGCGCTGTGGTGGTAAGTTGGCAAACTATTGACTGTAGGTCCGGATCCCACCAAACATTCCGAATAAGTATTTTTTAATCGAATAAGTAAAAATTTAGGGTTCAAAAAAATTAAAAAATACTCGTTTTTCACAACATGTCAATATGAACACTGTTAATCATATGGACTTCGACGGATTTCGGCCTACTCTCAGTAGTTCAATTTTCTGCCACTAGTTGGCGTATCGAAATTCTAGGTTTCCCAATACAGGATGAATCAGAAGAAACAGAATACTCGAATATTTCTGTTTGATTTGAAAAGCAGAGAAATGTGTGTATACAGGTTGATTCTCTAGTGGTATTCACTGCATTTTACTCGGAAACAATAATCGATACAAAATGAAGGTTAACAATGTGCCTGGCGTCGTCACGCCCTGGAATTCCTATCTTGTGCATGGTTTTAGCGCGATTTCACCCAGATAATTTTTTAAAAGCGTCAAAAGTATTGCCCAAGCGTCCCATAGTGTTTGGTTTGAAAACAAACCGAGCTCAGAGTTCATACTTCGCTTCGTACATACTTCGCTGCCTCGGGGACTATACCTACCTCGCTCGTGTGCAGTCGTGCGCGATAAAGCCTGTGCGTGGATGAGTCATCCACTAAGAAAAGTTAAAAAAGTTATTTTTTATTTTCTAGTTCTTAGGGTTTGTGGATTTTTTATACAAATATTTATATATTTTTTATTTATGACTTTTTTTCATAATTTTGCATTGTCATCCAAACTACGCACGCCTGCAAAATTTTAAGTCTATTGGTTAGTTGGAAGTGGGTTAAAATTGAGTTTCCAGATTTGAATCAAACATGATACAAACAAAGAAGCAAACAGAGGATCGAAGCTATGTAAAATCGTTTAATAATAGCCCGAATAAGGTCATATTTGGACTCATTGTCATCGGAGAAACCTCGCCTATCTGTTTGTAGTATTCTCGTGAAGATGTAATAGATAATGTAGAAGTTTAAATTTTCATTATTGAGAAGCGACTGCTCGGAAGGGCTTGACCACCTCGAGGGGCAATTTCCAAAACCCCGACCGTGTAATCACTTTGGATGGTCTTGAAAGTACTAGATATAATGTTGGTTATTTAAATAAAAATGTACATATTTAATTCATTCTCCAATACTACAAAAATATATAATACATTTGATAAGAAGTCGTGTGCCTCTAAACTTACAATTTCCTATTTAATTTTCACGATATAAAGGGCACTCATCCCTTATATAGCGTATCCTCTTAAAAGATCATTTACGACTTTTTTTAAAAAATTCTGGAGTTCTTGAATTAACAAAGTTTTCGAAGGCTTCCACAACCATTGCTTTCGTGACAAAATTTTATTGCTTAAGAAAATGGTTATTTAAATCATGCCCCAAGCATTCTGTATATTTTGTGTAGCTTCTACAGCGTTAACCCTTCAGTGCCCGCACCTAGATCTATTCGTAAATCCCGATTGCTTCCACAAACAATATAACAAAAAAAACGACTAAACTTTATCGACGTATAAAAACAGTTGAAGGAAGACAACAACTGTTGCTGTAGTAACACGATGAAGTTGGGCATCTTTAAATCAACCATTTATTTCCCACCAACTTAATGTTTAATACATTTTGAATATTTACTCGATTGAACTATTCCTAAAGAAAGAATACACTACCTGGGGGACGAGTGTTCTTTATTCCGAAAACTACATGTAATTTTAAGGATACATGATTTATTATCAAGTTTATATTTTTGTACTTTTGAATAAATAAATCTAATATACCTACATGTATATTAGACCACTGCAGGGTGTTTTTTAAAGGTGCTTCAAAACTTTGTAAGCTTGTAGTACCTACTTATTAACAAAATAAGCTATGTGTACTCGACATGGGTCCGCAAATTAACCCTCTCAGAGTACACAGCGATTTCGTATCTCAATAATGCCAGTTAATTCGATGATGCGAATGTGGCAAGTGTGTACTGAATAGGTCTGTGCGAGGACTCGAATATTCCACCAGCTCGAAATCCGAACCGAGCCAGAACTCGGTTTCCGAGCCGAACCGAGCACCTACTCGTACTAACCGAGTGAAGGTAGATTTACACTAGCCGTCTGGACGGCGGCAAGACGGCGGCCGTCCAGACGGCTAGTGTAAATCTACCTTGACCGAGCGACCCGAAACAACTGAGCGGCCCGAATGTATTTCGAAGAAATCGAAATTTCCGAACAGACCGACTGTGTAGAATAGCTTGAAGCTTGAACGTTTCGGGCAGTACGAATGTTTCGAATATTTTAGGAAATGTTTATCTACTGGAATGTGAATAATGGCTCTTTATGCGAATAATTAAAATAAGTAAACTGTAAATGAAAATATTCTGTAACTATTGGAAATAAGTACAAAATTCAAATCCCTTATTTTTCATCCTTTTCATATAATATGTACGAACGTATTCAGGGTCAACTTAATTCTTTTAAATGGAACGCTATATTTTTGTATTCATAATATGATAACGTTTGTTGCAACGAATTGAACGATGTACAACACTTAGTCATTCGGTTTTATGGAAGGTCATAAAATTGCGAGGTCAGCGCATTTCGCACCCCTTCGGCCAGGTAAACCCTACTACTCCACCATGCTACTGTAATTGCCGTCGACTTCACTCCCCGAAGCCACACTCTTTTACGACCTTCCATGCAACGGAATAACTTATATAGTGTTAAACATCGTTCAATTCGTCGCAACAAATGTTAACATGTTACGAATAAAAAAATTCAGCGTCCCATTTAAAAGAATTAAGGGGGGACCCCACCCTGAAGCCACTACACCAAAATACAAAGTTGGGGATTTTTTTGTTCTTATAAATAAAAATATAGGGCTTGGATTTTTTATATAGTTTTAAAGCAACCTTTATTCTGCTGGAAAAAAATTTTTTTAGGAAAAATTGTACGAAATGGCCGCGGACAAAATGGCTTCCCGGAGGACTGCAAACAAAACTGGCCCACACTACCGGGAATGACTGGACCATCTGAGAAGGAAATACAAAGAAGATATATATACTGGAATGTATTATCTTCCACCTAGCGTAGGATCTTTTTGATATTTCAATTATACGATTTTTTACAAGCCAGTCAGTGCAAATTTTTTTGCAAAAAATTAAAGTCAGTTCTTCAAACTGCTATAATTTCCAAAATAATTCGAATTTTGAGAAAATCCTAGGCTAGGTGGAAGATAATATATTCCAGTATATATATCTTCTTTGTATTTCCTTCTCAGATGGTCCATTCATTCCCGGGAGTGTGGGCCATTTTTTTTTGCAGTCCTCCGGGAATCCATTTTGTGTGTATATATATCTCGTATATTTTTATTTATACGAACAAAAAAATCCCTAACATTGTATTTTATTATAGTGGCTTCAGGGTGGGCTCCCCCCTTAAGTTGACCCTGAAATATCTCCCATTTCTCCACCTGCAGAAAAAGTATCTATACCACATAATCTCCCCCTCCATATCGAACAACTTTCGCAAGAACAATTTTTCAATACCTTCAATCCCTTACGAGATATTCCACCGTTTCCAGTTCAAACGGACACGCGCTATAGGTATGCTGTAAACAATTGGATATTATCAAATACTCAACTGTGAAAGCATTTAATTTATTATTCCGATTCGATTTGTTGCAATATTTTAATTCTCTATAGTTGTTCCATAGTCCAAATTCCTTGGAGGCTTTCGAGGCATTCGGCAAATCTAATAAAGTTGGATTGAACAATGGCCTACTTGTCTTGCTTCTTCTAACAGATTCTAACGGCAAGGAGGACAGCAGCTCATGGTGGTTAAGGGATGCACCACTACGGGTGTTCACGCTATGTGGGTGTGCCATTCCTTTGAACTTTTCCTTTGCTTTTGCCGAGATCGGCTGGAAACAGCTCTAGCACCGCTGCGAGCCTACCTTTCCTTTTGTCAACGATCCCGAGGTCCCTTCCTTCGGTGTCGCATGGCAGGCTAACCTTCGGTCTGCACTACTCTAAACACTCCCTGTCCTTCAATTTTTAGCTGTTGCGAGCCACGGCACTCTGTCTAAACTGGCAAATATCGGCAGAAATGTACGTTTCACTTGTAGGAACGGGGCATTTATGGTGTCTGAAGTTGTGCTCGGCTCATTGTCAGATCTGGACGCAGCCAGACAAGCCACCTGAATAGCTTCTACGGTTTTTGAGATAGGAAGAAACGTTTGTGTACTGAACTTTTTCTTGGGTGGAGGCGCTCAGGAGATTTGAACGTTAACTTAATTTTTTTAAATGCAACCATGTATTTTTGAATATCTACAATTGTAGACCCTTCAAATAAAAAAATGTAGTATCCGGGAATTTATTAGTTTCCGAGATACCTATTAATAAAAAATTATTGTTCGTGTTTTTTACCCATTTTTTTTAACTACATACACGTAGCTGCTGGGGGCTTAGGAGCCCAAATCTCGGTCCAAACCTATATCGATACCTCGGAAACGATCAACACAGGTGTAGCCGATTCCGAAAAAATACCAAAATATTTTTATGAATATCTCAAAAGATAAAGGAGTCCGGCAGTAAGATGTATAGAGAAAAATGGTTTAAAACGTTGACCTTGGAATTTTTCAAGGTCATTGAAATCAGTGCTGAGAGCCCTATTCCCAATAATTATCATAAATTTCTATAAACCTTACAGTTCCTAAAATTTTAAGGTCATGTTATGTACGTACGCAGACTTATATATGACACTTCGACGTTTTTCGGGTGCCTGGAATGCACGCGTCCGGTGGGTCGTGGTATTGCCCCTCGCAATGGTGTGGTGCAGCCGGAGGTTTTCCACGAAAAACCGATATTATATTGAAGGCGTTCATGTCCCCACCATTTTCTAAGCCCAATTTCATAGTAATTGTACTCATTGTAATTGTAGTCATTTCAAATCTAGTACGTTTAGACTAAAGTTGCTAATAAGATCGGGTTCAGTGGTGGGTCCGTATTTTACCTGATGTAGAAAAGTGAATTCTCTACGTGTAGAATAAGACGTAGTAAATAGCTTAACTTTATTACGTTGATGTATTTTACTGTATAAAATCATATTGTTTGAAAAAACCGTTGCAGACTGTGGAACGCCATAACCTGCATGGACATACATATCGTATTCATTAAATTCAGAATTGCAACAACATACTTATTGTTGGATGATACATTTTTTCAACCATCTAAAAACAGAACTGCATCTTCGGATTCCACACCGATTATTGATTTTTTGTAATCTTAAAATTTTGCGTTAAGTAAATTCGACAATGTCTTTCGAGTTGGAATTTTATAAGCTGGATTCAATTTATGAACAAAGTTCCTGAAGTGGTCAGATTCAATAATACTAAATGGAATGTTACATCCAAAGAAATAAATTGCTAAAGCTTTATCAATTTCTTCAGAATCCATGTTGATATATGTAAAAATTCGAGTATCTTTTGCACACCAAAGATATGAATTTACTAAAAAATTTCAAATTACCTATAATTTTTATAATTACATTCCAATCTTTCTTTTTAAAGTAATTTAAAATAGTGTGCAGTAAAATTCAATGCAATAGGTAGAGGTTAATAATTTGTATTTGAATTTTTGACATTGAATACATTTTATACATTTTATACAATTATTTACATTTTTTACGCGTGTCACGTAGTAAATTCGTTGTAACGTAGTAAACCCACCACCGATCGGGTTGCATTCCCATTCGAGTATACAACTAAACCATACTATGTACTTAGTACGTCAATTGCTGTTAGGCATTATTTTAAACTATTTCCTCTTTGAGGAAATCCTCCCGGTGTTAATCAGGCCCCGGTTCGTCCGCAGCTAACAAACTCCACAAACCAATCTCAAATCCTTGACTTCGCAGCCGCCTATCTCATTGCTTCGGTCCATAACAGTCATATTGACATTTCTAAATGGAACAGACGATTCCATAACCTATAATGTGTATGTACTTTTTTTAAATGATCTTGAACTTTTATATTTACACCGTAAGTGTACGACTTTACTTTCGCTATGTTATTATATTTCATTATACACATTTCCACTTATGAATTTTAATACATGTTAACATAATAAAGTTTGAATTGTCATTTTTATGAAATTATACCCTTACGCACTACATCAGAAAAAGATGATTTTATTTAAACCTCTTTCTTTTGTTTTCTTTTGGCATAGAATCCTGTATTATAAATATGTTTATTAAATCTTTCACAGTGTTATAAAATCACGAGGAAAGACCTAAAAATGTGTACTCTTTTTAACGTCTACACAAACAAAAACACTGGTCGCAAACGTTCTCGGCCGTCCCCGCCGCGAACGCGAACAGAACTCAGCATACGAACGTTCTCGAGTATGTTCGCATCGGTAGGAACGCAGCGGACGAACATTTCCGACGAAACCTGGCGATCCTCAGCCCTTCCACATCTGGGATTACTCGAAACCAAGCGACCCTTTACGACCACCCGCTGGTAGGTACCTACTCCAAAGAATAATACGCGAAGCAGAAGCTAACAGGTACATATGTATTCACTTTTGCGTAATAGAAAATTTGTATATTTTTTGTTTTACTTTTATGAATATCCAACGTATCTGTATGGGTGAGATTTTTCAAATAAAAATAAAAACAAACACGGCGCAGTTGAGACAAGTTTGAGTTCCGCTTATAATATATAATGGTTGTATAACATCAACATTTTTTATAATAGTCAATAACAGATTTTCTTGAAAAAGAAGATAGGAAAATTCTTGGTAGGAAGTGATTCGTGCTTAAAGCTGTAAGATATTCCTAGGAAATAAGGAGAAAGTATTAACGAGTTATATGTGCATTTATACTTATACGTATATTGTATACACACCAATTTATTAATTTTTAATATCAAATAGCAATATTCGAAGTTATTACTTTTGATCCTCAAATTGACGCTGTTCCCACCTTTGGACTGATTTTAAAAAAATAGCAATAAATTCATTGAATTCCTTTCAGTAACGCAAGCGTTCCAAAAAGATGGGGCGATTTCGGGAAGCTGATTTTAAAAAATCAAAATTTACGGTAGTGCACGCTGTGCGAGCTGCGAACGAGTGTGACGAACAACTCGACAACGGCGCCGCGCATTCACACCAGTGCCGTCTTAACCTGGAGGCGAAAGAGGCAGCCGCCTCGGGACTCCGGAGCTCAGGGGGCCCCTGAACAATTAGATAATTAAAAAAAATTGAATTGTAAAGGCTAGAAAAAAATTGAATATAGGCCCACTAACTATGACGGAAAGAAAATAAAGAATACACCAAAATTTAGATTTTAAAATGAAGACCCTTTTTTCGCGGAACGGAGCCCACGTTTAATCTTATTTATTTAATTGTTTTAATACTTATTTACTTCGCGTGTTAACGCTGTATTTTTTATTTTATTTAATGTAGAACAAGTTAGAGGACCACATATAGAGCTCGCCTCAGGGCCCCCGAAAACGATAAGACGGCACTGATGCACACCTCAGTGTTTATGTATATGTTTTCCTCATATTATGTTTTATGAACTCCCGATTTTTTACATCTCAAATGTAAAAAAAATTATTTCTGTCAAACATTCGATACTCATATTATGTATTTGGTATAGACGATTAATTAAATGTTACCACATCAATTTCCGGACAAGAATTTTTCTATTTATTTATTTTCATAAGGAAATGTTTTACTGACTAAATTGTATAGAAACGTATTGATATTGTAAAATAATTAGGTACATATTGTGGCTGGATCTCTGAATTTCCCGAATTATATCGTGTTTGGTTTGATTTTCATAACAAAATCTAGCAAGTACGTTGGAAATATTCTCATTAAGTTAAGACACAAAATATAGAAATTTTATTCGTGCTTGTCGCGCGTACTATTTCTTTGAAGTACCTACCTGCCGGCGGATGGTCGTAAGCCGTAGCGTTGAGGGTCGCCCGTAAGCAGGCCCACAATTGAAAAGGATGGCAAGGCCCCAGTTTCATGGGTTTGAAAAGGGACAAGAACGAGAAAACAGCCGATGTCCGTCCCAAATGTTCCACTCTGGTGGATCAGATTCTATTCGCGAACGCCCCCTATCCACGTCTACCGTGATCATCCGGACGGTTTCAAGCCGATTATAATACAGTGGGGTCACTTGCAGTGATGCCAGAATCGTGGGACGTGGGACAAATCCTTACCCCCACTATGACCTACCGTCGTCTCCCACTATGGCCTACCGTCGTCCCCCACTTTCTTCCCATCGCACTGCACACAAGCATATCCCTACTCCTGTCCATGTGCTCGGCAGCCGAACAAGCAGCGCACACGGACAGGAGTAGGGATATGCTTGTGTGCAGTGCGATGGGAAGAAAGTGGGGGACGACGGTAGGTCATAGTGGGGGTAAGGATTTGTCCCACGTCCCACGATTCTGGCATCACTGGTCACTTGTTAGCGAACACTGTTATTTCGCGTCCACACCGCGGCGAACAGCGTGCTAGCTAACATGTTAAGGATTATTCATTATGCTTTCTCATTCTTTGTACGCATTGTAATATACTGATCCACTTGACTAATTTAGCATGACCTGTCCACTACTGACAGAATTTGGATTGTACCTGCAGAATAAATAAGCAAATATCTTATAAATATGATACTTATGAAACATAAAAGGAATGAAAAAGTAAATGATGTAGAAGGAGAATACTAAATCACATGCCTTGTTATTCATTTCCATTCATTGAACTGCACAGAATTTCTATACACAAAAAATCATGTCAAGTTTCTTCGTAAAGTTTGATTGTATTATTAAATTCCTAAGAAAATTGTAAAAAAAATTTCAAAAACACAGAAGCCGATGAATTTGATTTTGAAAAAAACTGAAAATTTTCAACTTTGAACATCTTTTGTTTCGAAACGGTAATAGCTATTCGGTTGCTCGGTACGTGAAATTATTCTACGAACCCTCCCGAACCCAACGATCATATAAGTTATTACTGCATTATGAACATTTAAATATGTTTAAACAACGATCAAAGGGAAAAGGACACCCGAAATGCACCCGTTTTTGAAGATCTTTCAATTTATTTAAAAAACTAAGGGTCTCGGAGAAATTCTGACCATACCACGCGATGCGGCAGACAGTTTTTCTGTGGAAAGCATCAACAAAAGTGAGTCACGGTTTGTTTTCAATACAGAAGCGAAATAGTTTGGCAAAACGCGCGGTGCCGACAGTGGTAGTCACGCTGAACGGCAGTGGATCGCGGCACCGCCGTTGACTACCACTGTCAGCACCGTTTTGCACGAAAAAATCCGGATTTGAACTTTAAATAGCCGCCATTTTGTTTTAAATTAATATTTCGGAAATTCCCTCCGTTAATCAGAGAATACATTAAGGGCGAATTCCACTTACGCCCAGATCGCCCGTGAGTTTCGTTAGGGTAGGTTTCCTTGTACGCGACTGGGCGCATCGTCAAGAATTTCAAAGTCGATTTTCTCGAATATGAAGCGCAATATAAAAAAATATTATTCCTTTTTCTCGACTTATTTACTTGGTATAAGTAGAAAAGAAAGAGTAACTTTTTTCATATCGCGCTTCATTTTCGAGAAAATCGACTTTGAAATTCTTGACGATGCGTCCAGTCGCGTACAGGAAAACCTAGCTTAAGGAAAATCACGGGCGATTTGGGCGTAAGTGGAATTCGCCCTAATATACTAATTCTTTTTTGTTTTTTGATTTTAGATAATCTGGTTCCGAATGGCAGTGCTCGCCGCAAAGCCAAATTTTTCAAAAGGCTTCTTGAAATGTTGCTCTTTTAAGTGCAAAAAGTTCTGTAAAAATATATATGCTTCCGCTTTTTAAAAAAAATCACAAACATTCGCCACTTTTCGGCCGCCTGACTAGGTATAACCCCTTAACCTTCACTCTGTGCATAGTAAATTTTTCATGGTCTGTGCACGGGGGTCATGCTGACCCCATATATATTTTCATATATTTTGTAAAGTTTTTAAAAAAAAAAATAGTTACTTAATATTTATAGAAATATACAAAAGAAAAAGAAATGCAATATTGTATACAAAATTGTATACAAGTCTTTTCGAAACTGTAGACCAGCGCCGGTCAGGCTACCGTTTTCAGGGCATGGGCAGCCGCATTTGCCCGGGGCAAACGCTGCGAGCAAAGCTCGGGGCAGTGACGTCAGCTATCGTTAGAGCGGAGTGGGGAGGAATGGTTGTGGCGGGAGTACAGGCTCGTAGATGCGTAGGGAGGCGACGGTCCTTGTTCATCCTAGGCATCTGTACCGTATTGCCCGGGGTGGCGTGGCTTGCGCGCCGCCAGCAAGTGTTTGCCCCGGGCTGTCTGACCAGTTGCCCTACGCGGCAACTCCTGAACGGCGCTGCTGTAGACAATAATTTGTACAAAAGTAGTATCTTTTAGTTCTGTATAGTTCAGCGACCTTGCGCGGCTAAGCTTCGTAGCCGAACTGACTCTCGATCGCTCGACGGCGAGTCACGCGCTAAGGAAACAAATGCTCCTTACCTAAACAAATGCCGTCATCCAAACGGCAACGCATATCGTGCAGGGCCCGAGACGTCTCTGACTGGGTGCCCGACTCAGATATTCCCACAAAAGAAAATATATAATATAAATTTGGATACAAAATGCATGAAAAAAATTTGGGGTCAGTTTGACCCCAATGCACCAAAATATGCTTGGTTGGCTTAAAACTATCGTAGATACGTCATAGATAATATTTTTTCGATTTTTTTTTTAATAATGTGTGTGTAAAACCTTAGTTCAGGCAATCCTAGTTGCGTGGCATATTTGTTAGGTGCAAAAACCTATTACATCGCATATTACAATGACTGGGGTCCATTTGACCCCTATGCACAGACTGAAGGTTAAGGGGTCATATACGTTTCTCCACTTCAAAAAATCATTTTTTTTTTTTACATATATTGAAAGATGCACATTGTGAGCACATTTTGTACCCAGAACGAACATGAAATTCGAATTATTGGCGAAGTTACATCCGTTTAAATGGAACTGGTCGTGCCGGTCCACAGATCAGCGCGTCAGAGCGTCGAATGCCCTTGTTTGATTTGAATTTTGAGAGGTGTGGAGAGATGTATCCATGATGTCCACGACCTAAAGTTATAGAGAATTCTATGTTCGCCATGATGCGCGTGAATTAGGGGCTGATACACCCGCGGGTCGGGGAAAACCCATCGAACTGTAAAGCTCTTCTAAAATTTTAAACGCATTTTTCTCGAAACAACGTTTCTCATGACGGCGTGCACAATATCTGCTCCACTGTTTATACGATTAACTTTATCTTTTACATACATATTCTAAATAAGATCCTTTATCGGTCAACGAGGGCTTTTTCCGATAAAATAAACCATTTCTTAATAACAAACAAAAATGTGCGGTTCTTTTTACGAAAATCATGATCTCCGTCTTCTAATTGTTACTACTGCTACAATATCGTGGTTTTCAAAAAAACCCCTCGTCAACCGATAACTATGATCTCAATAAGTGTAAATAAATCGCAAATTTTTGTTTCAGATTACTTGTACGAGTTAAATCATGCACACCGTTTGCGGCAGGATAAAAAAAAACCATTCTGCGTTAATGCAATTAGACGCCAAATTTTTAACAATTTATACATCTTCATTCGTGTTTACTGCTGTATAAACATCTACTTTTACGTTACAAAAAGAATTCAACCAATCGGCCTAATAGTTTGTCCACAAATTGCTTGTAAACATTGAGTACATTTTAGTGTCGAGAAACGTATATGACCCCTTAAGACATGCTCCGACAAGGGGACCTTCAGGTTTGACAATTTCAGAAAATGTTGATACTCGCAATAAAACACCCTAAACATAAATTAGAGACAGGATAAGCAGAAAACATTTATTTATTGAAGAAAAGTGAACTTTTGTAACTTTGTATAAAATTTGTACGTATTAAACAAATCTTAATCGGTGAAAATAAAAAATTTACTATTTCGTTTTAAAAGCCATGCATAAACAGTTTTCTTTCTTTTCAATGATCTACTTAAGTCAAATATAACGTACGACACAGTAATTATGCAATACATTGGAAATGTAACAATTTTAATACCGAAATACATAAAAACAATGGTGTGCGAATGGAAGCTTGGAAGCAACAGCGAAACTGATTAGGGGCGAATTCCACTTACGCCCAAATCGCCCGTGATATGCATTAAGCTAGGTTTTCCTGTACGCGACTAAAGGCAACGTCAAGAATTTCAAAGTCGATTTTCTCGAAAATGGAGCGCGATATGAAAAAAAGTTAGTCTTTTTTTTTTACTTATAACAAGTAAATGAGTCGAGAAAAAGGAATAAAATTTTTTGATATTGCGCTTCATTTTCGAGAAAATCGACTTTGAAATTCTCGACGACGCGTCCGGTCGCGTGCGGGAAAACCTAGCTTAATGAAAATCACGGGCGATTTGGGCGTAAGTGGAATTCGCTCTAGATAATGATGTTCATAAAAAACAATATAAAATATATGAGTTGCGTACATGTAAGGTCATATTTATTTATATTTTAAAGTATATAATTCATATTACAATGCTGTAACTGTATAACAGTAAACAATATTGAATATACTTGATTAGAATACTTGTGACATGCCACTAAAACTGGCAAGTAGAATATTTACACATTATACGATACCGCTTAATTGCCTCATTTAACAGATATGTTGTTCAGATAAAAAAATTACAACATTAATTACGATAATTCATAGGGTACTCATTCGTGACGGTATTACAGCGGCAGCTGAATTGGTATCCTAACTACTATCACAGATGGAAAGAAGACATTTATCATACTGCTATAGCATGTATAGCACATTAACCATACCATATTTATCACCAAACTTGATAAATTATTCTATACTTACATGTTCGTCTTTCCTGCTACAATAACATTTTCGCCTTCGTATCGAAAGTAAATAATTTTGTTAATAAACTTCGTTCGAATGTTTCGAGTATGGAAATATTACATGCTTCGTTGATTAAAAGATTTGTAAATATAAGCAATTACACTAGCGGACAAAAAAGTTACCACTTTTTCGATTTGTTCTATTTTTGTTATTTTTTGGCATACATTTGGGACTGTGGTATGTTTAATATGTATATTCTAATGGAGAATTTAAAGCTGTACAAAAACCCAGTTAAAGTTGAATTTATTCAACAGACAAACAAATGTGTTATATGACATTGAACGGGGTAACACATTTTTGGGGCCGACAAAGAAATTACCACGTATAGTAACTTTTTAGGTTGTCCTAAAAGCAAAAGGTGCCCCCCCACAAAATATTATATTTTTTTTAATAATGTTCAAAAATGGTAAATTTCGGTCGGCTTTAAAAGTGTGTTGTCTTGGTTGATGTTATGTAGGGTTTTTGTTTGTTAGTTAAATAAATTCAACGGTCACTGGGTTTTATACAGCTTTTAATTCTCTTTCAGAATATGTATATTAGGCACATACTGCAGTTTTGAGTTGATATTGAAAAGTAATAGAAGTAGGGTGGTTCGAAAAAGTGGTAACTTTTTTGTCCGCTACTGTATAATTTAAGTCGTAATATTAGTAACGATATAAATCGCTTAACTCGTACATGCGAAAAGTGAAATTTCCACGTATATGTTTATACACGTAGAGCCGTAAACATTTATCTTATTGTATCAGCGATAAAACTTACGGAATTATTATAGGCAGAAATATTATTACATTAGAAAAACGTTTCATTAATAATTTCCATTGGAGAGTTATAATTTCACGTAGTCTATTTATTTTTAACGTGCGAAACAACCATATTCTATTGCATGTACTTAAATAAAGCTTGTAGTTTTAAATACAATGTAACCTTTCTTCTGCCAAATAAAAAGCTTGCCTCTGTTATACCGTGAACATTTTTTTTACTGTTCATTTGAATTCGATTTATTTACAGTGCACGAAAAAGCGTCATCGAACCGCAGGAACTTTCTACAACAGAATATACTAAAACATATCTGGAATCGTTGATAATTTGATCGCCTGCTTATTAAACATTAAGCGTTATGTATTTACTCTTATTATGGTAACTCATTAAAACGAATCTTTCTGTAATTATATAAATGTCATACATAATATTTTTATTCTGCTCAAAAGATTTGGATAAAGCTTTTGTACAATGGATATTACTTTATGTTCCAGTTTATATCGCGCGTTCCTCTTAAATTATTGCATGTTCTGCAAAGCACGAATAAAAAGCAGCTATACGATTTTATATTTGCTTCCTCGATTCTTTTGCAAGTTGTACAATACAAATAGCCCTTTATATGTTCAATGCTGCATTCGAAATATGCAACATGTTGGAAGGCATGTTGCTTATAAAATTACTCTGCCTAAATGAACACTACACACTTATAATATTTGCGTCCTATGTATATTGAATGTTGCTAGCATCAAAGTATACTTCTATGAGGATACAATCTTCGATGTTGTAATTTTAATACAAAACTTAATAGTTTTAAAAAAAAGATCAGTATAACGTTATTCGACCATTTCGTTGCTACAGCATGGCCTCTGTTCGCTTTTATTTGACGTTTGCTATCACGCCAAACAGACAACAGATGCATGCTTCTACGATGCTGTTAACAACATTTCTTTTTATGCTGTTTTGTGCTTTTCCTCAGGTTCACTGTCTCGCTGGTTTGTATAGCTTGTCGCTCCTTCCTTTCTTTTTTGGTCCTTAATACTTGACGAGTTATTGCCATGAACATCTGCGCACAAGAAATTGAAATTAATCTACGATTAGTTTTGTACACATTTATCGCTAGCGAAATGATTAAATCGATATTTGTGCTAACAGGGCGCTACAAAATAATTCGGTATTTTGTTCAAACTTTTAAGGGGGAACACCACTGTGACGGCCGGAAAATTAAGCCATTTTTAAGAATTTTTTTTCAGGAATAATTTACAGTTTTCATAGAAAATTTTTATTACCTACCTTTAGTACGCTGTCTTAAGAGACTATATAAAAAAAATAAATGAAGAACATCCATAAATTTTAATATATTAATTAATCTTCTAGACCCCCCCCCCCCCCACACGAGCTGGTCGAATGTGTAACTATGGAACGGCAGATCCGAAATCAAAATTCATTTTTTTTTTATAAACTATATGTGTAGTTTCCGTTGTGCGTACGGATTTCTTAAACAAATTATTTTTGTAAAAATGGTGCGCTTTAGAAGAAAATTTTCGAACATCCGCGAATAAGGTGGACAGTTTTTAAAAATTAAAAATATTTGTTTCCAATCAAAGAATCCGTACGTACCACGGAAACTACACTCATATAGTTTATAAAAAAAAGAGATTTAATTTCGGACCTGCTGTTCCATATTTACACATTCAACCAGCTCGCGTGGGGAGGTTTAATATATTATTAATTAATATATTAAAATTTATGGATATTTTTCTATTTTTTTTTGTATAGTCTCTTAAGGCAGCGTACTGAAGATAGATAATAAAAATTTCCAACAAAAACTGTAAATTATTCCTGAAAAAAAATTCTTAAAAATGGCTTACTTTTCCGGCCGTCACAGTGGTGTTCCCCCTTAATACATGGTGAGCCACGCGATCTCTACAGGCTTTAACCCTTACAGGGCTGGAGGCAGTGAAACAAATGGTAAAGGAAAATGTTGAATGGCATTGAAATGACTATATGTATTTCTATGAGCTGAATTTCTTCTCAAGTGGAACGATGCACCAGGAAAACGTGTTGATTTTCTAAATAGAACCATCTACATTCATTTCTTTTACATAAATCGATTCTCCTGAACAATTTCTGTATATTCGTGAGAATATTTAGTAAATAATTCATGAAAAGTGCGCTTTATTTACCTCGTTAAGTGCCTCCTGAACTGCACTATAGGGCAGGTGCAATAAAAAGATATGGGTTTATTTTTAAAAATCTAGGTAACAGTAAAATACCGGCGAGTAATAATTTTGCAGAAAATCCAAGTTCAAGAATGTTTCCTCTCTTAAATTAAATCACGTTTGCGTGAACAACTTTTTCGTATGTGTTGTTTTAAGTATAAAAATTAATTCGATGTACAGTCGCTTCGGAAAGTAAGTTGACACTCTTTAAAATCGCATAACTTTTTTAAAATTGGAATTAGTTTTCTAGGTGACGTGTTTCGTCGTTTTGAAAAAAAATTGCAACTGGTCGGAATAGCGATGAAAATAGTGAAGGTCGTTTTTTTTTTCAAATTTTTTCTGAGCCTGTAATGAAAATTCAAAAAACCCGTTTGTAGATTGAAGTAAATTGTATACATGCTGAAAATTCCATCTAAATCGGTCAACGTTGCTCTGAGCTACACACGTTTAAAGATCGCAAAATAAGGGCAAAAATCGCTGATTTCGGGAATTTCCGCGATTTTCGCCCGAATTCTACGATCTTTAAACGTCTGTAGCTCAGAGCAATGTCGACCGAATTAGATGAAATTTTCAGCATGTATACAACTTACTTCAATCTACAAACGGGTTTTTTGAATTTTCATTACAGGTTCAGAAAAAAATTTGAAAAAAAACGACCTTCACTATTTTCATCGCTATTCCGACCAGTTGCAATTTTTTTTTAAAACGACGAAACACGTCACCTAGAAAACTAAATCCGCTAGCTTCTACAAAAAACTCAAGTCGTTTGGACCAAGTTTAAAAAAGTCATGCGATTTTAAAGAGTGTCAACTTACTGTCCGACGCTACTGTAGGTATAGGGTATCTCACCGAAACCAGACCACCTTCCCTAGTTGTGACGATACACTGTTTCATACGCAATTTCTAATGGTTTCAAAGAGATGTTGCATGGAAGATTTCTATCCTTCCACCCATTTCGTTTTAAGGTCATAGTATTATACATGTTTGGATGCATATTTCAGCCAGCTATAACATACAGGAGAAAGAAGCGTGTACTTTCATGTAAGAAACATGAATGATCTTGAAAATTGCAGAGGGAAAAATAACACTTCTTTCCAGTGAAGTCAACTTTCGAAAGTATCCACAATACACTTGACGCATTTTTGTATTGTCACAATTATAGAACACAGGTAGTAGGTAGCCTAGGTAGAATACCCCGTATACAATACATATTAAATTAAAATTACTGTCTATTTTATCAAAATTTAACATTGGTCTAAAACATAGAACATACATAATATGTATTTTATCCCTTTCATGCTTAGTCTGTAATAGGCGAAACAAACAGAGCTGTCTAACTTTGAGCTATAGGGATTTGATAGTCAAAACTTACAGAGTGTTTGCCAATAAATTCATGCCAAACTTTAGAAGGACTTACCAAAGTAAACAATAAATTTTTATAAACATTAATCCAAAAATCATTTCTTTCCATATTATGATGTTTTGTTTACGAACTGGTGAGAGGATAACAGACTGCATCACATACATATATAGGTATCTAACAAGGGAACACCGCGAACCCGGACTCACCGATTGGAACGCAACTTTGTGGGTTTTTAGAGTGACTTAAAACAAGAACAACGGAGTGTTTTATTTGGGCCCTATCGCCCTTTAAGGCGGTGAAGACTAACCTCAAAGTCAAAATGGCACTACCACTTTTTCGCGTATAACTCTCAAAGTACAGCAGACAGAAAAAAATGTTTCAAACAAAAGTTTAATGGTACAATAAGCGCTGAAAACTTGCGTTAACAAATTTTTGAAAGGAGTTTAAAAAGAAAAATATCTGATGAAAAAAAACTTTTCCAAATATCTTGTTAACGGAAGTTTGTAGCGCTTATTGCACCATTAAACTTTTGTTTGAAACATTTTTTTCTGTCTGTTGTACTTTGAGAGTAATACGCGAAAAAGTGGAAGTGCCAATTTGACTTTGAGATTAGTCTTCACCCCCTTACAGGTCGATAGGGCCCAAATGAAACACTCCGTTGTTCTTGTTTTGAGTCACTCTAAAAACCCACAAAGTTGCGTTCCAATCGGTGAGTCCGGATTCGCGGTGTTCCCCTGTAAGTTCTATTGAACAATGACTTTCGGTCATTCCACAATGAACTTAATAATGCACGACCTCCTCGATTTTCCTGTTTTTCACTCTACCGTAGCTTTACTTATGAGGACATTTAGAAAGTGTAATGTACAGTACACTAGTTCATGTTACGCAAGTTGGAAATTATTGTTGCGGTATAACAGACAATCCTGGGATCTTTAAATGTACTCAATAATGTAATCTCAACTTTTACTAAAATGAACGGCGGACATATCGAACATTTGCTACAGGTGAGAATAACGTTTGCCTAAGGCAGAGCCGGCCTCAGCACCGGGCAGACGGGGCCCTTGCCCCGGGCCCCGCGCTTTGGGACTTCATTTAGTAAAAATGAAATGAATTAAGTATAATTGTCGAGGTATCAATTTTTCTAGAATTGATTTTCGGCAAGCCTAAGTGACGCATGAAGTAGAGACGTAAAGTTATCTGTTTTCAATAATATCGGCTCTGGGCTAAGGAAAACGTTTCATGACTCGAAAATTAATGATTTTCGGACCAGTGTTTATTAAGCATTTTTTGTTTCTTTTTCCTTACGAGTATTATATGCTCCTACATTTGGCCCGAACATTTTTGAACAGCCTATATAAGAAGGCATGCAAAAATAAATACTGACATGTCTCTCAAATTTTTATAATAGATATATGGGTAATTCAGATAGAGAAAGTATGTGGACATGTTTCTTACGATATGTACTTCGTCATTTTATTAAGCAGCAAAGAGATTGGTCATGTACAAAGCGAGTCAGAAGAAATAGGATACCTGAATATCTTCTTTGAATTTAATAATACAATTAATACAAGTACGTGGGACATAATATAAATAGGGTGACTGTACCTAATATCGCCAGTGTTCCTAATATCGCCACTCGCTATATCTCTTAAAGTAAGCTCTAAAATTTATCGGTTAAGCACTGAATTAGTACCTAAACATATGTAGGAAGACATACTATAATTGCAGCATCATGTGATCAACAATTACAGAAAGGGAAGGATTTTAGAGAATCTTAATAGTGTAAAACTTTATTGGACTATCACAATTTTACGTCACATTCGGAGAAGGTAAGTCTAATAAATCTGTGAATGCAAGAATATCTACTAGAAATACCTAATTAATGATGTACTTAAGAAATGAAATCGATTCAAATATTTTTCGTAATGAAAATAGCGTTTTTCTTTTAGCAGTATGCGTGTTCTCAATACCGCCTACCGGAGAACAATGGTTTCGATGTAATGCTTGTTACAGGTGAGGTCACGAAATGTGCGGAGCAACCGAAATAAAATTTATTTGTCCAATATGTACATCGGAACGTAAAAAATAAAATATTTTAAAAATCTATATTTTCAAATTTCTATATTATTCTAATAAAAATGAAATCAAAGATGGATAAAAAGACATTTATAGAGCAAGAAATAATAAAAGCACTTGTGAAAATGACATTAAAAACTCATATATACATGAATTAATCAATATTTCTTGAGTAGGCGATATTAGGTACACTTTTTTCAGGACCCGATTTTTGCATGTCTTACGTTTTTTGAGTCCTAATTAACAATTTGTAGGTTTCAACGATTCTAACATACGCTACATGAAAGATGAATAATTCCTCTTTACTTTGAAACGAACTGCATGGAAAAATATCAATTATTATTCAATCGACAGCGATTTAACCTTTGCCTGGCGATATTGGGTACAGTCACCCTAGTTGTGAAGCACGCGCATAATTCTATTTTGCCAGACTTTTTTCTAAAGTATTAAAGTCATTAACAACGTTTTAAATGGAACCATATACTTTTATCCCGCGCATATTATTGGAAACGTCAAAATGAGTTAGACTGTGTACCACAGCAACCTTAAAATGGTCTTGAACTGTAAATTTTCAAAAATCCTGGAAAATTGAAAAATTTTCAAATCGAACTAGGCTAATGGACCAGTACTATAGTCAATTCATTCAACAGAATTTAATTTCTGTCTATCGAAGAAACTAACACAATGTCTATTGTGTCTATTCCAGTCAACGTAAGTGAACGAATAACAGTGTTCGTGCATCCATTTCTTTGAATATATTAAGCAAAGGCCAGTGGCGGATTTAAGAGAAAAGGTCCGGGTGGCAAACGTTCCGAGGAGCCCATTTTTACGGGAAAATGAAGAGGTAGTTTACTAAAAACCGGCTAAGTGTAGTAGTACGAAACAAAATGTAGTGTTTGAATATCTATACCTAATCATGATTTTTTTTGGCCATGGGGCCCTGCGGGAGCCTTCTGTGCGGGGGCCCGGGCGGCAACTGCTCGTCAGCCGCCCTGGTAAATCCGCCACTGGCAAAGGCACTGCAATATTTTTCTAAATATTCAAATACATGTATCGTCATTCAAGGACATCACTTTGAACTTCAAATGTAGTCTGAATAAAATAATTTTACGCCGCAACGGTCCGATTGTTTGATTTAAAATGTCACAGTTCAAGATAATACCATGGCGCATAACTTGGTTCGACTTCAGCTACCATTTGCGCTAAACAGAAATGTTTAATTCTATTACAAAGAAAACAGCATTAATGACCTTGGCAAAACAAAATTATGCACATCAGTTCTTCCTTTGAAACCATTTAAATTATGCTTTGCACTTTTACCACCTTGTACCTTCAAATCCAACGGAAATACTTTGGTGTTCTGTATCTCGTCATTCCCTCTGTACGAGATTAGAAATTACGAATATAAGAATAGAAAAAAATTTACGGACGAAATTGTTCCATTTTCATATTCGAAAATTGAATAGTTTCGTCCAAAAGCGTTCTTTTCGAAAACGAACCTTCCCGTGAAAAGTATTTACTCTGTCATTTTTGTTGGTTGCGCAGTGGCTGTTAATAATTTTGTGGCGCTCGAAAACAATACAAGGCAGTCGCTCGTTTTACGAACGCGTCTATCCGCCGTGCATTTGTCCGTTCCGGACGATTTACCGTCGTAAACATGTCTATATACATAAAGTAGAATTATATTATTAAAAAATTTGCTTTCACTCTGAATACCAGTTTATGTCATATATCCTTCATTTCTCTGGAACTATACAAGAAATATATATTTTAATAATCTAAGGACGAATTCCACTTACGCCCAAATCGCCCGTGTTATGCATTAAGCTAGGCTTTCCTGTACGCGACTAAACGCAACGTCAAGAATTTCAAAATCGATTTTCTCGAAAATGCAGCGCGATATGAAGAAAAGTTAGTGTTTCTTTTTTACTTATAACAAGTAAATAAATCGAGAAAAAGGAATAAAAATTTTTGATATTGCGCTTCATTTTCGAGAAAATCGACTTTGAAATTAATGACGATGCGTACAGTCGCGTACGTAAAAAACCTAGCTTAATGAAAATCACGGGCGATTTGGACGTAAGTGGAATTCGCCCTAAATTTCAACAAATTTAATTTAAATGTCACAGATTCCAAAGAGTGATCCAAGAAATAGCCTCTTTTTAGTCCCACGGTTTTGGAACTAAATTTTATATGAAACGATACCTTATGATGAGACATCAATCACGCGAAATTTTCAAATTGAGGTGACAATTAGTTTCTGAGGCATGGGAAGTCAAAGAAGCGACAATTCGTTAACGCGTCAGTCCATACGTTTCGATGTACGAACTTTTATGCGAGTCCGATAATTTAAACAATCATTTCCAGGTGTTTTGCTGATTGCTAACAACGAATTTGAACTTAGATTTTCAAAATTCACAATGGCCGAATAACCCTTCGTGGTCACACGGGGTGTATCGCACCCCAAGAGCAATTTTCGATTTGAAATGCCGCACATTTACATCTTCCAAAGGGGATTTATCTCAAAAAATAAAATAAAAAAATTTAGAAAAATCGGTTTTTCCCCACATTTTCAACTACAAATTTTATCATATCAAAATTTACATTTCTAGACAAAGACTATCAGACCACGACTGTATAAGTATTACGAATGTACAATTATCACTGAAAAGTTAAAAGATTCAAAAATACGAAAATAACTCAAAATATGACGCTGGGATTATAAGAGGGTGTGACCACGAAGGGCTAAAAAAACCACCCACTACAAGGACATTTATATTTTTTGATTCTGATTTTTTCGGTATGAATTTTGAAACTCTCACGCCGATTCGTAATGGCGGACGATATATTAAAAAAATCACCCACATCTTGATTCTGATTTTTCCCCGTGAATTTTGAAAATCTAATGTCAAATTCGTGGTTAGCAGTCAGCAAAACCCCTGGAAATAATTGTTTAAATTATCGGACTCGCATAAAAGTCCGTTAATCGAAGCGTATGACCTGACGCGTTAACGAATTTTCACATTTTCGACCTCTGGTATCTCAGAAACAATTAGTCACCTGAACTTGAAAATTTGTTGTGACCCATGCCTCATCATAAGGTATCATTTGCCAGAAAACTTCAGTTCCTAAATCGTGGGACCAAAGAGAGGCTAAAAAAGGCCTCATTTTTGGGTCCCCCTTAGTTTACACATGTACCATTTCTCCACTATTTTTCCTTCCTTCCTTTTTAATATTTGCAGAAAAATAAGTACCGAATTGGCTAACATTCAGAACCAACGATTTCGTTAGACACGCATGGCCCAGAGGAATTTCCTATTAATTAGCAGACATACTCAGCTGCATATTCCATGGGGCATTGAAATATGGAGAACGCTTTCCCAAGGGAATTCTATCGAACAGCAGGTGCTACTTACTTCTTGAACATTAATATTGTCTTTAGCAGAGGTTTCGAACAACTGAATTCCCATTTGATTCGCAAATCTCTGCGCATCTTCCGTTAATACCACCTTCTCGTTGGGCGCGTCGTTCTTGTTCCCTACCAGTACCCTGTTCACCACATCACAGTTCTGTTCGATCTCGTGCAACCATCTTTTAACATTAGCGAACGAATCACCACTGGTCACGTCGTACACAACAATAACACCGTGCGTTCCCCTGTAGTAAGTCGAAGTTATTGTCCGGAAGCGTTCTTGCCCGGCTGTATCCCAGATTTGCAGCTTCACTCTCTCACCGTCTACTTCCACAGTTTGTATTTTAAAGTCCACCCCAATCGTAGTTATGTAACTGCCGTTAAAAGTGTTGTCGGCGAATCGCAAGAGCAACGAACTTTTCCCTACACCTTGAACAGAAAAACGAGAGAACGGTACAGTGGATTATGCGTAATTTCCCTAGATTTGCACGTATAAAGAAATTCTTATATTCTACTTCGCAAACAATTTTTTAGCATAATTTTGTGGGAAACTCGAGGAGACATTACGGCGGACCACTTGTGCTGCTGGTATTACAGTGTTTTAGAACGATGGAAAATAATAGTCTCAGCATACTATTCGTAACTTACGACGTTTAAGTATTTTATTTATGGTAAATTATATTTATTCGCTCGGACGAATGCGTACGCAAATTTTGATCGTTTTATCGTCCCAATCTGGTGGAAAAACTAAGTTTCCGTGGACGGCGTATTTTGACAAATTTCTTGCTTCCTATAAGGTGTAGTGTCGGTTTGCGGAATGCTACGTTTATCGGTATTGCACGAAACGCAGTTTTTCGATAAACTTTAGTTACGGTGAATTTGTATTGAAAACATAAGCGACATATTATTGCCGTATAATGAAGTATAGGTTATCGTTATTCGTATACGTACGAGTGTGCTCTCGTTACTCGATGTATTTGCAACTGATCAGAATTCGTACACTTACCACTATCTCCTATTATTAGAAGCTTAAATAAATGATCATATTCCCGGGCCATTTTGACATGTATGACGTGCAAATTTATCAAACGTTTCCTGCCGAAAACAGTTCGAAATATGGACGATACATTCACTGTATCTCGAATTGTGCAGGCTGTCTACGAACAGATGCGGGAAATGGAATATCCGACTTTGTGCAAATCGCGACAAGGTTTGCGGCTTGCCCGAAGTAAAGGACTCCAGTATCAAATCAGCGCCATGTTTATTTGTCACGATATCACAATTCATTATCACCGCTGGGAAAAAAAATTGCATTCGGTAAAGACGATACCTATCCCACACATCACTCGTAGCTCGTAACAATAAGCGCACCATTTATTTTGAGGGCTGTACTTTTTGTGTAATGATAATGATTTGTACGCATCTGCTAATAAATACCATTGGTCGAATGAGAAATATCTTCGCCGAAAGTGTAATTTTAATTAATTCGAAATATCCGTTATTTTATGTGATCAACCAGAGGATTAACATTTCGAAGCTTTCACATTGCTGCTTAAGTTTATTGAGTACATGTGCTGTTAGACTTTTCGTAATAAGGTAGTAAATAGAATGAGACACGGCTTTCGTGTTCAGGGAAATAAATTGACACCATCGCTGCCAATGGACTTGCAGGAATCATTTCAGTGCTTTGCTTTGTGTTGTTATCTCGGGGCATGTGTTGATATATATGTATGCTATATGTGTGTATCTATGTACATACATAATACATATGTTCTAAATCTATATGATACGGAGCGGCAGTATATAGTTACTACGGGCGAGTTCCACTTACGCCAAAATCGCCCGTGATTTTCATTAAGCTAGGTTTTCCCGTACGCGACTGGACGCATCGTCAAGAATTTCAAAGTCGATTATCTCGGAAATGGAGCGCAATAACAAAAAATGTTATTCCTTTTCCTCGACTTATTTACTTGTTATAATTCGAAAAGGAAGAGTATCTTTTTTTCATATTGCGCTTCATTTTCGAGAAAATTGACTTTGAAATTCTTGAGGTTGCGTCCAGTCGCGTATAGGGAAACCTGCCCTAATGGGACTCACGGGCGAGTTGGGCGTAAGTGGAATTCGCCCTACATATTAAGTATATTAACCTAATACATATCAAATTTAATGTTTTACGGCGATACATATCTCATCGCATTCCCTCCCCCGTCAACAGAAATAGAATATAAACCTGATTAGATTTACTAAAGCTTATTAAGGACGAATTCCACTTACGCCCAAATCGCCCGCGCCCAAGACCGTAGGAATTTTCCGCTTTTGTAATAAAATGAATATCATAAATTATATGTTCCCGTTTTCGAGTCGTAATTTATATTTAAAAATCTGTATTTCCCGATAATGCCTTTTTCACTGATTTCTCTGCCATATTTTGGGAGATTTGCATAAATTTTGAAACGAGAACCACGGGCGTTGCGGGCCACTTGGGCGAAGTGGAATTCGCCCTAAATATTTATACCTAAATTTATCAAGGTCAGACACAGTTTAATAATTTAATTTTTCTTCATTTTAACTTTTACTTCATAATTTCCTTACTTATACATTATAATGAATGGGTTTCAAAATAAAACAATTAAAAGGTCTATAATTCGTAAAATCTGAAATATTTTTATTAGAAAAACTATATATACAATCATTTAATTTGCACTTACAAGGCGTGTTTAATTGTTCACATTGTAAAGATTATCAACAAATTTTATTCCATCGGAAATGCGAGCTACACTTTTCTGTATTAATATGAATATGGTTTATGCTGAAGCAAAAAATATTATTTATTTCACAGATGGAATGGTAGATGCATACATATTTCTTTATCACAAAAATGAAAATATACTTTTCCGATTTATTACATTTTCTTGGCAATAAATTTTTGTAATAATATGTACCCAGCAAGTTCAAAAAAACCTCATGCTATGCATTTTATTATGTACAATTAAGATATAAGTGGTATTATAAACCGTGCACATTTATAGTATTGTAAGGCAATACTAATAATTTTATTGGTTTCAATTATTCTGGTAAAAATTCGAAAGGATCATCACTCAGTGAACATTCCTGCACCTATTTATGGTCATTGAATTGTCTGATTTTTCAAGATAGATAAACTATATTCCTACATTCTAGCAACATGCTCAGAGTTATTTATTACGACTTATGTAACATTACATATATTACAATTACATCACATTATGTAAAAAACATTTCTGCTGAATAAAATGGCTCAACATAATAATGAATATGTTTATTTCACCTTCGCACAGCAGATACCTTGACGATTGATGCCACATGTAGCTATGTAGGGTCCATTCTTACTCATAATATAACATCATTCATACAATTCTCAGAGTAAATCAGAGCTTTGTATTTATATTTTGACTTCTTTATGAACGAAAATTCTTATTTTCTTGGAATAACGATAGGTAAGGTAAGGAGTAACAGATGAGTATGTATAAATAGTTTTGCGTAGGTCCAAATGGGCCCTGCATTTTCCAGGCGAAGGTTTTTGGAATTCTCTGGCATTGTAGTATGTCATACTTAATAAAATATATTTAAAAGTAATATTATCAGAATTCCCTGTTTTTTTGAGGTTTCAAAGTTAGTATATTATTTATCCAGTTTAAAACAGTGGCGTCAATTCGAAATTTCAAAGATAATAGCGCAAAAAAATATTTGCGTCAGTTTTTTTTTTCTTTCAAACGATATAAGAAATATCAAGGGAGAAGAGTGCTGGTTTCGAAGGCAAATATACTGATAAGCATAACCTTTTTCGTGTTCCATAAATATTATCCTGCTCACTGTCATCGTCCTCGGTGTTGAATTATAGGTTTTTCATAAATAAGGTAATAAAATTTCATTTAATGATTTGAAGTGGGTATTGCTTGTTGGCACGAAATTGTTTAGGTGGTCTGAACTTCAAAATTTACTGACACAATATAAATTCATGCTACCTGATGTACCTGTTTAAATAAATTCATGTTCTTTAACTGGCATTAAAAATAAATTTCAGTTGACGTAACTCGCTTTTTAGAAGTATTTAATAATGAATATTTATCTGAATGTGTTTTAGACAATTCGATTAAAATTTGTATATCCGGTTATGGGTCTCATTCGGTTCCTAAAACATTGAATTGTAGTATCTGTAAGATATTGATTGTAGAGGATAGAGGAACTGTAGGAAATATATATTTTGGTCATTTACAAAGAGCAGATTGTCTATTCGCACTGAATTAACCTTATTGATTCATATGCATACAATAATGGAGGCCATAATAAATGATAATAATTTGGAATCTCAACAGCGTGGGGCACGACCAGGCACGACTGAGTTACATGATGGGACGTTTAGCGGTGGGGGATCTTTTCATCGGGTCAGCACGCATGCGTGCGATGACGCGGCGACTGTCGAACCAATCAACGCCAAGACGAAAATTCGCCGACGCCAGTGCCGCGGCCAACCAGCGTCGACAACCGATTCCCCGGCGACGCTGGTTGGCCTAGTGGACTTGCCTTGGCGCTGGCGTCGGCGAATTTTCATCTTGGCGTTGATTGGTTTGTTGCGACTTCCACCTAGCGGCGTGAAGTATAAACTTTAGAAGCGCGAAATTCGCTTAGAGCATATATACATGGAGGTATCATTGCCTTAGAGTGACTGCCTCGAAACTGTCGGCAACATCACGCGAGAGAGAAAGACATGTGCCACTGTTGCGAGCGAGAGAAGTACATCGTGCGAGCGAGAGAAGTATATGTCCCATTCGACCGATATGCGCATGCGCCGATATCGTGCGAGAGAGAAACACATCTTGCGAGCGAGAGAAGTATATGTCCTAATCGACCGTCATCGATATCTGATCGATATCGCCGGCGACGAACCGCGGTTACTATACTTCTCTCGCTCGCAAGATGTGTTTCTCTCTCGCACGATATCGGCGCATGCGCATATCGGTCGAATGAGACATATACTTCTCTCGCTCGCACATGTCTTTCTCGCTCGCACATGTCTTTCTCTCTCGCACCATGTTGCGGACAGTTTCAAGCTTTCAATGAGACCTCCATAGTATATGCTCTAAGGAAATTCGAAGCGGACCACACAGATGTAATAGGAAAGGGAAGCAAGGTGAAGTTCGCACAAGCCCGAGGGGTTTGAAAATAGTTAGAGATTCTTGTAATGAGAGGACTTCAAGATTATAAACTAATCGATTCCCACTTAGAAACGGGTGTTTGAATAAATGAACTGCACCTTGATCCCTTCACCTAGGTGTGTAATTCCAGCGCAATGTAGTTAAACGCTTGTTTTTACAAAAATCGACAACCGAAAGGAATCGAGCCAACGAATAGGAATTTAGCTAACTAATTAGTAAATTTGCGATTGGCTTTTAGAATCTAAGACATTTTGTAATTAACAAAAGAGGTAAAACCGATGGACCTTTTTGGAACCGTCACTCGAGCCTGGAAAGCCTACCAGATTAGTCGCATAATCAAAAAGCTCTTCAGAATTGATATTGTGTTCAAATCGTTTATTTCATTCATTAAAGTTATAAATTTATTGTGTTCAAATCGTTTTATTCTGTTCTTCTTATTATTTTCATTATACTTATCATCCGCGTCCTAGGAGCAGAACGCCTTAGCGTTCCACGGGCGTCGACCCTCGACGAATTCCCTACGAAGGATCCAGAGGACCCAAACGGCCACGCAACAGGTTCGACGATCGCCGGGGGGATCTTCCCCCACCGCTAAACGTCCCGTCGAGTAACTCAGTCGTGCCCCACGCTGAATCTCAATCTTTGCGGTCTGAGAATCACAAAAATATTTTATGTAGATTAACATATCTTACAATTAGTATTAAATCAGATTCGGATTAGTTAGCATTTTCCTATAGATTACTGGGTTATTATGTTTAAATGATTATCTGGTTTTTCAAATATTTTATTAAACGACTATGTATATAAGAAATATAAACAGTAATCAGTTAGATATGTATAAAAATGTTGCTTCTATTAAACGCAAATTAAAGATTTTTAGTTAGATTAGTAGTAACAATAAGTTTAACTTATCAAACGTGTATTTTCCAAAATGTGACCCATTTTTTAATCGGTATGTATGTAGTTTGTGTATTTGAATTGGGCAAATAAATAGAGAGTTGTTACTTAAGAACGTATTTAATTGTAAGATAGAAAACTTTTAACAGTAACGCAAGAACGCACACTTCGCTTGCTGCGCTACATCGAGAGTATACTGTGGCAAGAAAATGGACAGAGTGCCAGATATAGCGTGAAGTAAACGGGTGATGTTTAATATGAGACACGTTGGCGCAGTCCTGTCACAAAATTTAATTTACATTGCTTCGGTTATGTTTATTTTCCCGTTGTTAACATAAAATAACGGATAGTAGATTTTGAAATAAATGAATATTTCTTTGCTCTACACATTTCCACTAATAATGAGCGTCTTAGATTTTAATCTATGAAGACTGCTACGAATAAAATATCACAAGACTTTATTCATCTAAGTATTCCGGTTTCCTAACCCTTGCCATCTCTACGAAATACATAACGTTCGTTTCCATTTTTTTCCTTATTAACCCCATCTATACCCATACAGGACACCTCGTTGCAGCAGTATTGCAGGGACGTTGCTGCAATATTACGTTGTTGCAGGTTGCATTGCAATATTGTAGAAACGTTCCTGCAATATTGTCGTGCATTATTGGAGTGGCAATGATCCTACAATATTGCAATTTCGTTGCCGTGCAATGTTCCGTTGGCAACGATCCTACAATATTGCTGCAATATTGTACGATCGTTGCCGTGCAATGTTCCATTGGCAACGATCCTACAATATTTCTGAAATATTGCGCGCACATCGACGTGCAATGTTCCAGTGGCAACGATCCTACAATATTGCAAGAACGTTGCCGTGCAATGTTCCATTGGCAACGATCCTACAATATTTCTGCAATATTGCGCGCACATCGACGTGCAATGTTCCAGTGGCAACGATCCTACAATATTGCAAGAACGTTGCCGTGCAATGTTCCATTGGCAACGATTCTACAATATTTCTGCAATATTGCGCACACATTGCCGTGCAATACTGTAGTGAAAACTTGTGGAAACATTACAAAAATATTATGAAGCAACTATGACTTTGTCAAAATTTTTCGAAATATGTAGGGTAGAGTGGGGCTAAAAGTCCGGCGGGTAAAAAGTCCCGAATTGAATATCTCTATTCCTAAACAATGTATTGAGTTTCGCAGTACACTATGTAAAAGGCGAGAAGAAACGGAGGTGACCACAGAATCGCCAGTCGCGTCATGGACGGTCGTGCGAATTACACGACACCTTCGTTATTTCATGCATCGAAAACTAAAATAAATACGTCGTCTTTATTGTTTTATACGAAGTAAACCACAGTTTAAAAGCGTATGAGCCAAGTACGTTAAGGCTGCCGTCTCATTTTTGTTATGGTCCGAATAGGTCTAAAGCGGAAGTAGACAGAGAAAGAAACTGTAAGAAAGAAAGAGACAGAAATACGAATAGAAAGAGATAGATAAACAAGCAGCTTGGAAAGCAGACGATTTAATGAATGTTTAGGTTATGTTATTTCCGGTTTTGTCCCAAAATGGCTGCGGTTTGTCCGATCACTACCTAGAGGATCACTAGGTCCGAATCGATCGAAGCGTCCCCAGTAAACAAACGGACCCTAATGAAATTACTGCGGTCGATAAAAACAACTTGTACAGAGATGACATCTCCAGGTACTCTGGGTAGACGAACTTTTGACGCATAGTTGCCACATCGTCTGTTCCACGGTGTAATAGACAGGTGTTCCGACTCCTGTCCAGAATGTGTGACTTTTCCGTCCTAGTTCTTCTGACGGCCGGCAGATTTCGTCGATGTCGTAAAGGCATTTACATATGGCCTGTTGTATCTGGCAAGCCCAGTAATACCACTAAAATCTCTACTACTACAGTCTCATTAATACATATGTATATGCCTTCTAAGTCACAACGCCTCTCGCGACGGCCAGGGGAATTAAACAGAAATCGGCACACAAAAGCGCTGGCGTAAAAGGTACAGAGTCGGAACACCTGTCTATTACACCGTGGTCTGTTCTCTTTGTCTCTGCCGCGCTGTTGCCACAGAGTTCTCCCTTTCTATCGAGAAGTCTTGAAGCAATACGGCACGAGAGCTACGTCCAGCGTCAGAGCCTCGCTAAACGTAGCAATAATGAAAGATAGAGAGGTCCGGGAGTGTAAGAAGGAAAGATGGAAATATACCAAACTTGACACAATTTGGACTATCAGATTACACATAAAATTTATTTGCAGAATTGAAAGCCCGTTTCGTTCAAAGTAGTCCGATTTAAATTATTTTCTGTCAATTTAATCGGCAGAATCACTTTCATATTGATACGATGAAAAATAAAGAAATTCTGTTTCTGCATAATCGATGATACATGGCCGAGCAACTCCAGGCGACAGATTAGACGGGTGAGCGATACAATGTCGCTCGGCTCGAGCTTCGGGGGACCTCAAGAATGATGGCCTTCGATTAAAAAAATTATTTGTGGCCGACGGATGAATTCCCGTCGAATAAACTGATTCATCCGTGGCGTTTCAAATAAAACTAACTCTGGGTTATTTTTACTCGACGACAAATAAAGATAAAGTCTCTTTAATTTGATAGTTTATTTCAATAATTTATGAAACAATACTAATTTGCGTATCAATATCCCTTCTGAACTTCGCATTTCTGTAAGGACACTGGGCATCGCTCGCCGTCTTGGAAGGCGAGGTCCGGTAGGATGCGTAAGGGATACAATGTAAATTCCTGGCGTTCTCCCGAGTAAAATCGTGTCAAATGTCATGTTGAGATTGTTCGCTCGACCTCAGTAGAGTTCGCACGTGTTTATAGACGCTCCGTCAACTGCTCCGTTAACCGTTATCTTAGTATTGCCAGCCTGGTATTGCTAGCTTATCGGCTTACGTTCTAATTTTAATCGGATTACGGTTCGGCAGCTGTTGAGTTAATTGTGCTAGTGTCCTGGTGATTCTGTCAGAAATCAGCTGATAGCGTGTATATGTACTGAGCTGTGGATTTTGTAGTGCTTGTGTCCTGTTAAATCGTCGTTTTGACTTTAAAACATTGTATTTCAACATGCCTGCTGCAAAGGCCATGTGCAAGGGGTGCAGGGCACCTGTTACTAATCCAATTACTTGTGAGGATTGTGGTATTAAAACCCACCAAGGCGAGAAATGTCTGAGTCGGTCGGGCCATCCATGGCACAACGGTCGTCTTTTAAACTGCAAGGTTCAGGCGACGACCACAAGTCTCTCCGAGTCGCTATCACCGTCCCAGCCGAGTGTGTCGCAGCCTACTATTCCCACCTTGGAGGACATCCGGGGCATAATCAGGAGTGAAATCAGGAGCGAAATCAGGAGCGAACTAAGTGCCTTTCGGCGGGAGATTCTGGCAGTAATTCAAGCGGATATCGCAGACATCCGTGATACCTGCACCGACCTGGCCGAACGGATGTTGGTTCTTGAGGAAAATGCTAATGACGCTAGCCGCGGGACATCTGGCGGGTCAATCGCTGACAACGTCATAATGGAGCTAAACGAAAGGCAGAGTAGAAGCTGTAATATTATTATTCATGGGATGCCTGAGGTTCCTGAGGTCCCTGTAGTTCCTCTTGATCAAAGGAACTCGCGGGATGCGGACAGCGCGAAAGTCTTGCTGGGCGCGGTTTACGACTCGGACTACAGCAGCATCCGTACGCGCAGGCTAGGGAAAGCCATTGGTTCGTCTCCAAGGCCACTTTGTGTGGTGCTGTCTTCCGCGGAGTTGGTCAGGAAAGTACTGGCGAACAAATTCAAAAACACTGGACCAATGAAGATTTCGGATGACAAGACGTGGCTGCAGCGATCGATCCTAAATCAACTGAGGGACAAACTTAGGAGCCTCCACGAAAAAGGAGAAAAGGACATGACTATTAAATACGTAAATGGAGCCCCTAAAATTGTCCGTGCTCCAGCTTCAGCAGCTCGGTCGTCAAAAAACTAGCGAGAAATCTCGTGGTGTATTACCAGAACGTTCGTGGCCTGAGGACTAAAACTAAAGACTTTTTGTGTGCATTAGCTTGTTCAAGTACCCTCTATGACATTATTATATTAGTTGAAACGTGGTTGAAGGACGGCATTTGCACTGAGGAGCTGGGTCTATCTAATTACAATGTTTATAGATTTGACAGGAATAAGGATACCAGCGTTCACTCGAGGGGAGGGGGGGTTCTGATCGCTGTAAGTAAGGCGTTATTAAGCTCAGCTGTTGGTGTGTCTTTTGATCGCGTTGAGCAGCTCTTTGTTAGGGTCAATATGGGTTCAGGTAGTCTGATTCTGGGAGCTGTTTATATCCCGCCTTCTTCAAATCCATCCATACATCGGGATCATGGTCTCAGTATAGAGGAAGTACTCTTGCGTTATCCCACGGATAAGGTCCTTTTGTTAGGAGACTACAACGTGGCTAGAATTTCCTGGATCCCTTGTCCTACTAGTGTGTCAAATCCTGCCTTATCCTATCTTGCCTCTAACGATGAGAAAATCATATTCAGCTACATTCAAGAGGTATGTCATCTCCATAACTTGCGGCAGCACAACCTCTATCCAAACTCCCATGGTTCCGTCCTTGACTTAGTCTTGTCCAACCTAGATGATATCCATGTTGAATTGTCCCCTGAGGCTCTTGTATCAGTTGACCACTACCATCCATGTCTTTTAGTGCATTTCAAGTCCCAACATGTTCAGATGTCAGGAGGTGCAGGCCGACCTAAGTTCGACTTCAGACGGGCTAACTTTACCCTTATTCTCAGATACTTGAACTCGATTGACTGGGATTCATCCTTAACGAATCTCACGTTGGATAATGCCGTCTCTGTATTGTACGACCATATCTTCTATGCGATAAATTCGTTTGTACCGCCTTTCAGAGCGCGTGCTTCAAATTATCCTTGCTGGTTTACTGGGGAGCTTATCTCCTTGATTAAGGCTAAAAGGGCTGCTCATCGCAATTTTAAGAGGTACAACCACCACCATGACTACGTAACGTTTAGCCACCTGAGATCTGTGTGCAAATCGGTCGCTACTATCTGCTATGACAATTACATAGCTCGTACGGAATCATGCATTCCATTGAATATTAAGGCCTTCTGGAAGTTTGTCAACACAAACCGATCTACGGGGGGTCTTCCAAACGCAATGCACTTCGAAGGCGAACAGTTGGCAGGTAATTCTGAGATTGCTAACGCATTTGCTAAAATTTTCGAGTCTGTGTATTCTGCTCCTGACACGGATTACACCGTAAACTCCTCTTCTCGAGCAGCGCTGGACTTGTACGGTTTGAGTATTGATATCGGGGAGGTCCTCTCAGAAATTGAAGGCTTAAACCTAAACAAGAGCCCAGGTGTAGATGGGATCCCTGCTGTGTTTTTCAAGGAGTGTAAGTTCATCCTGTCTAGGCCTTTATGGATTATATTTAATCTTTCCTTATCAGTGGGGCGTTTCCCATCAGCGATGAAGGACGGTATCATCTCTCCTGTTTTTAAGTCTGGTGACAGATCTGATATTACTAACTACAGGCCAAAATCCTTGCTGAATGTCATGAGTAAGATCTTCGAGGGTATTGTTATCAAGAAGATTTATGCTCTGGTATCGAACTATATAAACACGGAACAGCATGGTTTTTCTACGGGCCGCTCCACGTGCAGCAATTTAACCGTTTTTTGTAGTTATATATCGAGAGCTTTGGATAAGAATTTACAGGTTGATGCTGTCTATACGGATTTCAGGAAGGCGTTCGACAGGGTGAACCATGCTCTTTTGATAGATAAACTTGCGGATATAGGCTTTGGTGGTACTCTGTTATGCTGGTTACATTCATACGTAACCGGACGTACACAAACAGTTAGGATCGGGGATAGTGTATCAAATGGAATCTATGCCACATCTGGCGTACCGCAGGGGTCTCATCTAGGCCCATTGCTCTTTCTGATATTTGTTAACGACGTAAAGGATTCTTTCCGTAATAGTGAGTTTCTTCTTTTTGCCGATGACCTTAAGATTTTCAAAACTATCACCAACAGTTCGGATGCGATCGACCTCCAGTCTGATTTGGATAGATTGGATTACTGGTGTGTGAGGAATCGTATGGACTTGAATATCGGGAAATGTCATATCCTGAGGTTTTCCAGTCGTAGGAACCCCTATGTCTTTAACTACTCACTTTCTGGCACCGAGCTTGTTACACTGAATTCAACCCGTGACCTAGGAGTTATCGTAGATTCCAGCTTATCCTTCGTGGAGCATATTCGCCATGTTTCGAGTAAGGCTAATAAGATTTTGGGCTTTATTCGTAGATCTTGCTCGAATTTTACAAATTATAAAACATTATACTACTTATATAGTACGTTAGTGTTGCCGCATCTGGAATATGGGTCTGTTATCTGGTCCCCGAGCACAGCCAAGTACAGGCAGGAGTTGGAGAGGGTGCAGCATAACTTCTTGCGCTTCCTGGCGTTCAAGATGGGCCAGCCCCTACAGCGTTTCGAACACGACTATGGTCCCATTCAGGGGTTGAAAACAGTTATGATATCGGTTTCGGTTCTCGAAACAGTTATGAGAACCGAAATAATCTTGAAACAGTTACGAGTGAAAACGGTTCTGGCCTATATCGGTTTCGGTTCCGGTTCTACAGAACCGATATTATATCGGTTCCGTAACGGTTATATATCGGTTATACAGTAAACTCTCGCTATGGGCTGAGCTCGCCTCAACCATGCGTAAGCGCCTTTTAAATTATGATTAAATAATAAATCTGTGAAGAATAAATTGATTCTCACAAGTAGTTTGAAATAAATTTTTTTTTTAAGTTACGTTTAAGTTAAACCCTTATTAATGTGGCGTCCCCCTTAAGTGTCTAAAAATTTAAACAAAGTAAATTGTATATTCATACCGAAATTGTTGCAGAGCAACTTCCAACTATACGTCGCATTTTCATGCTGTCATCGCACGTTTCAAAATACTTACGAACAATGTCGCATTTCTTTTGACCCATTATGTCGATATGTTTTTAAATATCACTAATAACTATTATACACTACGACTAATATTAATTTGACACTTAATTTAAAGTATTACTAACACTATCAGCAATAACTTTCCTAATATGTACACACATACTACTAATTTTATATTAGTTATGAAGATTATTAAATATTTTTTTTTAATAAAGACAGTGTCGAGGACGATAACGTGTCTTGCTGCGAAATATAATACTTTTTGTATTAAATTCAACGTGCTCGCCACTACCTCAGGAATACAAGTGACTCTGGCCCATGGTCTTAAACCCTCCGACCCAGAGAACCGCTCGTCGCGTTTGTTTATAAGATCCTTTATCGCTGACCCTCCCTATCTAGAATCTCTCTTTTCAATACTTAAGTTACAGGTGATGTCTTTCATTTCGGCTTTTCCTGCATTGATAAAGTTTTGAAAAGAGAGACACCAGATAGAGAGGCCCAGGGATAAAAAAAACTTATAAACAACTCGAATTTCCGTTAAAAAAATATGACATAGATCGTAAATATGTTGGAACGTGCTACGCATACCCGATGCGTAACCGATAGGATACATTACTGTTATAAAACCGATATATAACCGTTACGGAACCGATATAATATCGGTTCTGCAGAACCGTAACCGAAATCGATATAGCCAGAAATTTCGGTTCCTAATAACAGTTATTCAGAATATCCGTTCTTCGTAACTGTTTCAGTCAGAACCGATATATAACAGTTTGAAACAGTTATTTTCGGAACCGTTTCAAGCCCTGGTTTGAAGCCTTCAAATAAAAGTCGAATAAACTACGGTTAAAGATCGAATAAACAAATTATCTTTCGTCGTCGAATGAATTCACTTCGGTTCATAACGGATAAATCGGATCTTTTATTTGAGTTTATCAAGATATTATCTTTGCCCATCTCTGTTCTCCAGCCGCTTCGCCGTGATTCATTCAAGCCTTCTTGACGACAAAATAGTAATACGGGAAATTAGTGATCCTCTAGGCAGTGATCGGACAAACCGCAGCCATTTTGGGGCAAAACCGGAAATAACATAACCTAAACATTCATTAAATCGTCTGCTTTCCAAGCTGCTTGTTTATCTATCTCTTTCTATTCGTATTTCTGTCTCTTTCTTTCTTACAGTTTCTTTCTCTGTCTACTTCCGCTTTAGACACAAATCGCAGCAACCAATCACCGACGATATGCGTTTCTCCGATCACTGCCTAGAGGATCACTAGGGGAAATGCGGCAACAGCGCGATCTGACTCTCGATACGTATCGGCAACTATGTCTTTCCTACATTTATCGGCTAGCTTGGACTTCCACCGGTTCTGGTGGTACATGGCACGAATATACCATCAGCGCCGGTGACGGAGGAACCTTGAAGCTTCATTCTGTCATTTTTCGGGCTGTCCTGAGTACACGATTCATAAATTCATTATTATTTCAACGTACGGTGCTTATTAGCATTCAAACGCACCGTTCCACCCTGCACTGATGTCCACTGGAGGCAACTATACCCGCAAAAACTTTCTTCTTGCCGATTCCAGGACGAAAGATGGTTGAAACGGTTTGTTTACTACATCGCGTATACGCAGGGTCGGCGAAACCACTGTGCAAGTTATACGCCGCATAAGGGCGCCAGCCGAAAGTGGTGCTAAAAAACTATATCACACGCTTATAATAAAGGACTCCAACTCTCACATAAACAAAATGTAAATATATTTCTTTTTTTATTGTATTCAGTGCAAACAGGTGCAAAAATTTGGGGGCGCCAAAAATTTTCTGGCATACAGGCGCCAGCTAACCTCGCGTCGGCCCTGCGTACACGTCACGCTGGTGCTACGTGGCTCGACTATACCAGTGGTTCCACCAACGGAGAAGCCTTGAAGCCTCATTCTGTCAGTTTTCGAGTCATAAATTCATTATTATTTCAACGTGCGATGCTTATTAGCATTCAAACGCACCGTTCCACCCTGCACTGACGATGTCTACTGGAGGCAACTATACCCGCAAAAACTTAATTCTTGCCGATTCCAGGACGAATAATGGTTGAAAAGGTTTCGCGTATACGTACACGCTTTTCCTAGCTTGTGTGAGCGTACGCACACATTCAAGGCCCGCCGAAACGGCAGCCGTATGTTCCTTTAGTAATGTGTGCATGATATTGTTTATTGCTGAATGATAATATTTTCTAACGTATATATCGCAGAAACTGTAGAGGTACCGTTGGGGCAAAAAGTCCCTCAGCCCATACAGCACACCTGGTTGCAGCAGTATTGCAGGGACGTTGCTGCAATATTACGTTGTTGCAGGTTGCATTGCAATATTGTAGGAACGTTCCTGCAATATTGTCGTGCATTATTGGAGTGGCAATGATCCTACAATATTGCAGCAATATTGCCATTTCGTTGCCGTGCAATGTTCCGTTGGCAACGATGGTACAATATTGCTGCAATATCGTACGATCGTTGCCGTGCAATGTTCCATTGGCAACGATCCTGCAATATTGCGCCCACATCGTCGTGCAATGTTCCAGTGGCAACAGTCCTACAATATTTCTGCAATATTGCGCGCACATCGTCGTGCAATGTTCCAGTGGCAACGACCCTACAATATTTCTGCAATATTGCGCGCACATCGTCGTGCAATACTGTAGTGAAAACTTGTGGAAACATTACAACAATATTCTGAAGCAACTATGACTTTGTCAAAATTTTTCGAAATATGTACATTAGGGTGGTCCTTAGCTATAGGGGTCAACATTTTTTATGAGTTCTTTTTTATCGCACCCCCCTAAATTGTGACACTTGATGAGAAAATGATATGTGCAAAATTTCAAAGTGATCGGACATTGGCAACCCGTGCCACATTTGAGTTAAAGTTTTGAAATTTTAGTGATTTCTCGTCAGTTTCGAACATAATTGTTTTCGGCTATTTTTGAAGTATCAGTGAATATTTTTTAATAAAAGCACAATTTATTAGATGTATAATAATAATATGCATGTTACTTACAAAAATATATACGAAATCTTTGAGTTTTATCTCTTAAAATTAGTATATAACGCAGCGTATAAGCTACTGTACGCAGTCGGGTGGTTGTTCGAGTCAAATTATAGTTCTTTTGATGCACAACAAGTGTATTGTTTGTTTTTGTAATAATGATTATAGTATTAGTACTTAGGAATTAAATTTTTTTACATAGTTGTAAATGAAATACTCTCTATTGAAATTTAAGTTATATATTATAGACTAGCTGACCCGTTACCCGGTTTCACCCGGGAATTATTTATGACGTTTGAAAAATAAAAAAGTCTAAACCAAAAAAATAAATAGCCTATAATCTAATCTAGGACGTGTATAATGTGTATTCAGAATTTCAATGAAATCCGCTCAGCCGTTTAGGCATGAAAGAAGGACAAACAAACAGACAACGTTTCACTTTTATATATTAGTAAGGATTGAAGGTAATAAATTAGCATATTATTAAATTTTATGTATTTTTCAATATATATTATGTGTTTGTAAATTTGTTTACATTAGGGTAAAGTCTCCTATAATCTTCAATTATTTGTAAAATATATTGTTTTTCTTCCTCACTTTTTGTCAGCAGATTATTATATTCTGATATAAGTTTGACATAACGTTCAGTGGTACCTATCATTTGTCACTTATAAATGTGTTGCACTTTGTAAAGATTTCTGATATAACGTGTCGTTCTTCCACAATGAAGGGTCCATTCCTAAAAAGTCTGTAGGTATATTGAACCTATTAAAAAATTTGGTTTGGAAAAACCAAACAATCCGCCTTTACCAAGTAAAACGCGGTAATATTCACGATTGCTAGGTAACAATTTTTTTCTATGATATTAGAAGGATCTTTCATTAGAAGCATTTTCATAGGGAAAAGCCTGGAATATTCACGTAGTTGCATACAGTAGCTAAACCGCAGCGTTATATGTCAAGTTTCTCTTCCAGATCTCCGTGGTCTTGGGAATCTACGACACAAGTTTATGAGTAAATTATTTAAAGTTGTGTCTATATATCATTATTATACATATCAGAAAAAACAATAGTTTTTAAGGAACTATTAAGTAATCCTTTATAATAGGGCAGTATCAAATTATTTAAAAAAATTGACATAAAATCGCTAAAACTTCAAAACTTCAATTAAAATGCGACACGGGTTGCCGACGTCCAATCAATTTGAATTTTTTCAGGGATCATTTTTCCGTCTAGTGTTACAATTTTGGAGGGTGCAACGAAAGAAATCGGAAGTCGTGAAATAAGACTTCACGTAGCCGCGCGTAATTCAGAGATTCTGAGAATACTGTTTGAAATCACATAGAAATGATACTATTATACACCTAAGAAATTGTACTTTTATTAAAAAGGAATCACTAATTCCTCCATAATAGCGGAACACAATGATGTGCGAAATTGACGTGAAGTCACTAAAATTTCAAAACTTTAACACAAATGTGGCACGGGTTCCCGTTGCCCAGTCACTTTAAAATTTTGCACACATCATGTTCTCACCAAGTGTCACAATTTAGGAGAGTGCGACCAAAATAAAACGGAAGTTGAAAAATAAGGACCATCCTACACTGCATTTCACATTAGAGCATACAGATTTCGCGCAGGCACGACCCTCAGGAGGCGTTGCTACGCCCGACTCCCCACTTAACCGCCTATGTTTTTCTCCGTCGCACGGACCTCTACTCTCTTTGTTAAATTTTCGTGCGGGACTGTTTACGTTGACAACGGTCAGATCCGGCATTTGGGATGTTATTCCAGTTATTCCTTGGAAATTACCACGACCAATCGCATGCGGTTCAAACCGTGGGTAGTAGTGGGAGCTGCGCAGATCGGTCGCAAATCGGTAGGGGCGTCTATATGCTCTAATGTGAAATGCAGTGTAATGTACATGACGTCGAGTGGTTTCTACGGCGTGTTTCATTTAACTGGATACGCTAGAATATCTCGTTGGCCGTTGAAGATATGAAAAAAGTGTTATCGAGGGAGTTGTATGTAGGTACATGAACTTATAGAGGAGATTCGAAGATCAATTTAATTATTTTAGATAAAGTAGGTACTATATTTTTTAATGTCTGAAATTATTATTATTATTATTAAACGTCTTTATTGCACAAATACGTATATACAATCTAGCCAGAGAAAAGAGAGAAGAGAAGACAAATGTAAAGGTTCAGTCTAAAGACTGTTTTCCAATCTAACCTAAAACGACACCGGGTGAAATTTGTAGTACGCACCTATAGTGTTACAAAACCCTAATGGGGTTTGTCAAATGAGCCTTCGTTTTTGAATAATTTGAGTTTAAAGTATTGCACGGTAGGAGTATAAGTTCGAATACGTAAGCAATCTTATCAATCAGCGGTTGTAGCTGCGGCGGTAAAGTGTTCGTCTACGGAGAGCTGAGTAGGCCACGCATGTGATTTGTTCAGCCGTCGTACCGCTCCGAGTTTTTTTTCGCGTTTTTACCCGTTGTAAATCAATATTCTTCCGGTGCAGTGTGTTTCCGTGACCCTCGAAAGTTGCCCTCTACTCTGGTCACCAGGGTGTGCGGTCCCAGTAGCGCAGCGGGAGAATCCCGCGCGCTTTCTCATACCCATGCCGAGCCAGTTGCCCCACGGGGCGAAGCGTCGTGGCTCTCCGGATACCAGCGATAGGTCGAGCTCTCTATCAGAAATTGGCTCAAAAAGGAACTTCTTTAAATCCCTAAAGCTGCACCCGTCGCAGCTAGATCGTCTTTACAAGGATTTTTTGAAAGAGAGTCATTCTAAAACCAATAGCGGGCCAAAACCTAACCTGAGCGGGACTCGTAAGAAACAATCGACAGCTCCCCCGTCCATATCGATACCTATCGATCGCTCCTCTCTGGATAGCTCGCAGTAATCTGAAGGCTGGGTCTTTCCAAAGAACACCTCTAAACCGACCACTGAGCCGACCACTTTCTTACCAACAGAAGATGATAATAACCGTTTCCAGCTTCTTAGTGGGGATTGCGAAATGGATCCCGATGCGGATGATGAAGCCCCGCATCCCAACCCTGCAGAGAGTGTTACACCTAAAGCCGTTAGGCCCCCTCCTATATATACTATGAATTCCAATATCAAAGACATCATTTCTATTGTAACTGGCCTGAATGTACCTAAATCTGAGTTCCAGATAAAGGAGTCTGATCCTGCTAACCATGCTATATTTCTCAGCACTAACGAACACCGTGGACTAGTGTGTGACAAGCTTCGGGAACTTAGAGTGCAGCATTTTACCTACACCCCGAAGCACCTTAAACCTAAGTCCCTCCTCCTAAAGGGCATCAGAGGTGATTTCAGTGATGAGATTATCAAGCAGGAGATCATTGACCTCAACCTTCCTAACGTATGACGTCAACGTCATTAACCTAAACCGCTTCACCTACGATAAGAACCGCCCCGATAAATACCACCACTTGGTCCAACTCTCGAGCGATAGCAAATCTGCTAACCTCTTCAGGGTCAAATCCATCGCTTATCAAAAGATACGATGGGAGCACCTCAAGAAACCCGCCTTATTTCAATGTAAAAACTGCCAGCTTCAGTTCCGATGCGTCAAGTGCGCCCAATCTCATGGTCCCGGTGCTTGCCCTATTTCTTCTCATGAAGACAGACTGGCCTTAAAATGTGCAAACTGCAACCAGCCAGGACATCCGGCATCGTACAAGGGTTGCCCTTTCATCAAGTTCGCGCTTGCAAAAAAGAAAGAGTCTACCGCAACACGTGCTCGTCCAACCTGGATGAAAATAAACTCCATTTCGGCCTCTATCCGTGCGAACACCTCCTATGCCCAAGCGGCGGCCACCGCTCCCCTCCCCCCGCCCGCATGATGCCAGATCAAGTTGGAAACCTGCCCTGGAATCCAGGCCTCCATTCCCGATGACGCCTCCTATCACCCATCCTCTTCGAGATGAAAGTCATCACGCCCCGCCACACCCCAGCTGGTTCACCGACCTCAAGAAAGAAATATCTACCCTCATAGCCGCCCAGTACCAGACCCTGGCTATGCAGATCGCCGCTAATGCGGAAAGAATAGATTTAATTTTCAACTCCCTTTTTAACAGTTCCAATGCCGCACACCCTTAGGCAGATTTCCCAACTTAAGATAGCTGCGATAAACGTCAATTCTATTGTCACGCACCTCCGTAGACTTGAGCTACTTCAATTCTTACGCGTTCATAACCACGACGTAGTTTTCTTATCCGAAACGAAACTTAATGTTTCTAATAAATTATCTTTCAAAGGCTACACCCTCATTAGAAGAGACAGACCCAACTCGATCCGGAGCGGTAGCACTGAAATCCTACTAAAAAAAGGCCTCCCTTTCGAAGAGATCTTCCTCCCATCTTCAGCGTCGAATTTGATCCTTGAGTATACCGTTATAAAGATCCCTACCTCCGACAACAAAGTCGTCTTTCTAGCTAGCGTCTACGCCAGAAGCGACTGCAGAGTTCTTTTTATCGATGAGCTTGAATGCCTGTTTCGAGGACTCAACCTAAACCACGATGACTCCTACTATATTGTGGCAGGCGACCTTAATGCTAGGCTGAAAGCTTGGGGTGACCGTACCAACAATCAGAGAGGTTCCCAAATTTCCCGCTGGGAGACTTCCCATGGCTGTGAGTATAAACTCAATATTGTTCCGCCTGCATTTCCCATGTTCAAACCGGCTCATACTTTTTTAGATATTTGCCTGGCTGACTCCAGACTTAATCACGCCAATGACCTTGGAGGGAGAGCGCTTACCGTCCCCTATGACGGCGACCATGCCGCCATTTCACTCACCTTTGAGATTCCCAATGACTCTATCTCTTTGGGCGACCCTAATGCGGGCGAACATCGCCTTAACTTTAAAGCTACCAACTGGTCACGCTTTACGCGGAAGTTGGCGGACCTTTACCCGGCTGGGGTCCCCCCTGATAGGAACCTGTCGATTGCTAAAATCGAATATTTTCTTCGCATGATTTCCGACTCGATTACGGCAGCGATTCATGAGCACGTGCCTGAGTTCTCTTTCACCAGCAACACCTGTAAATACCTCAATACTAGAATCAGAAAACTCCAAAAGCACAAAAAATTTGTTGTCTCTCTACTCCATGACCTCCATAAATTTGACCCTCGTGCCACCCTCAGGCTTACCAGGATCGCCAAGGCCCTCCATAGAGAGTTGGTTGCCGCTCTCCAGTTGGAGTTCAAAGCCTCAATAGACTCCTTTTGGTAAAAAATCTTATCAAAAAAATAGATTACAGGTGTCCTGACAACTTCTTCCCTAGGGTTAACACTATCTTTCGCCCCAAAAATCGCCTTGGTATTGACGTCTTACACGTTCCCCTAGACAACGGATCTCTTCTAGCTCGTAGCACTTGCGACCCAGTGAATGCGCAGTTAATTGATAACTGCTATGCCTTCTCGGCGCCGGCTGACAAGCTCAATATCATGGGGTCCTACTACGAGTCGATTAACTCGCCCCGCCACCTAAATTCAGATACGTGCCTAAAAGAGTTAGTCGACACCACGGTTACTGCTTTCGAATTGGACCTTATCCGTCGAAGAGAACTAGGTGAAACCATAACTGTCTTCAGTGCGGATAACCCTGCCGATGATCCGTCACCCACCCTCGATCCAATACACCCGTTCTGCAGCCCCCCTTCCGTGGCTCTGATCCTAAAGAGACTCCCTAATAAGACTTCCAGCGGGCTAGATGGGATCCCACCAATTGTCCTTAAGCACCTCCCCTCGAGAATTATAGTTGACCTTGCCATTCTTTTCAACAACGCTATCAATCACAGCTACTTCCCTAGCTTCTGGAAGAACGCAAAAGTACTACCCATATTAAAGAAAGGAAAACCCCCCACGGACCCGTCTAGCTACCGGCCTATAAGTCTAACGCCCAGCCTCAGCAAGGTCTTTGAAGTGGTTATAAATAATGCCTTGTCGTCTTTCTGCTCTATCAATAAGGTGATCCCCGACCACCAATATGGTTTCAGGCATCGCCATTTTACCACCCATGCGATACACAAATTCCTCTCGGACACCCTCTCAAAGGTTGAGGTCAGCTGGTTAGTTGGTGTGGCCTTTCTTGATCTTGAAAAGGCCTTTGATTCAGTTTGGCTCAAGGGCCTTATCTTCAGGCTCCATAGGAAGGGCTTTCCCCGTTGGATGGTCTCCCTCGTCTGGGATATGGTCACTGGCAGATCCTTTTTCACCTGGGACGGCAAGATGCTCTCCTCACTGGAGTTCTTAATTAAAGAAGGTCTTCAACAGGGTACTGTAAACTCGCCCATCCTCTTTAATATTTTCCTATGTGGCCTCCCGAATCTTTTTGGCCTTAACCAACCGGGGAATGCAGGCCTCTTAGCCTTTGCTGATGCCGTCGTTATCTATTTAGCGGGGAATCGTGTCGAAGCAATCCAGAACGGGCTTGACACTATTGTAAATAATGTAAATAGATTTTATTCTTCCTGGAACCTCCGTCTCAACCCTTTGAAATGCAAAACTATATTATTTCGCAAACCGCTCGCGAAGCTGTCTCCTAAAACTAAAGCCGGTGCCAACCAGTTCCTGGGACTTGTAATAAGGTCCTGATACCCCACAGAAAGGTGGTCAAGTACCTGGGCGTTCACCTTGACTACCTGCTACGGGGTAACACACACTTTGACTGTCAACTTGAGAAACCATATAAGGCCTTCAGGGCCAACAGCTGGCTCTTTCGCAATAAATACCTCACTAATAAAGCGCGTGTCATTTTGTACCAACTTCTGGTGCGCCCCATTATCACATATGCGACCCCTGTACTGTGGAATTTCAATCACACAGTGGCAGAAAAGGTTAGAGACTTTGAGCGCAAGGTCCTGAGGGCCTGTATGCGGCTCTACCGTTCCCAAGCCTCGGACTGGCGGCACTACGTTAGCAACAGCTCACTGTATAACCGAGCGGATGTCACGCGTATTGACCTTTTCATAATCAAACTCACCAGAGATTATTTTGCGAACCTCCCTGCTGTTGAAAACGACTCACTCAAGCCCCTCGCCTCCCAGAACGAGGCTACGTCTAGGAGGCAACTTACTTCCGGCTACGTCGCCCCTCAAGCTTTCCCATACTGCGACAACGCGGGCCTAATCCAAGACGCTAACAACGTCCCCCTCATTTACCACTGGCGGCGCAACAAGGCCAACAAGCGACTATACTGTATCCATCCTAAGAAAAAACGTGTCCGCGCAGGGATGGTTCCGAGGAGGCGCTGATTGGTCATACTCCCCACTTAACCGCCTACGTTTTTCTCCGTCTTACCTCCTGTTACCTCTCTGTCAACTGTTCCGCACGCGACGCCTTCATATACACGGTGGCACAATTATTTCCGAATACGCACGGCAACCGCCTGCTTTTATAAAAATTTGAACAAAAAATCTTATCGTTCCTTTGAATATAAATCCTAAAAAAGACGTAATAAATGGCATTCTAAATAGACTATTTAGAACACCTCGTTAACTGATGTTATATCTGTTCGGAACCAAAGAACTACCGGGTAGATACATTGCACTCCTGCAGTTTTGACATTGACATCGGTCACGTCCCGCCCTTGGAGGGTCAGGGAAGCGCTACGAGCAATCGCCTGCGTCGGGCCCGTAGGCGGTGGTGGGGGCTGCGCAGATCGGTCGCAAAACGGTATGGGCGTCGTTTTTTCTTAGGATGGATTCAGTATAGCGCTCGGCCCCGCTGACCTCTTAACCGACAGGGACAAATTCAGGTTTTCGACTACGATCCCCAAGAAGGATTCGCTGGACTTCCATCGACTGAACTTCGTCAAGTACTGGTGGTTATCTGATGTTAGCGAACATCTCCGCAGCCACATAGATCGCAGGCTACTACTCCTCCGAGACCGCCCCCTCCCCTAGCCCCCTAAGGGGCTAGCCATTTGAGCCGCAACCCTCCCTCCCCGACACGCCCATTGGACTCCTGTCCTACTCATCGCTTCCCATCAAGGCTTCTTTGTACATAGCCCTAGTTGTAAGTCTCTAGTTTATAAGCTTTAGTCTGTAAGTTTTTCCATTTTTTATTCTGAGATTGTTACAGGGGTTTTTGTTACGACTTTCCCCACGCTTCCCATTCGCCCTGCGAGCTTGAATGTACTCATGTTGTATATATGTTTCTCCTCCTCCTCTGGCGGGGACAGTGCACTGTTGTGTAGGTGTCTATCTATGTTTGTGCATAACTGAGTGTTTGTCCGGAAGTCTTGATGATTATCGAGCAACCGGACATCATGTCAAATATCTGGGCTTTTTTTTTTAAGTTTATTGAGCTCTGCTTCAACCTCTTAATTGTACTTATATTATTCAATAAACTTCATGATATAAAAAAAAAGTGTTCGTCTACGATGCTACAGGTCCTAGGTTCGAATCTCCCTGAGGTAAAAGAATTTTCTATGAGAAAAAGACACACGGGCGTTATACTACTACTATTCTGCACACATTCACGTCGTCGCGTCCCTCACTGCCCGAAACGTTGCGGCGGAAATACACTCCTGCAATATTGTTAAGGCGGACATAGGAGGTGAACCTGCAACGTCTCTGCAATGATGCGGTACAATGGAGTTGCAGGATCATTGCCACTATTTTGCCGTTTCGGTGCAGGACTACATATTTGTAATGTTCCCAAAACTTTGCAAAACACACTCCTGCAATATTGCTAAGGCGGACATAGGAGTGAACCTGCAACTTCTCTGCAATGATGCGGTGCAACATTGCAATCTCGCACCGCAATATTGCCGAAGAGTTGCAGGATCATTGCCACAATTTTGCCGGATCGTTGCAGAATCATTGCCAGAACGTTGCAGGACTACATATTTGTAATGTTGCCGCATCTTTGCAAAAATACACACCTGCAATATTGCGAAGGCGGACATAGGACTGAACCTGCAAGTCTCTGCAATGTTATGTTGCAATATTGCCATCTTGCACCGCATCATTGCAGAGACGTTGCTGCAATGTTATGGTGCTGTGTGGGTAGGGCTGCCATCTGTAAAATCACAAACCCCGGACGGAGAGCATTAAAACCCCGGACATTTCCACTTGAAATCCGGACACTTTTAATATTAGGTACGATAATATTAGGTACGATATCCCAAGAAAACAATTTCTGTAAAATATAGACTGTGGCCGTAATCAAGAAAGATAGAGAAAATATAACTGTACAAAGTAGGAATTTATTTATGACTTTTTTTATACACTTAACTTATAACTAAAAGAACGCATAAAATACGCAAATTTAATTTACAACTAAAATAAAATAAAAATATTGAAACCAATCGATTATGCTAAACGTAGAAAAACATAGTGTTTTGTCACTATCTTCGACTGTTAATTTATACATCAACGACCCGAACTCTTTAGCCGGGGATTCACCGCACGCAACGCACACATAGCATGGGAGAACACATATTTTCGGCAGCGAGAGAGTCTCTCCCTGTGAATCCCTCTCGCGCCAGTTCTCGGTATTGCGGACGAGTGGTGGGGGGCAAGACCGTTGGCGTCGCGCGGTACGCTCTGCCTCGGTCGGGCGCGTGGTGGGGGGTAAGATCGTCGTCCCACCGGCGTAACTCGTTACATCGCCTCCTCCCTTCGGAGGACGCGATCTTACCCCCACCCTCCCACAGACCTCTGTGCGTGGTGTTCGGTTCCGTCTTTGTTTCATTTATCCTTAAATCTATCCTTAAATCTATCCTTAAATCTATCCTTAAATCTACTGTACTTTTTTCTACTTAACCTACTTACACTATACTTAAACCTACTTAAAATAGCTACTTAGCGTGGGGGCTGGGGGTGAGGGCCGAAGTGTACCCGCAGCTGTTGCCTCCGCAGGAGTTTCACTTCCATGTATCCCCCGGGCGTGGGGATACGGTACCTCCGGCCGACCTGGAAGGCCGGTAGGTCCAGCCGGAGGTCCTGTGAGGTGGCCGTTTTCATGCGGTCGTACCACTGGCAGCCGGTTGGCGCCTCCACGCTGGTGACCTCTGCTGCTTCGGAGTCGCCTTCGGGTTGCCGGGAGAGGGCGTCGGCGACCAGGTTGTTGGCCCCTTTCCGGTACTGGACGTCGAAGTCGTACTCCTGCAGCTCGAGGCCCCAGCGGGCCAACCGACCGGAGGGGTTGTCCATTGTCCGCAACCATTTTAGTGACTGGTGGTCGGTCAGGACGGTAAAGTGGTACCCCTCCAGGTACGGCCGCATCTTCCGGATGCCCCAGACGACCGCGAGGCACTCCTTCTCGGTGACCGAGTAGTTTTTCTCGGCGGGGCTCAGCGTGCGGCTCGCGTACGAAATAACGCGTTCTTCGGTCTGGATTTCTTGCGTTAGAACCGCGCCGAGCCCCTCGTTGCTCGCGTCCGTCTGGAGCGTGAAGGGAATGGTGAAGTCGGGGCAGGCGAGTACGGGGGCGGTTGCCAGTTGTTGTCGGAGGGCCTCGAACGCCTTCTCCTCGTTTTCGCCCCATGTCCACCGTACTTTCTTTTGAAGTAGGTGGTTAAGTGGGGCGGCGATGTCCGTGAATCGGGGAATAAATCGCCGGTACCAGGATACCATGCCCAAAAACCTTCGGAGTTCTTTTAGGTTCGTGGGGGCGGGTATCCTGGCGATGGCCTGCACTTTCTCCGGGTCTGTCGCTACCCCCTGGTCGGTGACGGTGTGACCGAGGTACTGCAGCTCGGTTCGGCCGAACTGACATTTCTCTTTATTCAGTCGTAGTCCGGCCGCCCGTAGCCGCTGCAGTACCTCGCGGAGGTTGTCCAGGTGCTCCTCGAACGTGCTTCCGAGCACGATGATGTCATCGAGGTAGGCGAATGCCCGCGGCTCCAGCCGCGGGCCGATGATCTGATCCAGGAGGCGTTGGAAGGTGGCCGGCGCGGAGTGTAGCCCGAAAGGCATCACTCTGAAGTGGAACAGCCCCCTCCCCGGTACGGTGAACGCGGTGATCGGGCGGCTCTCCGGGTCAAGAGGCACCTGCCAGTATCCGTTGGCCAGGTCTATCGTGGAGATGTACCGCGCCCCCCGTAATTTCTCCAGGGTAGCCTGGACCTGGGGCAGCGGGTACGCGTCTTTTTCGGTGACCTCGTTGACCCGTCGAAAGTCAATGCAGAACCTTCGCTTTCCGTTTTTCTTTTTGACCACCACGACCGGGGAGCTCCACGGGCTGTTCGAGGGTTCGATGATGCCCTCCGTGAGCATTCGGGTGACCTCCTCGTCGATAATGGTTTGGGTGGCAGGATTCCTCGGCGTGTACCGGTGCTTGACAGGCTCCGCGCCTGCCTTTAGTCGGATGCGGTGTTTGGCCATGTTGGTGAGGCCGGGCAGCTGGTCGAAATGGCCGAGCTCCTCCACGAGGAATGCTTCCAGCCGCTGCCTTTGCTCCCGGGTGCATCCTCGGAGGCCGGGGTTAGCTTCGACGGTGGCGGTTTCCTCCCGTGGTTTCCACCGCAGCTGCTGGATCTGGAGGGTCATCCCCACGATCCGTTGGACGTCGACACCGAGGAGTACGTCGTGTGATAGGTTTGGGAGGACCGCGCATCGGAAGGCGTGTATTTCGGCTCCGATCTGCGCGGTCAGGACTACCTCCTCGGTGAGCTGTTCCGTGGCGCCGTTGGCCACTCGGACGAGTCGGTCCGTCGTTGTTCGGGGGCTCCCGCGCTCTCGACACCAATTGGCCATCGTGGGGCTCACGTAGGATTGTGAGGCCCCCGTGTCGACGAGCGCCTGGAACCACTGGTCGTGGACCTTGATCGGTATGAAGGGCCGGTCATCGTCGCCTAATCCCTTCGAGGCCGTCTGGGTGGAGTATCCCGGTCGGTGCCTCGTCCGCCGGCTCCGTTGGCGTTTCCCGACGGTCCCTGGCATCTGCAGTCTCGGGAGGCTCGCCCCTCGGTTCCGCAGCGACTGCAAAACAGCCGTGCTGGCCGGCGGCAGTCTTGGCGGTAGTGTCCGCGTTGACCGCACCTCCAGCAGCAGTCCTCCCTCTGGTAGTCGTTGCCGACTACGGCGAGCCGCTGGTATCCCCGGGCTCTTTGGGGTTCGTCCGGGGCTTTAGTCGGCGCTCTGGCCTTTTCGTCGGCTCGTGCTCGTTCGTGGTCGGTTGCCAGGTCGATGAGGTCGGGCAAAGTGTCGAAGTCCTTCCGGTGGATAAACAGCCGGTACTCTGGGCGGAGGTTCGAATAGACCCACTCTAACTGGTCTTCTTCCGAAATTCCCCCGTGGCGGCGCATCAGCAGCCGTAGGTGGTCGGCAAAGTCGGCCGCGGTTTCGGTCGACTCTTGGAGGCGTTGGTGGATGGCCTTCTCTAGCTCTTGCCGTGTTCGTCGCGGCATGAATCTCCGCTTGAAGGCCGGCAAGAATTTGTCCCACGTCGAGAGATTCTGTTTCTCGACGCGGAACCAATGTAGTGCCACGCCTTTCAGGATTACGGTGAGGCACCGTAAAATTTGTTCGGGGGCGACCTCGTAACTATCCTGGAGGTCTTCGAGCTGCTCCAGGAAGTCCTCGGCGCCCTTTCCTCCGTCATAATGACCTCCCCACCTTCGCACTCGGTCCATCATGTATTGGACGGGAGGCGGACCATGGTCGCTCGCCGCCTCGGTTTTCCCCTTAGTTTTGGGGGAAAAGCTGACGAGCGGCGTTTCTTCGGAGTCCGAAGCGTTCTCCACAGTGGCTACCGTGGAGATTGCCTTGGACGTGGTGGGTGGGATGTCGGCTTCGTTGTCCCGCTGCATGGTGGTGTTGCGAAGGTGCGCCACTATTCGCGCTCGCAGCGCGTCGATGGATCCGGTGGCGTCGAGCTTGTAGGATACCGCGAGCTCGACGAGGTCGGCTTTGGATTTTTCGTACACCCAGCTGACCCCCGTCATTCGATCGTCGTCCGTAAGTTAGTAAGTCCCTGTTCGGGCGCCAAATGTAACCGTTAAACCGCGGGGTTACCGGTGGGACGGGGGAGGAACCGTATCGCCAGCTCAGGACGGTGGTCCAGGGCCGCCGATCGAATGACTTAGTACGCAGAGGTGAGGTAGAGTACGAGAATTTATTCACGTTGGTGTACAGAGTATCCCGGCCAGGTCTATGCTGGCAAACAGAGTATGCACGGCTTAAACCTAGACTTAGCCTATCGCGGGTATCGGCGCGTATCGCGGCGCGGATCGCGTCGCGTACTTCGAAGCGTTGGTCGGCGGTGCGTATCGCGGCGCGTGTCGCGGCGCGTATCTCGGTGCGTGTCTCGATGGTCGATTCGGCGAGAGTGGAGAGGAAAGACGATTTGACCCTTCGGTGTCCAGGCGGGCCAACCCTGCCAATGGACCCTGGTCGGAGAGTCGGGGGGGTCCGGTCACCCAGTGGGCACAGCCCGCGGGTGAGTCGGCGACTGTAAGGACGCTCTCGAGAACAGAGATAACTCTGTTCGGGAGATCGATGGCGGTTATCGGTATTTCGTCCAGAGGATGGCTCACGCTGTCCTTCTGGGAACCGTGGAGGTGTGGAGGCGAAAAATGCACAGAGACTCAGTCTGTGGACGCACAAGAACTGGTGCAAAACACGGGCGCTTGTCTTTCGCAAGAACGAGGGTTTCGGCACAAGAACGTGGAATCGCACAGGAGGTCTCCGGGAGAGGCGTACTTGGTACTAACGCTCTAGGCGGTCTCTATCTAATAGGCCTATGCCCTCGACCTTTATGTCCTCGTCCGCATATTTTCGGCAGCGAGAGAGTCTCTCCCTGTGAATCCCTCTCGCGCCAGTTCTCGGTATTGCGGACGAGTGGTGGGGGGCAAGACCGTTGGCGTCGCGCGGTACGCTCTGCCTCGGTCGGGCGCGTGGTGGGGGGTAAGATCGTCGTCCCACCGGCGTAACTCGTTACAAACACGGATGATTGGTGGGGTCTAACCGCACTTATCAGCAGCGTGACGATACAGTGTAGTCATAGGTGATCTCTTCTTCTTACCACAGTACCGGCGCTGTGCCCTCGCGTAACTGTAAAGTGTGTCTAAACCTTAAGCAAGCGGGCAGCATTGAAAAACACGGATCACTACAGAAAATCCCCCCGGACGTCCTCGGACGCCCTAAAAAAGAGGACAAATCCGGGGAAACCCGGACGGATGGCAGCCCTACCCCCATCCCTCTTTATTTATTTGTGTCTTTCATTATAAATCCATTGATTTATTTGCTTTGGACATTACAAGTTTATCATTTATAGTGTCAAAATTATTATGATTTTTTTTAGGTTCATTGCAATAAAAGTCATTTGACATTTATTCTTGGTGTCACTTACGCTACAGGATCGCGAACAGAGCCGATCGCGCAGATTTATATAATTATGACAATCAATGTCATTGTTACCAATGACAAAAATAGGCAGATGGTGCCACAGTGGTGTGTCAACATGAATTAGAAGTGTTCTAGACGGGAACCTGTGGCTTGGCCATGGACCTGAAGGACAGTGCATAAGCTAGGCTTATGGACGCGGGGGTTGAAGCGAATGACGGAAGGGTAATCGACCTCTTCCAGCCGCTTTTTGCAGGACGACTGGTGGTGCCATCTGTGCCATACCGTGGAAAATTTCTTCTGGCAAAACCATTATATATAAATTTTTAACCTTCAAATACAATACTTTTACTATTTTTTACTAGAAAATTTAATATTACTTACGTAATTTCAAAAGTATCCCAAATAATAAGACAATTATATAAATACACTACACGCATACAAGTTACTTTGCAATCCCAGATAGCACACCTCGTCTTAGAGACGTCTAGTTTAGGTCCATTTTAGGTCTGAACGTCTTGATTTGTATCAAGACGTCTTTAAGACTTTACCAGACGTTGTGCTATCTGGGATGCTTTTACACTGTTTTGCACGAGACGACGCGTCGCTGAGGGAGTGAGCAAGTCGACTAACCTATAAAGGTTCATCCATTTATAATTACTGCAACTATACGCACTTCCATCATTATTGTCGCAGTACAAATTCTTTGTGGGCCCTCGGGGACCCCTGTGTTACATAATTATCGTTGATCTTATGCAGTGCAGTGCCTAATCAACAACGACCGAGAGTGCACGGGTCTCAGTGCCCCGCTGGAGCGTAGCTCAGCGTGGGCATCATGGCGCCGCTTCCATCGACATCACAAACATATCGAAAATTGCGAAACCTAAAGCCATCAACGATTTGGAAAAGGTCTAGTTCTCAACCCCTAACCTCTTCGGTGGATAAAGAGTTCAAGAAAGCAACGAAGGAACTCGACGGCCCAAATCCCGCCCACTCGGTCAGGTCCAACTTAAATGTGAAAAGAAAAAAACTAGATGCTAATATTTTACAAGCTAATCTCATGCAAAGCTCTCCTCCTGCTTTTCATGCCACGCAATGCGAACCTGAATGGACAAACCCCAAGAGGCCCATCAGCCCACAAACCATAGCTAAACTGAACAGAAATCTCACACCGACTAATATCTATAATCAATTTGATGTATTAGTAGAAGAAAGCTCAACTGAAGTGTATGAAGCCCCGATGGAGTCAGAAACTCCAGATGGTAATACCAACTTCAGCACTACTAATGATAACATGCAGACCATGGCTAACGAAGCAGCTGAGACCTTATCCCAGAATCCGAACAATAAGTCAAGACCTCCCCCCATTTATTGTGTTGGTGGTTCTATCAAGAGCATTCTTCAAGCCATCACAAACGAGATCCCAAGGAATGGGATAACTCTCAAGGATATTGGCAATGACACCTTAACAATTAACGTCACGCAGATGGATTACTACATCAAAATGAAATCAATTCTTGAAAACACGCAAAGCAAATTCTACTCATACACACCTAATCATCTGAAGAATAAGCTATTGGTGCTTAAAGGTATCCAAGGAGACTTTGTGGAACAGGACATCTTAGATGAAATTAACGGTCTCGACATCCAAAACGTTCGTATAAATAAAATTTCTAAAATTAAGTTGGGACGCCGTATTGACGCCCCATCGCACTTCCTAGTGCAGCTTTCGGCAGATAGCATAGTAAGCAACCTCACTAAGCTGAACAGGCTTGCCTGCCAGCGTATTCATTGGGAGCCTTATAGGAAGAACAAAGTGTTCCAATGTAGGAACTGCCAGAGAGTTGGACACTCTAGCGCGAACTGTAGACTGGGATACAGATGCGTAAAGTGCCTAAATAATCATGGCCCAGGAGAATGTAGTGTAGAGATGAACGCAAACTCATCTCAGGCAGCGTGCATCAATTGTGGTGAGTCAGGTCACCCTGCTAATTATAGGGGCTGCAAGTACTTAAAAATTGCACAAGATCTTGCTGCAACAAAGAAATCACAAGTGAAAATTAATTCAATGCAAAAAGTCAATAAGATTAGTAGGTTAGTTTCTCCTAACCTCACTTTCTCCCAAGCTGCGCAAAACGTTTCCGCTGCGGCCAACGGAGATCGAATTATAACTCAGCAAACTGAATCATTCGCAGTACAGGACCACAACTACTCGCACCCATCCTTCACAAGCAGTCCTGCTAGACATAAAGTTACAAATGTCATTCAACCCCCTAATGCAACCACTCCCAGCGCTGATCTACATAGTATTCTTTTTGTTCTAAAAAACGATATCGTTAATGCAATCTCGTCGCAACTGACAGACATCAAAGTGCAAATTAACAATAACACAGCCAATATTGACCATCTCTATAAATCTCTAAATGTGAAATGGGGATAAAAATAAAAAATCTTAAGATTATCGCCCTTAACGTCAATTCTATCATCAAACACACGCGCAGAGCAAACCTAAAGGATTTCATTGGATTAACCAACCCAGATGTGCTGCTTCTCAGCGAAACCAAACTGAACGAGAAACATAGAATATCCTTCGAGGGCTTTAACATGACACGTAACGATCGCCCAGGTAACAGAGGAGGTGGCGGTACAGCCATACTGATCAAAAACTTTATTAAATACGAAGAGCTCATGTTTAGGAATACGACCGTCAACCCATCTTTAGAAGCTACCATCGTCAGAATTAAATGCACACACAAAAATTTATACATTGTCAGCGTATATGCCACTAACGGTTCTGACTCATCTATCATCAAGGAATTAAACGACCTCATGGACAAGATCATAATAACTATTTCATCATCGCGGGTGATTTGAACGCTCGCAGGAAAGAATGGGGTGATTCTGCAACTAACACCAGAGGCGGATACATAGGCAATTGGGAAACTAATCAGTCAGTCCAGTACAAATTTAAGATAATTCCACCAGCAGATCCCACATTTCCCCTCTGCAAACTCTTTTTTTGATATATGTATAGCTGACAATAGACTCACATATTTTAACACACAGAATAACAGATTAAAAACCCATCAGTATAACAGTGATCACAGAGCCATAATTGCTGATTTCTCGGTGGACAAAGACTTTGATATCTTTCACCAAACCTCTCCTCTGCCGTCTCATTTTTTATATAAAAAATGCAATTGGGGGAAATTTAAAAAAACTAGTCACGAGAAACAACTCTATACCACTACCGGATGACAGAAATCTGTCTAATCTCGAAATTGATCTAAATCTGAAAACAATAGAAACCAACATTTGCTTTGCACTCGCCCAATCTACCCCAAAATGCAGAAATAAGGACTACACCGATATTTACACAAATAGCAAAATCAAAAAACTCATCAAATACAAATCATTCATAATCTCCAAAATCCACAAAACATACATGTTAGGATACTCTACCTAACCTTTTTAAAGGGATTATTAAAAACCATCAAAAGCTCAATTGAAGCGGAAATGAGACAGAATATCAGCAAATATTGGGAAAACAAGGAAAAGGAAATCAACCATCACAATACAGACACCTTTTTCCCTAAGATCAACAAACTCTTCCGCAATAAACCGTACAAACCCATAGAATCTCTGAATATAGACATACAGAACCAGCATTGGACTGAAGAGCTTAACATATCTAATGAATATACCTCCATCATAGGCAACCACCTCACGATATCGGGAAAGGAAAACATAGCTAATTTATTGGGCAGGCATTACCAAGAAGTAAACACCCCTAAACCCAACGATGTTAACAACAGTTTACACAAGATGATCGAATCAGACAATAGTAAGCTGAAGGATGAAATCCTGCAATTCAAATCCTCCCATAGGCATCTTACACAATTCACGAGAATTAATAGAGCAGCCAACCCAATCGGAACTGAGAATGATTTTAATTTGTTCACAAGCGTCACGGAAATTTCGAAGACAATTAGAAGAATCAAGGGCAAAACCTCAGCTGGGATAGATGGGATACCCGACGTCGCCCTAAAAAACCTGCCCACTCAAATTGTTTGGGAATGAATAGTTCTCTGCGCCGCCGCACTCTCGATCACCGCAGCACCTCCCGGGCAGCGGAAGTCGCGGTCGATCCGCGATCAATCAACCAATCAGCGTCCGTCTTGTCGATCGACGCTCGAGAACGTTCGAGAAGACGCCGAGGCGGAAAGGCGCATCCATCTTCTTTTTCATTCTGTTCACAACCGTGCGCAACGTAACACGTTTTAGCTCATTGTCTTAAGGCTTTGCTCATCAAGCAAATTCAGTGTGCAAATCACGTTTTCACAACTTTAGACTCAACGCGGTGTTCGCGACACAGTTCGAAAGTATAGATCATCTGATTGTGCATTCGCGATTGTGCGTGTTCTCGCGTCCACGCGGTCAACCGGTGGTATTGTACGATAAAGTGTACGGGGGCTCATCCTCCATCTTCATCGTGTGCACAACGGCTTGTCCGTTGGCAGACGTTTTAAATAAAGACCTCACATTTTCTTGTGCAAACAGTGTTTTGGTGTGCACCACCGATTATAATCTCACCAGCCTCCTCGTGCTCACCCTAACCTAACATTAATTTTACAGTTTGGTCCTTCGAGCCGGAGCGGTGATTGTGCACCATAGTGCTGTGTAGTTCAGTTTAGAAGGCTCACAAGCTCACCTCCAGTGAATTTCGATGGCTGACCAAGACGAGCAATAGGTCGTCAAGTGGGCGGGTTCGTCAAGGGCGACCTCCCCAGCACCGATTGTGCTCACCATCCCCACCGAGGCTCTGGGGACGAGTGGGGACAAAAAACCACCGAGGGCGACATCACCATCAACGTTGCCCTCGCAGCTGGTCTTTAAGGCCAAGACACAAATAGGCCGCTTCGATTCACTTCAGGCCTTGCAGGCACACATGCCCTCCCAAGCTCACACTACGTCCGTTGACGAGGTCGAGCTAATTGCAGCCCACGTAGAGGAGCTGCACCTAGCGTTCACTCGTGAACACGCTCACTTCGAAGAGACGTGGCCGGTCAAATTCATCAACCACCCGTATTTCGAGGCGAATTATGCTGTGCAGGAGGCACAAATATACCTGACCACGAAAATCAAGCTCAACCGCCTCCGAGAGGACGTGAAGGCGATACAGCAGCGTCCACCGGCTGCATCGAGCGCAGTACCGTCGAGGGCCTCGAAGCTGCCGGAGATTGCCCTACCCACATTCTCTGGCGCATACACTGAGTGGCCAGCCTACAGCGAGATGTTCACCACATTGATCGTTAATGACCATCAATTGATGGAAATAGATAGGCTTCATTATTTGCGATCGAGCCTCAGTGGTGAGCCATCGCAACTGGTCAACGCGTACCCGCTCACAGGTGCATCGTTCCAGTCTTGCTGGGAGGAACTGAGCAAGAAGTACACGAATAAGCGTGTGCTCATCGAAGAGCAGCTGGACAAGCTGCTCAACGTTCATCCGATAGCAACGCGTAGTGCAAAATCGCTCAACGAGATTGTATCCACAATCAACAAGGTGCACAAGACGCTGACCACCTTAGGAGCTGCAGAGGACATGCTCAACATACTGCTCGTTCACCAGGCGACCAGCTGGATGGACAAGTCCACCAGAGAAGCGTGGGAGACGTCAGTAGGCTCATTAAAAGACTACCCGCGGCTGCAGCAGCTCGAGTCCTTCATTGCTGCCAAGGTGGTGGCCTTGGAACGGCTAGAGGCGGCGGCTCTACAGAAAGGTAAGAGGGCTCAAACTCCTGCTGCTCCACCAAGCAGATCATACCCCAGCAAAGGCGCTGCTCACACAGCATCCAAGCCTAGGCCGAAGGCTCAGCCATCTGCGTCGCCCTACAGCTACCCTTGCGACTACTGTAAGGAGGACCATTATATAGTAATGTGTCCAAGATTCAGGGAGCTGTCGGTGGAGGATAGAAGGAAAATTATTACCGTCAATAAGCTGTGCAGGAATTGTTGTGGCAGGCATCGCACCGAAGATTGCAATTCCACGCGTCGGTGCAAAACGTGCGCAGCCAACCATCACACGATGCTGCACCTCACAAAGCCGTCTGCTCACACCGCTGCTCTTGTGAAACCTCACGCAGTAGACGAAACATCACCAACCAGTGCAACCCATTGAAGCATCGGTGCAGTCGTCAAGCCACCATCATCATTCACACCACAAATTCACCCAACGTGCTCAACAGAGCGAAGAGTTTTCAACCAGACATCGCCAGTGCTCACCCCATATTGCTCAGTTACCTTGTTGGCAACAGCCAACGCCCAGCTGATCACTTCGGTGTCATCTTCGCCGGTAAGATTATTGATAGATTCGGGCTCGGAACTGACATTTGTCACAGAAGAGCCCATCCACCGGCTTAGGATTCAACGCATCCATGCATCCATCCCGATCACTGGCATTGGGGGTAACACATCAATTCAAACCAGAGGAGTCGCACTACTAACTCTGCGCTCCAACTACGATATGTCAACAGTGCACTTTCAAGCACATGTTCTGCGAGCACTGACGTCAAGTTTACCATTGGTGGAACCGCCACGTCAAGAATGGCCACATTTGAATGGCCTTCCGCTGGCCGATCCAGACTTTCTTAAATCAAGACCGATAGATATCGTGATTGGCGCAGACGTCTATGGACAAGTGATCAAGCCCACCCTCAAGAAGGGCGACTCTTCAATGCCGATTGGTCAGCTGTCCATTTTTGGGTGGCTCATTCTTGGACCAGTTACCGTGGACCGGCGTACGGTCACAGCACACCACTCTGCAGTCGTGCAGCATGACGACAATTCTTTACAAGACATGCTGACACGATTTTGGATTCAAGAAGAGCTCCCAACAGATGCACCCATGAAGCTCACACCTGAGGAACAACAGTGTGAGGATCACTTTCGAGCGACACACACTCGTGATTCTACAGGACGATACACCGTGCGCATCCCTCTGAAGGAGACTCCAAAGCTGCTGGGTAATTCTTATCAAGCAGCTCACGCTTGCTTGAAGCGTACGCTCGTCAAACTCAACAGGAACAGCGAGTATCGCAACCTCTATCAAGGCTTCATGCAAGAGTACGAGGAGCTCCGTCACATGGTAAGAGCACCATCCCTTTCACCTAATACTCACTCTGTGTTTTATCTTCCACATCATGGAGTATTGAAGCCTGACAGCCAGACGACAAAATTGAGAGTCGTCTTTAATGGGTCGAGCCCTACTTCAACCGGGTATTCTATCAACGATTTGATGCATACGGGTGCAAATCTACTTCTTAACATCACGGACGTGTTGCTGTGGATACGCCAGCACAAGTACATTTTTGCCACAGACGTGACAAAAATGTATCGTCAAGTCAAGATTCACGAGGATGATCAAGATCTTCAACGAATACTGTGGATCGATGACGATTCAAAGGAGGTGCCCTACAAGCTCACAACGGTCACATATGGGACCAAGGCTGCTCCATTTTTGGCGGTCAGAGCTTTACTCCAATTGACGGAAGACGAAGGTCATCGCTTTCCTCTGGCGGTGCCATCAATCACGCATGCCAGATACGTTGATGACATCTTTGGAGGTGCAGACACAGGTGAGATGCTCATTACAATTGCTCACCAATTAAAAGATCTGTGCAACGCGGGAGGGTTTCCACTAGCCAAATGGCATTCAACCTTTCCTCCGTTGCTTGATGCAATTTCTCAAACCCAACGAGCCCAAGGCTCAATTATATCACTAGACGACTGCAATACCAAAATTCTCGGACTACAATGGAATGTGATCAACGATGAATTTTCTTTCACTTCAAAACCAAGTTCAACTTCAAGGCTCACCAAACGCCTCATCTTATCAGAAGTAGCACAAATATTTGATCCATTAGGTTTTCTAGCGCCGGTCATAATTCGAGCAAAAACACTGTTGCAAGAGTTGTGGCTACACAAGCTCAACTGGGATGATCCACTGCCTTCCCAAGTAACGTCACAATGGCTCATCATCAGAGAAGATTTAACAAGCTTGCGCAAGCTATCATGTCCAAGGTGGTTCAACACCTTCAGCAACTCTACAGTGGAACTACACGGCTTTTCTGATGCCTCACAACTCGCCATGGCAGCGGTAATTTACATTACCGTATCATCACCGTCCACAAATCACAAGGTCGCGACATTGGTGTGCTCCAAGACTAAGGTAACACCACTAAAGAAGCTCACAATCCCGAGACTCGAGCTCACTGCAGCATTGATGCTGGCGAAGCTCACCAAATATGTTCAAGCAACGCTCAAGCTCAACATTGCTACAACACATCTGTGGACGGACTCACAAGTGACACTAACCTGGATCAAAACACACGCATCACGCTGGAAGGACTACGTAAGGAATCGTGTGTCTCAAATTCAAGAGATCACCCAAGGCGCACATTGGAGACACGTTCCAGGGACTTCAAACCCAGCTGATTGCGCATCACGAGGCTTATCAACATTGCAGCTTGAACATCATAAGCTTTGATGGACGGGACCACCATGGCTTGCGCAGCCCAGTGAAACATGGCCATCACAACCAATGCTAGACGAAGTCTTGAGTGCACTAGAGGCTCGTCCAGGCATTTCAAAGCTGCTCAATATTCAAAAGATTGAATATCACTGGGACCTCATCTACAAATATTCATCCCTTAACAAACTTATTCGCATCACATCAGTTTGTTTCAGATTTGTCTCAAGGTTGAAGAAGGCTCCAGTCACGCTGCCGCTCTTCACCTTATCGCCCATCGACATAGAATGGGCCAGGATATTCTGGATCAAAGCAACGCAGGCGCTTTATTTCTCCAGCGAGATGAAGATGCTCAGCTCAGGCTCAACATTGCCAGCTGCTCATGTCTTCAATCGACTCACCGCATTCATCGATGAGAGTGGAGTCATTAGAGTTGGAGGCAGACTCAACAATGTTTGCACGAGCTACGAGAGTAAGCATCCTGCAATCTTACCTCGTCATTCACATTTGTCTAAATTGATTATAGACCACGCGCATCGATAAACTCTCCATGGAGGGACCCAGCTCACCCTCGCCCAGATTCGACAAAACTACTGGATCATTGGAGGGCGAGCGCCAGTAAAATCGTACATCCTGCGGTGTGTTGTGTGTGCTCGACAAAGGGAGATCCGTGCCCATCAACTGATGGGCCAACTACCTCTTTCGAGAGTTACACCCTCACGACCATTCAACAATACTGGCACTGATTATGCGGGTCCAATCACACTGAAGACGTGGAGAGGAAGAGGTGCCAAGACACAAAAGGGCTGGATCTGTGTCTTTGTGTGCCTCACGACATCAGCTGTTCACCTAGAACTGGTGACAGATTATACAACCGAAGGGTTCATCGCCACCTACAGGAGATTTGTCTCCAGGAGAGGGATTCCTCTCACTCTTCACTCCGATTGCGGAACCAACTACGTTGGAGCTGACACCGTCCTCAAGAAGATGTTCACCCAGGGGACTGAGGCGCATCATCGATCGAATCAGCTGTTTGTCAATGACAGAACAGAATGGCTTTTCAACCCACCAGCCGCACCACACATGGGAGGCAAGTGGGAAGCGGTCGTGAAGTCAATCAAACACCATCTCCGCCGCACAGTCAGTGAGACGGTGCTCACATATGAGGAGTTCAGCACACTTCTTACTCAAATAGAAGCGATGCTCAACTCACGACCGCTTGAGCCCCTCAGTGACGACCCAGATGACATCGCAGCACTTACACCAGCGCACTTTCTTGTTGGACAACCACTCTCAGCTCTTCCGGAACCGTCAGTGGAGAATTCATCAATTTTGCCATCAGCCAGGTGGCAATTCATTCAAAAGAAGATGCAACAATTCTGGACTCAGTGGTCATCCCACTATTTGCAGAGACAACTATCCATCACCAAATGGCATCATCCAACCAACGACTTGAAAATCGGATCCCTGGTGCTCATCACAGATGAGCGATTTCCACCAAGCAAGTGGCCACTTGCGAGGGTCATCACCTTGCATCCAGGGAAGGATGGACTCACCCGAGTCGTGACGCTCAAGACCGCCACTACAACACTAATCAGGCCAATTGCAAAATTGGCAATTTTGCCTGTTTCAGATTCTACATCAACATCTTCGATCAGCTGTTGATGGCGGGAGCATGTTTGGGAATGAATAGTTCTCTGCGCCGCCGCACTCTCGATCACCGCAGCACCTCCCGGGCAGCGGAAGTCGCGGTCGATCCGCGATCAATCAACCAATCAGCGTCCGTCTTGTCGATCGACGCTCGAGAACGTTCGAGAAGACGCCGAGGCGGAAAGGCGCATCCATCTTCTTTTTCATTCTGTTCACAACCGTGCGCAACGTAACACGTTTTAGCTCATTGTCTTAAGGCTTTGCTCATCAAGCAAATTCAGTGTGCAAATCACGTTTTCACAACTTTAGACTCAACGCGGTGTTCGCGACACAGTTCGAAAGTATAGATCATCTGATTGTGCATTCGCGATTGTGCGTGTTCTCGCGTCCACGCGGTCAACCGGTGGTATTGTACGATAAAGTGTACGGGGGCTCATCCTCCATCTTCATCGTGTGCACAACGGCTTGTCCGTTGGCAGACGTTTTAAATAAAGACCTCACATTTTCTTGTGCAAACAGTGTTTTGGTGTGCACCACCGATTATAATCTCACCAGCCTCCTCGTGCTCACCCTAACCTAACATTAATTTTACACAAATCATATTCCAATACACAGTTCTTTTCAATAATATGATTAATAATTTACATTACCCAGACAGATGGACAACTGCAATTATCATTCCAATTCTTAAGAAGGATAAGGATCCAGAGAAACCGGCGAGCTACAGACCGATCAGCTTACTTCCTAATATAAGTAAGATTTTTGAGACAATCATTAACTCTGCACTGTACCATCACTGCCAACGTCACAACATCATACCACCACAGCAATTTGGATTTAGACACAGGCAGTCTACCACCCACGCAATCCACAACCTAACAAACGATATAAATACTAGTATTGGTGAAAAGAAAATGGTTGGTGTGTAACCGTTAAGCCGCGGGGTTACCGGTGGGACGGTGGAGGAACCGTATCGCCAGCTCAGGACGGTGGTCCAGGGCCGCCGATCGAATGACTTAGTACGCAGAGGTAAGGTAGAGTACGATAATTTATTTCGTCGAGAGTACAGGGTATCCCGGCCAGGTCTATGCTGGCAAACAGAGTATGTACGGCTTAAACCTAGACTTAGCCTATCGGCGCGGATCGCGTCGCGTACTTCGGAGTGTTGGTCGGCGATGCGTATCGCGGCGCGTGTCGCGGCGCGTATCTCGGTGCGTATATCGATGGTCGATTCGGCGAGAGTGGAGAGGAAAGACGATTTGACCCTTCGGTGTCCAGGCGGGCCAACCCTGCCAATGGACCCTGGTCGGAGAGTCGGGGGGGTCCGGTTACCCAGTGGGCACAGCCCGCGGGTGAGTCGGCGACTGTAAGGACGCTCTCGAGAACAGAGATAACTCTGTTCGGGAGATCGATGGCGGTTATCGGTATTTCGTCCAGAGCATGGCTCACGCTGTCCTTCTGGGAACCGTGGAGGTGTGGAGGCGAAAAATGCACAGAGACTCAGTCTGTGGACGCACAAGAACTGGTGCGAAACACGGGCGCTTGGCTTTCGCAAGAACGAGGGTTTCGGCACAAGAACGTGGAATCGCACAGGAGGTTTCTGGGAGAGGCGTACTGTCCGTACTAACGCTCTAGGCGGTCTCTCTCAAATAGGCCTATGCCCCCGACCTGTATGTCCTCGTCCGCACATTTTCGGCAGCGAGAGAGTCTCTCGCTGTGAAACCCTCTCGCGCCAGTTCTCGGTATTGCGGACGAGTGGTGGGGGGCAAGACCGTTGGCGTAGCGCGGTACACGCTACCTCGGTCGGGCGCGTGGTGGGGGGGTAAGATCGTCGTCCCACCGGCGTAACTCGTTACAGGTGCTTGCTTAATCGACATAGAAAAGGCCTTCGACTCTGTGTGGATTGATGGATTATTATATAAAATGCGCAGAAAAAAATTCCCTGAGGCCCTATGCATGATCATCCGAATCATGCTAACAAACAGAAAATTCAAAATCCAGACTGGCGGTATCACATCCTCACTTGAGTTCACTATCACAGATGGGTTACAACAAGGCACGGTAAATGCACCAATACTCTTTGACATATACAGGGTGTCCCAAACATGTCGGACTTCCTTGAAAGGGGTTACTCAGGGGGTGATTTGAAACAAATTTTCCTTAGCGAAAATATTGTCCGAAGCTTCGTTAAGGAGATATTAACCAAAAACCCCGACCAATCAGAGCGCGCGCCTTCCGCCTGAGTTCCCGCGGTAGCGTTGGCTACGAGGTAGGCGACCGCGCTTGTGCTACGAACGTACGAACAAGCAAGTCGGCATGCATCGAAGGAAACCGCGTTACACATTTTTTTTTAAAGCAGAATCTTAAATAAGAATAATTTGAAGTGAGAGGACAAGAAGTACGTAAATTTTGTTTTTAAATAAGGCATAAACGAAAAGGTAACGTAACAGAAAATGTACGACAAGTGATCGTAATTCGTTATTGAGGAAAAAATCCGTAGCTTAACAACGGCCAACACAACTAAATTTAAAAAATAATATTAGGTGTACGAATAAATTCTTTCCGACTGGAATTTCTATCGCGGTGGTATTCAGAAGCTGCCAGAAAAATGGCAAAAGGTAATTAACAATAATGGAAATTATTGCGATGATCGAGTTGTTTTCATATTTTTTAAATCGAACTGTTATTGTACCCTAAAATCGGAAAGAATTTATTTTCACACCTAATAATCACCAATAAATTAAATAAAACTCACCCTTTCTGGACATTCCTTTCCTTGCTTTCCTTCCCTTTTCGGAAACCTTGCCACTGTACCGATCCTGGTCATCGGCGTCCAGTGATCAGCTGATCGCAGGGTCAATGTACCGAATATTCACTTCACTGCACGGCTACTAACACTGATCACTGAACCGATCCTGGTCATCGATGGACGAGCCCAGTGCACAGCTGGTTTCAGGTACACGACACCATCCAAGGTTAATGTGCCGAATATTCACTTTACTGCACGGCTACTAACACTGATCACTGAATTTATTTTTCACGGAACGTGTTGTTCCTACGTTATAAAAATTGGTGGCCACGAAAGGGGCCGATTACTGTTAATTACTGGGACGAGATTACTACTATTACCCGGCGAAAAGAAAACTCGTGGCAGACTGTCTCGGGCTGTGCAGTCCGCTGCTGTGACGATTGGTTGAGTCACCTATTTGGGCACACTTTTAAAGACGGGGCACACGTATTTTGGTTATTGGCTGAAGTTGCCACATACATTGTCGCACCGCGCGACGAAGAGATCGAACGAAACACGAGATCGAGTGGGATAGAGCGATTTGACCAAGCGTGGCCTACGCTTTTGTTTTGACGATCGTCGGTCGGGTCCGTATCTGATCGCTGCACAGCAGCGGACTGCACAGCCCGAGACAGTCTGCTACGAGTTTTCTTTTCGCCGGGTAATAGTAGTAATCTCGTCCCAGTAATTAACAGTAATCGGCCCCTTTCGCGGCCACCAATTTTTATAACGTAGGAACAACACGTTCCGTGAAAAATAAATTCAGTGATCAGTGTTAGTAGCCGTGCAGTGAAGTGAATATTCGGTACATTGACCCTGCGATCAGCTGATCACTGGACGCCGATGACCAGGATCGGTACAGTGGCAAGGTTTCCGAAAAGGGAAGGAAAGCAAGGAAAGGAATGTCCAGAAAGGGTGAGTTTTATTTAATTTATTGGTGATTATTAGGTGTGAAAATAAATTCTTTCCGATTTTAGGGTACAATAACAGTTCGATTTAAAAAATATGAAAACAACTCGATCATCGCAATAATTTCCATTATTGTTAATTACCTTTTGCCATTTTTCTGGCAGCTTCTGAATACCACCGCGATAGAAATTCCAGTCGGAAAGAATTTATTCGTACACCTAATATTATTTTTTAAATTTAGTTGTGTTGGCCGTTCTTAAACTACGGATTTTTACCTCAATAACGAATTACGATCACTTGTCGTACATTTTCTGTTACGTTAGCTTTTCGTTTATGCCTTATTTAAAAACGAAATTTACGTACTTCTTGTCCTCTCACTTCAAATTATTCTTATTTAAGATTCTGCTTTAAAAAAAAATGTGTAACGCGGTTTCCTTCGATGCATGCCGACTTGCTTGTTCGTACGTTCGTAGCACAAGCGCGGTCGCCTACCTCGTAGCCAACGCTACCGCGGGAACTCAGGCGGAAGGCGCGCGCTCTGATTGGTCGGGGTTTTTGGTTAATATCTCCTTAACGAAGCTTCGGACAATATTTTCGCTAAGGAAAATTTGTTTCAAATCACCCCCTGAGTAACCCCTTTCAAGGAAGTCCGACATTTTTGGGACACCCTGTATACTAGAGCTCTTACTACCCGCCCGCCCGGGTACTCGAGTACCCGGTGAGACCCCGGGTAGACAAAAATTACCTGGCTACCCGGGTAGACAAAAATTACCCGTGTGTCCATGAGATACCCGAGTAACTGAAGTGTGATGAGATAGTTGAGAATTTCGATTTGACAGCCGATCGTTTTTCGACTTTCGATCATTTTCGGCTAACCTCAGTAATGAACGGAATATACTTCAAGCAATTAAATGTGGTACTGTCCGCAGACCACATTCTGTATCAGAATGTGAAAATTGCGAACTGTCAACGTCCTTTGCACTTACAATAGGGTAGTTCGCCCTATTGCAGTGCCTGCCCCTATTAGTGTGTCTTTATATTTAAATTAATTTCAGAAAGAAATAAAACAGCACGTTTATTAGTTTAAAATGAGGATTCCAATTTTGTATATTCGATTGTTAAATACATTAAATACATTTGTTTGATCAACAAATCTTATTCTTATGGTTCAATTTACAAATATTTAATCTCATTGTTTTACATACAATTTTGTATATTCGATTGTTAAATACATTAAATACATTTGTTTGATCAACAAATCTTATTCTTATGGTTCAATTTACAAATATTGAATCTCATTGTTTTACATACAATTCCTATCCTCTACTAGGGCGCATACTCCAGGTATCGAGAGAAAAAATTATACACTTTGCACACACTTCATGAAAGATCATTTTTCAGGGGAGAATTTAGCCATCACATAATAGAAAATGAAATATTAGCAGTAGAGTGAACGCCATGGTCCATGACAATGCATCTAATCCCATACAGCACACCTCGTTGCAGCAGTATTGCAGGGACGTTGCTGCAATATTACGTTGTTGCAGGTTGCATTGCAATATTGTAGGAACGTTCCTGCAATATTGTCGTGCATTATTGGAGTGGCAATGATCCTACAATATTGCAGCAATATTGCAATTTCGTTGCCGTGCAATGTTCCGTTGGCAACGATGGTACAATATTTCTGCAATATTGCGCGCACATCGACGTGCAATGTTCCAGTGGCAACGGTCCTACAATATTTCTGCAATATTGCGCGCACATCGACGTGCAATGTTCCAGTGGCAACGGTCCTACAATATTTCTGCAATATTGCGCGCACATCGTCGTGCAATACTGTAGTGAAAACTTGTGGAAACATTACAACAATATTCTGAAGCAACTATAACTTTGTCAAAATTTTTCGAAATATGTACATGACGTCGAGTGGATTCTACGGCGTGTTTCATTTAACTGGATACGCTAGAATATCTCGTTGGCCGTTGAAGATATGAAAAAAGTGTTATCGCGGGAGTTGTATGTAGGTACATGAACTTATAGAGGAGATTCGAAGATCAATTTAATTTTTTTAGATAAAGTAGGTACTATATTTTTTAATGTCTGAAATTATTATTATTATTATTAAACGCCTTTATTGCACAAATACGTATATACAATCTAGCAAGAGAAAAGAGAGAAGAGAAGACAAATGTAAAGGTTCAGTCTAAAGACTGTTTTCCAACCTAACCTAAAACGACACCGGGTGAAATTTGTTGTACGCACCTATAGTGTTACAAAACCCTAATGGGGTTTGTCAAATGAGCCTTCGTTTTTTAATAATTTGAGTTTGAAGTATTGCACGGTAGGAGTATAAGTTCGAATACGTAAGCAATCTTATCAATCAGCGGTTGTAGCTGCGGCGGTAAAGTGTTCGTCTACGATGCTACAGGTCCTCGGTTCGAATCTCCCTGAGGTAAAAGAATTTTCTATGAGAAAAAGACACACGGGCGTTATACTACTACTATTCTGCACACATTCACGTCGTCGCGTCCCTCACTGCCCGAAACGTTGCGGCGGAAATACACTCCTGCAATATTGTTAAGGCGGACATAGGAGGTGAACCTGCAACGTCTCTGCAATGATGCGGTACAATGGAGTTGCAGGATCATTGCCACTATTTTGCCGTTTCGGTGCAGGACTACATATTTGTAATGTTCCCAAAACTTTGCAAAACACACTCCTGCAATATTGCTAAGGCGGACATAGGAGTGAACCTGCAACTTCTCTGCAATGATGCGGTGCAACATTGCAATCTCGCACCGCAATATTGCCGAAGAGTTGCAGGATCATTGCCACAATTTTGCCGGATCGTTGCAGAATCATTGCCAGAACGTTGCAGGACTACATATTTGTAATGTTGCCGCATCTTTGCAAAAATACACACCTGCAATATTGCGAAGGCGGACATAGGACTGAACCTGCAAGTCTCTGCAATGTTATGTTGCAATATTGCCATCTTGCACCGCATCATTGCAGAGACGTTGCTGCAATGTTATGGTGCTGTGTGGGATGTAGGGTAGATGCACCATTTGTGGCCACTTTAAGGATTTCAGTGACTTTCATCGTAATTATCTTTACTATTAATATATAAGTTACCATTAACTAGAGAAATCGTTAAAGAATTAAGAAAATTAAAAAATATAAGAAATCCATTTTTCACCGTTTGTGGCCACTTGTCACTTTTCGCGTAAACAATAAATGTAATCTTATATTTCTGGTGGTATACTAAACAAAATATTTACGGTTTGAAATTCTACACATAATTATGTGTCTGCAAGCAATTTCGAGCTAAAAAACGCGATAATTATGCACATGGCCAAAACGGTACAATGGCCACAAACGGTACATCTACCCTATGTATGGCTGTAAGTCTGTTTGATAATGTGCAATACAGCATTTCTTATGCAGCACATAATGTATAATTGAGTGAGAAAGGTTTGGATACAGTTGACAATTTGAAACAAGTGGTAAAAGAAGGCAGTAAGATTGTGCATTATTTTAACTTTCCGTGGTCACACCTTCTTATAATCCCGAATTGGTCACATGGAGTTCATTACACCCCAGCGTCATTTTTGAATTAACATTTTCGTCTAAGGTCTAAAAATTTAGAAAAATCTAGGTAAAGATATCCTGGGGTGCGATACATTCCGTGTGCCCACGAAGGGTTAATCATTCCAATTTGTCTATAATTGCTTTAACCCAAAAACAGGAGTTAGGTTTAAGCTTTAAACTTTAAGGGGGTACGCCACCTTGGAGGCATGAAAATCAGATGTATGTTTCAGATTTTTTTTGGGCGAAATTATTTTGTAAGTGAAGAAACTGTTTTAAGGGCTCTATTCTACATGCCTTATGGTAGGTAAAAAACATTACCTACTTTTTTTAAACAAGACGGCGTTGTTGGTGCTTTATTCACGTAGAATAAAACCTTTAAAAACCAAAAAATTCTCATACGTACATCTGATTTCCATACCTCCAAGGTGCCCTAACTCCGTAAGTAAACAGAAATTAATTTAAAATTGTCCTACAAGGTGGAATTCCTATTCACTTAACTCAGTAGCTCAGGACGCGCACGCGAGAACAGATGCTTCTCTTGGCCTCTTTTAGATAATCGTCTCGACATTTGTCCTTTGGGTCAGGGGATAACGACGCCGAAACCCTAAGCAAGGTGCTGTTAGCTGTTACATCCAAAATCCAATTTCTTCTTTAGGACAGTGACTCACTCGGTCATTTCATCTGTTCTTGCGCACGCGTTAAGTTAAGTTCTGAGTTAAGTGGATATTCCTGTATGTGTGAGCGACTTGTGAATAATAGAAACGCAATTACTATTGCCCGATGAGAAGAAAGGAGACTACCCACAAGCTGAAATGTCACAGGGGCAAGGGGAATCGCCCGCTTGCTCCACGTTATCCCCTCCAAGAAGTCCTTCTTTTCGGTTCTTAGCGGCTGTCCAGTGTCCATATCCCCCGATTGTCGCGATGTTGAAATGCGAGTAAATATCTTAGTCTCTTATATGAGTTGTGTGACGCCACTTGTGCGAGTGTGTGAGCGTGAGATGGCGCTAGTACTGACCTGCCGCACAAGCAGTCGAAAGGTTACAGCCGTATGAATAAGACGCGTGTATAGAAAAGTTGTTCAACCATTGTACAGATATATTAAATATATATTATTTTGTTATTAGTAGAAAATCAACACAACACAAGCAAAGATCCAGTATACATACTAGTCTTTGTAGACGATCTTTTAATTTGCTGTAAAAATAGAAATATCATAGATAAAGTCAAAACAAGTCTTATGGAAAGATTTAGGAAAAATTGGAAGTTATATTGGCATAGATATTGATTATAGTGAAGAAAAAAATAAAATGACATTAAGTCAAACAAAATACATTGAATCTTTGGCTGTGAAATACAATCTAGAAAATGCTAAGTTATACGATACTCCAATGGAACCAAAATTGAAATTAGAACAAGCTAGAAAAGTAGATGAAAATATAAAGTACAGAAATCTGATAGGAGAATTGTTATATATAAGTACAGGTACAAGACCAGATATTGCATATAGCGTAAATTATTTGAGCAGATATCAAAATTGTTATGATGCAACACACTATAAATATGGAATAAGAATTTTAAAATATCTATATAAGACTAAAGATGTAAAGTTAACCTATTATGATAATTTAAAGAATGAAATATTAGATTGCATGGTAGACTCAGACTTTGCAGGTGATAACATAGACAGGAAATCTACAACAGGCTTTGTAATAAGATTATACGGAAACTTAATCTATTGGAAGACTCATAAGCAGAATACAGTAACAAAATGTTCTACTTTTGCGGGGTACACTGCTATGTCTGAAGCGGTGACAGAAATCTTGCTTATCAAGGATTTGCTAAACGAATCATTTAATATAAATATAGAAAAAGCGATAAATATGTACGAAGACAACTCAGGTGCAATTGCTATTGCAAAGTTCGGAAACTTTACTAAGAACTCAAAGCACATAGAAGTGCAATACCACTATATTAATGAAAGTTATGAGAATGGTATAATAGATATTGTCAAAATCGACTCGAATTTAAATCTAGCGGATATGTTAACAAAAAGCTTGGATAAAACAAAATTTTTGAAAAATAGAAAAGCGTTGCGATTGATTTAGAATTGAAACAAAACCAAGAAAAAGGTAATTTAAGTTGAAAGTATGATTATGTTCAAAATAAGTTTATTTGTGTTATAGTTTAAGACTAAGAATTTAAAGAGGCGTGTTGAAATGCGAGTAAATATCTTAGTCTCTTATATGAGTTGTGTGACGCCACCAGTGCGAGTGTGCGAGCGTGAGATGGCGCTAGTACTGACCTGCCGCACAAGCAGTCGAAAGGTTACAGCCGTATGAATAAGACGCGTGTATAGAAAAGTTGTTCAACCATTGTACAGATATATTAAATATATATTATTTTGTTATTAGTAGAAAATCACGACTCTAATTAATATTAATCAACAGTTTCGTTCGCATCTACGTCACGGGACGAACCGTGTTGGAGAGGATAGGTTTACGCGTGTGAACGATTCCCCTTACCCCTGTGACATTTCAGCTTGTGGGTAGTCTCCTTTCTTCTCATCGGGCAATAGTACAAAATTTTTTGTTGCCTTAAACCTTGAAAGGTCAGAATATCATTGGTTAATAATGAGTGATATTATTACTCTGTTAAAACTTTACAAGTAGCAACTACTGCATTATGCTCCGAAAATACTATAACTATTTCTTTTGTACTGCTGTTTGGGAATGAATAGTTCTCTGCGCCGCCGCACTCTCGATCACCGCAGCACCTCCTGGGCAGTGTTGCGTTATCCGCTGGTGTTAATCCATGTATTATATGAAGTTAGCTATAAGTCATAAAGATATCGAAGCTAGATGTAGAGCGAGATTCAAAATCCTTTTGTATTGAAAGATAGGAATAATATATATAGATTCAAAGCGAACGGAACATTAAGGTCTTAAGCAAATGTGAAACGGAGGACAAGGAAGAGTTTATTGTAGAGCGCGTTGTGCTTCTCGAGGGTTTTCCCCTGCTATTTTTAAACGTGTCCTTACAACGTTAGCAGCTGATGCCTGAACTCAGAAGGCGTACGAAAACCTGGGGGCGCATTCATTAGCTTTCAAGTTACCGTTAGACCAGGCGAGGATAGTAAATAGCTTAACTTTCTCCTCTGCACATCTGCGTGCCAAATTTCGTCGAGCGAGCGGCTGCACGTGTCATAAAAGTACTTAAAACTCTGTCCTCCCTTTCAATAATTGTCGATGTCCTGTTAGGGTAAAAACTCCGGTCGGGGAAGGCTGAAAGTCATAAAGCCATAAACTTTCTCCGAGTGACGTCGTCTTGACCCCGAGGGTTGCGCTTACTTACCTGCGAGATATATATATACTGTACGTAGCCTATGTACTACCCCTATGTAATCGGAAAGCGTATCTTGATCACCAGTAGAGAGTGGGAGGAAGCATGAAGGAAGGGCGAAGGACAGCCCACTAACGAAGCTAGAGGGATGACACCGTCTTGATTGGGCGAAAGGATCCGGAGAGGGAGTTAGAGAAGACTTCAAAATTGAAGGAGTAGGGCACTCGGAGGTGACAAGCGAAGCGTTATTTTTGTAAAAGAGCAGATCAATCTTGTTAGTAGATCAGCTAACAGCTATTTCTGTATTTCAGAATATATGTACGTATTCAAAAGTCTAATTGAGTAAAGTTCTTTAATTTTGAAGTACCCGCGCACTCCAACGAGCTGAATGCTTCAGCATTCCACGGGCACCAACCCGCGTTCCGTATTGAGAATCACCGCCGGGACGCGCAACAAAACTGGTGACAGCGGTGGGATATTTAAAAATAATTGATAGACTGTTTAATCAATTTATTTTTGCCGGCTCGTGAGTGCAACATTAGTGATAGTAGAGACTAATAGTGCGACTGGACGCTCAATTTAAATTTAGGATATATATATATATATATATATATATAGTGTGCGCGAAAAACGCTGAATTTTGAATAGATATAAATTCTAAAAGTGTGTGAGAAGGTACATTCCCTCTCTCAAGGGTTTTACACGGTTTCCCCGCGAGCAAAGGGCAAATGCCAGAGGTGGGTAGTTTTTAGTGGCCGTGTCACAATTCCCTAAAACCACATGTATCCTTCGATCGGAATTATTTGTTAAATTTCGTGCACATCATCCCTAAATAACGAAACGGAGAAGAGTTTTTGGAACATCGAAAGGACAACGAGGAGCTGCTTGAGCAAACCACGAGCTGTTTCAACAAGGAACTGAAGTCTTTTCATTTCTACAACAAACAAGGACAAACAGATCGGGTGAATTCATCCATAAACAACGTGCGAGACGTAAAGTACAAATCTTCAATTTACGTAGGGCGCATATTTATTAGTTTAAGTGTTTTGTGATTATATTTAACGTAGGGTTGATAGTTTACTTAAATCGTAAGTCAATTTATATATTCAAAATGTTGCGTAGTCGGAATGCCATGAGGAGGCGTTGGAGGCAAATAGCAAATTCAGATAGTATTCAAGATTTTGAAACTGAGGATTTATCAAGAGAAATCCCTCGAGCACAGTGTCCTCTTCCTTATACGTCTCATTTGGATAATTTGAGCTTTATACGTGCGAGTACTCCAGAACCCGTTTTGATAAGGGAAGAACTGCCTTGTTCCAGTGCGGTTGATACCGTTGGCTTGCCAAGTATTATTCAGGCGTCGTCTTATATGCCGCTAAAGATCGCAGCAGATTTGATTCCTCGTTTTGATGGGACATCTTGTTCTCTTGCGGAATTCATTCGGTAATGTCGGGATGTCGATTTCAAAGTTAACCCAGCGGACCGAGAAAATCTTCTTTCGAAAGCTAGATATAAAATTCAGGGTCACGCAAAATTGTTAATGGGGAATTATAAAATCCCAAGTACGCTAGATGAGCTCACTAATTCTCTTAAAGCAGTTTTCGAAAAATCCTTCGATGTTGGTTGTATTCAGGATGAATTGAATGGGTTGCGTCAGGGGCGAAGTGAAAACGTTAGGACTTACGGAGCGCGTGTCTCTGAGATACTTTCTCGTGGTTTAGAGGCCGTTAGGGAAAAATTTAGTGCTGAACAATTTGCGGGCAATGTAGCTTCATTTGAACGGGCGGCTATTAGGAGCTTTATACAAGGTCTTCACAGTGAAGTCATACGAGTTCTTGTTCTCAAGGAACAAATCGACAATTTGGAAGTTGCTGTTAATCTTGCTAGTAGGATGGAGCCGGGAGTTAATGAATCTTCTGTATCGCATTCATTGCCCCAATCTTTAATTTCAAACTCCAAGGTTTTCTCAAATTTTGCCAGTAATATAAAATGTTTCGAGTGCAATCAAATGGGTCATGTTCGTAATAAATGTCCTCGTATAAAAAGACAATTTTCAAAACTACCAGATCGTAGTTCTATTAGATGTAATTACTGCAGAAAAACGGGTCATATTGAATCTCATTGTTATAAAAAGCAAAATGATAGTGTTCCTCAAAACCGTAATGAGCATCCCTCAATAATGAATACGGATAATTTAAACTCAAAAGGGGCTTCCCGGAGCGCGACGCAAAGCGAAACCTTGATTGCACGCGCCCAGGCCAGCAAGCCTGCTTCAGAATTAATTTAAAAGAAATTAGTCGGTTACCTGTGTTTTCTTTAGCGCATAAAAATTTCCGTGACGGGAAAGCTGATTTCCTCATCGATACAGGTTCCCAACTTAATCTGATAAGACAGGGGCTCGTAATTTCGGATACAGAAATAGATACAAGTCTAATTTATAATCTTACTGGTACCCTGATAACCAGGTTTGACGGCAGGATCTGCCGGCAGCTGCGGCGCAGCCTACGTTCGCATTCGACTACGGTTCCCTGCTACTACCCTGCTTGGCAGGATCTGCCGGCAGATTGACGGCAGATCGACGGCAGATCCTGCTGCCCGCCTGACCATCCAACAGCGCCATCTGAAGGCCACAATTGCCAAACAATTCCCTGCGCGTGACGTCCATGGACGTCCCTACGCACCAACACATGTATACCGTGATTGCTATAGGTGTATCCCTACCCCCAAATAACAAAGCAGATTCTACATTTATTAAATAATTCATTTACTTATTTCAAAAAGTTTAATAATACAGGATTGGCGATTACAATTGTTACAAAATTATACAGATAGCGCATATAAATTCGAAGAAGAACATTCAATATTTACATTTATAAATCTATATACAATACGTCCCGTAACCAGTGGTACCTACTAGGTGCGATGTCAGAAAATTTCCTGTATTTTAGACTTCTTTTTTCTGTAGAATCACCATATTCCGTATTGTGTTAGCGCTGAAAACAAATAGAACATTAGTACAAAATTAAACGTAACGTATGAATAAACAGGATACATGCGATACTTACTTCAGCTCCATCTCCGCACAGCACACACCCTAGGCCCTAGGCGATCATGCATGCTCCTGCGAACATTAACATTTATAAGAAAATATGTATTAAATTATTATCTACTAAACAAGACGCTAAACATTCGCACTTCGCGCATAACCCTACTTGTCTGTCTTGCAAATAATGTGAATCCCGATTTCCGCGACGTAGTTAATTAGAAATTATTCAATTCCATAATTACGTTTGCCTTCTGGATACGTCGAGATGAATTGTCTGGATGTGATGTATGAAATTACTTGGAATATTATTCGAGTGTCTGTCTTCAAGCACAACGGGTGCCAGCCAGCGTGTGCCAGCGTGCGTCGCTAGCCGGTTACAGGTTACAGGTTACAGGTTACAGCGTAAACATTTCGCCTAATAGAGAATGGGGGTAGATCCCCCACCATTATACCCCCACTCTCTATTAGGCGAAATGTTTACGCTGTAACCGGCTAGCGACGCACGCTGGGTGCCACTTTGAACGGTACTGAACAGTACAATGAGCTACGCTCGGATTGGCTGCGCCATAGTGCCGAAATTCGTGATTGGTCAAGACTCTACGTCCAGTTTGCGTTCGTTTTCGAGGTCTGAGGTGGCAGTCAGTGCCGGAAAAAGCGAAGAATATTCCAAGTAATTTCATCCATCAATATCCTAACAATTCATCTCGACGTATCCAGAAGGCAAACGTAATTATGGAATTGAATAATTTCTAATTATCTACGTCGCGGAAATTGGGATTCACATTATTTGCAAGACAGACAAGTAGGGTTATGCGCGAAGTGCGAATGTTTAGCGTCTTGTTTAGTAGATAATAATTTAATACATATTTTCTTATAAATGTTAATGTTCGCAGGAGCATGCATGATCGCCTAGGGTGTGTGCTGTGCGGAGATGGAGCTGAAGTAAGTATCGCATGTATCCTGTTTATTCATACGTTACGTTTAATTTTATACTAATGTTCTATTTGTTTTCAGCGCTAACACAATACGGAATATGGTGATTCTACAGAAAAAAGAAGTCTAAAATACAGGAAATTTTCTGACATCGCACCTAGTAGGTACCACTGGTTACGGGACGTATTGTATATAGATTTATAAATGTAAATATTGAATGTTCTTCTTCGAATTTATATGCGCTACCTGTATAATTTTGTAACAATTGTAATCGCCAATCCTGTATTGTTAAACATAGAATAAATACTTTTTGAAATGAATTATTTAATAAATGTAGAATGTGCTTTGCATTTGGGGGTAGGGATACACCTATAGCAATCGCGGTATACGTGTGTTGGTGCGTAGGGACGTCCATGTGACGTCACGCGCAGGGAATTGTTTGGCAATTGTGGCCTTCAGATGGCGCTGTTGGATGGTCAGGCGGGCAGCAGGATCTGCCGCGGTTCTGCCGTCGATCTGCCGGCAGACCCTGCTTGGCAGGATATGCCGGCAGAACCGTAATCGAATGCGGACGTAGGCTGCGCCGCAGCTGCCGGCAGATCCTGCGCTCTCCTGGCAGACCCTGCTGTCCATCTGCTGGCAGACTGCAGGCAGATGGTTATCAGGGTGTTGTAACCCAGTCAACGACCGCGTGTTACAACCGTCGCGCATTCCGAGGGCACACGCGAGCGCCAAAGCGCGGGCAACAACCCGCGAGCACCGTCAGCGTTCCCGACGAAACGCCGAAAAGCGAGCCGAAGGCGGCGACCCCGCTGGTCTCCGCTTCGCCCCGGACTAACTATAAGACACTGTACAAACTACGAGCGAAGACAGATTAATAACAGACATACGCTATAGTACTCCTGTCACCCAGATCGGGACAGAATAAACTTGTTAACCTTACGGTGAGTTCTAACTCTTCAACCCGCAACGATCCCCTACCTTCGGTTTCTAACCGAATATCCTCGTCCCGGCATTATCACCCGAACCTTTCGGAGCCCGCTGGACGACGACTGTGAAGGACGACCCGGAGCACCTCGAGATTCTATCCAGAATCTCGACCCCAGGCGCCTTGGCATAACAAATTGGTGGCAGCGGTGGGATCCTGCCAACGTAGGGAACAAGCCTGACCGACGGAGACAACAGGACATAGCGGAGACAACGACCCACTTAATAGAAGGGCAATCCACTTCGCGGTACCGACAGACGTCTACACAGGACGCCTCCAGGAAACTCTAGGACAACGCAGAGACCAGCGATGCATCACCTGATCCACGTGCTGTAAGTGCGAAATACCACTCTCAGCAAATCCAGGCCGTACGCTGCTATTCTCATGCGCCGAGCGAAATCCCTGGATGCGAATATCGAGCGCGATCTAGAATTAATTGAGCGAAAAGAAATCCGTACGCCTATACCATCTAGCCGAGGTAATCCGCGCCGATTCGGTAACATACACCCGCGACAACCCTCCGAGAAATCTCTCTTCGACGCGACATTCGAAGCATTTCGGGAAATCGGAGAACGTACGCAGAATACTCTAGACGCAAACACTAGCGAAGAACTTGACGTTCCAATTGTATTTCCGACTGCGTCAAGCCACTCCGGACGTTTAACCGCCCGACGACTATACCCGTTCGACGAATTAGATTATAGTTTAATTCCGAGAGTAGGCTTAGAAACCGACATCAGAATGCCGTCCACCCCCTTAGCAACCGCGAGCGATAACGCCGAGCAGGGTCCCGCAGGAAGCGAAGACCGCCTAGCGAACATAGAAAAAATACTCGCAGGATTAACCTCCACCCTGGCTAGTATGGCCGACAGCATGATAGCGACGAACGATAGAATAGGGGCATTAGAGGCAAAAGAGGGCCCACCACAGGATTCGATAGACCGCGAAATAGAAAAACTACGGGAAACAATGAACACTACGCACGCAACCCCCGGCCCCTCAGGCAGGAACGCGGTCCACTTTGACCCCTCTTGCGAGCCAGAGGAAGGACCGAGGCGCGCTAGTCTTTTCGTCCCTCCTAATTTCGAGATAGACAACCCACCCGACGTACCGACAGAAGTAGACAACCAAAAATTCTTCCACGCGATAAGAGCCATACCACCGTTCGATGGAACCGACCCCAAAGGGTTACCCGGTTTCCTGACCGCCTGTAAGTACGTGTACTACTCCTACCGAACGCCGATGGAAAGGGCCCAGATTTTAAAAGGGATCATATCGATGAGAGTCCAACGCGACGCCCTAGCCGAAGTACAGACGCGCCAGATAATGTCCATACAAGACCTCGAGGATGTACTGACTTCGGTATACAAGCCTCCCCGCACGCACTCGACCGTACAAAGGGAATTGGTACACTGTAGACAGGGCGCCCACGAAGACGCACACCACTACGGGAGTCGAATATCCACCTTATTAAAAGAATTAATAGCAACCGGGATCAAAACCAAGGCTAGCATGATGGAAAAAACAATAACTGCACGGGTCTACAAAGAGCAAGCGTTAGACCTATTCGAGGACGGACTTCGCGACGACCTTAAGGTCCTAGTAAAATCACAAAAACCCGCCGATCTACAGGAAGCAATCACGATAGCTATAGATGAAGAGCGGTCAATTACAAGACGACCCGCGACGTCAGTAGGAACGCGCAGGGCATACTCCCCTTCCCGCACTTATCAAAGTCGGGATAGGGCAGCACCACGGTACTGCAACGATTGCAGACGATCGGGACACGACACCAAGGAGTGTTGGAAGACCCAAAATAGGGACAGACCGCCCAAAAAATTTTTCCCCTCAGAAAATAACCGGCGGATGCAACCCATAGCAACCAACGAAGAAAGTTGGGAATCGACAAGGCGCGAACCGGGAAACACCCGATCCGCCTACGAAACAGAATCACAGCCACAATACAGAAACGCTGATCATGCACATTCCGCGCAAGGCAGCCGCGATTACACCGGTCCGCCGAGACGCGAGTCACCTACCCGAGGAACCGCGAGACCCCTCCGTATGGTTGAAATAGGATCCCTCTTTAAGAATGGACACACAGCAGATAAGATAGAGGTAGAAATAAAGAATACCAAAAATAAAAACACCATAATGCTGATAGATAACGGGGCAGAAGTATCCCTAATCAAAAAAAGCGCCCTCCCCAAAGACGCAATAATGGAAGAAAGCGACATCCTTCTTATCTCATTTTCGGGGGATAAAACAAAAACGTTAGGGAAAATTGAGGCCACGTTCTACATAAACGGAAAAGAAATCGTGTACCCCCTACATGTCATAGAAGAAGACATCCTAACGAACGCAGACGGAATACTAGGAGTAGACTTCCTCACAGATAACAGGACAACCATAGACTACCCCAGCAAGAGCCTCCTAGCAGATAGAAAACCGTGGAAAACCCTACATAGAAACACGGAAATAACAATACCCGCGCGCACACAACAATTAATAATGGTCCCAACAAGTAGTACGCGAGACGGGATAATAGAAAAACAACAGCTAGCGGAAGGCATATATTTAGGAGAAGGACTAACAAGACCCGAAAATGGGAAATGCGTAGCGTGCATTATGAACACAACCGCAGAAGCAAAAACAATAATCGTACCACAAGTGCAATTAAGCGAAATGATGGACAACGAAATAATCCACAGCAACGATAGCGCCGCAGCTGTTCGCGCCTTGACCGTGAACGAATCGCTGACTACGCGCATTGCTCGGGTAACAGACCAGGTAGATAGTATACACATGAATGAAGAAGAAAAGAAAGCCATGAAGGAAATATGCAAGGAATATCACGATACGTTCCACTTACCGGGAGACCGACTAACCACGGCCACCGTAACCGGCCACCGGGTCCCTGTAAAACGCGACACAACACCCTGTAATGTCAAGCCATATAGATTACCAGACATCCACAAGCGAGAAGTGCAAAAACAAGTGGAACAGATGCTGAAAGACGGCATCATCCGACACAGCTCCAGCCCGTGGAACGCACCCCTACTGGTAGTACCCAAAAAACCCGACGCAGAGGGAAATATTAAATATCGCGTAGTAGTCGACTATAGAAAACTCAATGAAGTTACCATAGGTGACTCATTCCCACTACCTAATATCACAGACATACTAGATCAATTGGGAAAAGCACAATATTTTACCACCCTCGATCTGGCGTCCGGATACCACCAGATTCCGATGGACGAACGCGACAAATGCAAGACAGCCTTTTCAACTCCACAAGGTCACTACGAATTCAATCGCATGCCTTTCGGACTGAAAAATGCACCTGCAACGTTTCAACGAGCCATGAACGCCGCACTCATCGGATTACAAGGAATAGACTGTTTCGTCTACCTCGACGACATTGTCGTCCACGGAGCAAGCCTAAAAGAACATAATACAAGACTACGAAAAGTTTTAGACACACTTCGCAAATACAACTTAAAACTACAACCAGAAAAATGCGCGTTTCTAAGAAAGGAAGTAGGTTTTTTGGGACACATAATCACGCCCGACGGGATCAAACCAAATCCCGAAAAAACGAAGGCCGTGAAAGAGTTTCCTGTCCCCAAAAAACTAAAAGAATTACAAGCATTCCTGGGACTAGCCGGATACTACCGTAGATTCATTCCGGAATATTCAAAAATAGCCAAGCCCTTATCCAGCATCACGAGCAGCAAAGTCGAGTTCGTCTGGACCGCCGAGCAGCAGAACGCGTTCGACACACTAAAAGAGACATTGACCACGGCACCCCTTCTAATTTATCCAGATTTTACAAAAGAGTTTATAGTAACCACAGACGCATCAGACGTAGCAATAGGCGCGATACTATCGCAAGGAAAAATAGGCGAAGATAAACCAATTGCTTACGCGAGTCGGATACTAAACAAAGCCGAACGAAACTATAGTACAACAGAAAAGGAACTATTAGCCATAGTCTGGGCAGTCAAACACTTCCGACCGTACGTTTATGGGACTGCATTCAAAGTAGTCACCGACCACAAGGCACTAGTATGGTTATTTAAAGTACAGGACCCTGGATCCAGATTAACAAGATGGAGAATCCAACTTGCCGAACACGACTACGAAATTATTCATAAATCAGGGAAGAATAATACCAACGCGGACGCGCTGAGCAGGAATGTGCACGCGTTGCAGAATAGCGAGAAAGAAAAAGGACAGAACAGAAAATCAGTAGAAACCAAACCGATCGAAATTAACGAAGAAGCCGAGAAACAACAAATTCTATACGAATACCACTGCACACCCACGGGAGGTCACCAAGGTATTCAACGAACCACGAAACGAATAAAGCAAAAATACAAATGGCCTGGTATGAATAAGGATATTGAGGAATACATACAAAAATGTAGCCTCTGCCAAAAGAACAAACTAGGCCGGAAAACGAGGGCCCCAATGGAGATCACTGATACACCACGAGAACCCTTTGAAAAGGTCGCGTTAGATATAGTAGGGCCACTCCCCGAAAGTAACCACGGAAACATCTACATTCTAACATTTCAGGATCTCCTCACGAAATTTAGCAAGGCGATCCCCTTGCCGAACCAAGAAGCAACAACGGTAGCCGAAGCATTCGTCGAAAAAATTGTCTGTGAATACGGCATCCCCGAAAAGATACTAACGGACCAAGGTACAAACTTCCTAAGCGAGATGTTCAAAAACATATGCAAATTGCTACGAATTACGAAACTGCAAACAACCGCGTATCACCCAGAATCGAATGGGGCACTAGAAAGGTCACATAGAACCCTAGTAGAATACCTGCGACACTACATAGACAGCGATCAGACTGACTGGGACAGATGGTTACCCTACGCGATGTTTACTTATAATACTACACCTCATACCGCGACAGGTTTTACCCCGTACGAATTGGTTTACGGAAAGACAGCATTGCTACCGACCGCGCTGAAAAGCCCGCCTAAACAAACATACAACTACGACGACTATGCGCAACAAACAAGAGAACGCATAAGAACAACGAACGAAATAGCGAGGGAACGACTCCAACACGCAAAGGAAAAATCAAAGAAAGACTATGATAAAAAAGCACGCGAAATAGAGTTCAAGATAGGCGACAAAGTATGGCTCTACGACGAATCCGTACGACGCGGTAGATCGAAAAAGTTAGATAATAAATGGGTAGGCCCATATGAAATAATAGGCAAGAATTCAAAGGTTAACGTAACCTTAAAAAAGGGGAGAAAAACACTGCACACGCACGCGAACCGACTAAAGCACTTCATCGAATAAAGAAACCACAAAATATAATAAAGTCGGCATACAAAATATATATAAATAATAATAAGAATAATAATAAAACAAGATCTACTCAAACAAAAATAAAACGACAAATCTTAACTACACGAGATTAGGAAGGGATAGAATCCGAATTCACTGTTTCAGGATGATCGCACTGACACAGGGACTAACCGAAGCGGCGCCGACTGGCGGCCAAGCTTCGTATACGATATCACCGATTAAACATAAGGCAGGAATCCACTTTACACACCTGGGAGAACTGTATATGGTAACCGATTCCTGGAAGATCGTGACCCACCTAAAAATGGACACCCTCCTCGAAAGGAATCAGCAGGTAACTTCCTATGTAAACGCACTACAACGACGGTGCGCAAACGAGGTCGCGAACATGGAAATAAGACGGACGTGCGGAAATCACTTAGACACACTACTTAGAAGAGCAGGAAAACTATATAAAAGAATAGAACAGGTGTCGGAAATGCCGACATACACGCACAAAAAGCGCCGAGGGTTAATTAACGGAATAGGGTCCTTAGCAAAAACCATATTCGGTACTATGGACGCCGACGATGCCGAACAAATTAACCAGCACCTGTCGCGACTAGACGACACACAAAACACGTTAATAACGGCTATGAAAAAACAGATCCAAATCACCAACAATACGCTACACCACTTACACGACGCGGAAACGACAATAAAACACAACGAAAACATATTAGCAGAGCAGATCAGAATGTTACGGGTACAAGTCGAGACGACCTCCACCAGACAGACACAAAGAGCTGACATAGTTGATCATTTCACGACTTTAAATGCCCTGGTGACCGACTTGACTCAGGACGCAGACGACGTATTGCAATACTACACCGGTCTCAAAGGAGGCATCATCAGCACTAACGTACTAGCGAGCGCACAGATCACTAAATTGCTACAGACCGCCGTACAACACCTTCCGAACGGACTCGCGTTCCCAATAGCCCCAAACCTAGAAAATACGAACGTAATCGAAAAATTGTCATCGATCGTCGCGTATTTCGATAAATACACGTTAATAGCAGTAATAACCATCCCGCTAATATCCTCACAAACATTCACAGTGATCGAGGCAACCCCAGCCCCAATCCACACCTACGACAACATGTACGCGCTATTAGTCGTAAGAACGCCGCTCCTCGTCATCGACGCGAACAGTAATCAATATGTGCTCACCGACCACAAAGAATTAGAAGAATGTAAACAGATAGCCGCGCAATATTACTGCGAACAAACAATGATCGCACATAACATAAATAACGATCTCGAGTGTGAAGCAAGCCTGTGGCTGCAACCCTCGGACGAATTCCCAAAAAATTGCGAAATAAAACACATCGCGGTAAACCACACGATGTGGATAGGCACCTCGCGCGCAGATACGTGGATTTTCGCAGCACGTCGACCCGAGACGCTGACCATCCAATGCGACGAACGACAACCTGAACGCGTCACAATAGATAGGTCAGGAATCTTAAGAATCACAGGAAATTGTAATATCCGAAGTAAGGACGTAGTACTAAGGAAGCGGAAAACTGCGAATAGTCAGGACGTCGAACTAATGACAGCACCGCGATACGACATTACCGCGGCGATAAATGAAACACAAAAGGGCAAAATAGCGCACCCTCTCACGCGTTTTCAACTCCATAACCTCTTAAAGAATCCGTCCGAATTTTCCGCACTGTATAACCAACTAAACCAAGTGGAAAGCGACCTAACAGTCGATACTAATAACTATCAATCAGGACTGGCGACCTGGCAACTTGTACACCCGACGGCGACGACTACGGTACAAACAATAACTATCGTACTCGTCATTTATTTGTTAATACGCGACTACCAACAGCGCCGAAAGGTACAAATACCCAAACCGGCGAAAACACGGAAAACAAAAAGATCAGCGTCCACGTCCAACGTTGCGCCCATCAGAGAGGCCCCCACGGACCACAAATATGCCGTAGTAGCCGAATCGATATAAGGGTACAGGGAAATTTCCGATAATTGTAAAATTCCCCTAAGCACCCTTCTCTCAAGGGGGGGGGGGGGGATGTTGTAACCCAGTCAACGACCGCGTGTTACAACCGTCGCGCATTCCGAGGGCACACGCGAGCGCCAAAGCGCGGGCAACAACCCGCGAGCACCGTCAGCGTTCCCGACGAAACGCCGAAAAGCGAGCCGAAGGCGGCGACCCCGCTGGTCCCCGCTTCGCCCCGGACTAACTATAAGACACTGTACAAACTACGAGCGAAGACAGATTAATAACAGACATACGCTATAGTACTCCTGTCACCCAGATCGGGACAGAATAAACTTGTTAACCTTACGGTGAGTTCTAACTCTTCAACCCGCAACGATCCCCTACCTTCGGTTTCTAACCGAATATCCTCGTCCCGGCATTATCACCCGAACCTTTCGGAGCCCGCTGGACGACGACTGTGAAGGACGACCCGGAGCACCTCGAGATTCTATCCAGAATCTCGACCCCAGGCGCCTTGGCATAACAAGGGTATAGATTCAGGAAATATTCCCACCAAAGGAGAAACATTTATACAGATCCATGGTGTTGATGTAGGGTTCCAGATTGTTGATGATAACTTTCCTATTATGGAAATGGGAATTTTAGGAATGCCGTTTCTGGAAAAATTAGAAGCAAAATTAATATTCCGAAATACTATCCCGAATAGTCTTCAGATTGGTAGTATGGAGTTTCCACTCCGAACATCATTTTCGTATAATTTGCCTCCACGTGCAAAAACGTTTATTAACATCCCAGTTAAAAATACGGAAAATAAAAGCGGTTATATTAGGAAGTTAGATACAGAACCGGGTGTGTATGTGGGCGAGGTGTTGGTCACACAGGAGAAGGGATTCGCCAGGGTCCTAGCGATTAATACCACTCCTAATCCTGTTATCATTAACATAGCTCCGGTCGAGTTAGAAGAAATTATAGAAGCTTTACCTGCATCCCGTTCAGCCCGAACAGGTGATCCCGATGTGGGTCAGGCGAGGGCCGATGCTCGTAGGTTAGTCGATTTATTTAGGATTCTTGACTTAGGTGATCTTAATGATGCCGAGCAAACTAGTATTCTAGAAATTATAAATGCATTCCCGTATCAATTTTATCTTCCCTCAGATAAATTAAGTTCAACCGATACAATTCGCCATAGCATAATTACCAGAGATGAGATACCCATAAATACAAAACAATATCGTTTTCCTCAAGTTCATAAGGAGGAAATTAAAAAGCAAATAAATTCATTATTGGAAAATGGAATAATTCAACCGTCTTCATCGCCGTATAATTCACCTGTTTGGATTGTTCCGAAAAAACCAGGTCCTGATGGTGTAATTCGTTGGCGTGTTGTAATGGACTACCGTAAACTAAATGAAAAAACTGTAAATGATGCTTACCCTCTTCCTAACATTATTGATATACTGGACCAACTCGGTTCAGCTAAATATTTTATTACCCTCGATTTAGCTTCTGGATTCCATCAGATACCCGTAGATTGTGCATCTAAATCAAAGACTGCTTTTTCAACTCCTCATGGGCATTATGAATTCAATAGGATGCCATTTGGTCTCAAGAATGCCCCAGCAACGTTTCAGAGATGTATGGATTTGGTTCTATCTGGTTTACAGGGAGTTGAACTCTTTGTATACATGGATGATATAGTTATATATGCTGATTCCTTGGAAGAACATGCCCGAAAATTGAAAAGTCTTTTAGCTAGATTACAAAACGCTGGTTTAACTTTGCAACCTGACAAGTGTCGCTTCCTTAGACAAGAACTTACATATCTGGGTCATATTATTTCTGTAAATGGTGTGAAACCTGATCCCGAGAAAATCAGAGTAGTTAAACAATTCCCCATTCCTAAAACTAAGAAAAACATAAAACAGTTCTTAGGTTTAATAGGATATTACAGGCGATTTATTCCCAATATGGCCAAAATTGCTAAACCCTTGACACAACTTTTAAAAGCAATTGTTCCTTTTGTTTGGACTAAACAATCCCAACTTGCTTTCGAGAATTTGAGAGATATTGTTGCGCCGGGGCGTTTCCCGTACCGGCCACCCCGACGCAAAGGGTCGAATAAAGACACGGGTTCACATTAACGACCGGTTACTTTATTCGTGATACATGTAGGCGTCCCGATTATAGTTCGCGTACGTCCTAACGCTCGGACGTACGGTACTCGACTCTCTATTTGTCGGCCTCCTGATCGTCCTCTTGACGGAGGCCGACCTTCTGTTGTCTTCTGCTGCGAGCACCAGTAGGCTATGCACGGGCCTATACCCGGTGCTCGCAACACAACTCCCCCCTCTCGAAAAGCGGTCGTCCCGACCGCGGTAGTTCGTCTTCAGGATCTTCATACCCCGGTCTGAAGGAGTGGTCGTATCAGTTCGGTGGTTCCTTCAGACCTCCGCCTCGGCATTTGCCTTCTCGCTCAGGGGAAAACCATTCCAAAAACCCTGAGCAAGGCGTGGGTACCACTGGACTGTTAGGGGTAGACCTGTTTCCTCTTCGCAATGTCCAGCGACGAATCTGTCTGTTACTGTCCCTCGATGAGACTCTCCTGCTCCTTGTCTGGCGGCGTTCCTGGGCCTCCGTTCCTTGTCCTGCGGCGTTCCTGGGACTCTGCTCCTGAACGTCCCACGACGATCCCCACCGCGTCGTGTTGGAGAACTCCCCCGGTGTTTCCAACGACGAATTTCTCCGGAATTCCCCCGGTGTCCTCGTCCTCTCCCGTGGGTCCCGCGCCGTTCCTGGGACTGTTCCGGAGTGTCCCACGGCGACGTTGTCGCTCCGGTGCTGTCGCTCCGACGCTGCTGCTCCGCTGCTACCGCTCCGACACTGCCGCTCCGCCGCTGTGTCCTCCTTTCGGTTGTAGGCAGCTGCTTTCTACAGGGGTTGGCCCTCGATGTCCCTCCGGTGGTCTGGTCCGGAACTCCAGTCCTTCTGCGCCTCCGGGGTTCTTTTGCAACAGAGACAAAGAACATTAACCTTCTCTCACTCACGAGAGAATTCGTTGGAGCCGGTCAGAACCGGGAGGACGGACAGGCGAGACGGGCCCGAAAGCAGGGGGTCACACTCATGAGCATGCTATCGGTCCGTTCCCCGATCAATCCGCCCTGAGTTCCCGGCCCATCTTCGTTCTTCTCTCTTCTTCGCCTCCAGTTTTCCCATCCTTGACTTTCGGATGGCCCCATTCCTCTTCTTGGCCTCTGGTGCTGCCCCAGGGGACCGTCTCGTTGCAGCTCGTCAACGGTCCCGTCTCCGCGATGCCTCCTCCGACCGGTCCGTGCGTCGCACGTCCGTCCGGTGGTTGGGGACACCATTTCCCGTCTGCTACCCACCCTGTCGAGCTGGGCCTGTTGGTACGCATGTACCGGGGAGCCGCCCAGATCCAAGTCAACAGGGCTAGGGGAGCGGTTCCACGTATGTCCGCGCTCTCCTGCGGGCTGCTACTCTGTCGTAGCACATTCGGGGAATTCGGGGCCGCATCCAAGCCGCGGCAGCAGTCCCCCGACACCTTGTCCCTCGTCGTGGGGTATCGTGTTCTCTGAAACAATCTAAGAGAGCGGGGGCTGGTCTGCGAATGCAGCCCAGTCCACCAGATTAGCTTATTCTAATCTTCCTTCTTGCGTCTTCCTTTCCCCTCGTCTCGTGTCTCCGGTCTTCTTTAGTCGAAGAACGGCTCATCTCGGTTGAACAGCTCAACTCTCGGGCTCTGTCTTCGTGGGTTTTCAGTGTTCGCGCGACGGTATTCGTCCTCGAACTCCCTCCGTCGCGACTTATGTAACACTCGGCCTTCCTGCGACGATGTTCGTCCCCGAACTCCCTTCGTCGCAGCTTAGCAGCAACTCCACGCCTTTACCGGCGCCTCCACGTTGCTCCGGTGGTGCCGCGCTCCTGGGGACACCGCTCGCCAGCAACACAACTGCATGGATCCCTGGCCGTCACCCAGAGCCGTACACCCACCGATCCTTGGTGTGGTCCGTGCCCTCCTGGACGTCCCCGCGTCCTTGTCGGAGTCGCACCCTCCACCACCAATGCTCCGACGCTCCCTCTATAGCGTCCCGATTCGGCCTCTTGTGCTGGTGATTCCCCGACTCCGTCGAGCCCCTCGATTCTTCTTGCCGTTCCAAGGCGAATCGGCATTGTTGAGCGTCGTATCCGGATGGCGTTCGACGACTCACACTTCTCCACGGAAACGTTCTCTCCGTCACAGGAGGATTCGAAACGTCAATGTCAAACGTCAATGTGTCAAACGTCGAAGTTGCTCGATACTCGCGAACGAGCCAACTTCAGTCCGTGCTGTCATTTCTGTTGTAATCGTTTTCTACGTTATACAATGACACCGATACAACCAGAATTCAGGTTCTTGTTCGTTGGTCGGCTTCTCGAGCGTCCAGAGCCGACCCTGCCATGGTCTCTTCCTTTGCAGCAGCTTCGTCGCCAAATCCTCGGAGCTGCTCTGATGTCGTCGATTTTCGACCGCCGTCGCTATTTCCTCCATTCCCGTTTATCCCTCGCTGTCGGCGGGCCTCGACCGCCGTCGCTGTTCCGCTCCGCTGTTTGTCCCTCGGTGTTGGCGGGCCTCGACCGCCGTCGCCGCTCCGCTCCGATGTTTGTCCCTCGGTGTCGGCGGGTCTCGACCGCCGTCGTTGTTCCCGCTGTTCAGCCCGTCCCTCGCTGGTCAGCTGCTTTTCCGGATGTCGGATCCTCTTCTGTCCTCAACGAGGAACTCGCGTCGTACGCAACGGCTCCTTGCGTATCGCACGCAACAGCTCCTTGCGTATCTTCGGATCCGTGGCTACGGATCCCACTTCTGACACCATTGTTGCGCCGGGGCGTTTCCCGTACCGGCCACCCCGACGCAAAGGGTCGAATAAAGACACGGGTTCACATTAACGACCGGTTACTTTATTCGTGATACATGTAGGCGTCCCGATTATAGTTCGCGTACGTCCTAACGCTCGGACGTACGGTACTCGACTCTCTATTTGTCGGCCTCCTGATCGTCCTCTTGACGGAGGCCGACCTTCTGTTGTCTTCTGCTGCGAGCACCAGTAGGCTATGCACGGGCCTATACCCGGTGCTCGCAACAATATTATATGCTCAGAGCCCTTACTTCAGTATCCAGATTTCAAAAAAAAATTTATTGTAACCACTGATGCTTCTGATTATGCTGTTGGAGCAGTGCTAAGTCAAGGCTCTATCGGAAAAGATCTTCCTATTGCTTATGCATCTAGAACTTTGAATGACGCTGAGACCAGATACTCTACAATAGAGAAAGAGTTATTAGCCGTTACTTTTGCTGTCAAACATTTCCGACCTTATTTGTATGGACAACAATTTACCCTTGTCACTGATCATCGTCCATTAGTTTGGTTGCACAATGTAAAGGATCCAACCTCGAGACTCATGAGATGGAGGATTAAATTAAACGAGTACGATTATGAAATAGTTTATAAACCTGGGAAAATCAATTCCAATGCTGATGCATTATCCCGTAACCCACCGATTTCCGACACAGAGTTTTTCCCACAACTCCAAACTTCCAAGACGAATGACATTGACAACTCTTCTTCGATGCGTTTGCAAAGGGTTGTCGTAGGCGCCTACGATTTGCCAATTGCAAATTCTGAGAAGGATGAGGATACTGACTTAGACGAATCTGTAAATAATAACAATGAAAAATTGGTAGCCGGCGTTTTTTTGACGTACGGAAAGAATTTCGAATATCAACCTGAGGTCATTCTTGATAAAATTTGTACTGACATTAGTTCAACTGACAGTGACTGTGACGAATATTACACAGCTGATGAGGATGAGACTCCCCATTCTTGTAAGAGAATATTCTCTGGGAATGTGGGAACGTCTTCTCAGTCTGGTAGTGATTTTTCTAGAGACTATGTAGTGGTTGGAGGATCGAATTTGAGGGGTACGGAGGATTCTCGTCGACATGGTAGTCTGTTGGTTATCGGAAAGGCCGATTTCAAAGGCACCCCGCTTCAGACACCGGTCGGGGAAGGTTCCGTACCTCGTGGGAACCAAGCGCTGGCTGGTCTGTTGGCTAACGGGAAGGTCTATACGAAAGACTCCGCTCAGATTGCTAACTTGGGGTCCACGGTCCGTGAGGGGACGTTGGCGAGAGAGCCTGTTTTTGGAAATGTTGATGTGGTACAGGCTGACGAGCCTAGTGTTTTTGAGAGTAAGCATGGTGATGCTTTGGCACGATCCTCCGTAGAAATGACCTCAGAAAAAGATGATTCATTTAGAAATAGTAGAGTCAAAATATTAGCGACAAATACTTTATCACCACCTCAAACATCCCCTCTCTCACTCTTACCTTCCATTATTTATATTAAAGATCATCTTCATATGCGGAAAGATAATCGTATCCATTTCTTCACCCTTAATTGCCAAATTGTGTCACAAGTCAGACAGGATTTGTTTAACCAAGGTAGTTTTTCTGTGGAACAAATAAAACAACAATCCATTAACATTGGCGAGGCAATGGTTTTCCCTGGTGAAAAATATTTAATTTTTCATCTATTTTCTAAGATAGTCCCGACAGAACAACAGAACTTTAGACATCTTGCGTCTTCATTGTCATCTCTTAAGAATTTAATGGAATCCTTGAATATAACATCTATTAGTTTATCTAAAAGGGACAATAATATTGAACCTATTGAGTGGAATTCTTTTGAATGTCTTTTAAAGCAGGTATTCAATAGTTCGAAATATATCATTATGGTTTGTACCGGTGAAATCATAGTTCCTTCTCCGTCCAGAAGACTATCAATTATTCAGGAATATCATGAGTCTGTAGTAGGTGGTCATCAAGGTATGACAAAATTGTTCAAACGAATAAGGGAGGACTTTTATTGGTTAGGTATGAGAAAGGAAATTTCAAATTTCATTCGTACTTGTTCAAATTGCCAACGAAATAAGATGCTCTCGGCTAAGACGAAACAACCAATGCGTATTATTGATACTCCTCAGAGAGTTTTTGAGAAAGTACAAAAGGACATTATGGGACCATTACCTGTGATTAAAAGAGGTAATCGGTATTTGTTGACTCTTCAGGATAATTTGACAAAATATTCCGATGCTATTCCGTTACCTACTATTGATTCTATATCTGTCACGGTCACTTTAGCTGAGAAATTCATTAGTTAGTTTGGTTGTCCTCGATTTATCCATACAGATCAGGGGAGTAATTTTGTTAGCGCCATAATGAAGAATTTCTGTAAAATCTTCAGAATACAGAGGATTATTTCTACCGCGTTTCATCCACAGTCGTTGGGATCCTTAGAGCGGGCTCATCGTGTCTGCATCGATTATTTGAAACACTATTGTATTAAGACCGATTGGGACGGTTGGATTAGATTTGGAATATTCTCATATAATTCTCACATAAGGTAGTTTTCGTTAGGAAGGCCATCATTCTTTCAGAATTCGCTAAGCAGGAGGTATCTTGGATGTTCGTTCAATATTTAGATCAATTTCTAACAATAATCATTACTACTCAAGCTATGGTGGCAGCCAATCTGGAACAGGCAAAGGAAAAGAGGAAATTACATTATGATAAGAATGTTAATCCCTATAAATTTAATGTAAACGATGATGTGTATTTGTTTAAGGAACCTAAGACTTCTAAGTTCGATTCTAACTGGACTGGTCTTTATAGGATTATTCGAATGCATGAAGATTTAATTATAGAAATAGCAATAACGGCGCAGAAATCTAAGTTAGTACATGCGAATAAATTAAAGTTAGCGCATATAAGTTTAGATCCTTTTTAAGTAGCTTTAATCGTGTGCGTTATAAGCGTTATGTCGATTTGTATGGGTTATGATTACTTGAAATTGGAAAGGTTATGATGTTTGGTTATATAGAATGTTTGAATAAGTTAAATTGTAGCACTTAATTATTTCTGGATATTAGATATGCGTTATATTATAATCGATTTAATATTACCTAGTAATAGAATAATGATATCTTACTACTGAAAATGTTGTGATATAACTATTATTCTTCAATTCGTGCTTCCTGCGGGACAATGGGTGGACCGAGTAGTTCGTTTACCGCGGGGCTGGTGCGGGAAGAAGAGGCATAGTTATAATCATTTATGTAAAGTACGTATTTATTCAATTTTGCATACTTAAGTTAGTATTGATATTTTGTTTTGTTTGAAAAGCTGTTTCTATAGGAAACACCTTTTGTATACAGGGTGTCCCAAAAATGTCGCTTTTCCTTGAAAGGGGTGACTCAGGGGGTGATTTGAAACAACTTTTTCCTTAGCGAAAATATTGTCCGAAGCTTCGTTAAGGAGATATTAAGCAAAAACCCCGACCAATCAGAGCGCGCGCCTTCCGCCTGAGTTCCCGCGGTAGCGTTGGCTACGAGGTAGGCGACCGCGCTTGTGCTACGAACGTACGAACAAGCAAGTCGGCATGCATCGAAGGAAACCGCGTTACACATTTTTTTTTTTAAAGCAGAATCTTAAATAAGAATAATTTGAAGTGAGAGGACAAGAAGTACGTAAATTTCGTTTTTAAATAAGGCATAAACGAACAGCTAACGTAACAGAAAATGTACGACAAGTGATCGTAATTCGTTATTGAGGTAAAAATCCGTAGTTTAAGAACGGCCAACACAACTACATTTAAAAAATAATATTAGGTGTATGAATAAATTCTTTCCGACTGGAATTTCTATCGCGGTGGTATTCAGAAGCTGCCAGAAAAATGGCAAAAGGTAATGAACAATAATGGAAATTATTGCGATGATCGAGTTGTTTTCATATTTTTTAAATCAAACTGTTATTGTACCCTAAAATCGGAAAGAATTTATTTTCACACCTAAGAATCACCAATAAATTAAATAAAACTCACCCTTTCGGACATTCCTTTCCTTGCTTTCCTTCCCTTTCCGGAAACCTGTGTCACTGGATCACTGTACCGATCCTGGTTATCGGTGGACGAAAAGATTTATGGTTAGGTAGCGCCCAAAGCTCAGCTGATCACAGTGCGTCCGGGTTAATGTACCGAATATTCACTTCACTACATGGCTACTAACACTGATCACTGAATTTATTTTTCACGGAACGTGTTGTTCCTACGTTATAAAAATTGGTGGCTGCGAAAGGGGCCGATTACTGTTAATTACTGGGACGAGATTACTACTATTACCCGGCGAAAAGAAAACTCGTGGCAGACTGTCTCGGGCTGTGCAGTCTCTTCTTTAGAATTATCAACTGCACAGCCCGAGACAGTCTGCCACGAGTTTTCTTTTCGCCGGGTAATAGTAGTAATCTCGTCCCAGTAATTAACAGTAATCGGCCCCTTTCGCGGCCACCAATTTTTATAACGTAGGAACAACACGTTCCGTGAAAAATAAATTCAGTGATCAGTGTTAGTAGCCGTGCAGTGAAGTGAATATTCGGTACATTAACCCGGACGCAGTGTGATCAGCTGAGCACTGGGCGCTACCCAACCATAAATCTTTTCGTCCACCGATAACCAGGATCGGTACAGTGACCCAGTGACACAGGTTTCCGGAAAGGGAAGGAAAGCAAGGAAAGGAATGTCCGAAAGGGTGAGTTTTCTTTAATTTATTGGTGATTATTAGGTGCGAAAATAAATTCTTTCCGATTTTAGGGTACAATAACAGTTCGATTTAAAAAATATGAAAACAACTCGATCATCGCAATAATTTCCATTATTGTTCATTACCTTTTGCCATTTTTCTGGCAGCTGCTGAATACCACCGCGATAGAAATTCCAGTCGGAAAGAATTTATTCATACAAATAATATTATTTTTTAAATTTAGTTGTGTTGGCCGTTCTTAAACTACGGATTTTTACCTCAATAACGAATTACGATCACTTGTCGTACATTTTCTGTTACGTTAGCAGTTCGTTTATGCCTTATTTAAAAACGAAATTTACGTACTTCTTGTCCTCTCACTTCAAATTATTCTTATTTAAGATTCTGCTTTAAAAAAAAAATGTGTAACGCGGTTTCCTTCGATGCATGCCGATTTGCTTGTTCGTACGTTCGTAGCACAAGCGCGGTCGCCTACCTCGTAGCCAACGCTACCGCGGGAACTCAGGCGGAAGGCGCGCGCTCTGATTGGTCGGGGTTTTTGCTTAATATCTCCTTAACGAAGCTTCGGACAATATTTTCGCTAAGGAAAAAGTTGTTTCAAATCACCCCCTGAGTCACCCCTTTCAAGGAAACGCGACATTTTTGGGACACCCTGTATGGATGGAGGTGTTGCGGGTTCCGCTGGTTGAATTGCGTGAAGTTAGCTATAAGACATAGAAATATCGAGGTTAGATGTAGAGCGAAATTCAAAACCCTTTTAATTGAAAGACAGATATATTGTAATAAGATTTGAAGCGATCGGCACATCTGGAAGGTCTTAAGCAAGTTTGAAATAGGGAAGGAGGATAGTAAATAGCTTAACTTCTCCTTAAACATCTGCGTGCCAAATTTAGTCGAGCGGGCAGCTGCACGTCTCGTAAAACCATTTAAAACTCTGTCCTCCCTTGCGATAATTACCGATGTCCCGTTAGGGTAAAAACTCAGCTTGGGAGAGGCTGAAAGTCATAAAGTCATAAACCTTGCGCCGGCGATGCCGTCTTGACCCCGAGGGTTGCGCTTACCTACCTGTTAGAAATGTATGTACTGTACGCAGCCTATGTAAAGTATATGTAATCGGAAAGCGTGCCTCGACCACCAGCCGAGAGTGGAGGGAAGCGCGAAGGAAGGGTCAAGGACGGAGAGATGGCAGAAGGACAACCCACTAACGAAGCTTGAGGGACAACACCGTCTTGATTGGACGAAGGAATCCGAAGAGGGAGTCGGAGGAACACACCAAAATTGGAGGAGTAGGGCGCTCGGAGGTGACAAGCGAGGGTTTAATTTGTAGGAAGATCAGATCAAACTTGTTAGCAGAACAGTAAACGTCGAGCTACTAATAAAATCCAGACACTGAAAGTATTCAGAAGTGTACATTTATTTCATTCCATAACTTGAAATTCCCGCGCAAACTCGCGAGCTGAGTGCTTCAGCGCTCCACGGGCACGGACCCGCCGTCTAATAGAAAACACACAGAATCGCGCAACAGTATGCGCATCCGCCATCTTGGGTCCTCTGGAGAGAAAATATTATTGAGAACCCGCCAAAAGTGGAGTATTGTCAGATTCACTTTATAAACAAAATATGCGTTCTTGATATTGATACACGGTAGCACGACACATTATTAGAGTATTATATTATATTTAAGTTTATATTTGGTTTATAAAGCGAATTTGACAATACTGAAAAAGGCGAGTGCTCAATAATCTTCTCTCTCCAGAGGACCCAAGATGGCGGATGCGCATACTCACCTCTTTAGTGCTCTAATGGTGTATATCTCTTTCTCTCTCGTGGGATTTCGATCAAACATGGCGGACTGTCACTCGTGTCCAGACTCTTATTATAGTGTCTCTAACGTCACACAATGCCTGGATCTTCACCACGCCGCCGGCTAGGGAAGATCCACTAGAGCCTATACTATTATTATTATTATTATTATTATTATTATTATTATTATTATTACTATTACTATTACTATTACTATTACTATTACTATTACTATTACTATTACTATTACTATTACTATTATTATTATTATTATTATTATAATACTATTATTATTATTATTATTATTATTATTATTATTATTATTATTATTATTATTATTATTAACGGGAATAGTCCCATAGTTTACATAAAGCATACAACAATTGACCTTACATCGTCTACACAAAGCGTAAGTACCTAATATATAGGAGAAACTTTTAACTTCCTACTCTGAATAATATAGTGTATGTGAATGTAAAAAATGTGTAGCTAATTTATTTAAGAAATCAATGGGGTGTATAAATGTTTCTCCTTTTTCCATAAGGATTTTGTAAAAAATATGCACATATACAGTATAATCTGCAACTGCAATAATTATTATTGATATCAATTAGGGAAAAGTCGATACAATTACGGTTATGGAACCGATATGAGGAGGGAAATAGGAACCGTAACCGAAACACAGATAATAGTTGGAAATTTCGGTTCTTCATAACAATTATTCAGAATCTTTATTCTTTGTTCTTTATAACCGTTTGGAGAACCGAAATCGATATTATAACAGTTTTCGAGCCCTGCTTACTGCGGGACCTTTGTTGTAAAATTTCCGAAAAGTTCCATGAAGGTGGCTAGAAAATGCCTGGAACGTTCCATGAAGGTGGCTAGAGAATGCCCGGAACGTTCCCTGATGGTGGCTAGAGAATGCCCGGAACGTTCCCTGAAGGTGGCTAGAGAATGCCCGGAACGTTCCCTGAAGGTGGCAGGAAGGTTGCCGTGCAATGTTCCACAGGGGCGGACATAGGAAAGTTCCTGCAACGTTCCAGCAACGTTCCCGGTGGAACATTGCACGGCAACCTTCCTGCCACCTTCAGGGAACGTTCCTGCCATGGAGTGTGCTGTATGGGTAGGTGCTATGATCGGCTGTGTTTATACCTGTCGTTAAATTCTATATTGTTATGTACTCATAGTTCTCTGTGGCTAAATAAACACATTTTACAAAAAAAAAAAAAAACACTGTTTTGCACCGTTTTCCACCGTTTTGCACAATGACGTCACAAGGCTATACCAATGAAGGACGCTATTTCTAAAATTTATATTCGGCTGTAGAGGACACCACCAGTCGTCCCTCACATCGCAGCCCCTTCCGTCTTTCGCTGTAACCCCCCGGAACTAGGCACTGTCCTTCAGGTCCATGGGCAAAGAGGAGGTATAATAAGAGGCGTCACTCGACAAGGACAGAAATAACCTAGGGAAATCACTAGACAACCAATTTAAATGCCCATTCGGCAATGATCGCTAAGCTTCGGCAATGATCGGTCAACTTTGGCAATAATCAGCCAATTGCGGTAAGGTACATTTAGTCGATTTGAATATCCCGCTCGAAATAGACAACCAATTTAAATGCCAAGGTCAAGCAAGGATTTCAAAGGTTCCGCCCGGAGTGACGCCTCTTATAGCGAATTCGGTACCTCGCAGTGATTCCGCACTGGTGCCAGAAAATGACTTGGATTGGTTGTTTCTGATAGAAACGAAGATAGCTCTATAAGAATCAACCAATCCAAGTCATTTTCCGGCACCAGTGCAGAGTCAGTGCGAGGTACCGAATTCGCTATTATTATACTTACTCTTTGCCATGGGCTTGGCAGTGCCATTACCATGTTCGTGAAATACTGTAGAATGTTAACGATGGAAAAAAACCAACCCTGGTAAGCTCGAATGCAATCGAATCTCGATCGGTCACAATCGTTTGAGCTGAGTGTACCCTCTATTCTTAGTGATGGGACTAATACTATTGATGATATTCAATCAATTCGATACCAAAGCACTCAATAGGAAATATCGATACGCATCGAAATGTTATGTACTTGGTATCAATCATCAATACCAATTCTTCTTCAACCGATACCATATCAATACTATACCGAATCAAAACCGGTTTGATACTTTACGATATTATCGATACTTATTTGATACTTACGAAATTATCGATACTTATTTGATACTTAGGAAATTATCGATACTTGTCTGATACTGTACGAAATTATCGTTTTTTATTTGATAATTCTGTGATCAGATGGCAAACCTGTTATGATATCTATTTGATACGAAAGTATCGGTTTCGATTTGCAATTTACTAATTCACAAAAATAGTATTTATTACCAATCATGATTTGATAATATAACTAATGAAGTAGGAGTTGGAATCAGTATCATGAACTACGTATATAATTGAATTTTAATTAATAAATGATGTACATATACATTATTCTAGAATGAAATATTTTGTTGCATTTTGCTTCCAATAAATAAGACGATTTTTTATGGGTAAACAACTTTCTTTAAAAAAGTTATCTAACTGTAATTGTACATCCTCTTATTTATTGGAAGGAAAATGCAAGAAAATATTTCATTCTTGCGGAGTTTGTAAAAAAATATTTTTGCATTATGGCAAGCTCCGTGCCTGCTGAACGCGTTTTTTCAAAGGCTGGGGAGTTACTAAGCAAGAAAAGAAATCGTTTAAAAGATAACAAAGTGAACAAAATATTATTTCTTAATTCTTAAGGAATAATGTAAGTATATGTACATACTACATCGTGTATTAATAAAAATTCAATTATATACGTAGTTCATGATATTTATTCCTACTCCTACTTCATTGTTATATTATCAAATCATGATTGGTAATAAATAATATTTTCGTGAAGTACTACATTGCAAATCGCAACCGATACTTTAACTTAAAAAATTTTTTTTTGCATATTTTTTATTATTTACTTTTTAGTGTCTAATTTTTGATTTGTGGTTATATTGTATATTGATTGAATTGATTTGATTTGTGGTTACAGGCTGATTTCAAGTCGTTTGGATTTGTGGTTATGGGTTATATTTATTGATGACAGCGTAATTCTATCTCGCCTTCCGTTATTTTTTCATAATTTTGTATTATCATCATAATAACTACGCGCGTCTGCAAAGTTTCAAGACAATTGGATTGGTGGAACTGGGTTAAATAGGTTTTCCGTTTTACCCCACGAAAAGTGTTCCGTTTTGCGCCACATGCAGTCATTTGGTAAACATTTAATATTTACACTTCAGCGTGAGGTAAAGATATTGCAGGTATCGATATTCTCGTATAGGTATCAAGTAGGTATCGATATTTTTGTGTACGTATCAAACAGGTATCGATACATTCTGATATGTAAGTATCAAAGAAGCATCGATTCCTTTTGATGCCTTTGACTTTGATATGTATCAATACCAGATTGAAATTTGTAGAAGGGTATCGATATGTATCGATACGGTATCAGTCCCATCACTATCTATTCTTTTTGTTACAATACAGGAGCGCTTCGCCAAAGAGGAGATATAATAAGAGGCGTCACTCGACAAGGACAGAAATAAGCTAGGGAAATCACTAGACAACCAATTTAAATGCCCATTCGGCAATGATCGGTTAATTTCGGCAATAATCAGCAAATTGCGGTAAGATACATTTAGGGCGGTATTCACAGTCGCGTCTTGAGATCAAGACCATCTCAAGCATTTGCTTAAGATGCCGCCTAGATTCATAGTTGCGTCTTGAGGTCGTGTCTTGAGCATTTGCTTGAGGAAAATCTTGTTCAAATAAGTAAATTCTTGTATGACGTCACATGTTCTCAAGACCATTTCAAGCATTTGCTCAAGATGCCGCCTAGATTCATAGTTGCGGCTTAAGGTCGTGGCTTGAGCATTTGCTTGAGGAAAATCTTTTTCAAATAAGTAAATCCTTGTATGACGTCACATGTGTCAAAATAGACGGTAAAGCGAGGTTATATTTTCAAGACGACGTTTTACATGTCTTGAGACCGTCTTGAGATTCCACCAGAAGAATGTCCGAAGTAGAGGGGGAACATCTACGGCAGTGGCCGTATGTGTGCGTGACGATTCCATCACCCATGTACCGTCACGTGATAGTCCCCCTCCACTCCAGAGATTCTATTCCCCGGCAACGCATTGAAAGTTTAAACTATCAAATACTTCCGCCATTTCCTGCATAAAGGACGCCAAAAATGGATTTTGAAGACGATATCGACATTAATATTGATATTAGCGATATTGACGAAGATGATTATATAGCGGACAATAGAGTCGTTAGAAGGTATATTCGGGACGTGCAAAATCCATTTGAATATTACGATGAAGATGAATTTAAAAGGCGATTTCGATTTAATAAGGACTCTGTATTACATGGTATTTTACCGAGAATTATTGAAAGACTGGCGAAAATAAATAATCGTGGCCTGCCGATTGCCCCGCAATTGCAACTACTTGCATGCTTACGCTATTATGCAACTGCAAGTTTTCAGGTAATTTAGAAATTTAATATTTTATTTTTAACGTCTAAAATATTGATAATTAAAGAGTGTGCATGAGGTAAATTGTTTAAAATATATTTATAGCAACTGCTTGGGGACTCGATGCAGATCTCTCAACCGACAGTGTCCAGAATTGTTTTCCGCGTGAGTTCTTTACTTGCGGGTTTAATTTCCCAATTTATCAAAATGCCCAGAGAATTCGAAGCACGTATTGAAAATCGACGATTATTCGCCGACCTTGGGAATGGAAATAGAGAAATCGGTCTACCTGGTATCGATGGGGCCATCGACTGCACGCACGTGAGATTAGTGCACACGCGATTCCACAATATTGTTGAAATATTTCGGAATCGCAAAGGATATTTCTCACTTAACGTGCAAGTAGGTTTTCATTCATGTTTTTATTTCATATTTTCAGTCTTCACGTAGTTCTCTCTATTTTTTTTTAAATATCATCTTTGTTGCAGGCTGTTGTTGGTCCAAGAATGGAATTCTTGGACATCGTATCAGAGTGGCCGGGTAGCGCCCACGACAGCCGAATCTTTCAAAATTCGGCAATACGCATGCGATACGTGGAGCAACGTTTGGATGGAATGCTTGTGGGTGATAAAGGGTATGCTTGCCTACCCTTTTTAATGACCCCACTTGCAAATCCTGAAACGGACGAAGAGTTAACGTAAATATTCTCTTCTTTAGAATTATCAAGTTTTGCTGTACGAAACAAAAAATTATATTAATTGAATATTGTATCATTGCAGGTATAACGACATCCAAATTCGAACGAGGCTCATTGTCGAACGGACCTTCGGTATTTGGAAACGTCGATTTCCATGTTTATCGCGAGGTCTGTCGACAAAGCTCGTTTGCTCCACCGCAGTTGTTGTAGCATGCGCCGTGCTACACAACATGTCTTTGATCTTCAAGGACGTATTGCCGGATTGTGAGTACTTATTCGTCGACGACGACGAAGACAATCAACGAAATTTGAATGGATTCGCTGTTCGTGAGGCGCTAATTGCTCGGCTGTTCAACTAAGAGACCGATTGCTCTATTTCCTTTCCCAAAGTCAACGAATAATCGTCGATTCTCCATGCGTGTGTAACGTCCGATTGCCAGGGACAACTGATCGTTACTGATTCTCGAGAGGAGAGCGGCGTCCCCTCGAGTATAGGATAGGTGGGGTTTCGTTATTATAGAGTAAAGGAGTAATATCCAACTGAAACATTAACAATGGCTTGTTTATTCAACAAATAATTATACTTTGAGTAACAAATTATATTAACTACAGCTATGATTACAATGCTCTTGGTTTTCTTATATTTTATGTATCTATATATATATATGTGTGTCGTATTATGTACAAGACATGTATGTGTGTTGCAGTGTACAGCCGCTACCGTCTCCGGAGCGAGCTTATACTCTTGGCAACGTCTGCAGTAAGAACAGCCGCTACCGTTTCCGGAGCGAGCTTATTACTCGTGGCAGAGTTTGAGTTCTATACTCTTACGACCTTGCTTTTACCAAGTGCACCAGCCGCTACCGTTTCCAGAGCGAGCTTAATGCCTTTGCAAGAGCGAGGTTCTATAACCTTTGAATACACAATCAATAAAGGAGCACCTGTATCTATCCACTGAAGACCAGCCGCTACCGTCTCCGGAGCGAGCTTAATCTTACTGGTCAGACCTTAGCTACCTCTATGCTTGCGCATTCGCAAGCAGAGTCTTGACTGAACTACTGTGCTACGTACACCTCCTTTTATACCATGATTTTGGCGGATTGGCGCACGCGCAGTGGTTTTCTCGCTTATTAACTTATATTTTATCTTATATTCTTAACAACGCTTATAATCAACTATTCCTAATGTGTTTCGTAATATTCGTCTTATTTATATTTGCTTAATTATAATTTTATATGTAATAATATGTACAGTGATTCTACGCGTATCGCAATGTATCGCTGTTTTACCGACTGTCGGTAATACCGGGTTCGAGTCCGCGTGGGACGTTACACCTCCCCCCTAGGCGATCTTTCGCCCTCGAAAGATTTGAATAATTGTAGGTTAGGTTGAATAGTTATTTACTTATAATTAAATGTTATATATATATTATGATCGAATGTTATTATTCATTATTCCCTCCTGATGATGGAACATATTTCCGGGCTGCTCCTGTCCCACATCTCTTTAGGACTTTCCAGATCCACTGACGTGGGTCCGTGTTCGGTAAGGCCTGATACGCCTTCCAATCTGGCGGAGGAACGTCGATGGGGATGAGGGGTGGGAACTCCTCTTTCTTCCGTGGTGCAGGTCTCATTGGGATTTTGAATTCCGGGGCCTTTCCTGATGTAGAGGGAAGGGATTCCGGAGGAGCTTGGGAGGTCGTCTTAAAAAATTTTAGGAAGTTTGGCTAAATGGAGATGGTATTTTAGAAGGATGATTTTTACCATTTCTCCTGGAGGTTCCGGGAGTGGAGTGATTATCGGTGGGATCTCTATCATCTCCTTCAAGATTTCTTCTAGTTTCTCTCTGTCCTTCTGGGTTTTAGTGAGTCGCGTCCCGGCTCTTCGCGGCATTTTCGAAGTTGTATAAGTGAAGTTTGGTGCGAGCGCGGTTTTGACAGTGAGGTCTGAAGTTAGATGCCAATGTCGTTTATAATATTTTTCCGCGCGAACTTTTGAATGGCTTATTTCCGTTGACTCGCAAATTTGTAGTTCGGGTATGAATATTTGTTTTTGTGTTTCGGGATTATATGTATATTTTTAAATTTTGGTTATAATAATGCTTAAAACTAGGTGTGAGTGTTAATTACAATGTGTGCGTGTGTGTGTGTGTGCATCTGGGAGTGTGATGTGTAATAATGATAATAAGAAAGATTAATATAAAATAGCTTCATTTTGTTCGGTATATCTGTAAAATAAATAATAAAGGAATAAGGATAAGAAAGTAAGGAGTATATGTTAAGGAAGGTGACGTATTTACATGTTCATAGATCTTCAAGGATCATGTCCCTGATTACGGGGTAGCTTCCTCCAGTGTTTAATTTGGCCAAATAAACTGGGTGAATTTGGGGAATTAAGAGTGTGCATAATATGCACTCTTTTGCCGGTTTGGCAGTATAGAGGATCCGGCGGCACCGGTGGCATATTCGGTAGCTCCTCCTGTTCTCTTTTACAATTAGATGGGGATAGCCCACATTTTCTTCATGTAACTCAGAAAAATGTGCACATTGCACACATAACAACTTTGTTATTTTGTGGTAATAGACGTTGTGATCATACACTTTTGTGAGGCACGTGTAATTGTCCATCTTTAAAAGTTTTTCTTCCGTTCGTTTGAAATTTACGTTGTAGCTTCGTTTGTGCTTCCTTCGAATAACTTTTTGCATTGTTGCAACCTCTCCTTCTTCTATTATCCCTAGGGGTTCCTTAGATTGCACGATTCCTATTGGTCCAGTAATTTAGAGGTTTCTCAGAACTTCCTCTCGAATAACAGGATATACATATCCCAATTTCATGTTGTGTGTGGTTATTTCCGTTATTCGATATGAAAATAAGGTACACAGAGTACAATTAATTATATTCTTCCTTATATAGAGTATCCGTTGGCAAATGAGACATTTTTGATTATTATTTCTTTTTGTAACTAGTGCAAGAAGGTGTTCTGCTGCTGGCTGTCTATGTGCTTCTCCTATTCCATGCGCGCAACCTTCACACAGAACGTGATTGCCGTAATAGTATACATTGCGTTTATAAATTTTCTCTCAGCATATGAATTTGTCCATCTTGCTGTGGCTATGAAACGTTGTTGCTTGTATAAATGCTTTGGCGAGAATGAAGGTATCCTGTATCTGCTCTTCCATTTATACTAGTTTCTGCGCATGGTTGCCAAGTCTTTTAAGGTAGATAGGCTTTCTTGACTCTATTCATATGGACGATTTTTATTTGTTTGGGATTTGTTGCTATTTTCAAATTGCTATTATTCAAAATTTCGATGACTTGATAGGGTCCGGTGTATTCTGGTTCCAATTTTTCGCGTCTTGGTTTCAATAGCCAGATCCAATCTCCTATCTTGTATGTTTCGGGTTGAATCTTCCGGTCATAGTAATATTTCTGCCGAGCTTTCGATTCTTCCAAATTGTTTCGCGCCATTTGTCGGATGTAGTGAAGTTTGTCTATTAATTTGTCGACGAAATCCGGATAGGTTTTGATTTTATCTGTTGGGGTAATATTTGAAGGAAGGCGGGCTTTTCTACCGAAAACAAGCTCGTGAGGCGTGAATTTTGTACCTTCGTGAGTGCTTGTATTGTATGAAAACATTGCTTGCGGTAACCATTGATCCCATTGTTTTTCCTTTGATACGTAGTGTCGTAAATATTCTACGAGGACGTGATGACTTCTTTCTAAGGATCCGTTGGATTGTGGATGGTATGCAGAAGTTCGGTATTGCTTTATATGGAACGCCTTGGCAAATTTCTTCATAAGGGCACTCATGAAATTTGGTCCCTGGTCTGTGAGAATGGCTTTGGGACTTCCAAACTTGCAGATGAAGTGCTCTGTGAATGCTCTAGCTATGTCTTCTGAGGTGATGTTTGCTAATGGTATTGCAAGAGAATATTTAGTTAGGTTATCTTGGATCGTAAGTATATAACCATTTCCTGTATCTGTGAAAGGTAGTGGTCCCACAATATCCATAGAAACTTTATCAAAAGCGTCAATTGGTGTGTCTGTCAATATCATAGGTTCCTTATTTTTAACTCTTACTAATTTGGTCTTTTGACAGTCCAAGCAAGTTTTAATGAACTGAGTTATTTCATACTTCATGTTCTTCCAATAATACTGATTTCTTATCCGATGGTATGTCTTGGTTATTCCTTTGTGTCCCCCTATAGGAGTTTGATGGTTCTCTTGAATAATTTGTTGTCTCTCTTGTACAGAAGGAGTTATTAGTGTGCCTTTACAAAATATAAATTGAATGTCTTCTTGTAAGAATATTATGTCTATTAAATTCCATAGTCTGTTTACTGAAATTTTGTTTTCTTCGCCTGCTATGTATACTCTTGTGGTATTTTCAAGTACTAGTTGGGTATGGAGTGCTCTTAATGATTTGTATAAATCCTCTTCTGTTGGATGGTCTGTTATAACAAGTCCGAGGATTGTATGTTTTCCTTCTTTGAGTTTAATTGATTCTCCAGTTCTTAGTGGAAGTGGAAGTTTATTACTTTTTATATTTTTCTCTTTATATAATCTATCTCCGGCTGGTCCTATTGGTTTACCTTTTGTGTTGATGAATGTTATGATGTATCCTTTGCCCATCCATAAGTGATCCTCTACTTCCATGTTTTGTTGTTTGACAGGAATGTTCGACACTATTCTTGGTCTGCCTGTTGTGTGTTGTGATGGAATGGGTGATACTAGTGGAGGAGGAGATAGTAGTGGTGCAAGAGGAGATAATGGTGGTGTAAGTATTCTCCCCTTCTTAATTTTTATGGGAGTTATAGGAGCAGTGTCAGTACTGGATTTTAATTTCCGTTTCTTTCTTTTAGGTGTGTGGTGAGTACTTGTGCTTGTTTCTGCATCAATTTTGGGAGGGTCTTTATAATTGTGGTCGATTCTCCATGCGTGTGTAACGTCCGATTGCCAGGGACAACTGATCGTTACTGATTCTCGAGAGGAGAGCGGCGTCCCCTCGAGTATAGGATAGGTGGGGTTTCGTTATTATAGAGTAAAGGAGTAAAATCCAACTTAAACATTAACAATGGCTTGTTTATTCAACAAATAATTATACTTTGAGTAACAAATTATATTAACTACAGCTATGATTACAATGCTCTTGGTTTTCTTATATTTTATGTATCTATATATATATATGTGTGTCGTATTATGTACAAGACATGTGTGTTGCAGTGTACAGCCGCTACCGTCTCCGGAGCGAGCTTATACTCTTGGCAACGTCTGCAGTAAGAACAGCCGCTACCGTTTCCGGAGCGAGCTTATTACTCGTGGCAGAGTTTGAGTTCTATACTCTTACGACCTTGCTTTTACCAAGTGCACCAGCCGCTACCGTTTCCGGAGCGAGCTTAATGCCTTTGCAAGAGCGAGGTTCTATAACCTTTGAATACACAATCAATAAACGAGCACCTGTATCTATCCACTGAAGACCAGCCGCTACCGTCTCCGGAGCGAGCTTAATCTTACTGGTCAGACCTTAGCTACCTCTATGCTTGTGCATTCGCAAGCAGAGTCTTGACTGAACTACTGTGCTACGTACACCTCCTTTTATACCATGATTTTGGCGGATTGGCGCACGCGCAGTGGTTTTCTCGCTTATTAACTTATATTTTATCTTATATTCTTAACAACGCTTATAATCAACTATTCCTAATGTGTTTCGTAATATTCGTCTTATTTATATTTGCTTAATTATAATTTTATATGTAATAATATGTACAGTGATTCTACGCGTATCGCAATGTATCGCTGTTTTACCGACTGTCGGTAATACCGGGTTCGAGTCCGCGTGGGACGTTACACGTGCTTCGAAAGCTGTCACACGGAAAACATCTCTGGACACTGTTGGCATACGATTATTTATTTTCGCCAGTCCTTCAATAATTCTCGGTAAAATACCATGTAATACAGAGTCCTTATTAAATCGAAATCGCCTTTTAAATTCATCTTCATCGTAATATTCAAATGGATTTTGCACGATCCGAATGTATCTTCTAACGACTTTAATGTCTGCTATATAATCATCTTCGTCAATATCGCTAATATCAATATTAATGTCGATATATATTATGTATGTACTAAATAAAATTAAATGGAGTTAAACACCTATCTCAGGTGTTTTTATTTTTACATTACATCACTTTAGTGCAGGCCTTCCCAAGTAGGGGAAATGCACTCCTGAAACACATGTTTCGGTTCTCCCTCCAACACTCCTGTTGTTCCTGAAATCATTATAAAGCACCGCGAGGGGTTATCCTCGCCATTCCGGAGTCTCTCTGATAAACTGTTTCCCCGGGATTGTTATAATATAACTTCGACGCTCACACGCATTACAGTTTAGTGGTTGGGTTTATATATTAGTTCATTACATAAATCAATATAAATCAATTTTACATCTAATTTCCTTGATTATGCTCCGAATTACGTTGTTCCTGAAATCATAAAGCACCGCGAGGGGTTATCCTCGCCATTCCGGAGACTCTCCGATAAACTGTCCCCCGGCATCGCTATAATATAACCTCGACGGTCATACGCATCACCAGCGTGCGTCGCTAGCCGGTTACAGCGTAAACATTTCGCCTAATAGAGAGTGGGGGTATAATGGTGATTGGTGGAGGATCTACCCCCCACTCTCTATTAGGCGAAATGTTTACGCTGTAACCGGCTAGCGACGCACGCTGCGCATCACTCACGTTCGAGTATCCTACTCCGTCGGTCTTGACGACGGGCCTTGGTGTACCGGCGCCTAGCCACGAGATTCGCCGCGCGGAGTTGCGCGATCTCTGGCGACCACCAGTACACCGCCTTCCGACCCCCGCTCGGCGGCCCGGCCCGCGGCATTGACGCGTCGCAGACAGACTGCAACGCGCCGCGGAACCAGAGCGCGCCGGCGGCGGGATCGTTCAGCACGTCCCCCGGCATTGGAGGCCAGGCGACGACGGAGGAGGCTAGTGCGGCCTGCTCAGCATCAAGCTGTTTGAGCGCCCAACGCGGTGGGTGTCTGCCGACTCGGGAACGCGGCGGGGGGGGGGGGCGGAGGTGGCCAGCATCACGTACATATGATCCGACGCTGGCTCACAATCCTCCGCCACCCAGCAGTCCGACGTCTTGGCGGCGGCCGCGGGGTTAACCCAGATCAAGTCGATAATCGACTCGCCCCGCGGGCCGCGGAACGTCGTGACTGCATGGGGGTTCTTCAACGAGAACCCCATCGCCGTCGTCCACTCGAGGAGCACCTCGCCCCTGGAGTCCGTTCTGGGGGCGCCCCACTCGGAAGCGTGGGCATTGAAGTCCCCCAGAAGTATAACCGGCTGAGCTCTGAGGGGGGCGAGAAAAGCCCCCAACTCGTGCAGCCGGTCCTCGAACTCCGGGACGGAAAACCTCGGCGCAAGGTAAACACCCACCGCGAGGAATTCCCCCCATCTCGCGGCCATCCAACCCCTGCCGTGTCGGGCGATCGAGCACGGCAGGGATCCGCGATTTACGTCCCACATCATCGCCACCTGCCGATCCGGGTTCGTGGACCGAAAACATCGGTCCACAAGCGGATACGGCTCGGTGGCGATGACCAGCCCGACCCCCATCTCTATGCAAGCCTGCGTAAGCAGGTCGTGCGCTCGCATAGAGTGGTTTAAGTTGGCGAGCAATGATCGGCGGGCCGCGAGGCATTACAAAGCCTTGTCAGCGGCCTCCGCCGGATCCTGCTCAGGTCGGGCTGCAACTCCCGATGACTCGGGTGCCCCGTCTGCACTCTCCGCGGCGGGGGGCGGAGGCCCCCCACCGTATGACGCGGCGACCGACTGCGCGAGGAGTAGTGCCTCCTCGGCGTCGATCGCCGTCTCCGCCCCCCCCCCCCGGTGAGATCTTATTACCCCTTTTTTTTTTTTTTTTTTTTCTTTTTTTTAACGTGGAGAAATCCCTAACGGATACCCCGCCCCCAGGGGGAGGGACGGGGTTTTGTGGGGCTTGCACCCACTAAAACTCCACGGTGGTCGTCCTCGGGCGCGGAGTCGCACGCTCGAGGGGGAGGACTTCTGCGAGAGCAAACTAGCGATACATTCGCTTGCCCCCCCCTCAGCGCAAATGCTGGCTCCGCGCTCAACAACCCCGCGCGGCAACGCGCGGGGTCTTCCCAAAACTCCGGCGACGCGAGACGGACCACGCGGCCGCGTCGCCACTTCTGGGGGGGTCGCACGATGTGGTGGAGGGGTGAGCGTGCCCCCCGGCACTCCCACCCCGCGACCCCCCGCGGTCGAGCAGTGACCCGGACGCGGCCCGAAGGGTCGCGGCCGGGCGGGGAGGCGGCACTTGGTCATATGGTCAATTGACCGCCGCACTCACCCTTTACCTGCTCGACCGCCTTCCTCGGGAGCGCGCTAAAAACGGCACCAATGGCGCGGCTCCCGGGGGAGCACCAATGGCGCGGCTCCCGGGGGAGCAGCAGATGGTCGCCTGCTCCCCGGGGGGCCCTCTGACAGGAGGACCCCCCCTGTTCGTAACTCCGCCGTCGCGCGTCGCGCCCTGCCACGACGCGACGCCGACGGCAACTCGCGGCTAAGGCCGCCTCCTTCCCGAGGCGCCCTGAAAAGGGCGCCTCCGACCCGGGGTTGATGCCGACGGGGAGCGGGGGTGACGCACTAAATTACGTCACCGCCCTACCTCCCCCGGCCCCGGGTCATCTCCTCCTCCCGATCCTACCGGATCTCCGAGGGGCGGCTACGCGGGACGGATGCCCGGTGCGGATCCTGTCCCGCTCCGCCTCCTCCTTCTTCAACATTACCGCCTCCGCAAATGCGGAGACGGCCTTCCAGCACTCCCGATCTTCCGCCATCCGACGCACGACCGTCGGTAGCGAGAGATCGGGACCCAGCCGCGACTCGAGGACACGCCGCTCGTCCGACCACGACCGGCAAACCGCCAGCGTGTGGTCGGCCGTGTCCTCATCGCCCGAGTCGCAGCTGAAACACTGCGACGACTCCTCCCGCCCTATGCGACACAGATAATTGCCGAAGCATCCAACTCCGGTCAATATCTGCGTCAGACGGAAGGTGAGCCTGCCGTACCCACGCCCCACCCATTCGTTCATGATGGGTAGGAGCGCCCCGACAACGCGGCCCTCCCGATGTCGCGGGAGGGCTAACCACTCGAGCCACTTGGCTCCCATGCGTTGTCGGGCCTGGCCCCGCACCACTTCTGGTCCGATGGCATTCGGGTCCCCAGCTTCGCGGAGATCATGGACGGTGGAATAAACCTCCGCCTCCATCTCCGCGAGCAGATGGAATGGGGGGGACCCAGCCAGAGCGGACAGCTCGGCGTGTGACACCGTGCGATACGCTCGCACGGCTCGGAGGACTGCGCGGCGATGAACTCTGGCCAAGAGTTCACGCCCAACGCGGCAGTCCTCCAGGTCGCCGGCCCATATAGGCGCGCCATACAGCGCCATGGACCGAACGACCGTCACATAGAGTCGCCGAACTCCCTCGTGTGGTCCACCCAGGTTGGGCATGATTCGCCCGAAGGCGAATACCTGCTTCTCCAACCTGGGGGCGAGGGTTTTGAAGTGGCGCGTGAATCGCCAGTAGGTATCCAGGGTCAGACCGAGATACTTCATCGAACGTCCGACCCTGATGCAGGCATCCCCGATCCTCAGGGACGCTCTGTTGGGGACACCGCTCCCAACCCTGTCCGCGAGCCACATCGCCTCGGTTTTGTCCAAGGCGACTCGCAGACCAAGCGTCCCGATCGAGGTGATGACGCGTCGCAGCGTTTCCTCGGCGAGGCTTATCGCCTCCTTCCAGTTCTGCCCGGCAGCTACCACCAGGGTGTCGTCGGCGTAACATACCAACGACACCCTTAGCGATGGCAGCTCGACCCGCAGTACCGCGTCGTATGCGAGTATCCACAACAGGGGCCCTAGCACGGACCCCTGCGGGACTCCGCGGTACACGAGAGTCACCCCGTCGCCCTCCTGGCCGACGTACGTCACCACACGGCCGCGGAGAAAGTCCCAGATCAGGCGGCGAAGGTAGAGCGGGACGTTATGATAGAGCAACGCCCGCTCGATCGCCGCCCAGGAGACGGTGTTAAACGCGTTGGCGATGTCTAGTGACACCGCCACGCTGACACCGCCTCCCTCGGCCGCCCGGCGCGACAGCGACCGTACCATCTTAATGGCGTCGATGGTCGATCGCTGCCGCCTAAAGCCGTATTGGCGGTCGGATAGATCTGGGCCCACGGCCTCTAGGTGATCGCACAGGCGGGCAGCTATAACTCTCTCGAGCAGCTTGCCCGCCTCGTCCAGGAGGCATATCGGCCTGTACGCCGAGGGTGACTCAGCGGGTCTTCCGGGCTTGCGAAGGAGGACTAGCCTCGCCTCCTTCCAAGCAGGGGGGAATCTACCGGTCCTCAGAGCGGCGTTAAATATCCGCTTGAGGCCGGCTCCTAGGGCGCCCATAGTGCAGGCCAGCACTCGCCCGGGCACACCGTCGGGACCAGGAGCCGCGTTCCGCTTGCGCATTCGCGCCACAGCGGTCGCGAGCTCCTCGTCGCTAACCCCAGGGGCGTCAGAGGTATCCGCGCCCCTGCTCAACCAAGGATCCCCGGACTCGTCGGCGCCACCCTCCCCGTGCACCGGGGGAGGGGGGAATAGCGCCTCTAGAACCTGGTCTAGGAGCCGGGGATCGAGGCCCTCTGTGACGGGGGGCGCCCAGGGTCCGAGCTTGATGCTCACGGCCCTGTACGGACGCCCCCAAGGGTCCTCGTTGAGGGTAGCGACGAACTCCCGACAGGAATCGTCTTTCGCCCGGGCAATAGCTCCTCGAAGTTCGTGTCGCGCCGCCGCAAAGGCGTGGCGCAACTCGAGGAGCTGCTCCTCCGAGACCCGTCGTCGGTCTTGACGACGGGCCTTGGTGTACCGGCGCCTAGCCACGAGATTCGCCGCGCGGAGTTGCGCGATCTCTGGCGACCACCAGTACACCGCCTTCCGACCCCCGCCCGGCGGCCCGGCCCGCGGCATTGACGCGTCGCAGACCGACTGCAACGCGCCGCGGAACCAGAGCGCGCCGGCGGCGGGATCGTCTAGCACGTCACCCGGCATTGGAGGCCAGGCGACGACGGAGGAGGCTAGTGCGGCCTGCTCAGCATCAAGCTGTTTGAGCGCCCAACGCGGGGGGTGTCTGCTGACTCGGGGACGCGGCGGGGGGGCGGAGGTGGCCAGCATCACGTACATATGATCCGACGCTGGCTCACAATCCTCCGCCACCCAGCAGTCCGACGTCTTGGCGGCGGCCGCGGGGTTAACCCAGATCAAGTCGATAATCGACTCGCCCCGCGGGCCGCGGAACGTCGTGACTGCATGGGGGTTCTTCAACGAGAACCCCATCGCCGTCGTCCACTCGAGGAGCACCTCGCCCCTGGAGTCCGTTCTGGGGGCGCCCCACTCGGAAGCGTGGGCGTTGAAGTCCCCCAGAAGTATGACCGGCTGAGCTCTGAGGGGGGCGAGAAAAGCCCCCAACTCGTGCAGCCGGTCCTCGAACTCCGGGACGGAAAACCTCGGCGCAAGGTAAACACCCACCGCGAGGAATTCCCCCCATCTCGCGGCCATCCATCCCCTGCCGTGTCGGGCGATCGAGCACGGCAGGGATCCGCGATGCACGTCCCACATCATCGCCACCTGCCGATCCGGGTTCGTGGACCGAAAACATCGGTCCACAAGCGGATACGGTTCGGTGGCGATGACCAGCCCGACCCCCATCTCTACGCAAGCCTGCGTAAGCAGGTCGTGCGCTCGCATAGAGTGGTTTAAGTTGGCGAGCAGGATCGGCGGGCCGCCAGGCATTACAAAGCCTTGTCAGCGGCCTCCGCCGGCTCCTGCTCAGGTCGGGCTGCAACTCCCGATGACTCGGGTGCCCCGTCTGCACTCTCCGCGGCGGGGGGCAGAGCCCCCCCACCGTATGACGCGGCGACCGACTGCGCGAGGAGTAGTGCCTCCTCGGCGTCGATCGCCGTCTCCGCCCCCCCGGTTGTTAGCACGGGCGGAGTCGCCTTCCCGGCCTTTAAAAAGGCCGCTCTCCCCTCGGGTCGAGGACCGCTGAGGGGGAGCACTGGGCTGCCCCCCCTCTCCTTCTTCTTTCTCGACCCCTTGCGGGGAGAACCCCCGGGCGAAGACGGCATCGAGTGCGACGAGGCACCCGGATCCTCCTGGGCCTTCCGGTTGCCCGCGCCGGACTTGGCCGCCGAGGTGGAGACCAGAGCACTGGTCTCCATATTCACGGCGGGCGCGGCGGGGCAAGCCACCGCGGAAGCGGACGCGGGCGTGGGTGGGGGCGAAATCACTCGAGGCGCCGCCGGCGCGGGGGGAGCAACCCCCCCGGGAACCCCGCCGCCCTTCTTCTTCTTGCCCCTCCCTGACACAGGGAGAGGGCGGCAGGCCGGGCCACCCATTCGGTGCCCGGCCGGCAAACCCGCGCTGGTGCATAGGGGGCAGCAAGGGACGGCGACGCACAGTCGCGCCGTGTGTCCCGCTACCCCGCACCTGTAGCAGAGGAGGCGCCTGTCCTCCGGGCTGGAGCACTTGGCCTGTGCGTGGCCGTACTCCAGGCACCGGAAGCACTGCAGCCTCCTCTGTGCGAGCGGCGTCACTCGCGCGGCAAGGGAATTTATGACAATTTTCCCTGCCTTAACGAGTACTGACGCCGCCGCCGCGGGCGCGCGGACCCATGCGGAGAACAGCCCCGCTGGATCCCGCCGCTTGTCGCCGATCGACACATCAGCCGGCGCACACCCCCCCTGCGTCGCGATGGTGGCGCGGATGGCGTCCTCGGACGTACGTGTCACAAGCACGACATTTCTGACATAAAGACGGGATAAATACGCGCCGCCACCACAGTACAGAGTCGGAATAAATACGCGCTAAAACACACGTATCCTTTGACCCACCTTTATGGGGGGGGGGGGCCATCCTCCTTACCCTTTTGCTGGGGGGGGGGGTCGAACTCCTTGGGCCTCCCCGTTCCACTTTCTCTTCTGGGCCCTCCTCCTTCTCTCCTGTGCCCTCCTATGGGCCTCCAATCTGGCAGCTGCAGCCCGGGCGTCCCTCTGGGCTTTCTCCATTATCAGCTCCCTCCGGGCCTTTCGCGCCCATGACTGTGGATGCAAAGGCACGGAGGTGCGCCCATTTATCGTCCGCCCCCATAGCGAGGCGGACCACGGTGTTTGGGTCCATCGGGGCCCCCAGGGCCTCGGTCAATGCCCGGCGCTCTTCCTCGAACGCCGGGCATGCCACGAGAACATGCTCGGCATCGTCTTGCGGCGCTCCGCACTCCTCACATGCCCCGCTATGTGCTTTCCCTATTCTTCGCCTGAAGGCCCCGAAAGACCCGTGTCCGGTGAGGAGCTGGGTCAGCCAGTAATCCGGCTGCCGTGCAAGCCCATCTCCCACCGCGAAGGTACTCGCCTCGGGTACCAGCCGCCTAGTCCAGTAGTCCGGGCCCATCTCCTCCCAGGCCTTCTGTCACTTCGCGAGGGCAGTCACGAGAGCCCCACTCCTGTGCTCCGCTGCTCTCTTCCTCAACGTAGTCGGGTCGTCACTTAGTGTAGGGTTCGCCCTGTCCGCCGCCCTTAGGTCGTAGACCTCCCTAGACATTGCCACCTTCAGTTCCAGGGGCATCCTTCCTGCGAGGACGCAGAGCGCCTGACGGGACACCGTACGGTATGCCGTCATGGTCCTTATCAGGGCTGACCTCTGCGCTCTGCGGAGGGAGGTGAGGTTCACACCCACCTCCAGGGCTGACGCCCATACCGGGGCGGCATACGTCAGCACCGACTCCCAAACGTTATAATAGAGTCGCCTCGAGGCGACCGAGGGACCCCTCACGTTTGGGAGGAGTGCCGACAGGGCACCCACCACTTTGTCAGCCCGTATGACCGCCCCATCCAGGTGGGTCCTGAACCTCCGGCGGCAGTCCAGGGTGACCCCAAGATATCTGGCGGACTCTGTGGCCGCCACCATCGACCCCATCACCGAGAAGACCCTCATTTTGTCCGAGCGGAGGCCCGCCAGGACGATGACCTCAGTTTTATCCGAGGCCATCTCAAGGCCGGTGGCGTCGAACCAGGCCCTAACCCTCCCGAGCGTTTCATAACTGCCAGGTCGTCGGCGTATGCGATGGCTTTAACGAACCGCCCGGGACCAATGGTCTTAATAACCCCGTCGTAGACGAGGTTCCACAGGAAAGGGCCCAGGACCGAGCCCTGGGGGACCCCCGCGTAGACGCCGGTCGTGACCTCGTCGTGTTGCGTGTGCACGGTCACGCAGCGGTCCGAGAAATAGTCCATAAGGACCCTCCTGACCGCTGGGTGCACACACCTTCTTTCGAGCTCCCGTATGATACGATCCCAGCGGATGGCGTTGAACGCGTTACGTACGTCAATCAACACCATCACGCAGAGTCTCGGCTTAGTAGTGGCCACACAGCCCTCGGCGAACCTCATGACCTCGCGGGCGGCCTCCACGGTTCCAACCCCTCTCCTGAAGCCAAACTGGGTCGGGGAGAAGGGGTCCCGACCAATTTGCCTCTCGATCATCTCCTTCACCACGTACTCCCACACTTTACTGAGTGCTGGGAGCACGCTGATCAGGCGGTAGGCATTCGGCTCGGTAAGGTCCTTGCCGGGCTTGGGGACAAGGACCACCCTCGCCCTCTTCCAGGCCGGGGAGATGGTCCCCCTCCTCAGGGTATCCGAGATGGCGTTCCGCCAGGACCTGCGGGATACCGCAACCACCACCTCCGATGGGACCGCATCCAGGCCCGGGGCCTTCTTGGGCTTCAGGCGGGAAATGGCCTCCTCCACCATGTCGATGTCCACGTCAGGGATCGCTTCGGGCGCCATTTGGGCGTCGTTGTCGTTGTCGTCGTACCCCCCCCCCCCCTAGACACATCCCCCCGGCGGCTCGGCCACGACGCGCCGGAACCGGGGTTGTGGGTGGCTGGGCGGGAGTGACAGCGGAGGGGAGCGGGGGGGAGGTGCCGTAACAAAGAGGTGGCCTAGAACCTTCCCAACTTGAGCCGGAGTCATGCTCATCCTCGGTGGACGCCCACCGAGTTTAGTCATGACCGCTTTGTACGGTCTCCCCCAGGGGTCCAGGTCGACCTGGGCACATAGGCCCTGCCACTGGGCCTCCTTCGCCCTCCAGATTGCCACCTGCACCCCTCTCCGGGCCACGGAGTAGGCCCTCCGTGCCTCCTCCGCCTCCGGGCCGCCCCTTCTTCTTCGCCTCTGTGCCCTCCTCCTAGCCCTGAAGGACGCCGTCCGTGCCTCGGCCACCTCCTTACACCACCACCCGTTGGGCTTTCTAGTCCCACGGGGGAGGGACTTTTTTGGGAGCATGTCCCTAGTTGTCTCCTCGAGGATCCTTTGGTATCTCTCCGCCCTCGGTTCCCCCATTGGTCCAGGTTCGCCTCGACCGCCCGCTTCTTGCTGTCCATGTAGAAACCCAAAGTGCCTGGCCACCTCGGCGGGATCCATGTCCTTAGTGGAGTATGTCTGCCAGGCAACTGTCCTGACCGGTGCCCTTGTCCTTCTGATGGTATGGAGGACATACCTATGGTCGGAGAACGAGCCTTGGCTGAGGACCTCACTTTTAGTACCTTTGGCCGTTACTCTGTCCGCGGACAGGATATCTATGAAGGACCTCCTCCCGTTCCTCTCGAAGGTGAACTTGTATTTATCAGGGACCTTGACCGGCACTAGGCCCTGCCTCCCCAGCAGGTCGAGGATCGCCGTCCCCTTCCTGTCTACCCGGCCCCCTCCCCAGGCCGGGGACCTCGCGTTCCAGTCGCCTGCGAGGACTACGCCCATACCCGCGGATCTCATTTCCGTGAGGATACCCTCTATCGTATCCAGGTACTCCCCGAATTCCTCCAGTTTGGCTTTGGGTGTGCGATAACAGCTCAACAGCACTTTTCCCTCCCAAATGACCACAGCGCCGTTGAAGCCGGTAACCCATATGGAAGCATCCCCGGCCGCATCATTGAACCAGTAGCTCAGCTGTCTATACGGCTCGGAGATAATCACCACGTCCACCGTGAGCTGGGACATCACGTGCTCCATAACGTCCTGTGCTAGGCGACTCCTGTTCAGGTTGATTTGGGCTATGTTAAGGGCCATTATCCGCTCTGGTACCCCCGCGTCCCATAGGCTCCGTCCTGGGTACTGCTCCGTTGGGGGGTCTGTTGAACGGGCAGGCCAGGGATGCTGTGACATGTGCGATCCCTGGTCCCGTGCGCCCCTCCTTTAGACACACGCCACACCTGGGGGGGTTAGGGCACCAGTCGATATGGTGGTCTGCCGCCCCACACCTCCTGCACAACTCCTTCCCTTCCTTAACAGTGCCGCAATCTCTGGCCATGTGCCCAAACATGTGGCACCTATAGCACCTACTGTTTCGGGGGAGAATCCTGGCCCTTGCCCATGATAGGCCGGACCTAAATCGGACTCCCCCCTCCCCAAGGTTCTTCAGGAGGTTCAGGGGAGCCTCCACTACGGCTGACTGCGTACCCCTGGGGCCTAGCCTCAGCATCTTCAGCCGGAGGTACCCCTGGTCCACCTTAAGGGCGCCCCCCAGGTCCCGAAGGACTTCCGATCTCCAGGGACACCCTATTCTGTAGCGGGGTGCAGTCTAGCCCCGCCCCAATTTTCCCCCTTATTGTCTGTGTCAGGGTGTCTACACTCGTCCCCTTCTCCACCTCGAGAAGGATATGGCCCTGTTGGGTCTTCTTCACCCCCCTCACCCCAACCAGGGTCTCCCTACCCTTCGAGAGCAGAACCTTGTATGTGTCCAGGTAGGTCGCCGTGGGGGGGACCTTTACCAAGACCGCCTCTGGTCTTTTCCTCATCAGGGGCGGGGGCTTCGGAGGGATCTTCCGCCCCTCTTGCCCTTTCCAAGGGTTACTCGGTTTAAGGGTCCCGACGGCCTTCTCCCGATCCCCCTGCAGGCCCTGCAGTGGTTGCTGCCGCCGCTGTGGCTGGTTCTGCCACTACTGTTGTTGTTGCAGCTGGTATTGCTGTTGCATCTGCTGCAACGCACCTGGCGCCTGTAGTTGCTGGCCCTGGGGATCACGAATGTCACTCAGTTGCCCCTGCGCCTGTCCTAGGGGGGGCCACTGAGTCTGCCACTGTCGCCACATGTCCTGCATGGTGGGCTGCAGCTGCAGCCATTGCGGCGGGGGTGGCCCCCTCCCCAGTTCTCCTTGCAGCCCTCTCTGGGGTTCTGAGGAGGTCCTCTGGGCCAGAAGGTCCTTCCTCCTCTGCTCCTTCCGGTCCCGTTTCATCTGACCCTTCGTCCTCCCTTGCTTCGCTGACCCGACACCGGGCCTCTCCCCTATCAGCGGCGTTCCCTCCCCGCGACTCTCTTCTCCCCCGTGGGGGTTCTGTGCCGGGGTATGTTGCCCCATCAGGCTTAGGAGGTCCTCCTGGATTGTCGCTCCAACGGGGGTCCCCACCTGAGCAGCCTCCTCGTACGCCCTCTTCTTACTGCCCCCCTGTGGGGATGTCGGGGCGGTCCTCGCCCTCTTGGCCTCGCCTACTCTCACCCCTGTACTCATTTTAACAGACTTATTTATCAGACTTTTTCTTGTTTATATACTACGTTTGATTTTATTTAGGTATCCTATAATCAGTCTTCCTATTGCTGGTTCTTCTTCGTTAATTCTTTCTATAATATCCTCTCCTTCTTTCACCCTCCTTCTTTCTAACTGAGTTTTAAGTAATCCCCTTTCGTTCTCATAAAATTTGCAATTCCATATTATATGATTAATATCCTCGGTCCCTACACCACATTCACAATTCGGCGAATCTATCAACCTTTTTCTATATAATGATTCAGCCAGGTTATAATGGTTCGATCTTATCCTGTTTGGGAATGAATAGTTCTCCGCGCCGCCGCACTCTCGATCACCGCAGCACCTCCTGGGCGGCGGAAGTCGCGGTCGATCCGCGATCGATCAACCAATCAGGGCCCGTCTTGTCGATCGACGCTCGAGAATGTTCGAGAAGACGCCGAGGCGGAAATGCGCATCCATCTTGAGACTCGCTCTGTTCACAACCGTGCTCAACGTACAACACGTTTTGTTCATTGTCCTTTTACCGCGTTGCTCAACCAGCAATATTGTGTGCATATCATTTCCAATCAATCGGTAGGCTCAACCACGGTGTTCACGACACAGTTCGGGTGCAGTTATCACGAGAGTGTGCATTCGCGATTGTGCGTGTCCGCGTGGGCACGTTTTCACACGTGTGAATTGTACAAGAGAGTGTACGGGGGCTCAACCCTCTAATTTCAAGTGCGCACAACGGCTCACCCGTTGGCACACCTTTTATAAATAAAGACTTCACATACTTTTGTGCAAACCAGTGTCTGTGTGGCTCAACGCCGATCCTAACCTCACCAGCCTCCTCGTGCTCACATAACCTAATATTTTACAGTTTGGTCCTTCGAGCCGGATCGGTGATTGTGTACCACAGTGCTGTGTAGTTCAGTTTAGAGGGCTCACAAGCTCAACTCCTGTGCTTCGCGATGGCGGATCAAGATGACCAGAAGAGCGTGAAGTCAGCGGGCTCATCAAGGCCGCCTTCCCCAGCACCGATTGTGCTCACCATCCCCACCGAGGCTCTGGGGACGAGTGGGGATAAAAAACCACCGAGGGCGACATCACCATCAACGTTGCCCTCGCAGCTGGTCTTCAAGGCCAAGACCCAGATTGGCCGCTTCGACTCTCTTCAAGGCTTGCAACTGCACATGCCCGCTCACGCTCACACGACGTCCGTCGACGAGGTGGAGCTCATTGCAGCCCACGTAGAGGAGCTGCACGCAGCATTCACGCGTGAACATGCTCACTTTGAGGAAACGTGGCCTGTGAAGTTCATCGATCACCCGTATTTCGGGGCAAACTATGCAGTGCAGGAGGCTCAAATGTACTTGACTACCAAGATCAAGCTCAACCGCCTCCGAGAAGACGTGAAGGCGATACAGCAGCGTCCACCGGCTGCATCGAGCGCAGTACCGTCGAGGGCCTCGAAGCTGCCGGAGATCGCCCTGCCCACATTCTCTGGCGCATACACGGAGTGGCCAGCCTACAGTGAGCTCTTCACATCCTTGATCATCCATGACCAGCAGCTCATGGAAATAGACCGCCTTCACTACCTGCGGTCCAGCCTCCAAGGTGATCCATCAGAGTTGGTGAACGCATACCCGCTCACAGGCTCATCGTTCCAGTCTTGCTGGGAGGAACTGAGCAAGAAATACTCCAACAAGCGCGTGCTCATTGAAGAGCAGCTGGACAAGTTGCTCAACGTTTCGCCGATCGCAACGCGCAGTGCAAAGGCGCTTGGCGAAATTGTGTCCACAATCAACAAGGTACACAAGACTCTCACCACTTTGGGCGCCATCGAGGACATGGGCAATATCTTGCTCGTCCACCAGGCGACCAGTTGGATGGACAAGTCCACCAGGGAAGCCTGGGAAACGTCAGTGGGCTCATCCAAGGACTACCCTCGGCTGCAGCAGCTCGAGACGTTCATTGCTGCCAAGGTGGTGGCCCTGGAGCGACTGGAGGCCGCGGCTCTCCAAAAGGGTAAGAAGGCTCAACCGCCTGTAGCTCAACCGAGCAGATCATACCCCAGCCGGGGCGCTGCTCACACGGCATCAAAGACGAAGCCGAAGGCTCAACCAGCTGCGTCGCCCTACAGCTACCCCTGTGACTTTTGCAAGGAGGACCATTACGTTGTAATGTGTCCAAGGTTCAGGGAGCTGTCGGTGGAGGACAGGCGGAAAGTGATTACCGTCAACAAGCTGTGCAGGAATTGCTGTGGCAGGCATCGCACCGAAGATTGCAATTCCACGCGTCGGTGCAAAACGTGCGCAGCCAACCATCACACGATGCTGCACCTCACAAAGCCGTCTGCTCACACCGCTGCTCTTGTAAAACCTCGCGCAGAAGAGGAACCATCAACAAGTAGCGCAACCCATTGAAGCATCGGTGCAGTCGTCCCATCACCAACATCACTCACACAACAGCGCACAACGCAGACTCACACAGCGTGCTCAACCGAACGAAGGAGGCTCAAACAATCATCGCCAGTGCTCACCCCATATGTTTCAGTTACCCTGTTGGCAACAGCCAACGCCCAGCTGATCACTTCAGTGTCATCTACACCAGTCAGATTATTGATTGATTCGGGCTCGGAACTGACATTTGTCACTGAAGAGCTCATCAACCTGCTTAGGATTCCACGCGCCCATGCATCCATCACGATCACTGGCATTGGGGGTAACACATCAATTCAAACCAGAGGAGTCGCACTACTAACTCTGCGCTCCAACTACGATATGTCAACAGTGCACTTTCAAGCACACGTTCTGCGAGCACTGACGTCAAGTTTACCATCGGTGGAACCGCCACGTCAAGAATGGCCACATTTGAATGGCCTTCCGCTGGCCGATCCAGACTTTCTTAGATCAAGACCGATAGACATCGTGATTGGCGCAGACGTGTATGGGCAAGTGATCAAGCCCACCCTCAAGAAGGGTGATTCTTCAATGCCAATTGGACAGCTGTCCATTTTTGGGTGGCTCATTCTTGGACCAGTTACAGTGGACCGGCGTACGGTCACAGCACACCACTCTGCAGTCGTGCAGCATGACGACAATTCTTTACAAGACATGCTGACACGATTTTGGATTCAAGAAGAGCTCCCAACAGATGCACCCATGAAGCTCACACCTGAGGATCAACAGTGTGAGGATCACTTTCGAGCGACACACACTCGTGATTCCACAGGACGATACACCGTGCGCATCCCTCTGAAGGAGACTCCAAAGCTGCTGGGTAATTCTTATCAAGCAGCTCACGCTTGCTTGAAGCGTACGCTCGTCAAACTCAACAGGAACGACGAGTATCGCAACCTCTATCAAGGCTTCATGCAAGAGTACGAGGAGCTCCGTCACATGGTAAGAGCACCATCCCTTTCACCTAATACTCACTCTGTATTTTATCTTCCACACCATGGAGTATTGAAGCCTGACAGCCAGACGACAAAACTGAGAGTCGTCTTCAATGGATCAAGCCCCACGTCAACTGGGTATTCTGTCAACGATTTGATGCATACGGGTGCAAATCTACTCCTTAGTTTTCTAGCACCGGTCATAATTCGAGCAAAAACACTGTTGCAAGAGTTGTGGCTACACAAGCTCAACTGGGATGATCCACTGCCGTCCCAAGTAACGTCACAATGGCTCATCATCAGAGAAGATTTAACAAGCTTGCGCAAGCTATCATGTCCAAGGTGGTTCAACACCTTCAGCAACTCTACAGTGGAACTACACGGCTTCTCTGATGCCTCACAACTCGCCATGGCAGCGGTAATTTACATTACCGTATCATCACCGTCCACAACTCACAAGGTCGCGACATTGGTGTGCTCCAAAACTAAGGTAGCACCACTAAAGAAGCTCACAATCCCGAGACTCGAGCTTACTGCAGCATTAATGCTGGCGAAGCTCACCAAATATGTTCAAGCAACGCTCAAGCTCAACATTGCTACTACATATCTGTGGACGGACTCACAAGTGACACTAACATGGATCAAAACACACGCATCACGCTGGAAGGACTACGTAAGGAATCGTGTGTCTCAAATTCAAGAGATCACCCAAGGCGCACATTGGAGACACGTTCCAGGGACTTCAAACCCAGCTGATTGCGCATCCCGAGGCTTATCAACATCACAGCTTGAACATCATAAGCTTTGGTGGACGGGACCACCATGGCTTGCGCATCCCAGTGACACTTGGCCATCACAACCAATGCTGGACGAAGACTTGAGCGCGCTAGAGGCTCGTCCAGGCATTTCAAAGCTGCTCAATATTCAAAGGATTGAATATCACTGGGACCTCATTTACAAATATTCATCTCTCAACAAACTTATTCGCATCACATCAGTTTGTTTCAGATTTGTTTCAAGGTTGAAGAAGGCTCCAGTCACATTGCCGCTCTTCACCTTATCGCCCATCGACATAGAATGGGCCAGAATCTTCTGGATCAAAGCAACGCAGGCGCTTTATTTCTCCAGCGAGATGAAGATGCTCAGCTCAGGCTCAACATTACCAGCTGCTCATGTCTTCAATCGACTCACCGCATTCATCGATGAGAATGGAGTCATTCGAGTTGGAGGCAGACTCAACAATGTTTGCACAAGCTACGAAAGTAAGCACCCTGCAATTCTACCTCGTCACTCACATTTGTCTAAATTGATTATAGACCATGCTCATCGACAAACTCTCCATGGAGGGACCCAGCTCACCCTCGCCCAGATTCGACAAAATTGCTGGATCATTGGAGGGCGAGCGCCAGTAAAATCTCACATCCTGCGGTGTGTTGTGTGTGCTCGACAAAGGGGGATCCGTGCCCATCAACTGATGGGCCAACTACCTCTTTCGAGAGTTACACCCTCACGACCGTTCAACAATACTGGCACCGATTATGCGGGTCCAATCACACTGAAGACGTGGAGAGGAAGAGGTGCCAAGACTCAAAAGGGCTGGATTTGCGTCTTTGTGTGCCTCACCACATCAGCTGTTCACCTAGAACTGGTGACAGATTACACAACAGAAGGGTTCATCGCCACCTACAGGAGATTTGTCTCCAGGAGAGGGATTCCTCTCACTCTTCACTCCGATTGCGGAACCAACTACGTTGGAGCTGACACTGTTCTCAAAAGAATGTTCACCCAGGGGACTGAGGCGCATCAACGCCTGAATCAGCTGTTCGTCAATGACAAGACAGAATGGCATTTCAACCCTCCAGCAGCACCTCACATGGGAGGCAAGTGGGAAGCGGTCGTGAAGTCAGTCAAACACCATCTCCGGCGCACAGTCAGTGAGACGGTGCTCACATACGAGGAGTTCAGCACACTTCTCACACAAATAGAAGCAATGCTCAACTCACGACCGCTTGAGCCCCTCAGTGATGACCCAGATGACATCACAGCACTCACACCAGCGCACTTTCTTGTTGGACAACCACTCTCAGCTCTTCCGGAACCGTCGGTGGAGAATTCATCAGTCTTGCCATCAGCTAGATGGCAATTCATTCAAAAGAAGATGCAACAATTCTGGACTCAGTGGTCATCCCACTATCTGCAGAGACAACTATCCATCACCAAATGGCATCATCCAACCAACGACCTGAAGGTCGGGTCCCTGGTGCTCATCACAGATGAGCGTTTTCCACCTAGCAAGTGGCCACTTGCGAGGATCATCACCTTACATCCAGGGAAGGATGGACTCACCCGAGTCGTGACGCTCAAAACCGCCACAACAACACTAATCAGGCCAATTGCAAAATTGGCAATTTTGCCTGTTCCAGATTCATCATCAACATCTTCAATCAGCTGTTGATGGCGGGAGCATGTTTGGGAATGAATAGTTCTCCGCGCCGCCGCACTCTCGATCACCGCAGCACCTCCTGGGCGGCGGAAGTCGCGGTCGATCCGCGATCGATCAACCAATCAGGGCCCGTCTTGTCGATCGACGCTCGAGAATGTTCGAGAAGACGCCGAGGCGGAAATGCGCATCCATCTTGAGACTCGCTCTGTTCACAACCGTGCTCAACGTACAACACGTTTTGTTCATTGTCCTTTTACCGCGTTGCTCAACCAGCAATATTGTGTGCATATCATTTCCAATCAATCGGTAGGCTCAACCACGGTGTTCACGACACAGTTCGGGTGCAGTTATCACGAGAGTGTGCATTCGCGATTGTGCGTGTCCGCGTGGGCACGTTTTCACACGTGTGAATTGTACAAGAGAGTGTACGGGGGCTCAACCCTCTAATTTCAAGTGCGCACAACGGCTCACCCGTTGGCACACCTTTTATAAATAAAGACTTCACATACTTTTGTGCAAACCAGTGTCTGTGTGGCTCAACGCCGATCCTAACCTCACCAGCCTCCTCGTGCTCACATAACCTAATATTTTACATATCCTGTTGAGTGTTGTGATGAATCCTCTCTCCAAATTGTACATCTTATAGAACCACGGTTTCCTTTTACCTTCGTTATTTATTTTCAAACTGAAGTATTTTACTCCCTTCACTATACCTTCCATTTTCATCTTTTGGTTTGAATTTTTCCAAGCCCATTCTAGCATTGTCACTCATATGTCCTCTAAAGGAATTTTAATTTGATTGTCTGGAATACCTTTAGTCATCTCCTTGGCCTTTTTGTCCGCCCTTTCGTTACCCGGTATACCTTTATGTGCAGGTACCCAAGCTACTCTAATTTTTCCAATTGTAACTAATTCTTCATTGCCCCTTTTCCTGTGTTTCTCCTCTCGTCCCAATAGATTTTCTCTGATTTCCTCTATCCTGACATTCCTTTCCCTTTTCCTTTTCTTCTCTCTCTTGCAGGTCTCATTCCCCATGAGGCCCCGTAATACACTCATTGAGTCCGTTATTATTAATACATCTTTTTCACTGTACCTTGTGTTCGCAATTTGGATTGCTTTTTCTATAGCTACTGCCTCTGTGGTATATATAGCCTTGTTGCGAATACTTATTCCTATCTCCGACCATGTATTTTCCGCATTATCCTTAATTACTATTCCTATACCATTTACGTTAGAATTCGGTATTTTGGAACCATCCGTGTATATCTTTATCCCCTGTTGGTTGGATATGTTCATTTTACTTTTGATATCATTGATTATCATGTTCATATAGCCTCTGGGCATACATTTTGAGTTTGCTCCCGTCTTCCATTCTATGATTTCTTCCATATCGGTCTCTGTTCCTGTTTCTTTTGCTCTTCTTTCCCATTTTCCTACTTGATTTTCCTCTTCTTTTTCCATTATTTCCTCTAGGTCCGCTGTCCCCCTCCAGGCCAGAAGTAGATCGTCCATCTCCTCTTCTGTATCCTCTCCCTTGCTTTCCACGTACCTCTTCATAGCTTCCTTAGGGCTACTATGGACCCTGTATCTCTGCTTGGCCAGGTATCTATGTGTTAAAAGGCTTTTCCTGTCTTCCATATCCATGATTCCTGCTTCTGACATCATTACATTTATGGGTGTAGTGATTCTATACCCCATTGCTATCCGTATCCCAGCATTCTGTATCTTCCTTACCATCTCCCTTATATTACTGTTCTGTGAGTTATAGTATATATTAATTCCATATTCTAGGACTGATCTAATTAGAGTTTTATACAGAATGATCATAGTCTCCGGATTGGCACCTTTTTTAATATGACTGATATATCTTAATATCGTTAATCTCCTTTTCGCTTTTAATATCATTTCTCTTGTATGGACTTCAAATTTAAGTCTCTTGTCCAGTATTATACCCAGGAATTTTATATTCTCTTCTTCCTTAATTTCCTAATCTTTGATTTTGATCGCCGTCTTCCCTTTTCTGTGATTATTTCTTTTTACCGTGAAGTTGATAAGGTTTGTTTTTTCCTCTGCTATATCTAGTTTAATTTCTTGTAAGTTCTTTATTATCGTTTTCACCGCTTCTTCTAATGTATTGACATTCAATTCTGCAGCATTACTTGTCGTATAGATTGCTAAATCATCAGCATACTGTAATATATCAACCTTCTGTCTGTTTAAATTCTTCGTTATATCAGATGTATAGATATTGTATAATATTGGACTTAGTATCGCTCCTTGAGGTAAACCTCTACTCTGATTACCAGACACCGGTTCATTGTATTTACTTATACATTTAATTTTCCTGTCTAAAAGCCAATTTACTATATACCTTATTATTTTATTCGGGCATGATTTTTCCTTTAGTTTCTTGATTAAGATATTGTAATCTACATTATCGTATGCTGCTTTTACGTCCAGACATGCGGTCAGGGTATCTCTTCTGCTTTCGAATCCTCTTCTCACATCGTTAATTAGAATCATTAGGTTGTCTATTGTTGATCTTCCCTTTCTAAATCCATTTTGTATCTCATCCATAATCCTCCTTTCTTCTGCCCATTCCAACAGTCTGTTGTTCACAATCCGTTCCATTATTTTCCCCATATTATCAATTAGGGAGATCGGTCTAAGCGCTTTTTTATTTGGTTTATCCAAAAATATTACCACTGCTCTTTTCCAATTATCCGGAATTTCCAGCGATTCCCACACTTCTGTGTATATGTCTCGGATTGTGAGTATCTCACTATATTCCGGGATCAAGTTTTTCAGCATAGCATAACTTACACCGTCCTCTCCAGGTGCCGACTTACTATTGGATGACTCGATGGCTACAAGTATCTCACTTTCTGTGATTCCCTCATTTCCACTCACCTTGTCCCATTCATATTTCCCTCCCTTAGCTACTTCTATGCTAGGGAGGACCCTATTATCTTGTTGAAGTAATTTCTTTATTTCAATATTTTCTAGAATCTCCCTCTCCTCTGCATTAATGTTGATATTAGTTATATTATTATCAAAGCCCCTCTGTATATTTTTCACTTTTCTCCAAATTTCCGTACCGTGAGTTTGGTGATTAATTGACGTAGACATTTCCTCCCATGATTTATTCCTTTTTTTTTATTACTTCTTTAACCTCCCTTTCTTTTTCCTTATATATTTGCCAATTATTTAGTGTTGGGTTTTTTACAAACTCCCTAACTGCTTTCTTACGTTCCATCTTCGTCCTTATGCATTCTTCATCCCACCATGGATATTGTGTAACTCTCTGTACTTGTGGGTGTCTGGGGTTCTCTCTACCTCCTTCCTTTTGTCCACTCTCGTGTGTCTTCCTTCCTCCTTTCTTTCCCTCCTTCTCTTCTGGCTTCTCTGCTGCCTCCAAAATGTACCTCGTTAAAATGTTACATTGGTTCTCCGTAGATACGCTCCCTTCAATTTCTTCTTTAAGACTTTCACTACACCTTATTTGACACATTTTGTATTCGTTCCAGTTGATCTTATTTTCTTTGATTTTCCTAGTTGAGAACAACTTCTCTTCCCTTCTCGTCAATCGCTTGTGGATATGCATCCCTATCATTTGATGATCCGATCCTACCCAGTTAGCCACGTCCGTTTTAGCAGATTTTGCTCAACGCCTGACTACAAATGTTTGTGACAGAAACACTACAGATTTGATACAGGATTTGTTATATTCGATGATGAAAGCAGACTAACAGCAGAAAGCCGACAGATTGTGCTGCCTTAACCTGCGAGCAAATTGGCGGCAGGGTCTGCTGGTACAATTTAATGTCAGACATCGAGCAGACCCTGCGCACCGCGATCTGACGGCAGATAGGCTGCAGAAATCGAGCAGATCCTGTTGACATAGCCTGCGAGCAGTTTGGCGGCAGACACTGCGGAGAATCTGCTGGTACAATTTAATGTCAGAAATCGGGCAGACCCTGCGCAGCGCGATCTGATGACAGATAGGCAGCAGAAATCGAGCAGATCCTGATGTCAGGCTCTGACCGCAGAACCATAGTTTAATGCGGACATAGTAGGCATCGAATCTGACGTCAGGATCTGCTTAGTGATCCTCTAGGTAGTGATACGCAGATGTGTCCACCATTTTGGCCTAAAGCGGAAGTTGCAAATTGGCGGGCACATTTTGAAATAATCGAGAAAACTGAAGTTGTACTATTTCCTTCTGCCGTTCTTCATACAAATTAAAACATGTTACGTTAAATACATTAGACTGTTTCTAGATCTCTACGGAGCACGTAGGGTTTTCTAACTTTACTTAAAAGGTAAAAGACTAAAAAGGTAAATTTCGGGTCAGGCATAATAACAGCGACACTGAGCCTCGCCCTTTCTGTACATTGCGTTTCTAACTCCACTACGTTGTATCGAATAGATAAAACAGTGAGTCCTGGAACTCCACTCATGTACATTCGGAAATATTTTTCACTCGTGCATTGACGGGTTAGCTTTATCCTAAATTTTGTCTCATAAATATTCATACTTACAAAATCTGCACGCGTTAGCAATAGTTTGCACGTTCAAAAATGACAGCATTAAATGAAGTTTGCTGGTGATTCCAGTTTTCGCTCAATGTTGTGGAATCCAATTGGTAGATGTTATTGCTTCGCCCAATAGGAAAAATTACGCAGATAAACGGTGGTGGGGCTAGGCACGTACCAATTACATGCGAGCAGTATCTCTTTCTTTTTCGACTTGTTTACTTGCTCTCTCTACTTCCAGTTTCGGTCACTAATGGTATCGACCAATAGAAAACGGCGGCCACATCTGCGTATCACTACCTAGAGGATCACTAGATCTGCTCGCTATCTGCCGCGAATCTGCCGTCAGATCGCGCTGCGCAGAGTCTGCTCGGTATCTGCCGCCAATCTGCCGTCAGATCGCGCAGCGCAAGATCTGCTCGATTTCTGCTCCCAATCTGCGGTCAGACCACGGCAGCAGGATCTGCTCGGTATCTGCCGTCAATCTGATGTCAGATCCTGACATCAGGCTCTGACCACAAAACCATAGTGAAATGCGGACATAGTAGGTCCCGAATCTGACGTCAGGATCTCCTCGAATCTGCTGCCAATCTGCTGGCATACTGCGGTCAGTTTGTTTACTGGGTAGTGTCTCACCCTCCTCTATAATTTCTGCATTCTGGTAGATGTCAAAGGACGTTATTATTAAATCAATATTTGAAGGTCTGTATTTACCTTTTTTTTTTTTTTTTTTTTTTTTTTTTTTTTTTTTTTTTTTTTTTGACGTGGAGAAATCCCTAACGGATACCCCGGCCCCCGGGGGAGGAACGGGGTTATGTGGGACTTGCACCCACTAAAACTCCACGGTGGTCGTCCTCGGGCGCGGAGTCGCGCGCTCGAGGGGAGGACTTTTTGCGGGAGCAAACTAGCGATTCATCCGCTACCTCCCTCTCAGCGCAGTGCAAACTCCGCGCTCAACAGCCCCGCGCGGCAGTGCGCGGGGTCTTCCCAAAACTCCGGCGACGCGAGACGGACCACGCGTCCGCGTCGCCACTTCTGGGGGGGTCGCATGATGTTGTGGAGGGGTGAGCGTGCCCCCCGGCACCCCCACCCCGCGACCCCCCGCGGTCGAGCAGTGACCCGGACGCGGCCCGAAGGGTCGCGGCCGGACGGGGAGGCGGCACTAGGTCATATGGTCAATTGACCGCCGCACTCACCCTGTACCTGCTGGACCGCCTTCCTCGGGAGCGCGCTAAAAACGGCGCCAATGGCGCGGCTCCCGGGGGAGCAGCAGATGGTCGGCTGCTCCCCGGGGGGGGGGGGCTTTGACACGAGGACCTCCCCTGATCGTATCTCCGCCGTCGCGCGTCGCGCCCTGCCACGACGCGACGCCGACGGCAACTCGCGGCTAAGGCCGCCTCCTTCCCGAGGCGCCCTGAAAAGGGCGCCTCCAACCCGGGGTAATGCCGACGGGGAGCGGGGGTGATGCACGAAACTACGTCACCGCCCTACCTCCCCCGGCCCCGGGTCATCTCCTTCCCCTCCTGCTTCCGGCACTCCGAGGGGCGGCTATGCGGGACGGATGCCCGGTGCGGATCCGGTCCCGCTCGGCCTCCTCCTTCTCTTCCATCACCGCCTCCGCAAAAGCGGAGACGGCCCTCCAACACTCCCGGTCTCCCGCCATCCGACGCACGACCGTCGGTAGCGAGAGATCGGGGCCCAGCTGCGCCTCGAGGACACGCCGATCGTCCACCCACTCCCGGCATCTAGCCAGGGCGTGGTCGGCCGTGTCCTCGTCGCCCGAGTCGCAGCTGAAGCACTGCGACGACTCCTCCCGCCCTATGCGACGCAGGTATGTGCCGAAGCAACCGACACCTGTTATGACCTGCGTCAGGCGGAAGGTCAGCCTGCCATACCCGCGCCTCACCCATTCGTCCAGAATGGGCAGAAGCGCCCCGACAACGCGACCCTCCCGATATTTCGGGAGGGCCAACCACTGGTGCCATTTGGCCACCATGCGTTGCCGGGCCTGGCCCCGCACCACTTCATGTCCGCCGGCATTCGGGCCCCCAGCGTCGCGAAGATCACGGACGGCGGAATAAACTTCCGCCTCCATCTCCGCGAGCAGGTGGAATGGGGGGGACCCAGCCAAAGCGGACAGTTCGGCGTGTGACACCGTGCGATACGCTCGCACGGATCGGAGGACCGCCTGGCGGTGAACCCTTGCCAAGAGCTCACGCCCGACGCGGCAGTCCTCCAGGTCGCCGGCCCATATAGGCGCGGGTCTGTATTTACCTGACCCAGTCCTAGATGTAGTGTACTCGTTTTTTATAAACATGTCTATACCCTGCTGGAACTGCCAGTTAGAACCGCATAAAAATTTTTTTAATCCGGATTGATGCGGTTTTCTTCCCGTAAAATCCAGATTGAACCAGATGAAATATTTTCTATCAGTTTCAAACCGGATATGCATGTAAAAATCTTGGTGGTATCTATCTGTATTTCCTAGCACAATTTGTCATCGGTTCTGCTCGGATTTACACGAAGTAACTCGCATATTACTAGTAAACTTCTGGAGTAACTTTGTTCATTTTGTAAGCTGGTTGGAAATCCAAATCCAATCCAAAGTGGAATCTATTGGTCTTTTCAAGTTATTTTGCTAACAGTTCTTACACAGATTGCATATCGTAAATGCATGTTCAAACACACATATTTCTGGATGAAATCGACTCAAATTTTTAGTTGTTTCTAAGTAGAATCTGTTGTAAATATTGGTAAGTTTAGTGTATTTAACTGAATAAGGTACAAAATCGGTTCACGAGAGTCCGCACGTCACGGTGGTCAGAACAAGAAAAAGGCGCTACAAGAAACCGGAAGGTGGCTAGCGACGCACCGCCGCCCCACTCTCACGCGTTACGCGGCACGCACACAAAGCGCGCCAAACTCAAACACACCTCATATTCAACAGAATCTAGAAGTGTAGATCAAAATTCAGATGATACTCATCAGTTTTTCCAAGCCATTTTACTACCTGGTTTTATTTGTATTCGCGACACATTTATGGTCTCTCGACCGATTTACTTAGGTTACCAAGGAGTCATCGAATAACCGTTACCACTTACACCGTGAGTTCAGGTTTGATATAATTTTATTCTTAAAACTACTATATCAAGAGATTCTGCCGTATCAATCTTGCATCGAAGTCTTGATCCCGAAGCAAGCTGCCTCGTTAGCTCGCGGCGCCGATTGTCTCGCGGCGCACATCGCTGTCGCGAGAGGAGTTACCAGTATCGCGGCCACCTAGCGGTGTTCGAACCAAATCAATTATTTCGAAGTATATGAGTTTCGTAAAACCGGAAGGAACCGCATTAATTTTCTATCCGCCAATCCATTGGAAACCGGGCTAAATTTTTTCTCTTCGAACCCCATAAGCATTCCGTGAATTATTTGTTCTACCAATCCGGATCGCGACGGACTCGAAAGAGCTTGTGGATTTCCAGATTGAATCCGTAAGATTTTTGATCCGCAATTTCAGATACGAACCTTCCGGTTTTATACAAATGGCAATTGCTGATAAAAACTGATGAATTTTGGACCTGCAAATCCTGTTTCATCCATCGATCTGGATATCCGCATTGAACCGGATTCTTTTTTGAACTGCCAAAAATCACTGCTTGAAAATCCAGGTAGTACCGCATTGAACCAGATAGATCCAGTTCAAAATTCAATGCGGTTCTACCCACACAGCACACAGCCGTCCTAAAAACGTCCCAGGGACGTCTGTCCAGTCGTACCGGACGTCCCGAATTTCCCACGAACGGCTTATATACGTCCCCTGAACAACGAATGTTACAAAAAAAGTGGTCCCGGGTACGTCTCGCACACAGCAAACAGCCGTCCTAAAAGCGTCGCAGAGACGTCCATCCCAGTCGTTCGGGACGTCCCGAATTTCCCACGAACGGCTTATATACGTCCTCTGAACGACGAATATTACAAAAAAAGTGGTCCCGGGTAAGTCTTTTAAGCGCATGGATTAGGACTGAACAAGCGTTGGAAAAACGTAATTAAGACCTATTTTTATCGATAAATTAAGCGTTTCGTCCCGGGCCCGCCAGAGGACTCTCGTCAGTAAGGCTTACCTGGCGGAACCCTGCCTTTAGACACGCTGGGTATCAGGACTGGGACCAGGGTTACCAGGCGATCCAGTACACGTACTGGCATATATGACGTCACTTAGCTTGGATTGGCTCGGCGTTGGCATGACGTCACGGAGTCACCAACCAAATATAAGTATTCCTCTTCTCCTACACCGTATGACGTCATATAGGCCAGCACGCCGCCATTTATCCAATACCCCTGGCAACCCTGACTGGGACAGAACTCTTATACATACCAACCGGAGGGCCATGGAACACCAGCGAGAAACTCTCGAGCCGGGTAGCCCTCTGTTGGCATATGTCGATGAACCTTATCGGATCCCTACAATAGCACACGACGTCCTCAAAGCGTCCCAAGGCCATCCCAAAGACGTATTTAACACGTCCCAAACGCGTCCCAAGGACATCTTTAGGGCTTTGTACAGATGGCGCCACTGTAGTTACCGACGTCCCAAAAGCGTCCCAAAAGCGTCTGTAGACGTCCCAGAGCCGTCCAAAGGACGTTTTGTTACAAACCGGGACATTCAGACCTACAGACCTAGAAGGGACCTAAAACAGACGTCCTCGGGACGTCATGTGTGCTGTGTGGGTAACTACTGGCAGTTCCAGCAGGGTAGCCCAACGAACTATAGCCAGTCGTATATATTTTCCTGTCCTCTCCCTCGGGTCCCAGCAGCGAGCGTCGTACCGGGAGAGAAGGTGGTCACCCATCCTTCCCCAGTACCCGCCCCGTGATACTTAACTTCGGTGATCTAACGAGAACCGGTGTCAAAGAGGAGGTATAATAAGAGGCGTCACTCGACAAGGACAGAAATAACCTAGGGAAATCACTAGACAACCAATTTAAATGCCCATTCGGCAATGATCGCTAAGCTTCGGCAATGATCGGTCAACTTCGGCAATAATCAGCCAATTGCGGTAAGGTACATTTAGTGGATTTGAATATCCCGCTCGAAATAGACAACCAATTGAAATGCCAAGGTCAAGCAAAGACTTCAAAGGTTCCGCCCGGAGTGACGCCTCTTATTATACCTACTCTTTGCCGGTGTGTCCATCACGGCCAGCGCCGCTGGTTTTATCGTAATCTTAAGACACGTTTATGATTTCGACCTACTCTCAGTAGTTCCATTTTCTGTCAGTAGTTGGCGTATCGAAATTCTTAGTTTCCCAATGCGTTTCTTTTACTAACGTTTCAATATCCATTTTTCGTCAGTGTAACTTAATTTAATTTAATTTTTTTAATCAGAATTATAATTAGTAATAAATTGGCACTTCTTCATAACCTATACGAAAAATGTTTTATAGGTTAGTTATTTTCATTTCAGATATACGACATTTACGACACATTTACGACATTTACGACATTTACGACACGTGTTCGGTATAAAATCGAATATTCGTGTCTTTACCCATCACTGATTGGTGGCAAATGAGAGAAATTCTAGAATTCCACCAATACGATACCAAAGAGTAGGTATAACAAGAGGCGACCCTCTGACGAAGAAACCACTTTTAGAGAAAGACGAAATGTACAACCAATTTAAATGGCCATTCGGTAATGATCGGTAAACTTCGGTAATACTCGTTGAACTGTGGTAAAATTATCCCCCACCATTATACCCCCAACCGACCGTCGAACCAATCAACGCCAAGATGAAAATTTGCCGACGCCAGCGCTAACTAGTGAGACCGCGGCTAACCATCGCTGGGGAATCTGTTGTCGACGCTGATTGGCCGCGGTCTCAGTTGATTCAAATTTCCCGCTTGACTATACAACCAATTTAAAGGGACAAGCGAACGAAGAACTTCAAAGATACCGCTCGGAGTGTCGCCTCTTGTTATACCTACTCTTTGACGATACCACCAATTTCATGCGCTCAATGCACAAATCGGAACACACCCTAAGGGCGGTATTTTCAGTCGCTACTTATTCTTAGTACTAGTAAAGTACTAATTACTACATTAGTAAAGGATGCCGCATGCTTAAGGCTGCTTCACCGGGCATTGAATGTGTGCGTACGCTCACACAAGCTAGGAAAAGCGTGTACGTATACGCGAAACCGTTTCAACCAACTTTCGTCCTGGAATCGGCAAGAAGGAAGTTTTTGAGGGTATAGTTGCCTCCAGTAGACATCAGTGCAGGGTGGTCTGGTGCGTTTGAATGCTAATAAGCACCGTACGTTGAAATAATAATGAATTTATGAATCGTGTACTGAGTCAGACTCGAGAAATGGCAGAATGAGGCTTCAAGGATTCTCCGCCACCGGCGCTTATGGTATATTCGCCCCATGTAGCATCAGAACCGGTGGAAGTCCAAGCTAGCCGATAAATGTAGGAAAGACATAGTTGCCGATACGTATGGAGAGTCGCATCGCGCTGTTGCCGCATTTCCCCTATTACTATTTTGTCGTCAGGGAGGCTTGAATGAATCACGGCGAAGCGGCTGGAGAACAGAGATGGGCAAAGATAATATCTGGATAAACTCTTGGGATTTTGTTCAAATTGAAATATGTTACAGTCCATTTGAAAATAAGGAGGATTTAAATATCATTTTGCCAAATACGAAAGGCAATTTTCAAAAGATCGAGGAAAGTTGTGTACTTTGAGGGTCTGTATTTATAAAACAATTTTGAATGTGGCAAAATGTGACAACGCCAAAAATATTCGGACCCAAACGGAATAACATTCTGACAATTACCACGTTTCGTACAAAGTTGTTTGGTATGAAGTAAGACATACACTAAGGGCCAGAATCGGCTTCCCTTCGGAAATTTGGCAACGTTGCATGTCGGGTCCCCCTATGTCGAAGAACCACTGAGTTATGCCTAGTGACAATGGTGACAATTTTACAAGTTATTATTTAGTTTGCTAAAATGGATTTTGCTTGATAAAACATTACGCGTAAGAGGATGATGGGCTCGATTCCTCATCTATTTGGCAAAGAAGTAGCATGTATCGTAGGTAAAAAGTGAGGACCATCGATATTGCTCCTTCGTAAGAAATAACTAGCCTCTTCGCGCCAATTCGCTGCACGAGAATGACAGAGAGCATGCGGTAGACAGGGATGGTGTTAAACAAGGACAGAGCTTTATGTGCAAGTGAGAGTGTCTTATGCGGCCGGCGGCTACCTGGGGGTCGCGGCGGCCAAAACGCCTTCCCTCGCCTTCCCGCGCTGGAACACGGATATAGGGATTTCGTGCGTTTACCTAGACTTCGGCCTGGCAGTCTAAAAACTTTCTACCTACGATACATGCTACTTCTTTGCCAAATAGATGAGGAATCGAGCCCATCATCCTCTTACGTGTAATGTTTTACCAAGCAAAATCCATTTCAGCAAACTAAATAATAACTTGCAAAATTGTCACCATTGTCACTAGGCATAACTCAGTGGTTCTTCGACATAGGGTGACCCGACATGCAACGTTGCCAAATTTCCGAAGGGAAGCCGATTATGTCCCTTAGTGTACCCCTGGTGTACACTATCGATGGTCCTCACTATCGATAGCTTATTTTCACTATCGATAGTTATCGGTTGTGAAAATCGTGGGTTGATATCCGTGCAGTTCTGATCGCTTTGCTTAAGAACTGCTGCTAAAGCCGATACAGCATTAAACTTAGCATAATAATAACCAAAAACATCGAAACCATTAGGAAAACATCGATGGTTCCGATATACATATTGATGTCCCAATATCGATTATAAAAACGTCGATGTATCGTTATCATCTCTACTTCAAGTTCAAATTTTATTGTAAATTATTGAAACTCAAGGTTCGTAATACAGTTATTAAATTTTTTTTTATTTGTTTGTTGGGAGAAGGAAGGGATACGAAAGGAAGTAACGTGAGGGTATGTCCAACTTTTGATTGAAAATATTTTTAATATTTAATTCTTTTTCTTCAACGTGTGAGTATGGCTCTGAAAAGAGCCGTTTTATGTTAAAATGTTCTTTAAAGCGAACCGAGTTATTCCTCTGTTTGATTTGATTGTGGCTCTGAAAAGAGCCATTTGGTGTCTAGCGTCCTTAAGCCTTCAATAGTTGGTCCAAAACCCATTATTGTAGATTACCGATGATATTCGGTTAGAAACGGAGCGTCGATTATACAGCGTTTTCGCCATACTACAGACAATGCTGGCGTAGCGGTATGGTCGAGCAGGGTTTACCAGGCCAAAGGTGTGTCGCACGTGTTGACCGCCGTGGCATTCTTTATTATTTGTTGAAATTAGAATCTAATAAAACTAATTCTGGTCGGTTTCACACCTGAACAGGTTAAGATAAGTTAAGTTAAGTTACGCGCCTTTAGATTAGGAAGAACAATTAAATATAGAGGGCAGATGAGTAGAAACGGACGAGTGTCTAAAGAGCCTCGTCCTCTTTCGTTCCGGACTCTTGAATTGAATAGAGGTGAGCTCACCATTAGAGGGAATTAAAATAATAAGCTAGACTAATCATTGAGATTATAAAAGAGAATAATTTATCACGATTTAATTTCGTTTTGTCAGAGTATACAAATATATATTTCTTTCGTTATTTTTCTACAAACAAATACACGTGTCGAGTAACTGTTCTCGCCTGAATCCTTCCTATTCTCATATACAAAGAGCTAGTCTATTAAAGGATCAAACTAAAATCATATTAAAATTCTAACAGGTTATGGGCCCAGTGCCTAGCTGAATTAGATTAAAAAGGTAATGAGATTTACGCTCTGGGGAATAGAGTTAAATTCAAACGGAACAGTTCCACGTGAGATAAACACGAAAGGGAATAAAATAAAAATAACATACGCAAAGTGTAGAAACCACGTGGAGCGCTAGGTTAGGAGACTTAGGTTATAATCATGGCCACAGCGGTGACCGAAAATTTGTCGCATATAGAAAAACTTTCAAGCGCAGAAGATTTTCAGACATGGAAATTTCAATTGATAATACTACTACGGGCGAACGAGCTATATGAAACTGTAACGACGGAAATAGAAGGATCAAGAAGGACAACAGAGTGGAAAAAGAAGGACGCAAGCGCTCAAAAGATAATTGTAACCACCATGGCCAATAGTACACTGGTACACGTGATGAGCTGCACAACAGCCTACGAAATGTGGGCAAAAATTCGAACAGTATTTGAAAGAGACAATGAACAGCAAACATGTAATCTCTTACAAACCTTGTATAGTTCTGGGTATGAAGAAGGCTCAGATATATCCACGCATATAGGAAAACTAAAAAAATATTGCCTACAGATTGAATGCCTTGGACGCAAAAGTCGACGACCGAATGCTGATGTCGAAAATATTGGTCTCAATTCCAGAAAGATTCAAACATTTCGCCAGCGCATGGGAGTCGACACCAACAGCGGGGAAAACACTGGACAACCTTACGGCAAGACTCATCGCAGAAGAAATGAGATACAAATCATTCGAAATAGAAGAAAAAACGGTTGCATTTAAGGCATCAGGAAAGAGATGCCACAAATGTAACAAAATAGGACACTGGGCATCTAACTGTAAGGCAAGAATAAAAGATAAAAGCAAGGAAGTACGATGTTTCCGTTGCAATAAAATAGGACATATAAGTAAAGCGTGCAAAGAGAAACAAAGTAGTAGAGAAGAAAAGCACTGCAACATATGTAAGAAAAATAATCATCTCGAACAAAACTGCTATTTTAGGAAAGAAGGTACCAACAAAACCGAAGAAAAGAGATGAGTTTCAGTTCTGGTCAGCGAAGGTGGACCAGAAGACATATGGATCGTTGATTCGGGATCCACATCGCACATGACGAACAGGATCGACGACTTGGAAGATTTCAAGGAGTCGACTACAACCATCGCAGTAGCGAAGACAAATGAATCAATGGCAGTAAAAGGGGTAGGAAACAAAGTTTGATAAAATCAAACTAAAAGAAGTTATGTACGTACCCGAATTAAGCACAAATCTACTGTCGGTTAACGCGATAACCAAAAATGGAGGTGAAGTGTTGTTCGCGGAGAAAGGGGTAACGATAAAGTACAAAAATAAAATAGTGCTAAAAGGACAAAAGTTACAGAACGGTCTAATACAAGTAAAACTAGTGCGTGAAAGTAAAAATAAGTCATTTATGACAAGAAGTTCAAGCAATAAAGCAGAAATGTGGCACAGGAAGCTTGGACACATCAGCATCGAACAATTGAAGAAACTAATGGGACTCAGCATAGGAGTAAGCCTGACAGCAGAGGACTTGGATCAAGTGGAAAAAGTATGCACAATCTGTCAGGAATCTAAACAAACCAGAACAAAATTTGGAGATATGAGAACCAGAGCAAACAGGCCGCTACAACTAGTGCATACAGACGTATGCGGACCAATAACACCTAATACATGGGATGGAAAACGTTACTTCATAACCTTCCTAGACGATTACACTCATCACACCATAACGTATTTGATCAAGAACAAATATGAAGTACCAGACATAATGATGGAGCACGTAAAACTATTAGAAACAAAATGGAATAAGAAAGTGGAGAAAATAAGGTGTGACAATGGCAGAGAGTTCATAAACAATAAAATAATAAGTTGGTGCAATAGGAAAGACATTCAAATAGATAATACAATTCCTTATACGCCACAGCTCAACGGAAGAGCAGAACGGTTGAACAGAACGCTAATGAATAAAGTTAGAGCGCTCTTATACGATTCTGGTCTCAAAGAAGAAATGTGGGGAGAAGCCTTGCTCACATCGACATACTTATTAAATAGAACACCCACATGCACACTAAAAACCACTCCATTTGAAATGTGGGAAAATATGAAACCCAACATGAATAATGTACAACTGTTTGGATGTACAGCGTACGCAAAGGTAACAAAACCAATAAAGAAACTCGAAAAGAGAAGTAGAAGACTTGTACTTGTGGGATACGCACCCACAGGATACAGACTCTGGAACCCAAGCGAGAGAGAGTTAGTGATTTTAAGAGATGTAAAGTTCACCGACACGGTGCAAGATAATAAAAAGAAAATCAACACAGAAAACGAGGACTTCCGTTTCCGGTCGCGTGTATGGTAGCTGTGCGTAAGAGTGAGTGGAGTTTGTGGCTGGAGCGAAAGGCGAGTGAGGTGGTGAGGGAGAGTGGAAAGTGGAGTGAAAGGTAGAGGGGAGTTGAGGAAGGGACGGGGGATAAAGGGAAAGGGACGGTGTTAGGGGGTGGCAGAAGTGCGGAAGGGATACGGGAGACTTTGGAGGTTAGGTGGTAGAGATAGGCGAAGAAAGGCGGGAAGGAACGTGGAGTGTGACAGGTAGTGACGCAGGTGGGAGAAGAGTGAAACAGGAGAGAAGAGTTGGTGGGAAAGCGGGAAGTTTGACAAAAGAGAAGGCAAAAAGTGTAAGGAAGGACGACGATAAAAGGAGTAAGGAAAAAGGAGCAGGAGAAAAAGGATAAGAGGGTAGGATAAAAGGGTAACAGGGCAAGGAAAGTGGGAAAGGGGAAGAAAGGGGAAAGGGGATAGAGAGGAAAGGAAGAGATGGAGGCGGAAAAAGGGGGAGAAAACGAAGTGGGAAAGAAGGCAAACGAAGGTAGGATTAGAAAGGACAGTGAGGGAGGAAATGAGAAATGAGGAAATGAGAAGGGATAGGGAAGAGAGAAGGATGATCGAGGAGGAGATAAGGAAGGAGAGGGAGGAGATGAAAAAGGAAAGGGAGGACAGAAGAAGAAGTGAGGAGGAGTGGAGAGAGGAAAGGAGGAGATGGGAGGAGGAGATGAGAGAAGAGAGGGTGAGGAGAGGAGGGCTAGTAGAGAAGTTAGGAAAGATAGAAGAATGTGATAGGAGGATGGAGGAGGTGATGGAGAAGGTAGGGAGGTGGGAAAAGGAAAAAAGAGGGAGTGTGGGGGAGGGGTTGAGGGGGGAAGGACTAGAGGAGGAATGGAGGATGAGAATTAGAAGGATAGAAGTCACGCAGGACAAGAAAGAAAGGGAGGTAAGAAGAAATAATGTGGTGGTGAGGGGGTTGGGGCTGGAAGGAAAGGAGGTGAAGGAGGAGGTGGGGAGGTTATGGGAAAGGATGGGGTTGGGGATGAAGGGAATAAAGGAGGTGGTGAGAATAGGAAGAATAGGAAAGGAGGGGAGTGGAATGGTACTGGTGAGGTTGGAGGGAAGGGAGGAGAAGAGGAAGGTGATGGAGGCTAAGAAAAAACCGAGGGGTAGAAGGGAAAGGGTAGAGGACGACCTCACCGAGGAGGAACGGAGGGTGAAATGAAAAATAGAGGGAGAGGCGCAAAGGGAGAGGGAGAGGGGAAGGAAAGTGCAGGTGGGGTATCTGAAAATGTGGGTGGACGGGAAGGTAAGAAGGTGGGACAAGTTAAGGGAGAAATGGTGTGAGGGGCAGGGAAACGTATGAAGTGGGAAGGGGGAAAGAGGAGGGAGGGGGGAAAGAGGAGGGAGGGGGGAAAGGTAGGGGGGATTTGGAGGGTGGCGTTCTGGAATGTAGCGGGGGTAAAGAGGAAGGATGAAGGATTTTGGAGGGGGCTGGAGGAATGGGATGTGATGGTACTTAGTGAGACGTGGGTGGAAGATAAAGATTGGGGGTATGTCGAAAGGAGATTACCTAGAGGGTATACAGGGTGTTCCGAAAATGGTGCGGTATATTAAAGGGGGTGATTCGGGGGGTGATTGCAAACAACTTTTTCCTTTGCGAAAATGCCCTCCGAGGTTTCGTTAACGAGATATTAATAAAAAGCACCGACCAATCAGAGCGCGAGCCTTCCGCTGGAGGTCCCGCGCTAGCGTGGCCGCGCGCCGGGCCGCGCTGCGACTACGAACAAGCAAGGCGGCATGCATCGAAGGAAATTGCGTAGAATGGCAAATGAAAAAGACGTAACAAAAAAATCCAACCTTTTGCCATGGTTTGTTTGCCATTTAAAGTGAATAATGAATAAAGGATAAATGGATGAAAATCACGTGTAACGTAAAAAGACGAATACACATTTTTTTTAGAAGATTCGAAAATAATAATTATTTGAAGTGGGAGGATAAGGAATACGTAAAATTCCTTGTGTTAATAACATATCCACGAAAAGGTAATGTAACAGGAAATTAACGAAAAGTGATCGTAGTTCGTTATTGTGATAAAAATCCGTAGTTCAATAACGGCCAACACTGTTGTTGATAATGAATAAGTTGGTTTAAAAACTCGGAAGAAAAATTTACGTACGGAAATTTGGAGAATTATCTCCGGAAATAAGCCGTAGCCTGCGTTAAATTTAAAAAATAATAGTCGCCAATAATGTAACTAAAACTCACCCTTTCGGAAATTCACCTGCAGCTTAAAAACCTGTGTCCACTAGGGGCGGTATTCGCAGTCGCGTCTTGAGCAAATGCTTAAGCACGACCTCAAGATTATCTCAAGACACAACTATGGCGGCCTTCTTGAGCAAATGCTCAAGATGATCTTAAGCATTTGCTTAGAATAAGCAATTGCTTATATCTTATATTTGCACATTCACGTTCGGAAATTTTCGGAATAATTCTGTTAGAATAACCAATGATAGAAGGATATTCCGTTCGTTCCTTGGTGGGCGACGGAGTAGGATGCTCGAACATGTGTGAGTAATGCGTGTGAGCGTTGAGGTTATTTATTAATGATTTGCAGAGAAAAACTTTTCCACTGCCATGTAATGTTTGTTTTTAGTATAATAAACTAATATATAAACCCAACCACTAAACTGATGTAATATAGAAATAAAAACACCTCAGATTGTAGCGACTCCATTTAATTTTAATTTATTTTGTACATTATTGATAAGTATACTTGATATACATCGATAATAATATTGATATTAGCGACATTGATTACCCATAATAATATGCATTTCAATTATGAAATGAAAACATGAATGAAAACCTTCTTGCAGGTTAAGTAGTTCATCTCGTGGAATCTCGCATAATTTCGCATGTAATGACGTATGGATTCGTCTCAAGACTGTCTTGAGGTCGTGTCTTAAGCATTTGCTTGAGGAAGATCTTGTTCAAATAAGTAATTCCTTGTATGACGTCACATGTGTCAAAATAGACGATAAAACGAGGTTATATTTTCAAGACAACGTTTTACATATCTTGAGACCGTCTTGAGTGTCCGGAGTAGAGGGGGAACACCTACGGCAATGGCGATATGTGTGCGTGATGATTCAGTCACATGGTGTTCCCCCTCCACTCCGGAGATTTCATTCCCCGGCAACCTCAAACTGACGCCATTACCTGACAAAGGGCATGAAAAACTGCATTCTTTATTCTTTATCGTATCGATATGGAAGTGACACCGATAGATTCCTCATGTTTTTCCGATGAAATACATACAAAATTTCATATAATTCGGACTATTTTTAACGAAGCAAGAGTGAAATAATATAAATCAATTTTTCAGCTAATTTCCTTCATTATGCTCCGTTGTTGAAGTATGGTGAGCCACGGCGGAGGGTTATCCTCGCCATTCATCACGCGCATAACCCTCATTGCCGTAGGTGTTCTCCCTCCACTCCGGAGAATCTCCGGAGCTCACCGGTAACCTATTCTTCGCTGAAAAAATAACCTCGACGCTCACACGCATTACTCACGTTCGAGCATCCTACTCCGTCGCTCACCAAGGAACGAACGGAATATCCTTCTATCATTGGTTGTTCTAACCGAATTATTCCGAAAGTTTCCGAACGTGAATGAGCAATTGCTTATTACACATGTGACGTCATACAAGGAATTACTTATTTGAACAAGACTTTGCTCAAGCAAATGCTTAAGACACGACCTCAAGACACAACTATGAATCTAGGCGGCATCTTGAGCAAATGCTTGAGACGGTCTTGAGAATAAGAAGCGACTGCGAATACCGCCCTAGGTCACTGAACCGATCCTGGTCATCGCCGAGTGCACAGCTGATCTCAGGTACACGACACCATCCAAAGTTAAGGGTCGCAACGTCAAGTGCGTCCGGGTTAATGTACCGAATATTCACTTCACTGCACGGCTACTAACACTGATCACTTAATTTATTTTTCATGGAACGTATTGTTGCTACGTTATAAAAATTGGTGGAAATGAATTTTTACTTGGCGTTCGGAGCCGTGGGTAATTCCCGCGCAAATTCTCACGCTGCAGCACTTGCGTCCTCGTTGTTCGGGGGGTACACACAGAACATCGCGAGCAGAGAACATTTGTCTGCGACGCGATTGCTGACTGCTGACTGACAAGATTTTTTCCAAGCGACTTCTTCTACCCCCAAATAGTTTCTCTCGTTCCATTATGAGTTGACCCCCACCAGGCCAAGAGGATTCAGGTAAAAACAAGCCAGCACATTTTCGGAACACACGTGTTTTGCAGAAGTGCAACGAAAGCTTTCACAAAAGTCCGCGCTCCGTCCTTCTACTGCCAATGTACCCATTGCTTCGAGATAGAAAACAGACACCACGTGTATCGGTTCGAAAGGGTCCGAAGGGAAGAGACGCAGAAAGTCTTCGAGTTGCTATAAAGAAGAAAATGCATACCATTCCTGTTTCCCCTTTCTGACACCCTGAGTTCACGTCTGCTACGAGGCGGAACCAATTAAGTCATAAATTATCCGAAACTGTAGGAAACCGTTCTCTACCGCCGACTTGCGGGACAATACGGTCATAAACCGCGACCCTGGCGAAATGCTCTGGCTGATCAGCCTGATTAATTTTGGAGAACTAGAAATTACAGAGTATTATCCAGCATCAATACGTCTCGCGGAGAGACACAGGAAAAGAAGGGATAGTCCGCTGACTGCGCGTAGTCCCGCCTGCTTCGTCCTACCCTCAAATTAAAGACGGATCCCTTATCTCTCGAGTATAAACACGTGCTCGAATTTCAAAACACAAGCACGCATCGACGTATTCGGTGCGAGAGACTGTGGGCTTGAGGTCCGATTGGCCCCAAACTAACCAATCTGCCCTGGATCCCTCCCAAACGGCCACTGTCCTGAAGAGGCCCTCTTCACAGCGATATCTCCTCCACAAGGCCCACCTTCTCTCGCACGGAATACGTCAACGCGTATTCTCCCTGAATTGGGGGACAATCCGGGACATGTATTATCCTGATGCCAGAAGACATCGAAATGTCCTTTACCGTTTCACGTCGAGGTCGCGGTTGTAAAAATCAGAAAAAGTACTACCACATTCGCTGATATGTTTTCTGTAAATTAAGCTTATTTCTAGAGTAATGCAGCTGATATTAACGTCGCAGTAACCTGTTAAAGGCAATGGTGCGCCCCGTCTCAGGTAAAGCAACCGCACGCGATTACAGTCAGCTGACCGTACCGCTACCATCCCACATTTCTTCAGTGAGGTCAACAAACAGATCGACAGAATTTCAGGAGAATTTTACTAATCCACTCTTGGCCAATGATACTGTTTTTATAATAATCAGATTTATAAGTTCTAGCTTGTCCTTATCTTGATTATTTGTTGAAAAAGTGTCATTGCTCAACGGAAACCACGAGAAGGTGGTGGGCTTTTTCCATCAGGAGAGGATAAGGATGGGTCAGGAGGATGGCATGGATAAGAGTCAAATGACGGAGCTAACGGTTGGAAGTAAGAAGGCCCGGTCATAAATTTTAAACACTACTGACCGGCCATGTACCTTAATTCTTTTGATTGCCGGACTTCCCACGTTTCTGTATTACTTCTTTGACATTGTTTCTGACCAATCGTACAAATTAACTGTGTTGGTCGTCAACGTAGTCTAAAGAAGGACGCGGTTTATGACCGTATTGTTCCCTGAGTCGACGGTCGAGAACAGTGTGCCCCGGTCACCATGTTATCCCACCCGATAATGAAGCAGTATACCGATTAACCCCTTAGTATACGAAATGAGTTTTACGAACGAAACGAAGGGCGGAGAGGATAGAAACGAAACGCACTGTCAATAGCACCACCGTGGTACGTTTCCTGACTTAGCCTCATAATAAATTTTATAACGAAATGATCATAACGTTTTCATAACTTATAAATCTGATTATTATAAAAACAGTATCATTGGCCAAGAGTGGGTTAGTAAAATTCTCCTGAAATTCTGTCGATCTGTTTTTTGACCTCACTGAAGAAATGTGGGATGGTAACGGTACGGTCAGCTGACTGTAATCGCGCGCGGTTCCTTTACCTGAGACGGGGCGCACCATTGCCTTTAACAGGTTACTGCGACGTTAATATCAGCTGCATTACTCTAGAAATACGCTTAATTTACAGAAAACATATCAGCGAATGTGGTAGTACTTTTTCTGATTTTTACAACCGCGACCTCGACGTGAAACGGTAAAGGACATTTCGATGTCTTCTGGCATCAGGATAATACAAGTCCCGGATTGTCCCCCAATTCAGGGAGAATACGCGTTGACGTATTCCGTGCGAGAGAAGGCGGGCTTGAAGTTCGATTGGTCCTGAACTAACCATTTGGGCCTACTTATCTCTCGTGTCTAAACACGCGCTCGAATTTCCAAACAAAAGCATGCGTCGACATATTCCGTGCGAGAGAAGGTGGGCCTTGTGGAGGAGATATCGCTGTGAAGAGGGCCTCTTCAGGACAGTGGCCGTTTGGGAGGGATCCAGGGCAGATTGGTTAGTTTGGGGCCAATCGGACCTCAAGCCCACAGTCTCTCGCACCGAATACGTCGATGCGTGCTTGTGTTTTGAAATTCGAGCACGTGTTTATACTCGAGAGATAAGGGATCCGTCTTTAATTTGAGGGTAGGACGAAGCAGGCGGGACTACGCGCAGTCAGCGGACTATCCCTTCTTTTCCTGTGTCTCTCCGCGAGACGTATTGATGCTGGATAATACTCTGTAATTTCTAGTTCTCCAAAATTAATCAGGCTGATCAGCCAGAGCATTTCGCCAGGGTCGCGGTTTATGACCGTATTGTCCCGCAAGTCGGCGGTAGAGAACGGTTTCCTACAGTTTCGGATAATTTATGACTTAATTGGTTCCGCCTCGTAGCAGACGTGAACTCAGGGTGTCAGAAAGGGGAAACAGGAATGGTATGCATTTTCTTCTTTATAGCAACTCGAAGACTTTCTGCGTCTCTTCCCTTCGGACCCTTTCGAACCGATACACGTGGTGTCTGTTTTCTATCTCGAAGCAATGGGTACATTGGCAGTAGAAGGACGGAGCGTGGGCTTTTGTGAAAGTTTTCGTTGCACTTCTGCAAAACACGTGTGTTCCGAAAATGTGCTGGCTTCTTTTTACCTAAAGCTTCTTGGCTTGGTGGGAGTTAACTCATAATGGAACCAGAGAAGCTACTTGGGGGTAGCGGAAGTTGCTTGGAAAAAATCCTGTCAGTCAGCTAGAAATCGCGTTGCAGAAATGTTCACAGCCCAGGAATACTACCGTATGTTCTGGGTCTACGCCCGGAACGACGGGAACGCAAGTGCTGCTGCGCGAGCATTTGCGCTAGAATATCCGAATATCGAAACACCAAGCGAGGATACGTTTCGTCGGTTAGCGTCGCGGCTTTAAAACGTAGGAACAACACGTTCCATAAAAAGTAAATAAAGTGATCAGTGTTAGTAGCCGTGCAGTGAAGCGAATATTCGGTACGTTGACCTGGACGCACCTGACATTGCGACCCTTAACTTTGGGTAGTGTCGTATACCTGGGATCAGCTGTGCACTGGGCTCGTCCATCGATGACCAGGATCGGTTCAGTGACCAAGTGACACAAGTTTTCAAGTTGCAGGTGAATTTTCGACAAGGGTGAGTTTTAGTTACTTTAATGGTGATCATTCATTTTTAAATTTAACGCAAGCTATGGCTTATTTCCGGCGATAATTCTCAAAATTCTCGTACGAAAATATTTATTCGGGCTTTTTAAACCAACTTATTCATTATCAACAACAGTGTTGGCCGTTATTGAACTACGGATTTTTATCACAATAACGAACTACGATCACTTTTCGTTAATTTCCTGTTACATTACCTTTTCGTGGATATGTTATTAACACAAGGAATTTTACGTATTCCTTATCCTCCCACTTCAAATAATTATTATTTTCGAATCTTCTAAAAAAAATGTGTATTCGTCTTTTTACGTTACACGTGATTTTCATCCATTTATCCTTTATTCATTATTCACTTTAAATGGCAAACAAACCATGGCAAAAGGTTGGATTTTTTTGTTACGTCTTTTTCATTTGCCATTCTACGCAATTTCCTTCGATGCATGCCGCCTTGCTTGTTCGTAGTCGCAGCGCGGCCCGGCGCGCGGCCACGCTAGCGCGGGACCTCCAGCGGAAGGCTCGCGCTCTGATTGGTCGGTGCTTTTTATTAATATCTCGTTAACGAAACCTTGGAGGGCATTTTCGCAAAGGAAAAAGTTGTTTGCAATCACCCCCTGAATCACCCCCTTTAATATACCGCACCATTTTCGGAACACCCTGTATATGGGAAAAGCAGTGGGCCAGGAGAGAAAGTCAGAAGGGAAGAGCGATAGGAGGAATGTTGTTGGGGGTGAGAAAGGAGTTGGAAGTGGGAGTTGGGGGAGGGGGAGGGAAGGAGGGGATAATGGCTAAGAAAGTGAAAATTGGGGGGGGGGGTGGAAAATAGTTTGGGTATATGTGAATAGGGACCTGAAAGAGAAGCTAGAGGATTTAGGGGAGTGGATGGAAGAGAGAGAGGTGGGGATTAGAGTAGTGATAGGGGGTGATTTTAATGCGCGCACGGGGGAGAAAGGAGGGGAGATACGGGGGGAAGAGGAGGATGAAGGAAGAGGGGGAGGGAGAAGGAGATCCAAGGATAAGGAGGAGAATGGGGAAGGGAGAAGGCTGTGTGGGTGGTTAGAGGATAGGGGGTGGGGTATATTGAATGGGAATACAGAGGGGGACGAGGAGGGAGAGTGGACTTTCACAGGAGGAAGGGGGAATACGGTAATAGATTACGTGGTAGGGAACGAGGATACTAGAGAGAAAGTGGAAAAGTTGGAGGTGGGGAAGAGGGTGGAATCAGATCACCATCCGGTGGTGGTATGGTTAAGAGGGGAGGGGAGGGAGGAAGGGGAAAGTGGGGGGAAAGGAGGGGCGAGGGGAGGAGGTAGAGGAGACTGGACGGAAGAGGGAAGGCGGGAATTTATGAGGAAGCTTGGGAAAAAGGGGGAGGGGGAGAGGGGAGTAGAGGAGGAATGGTGTGAGATAAGGGAAAGGATTAAGGGCGCGATGGGGAAGATGGGGAGGGGGGGGGGAGACGGCAAAGAAGGGAGGATGGTGGGATAAGGAGTGTAGAGAGGAGGAGAGTAAGGTAAGGAGAGAGTTGAGAAAATGGAGGAGGGAAGGAGGGGATGGGAGAAAGTATAAGGAAAGGAAGAGGGAGTATGCCAGGTTGTGTGAGGAAAAAAGGAAGAAGGAGGTGGAGAGGTGGGTGAGGGAAGTGGAAGGAGTAAGAACGGAGGGGCAAGTATGGAAGGTGGTGAATAGGGGAAGGAAAAGGAGGGGGGGGGTTAATGAAGGAATATCAATCGGGGAATGGGACGGGTATTTCAGGAGGTTGCTGGGTGGGGGGGGGGGGGTAGAATGGAGGGTGAGAAGGGGTGGGGAGACGAGAAGAAGGGAGGATGGAGAAGCGGATATAGGGAGGGAAGAGATAGGAAATGTGATAAGGAAGTTAAAGGATGGGAAGGCGGGAGGGGGGGATGGGATTCCGAACGAAGTGTGGAAGTATGGAGGCGCGGAATTGGAGAATTGGCTATGGGGGCTGTGTAACAGGGTGTGGAGGGGGGAAGGCTGGCCAGAAGGGTGGAGAGAGGGGGTGGTGGTGCCAGTAGTGAAGAAGGGGTTGGGGAAGAAGGTAGAAGAGTATAGGGGGATAACCCTAACACAGACGGCGTACAAGGTGTACGCGTCTGTGTTAGCGGAGAGATTAAGAGTGGAGGTGGAGGGGAAGGGGCTGCTGCCACCGGGTCAAACGGGCTTTAGGAGGGGGGTGGGGTGTATAGACAATGTGTACGTGCTGAATTATTTAGTGAATAGGCAAGTGGGAAGAAAGAAGGGGAAAATGGTGGTGCTGTTCATAGATATGAAAGCGGCGTTTGACTCGGTGGACAGGGAGGTATTGGTTAGGGCAATGAGGCGAAGGGGGGTGAGGGAGGAGTTGGTGGGGAGGTGCGAGGAGATACTTAGGGAAACATCTTGTAGGGTGCGGGTGGGGGATGAGGAGGGGGAGAGGTTTTGGACGGCAAGAGGGTGCCCGCTGAGTCCGAGCCTCTTCACCCTGCTCATAGCGGATATGGAAGAGGAGTTGAAAAAGGGAGGATGGGGGGGAGTGAAGCTAGGGGGGGGGAAGGTCTACGCGTTGGCATACGCCGACGATGTGGCGGTGTTGGCAGATGATGAGGAGGGGATGAAGGGGCTGATAGGGAAATTGGAAAAATATGTGGATGGGAAAGGACTGCAGATCAATGTTGAAAAAACGAAGGTCATGAGGTGTAGGAGGGGAGGGGGGAGATGGAAGAAGGTAACATGGAGATGGAAGGGGAAGGAGATTGAGGAGGTGAGGAGCTTCAGATATTTGGGGTACACGGTGATGGGGAACGGGCGGCAGGAGGAGCATGTGGGGGAAAGGGTGAAAAAAGGGGCGGCGGTGATGGGGAAGGTATGGGGTATTGGGAAAAGGATGTTTGGAAATGATTGGGAAAGGAGATTATGGCTTTTTGATAAGTTGGTGTGGCCGGTGGTGGGGTACGGAGCGGAGGTGTGGGGGTGGAGGGAAAGGGAGAAGGTGGAACGCCTGCATGACAGGTTTTTGAAGTGGGTGCTGGGGGTGGAACGAGAGACGCCGAGTTATATGGTGAGGGAGGAGGTGCAAAGGGAGATGATGAAGGGAAGGGCAGGAATGAGGGCGTGGGGGTTTGAAAGGAAGCTGGAGGAGGGGCAAGGGGGGGAGCTGGCGAGGAGTTGTTGGGAAGAAATGAAGGGGAGGTTCAAGAGGGGAAAGGCTTTGGAGGGGTGAGAAGAAGAAACGAAAGTGTTTTACGAGGAAAGGGGTTGGACCTTGGAGGAGATGGAAGGGATGAGGGAAAGGGGGGGAATAAGAGGAGAGGAGTTAGTGAGCAGGGAAAGGAAATTGCAGGAAGAGGAGAGGTGGAGAAGAATAGGGGAATCAAGGTATAATGTTTGGTATGGTAGGGTGAAGGGAGAGGGGTTGCCGGGGTATTTGAAGAACGGGTGTGGGGAAAGTAGATGGAGAAGGGTCGCGAGGTATAGGTTGGGCAATGAAATGAGGGGGGGGGGAGGTATTGGGAGGAGGAGGAAAAAAGGATATGCAGGGTGTGTAGAGGGGGGGAAGAGACATGGGAACACATATGGGAGGTTTGTATGGGGTGGGGAGAAGAGAGGGGGTGGCAGGAGATGGCAGGGGAGGTTCTAGATGATGGGGGGGGAGGGGGAGGTGTGGATGAGAAGAATTGAGGAGAGGAGAGAGGCAATTGAGCATGGATGAGGAGATGAGAGAGGAAGGGGAGCCGAGCGGAAGCGGAGGTCCGGGAGAGAGGGGGAAGCGTGTATTGGGGGTTTTGCGTGTGCGAGCGGCGAGGAGGGGGGGGGGAGAGGCGGAAGGAGGAAGTAGGTTAAGATAGGCTAAGATAGGTTAAGATAGGGTAAGATAGGGTAAGATAGGTTAAGGTAGATATTAAGGCTGTTCGAGTACTCGAATATTCAAGTAGCTTGAAGTTCGGACCGAGCCGAGACTCGGTTTCCGAGCCGAGCCGAGTACCCGTAAACACCGAGTAGCTCGAAAGAATCGATCGGCTCGATAAAACCGAGTAACTCGAATTTTTTCGAGCGGCTCGAAAGAACCGGGCGGCCCGAAAGAACCGAGAAGCTCGAATTTTTTCGAGCGGCTCGAATATACTTGGAGCAGATCGAAATTTTCGAGCAGACCGACTGTGTCGAGTAGCTTGAAGCTTGAAGCTTGAACGTTTCGGGCAATACGAATGTTTCGAAAATTTTAGGTTACGTTTGTCTACTGGAATGTAAATAATGGTTCTCAATAGGTAATGTGAATTATTAAAATGTAAGCTGTAAATGGAAATATTTTGTAACTTTTGAAAATAAGTACTAAATTCAAATCTTTCTTTTTTTCATCTTTTTCGTGTATTTATAAATGTATTCATACACTTCTCTTTATGTTATCTTTCTTTTCTTCTAACTTTTTCTTTTTTCTTACTTTTTTACCTTCTTCGTATGGGTTTTACTTCTGCCGCGCCATTGTTAACACAGGGAGTTACCCGCTCATAAATAAATAATTGAATAAATAATTAAATAAATATAAATAAGCGTAATTACAAAGAATCGTGAAGTACTTATAAACATTTGAATATGTAAACCTTGCATTATTAATTTTTCATTTTCTCATTTTTTATTCATTTATGTCATTTATTCATTTTTATTTAATTAATGCAAGATTGCAATACCAATCTGCTTGGAACTAAAAGAACGTATGAAATCACGACAGATAATAAGCATAGAATAATTATGTTTTAATAATATGTTTAAAGTATTTTACTCAATTGAATTGTACAGTCTTATTTTTCTACATTTGCGCTTAAAAAACATATTTGTTCAGTTTTCTCCAACAATAGAGACGCTCTTTTTCCGTCATTTATATTTGTGCCAAGTGAGAACAGCCCCTCACTGTAGGCCTGCGTCGCAGGTATCCCCAAAAAAATTTTAGCAACGGGAGCCAGAAGCGGGAAGCGGGCTGCATTCTCCCTCCACCAATTTATAATACAAGTGTCGTTTGGTACAATTTTGTCCTCCATGTACACCTTGACTTCCTTGTGAAGTGCTGTGCCCGCGTTATCATATGTTTCCTCCTCCTCTCTAAGGATACTTTCGAAAAATGCAAACAGACTCCCCGAAGGCGATGATTCTGCAGTAAAAACAAAATATATAACATACAACATCCAACACAATATGTAATAATCTGCATATTGTTTTACACCCACCTGACGGTTGGCTTCGGGGTACACTTGTCCCATGCTCGTCGCTTACATCGAGGTACTCGGTCGCAATTAGATACAGTAAACTGGAGCCGCTTCTTTTTTTTCTCCCGCCAATAATCGGTCCTTAATGCGAGGGTCCATGACCATTGCAACGATTAGAGGATTGCAACCCTCTATAAAATTGAATCTAGTGTTTAAGTGTAGTAATAAATTATTTTTGAATTCTTTTGGCGGCGTATCGTTGTTCTCTGTGGTGTGTGTTAATTCGTTTCGTAAACCGTGTATAGTGGGAATGTATCTGGGTAATGTTGGTGTTTTTTCATTTGTTAATAAGAGGGTTGCTTCTTTGAATATTTTAAAAGATTTGCAATATTCATTGATCATGGACCACTCGCAGCTGTTGATATTGTTCGGCATCCGCGGCTCACAAAGAACTGCATTTATTGAACGTCGTACCTCGAGTAAGCGACGTAACATATCGAAATCAGAGTCGCACCTCGTCTCAACATTGCCGATCAAGTTCAGAGGCTCGCAATCGGAAGAGTCTCTTTGCTGCTGTTTCCTGAGTTTATCGCTCGCCGATGCTGACTGGTGGAAAAATGACACGATGTCTTTGCATTTTTTTAATATTCGCACCAATTCTTTGGAGTCCTCAATTGCATCTTTAATTACCAACTGAAAAGAACTCGTTGCATTAAATATGATATGTTGACGATTTATTATTTATTTTTACATTTGTAGCATGCAGAAAAGGAGCTTTGAGAAACCCTGATCATCGAGACGTTTCTCGAACACGCTTGTAGGCCGCCCGTGAGGAGAGGCGTGCGGGCGCGGAAGCCGCGGCTCGCGAGACCCGCGCTTAACGACGCGTCTGTTGATTTCTGCGGCCGCGCATAGCAACGATTGGGTATAAATTAGAGGCCCGCAAAGGCATTTTCCTTCTTAGCTGATCTGAGAGAGAGGACGAGGTACACACACGGCCGCTCTCGGACAGCTTAGGGACTCCGGCAGGAGAGTTCGGCGATAATACCTGGACGCCAACCGAACGGGAGAGTACAGAGTAACTCCTGGACGCCTCATTAGAATAAAGCCAAGTGCCGTCTGCACAATAGAATTTTGAAATTGTAAAACTCAACGAGACATAAAGTCTGCCTTTCGAAATTTGTAGCCCCGTCCTACCAAACCATGTATTCCTTCCTGATCCGAATAAATTTTGTCTGTACAGAATATATCCTTGTTCCTGACAATCCTAAAGGCTACACATTTAATTATTTATCATTTTTTCTTTACCTGCAGAGTGTGAGCGAAGCAAGGAATACGTTCCCACGTACGGCCCAATCTTATGGCCTCGACTATGTTGGCCGCGTTGTGTGTGACAAAAAAAATCTTTACATGACTTTTATCCAGACCCCACTCAACTATACTGGTTTGCAGTAGGCCTTGCAAATCCTCGCTTGTGTATGCTTTTGGCATGCAGTGTATGTCCAGTGTATAATTTTTTATATCAAAATTTCCGTCTAAGTAATGCAGCGTTAACGACGTATAACTGTCGTTCGCCAGTGACGTCCAGGTGTCGGTTGTGAAACTGAACGTGCGCACCTAGGTAATACACAATAGTTACACTACATTTATAAATTTTACACAAAGTTAAAAAGGTTTTTTAATATCGCACAAATCATGCTGAGAAATGTGACAAACATTGGAAAAGTTATACTTACAGTTCTGACATCCTTAATAATCTGTTCTTCGATTCTTTTTATTTCATTCCGATATAATTCTGGTATTAGTGTTTCGGAAAACACTGTTGGCCCCGGGATTTCATATCTGGGTTCTGCAATATTCAAAACATTTATAAATCCCGTATCACTTACAATGGAAAATGGTTGACAATCCATAACTATCATCCGGGCTATGGCGTTGGTTAAATCTTTCGCCCTTGGGGAATTTTTGTCTAATTTCCCAATTTTTTTGTGATTTTCAGATACATTTTTCACTATCGCGCTGTTCTCAGGCGTCTCCTGAGTCAGAGTCTTGTACACCTCGGTATGCTGGCTTGCCACGTGTCTTTTGAGGGAAGTGGTACTCCCTGCTTTGGTTTTTAATGTTTTTTTACAAATGTTACAAACACCTTCCTTGCGATTGTAATTTTGAAAACCATTTCCATATCGCGCTCTGATTTTTACGGTATCTCTCCGTGCCGGTAACGAATGTATTTTCTTCGCTACTCCCGCTACTATTTACAATTATTACAGTACTTTCAGCAGTTTCATTATATACACTATTTACATCACTCTCAATAATTTCCATATTATCGGTACAATGATATTCCATCTCACTAATTAGTATTTTCAGAGAACTATGCCACTACCAAGTGCGAATCTTCAAGCAGTGAACGAAATGTCCTTCCGATTTGGGAGGATTGACCTCGTTCGTTACAAATTAGGAAACGGATACTCTGGAAAATGAATTCTTTCGACACGAGTTGCCAGAACAATATATTTTTAGACGCAGACGTTCACGTAAAGACACCGAACGCCTCGAAACCGTACAAATCAGAGATTGGCTCGAAGCTCGAGGCCGAAAAAGGCGTTCCACGGAAGAGATCGGCTCGAAGTCCGAGGCCGAAAATCGTTAAACGCCCGGAGGAAACTCAAGCACGTGCTTATCCATATACTAGAATAAGAAGAAGCCCTGTCTTCGCGCATTGCCGGAAATAATCGGCAGCTCCACCCCCTCGCCGCACCCGCGGCCCGAGCTACTCGGTCCACCCGAACCTCGGGAACGGCGAGATCGGCGAAGCAAGCCCGCTATTGGTCGCGCGAAGGCGCCAAATACAAATAATAGAGGTATGTACAACTTACAAATTAAATTACACCTAAAAGAACATATTTACATAGTTAACCCTAATCGTTCTCGCGAACAAGCAGCAATAACGCTAATGATGAATTTTGCGTATCTATTTCTATTGATTTTCTAGTTTCTAGGCAGCAGTTTATAAAGTGAAAAGCGCGTGGTCGATCGCGGTCGGCGGAATCGATGGCGGAGGAGCGCGAAAAGCATACACAAGCGAGGATTTGCAAGGCCTACTGCAAACCAGTATAGTTGAGTGGGGTCTGGATAAAAGTCATGTAAAGATTTTTTTGTCACACACAACGCGGCCAACATAGTCGAGGCCATAAGATTGGGCCGTACGTGGGAGCGTATTCCTTGCTTCGCTCACACTCTGCAGGTAAAGAAAAAATGATAAATAATTAAATGTGTAGCCTTTAGGATTGTCAGGAACAAGGATATATTCTGTACAGACAAAATTTATTCGGATCAGGAAGGAATACATGGTTTGGTAGGACGGGGCTACAAATTTCGAAAGGCAGACTTTATGTCTCGTTGAGTTTTACAATTTCAAAATTCTATTGTGCAGACGGCACTTGGCTTTATTCTAATGAGGCGTCCAGGAGTTACTCTGTACTCTCCCGTTCGGTTGGCGTCCAGGTATTATCGCCGAACTCTCCATACCGAACGGACGTCCAGGAATATTCTCCCGTACTCTCCTCTCTCAACGATCGGGTAATTAAGAAAGGGGCTTTGTACTATCGTGACTCTACTCTACTGAGGCGTCCAGGAGTTACTCTGTACTCTCCCGTTCGGTTGGCGTCCAGGTATTATCGCCGAACTCTCCTGCCGGAGTCCCTAAGCTGTCCGAGAGCGGCCGTGTGTGTACCTCGTCCTCTCTCTCAGATCAGCTAAGAAGGAAAATGCCTTTGCGGGCCTCTAATTTATACCCAATCGTTGCTATGCGCGGCCGCAGAAATCAACAGACGCGTCGTTAAGCGCGGGTCTCGCGAGCCGCGGCTTCCGCGCCCGCACGCCTCTCCTCACGGGCGGCCGACAAGCGTGTTCGAGAAACGTCTCGATGATCAGGGTTTCTCAAAGCTCCTTTTCTGCATGCTACAAATGTAAAAATAAATAATAAATCGTCAACATATCATATTTAATGCAACGAGTTCTTTTCAGTTGGTAATTAAAGATGCAATTGAGGACTCCAAAGAATTGGTGCGAATATTAAAAAAATGCAAAGACATCGTGTCATTTTTCCACCAGTCAGCATCGGCGAGCGATAAACTCAGGAAACAGCAGCAAAGAGACTCTTCCGATTGCGAGCCTCTGAACTTGATCGGCAATGTTGAGACGAGGTGGGACTCTGATTTCGATATGTTACGTCGCTTACTCGAGGTACGACGTTCAATAAATGCAGTTCTTTGTGAGCCGCGGATGCCGAACAATATCAACAGCTGCGAGTGGTCCATGATCAATGAATATTGCAAATCTTTTAAAATATTCAAAGAAGCAACCCTCTTATTAACAAATGAAAAAACACCAACATTACCCAGATACATTCCCACTATACACGGTTTACGAAACGAATTAACACACACCACAGAGAACAACGATACGCCGCCAAAAGAATTCAAAAATAATTTATTACTACACTTAAACACTAGATTCAATTTTATAGAGGGTTGCAATCCTCTAATCGTTGCAATGGTCATGGACCCTCGCATTAAGGACCGATTATTGGCGGGAGAAAAAAAAGAAGCGGCTCCAGTTTACTGTATCTAATTGCGACCGAGTACCTCGATGTAAGCGACGAGCATGGGACAAGTGTACCCCGAAGCCAACCGTCAGGTGGGTGTAAAACAATATGCAGATTATTACATATTGTGTTGGATGTTGTATGTTATATATTTTGTTTTTACTGCAGAATCATCGCCTTCGGGGAGTCTGTTTGCATTTTTCGAAGGTATCCTTAGAGAGGAGGAGGAAACATATGATAACGCGGGCACAGCACTTCACAAGGAAGTCAAGGTGTACATGGAGGACAAAATTGTACCAAACGACACTTGTATTATAAATTGGTGGAGGGAGAATGCAGCCCGCTTCCCGCTTCTGGCTCCCGTTGCTAAAAATTTTTTGGGGATACCTGCGACGCAGGCCTACAGTGAGAGGCTGTTCTCACTTGGCACAAATATAAATGACGGAAAAAGAGCGTCTCTATTGTTGGAGAAAACTGAACAAATATGTTTTTTAAGCGCAAATGTAGAAAAATAAGACTGTACAATTCAATTGAGTAAAATACTTTAAACATATTATTAAAACATAATTATTCTATGCTTATTATCTGTCGTGATTTCATACGTTCTTTTAGTTCCAAGCAGATTGGTATTGCAATCTTGCATTAATTAAATAAAAAATGAGAAGTTGAAAAATTAATAATGCAAGGTTTACATATTCAAATGTTTACAAGTACTTCACGATTCTTTGTAATTACGCTTATTTATATTTATTTAATTATTTATTCAATTATTTATTTATGAGCGGGTAACTCCCTGTGTTAACAATGGCGCGGCAGAAGTAAAACCCATACGAAGAAGGTAAAAAAGTAAGAAAAAAGAAAAAGTTAGAAGAAAAGAAAGATAACATAAAGAGAAGTGTATGAATACATTTATAAATACACGAAAAAGATGAAAAAAAGAAAGATTTGAATTTAGTACTTATTTTCAAAAGTTACAGAATATTTCCATTTACAGCTTACATTTTAATAATTCACATTACCTATTGAGAACCATTATTTACATTCCAGTAGACAAACGTAACCTAAAATTTTCGATACATTCGTATTGCCCGAAACGTTCAAGCTGCAAGCTTCAAGCTACTCGACACAGTCGGTCTGCTCGAAAATTTCGATCTGCTCCAAGTATATTCGAGCCGCTCGAAAAAATTCGAGCTTCTCGGTTCTTTCGGGTCGCTCGAAAAAATTCGAGCTACTCGGTTCTTTCGGGCCGCTCGAAAATATTCGAGCTACTCGGTTTTACCGAGCCGCTCGGTTCTTTCGAGCCACTCGGTTTTTACGGGTACTCGGCTCGGCTCGGCTCGAAGAACCTTTTTTCGAGTACTCGAACAGGCTTAGCTTCTATTACACTGTAGGTCTGGGAGGATATGAGTGGTATTTTGATTATGGTAACAAGTGTTTGTCTTTCATAGTACGCTATGACTGATGCTAAACGCTCGATTAAGTGCGCGTTTTCTAACGTAGGTGCTATGGGGAATGCGAAACCGTCTGGTGGTCGCGATACCGCTGTCTGTAGTAATTTTATTATCTCCGCGTTTGATAATACGCTTGGGTCTATGCTCCCGCTCTTTAGCTGACTACAGTATTGTTTTACGTCCCTTACGTCATCCGTTAGGTCGACTAACAGCGAGTTCAATGTCGCGAAGTGGTCCACTAGGTCAGTACGTATTTTCTGCCGAGTAAGCTCCGTCTCGACTTGCACTCGCAGCTGTCTCGTCTGTTTTGCTAGTATCTTTTCGTTGTCCTGTATCGTCTGTTCAATGTCGTGTAAATGATGTAAGGTATTGTTTGTAAGTTGTATCTATCGTTTTATTGTTGTCTGTAACGCGTCTTGTTTACTGTCTACTTCCGCGAAGTGTGCGTTTATTTCTTCCGCGTCGCTCGCGTCCATTGTTCCGAAAAGTGTTTTTGCTATTGAGCCTATCCCGTTTATTAATCCTCTTCGTTTGTTTTGCGTATATGACTCTTTTGATCTTTAATATATTTTGTTTTTACCTAATTTTTGTAGTTCCCCAATTATTTTCCTTTATTTCCGTTCCTCTCTCCCGCCTGTAACGCTTAAGGTTTTAATCTACGAAATGTTTTATTCGGTTTACGTGGACGGTTAATGTCCTTCTACCCTTCTTTATAGTGACGTTTACTTTTGATTTTTTATCTATTATTACGTATGGTCCTTCCCATTTCGCATCTAGTTTTTTTTATCTTCCTCGTCTCACAGTCTCGTCATATAATAATACTTTGTCGCCTATCTTGAATTGGATTTCCTTCGTCTTTTTGTCGTACGTAGTTTTTGAGCGTTGTTTCGCGTCTAATAGCTTTGCTCGCGCTACTTCATTTGACGTCCTTAGCCGTTCTCTGGCCTCTTGCGCATAATCGTCATAATTATAGGTAGGATTAGGCGTGATTTTTAGTGCGGTCGGTAATTCCGCTTTCTGACCGTAGACTAGTTCGTGGGGGGTGTAACCTGTCGCTGTATGTGGGGTTGTATTGTAAGTAAACATTGCGTAGGGTAACCATTTATCCCAATCAGAATGGTCTCTGTCTATGTAGTGTCTCAAGTATTCTACTAACGTCCTGTGGGATCGTTCGAGAGCTCCGTTCGATTCAGGGTGATACGCCGTTGTCTGTATTTTCGTGATTTTTAATAGCTTACATGTATCTTTGAACATTTCTCCGACGAAATTTGCTCCCTGATCGGTTAGTATTTTATCCGGTATTCCGTGCTCGCAAATTATCTTTGTTACGAACGCTTTTGCTATCGTTCTTGCTTCTTGGTCAGGGATGGGTATTGCTTTACTAAATTTCGTGAGGTGATCCTGGAATGTTAGGATGTATCTATTTCCTAGCTCCGTTACTGTGAGTGGTCCTACAATATCCAGTGCGCCCTTTTCGAATGGTCTAGTCGGCGTGTCGGATATCACCATTGGTGCTTTGGTTCTTCTGCTTGCTTTATTCCTCTGGCACCATGCGCATTTTTGGATGTACTCCTCTATATCTTTATCCATTCCTGTCCATCTATACTTTTGTTTTATTCTTTGCGCTGTGCGCTGAATTCCTTGATGTTCACCTAGGGGTGCTAAATGGTACTCATACAGTATTTGTTGTCTGTCCCTTTCGGATTCTACTTCCGTTACGTTTGTTTCTTGTTTTGCGTTTTCACCGTTTTCTTCTTGTTGGTTCTGGATTACATTCACGTTTCTACTCAGCGCGTCTGCATTTGTGTTGGCTTTTCCGGCCTTATGTATTATCTCGTAGTCGTGCTCCGCTAGCTGTATTCGCCAGCGAGTCAACCTTGATCCAGGGTCTTGTACCTTGAATAGCCATACTAATGCTTTGTGATCTGTTACCAGCTTGAAGTGTGTTCCGTACACATATGGTCGAAATTGTTTTGTTGCCCAGACGATCGCGAGTAATTCTTTTTCTGTTGTGTTATAGTTCCTTTCTGCTTTGTTTAATACCCTACTTGCGTATGCTATCGGTCTGTCTTCTCCTATCTTTCCTTGTGACAGTATTGCGCCTACCTTTACGTCCGATGCGTCGGTTGTGATTATGAATTCTTTTGAAAAATCTGGGTATGCTAGTACTGGTGTTGTAATTAAGCAGTTCTTCAGCGTCTCGAATGCGTATTGCTGTTCGGTTGACCAGACAAATTCCGTTTTGTCGCTTGTTAGGTTTGATAAGGGTTTCGCTATTTTTGAATATTGTGGAATGAATCGTCGGTAGTATCCTGCCAATCCTAAGAAGGATTGTAATTCCTTTAGTTTCGTAGGCACGGGGTACTGTTTCACCGCCCTTGTTTTCTCGGGATCCGGTTTTATGCCTTCGGGCGTTATTATGTGTCCCAGAAATCCTACTTTCTTACATAGGAACGAGCATTTTTCCGGTTGCAGTTTCAAGTTGTACTCTCGTAGTTTTCTCATCACCCTTCGCAATCGTGCATTATGTTCCTTTAGGGTCGCCCCGTGTATCACTATGTCATCCAGGTAGACGAAACAGTCTAGTCCTTGTAGTCCCATGAGTACGGTGTTCATCAACCTTTGGAACGTTGCCGGTGCGTTTTTTAATCCAAAGGGCATTCGGTTGAACTCGTAATGTCCTTGCGGGGTTGAGAATGCTGTTTTGTGTTTGTCTCTGTCGTCCATGGGTATCTGGTGATACCCCGACGCGAGATCTAGCGTGGTGAAATATTGCGCTTTCCCTAACTGGTCAAGTATCTCGGTGATATTTGGCAGTGGGTATGAATCACCTATTGTGACTTCGTTTAGTTTTCTGAAATCTAAAACTACGCGCTTTTTCACGTTTCCTTCCGCATCTGGTTTTTTCGGTACGACCAACATTGGCGCGTTGTACGGGCTAGCGCTGAATTGGATAACCTCGTCCTCTAGCATTTGGTTTACTTGTGTTTGCACCTCACGCTTATGTGTTTCTGGCAACCTGTATGGTTTGACATTGCAGGGCATCTGTCCCTCCTTGATGGGTATTCGATGCGTGGTCGCGTTAGTGGTCGTCAAACGATCTCCGGCTAAATGGAAAATATCGCAAAATTCTCGACCGATTTCTTCCATGCTACTTTTTTCTTCGCCGTTTAAGTGGCTTAATTTCATCATTTCTAAGACTCTGTTCACGCGAGTCGTCAGCGATTCCTTGCCCACTGTGGCGCGGAATGCCGCGACAGCGGAATGCACCTTCGTTGTCACGTTTGGCACCTCGGTTAATTCTATGTGTGGCCGTGTCAACGTGCGCGGTTCGTTTGTTAGGTTTATTATGCAAGCTATTCCTTTTCCGTGGGCCGGTTTTATTAAGCACTCGCCCAGGAATATTCCTTCTTCTAATTCTCGTTTCTCTACTATTCCTTCCTTTTCTCCGTCTACGTCGATTTCCACTATGGTTTGTGCGCGCGGGGGAACTGTAATTTTATTTTGGGCCTGGAGGGTTTTCCAGGGCTGACCTCCTATCGAGAAGGTTTGAGTTTTGTAGTCGATTCCCGCCTTGTGGTGTTTGAGGAAATCTACCCCCATTATCCCTTGGGAGTCCCTTAGCGTTTTTTCTTCGACTACGTATAACGGATGTTTAATCTCTTGGTCCCCAAGTGGAAAGGTGGCTTCTACCCTTCCTAACGTGTTTATTGGGTCTCCGGACAGGGCTACTAATTGCAATTCGCTTTCCTTTATCTCTACGTCGTCGCGGACGCATGGTTTGGTTATTACCGATACTTCGGCTCCTGAATCTACCAACATCCTGACGGCATTAACCTTTGTTTCCTTGATATCCACCTGAATTTCGTCTGAGACGTAATCGGGTGGTTCGTCCGTTCGTGTCCGTATTTTCGCTATTCGCTTGGGTTTTCGGTTTTCTTCACGGTTATCGCGTTGCTCGTTAGAGGGGAAAGAGAGGTTCGGGGCTTTCGATTGCGGATATGCTGGGTTAGCATTGTACGGTCTCCGTCCTTGCTCGCGTGCCCTGTCATTATGGTATGGCGGGCGTTGTCCGCCTTGCGTCTCGGGTGTCCCTCGCGGCGGATATCGCGCGACTTCGTTTATTCTTTTCCTATTTCCGGTTTCTGGATAGGTCTTGAACGGACCATCTCCGTTACATTGATTATTTTTCCAACATTCTTTAGTGAGATGTCCCGATCTCTTGCAAGTATAACAGTATCGCGGGGCTCCATGGCTCGCGGAATTCGCGCCGCGGTTAATTGCTGACGCTGCGAATCGTTTCTTTGTCGAGCGCTCTTCTTCTATCGCTATTGATATCGCCTCTTGTAAATCGGCTGACCGTCGTGATTTGACCAGAATTTTCAGGTCGTCGCGAAGGCCTTCTTGAAAAAGTGTGTGCGCTAGCCTCTTAAATATTTTAATTGCCGCTGTTTTTTCTACTGGCGTATCTTTTTCGTCTAGCCCTACTTCAATTAGTTCGTTAAGTAATTTGGCTAATCGGCTACCGTAGGAATGGGCATCTTCCTGCGTTCCTTGGGTGCATTTCAAAAGTTCCATTAATACGACCGCGGACGTACGCGCTGGTTTGTAAATTGAGGTTAACACGTCTTCCAGGTCCTGGAACGTCCGTATGTCCCTAGTCCGTACTTCTAAGCGCGCCGTTCCGATTAAACGAGTCGTCTTTATTCCATTTAGAATCTGGGCTCGGTGTTCCGGCGTTTTAAATGATCTCAACACGTATTTGGCAGTGTCGAGGAAATCTACTATTTCTTTGGAATTTTTTCCGTCGAACTTGGGTATCATTTTCAAGGCGTTAAAAGCTCGTCGTTCGTCCAATTCCATTGGATCGTCCGGCTGTTCCTCTAGGTCGAATGTGGGAGGTACGAAAAGGCTAGCTCGTCTAGGCTCATCGTTTAATTCTTCTAGTTCGTCGTTGAAATGTACCGCGGTTCTGTCCCCTGGGCCCTCTACTGGTGGAGGTGTTTCCAGCGATAATCGCAGCCTATCGATTTCTTCTTCTACGTCTCCGGGCATCACCCGTATTTCGTCTTCTGTTCTCCGTCTTTGTCTCGTAGCGTCGGTTCTCGGTACGTCAATCAGTTTTTGTATAGATTCCTGTAGTAATTGTAATGTCTGTTCGATCGCGGGCATTCTACTGTGCCCCGATGGAAAGAAGATACTTGAGAAACTCTAGAGTCTAAATGGCTTATCCCCATAGGCCCGCGTTCTGTAGCAAAATCGTAGAGGTAGGGCACACGTATTGCCGCTATTGGCCGACGCGACACCATCGCCGAATCGGTCAGTAGCATCGCGTGACGAAGAGAGCGAGCGAAACACACAGAGTTCGAGAGAAATAGAGCTATATCCACGGACCCGACGAAAAGCAATAGCGTAGACGTCTCATAGTGTCAACAAGGTTGCCCACAATTGGATACAAGTTAAGGGTTTCGGCCTGGCGGTTTCGATCGGAGTCATTTCAACGAATATCATGATTTGCTTTAAAATTTGTCCTTCACATTATTATAAATAAGATGTATTCTGTATGCATGGTCTTATGACATAAAAATGTATCATTTCTGTTAGTATAAATGGTATATTAATATATAAGTAAATAGGGGCGACTCCTATCATAGTCGGCACAGGTAGCTACGGAACATAAAAACATAAAAACATAAAAACATTAAAAATAATGTTCATGTCATAATTTTATTTCTCCGTGCTTATATCTCATGTACATATTAAAGATACTCTTAATTTTGTGAAATAGAAGTGACAATAGTCACGTTTTGCTAGTTCAATATGATTCCCGTATCCGCGGTTTAGTATATTCGCGGTATGTCATGATGGAACGTATCCCCCGTAGATTCGGGCATCCGACGACTATGCAGCGTGTGCCGCTAAGAACCTAAGAGTGGGGATTTGAGGAGTGTCGCGCGAGAGAGTGAGGCGGTGGGAGCGAAGAACCCCTCTCGCCCCCCTGACATTTCGAGTTTCTTCTTTCCATCGGGGCACAGTACCTACAGTTTGTTCTAGCGCCGCGAACCTAACTTCGGAACTCGCATTTCCCGTATTAGTTTCTACTCTCGAGGTCTCTATTCCGGCTATGCCTTCTCCCGACGGTCGCCCTACTGGTGATCTCTGCATGTTGCTTACTGGTCTATCGGACAACCTGAATACTTCGCTATCGTACGAGGTGTACGCAAACCCGCTTGTTTCGGTGCAGGTTTCGTCAAAAGTGTCTGTTACGATGGGGGGAAGTAAACTCGGATCTAACTCCTCGAAAGGGAAAAGTCGTTCCCAAACAATGTGTCCGTCGGAATCTAGCGACCGATGTAAGATCTCGGCTATCGAACTATTGCGCCCTAGTGGCTGATTTGGACCGGCTACCGCGCTCTCGTTGAGTTCGATGATCGCATCGACCGCCGCCGCGTACTCTTCGTCGCTGGGTGCGTTCGCGGGTACGCTTCGTCTCCTGCGCGGGGAGCCTATGTAACTTAGGTCCGGTACTACGATTTCGCGTCTTTCTGTTACGCCTAGATTTCGCTCGAGGTTAGCTCCTAAAGATATCGCTCGGCGCATGGAAAAAAAATTTTCGACGTGATGCTCGACTTAGGTATTAAATTTCGCACTTACAATACGAGTAGTATTGGATGCATCGTAGTTGTCGTTGAGTGGTCGTTGGCGTCCTCTCTTGGCCGTTGACAGCACTGTTAGTTGATCTACGGCCTTCCTGGTAAGTCGGTATTGGCCGTGGTAGATCTGCGTTGCTCCAGTTGGTCGGCTCACCTGGTCCTCTACGTTGGCTGGATCCCACCGCTGCCACCAATTTTGTTGTGAGGTTGCCGGGGCTGAGATTCTCCCTGAGAATCTCGTCGGTTGCCGTGGGCTGTCCTCGGAAGGGTCGTCCTCCGGGCTCCGATAATTCGGGTGCAGATGCCGGGAACGGGGATTCGGGTTGTAACCGAAGGTAGTGGATCCTTGGCCGGTTTAAGAGTTGGAACTCACCGTAGAGTGAATAAAGGATTTATTGAGCCTGAACTGACACTGGCGCGGCGATCACGGTAGTGATCGCTAATCGATTCGAAAAAGTGAGAGAGCGCGCCCCGTTTTGGGCGGTGATTATATATGGTCGTTTTGGGTCGTGGCGGGGGCCTAATGGTCGCCGTCCGATGACCCGTGGCTGCGCAACGTTCGTTGACCGTTGCGTCGTTTGCGGATTCCTTAGCATTGATGCACATCTTGCTGGCTCAATGCTATTCGGTGGTTGTTTCACAATTGTTTAAAAATATTGTTGTTACTTGCAGCACTTCCGGGAAGTTGACTACATATTTATACAAACAATATTTAACTAATGTCCTCAAACCATATGTAAAAGATCGCCCATTTTTATTACTTGTAGATTCTTGGGGCGGTCCGACGGGCCCCGTCCACGAGGAAATATTCACAGACGAAAACGGGAATAAAAAATTTGAAGTAGCGATAATACCCCCTAAATGTACACCGTTTGTACAGCTCTGCGATGTATATTTTTATCGCCAGGTAAAAAATTATATTAAAAGAATTCAGAATTGCTCATATGTAATAGAACATAAGCGTGAGCTAACGGACCGCGAAGACGAATTGCGTATTCATTCTTTAATCCATAATCAATTATGTGCGCCAATATTTAATAATATGATTAAATATCCATGGTGCGCGTCAGGAGTAACGCCGGGCAATGACAAACCGAACTTTAAAAATGTAAACGAAGTTTGTTTCCCAGTTAAATTAACAGCATGTAAATGTAAGAAAGTGGCATTATTAGCATGCGCATGGTGTGGAGAAAATTGGTGTTTTGGTTGCTTTTATGATTTGTACCATCCGCAATTTTGTACAGAATTCTTTAAATATATACCCGAAACTTAAAGAAATTTTTGAAAAATAGAAACTGCAAACCATTTGTACTGACGCCCAAGCAAAGAAGTCCCTTCGAAGAGAAACCCACCCCCTACGAACAGTTATTCGACCAGGTATACGACTATCCCTACGATCAGGTATGACCGTCAGCTATTCGACAGTCTGCAGCCTCGACGACTTCGGCATATTTTTCAAATATATAAAATCACTCGCACTTGTAGATGTAGTAAATTTAATGCATCATCGATAATAATAATAATATTAATATTGTTGCAATGCTATCTTCTTATACTATAAAGCGGAAAGTGTGTGTTTGTCTGTCCCCGAAAAACTTTCTAACGGTAAAGTCTGGGGTCACGAAAGGTATCTCGGCTCATTATGCCTGGCTAATCCAGATGAATGTGACTATTTTCACCTCGCTACGTCCTTCCCTTCTCGAGTTATTAGTTAAAATAAACGAATAGTGTCTACGATTCCAAGCCGCCGATGGCTCGCGAGAGAGAGACAGAGCGTAGGCACGTGAAAGACGAAAGGAGACAGAGTATCTCTCTACGTAGCAGACGGTAACGCCACGCAACTCATTCGTCACCTCTCGCTCGCTCTCGGGTACCTCGGGTTCTCTCACTCTCGACCGAATGATTCCAAGAAGTGGTGGAGATAGCGACGACCGCTTAACGCATACATTGTTGACAATGTTGGGATGATCCCAGAGCAAGAGATTCTCAATAAATAATTTGTGGATGACTGAATTAGTGAAATTGATTTGTTTTGAAGTTTCTTTCTTGCAAGCATCAACTTTTTTTCAGGGAAATATTATTTGGGACGGTAAAATTAGAATCTAAATTCCGGGCGAAGCCGGGAAATAAAGCTAGTTATTTGTAATTTGAGGTTTTATTATTGTTTAGAAAATAACGGAGCGCGCACGTCGCAAGGAACGGGAACTCGCGAGAGGGCTTCGTAAATTTATGACCCCTATGGTCTAAGCACTAGTTTAATGTTTAAGTCACTATTTACAGTTGTACAATAAAAGGAACGCACGCACAAGTTTACAAAGAGACGCAACACAGACTTTCCTACGCCGTAGGCTTAATCTAATTTAACGAAGTCGAAGCACGCGGAATCGGCCCGATTCCGTAAGCAAGCAAAGTATAATCAGTTCTCCTACGCGGTAGGGTTTTTTGGAATAAGCAGCGCGATGCACGTGGGCTCGGCCCGATGCCCTTTACAACGCGAAACCAGCTGATGAACAAAGCACGTGGATTCGGCCCGAATCCAATAAAGCAAAGCGATTTAAGTAAGTGACTTTGAAGACGGCTCGTCGACAAGTGAAGCGTACAGAAAGAGATCCAGGAAATCGACCCGATTTCCTGGAAGGCAGAAGCAGTCCCCCCTTCCATCGGTTGTAAGGCGATGGAAGGGGCCGTTTTCGGCGCTCCACATGAGTCAGCGGACAGGTGCCATTATCTAATTCGCGGTACGCCTGGGAGATGGCGTTAAGATGCAGAATTCTCTTAACATTTCCTCCCCCCATTCATCGGCCCGATGAATAGATCTCAAGCTGGTCGTTATGGCGTAGACCGATCGCGCGGCAACGGCGCCGCTGGGCTCATGTGGAGGCGTCGCTCAACGCCGCAGCGTTGACGCAGTTTTATCTCGCGGTAGCAAACACACGCGAGCAGCAACATTCCAGTGAACTCCCGGCAGCAAACGCACGGGTAGTAGCAATCGTGATCTCCCTGCTAATCTAAACAGGTAAGAAAAAAAATATATAAACAAACGCTTAAATTCTACGCGAGACGATTATTAGCTTAAACCGAGTCCAGCTCGCTTGGCCGTGCTCCCTTTGCAGCGGGCCTATAGGGATAGCAATTTTTCCTTAGGTCAGCTGTGCCAGCATTGCGGTAGCCTCGACATCAGCAAGCAGCCGACGCGACCGCAGGATGTCGTAGAACGGCGAGCAGGAGCGGCCAGCAGAGCGTTGCCGATTAAGCGGTGGTCCGATGAAGACATCCGCCCGGGCCCTTGCTGCTCTCCTCCAGTGCCTCGACGGTGTTGACCCTCCCTTCTAAGAAGTCCTTCATCTCGATGAAAGTCGGAGGAGTTTTGTCCGTGCGATGTGGGTCTCCCATTCTCGCAGAGATTGGGGATCCAGTCGCTCAGCCACCACGTGAACGAGCCAATCGCCGGTGGTGTCGTAGGGCCTCTTGAGGGTAGCGAGAGCCGAGACGAAGTCGCACAGGGTGTAGTAAACCCGTTAGTCAGGCCCTGACTCTCGGGTAAGCATGGGCAAATTAAAGATGGTCGCCATTAACACTTTGACCGCCAACCGCTGGTTAGCATACCGATCTTCTAGCATTTTCCATGCTGTTTCGCGACCTGCTCCAAGTTGGTGAGCTCCTCCAACTTCTCCACCAGCAGGACCTCCGGTTCCAGGAAAATCTCTTCCATCGCCGATGGTTGACCTTCCTTGGAATACGAGTCGCCTGCTAGATCAGGATCGGCGGACATGACGATCAATTTATCGTGCTGCGCCTCGAATTTCGCTCAATTCTTGCGCAGGGCACCCAAGCGAGGAGATACGTTCGCCTTTGTCCAATTGTTAGCGCCTAATTACTTTAGATTGTCGTATGCACGTGCAATTCGACCGCTGAGGTCACGTTGTCCCGTTATGACATGACTCATTGTTGTCCTACAGGTCACACGCGACGGTTACGCACAACACTCTCGAAGATTCCCGAACGTTCCAGAAATCGCAGATTCCAACGGCGCTGCTCCGGCTCGAAGGACCAAAAAATGTTTAGAAAATAACGGAACGCGCACGTCGCAAGGAACGGGAACTCGCGAGAGGGCTTCGTAAATTTATGACCCCTATGGTCTAAGCACTAGTTTAATGTTTAAGTCACTATTTACAGTTGTACAATAAAAGGAACGCACGCACAAGTTTACAAAGAGACGCAACACAGACTTTCCTACGCCGTAGGCTTAATCTAATTTAACGAAGTCGAAGCACGCGGAATCGGCCCGATTCCGTAAGCAAGCAAAGTATAATCAGTTCTCCTACGCGGTAGGGTTTTTTGGAATAAGCAGCGCGATGCACGTGGGCTCGGCCCGATGCCCTTTACAACGCGAAACCAGCTGATGAACAAAGCACGTGGATTCGGCCCGAATCCAATAAAGCAAAGCGATTTAAGTAAGTGACTTTGAAGACGGCTCGTCGACAAGTGAAGCGTACAGAAAGAGATCCAGGAAATCGACCCGATTTCCTGGAAGGCAGAAGCAGTCCCCCCTTCCATCGGTTGTAAGGCGATGGAAGGGGCCGTTTTCGGCGCTCCACATGAGTCAGCGGACAGGTGCCATTATCTAATTCGCGGTACGCCTGGGAGATGGCGTTAAGATGCAGAATTCTCTTAACAATTATATTTATATTATATCTGTACTTGTATTATACTTTTAATTTGTAATCATAATACTGTATGGAGTATTATTGTAATAATATATACTATTAACATCATTATTGGAACAAAATAAAAATTGTTTGACGCAGCCGTTACAACGCAAAATAATTTTAGGTGCAGCCATTGCATTATACGGTAAGAAAGAGAAAAAAAAATAGGGGAAACACGGAAATCGAACCGAAGACCTCCGGCACCGTAGCCGAACACCTTACTACCGCAGCTACGACCGTTGTTTGAAAACAACGGGTGCATTCCAGTTGACGCATTATGCGCATAGACCGCAGCGCAGTCGCTGCGCGCATTCATAGCGTTCCGATTCCAACAGCGCATGAACCGCAGTAACGTATCGGAACGGTTTTCGATGCGTTTGATGCTCGTGAGGTTGCGCGGGAATGTTCAAACTTACTTACAATTAGCTATGCAGTTGGATGGATTACGTTAAATTTAATTCGAGACTTTTGGACGGTGGTCGAAGCACGCTTCCTAACTACATCGGTTACTTCGTCCTAAGGATCGGGGACCGACTCCTAACGAAATTTGATGGCTTTATTGGTTCCTGGATTTTCTCAACCTGAGTTTTTCTATTCTTCTTGAACAGCGACAATTATTGAAAGCGAAGACCATATTTTATGAGTTTAACAGGACGAACTGCTGCTTACCCAGAGTAATTTGGTAAACAGATGTGTAAAGGAAAAATGAAGTTATTTATTATCCGCGTCCGGGGTAAATTCAAGGTTTTGAAGGCTATTGAATAGAACCGCAGGCTCTAATACGTCTTCTGGATTAGAGTATAGCTCTAAAGTTAGCATTATAAGAGCACGTTCGAAAAACTTAGCAGTAAGAGCCTTTAAGAAATAAAAATGCGCGCTACGTCCCACACAGCACACGGCGCCTTAAAGGCGCCTGTTTTCGGCCTGTTTTAGGTCTGAGCGCCTGAGCGTCCGGATTGGTAACAAGGCGTCTTTAAGACGCCTTTAAGGCGCCTTTTGGGCGTCTCAAAGGCGCCGTGTAACTACACTTGCGCCATCTATACAAAGTTTCACAGGTGCCTTATAGGCGTCTATAAGACGCCGGAAAGGCGCCTTTTGAGGGACTGTCGAGGGCCTTATAGACGCCTTTACATCGTCTATACTATGAGGTGCATTTCAGTCTCAAAGGGTATTTCAGCGAAAGTGTATTACCGACTCCTAATTTGAAGACTGGACGTAGCGCCCTCTGCTTATGGACAGCGTCCAATTCAAGAACTAAAAGGTATTGAAATGTTGAAAGATTTGTTTGCAGCGAGAATTTGAAACGGGCGGCAGGTGTAGAGAGGTGTACGTGCGTTAGAGGTGTACGAATTTCTTTCCGAAAATCTGTGCGGCAAGTGAGGAGTCATATGGACCCGAATATGGTACATCCTGAGAGTTGGTATTTTATCGGGTCTAAATTAGGCTCAATGCATTGGGACGGTGTTGAAGACGGTTAGCGATACGATTAAAATAAAATCAAATTTGATAAAAATGTATTTCCATTTATTTCATTACAGTACACTTTAAAGTATATCAACCACTGCATTACACTATGTGTGTTTTTACAAATATTGAAAAACTACAATCCATAATATTATTATTCTATTTGTTATAAATTATAAATGAAATTATTATATTTCTGTAGTCAAATTACTGGTGCGTGGATGCGCGAAATGACTTTAGAATGCACTTACAATAAGCTGTGAATATACCTGTAGTTAGTGGGAATATACAAAGCAGAGTATACATAGTGTACACAGAATACACAGATCGCATACGCACTTACAATATACGTACAATACATAAAATATATAAATATAACATACTAGCTTAAAGTACCCGGCGTTGCCCGGGTAAAACTTCGATTATCACGGAGTGTCAAGAGGTCGAAATAAGCGGGAAGGGATGGGGTGTCCAGATTTCATGGTAGCCTATATTTTCCGCGGGGTTCTAGAGAGTAATTATGCAAAATTTGGTTCAGATCGGTTAAAAAAATCGGGATAAAAAGTATCCTACACGTTATTCCTGGTCCTAGACTACGTACATACAAAATTTCAGAAAGATCCGTTGCGTAGTTGCGACGTGATTGAGTAATAAACATGCAATTTAATTAATTTTAATGGAGGGTTTGGCATCTTTTGCAATTGATCCACCTCCTCGTCTTGAATTTGTGCCTGCGCCAATTCTTTCAGATTAATCTCCAGAGGGAGTCTGAAAGATTCTATTCGCGACAATGGATCTGCCACAGTAGTAATACTAGGCGGGTTCTAACGCACTTAAGTTACCAACAATCGATAAGTTACCTACTGTCGGTAAGGAAGGAAATATTAATTTTTAAGGTCCTAATTTGAAATGGAAAAATAATCAGAAATAACCAATAGGGTAGATGTCCCAATTACTGCCAGTGTCCCAATTACTGCCACTTGATTTATTATATGTAATAAAATCGTAACGTATAAAAATAAATGTACAAAAAATAGTTATTATAATAACTATTATAATAACTATTATAATAAATATTATAATAAATATTTTTTGTACATTTATTTTTATACGTTACGATTTTATTACATATAATAAATCAAGTGGCAGTAATTGGGACATCTACCCTATAATAGTTATTATAATAACTATTTTTTGTACATTTATTTTTATACGTTACGATTTTATTACATATAATAAATCAAGTGGCCGTAATTGGGACACTGGCAGTAATTGGGACATCTACCCTATGCGACGGAAATTCCCCCCCAACACAGAGAAATAATTTTTAATCAACGTAGAATCTTAAAATTATGTGACGAGAGAAGGAGGAGGAAGACGGGTAAATAAAATGGAGAAATAATATGCGTTTAAGAAATATATATATTACAAAAAAGAAAAAATATAAAAATAGAATATAATAAAGAATATAAAAATAAAATACGATATAATAATAAAAATAGAAAAATAGAAAAATGCAATATAAAAGAATATAGAAAAAGACAATATATAAAATTTAAAAAAATCAAGAATATAAAATACAATATAAAAGAAAATAAAAGAAAAAAGAAAAATTAAAAATTAAAAGAAATAATAAAAATATAAAAATATAAAAATATAAAAATATAAAAATATAAAAATATAAAAATATAAAAATATAAAAATATAAAAATATAAAAATATAAAAATATAAAAATATAAAAATATAAAAATATAAAAATATAAAAATATAAAAATATAAAAATATAAAAATATAAAAATATAAAAATATAAAAATATAAAAATATAAAAATATAAAAATATAAAAATATAAAAATATAAAAATATAAAAATATAAAAATATAAAAATATAAAAATATAAAAATATAAAAATATAAAAATATAAAAATATAAAAATCAACCGTCGAAATATTTTTTCACAAACCAATATTTTTTTCACAAACCAATTTTTTTTTTCACAAACCAATATTTTTTTCACAAACCAATATGCGACGGAAATTCCCCCCAACGCGGCGGATGACGCCACAGGAAATCCAGTGAGGGCGCGGGGGGGAGTGCGGTGGGGGGAAACATGGGCGCGGGGTGGAGCGGGGAGTGGAAGACCGGTTGCGCGCGCATGAGCCGCGGAATGGGGGAAGCCGGAATCGTGGAGGGGATCAGTCCGGACCGAGTCACCGCGGAGACCTCTCAAGACCGGACCCATCCCCGGAAATTTCCAGAGGGTCGTCCCCTCCCTCTAAAAAATTTCTGAGTCCGAATCTTGTATGAAAAAATCTTTTTCAGACTCGATCCGACCCCAAATATTTTTCTAAACCAATATATAGAGAAATAATTTATTTTTTATTGGATAATGCCGGAAAGATCGGGGAAAATCGCCTTTTTACAAACCAATATGCGACGGAAATTCCCCCCAACGCGGCGGATGACGTCACAGAGATGAAGCTTATCGCGCGATTACGCGTAATTTGACTCCTCTGGAGCAGTCGTGCAGGATGTAATATAATACTTTTTGGAAGCGTCAAATCTTAGAATTATGCGTCATCAGAAACTGCGTCGTATGATTTTGCGCGCTCCAATACAATATAAATATAAATATAAAAGAAAATAAAAGAAAAAATAAAAAGAAAAAAGAAAAAATTAAAAGAAATAATAAAAAGAAAAAAGAAAAATAGAAAGAATAGAAAGAATAGAAAGAATAGAAAAATACAATATAAAAGAATATAAAGACAATATAAAATATAAAAGAATAGAAAGAATATAAAATACAATATAAATATAAATATAAAAGAAAATAAAAGAAAAAATAAAAAGAAAAAAGAAAAAATGAAAAGAAATAATAAAATACAATATAAAAATATAAAAGAATATAAAGAATATAAAGAATATAAAGAATATAAAATACAATATAAAGAATATAAAATACAATATAGTAATAAAAATATAAAAGAAATGAAAAATAATAAAATAAAAAACTATTCGAAAAAAGGCGGTGATGGAGGTGATGGGGGTGATGGCGGTGATGGCGGTGATGGCGGTGATGGCGGTGATGGCGGTGATGGCGGTGATGGCGGTGATAGCGACGGCCTGGATGATATCATTTTCACGGCGCGAAGAACGTACAAATCATAGAAAGAAAGATCCTGAAACATCGAATCTTAAAATTAGGTGGCGAAAGAAGGAGGCGGAAGACGGGTAAATAAAATGGAGAAATAATAAAAAGAAAAATATAAAAAAATATAAAATATAATAAAAATAGAATAGAATAAAGAATATAATAAAATAAAAGAAAAAATTAAAAGAAATAGTAAAAAGAAAAAAGAAAAAAGAAAAATAGAAAGAATAGAAAAATACAATATAAAAGAATATAAAAGACAATATAAAATATAAACGAATATAAAGAATATAAAATACAATATATATATAAATATAAATATAAATATAAATATAAAAGAAAATAAAAGAAAAAAGAAAAAAGAAAAATATGAAAATATAAAATACAATATAAAAATATAAAAGAATATAAAGAATATAAAGAATATAAGATACAATATAGTAATAAAAATATAAAAGAAAAGAAAAATAATAAAATAAAAAAACTATTCGAAAAAAGACGGTGATGGGGGTGATGGGGTGTTGGCGGTGATAGCGACGGCCTGGATGATGTCATTTTCACGGTGTGAAGAAGGAACGAACGAAATATGATTATGCGGCGTCAACAGAAATGTTTTTTCCATACATATATGTGATGGAAATTTTTCCCCAACCCAACCTCTTGCATGTGATGTATAGATGTTCAGAGTGGTTCGATACACGTTCAATACACGTTCAAAGTGGTACGATAGACGTTCAGAGTGGTAACGATAGATGTTCAAAGTGGTACGATAGATGTTCAATATGCAATCAAAGTGGATCGATAGACGTTTGATACACAAAAAATTACTGGGACAGGGTCGAGTCTGAACAAATATTTAAGGTAGAACTTCAGTGACAATCTTACCCAAAAGTTAATCCATTTCCAAGATATTAATGAGGCTTTTTCCTGTGATGAAAACCAGTCAGAAATGGCAATGGTGTATTTTTATCGTAAATTCAGTTGAATTCGCTCTTCTTTTTTATCTTATTAGGCCAATTTATTGAATATTTGATGATTTATCACAAACTTGTTTGTTGGAATGTACCTGACATGCAACTGCTAGAAATGAAATAATCAAACTATAATTTTCCTTTTTACTTACATGAAAAGCAGTGAAAAGTGTGCCAATGTGTTGTATTTGGTGAGTGTTGATCATATATATCTTAATTATATTAATAAAACTCTTATATATACATAATCATCATGAGTCGGAAATTCCTTGCGATCGTGGCAACGTTGCTCAATGAGAAAATATTCTCGTACAGCAGTTGGTAATATTCGCGAACTTCAATCGCGTCGCGTATGTGTCGCTTAACCAACAATCTTTGTTGACATTTTACGCAATTACACAATGGTCAAAATACAATCAGCTCGTCGTTGGAAAGGAAAACCAGTGAAAAATTCTGTATACAACGCTAAACTCCGTGGACGTGCATTGGGGCTTGCCAAAAAACTAAATGTCCCACCACCTGCCTTGATAATCGAGGAAAACAACGATTCGGAAAATGTTATCGAAAACACCAAAGATGCAGAGGAGCAAAATGTTATCGAAAACACCAAAGATGCAGAGGAGCAAAATGATATGTCTCTGTCGGACGGACTACGAATCGTTGATCTTTCAATTTTGGGACAGCAATTGTGGTGCGTTTCTTGTAAGGAATGTTTATCACTGGAAACCATCGAACGCGAAATACGACGAGGACTGGGCTCAATTTTGAGCATACGATGCCACAAGTGCTTGCTTCTAAATGAAGTGACTACCGGCAAGCAGCAATGTCCTCCAGGCAAACGAAATGCATCACGTTTCGACATAAATTACAAAGCAACAATGGGTACGAATCATATGTATTCTTTGTTTGTGCCTAACAAGAATTATAACATACACAATAATTATAAGCAATGACTAAAAATGTCCTATAAATAAAATTTTTCATATCTTCAGGTATCCTGAGTGCTGGCATGGGCTGGACTCATATTAATAAACTTTTCGCGTGTCTAAACATCCCCTGCTTCAACTATAACACTTTCAAAGTTTACGAGAAAGAAGTCGGGAAAGCAGCAGAGCAAGTGGCAAAAAAAAGTTGTGAGGACGCAGCAGCTGTAGAACGAATGCTGACTATTCAAAATGCATCCTCCATTGAAAAATCATTGTAATAATCGCTTTAATGTTACGAGCAAATGTTGAAAGTTTTCCTCTGCCTTTTGCTTTGTCCAAGTATACAGTAAACATTCGTATTAAACCCGACGAACGGGGCTGGGCGGTTGGCGTACGATGCGTTGCGGACACTATTCCGTGCGTCCGATGCCGCATCGTTTATGGAAAACCTCAATAAATTTAATTGAATGCATACTTAGTTATTTCATATCATTTTTCGTTTCCTTCCCAGACCTGAGAACTTCCAGTCCAATTTCCTAATTCCCAATAAACAAACCACTGAGCCCGGGGTAGATGAGTATCCCGTTTCGTTTAATGACGTTGTACGAATTATAATTTCGTACGACATGGGTTGGAGTAGAAGAGGAACAGGACGCGATTATGATAGCTTGAATGGATTCGGAGCGATCGTAGGAACGATGTCGGGGCTGGTACTGGACTACTCAACGTGTAATCGGAAATGCAAAAAATGCGATACCAATGGTGGGAACCCTGATGACCACGATTGCCGTAAAAATTACTTCGGATCAGCCAAAGGCATGGAATCTCATGTGGCTAAAAAACTTATCCTAGAGAGTGAAATACTTAAGGCACAAAATCTGGAGGTCGGGGTATTTATAGGAGACGACGATAGTTCCAGCATTGCACAATGTCGAGCTGCCAGTTCTCATCCAATAATCAAGGAGTCGGATACAAATCATGCGGCTAAAGGAGTCAAGAACCAACTCTATAATATTAAAAAAAAACATAAAGACCTCACAAAAGACGCGATTATTTGGTTGCACCGATGCTTCACCTATGCAGTGAGTCAAAATAAAGGAAAGAGTAAAGAAATGGCGGCTGCCATCTTGTCCATACCCTACCATGCAACCAATGATCACAGCAAATGTGGCGCATGGTGTGGGTATGTACAAAATCAAGATAATTATAAGCACCGGATTGTCCCTGATGGATTTTCAGATCCGCAATTAACAACAGCGCTAAAAGATATTTTTAGTAAACTTGCGGCAAATGCGCAGAAATTCGCTTCTGCGGCTTCCACGAACATAAACGAAAGTTTGAACGCATCAATGGCCAGCTTCGCACCGAAATCAAGATGCTACAGCATGAGTGCATCTGCCGATCACCGCTTTGCATTTACTGTGGCCCAGAAAAATCTTGGAGCAGGATTTACTGAAGCGATTGCAAGGCCTTTACAACTCTCTCCCGGGAAACACCATTTGAGGCACATTAGAAGGAGTAATAAAATTTTAACAAAAAGACGGCAGATGAACACTCCAGCTCATAAAAAAAGGAGAATGGAATTGCAAAAAATGCGAACTGCGTTGCGTCAACGAAAGGAAAATGTGGAGGGCACGATGTACGAGTCAAACTGTTCCCTCTTATTGGAACCAGCAGTGCAATTTGATGACCATCGCCTTTGCGATTCGGAAGAAGCAGCCGATGAAATAAGCCAGATCGCAATTGTCCTCTTGGATTTGGAAACTTCTGGTTTCGACAAAAATTCTTGCATTTTACAAATAGGTGCAAAATGCGGGAATAAATGTTTCGAGACATATGTAAATCCAACAAGACCAATTGCCTCTGCAGTGACAACGGTCAATGGATTAATGAACATACACGGCGATTTATTTTACAATGGAATAAAAGTATCGTCAATTCCTTTGAGAGCAGCTACTGGAGAATTGTTGAACTGGTTGATGTTGATTGGGAAAAAATGCTGCATCGCGACACACAATTTAGGTTTTGATGGGCCAAGATTATTAACAGCTATAAATCAGTTTTCGTTGAAAACAGAATTTTCAGCTGTTGTCGATGGTTTCGTCGATACTTTAAGAGTAATTTCAAATGTTACGGGGCGAAAAACCAAAGGTCAATGTACGATTACGGGGTTGGCGGAACATTATAGTATAGTAACGACTGGCGCACATAATGCTATGCATGATTGTGTTATATTGGACAAAATTTTGAAAAAATGTAAAATCACCAATAGTGTACTGATAGAAAACATGGAAAATTTTGTTGACCAAACCAATTATTGGGACTTAAGTGACATGAAAGATCTTACTCCACTGACACGTAAGAAATTAGTGAAAGCTGGAATTTCCTTAGATATTTTACGAATAACTTATCTTGAAAGTACTGAAAAAGGAGTGGAAAAACTCCTTTCTTCCAAACAAACAGGTCCATTGAAGGGCTTACGAGAAACCACGATTCAGAAAATTGTCAATTTCTGTCAAATTACATTTAGGGAGATAAGATGTTGAAAATATAAATAAAATACTATTATTGAAAATATTGTTATATCGATTTTTTTAATTTCTTACATAGAAATTTGCCCTTTTCGTAATATTATCTTTACTCTACATTTCTTTCACAGTAGAATTTTTCCTTTTTGCATTATCATATAAAATTTATGATTCAAAAATTTGTTGAACTTTGTTTAACCCTTGCCATTTCATCTGGTTTATATTGCAAGGAAATTTTCTACTTTTTGACAAAAGATGAATATGAAAATTATATTCACATGTCTATATATTGATAATTACGCATTTTCATTAAAGATCCCAGGAACTGTCACGAATATGGAACAAAACGCAGAAATGTGCTTCAAATATTCCCGCCTCCAGAGCTGATTGCGGTGTTGCCGCACTTTCACAGTTACTCAGCTGACAATCGAAGAAAAACCAATTTTCCGTGTCCTTTTCTTTCATTTAAAAAAAAACCATCGAATCAATTGTCCGGAATTTTTGTGACAATTTTGTTCAGTGTTTGATCTTTCTGTACACAAAATTTAAAAAACTTTGGCCTATTATTTCACTCTTAACTTTGTAGTTATATTCTCAATATTGCGTCTTCCCATAAGAATACATGTTAAATTCAAAGTTAAATAATTTAAAAACTACCGAATCAACTTTTCTAAAATTTTGCGAGGGGTTTTACTATTGCATAAAGATTCATTCCTGATATTTTCAAAGATTTTCGCTTATTTTGAATGTTACTGAAGTTCATCCTTAACGTTCGACGATCGACGCTTTCATCATGCTGTACGTGAAGTAGTGGTTAGTCCCGCGTGTCTTCGCGCATCGTTGAAACATCGTGTTGTAGGACTTCTTTCCCATGTCGGTTTGTAAATTTCGCAGGCATTTATCGCTCCGTCGCAACATGGCCGCAAACGCCGCGGTCACATCGCATTTGCTTTTCGTTTACAGATACGGTCCACGCGTACTTGCTAAACATACCGATAATCGCGAGATGATGTTGGCGTTGTCGATGTTGTTGTTGTTGGTGTTGTTGTTATCGATGTTGTTGTTGGTGGTGTTAGGAGGAATACAGGCAAACATTTGCGGGTTAGTTCCGAAAAAAAAAAATTAGGACGCGGGTTAGTTATGTGGGATCAGGAACCCCCATAACATAAGAGGCGGATACGGAAGAACGAGGATGGGAAGTCGGCGGTAGCCGAGGTGGTTAAGGCGGCTGGCCAGTGCGCAAATCTAGAGATCGCGGGTTCGAGTCCCGTTGAGGGCGACTTCCTTTTTTCCGTGATCCTACAGTTATGAAAAAATTTCGGCAGCGGATTAGTTCTGAAAAAAATTTTATATTGGGCTAGGTTATACAAAATTTTCAGACCTAGCCCAATATAAAATTTTTTTCAGAACTAATCCGCTGCCGAAATTTTTTCGTAACTAAAACCGCGAGCTAATTTTTTTTTTTCGGAACTAACCCGCAAATGTTTGTATCATCCAGGCCGTCGCTATCACCGCCATCACCCCCATCACCTCCATCACCGCCTTTTTTCGAATAGTTTTTTTATTTTATTATTTTTCTTTTCTTTTATATTTTTATTACTATATTGTATTTTATATTCTTTATATTGTATTTTATATTCTTTATATTCTTTTATATTATTATATTGTATTTTATTATTTCTTTTAATTTTTTATTTTTATTTTTTATTTTATTTTCTTTTATATTTACATTTATATTGTATTTTATATTCTTTATATTCTTTTATATTGTATTTTTCTATTCTTTCTATTTTTCTTTTTTTCTTTTTATTATTTCTTTTAATTTTTTCTTTTTTCTTTTTATTTTTTCTTTTATTTTCTTTTATATTTATATTTATATTGTATTCGAGCGCGCAAAATCATACGACGCAGTTTCTGATGACGCATAATTCTAAGATTTGACGCTTCCAAAAAGTATTATATTACATCCTGCACGACTGCTCCAGAGGAGTCAAATTACGCGTAATCGCGCGATAAGCTTCATCTCTGAGACGTCATCCGCCGCGTTGGGGGGAATTTCCGTCGCATATTGGTTTGTAAAAAGGCGATTTTCCCCGATCTTTCCGGCATTATCCAATAAAAAATAAATTATTTCTCTATATATTGGTTTAGAAAAATATTTGGGGTCGGATCGAGTCTGAAAAAGATTTTTTCATACAAGATTCGGACTCAGAAATTTTTTAGAGGGAGGGGACGACCTTCTGGAAATTTCCGGGGATGGTTCCGGTCTTGAGAGGTCTCCGCGCTGACTCGGTCCGGACTGATCCCCTCCACGATTCCGGCTTCCCCCACTCCGCGGCTTATGCGCGCGCAACCGGTCTTCCACTCCCCGCTCCACCCCGCGCCCTCACTGGATTTCCTGTGACGTCATCCGCCGCGTTGGGGGGAATTTCCGTCTCATATTGGTTTGTGAAAAAAATATTGGTTTGTGAAAAAAATATTGGTCGGTGAAAAAAAAAATTGGTTTGTGAAAAAAATATTGGTTTGTGAAAAAAATATTTCGACGGTTGATTTTTATATTTTATATTTTTATATTTTTATATTTTAATATTTTTATATTTTTATATTTTTATATTTTTATATTTTTATATTTTTAAATTTTTATATTTTTATATTTTTATATTTTTATATTTTTATATTTTTATATTTTTATATTTTTATATTTTTATATTTTTATATTTTTATATTTTTATATTTTTATATTTTTATATTTTTATATTTTTATATTTTTATATTTTTATATTTTTATATTTTTATATTTTTATATTTTTATATTTTTATATTTTTATATTTTTATATTTTTATATTTTTATATTTTTATATTTTTATTATTTCTTTTAATTTTTCTTTTTTCTTTTTTCTTTTTTCTTTTATTTTCTTTTATATTGTATTTTATATTCTTGATTTTTTTTAATTTTATATATTGTCTTTTTCTATATTCTTTTATATTACATTTTTCTATTTTTCTATTTTTATTATTATATCGTATTTTATTTTTATATTCTTTATTATATTCTATTTTTATATTTTTTCTTTTTTGTAATATATATATTTCTTAAACGCATATTATTTCTCCATTTTATTTACCCGTCTTCCTCCTCCTTCTCTCGTCACATAATTTTAAGATTCTACGTTGATTAAAAATTACTTCTCTGTGTTGGGGAGGAATTTCCGTCGCATATTGGTTATTTCTGATTATTTTTCCATTTCAAATTAGGATCTTAAAAATTAATATTTCCTTCCTTACCGACAGTAGGCAACTTAAAATTAATATTTCCTTCCTTGCCGACAATAGGTAACTTATCGACTGTTGGTAACTTAAGTGCGTTAGAACCCGCCTAGTATTACTACTTGCCACAACATTGTTTAGACCCGGAATATGTTCTATTACTCTCTCTCTCTCTCTCGCTGTCGCTCCTCACGCGCTACTAAGGCAAACCCACGAAATTCGTACTACAAGTAGAGCTGTTCAAAAACCGAGTCGAGCTAGGTACCCGAAAGAACCGAGCGGTTCGGATAGAACTAAACATCAGCGGAAACAAGAAACTAACCGTATCCACGCGTGAAAAATACTTACCTGTGAGAGTCTGGTTGCCAGATGTGTAGCTTGGCTATAGCCCGACTCACCCAGGACCTCGGGGGAAAAACCCGAGAGTATGCCGACAAGCGAAACTTCCTTTACCTGCGAACGGAGGCATGATAGCGACGAAGCCGCTACACGTTATTATAGTATGTTGGAATTCAGTGATGGGACTGATACCATATTAATACATATCGATACCGTTCTGCAAATTCAGATCTGGTCTTGACACATATCAAACTCGAAGGTATCAAAAGGATTCGATATTTCTTATTTTGAGAAGTTAAATTCGTTTATTCGTTTACAATCGGGCATAACTTATTTCCGAATCATTCTTCGGGAAACATTTGCCTACCTGATGTGGAAATAGGGGGCAATCGACAACGTGCCGTTTTTTTTTTTTGCCAGTGGTAATAAGAAGAGGGGCGTAGAGGATCTCTTCTTCTTACCACCGGCACGCCGGAACGGAACTGATACTGAACGGATATGTGTGCGCAGACCTTTAAGGTCTAAACACACATATCCGTTCCGTCTCAGTTCCGTGTCAGTGTGCCATTGGTAAGAAGAAGAAGGGCGTAGAGGGTCTCTTCTTCTTACCAATGGCACACTGACACGGTACTGAGACGGAACGGATATGTGTGCGCAGACCTTTAATGTGGCCTAGGGCAGTCGGTGTGCCCTCGAGCTCGACTGTGATATGCTCACTCCCCACCCCTCGGTATAAGGTCTCGTGGTGGAGAACTCTATGACTGCAGAGGCCGTATGCCCATTTTGTTTTCTCCAAGGAAAATATGGTATTGTCTCGAGCTGCCCATTGTTGCCCCAACACGGTCACCGGTAAGGCCTAGTTTATGCTTTTATGACACCCCCGACAGCTAAATGATCGCTTGGCCGCGACTTACGTATACAGCTCCGTTACTGTGTGCGTTAGCGACCTCAAGCGGTGGGTTAAAATTGACACAGGCACAGGATACGGAGGGTTAATTGAGATTTTAAAAATGTTTAAATTTTTGTATGCAAGAATAATAATTTTGTTCAAAGTTATAATGATAGCAGTAAGAAGGGTTTAAAAAAGTTTGTTGCTGGCGAACATGATTCTGGCTGTCGTAGTCATCCGAAACAAAAAGCGCAAAATGTTTTTTAATCTATGCTCAGCTCGAGCTCGAATGTGCGCTCGCGCCCGTAATTGGAGGTCCTCTGCACCCCTGGCCTTGGCGCAAAGAAACGAAGAAATTTCGCTTCAAAAATACCAAATTTCCAGCTGTAAATCGCCTGCCCCGCCAGGACTGTTTAGCTTACGCACCCCCTTTCGAAGCCAGATACAGCGTAAGTCCCCACCGTAAAACCCTCGAAGGTAGAACAGCATGGGCCCCTCCGCCCTTGACTATACTTATACCTATTAAAAATCACGTTGACTGGAACAGTTTGTACATACATACTAATGTGTATAAAGAAATTAAATGGATTGGCGCACGGTGAGGCAAAAGCCCACCAACACTTGGCATTAATTCACCAATACCTTCTATAAGATTCTGTTGGTTTTAATTTCATTCAGGAAGCGTGTTACTGGATAAATTAAAGTAATTAACATTACTTTTACTGTTCTCTCATAGAAACAACGTCTTTTTGTACATTTAACAAGCGTTCGACAAGATGTAGTCAAGTAGGGCTTGTAACTTTACTTCTGCAAAAGTAGACGTTATATTCACGTTGGATCAATGATGCAATGGAAGTTCAAACAAATATAATGAACATTTGCAAAGGCAGGGCTTGCAGTCGCGATTAACACAGCCAGAACAACCAACGACACACTGTATTAGGTATATAATTAACAATTACTTCTGCGATACAGTCCACAGTGTATTTGGACGCTAAACGAGGTGTGATATTCCCTGGAGAGTTTAAACTTTTGCCCACAAAAAAAAACGGGTTTTCTGCCCACTGTGCGCCGCACGCGAAGACGCCTAGACCTGACCTGTGATTTTTCCAATATTACCGGGCACGCGCCGCCGACGACCCTCACGATTTCCTGTCTCTGCTTATTGTCACCCCCCTGTAACTCAGGTCGTTGCCAACACGTGCAGCGCAGATTTGCGGAAAAGACGTTCGGTCACTGCGATGTAACGTTCGGCTGTTCAGGAACAACTGACGTGAGGTCCCTGAGGGGAGAGCGGCGTCCCCTCAAGTATAGGATAGGTGGGGGTTCTACTCTACAGATTAAAGATTTAAATCTAAGGCTTTTAAACTCAACAATACTTATTTATTTAATAAAACTTACTCTAATAACAATAACGATTAATTAATATTGCTTACAACTATGAGTAATATTCTTATTTTTGGGTTTTATGTGTTTTTTATGTTTAATACGCTAGTTAATATGTAATATATGTATTGTGTTATGTACTTCTGCAGTAAGATCGGTCTGCTGCCGTTTCCAGAGCGGGTCCCAATTCTTTTGGCAGAGTTTTTAGTCTAGGCTTCTGCAGTAAGATCGGTCTGCTGCCGTTTCCGGAGCGGGTCCCAATTCTTTTGGCAGAGTTTTTATTCTAGGGTTCTGTAGACTTTGCCTTCGCTAAGCGGTTAAGCTGCTACCTACTAATAGGAGGAACGCTTGAAACCGCCGTGAAGACAAAGTTCTCAACCTTCAAATGGTAGGTCCAAAGAGGAGCACCCGTACCTTTTTAACACTGAGAACCAGTCGCTACCGTTTCCGGAGCGTGCTGAAATTCTGCTGGATGGTACTTAAGCTGCCTCCAGGCACTAGCATTCGTTGGTCGCAAGAACGTATTCGAATGAGCGCGCTGTGTGCTGCGCGCGTCACCTTTTATACCCGAGAATTGGCGGGCTGGCGCATGCGCAGTGAGTCGCTATTTGTTATTTCATATTTTGCTCGCTTATTACATTATAGTTTGTTCTATGTTTTTGTCAGTATCTATAATTAATTATTCTTAACACTTCTATAATATTTGTTTCTCCAATATTCGCTTAAATTATAAATTATGTACAAAAGTCTTTACAATGCGTTTGCGTGGTAATGGAATACAGTTGTATGGTAATGAAGATCGGTTCTGTTTTACCGACAGTTGGTTTTTACCGGTTTGAGTCCCCGTGGGACGTTACAGCGAGGTGAAAGTTTTAAGACTCAACCCCCTGAAACACAAACTCCCCCTAATTTCACGTGAACAACGTCATATTCGATTTTGAACAGAATCCCAAAGATCGAGTTATAAAAGTGATCAATTTGGCGCGGCATTAGGCACTCTAAAGGCCACCATACACGCTCATTCTTGCCCGTTCGATTTACACACTTGCATACACTCAAAAGTTGTAATGCAACACGGAGCGCGTGTGTCAATTGTCTGGCATGAACGCAATCACCGCGAGGTTGATTTATCTGGGTTTCGATTTGCCGCAAATCAAAATTAACAGGAAGTGTGGGCCACCGGCAAACGGATTTAAAATTATTGACACGTGTAATTTGTTGAGAGAATTTATCGAATCGCACAAAGAAAATCAATGCATTTGGAAAATTAAATCTAAAGATTGTTTGGACAAAAATAAAAAAAAACTGTTTATAATATCTTAAAAAATAAATTAAAGGAATTAGATCAGGATACGAATAAAGATGCAGTAGTAATTCTGCTCTTTTCAGTAACGGCACTCTCTTCTTTGACCACTACTGTACTCGAGATCATTGCTTCTTTTTATTAGCGTTTTTTTTCCGGGTTTAAAGGGCCGATTTTTCAGCCGATTTCGTGATCTCTTTTCTGGGCGACGAAGAAAGATACGTCATTGATGCCTCGTATACCTACACTTTCATTCATCTTTTGGCAGTTTAAAATCATGAAGGATGATTTAAAATCTTTACAACTTTCAGAATTATAAGCGTCGTCATCCGAACACATCCTTGTTGACTTGTCCCAAGGCTAGCGGCGTTTCCATTGGGCAGAAAAAAGAGAACCGAGGGTTTTTTTAATCCTTACGAGTGTCGCTAACGCCCTTACCACGACCAGAAATTTGAAAAAAATCTACAAAATGGAAGTCGGTTAAAGATAAAATACGTTTTCTCATGCAGTTTTTTAACTTTTAGGTGGCTCAAAAAACATCGATGTTCAGAAAATATTGATCTGATTTCTGTAATGGCGATAGCGACACTCATAAGGATTAAAAAAACGTTTGGTTCAATATTTTCTGCTTGTCTGCTTCAAAGAGCTTTTCTGGAAATTCTTCAGAGGTATCCTGGAGTATACATATCCGTCGGCAGGATGAGGGTTGTGCCGCGTAGTGGGGGGTGGCGAGGATTCCTTGTAGCCTACAGGTAGTAAGGAAACTGCGGCAGTTATCGTAGAACCATCCACGGGGACGCACGCTATTTTTCGCTACTTTTCATACGTTTTTAACATATTTTTTCATTTTATTGTTAGTCTGTAGTTTATTCCTAGTTTATTTCTTATACATACTTAGTTATAGTGTATTTTATCGTGTTTTTCTTGTATTTCTATCGTATTTCTATCGTATTTCTATCGTATTTCTATCGTATTTTTATCGTGTTTTATCGTAGTTTTATCGTGTTTTATCGTATTTTTATCGTGTTTTTGTCGTATTTTTTTATAGTATTTTTATTGTGTTTTGTTTATTAGTAGTCTACGTATTTAAAGTTAGTGTGTTTAGTGTGTTTCTTTGGCGTTTGGTTTGGAATACATACATATATTCTGCAGGTAAGTTCTAAATCTCTATATTTCTGAAACCAGTGTTGCATTTTGTTTTTTTCTACATTACAGTCAGCTTATTTCTATTTTTTTCATTACTTTAAGGGGGAACACCACTGTGACGGCCGGAAAAATGAGCCCATTTTTAAATTTTTTTTTAAGGAATAACTTACAGTTTTATTATAAAATTGTTATTACCTATCTTTAGAACAATGTCTTAAGAGACTATAAAAAATAAAGTAATAGAAAAACATGCATAGATTTCCATATACAGTTAATCTCCTACACCCCTCACAAGAAAAATATAGGTCGCTTATCGAAACGATATCTCTGGAACGGCAACTCTGAAATCAAATTTTTTTTTAATATAATCGGTATGAGTGTAGTGTTCCGTTTATAAAATTTATTTTCGTTATTTCTTCGATACAAAATTGTACTGAATTCGTTAATGTTTGATCATTTTTAATTATAGGTAAATGAATTTGCAAAGTATGGGGGAGGGAATACATACGATTTTACGAAAAGGGTTTTGTCCTCCATTCTTGATAACGACGTGGCGCTTATGTTCAGCTGGCTGGGAAGGCAGGCGAAGGAACCGTTCCACAAATTAAAATTGGCTCAAGTGGTTATAGGTATGTAATTATCACCCAAATTTCATCATAGCTAATACTGATTAATGTAGAATTCAATATATCGTGTGCTGTCTGTGTATATATATGTAATGTCTTATTGATATTCTTGTTTAAGGTGCTGCGGAAAAAAGCAAAATCACGGCAAACAGGAAGGAAACGGAGTCATCGATCTAAAAATGGCTGAAGCGTGCCTGCAACAGGAAAGCTGCGAAAAAATAATAATAATAATAATAATAAATTTAACCTAAGGGCAGAGCCGTCCTTAGAGTTTGCGGGGCCCGGGGCAACAGTCGATATTATTGAAAACATCTAATTGAAAACAGATTGCGTCTTTACTTCATGCGCCACTTAGGCTTGCCGAAAATCTATTCTAGAAAAATTGATAATCTGACAATTATACTTAATTCATTTAATTTTTAGAAAATGAAGTCCCTAAGCGCGGGGCCCGGGGCCAGGGCCCCGTTTGCCCGGTGATAAGGGCGGCTCTGCCTAAGGGTTAACCTTAAGAGGGGGTAGTGGACTATTGGACACGTAAAATCGTTAGTTTTTTTACGCTAAATTATTTTGATACCAAACAATCGTTATAGTCGTACTTTTGACAATCTATTGTGGGCACGTTTGCGACTATACACAAAAAGAAAAATTGTCGAAGTTATTAATCGTTGAAGATAGTCCTGTACGGCGCGCCCCGCTGCAGGTAGTGTACATCGATTCAGGTGAACCAGTAATATGAAAGCAAAATACTTTCAGGTGATTATTCTATACACCAATATTTACAGAGTGGAAACTTGCCGATGAATTTGAACAAAAATTGTGAAAGTTACACACGAATCCCACATTTTTACGGAAAAAATCGTCTTTAATCAGTTTAAAATCTTTTACAAACATCCAATGTTGATGCGGCGATTCCACTCTGTAGAGGAAGGAATTCTATAGGTCCAGTAAAAATTTCACTTTATCCTTTGTATTTAAATATGATTTTTTTTCTGTTCGCAACGTACGTTAAAAGTATTGAATTCGATTCGTGAATATTCAAAGTATCCTGCTGATGGTTTCGATGATGTATATCATAACGTATAATTAAGTAATTAATAAATTTTTCACGTGTGTCAGCTACAAATCCGTGAAAAAGTAGTTTTTTGTTACCGAACTTAAGAACGGCCAAATTTTAAGTATTAAGTATTTCTTGCACGAGTATATTAATGTAAGAAAAATATATTCAAATAAGTTAAAAAATAATTGTAAACTGTTTGTACATTGTTTTGTACTTATAATTTTATAAACATTCTTTTCTAATGCAGTTAGTAGTTGGGACATTAGATTAAACTAATCCATCTATAATTATTAATTTATTTTTACTTAAAAATAGACCATTTTTATAAACATAATGTTAATTGTAATAACCAATCCCAGTATAATTTTGGAACTGGCTACATCACTGCCGCCGTCCGCTTGGAGAGAATACTGGCACGCGACCGCCGTCCGCATAGAGAAATTGTTAAATTCGGCGCCGTCGCTGAAGCGTTAAGTGTCTTTATATGTATATTCAGTATATTCTGTACATTTTGTATACTTTGCATACTTACATGTGTATCACCTAGCTATACTTCTTATGTAAGTGCATTCTGTATTCATTGCGTGCCCCCGTAAATAAAAAAAATGTGCCCCCGTATAAGAAACAAGTAATATAACACAAGTTTTGTATAAGTATACAGGGTGTCCCAAAAATGTCGCGTTTCCTTGAAAGGGGTGACTCAGGGGGTGATTTGAAACAACTTTTTCCTTAGGGAAAATATTGTCCGAAGCTTCGTTAAGGAGATATTAAGCAAAAACCCCGACCAATCAGAGCGCGCGCCTTCCGCCTGAGTTCCCGCGGTAGCGTTGGCTACGAGGTAGGCGACCGCGCTTGTGCTACGAACGTACGAACAAGCAAGTCGGCATGCATCGAAGGAAACCGCGTTACACATTTTTTTTTTAAAGCAGAATCTTAAATAAGAATAATTTGAAGTGAGAGGACAAGAAGTACGTAAATTTCGTTTTTAAATAAGGCATAAACGAAAAGCTAACGTAACAGAAAATGTACGACAAGTGATCGTAATTCGTTATTGAGGTAAAAATCCGTAGTTTAAGAACGGCCAACACAACTAAATTTAAAAAATAATATTAGGTGTATGAATAAATTCTTTCCGACTGGAATTTCTATCGCGGTGGTATTCAGAAGCTGCCAGAAAAAATGGCAAAAGGTAATGAACAATAATGGAAATTATTGCGATGATCGAGTTGTTTTCATATTTTTTAAATCGAACTGTTATTGTACCCTAAAATCGGAAAGAATTTATTTTCACACCTAATAATCACCAATAAATTAAAGAAAACTCACCCTTTCGGACATTCCTTTCCTTGCTTTCCTTCCCTTTCCGGAAACCTGTGTCACTGGGTCACTGTACCGATCCTGGTTATCAGTGGACGAAAAGATTTATGGTTGGGTAGCGCCCAGTGCTCAGCTGATCACACTGCGTCCGGGTTAATGTACCGAATATTCACTTCACTGCACGGCTACTAACACTGATCACTGAATTTATTTTTCACGGAACGTGTTGTTCCTACGTTATAAAAATTGGTGGCTGCGAAAGGGGCCGATTACTGTTAATTACTGGGACGAGATTAATACTATTACCCGGCGAAAAGAAAACTCGTGGCAGACTGTCTCGGGCTGTGCAGTCCGCTGCTGTGACGATTGGTCGAGTCACCTATTTGGGCACACTTTTAAAGACGGGACACACGTATTTTGGTTATTGGCTGAAGTTGCCACATACATTGTCACACCGCGCGACGAAGAGATCGAACGAAACACGAGATCGAGTGGGATAGAGCGATTTGACCAAGCGTAGCCTACGCTTTTGTTTTGACGATCGTCGGTTGGATCCGTATCTGATCGCTGCACAGCAGCGGACTGCACAGCCCGAGACAGTCTGCCACGAGTTTTCGTTTCGCCGGGTAATAGGTAGTAGTAATCTCGTCCCAGTAATTAACAGTAATCGGCCCCTTTCGCGGCCACCAATTTTTATAACGTAGGAACAACACGTTCCGTGAAAAATAAATTCAGTGATCAGTGTTAGTAGCCGTGCAGTGAAGTGAATATTCGGTACATTGACCCTGCGATCAGCTGAGCACTGGACGCCGATGACCAGGATCGGTACAGTGGCCTAGTGACACAGGTTTCCGAAAAGGGAAGGAAAGCAAGGAAAGGAATGTCCGAAAGGGTGAGTTTTCTTTAATTTATTGGTGATTATTAGGTGTGAAAATAAATTCTTTCCGATTTTAGGGTACAATAACAGTTCGATTTAAAAAATATGAAAACAACTCGATCATCGCAATAATTTCCATTATTGTTCATTACCTTTTGCCATTTTTCTGGCAGCTTCTGAATACCACCGCGATAGAAATTCCAGTCGGAAAGAATTTATTCATACACCTAATATTATTTTTTAAATTTAGTTGTGTTGGCCGTTCTTAAACTACGGATTTTTACCTCAATAACGAATTACGATCACTTGTCGTACATTTTCTGTTACGTTAGCTTTTCGTTTATGCCTTATTTAAAAACGAAATTTACGTACTTCTTGTCCTCTCACTTCAAATTATTCTTATTTAAGATTCTGCTTTAAAAAAAAGATGTGTAACGCGGTTTTCTTCGATGCATGCCGACTTGCTTGTTCGTACGTTCGTAGCACAAGCGCGGTCGCCTACCTCGTAGCCAACGCTACCGCGGGAACTCAGGTGGAAGGCGCGCGCTCTGATTGGTCGGGGTTTTTGCTTAATATCTCCTTAACGAAGCTTCGGACAATATTTTCCCTAAGGAAAAAGTTGTTTCAAATCACCCCCTGAGTCACCCCTTTCAAGGAAACGCGACATTTTTGGGACACCCTGTAGCCCTTAAATATTTGTAAACACACTGTGATTTATATATTTTATAAAAAGCATGGTATGTAATAGTAATAATGATAAAAAAAATAAATTATATACGTGTCCAACTGAGAACCTCCTTGTTTTTTCAAGTATCTGTAAACAAATTTTAAATAAATAAACAATGAAAATGAATTTTTATCGAGTCTGATTTCATTTTGATAACCCTTTGTTTTATTAAATTTATATTATAATTAATCAGTATCGATAACCATCGTAAATACGCCCTAATGGCGATTTTTAAACAGCTGCATTCAACCTAATTTATCGATAATTAAGACGCCTGTCAGTCCTAATCCAGGCCTGCTTAAGGCGTCTTTAAGGCGCCTATTCCAGGCGTCTTTAAGACGCCTGTTCCAGGCACCTTTTAGGCGCCCGTTTCAGGCGCCTTTAAGACGCCTGTCAATCCTAATTCAGGCGTCTTAAAGGCGCCTTTAAGGCATCCCGTTTGGTAACATCAGACGCTCCGAAGGCGCATATTTGACGCTCGCGGGACACTCGCGGCGCCTTTAAGGCGCCTCGAACGCCTGGGCCTACAGTGGGTCCAGGGACAGTGTGGCCAATGTGTTCCTTGCCGCTGATTGGTGCCGCCATTTTCAGGCAACTTCCGGCAGCTCTTATGTATAGATCAGTATACATATATACTTACACATCCTCAAATTGGCTACTCCAAATTTTGACAGCTTACAGTCAGGTTATAACCTGACGAGTGTCAAATATGGTAACCTGTCAAAAATTGAGATGCCACGTGTATCTACATATTTTTTAATAAATTATTGAATATAACTACTATGTAATAGACTATGATTAATAAAGTATTCGAACTACAAGTCATACATTTATTTTTTAAGTATTTATTGAAGTATAATCAAATTATAATTATATGAGCTTTACTTATAAACATTTGTGTATCTACATATTTTTTAATAATTATAAACTATATAATTATATAATTATATATAAATTATATATAATTATAAACTGATATAAACTATAAAATATTTATCTAAGTTTTCATTAATAAAATTAAATATTAAGTTTATACATACACGTCACTATATAAGACATGATTCCACGCTTTTCAAATATCGCGCGCGCTTGACCTGGCTGGAACTGAAAATGGCGGCTTCCGGCTCATTGGCCACACTGTCCCTGGACCCACTGTACCTGGGACCAGGCGCCTGTGTGCTGTGTGGGGTATTTGCTTCCTTCCTCATCTTTCGTTTCCACCCTGCCTAAAACCTTCTAGGGATGTGTTGTTCGCTTCGAAATTGAGACCGTTACGTTGGTTGCAATTCATACCGCGAGTGCAGAGATGGCAGTACCAATTTCGTAGAATTCCCTAGAATCCTCCAACTTCTAGCTCATAATGCGTGCAGCAAGTGCAGAAAATAAAAGCATGGGCAGTCAATCCCAGATAGCACTCGACGTCTATGAGCCGTCTTTAAGACGTCTGTTTCAGACATTCAAGACGTCTTAAAGACGTCTGCTATTTTCTGAAAGACGTCTTAAAGACGTCTATAGACATTTTTGAATGTCCTGAGTCAGTAAACCGTACGTCTTTAAGACGTCTCTTGAACAATTTGTAGACGTCTTTGTAAGACGTCTTTGAGACGTCTTATAAACGCCCTGTAGACGTCTTTTAAACTTCGCGTAGACGTCCATTTCAAATTTTCAAGACGTCTTAAAGACGTCTGCTATTTTCTGAAAGACGTCTTAAAGACGTCTATATACATTTTTGAATGTCCTGAGTCAGGAAACCGTACGTCTTTAAGACGCCTTTTAAACGCCTTGTAGACGTCTATAAGACGTCTTTAAGTGGTCGTGAAGACGTCTTAAAGACGTCCATTTCAGACTTTCACGACGCCTCAAAGACGTCTTCGTAAGGTCTTGATTAGGCCTACTGCAGCTCTTTAAAGAGATATTAGAGATATTAAGCGTGACTTGATTCGTGTTAATGAAATTAAGTATTTTGAAAAAAGAAGCCCGTCGAGTAGCTGCTCTTGTCCTCATTTGAGAGAGTCAATTTTCATGGTGCTCAATATTTTCGTTTCTTCATAAAAAAGAAGAACGTCTTGCAATAGCGAATGATCGAGACATTTTTTGGCGTATTCAAGTCGAAAATATAAATTTCCTTCTGCAAAAAACGCCGGTACTAGAGAGTGACGGTATATGATCTGCCCGGCTCTCTTATAGGCATGACTGCTGTATACCACCTGCGAGAAACGCTCGGCCCGGTCGCCGCCTGGCGGTCGCGTACTATCCATGCGTCTTTAAGACATCTAAACGAAGTCGTTTAAAAAACGTCTTGGCATGGACGTCTTAGAGACGTCCTAAACACTTACTCGGACAGACGTCTTAGAAATGTCTCCGCACAGACGTCTTAAAGACGTCTTAATATGGTCTAAGACGTTCAGACCAAAAACAGACGTAAAATGTATGTCTAGAAGACGTCGTGTGCTATCTGGGTAATAATACAAATAAAACTAATTGGTACTAAGTAAACGAAATAAATTGTTATTGAGTTTGATTATATTCTGAAAACCATTTACATACTTCCTTAAAACATTAAACCGTACCAATACGATTTGGACGTAACAAAAAGACGTTTTAAACACGTTCAGAAGAGGTGCAAAGTAATAAAACATGATGTAAGGCGTTCAGGCCAAAAATGGACTTTTCTAAGAAGTCGTGTGCTATGTGGGATTTGATGTGTGTGTGTGTGTGTGTGTGTGTGTGTGTGTGTGTGTGTGTGTGTGTGTGTGTGTGTGTGTGTGTGTGTGTGTGTGTGTGTGTGTGTGTGTGTGTGTGTGTGTGTGTGTGTGTGTGTGTGTGTGTGTGTGTGTCAAGCGTCGTATCCCAGATAGCACACGACGTCTTTAGGACGTCCATTTTACGTTTATTTTTGGTCTGAACGTCTTAGACCATATTAAGACATCTGTAAGACGTCTACGCGGAGACATTTTTAAGACGTCTCAACACAGTCGTCTTAAAAATGTATCCGCACAGACGTCTTAAAGACGTCTCAACACAGTCGTTTAAAAGACGTCCTGTTACAGTCGTTTAAAAGACGTCCTGTTACAGACGCCTTAAAGACGTCTGTAGACAGACGTCTTAGAAATGTCTCCGCGCAGACATCTTAAAGACGTCTCAACACAGTCGTTTAAAAGACGTCCTGTTACAGACGCCTTAAAGACGTCTCAATACAGTCGTTTAAAATACGTCCTGTTACAGACGCCTTAAAGACGTCTCAACACAGTCGTTTAAAAGACGTCCTGTTACAGACGCCTTAAAGACGTCTTAGAAATGTCTCCGCGCAGACATCTTAAAGACGTCTCAACACAGTCGTTTAAAAGACGTCCTGTTACAGACGCTTTAAAGGCATCTCAATACAGTCGTTTAAAAGACGTCCTGTTACAGACGTCTTAAAGACGTCTGTAGACAGACGTCTTAGAAATGTCTGTAGACAGACGTCTTAGAAATGTCTCCGCGCAGACGTCTTAAAGACGTCTTAATATGGTCTAAGACGTTCAGATCAAAAACAGACGTAAAATGGACGTCTTAAAGACGTCGTGTGCTATCTGGGACGCGCATATTACGCGCATTCGTATTTGTCGCTTTACGTGTGCTTCTGTATTTCGAATTCGAATACTGCAAACAGGGGAAAGTAGGGTACTTCCGGCTATATAAGAAAGAAACGCTATAAAATTTGAGCAACTTACACATTTGCTAGTTTTTTTATATGAATTGATAGTTTGAAGTGTCTAGATTTTATTAGTATGACCGAGAAAACATAAATTTACGTTGTAACAAAGTTGGAAGCAATAACACAAAAAAGTTCATTTGACTGGAATTACGGAATTAACTTGGGGTAATTCCGGCCATGATTTTTCTTTGCAAAAGAAGTGAGAAAACTGTTAAATTAATAAAAAAAATATTATTTTTTTGTTTTAAAATTAATTACCACATGAATCACAAATGTATTCTTCAGGGGTATTCCATCCTGAACATTCTTCATATGCCCATGGACCACATGGCTATATAATTGTATATAAATCGCGAATTTTTTACTTTTTCTTACAAGGCGGGGGAACTCACGTAGCGTCTTATGTGATATTTTATAACCTAATTTTCAATAAATCATAATTCTATCATTAATGTTCCAGAAAAGTAGTTTCAGTTTAAATTTCCAGAGACCGGGAAACTTTTTTATAAATAATATAGAATTGGAACACGATTTCTGTTCCCCGAGAATCGATTCCATAGGATCGACCTATACTGTAAAATCGATCAAAAAAATCGAACATTATGGTGCAAAAGATCGATCTTTCGATTGGCCCCCTTCTCAAAGTGACAGAAAATATAACCTACATACATGCTAATTACATGACAATAAATATTTATTGGAAATTTCGTTCTTTTACGCTACATTTGTCAACTTCTCATGTCTTAACATCCTTCCAAAATATTATTATTACGCCGCAACGGTATCTTTATGAAATCGGGTATAGCGTATAGGTTATATTTTCTGTCACTTTGGGGAGCGAATTAGGAAGTTGTGGAGTGTAATTATTCGTGATTAAGAAATCAAAATTTCCATTCATAACGTCATTTTCTGAGTATATTTCATCAAAATAGTAAGTTTTAGCTTAATTTGTTCATGTTTACCAAATTCGTGCGTTTTATTACATTCTAATTGATTTTAGCTTCAATTTTTAGGTTTACAGATTTAAATGCTTGATAGGATGACCTTATACCCGATTCCATAAAGATACCGTTGCGGCGTAACAATAATATTTTGGAATGATGTTAAATTATAAAAAATTGACAAATGTAGCGTAAAAGAACGAAATATCCAATAAACATTTATTGTCATGTAGCATATCTATAGGTTATATTTTCTATCCTTTCGAGAAGGGGACCACATAATTTCAACGCGCGTTACGAAGAGTAACACGTTTCATTTTTTTTTTACGGATAACTGCATGTAGAAAAAATGAAACGTGCTACTTTTCGTAACGCGCGTCGATTTGGTGTATGTTTTTCAAAGCGTACGTAAAGAGACAAATACGCATGCGCGCATCAACTGCACGCTTCATGCGCTAGAGGTGGGAGAATTCTAGGGAATCGTATGCTCCACCAACGCCACCAATGCACGCATAGACTGACACGGAACGGTTTTCTCTGCAGTCTATGCGCATAATGCGTCACATGGAATGCACCCAACGTTTGCGCAACTGAACTACTAGCATCGCGCAAAACTTTGAACTCAAATTTCTCGAAAACGAAGACCCATTTTGATAAAACCCTTAATCGTTTTGTAACACTAGGTGTGTACTACAATGTCCACCTAGTCTCATTCCAGAACCGATTGCAGAAGGTGTGCCTTCCCCTTGTTAGTATGCCCCACCAGTGTTCACAGGAAATTCCCTTCCGTAGTTTAAACCACGGTGTAATACACAGGTGTTTCGACTCCTGTTCAGAATGTGTGACATTTTCGTCCTAGTTCTTCTGGAGGCCGCTAGATTGGCGCTCGAGGACAAAAGGCAGTAGTGATCCTCTAGCCCAGATAGCACAACGTCTCGTAAAGTCTTAAAGACGTCCAAAAGGCGTCTTAAAGACGTCTTAAAGACGTCTTGTTACAAATCAAGACGTTCAGACCTAAAATCAGAGTTGGGCAAAAGTTTATCTAAATAAAAATCTCAAATAACGAACAAAAGATAAATAATTTTTATTCGTTATTCGAGGCTCGAATAATCGAAGTTATCTTTATTCGAAGAGCAACGAATAAATAATTTTATTCGATGAGAATTTATTCGACGAATAAAGATAATTTTTTTAATCGATGAGAATTTATTCGGCGAATAGAGATAATTTTTTTATTGGCTGAAAATTTATCCGCCGAATGAAGATAATTTTTTTATTCGATGAAAATTTATTCGACGAATAACGATAGTTTTTTATTCGAAGGTTTTATTTGAATAAAGCCACGAATAACTTTCGTCAGCGTCGAGCGTGTTTATTCGAGCCGCCGAGGGTCGAGCACGGCCGAGAGGCGACTTAGGGTCTTGTATGGTGACTGACGCACGCGTTATCTTACAATGTAGTATCGTGCAATGACGAAAATCTCAATTTACATAATTTTCATCCTATATTTTTGAAAATAATACCAATGGACTGGTGAGGTTTTTCCGACGAAAATAAGCCAAAACATGACACAATTTCAATATATTATCCTGAATAAACTAATCCAATTTACAGACAATTACAAAAGTCTACATACATTACGTGATTTTACAATGCTTCAGAAAATACAGGAATGTCTTTTGTGATGCTGTACTTTATATTTATCAATATTTTATTATTAACTCCTTAAGTGTATTATCGTTTCAAAATATTTGTTACTTTAATTATTAAACGATTTAATAACTTCATTATTTTTTAAACTTGTGTGCTTCTATAAAAGTATAAACATTACAGACGTAGGGAGTGTTTTATTGCGATTTATTCAAGAATTAAAAGAATTAAAATCTCCTTGCAAGAATTAAATGGTCCACGAAATTTATTCAAATATTGATACACCTCTAGAATAGCATTGGAATAAAAATAAATATTTGTTACCACCAGAAAGAGAACCAGATGGAAATAAAAGAAATTATTTATTATAAAAAAAAACCCGACTGCGAGTATGTTTTAAAAAATAATACAACAAGTCCATACTGCAGGAAAGTTAGAATCAGAATTGATCTTCATACATGGTAATCCAATTGTTCAGGAAATGCTGCATCTTAACGCCATCTCCCAGGCGTATCGCTAATTAGATAATGGCACCGGTCCGCTGACTCATGTGGAGCGCCGAAAACGGCCCCTTCCATCGCCTTACAACCGATGGAAGGGGGGACTGCTTCTGCCTTCCAGGAAATCGGGCCGATTTCCTGGATCACGGTCTGTAAACGACACTTGTCGACGAGCCGTCTTCAAAGTCACGGTGTTTGGATCACTTTGCTTTATTGGATTCGGGCCGAATCCACGCGCTTTGTCAGTCCGCTGGTTTCGCGTTGTAAAGGGCATCGGGCCGAGCCCAAGTGCAACGTGCTGCTTTCTAGAAAACCCTACCGCGTAGGAGAACTACTTATATTTCGCTTGCTTACGGAATCGGGCCGATCCCGCGTGCTTCGATTGTTAAACTAGATTAAGCCTACGGCGTAGGAAAGCTAGTGTTTGTCCTTTAGTAAACTTGTGCGTGCGTTTCCTTTATTGTACAAAATGTAAATAGTGACTTAAGTATTAAACTAGTGCTTAGACGTTGGGGTCACAAATTTATAGAAGCCCTCTCGCGAGTTCCCAGTTCCAGCGACGTTTGCGATCCGTTATTTTCTAAACATTTTTTGGTCCTTCGAGCCGGATCAGCGCCGTTGGAATCTGCGATTTCTGGAACGTTCGGGAATCTTCGAGAGTGTTGTGCGTAACCGTCGCGTGTGACCTGTAGAACAACAATGAGTCATCTCATAACGGGTCAACGTGACCTCAGCGGTCGAATCGCACGCGCGTTCGACGATCTAAAGTAATTAGGCGCTAACGATTGGACAAAGGCGAACGTCTCTACTCGCTTGGGGGCCCTGCGCAAAATTGGGCCAAGTTTGAGGCGCAGCACGACAAATTGATCGCCATGTCCACCGATCCTGACCTAGCTGGCGAACCGTATTCTGAGGAAGATCAGCCATCGGCGATGGAGGAGATTTTCCTGGAACCGGAGGTCCTGCTGGTGGAGAAGTTGGAGGAGCTCACCAACTTGGAGCAGGTCGCGAAACAGCATGGAAAATGCTAGAAGATCGGTATGCTAACCAGCGGTTGGCGGTCAAAGTGTTAATGGCGACCATCTTTAATTTGCCCATGCTTACCCGAGAGTCAGGGCCTGACTAACGGGTTTACTACACCCTGTGCGACTTCGTCTCGGCTCTCGCTACCCTCAAGAGGACCTACGACACCACCGGCGATTGGCTCGTTCACGTGGTGGCTGAGCGGCTGGATCCCCAATCTCGGCGAGAATGGGAGACCCACATCGCACGGACAAAACACCTCCGACTTTCATCGAGATGAAGGACTTCGTAGAAGGGAGGGTCAACACCGTCGAGGCACTGGAGGAGAGAGCAGCAAGGGCCCGGGCGGACGTCTTCATCGGACCACCGCTTAATCGGCAACGCTCTGCTGGCCGCTCCTGCTCGCCGCTCTACGACATCCTGCGGTCGCGTCGGCTGCTTGCTGATGTCGAGGCTACCGCAACGCTGGTGCAGCTGACTTCAGGGGAATCTGCTATTCCTATAGGCCCGCTGCAAAGGGAGCACGGCCAAACGAGCGGGACTCGGTTTACGCTATTAATCGTCTCGAGTAGAATTTAAGCGTTTGTTTGTATATATTTTCTCTTGCTTGTTTAGATTAACATGGAACGATTGCTACTACCCGTGCGTTTGCTGCCGGGAGTTCAATGGAATGTTGCTGCTCGCGTGTGTTTGCTACCGCGAGAAGAACTGCGTCAACGCTGCGGCGTTGAACGACGCCTCCACATGAGCCCAGCGGCGCCGTTGCCGCGCGATCGGTCTACGCCATAACGACCATCTTAGAAACTATTCATCGGGCCGATGAATGGGGGGAGAATGTTCAGGAAATGCTGCATCTTAACGCCATCTCCCAGGCGTATCGCTAATTAGATAATGGCACCGGTCCGCTGACTCATGTGGAGCGCCGAAAACGGCCCCTTCCATCGCCTTACAACCGATGGAAGGGGGGACTGCTTCTGCCTTCCAGGAAATCGGGCCGATTTCCTGGATCACGGTCTGTAAACGACACTTGTCGACGAGCCGTCTTCAAAGTCACGGTGTTTGGATCACTTTGCTTTATTGGATTCGGGCCGAATCCACGCGCTTTGTCAGTCCGCTGGTTTCGCGTTGTAAAGGGCATCGGGCCGAGCCCAAGTGCAACGTGCTGCTTTCTAGAAAACCCTACCGCGTAGGAGAACTACTTATATTTCGCTTGCTTACGGAATCGGGCCGATCCCGCGTGCTTCGATTGTTAAACTAGATTAAGCCTACGGCGTAGGAAAGCTAGTGTTTGTCCTTTAGTAAACTTGTGCGTGCGTTTCCTTTATTGTACAAAATGTAAATAGTGACTTAAGTATTAAACTAGTGCTTAGACGTTGGGGTCACAAATTTATAGAAGCCCTCTCGCGAGTTCCCAGTTCCAGCGACGTTTGCGATCCGTTATTTTCTAAACACCAATAGTTACAATATTAAAAGGGAGGTTTAAAAAATATGTATTTTGATTGCAGTCGGGTGCCAATCAGTGATGGGTAAAGACACGAATTTTCGATTTTATACACGACACGTGTCTTAAATGTCGTAAATGTCGTAAATGTCGTAAATGTGTCGTAAATGTGTCGTAAATGTCGTATATCTGAAATGAAAATAATAAGAAGTGCCAATTTATTAATAATTATAATTCTGATTAAAAAAATTAAATTAAATTAAGTTACACTGACGAAAAATGGATATTGAAAGGTTAGTAAAAGAAACGCATTGGGAAACCAAGAATTTCGATACGCCAACTACTGACAGAAAATGGAACTACTGAGAGCAGGTCGAAATCCGTCGAAGTCCATATGATTATCAGTGTTTAAATAGACATGTTCTGAAAAACGAGTGTTTTTAAATTTGTTTGAACACTAAATTTTTACTTCTTCAATTAATAAATACTTATTCGGAATGTTTGGTGGGATCCGGCCCTATTTTCAATAGTTTGCCAACTTACCACCAGAGGGCTGAAATTTAGGCCACGTCTCCACTAAGTTTCCCAATATAAAATACTAAATATAATTTGTTTACTTTCACCACACTGGAAGGGATGTTGCACCCAAAAAATAAATTTGATAATAATTTATCAATTTCATTTTTTCTGAAACGGATATTTTTATTTGCATAATTTTCAATTCAAATAAATTTTATTTATTATCGTACATTTATTTCTAATTACTTTACCTTTCACGATTCATTTTTTACTAGTTTTATCTAAACAATTACAAAACAATAATGAAGAGTTTTAAGACCAAGACCACGCTTTGGAATACTTTTTTGGGGTTATGAACGCGGTGATTATACGTAGTTTTCGATATTATCGACGTATTCTACAGTATTTTATAGTATTCGCATGCAACCAACAAGCGAGTCAGAAAGAACTATATTTTTCCAACACTTTAATTGTTGAAACCTTAAAATAATGAATATTTCTATTTACGACATTTGCGACAAATGACACGTATAAAATGGGCTTAAAAACGACATATTATACATACATTTGCGACACGTCATAAATGCATTTACGACGCGGCATAAAATACGCGACCCATCACTGGTGCCAATACAATATACAATTTACAATATAGCTCAGAATAGTGTAAATGAGAACCTAGAAAAAATGGCGGAAGATGAGTAGGACAATTTGAGAGTTGAGAATTTTTGTGAGGGAAGGGTTGGAAAACAGAAGAGAAAGAATAGGACGAGAGTAAGGGAGGCAAGCAGTAAAGGAGAGAACAGTGGGGAAGAGAGGATAGAGAAGTTAAGGGGTAAAGAAGGAAGGGAATAAGGATAAAAGAAAGATAACCTACAAAGAGTCACAGGAAGCAGACTGGCGGAAGGGGTGAGCCCGAAGGGCAGGGAGAGGAAGGATGAACGGGAGAATAAGAAGAGAGAAAACCAGCTGGTTATAAAGGATAAAAAGGAAGTCCTTTTATCAGAGAGGTTGTATAGCGGAGAGACAATGACGGGGAAAGACGACAGAAGGATGACGACAAGTGAAGATGAAGGAGAATGTTGCAACAGGGAGAGAGAAGAGAGAACATCATGGAACATGGGAGAAACGGAAAAAGAAAGAGACAACAGAATGAGAAGGGAGAGAAGAGAAAAGGGAAACACAGAGGAAAGTTTAAACCCGAAGCGGGAATATAGCAGAAGAGAAGGGGAAACATATAGAGAAAGGCGGACAGAGGGCGACATCGGAAGAAACGGAGGAGAGGTAAACCAAAAGGATCACGCAGTAGAAATACAAAACCATAAAGAAAATCACGACGCATATGCAAGTACAAGCCAAGGATTAAACAAAAGTACAAAAAGGAAATCAGAAACTAGTAGTGAAGAGAATAGAAAGAAAAAAGGAAGGGAAGAAGAAGAACAAATACGACTAGACGAGGAGAGAAAGAGGAGAGAGGGAGAGGAAAGCAGGTTGGAGGTTAAGGTAAGAAATAAATCAAACACGAGGGAAGTAGATAAAGAGAATAATGATGTAGAAATAGATGTTATATACAAATGGAAGTCGAAAAGGGAGGAGTATCTAATAACGATAGCAATAGACAAAGATAAGTCGTCTTCAACGAAGAAAGGTAATTTAATTAAAATATATAGTAGTCTGATGAAAACAGGGGTGCGGTTCGAAAGCCTGAAGATGGTGGGCTTCAACAGAGCGGAAGTGAAATATAGGAACAGGCAAGATGCCAACAAAATCCTAATGGAATCCAGACTCAAACCGGCGGGTTACAGTTCGTACATCCCACCAAGATGGAAGATGAGGAAAGGCGTGATACATGAATGGGAGGAATCGATAGAAGAATTGGAAAAACAAATAGCACCAGACCAAGGCGTATTTACTTTTGAAAAATTAAAAAAAAGAAAGATAAGAGAAGGGAGAGCAGTTTGGGAAGAGGGTAAGTCCATATTGATAAAGGTGAGGGGAGACTCCTTGCCAACAAAAATTTTGGTGGGCTGGGGACATGTTTGGCTGAGGGTCGAACCGTTTGTAGAAGCGGTTAAACAATGCTTCAGATGCCTTAAATTTGGGCATATACAAGCGACATGCAGAGCGACAAAGAAAAAATGTTTTGTATGCACTAAGGAAGTGCATGGCAAATGTGAAGAAAGAGCTAAATGTATAAACTGTGGAGAAGGTCACCTGAGTGTGGCAAGGGAGTGTCAAATATATCAAAGAGAAGCGGCAATCAAAAAGATTATGGCCTATAAAAACGTATCATACAATACGGCTAATGAAACAGTGAGAAAAGAAGAAAGATTTGGGGACAGATGGAATGGAGTCGAAGAGGAAAATGAAGAGGATGAAGGAGATAAGGACTTTCCAGCAATTAGGGGGAAAAGGAAAGTAGAATATTGGGAAGACTTAGCCGCACCAGTGGAAAGGGAGCTGGGGAGACTTAGGAAGGTATGGGACAACAGGAATAAGAAACAAATCCAAAACCAAAATCAAGATCAGGATCAACATCAAAACCATAACCACAACCAACACCGAATGCAGAGAAATGACAGAAGAAAGGAGGAGAAAATAACAGGAAATCAAGACGACAGATACGACAGAGAAAGGGGTCGGGACAGATGGAACCGAGAAACAAGAAGGGAAGAGGAAAAATATATAAGGCAGGAGAGAACAGACAGAAGAGATAGGAATCTGGACAACAATACAGAGGAGAAAAAGAGAAAAGAAGAATCAAATGTTAAAAAGGATACGGAATATCTTAAAAATAGGGGAGACGATGACCTGATAGAAGAGATCGTTAAATTAATAAATGATAGAAACATACTAGCAAAGTTAGTCAGAAAACTGGTGGAAAAACAAAAGGAAACACAAACGAGAGAAGGGGTAGAGATAGAGACAGAAGAGGACTGGAATGGAACGGCCAAGCAGATGAATGAAGCATGTAAACAAACGATCAATATCAAACCAAAGGAAAAAATAACTCTAGTGAACAAATGTTTCACGGAGGAAGACAAAACAAAGAACATAATAAAGGACAATAGAAAAGACAGCGGGAGAGACCAATTAGAAGAGGAGAATGGAAAACAGGAAGGGGAAGAAGTAGGAATGGAAGAAGAGGAGGGGAAGGAAGATAGAGGAAAGAATAGGGAAAGACAAGTAAAGAAGAAGAAAGAGGAAAAGGAATACATAGAGGGTACAACGGAGGAGGAAGGCGCATCAGAGGCAGAGGACTGGAAGAGTGTAACGACGGGAAGTGAGAACACAGGGATGATAGAATGGCTGGAAGACAGTGAATGGGAACAAGATAATATGAGGAAAGGCACACCAACCAAAACAAAGGAGAAAGAGATAGAAGAAAATCCAAGGGAAAAATATGCAAGGGAAAAATATGCAGGGGAAGAAGCAGTAGAGTCGGGTAAGACAAGGGAAGGGAGGAAAAAGAAAGGTTGCCAGGAAAACCAAGAAATAGAACGAGAAATAAGACAGAAACAAGTACAAGAAGGGAATAAAGACAAAGGAGATGAACAAAATAGGAAAACAAATATCAAATAGCAATCATCAAACTAAGATGACAGGTTGTAAGATGGCTTTGTGGAACGCGAGAAGTATAAAAAACAAGATGGTGGAAGTGAAACAAAAGATTGGGGAATATGATATAATGGGAATAACGGAAACTTGGCTGAAGAGAAAAGAAGGAGTTAAAATAAAGGAATACAATGTATTTAGAAAAGATAGGGAAGACATGAGAGGAGGAGGACTATGTTTCTTAGTCAGAAAAGACATCCAGGTGAGGATAAGGGACGACGTTAAATGGGAGAAGGACAAAACGGAGATTATGGCAATCACAATAATTATGGAAGGGAAAGAGCTGGACATAATACTGGGATACAGAAACCCAAGGTTCTCGTTAAGTAAGAATGAATGGGACAAATTATTTAGAAACAGAAGACAGAATATAGACACCATAGTAATGGGGGATTTTAATGCGAATAACAGGGAATGGAACTGTTGGAGGAATGACAGAGAAGGAATTATGTTAGCAGAGACAATAGAAGAACAAGACCTATTCATTATCAATGACAGAACGACATCTAGAACGGGATCAGGGAAATATAGACCGTCCAATTTGGACTTATTGATAACAAACTACGGAATATATCAAGAAACAAATGTAAGTGAGGAAGGAGAGACGTTGGGATCGGATCATCAAGTAATAGTAGTACAAATCAAGAAAAAAGTACAAAGATGGAATAGAATAAAATACACAACCAGGAAATACGAGACGGATAGTATAGAATGGAGAGACGTAAGACTATCATGGTTCAGAGAAGAAGAAGCTATGAAAAGAAAAATGACAAGTGCAAGGTCTATAGAAGAGAAATATGAAACGCTAATAGAAAGTATAAAAGACGGAATGGAAAGGATAGGAATAAAGGAAAGGAAGAATAAATCTATAGAAGGAGGAAATGAAGAGAGAAATGACAAGGAAAGAAACAAAGAAACAAGGAAGAGTACAACAGTAGGAGGTCAATACCCATGGTGGGATAAAAAATGTAAAGAAAAGAAAGAGGCGAGGGAAAAAGCAGTGAAGGATTTTATAAAAAGACCCGATGAGCTACACTGGACAGCTCTTAAGAAGGAAGAAAAAGAGATGAAGGAAATGATAAGAGATCTGAAAAATAAAGCTTGGGAGGAAATGGCAACATCCGTGGACCATCGCACGAAAGGATCGGACATCTGGAGGAGGATTAAGGGTCTACAAAGAGGCTTTGACATAGAAAATAACACATGTGTTACGATAGAAGAGGTAAGACAATTGGAAGAAAAAGAGATAAATAAAATACTACAGAAGCCAATGGAGGAGGAAAATGGGATAGGAGAGGTAGAGGAGGGAGGAATAAGGGAGGATATGAGAAATCATATTCAAATAGAAGAGGAGGAAAGAAGACAAGATATTAAAGAATGGGAAGTAGAGATGGCAATACAGAAATCTAATGATAAATCAGCACCGGGAGAAAATGGTATAGACTACAAAATAATTAAAAATATGACAGAAGAATGTTAAAGTTATTTAATGAGATTTGGAGAACACAAGATATACCAAGGGAATGGAAAAAAGCCATTATCATCTTTCTAGACAAAACAAACAAAAAGTCGTTGAGACCGATATCACTAACGGACTGTATGGGGAAAGTAATGGAAAGAATAGTGAGCAGAAGATTAACGGAATGGGCGGAATACAATAAGATAATGGATGAAGGACAAAATGGATTCAGAAGAGGGAGATCTACGATGGACAATTTGGCCATACTAACGTCGGAGATAAGAAAGGGATTTGAAAATGGAAGAGAAACACTAGCGGTATTCATGGATGTAAAAGGAGCATATGATCACGTTGACCATAATACTCTAATGATGACATTGAGACAGAAAGGGTGTCCGGAAGGATTAGTCAAATACATAGAAGAGTGGATAAGCAATAGGAAAGTAAAATGTATAAGAAGATTTGATGAACCCATGGAGGGAAGACAATGGAGAGGTTTACCACAAGGGGCGATTCTCAGTCCCATTTTGTATAACATATACACAGCAAACTCGACAAGGGGAGTCAAGGAGGAACAGGTCAGGATATTACAATACGCAGATGACATAGTGATATACACAACGAGCAATGCTAGACATCTTAATGTAGAAAGAGTAAGGAAGGCTTCAGAAAAACTAATCAGAAATCTTAAGGATATAAAATTAGATATAGCGGACGAAAAAACAAAAGTAATGAACTTCGCACAAGGATATAACACAACTAGAAGAGGCAAAATAAGTATAAATATTGGAAACGGAACATACATGGAAGAGGAGAGCACAAGATTTCTAGGGATAAGCTTAGATAGAAGACTACGGTTCGAAGAACACACAGATATGGTAGTACAAAAGGCAAGGAAAAGACTGAATATGTTAAGATATATTGGTCACATCAAAAAAGGTGCCAATCCTGAGACGATGATAATGTTATATAAATCGCTGATTAGATCAGTTATAGAATATGGGGTGTCAATATATTATACCAACAATAAGAAAAACAAAGAAAAAATTGGGAAAATGCAAAGTGCCGGAATAAGAACGGCAATGGGTTATAGGATGTCGACGCCGATAAATGTAATGATGGTGGAAGCAGGTGTAATGGATATAACAAACCGAATAAGACTGATAACCAATAAGTATGTAGCGAAACAGAGAAGAAAAAGAGAAAGTAAAGTATTGGATGCAATAAGGGGACAAGAAGAGGGACAGGAAGAAGAAGAAGAGGAAGAGAGACATGAATTGGGAAGAGCGTACAGAAACACGGAACAGATAGAAGGGATAATGGAGAGAGAACCGGAGATGGAAGGGACAGAGATAGAAGGGGGAGGAGAGGAAGAGAGAGAGGAAGAAGAAGAAGATAACGAAGAAATATGGAAGAGAATTATGGACTGGGAACTGGGAAAAAATTGGAAAGAAATGAAGGAAACAAGGGGAAGAATACCCCTGATAAGGAATATTAAGGAAAAACTGGAAATTAACAAGGAAGAAACAGTTGAGATATACACGGACGGGTCCAAAATTCCAAATTCAAGATCCAACGGAGTGGGTATAGTAATAAAAGAAGCAAATGCAAGGATGGAACAATGGAAGACAAGAAGTCTGAGTATAAGTAATAAGGCAACAATATACACAACAGAAGCGGTGGGAATAGAAAAGGCTATTGAAATAGCTGATAACGAAATGATAGAAAAAGATGTAATAATATTTACAGACGCACTAAGTATTCTGCAGGGAATAAAAAACATAGAAAGAAGAGAAAGAAGTAATTCAGAAAATGAAGATAGGAGAGTGAGAAAAATCAGGGATTTGCTCATTAAAAGAGAGAAACAAAACAGAGAAAATGAAGGAGGAGAAGAGAGAAGAATAGGGAGGCTAAAAGTTGCTTGGATACCAGCGCACTGTGGGATAGAAGGAAATGAAAGGGCGGATGCAAACGCAAAAGAACTCACAGAGGGAGAACCGATAGGAGAAGTGAAGATACCATGGAGGGACATTAAAGCGGACCTAGAGGAAAAAGCATGGAGAAGATCGAAAGAGGACATGGAAAAAATCGGAGAGGAGAAAGGGGTGAAGTATTTCGCAAGAGAAGGGAATAATGTGGGAAGTAGAAAACCTTGGTTTGTGGGAATGACGGGAATGGAGAGAAAGGGTATCAGTTTTTTAAATAGGATAAGGGCAAATCATTACAATCTAGCGGAATCGTTATTCAGAAAAGGGATGGTGGAAACACCCAATTGTGAGTGTGGGAGGGGAGTAGAAGATATAAATCATATAATTTGGAACTGTGATAGATATATAGGAGAGAGAGGAAGACTACAAATGGACTTGGAAAGGGTGGGAATACGGGAGGGAGAGGATATAGCTGAAAAGATCAGGGGAGATAGAAAGGCGGCAGCTAAAGTGATAATAGGCTACCTAAATAGAATTAAGAGAGACATTTAAGAGAAGAAATTAAGATAGGGGATGAAGGAGACTGAAGGGGGGAGAGAGTGGAGATGAGGTATGAAAGGTGAAGGGAGGTGAGAAGGTGAGAGAGGGAGAGAGAGAGAGAGAGAGAGAAGGCGACATATGAGATAGGCAATATGTATATAAAGGAATGTCATGTTGGAGTGTCGGAGAGTGGGCGATGAAGTGTGAAAGCGAGGAAGCGAGAGGAAAGATATAAGCTATTGTATTTACTCATTGTATTTTTATTGTACTAAGTTCTTTCATTATTGTATGCAATTTAATTATAAGTTATATGTAAGGTGGGAGAAAGTGATAAAGAGACAATAGTTCGTTGGGCTATATGAGACAATGTCTCGAAGTGCCACTTTGAGCATAGAATACACATGTGATGTAACTACCTCGAGGAAAAAATAAACCTAACCTATAGTGTAAATTGACGATTTGTAGAGTTTGTAGACTTTTCTGAGTTCCACAACTTCACTCTTTCCTTTTTTGTCTGTCCAAATTCGCTTTCAAAATAACAAAAAGCTCGGCCGTGCTCATGGTGGTATATAAAGGTGATGCAACAAAGCCACTTTCCCCTAGTAACAGTGTCTTCATAAGAGTTTAGTACAGATTTTATGTAGCAGATGGCGTGTGTGCATGGATCCCACACAGATAGAGTCGACATTGGCCGGTATTCACAAACGTGTCTTAAGATTAAGCAAATGCTTAAGCATGCGGCATCCTCTACTAACCCTAGTAGCTAGTAAAGGATGCCGAATGCTTAAGCATTTGCTTAATCTTAAGACACGTTTGTGAATACCGGCCATTGATTGGATAAGTGTAACGACGCCACGGTACCGTGTTCCGTGTACTGTGTTTGTTATATAAACTATTATTTTAACTAGCACTATGGTTAAACGGTGCAAAGTAGAGAATTGTGGTTCTTCTGGAAAATAAAAAAATATATCTATTTTTGCAGTACCAAAGGATACAATTCAAAGAAAGAAGTGGTGCGAAATTGTAAACTGTAACCTCAATGAAGTGTCCTTATTACTTCAACAATTTCTAACATGCTTATCAACCAATTGAAAACAAATTTTGTAAATGTATGATTTCCGTTGGCTAACAACGAAATTAACAAAATAACACTAAACACAGAAATATTTTGGCAGCAGTACTGCTGGTAAAATGATAAGGGTTATATACATATATTATGAGAAATAAAATTTTGGATGATAAATATATAAAATACATGATAAACATGTACACGAAATTCATACATATAACCTTTACAATAATTTAAAATTATTATTAATAACCATTTCTGTTGGGTATATATTCTTTACATTTCAAATTTACCGCGGTAACGCGCCTCTTAGAGTTAACGCCACCTGGTTAGTATTCTGCGAATTAAACTGTTATGAAGACGCCGTACTTGGTCTTGTCAAACCACCTTTATATATCACCCTGGCCGTGCTCGACCCTCGGCGGCTCGAATAAACAAGCTCGACGCTGACGAAAGTTATTCGTGGCTTTATTCGAAGGCTTCGAAAAAATAAATGCTACGGATGAAAAATTTATTCAACGCATTTATTCAAATAAAACCTTCGAATAAAAAACTATCGTTATTCGTCGAATAAATTTTCATCGAATAAAAAAATTATCTTCATTCGGCGGATAAATTCTCAGCCAATAAAAAAATTATCTCTATTCGTCGAATAAATTCTCATCGAATAAAAAAATTATCTTCATTCGGCGAATAAATTCTCATCCAATAAAACATTATCTTTATTCGTCGAATAAATTCTCATCGAATAAAATTATTTATTCGTTGTTCTTCGAATAAAGCTAAAGTATCATTTATTTGATCGTTATTTAAATAATTTTTTATCTAGATAATGCCCAACTCTGTCTAAAATAGACCTAAACTAGACGTCTCTAATAGCGAATTCGGTACCTCGCACTGACTCTGCACTGGTGCCGGAAAATGACTTGGATTGGTTGATTCTTATAGAGCTATCTTCGTTTCTATCAGAAACAACCAATCCAAGTCATTTTCTGGCACCAGTGCGGAATCAGTGCGAGGTACCGAATTCGCTATAAGACGAGGTGTGCTATCTGGTTTTCTATTGGTCGACGCCATTGCTCACCTAAACCGGAAATAGAGAAAGCAAGTAAATAAGTAGAAAAAGAAAGAGATACTGCTCGCAATAACATCTACCAATTGGATTCCACAACATTGAGCAAAAAGTGGGATCAGCAGCAAACTTCATTTAATGCTGAGGCATGTCATTTTTGAACGTGCGAACTGTTGCTAACCTTTTAAGTAAAGTTAGAAAACCGTACGTGCTCCGTAGAGATCTAGAAACATGATACATTACCTACTGGTACACCTATTACAAAAACTTGTATTTGTGTTTCAAAATGGTAGATAGGACATTCTAAGGAGAGCAGTATTCTTTTAAAATTTGCCCGCCGATTTGGGACTTCCGGTTTAGGATAACATGGCGGACACATTTTCCGATCACTACATAGGGTGCGTTCCACTTGCGCCCAAATCGCCCGCAACGCCCGCGATTTTCATTAAGGTGGGTTCTCCTATACGCGACTGGACACAACGTCAAGAATTTCAAAGTCGATTTTCTCGAAACTGAAGCGCGATATAAAAAAAAGTTACTCTTTCTTTTCGATTTATAACAAGTAAATAAGTCGAAAAAGAGGAATAAGATTTTTTGATATTGTGCTTCATTTTCAAGAAAATCGACTTTGAAATTCTTGACGTTGTGTCCAGTCGCGTATAGGAGAACCCACCTTAATGAAAATCGCGGGCGTTGCGGGCGATTTGGGCGCAAGTGGAACGCACCCCTAGAAGGATCACTAGCGGCAGTAAGCAGCGTAAGCAGTAGGAACGATATCTTTTAGCAGAGTGGTAATCACGTATAACTACATATACCATGGATGCTGTTTACAAAACAGTGAAGTAAAGTCGCTAATTATTCAAATAATTTAGGTTATGAAGTACTACGCTTTGGGTTTTATAACAGAAATATAAGTGTTTTGTCAGTTTCAACAAACAAACAACACAATGTCAGGGCCAATGGTATTATGCCAACTATGGATGGGTGGTGTGAGTAAAAATTAATGTTTATTTCAAAAATGCATATTCAGCACGTAGTGCTAAAAATATTCTACCCGAACATTTTTCAAACTATGCGAGATGTAGTCGTTAACCGCGTTTTATTCAGTATAAATTTATTCAATTAAATCGAGCGATGTAGAGGATGATGGAAAATAAACTATTAAACATTTCGTTTGTTAACAATTTATGCCAATAAACGATTTAAATAATTATCATTCACACATAACTTTCATACCTTTATCTGCTTGTATCAATTACATTTAACAGCTTAAGATGTAAGTACTAGGAAAACTCCTTTATATATAACAAAATGCAATGATTTAAGTCTACATCTGTGCAGTTGTACAGACATTAGTTTATAATACTTTACATTACGAATTGTGTAAGTTAAAAATTATGTAAAATTAAGCTACAAAATTAATTTTACAAATTTGTTTGGTTATTGCTTTTGCTAAAATTATACGCATAATTTGTTTCAGTTAGAACCATATATGACAGAGAGCTTCATAATGAATGCTTTCCACAAAATGGGAGAACAACCACAAACTGTTAAAGTAATGCGGAATCGCTATACCGGCGAACCAGCGGGTTACTGTTTCGTCCATTTTCCAACCGATGAAATGGCACTGGACGCAATGCACAAATTGAATGGCAAAGTGATTCCCGGCTCTAATCCAGTAAGGCCTTAAAAGGTTTTCAATAAGTCTTTTATTTAAAAAAATACGGGCTGTACTTCCAAAAACCGGTCAAACCCAATTTGACTGAAATTCTGCAAATAACTTCATTTTACCTAAAAACAATGTTTGCGAGAAGCGTTTTCTGCGACACGAAAGTTAAGGTCCAAATTTTGCGAAAAATGTATTTTACCATTTTAGTGTCACTCCTTGCAATTTTGAAAACTTCCATCTTTCGATTCGACTGAAATTCAGAAAATAGGTTTCTTTTACTCAAAAACAATATTTGCGGGAAAGATTTTCACTTTGGTCACCACTTTTCAACTTCTTCCGGATATTAGTATTGGTTGGGGCTAGATTAGAGCAGGGGGCGCACGCCCGCTCGCGGGCGCGTAAAGCACGGTAGCACACCGATGTGAGTTCAGTATTTATTTGTTTTAATAGTTCTGACCATTATACAGTATACTATATTGCGTCGGTAAGGTAGGGAATGACATCGAAATGATAACAAAAATATATAAATTCTCAACTTCGGAGTCGCAAAAAATCCTTCTCGTAAACATCGTCTTTATGTACAATAAAACTATCTTCAAAATTATAGCTAAATCGGGTTTGACCGGTTTTCGGAAGTTTCGCCAAAATACGTTTGTCTTATATCTATAGTTAAACACGACTATGTTAATTTATTGAATTATTTTTCTTAATTCATCTTGACTTTTTATTTCAGCCTGTGAGATTTCGATTGAATCATGCTAGTACAACAGGAAAGCCAGCAGCGGAAAGGGAATTCAGTATTTGGGTTGGAGATCTGTCGACAGATGTGGACGATTATTCTTTATATAGGGCATTTGCTGCCAAATACAATTCAATTAGAACTGCTAAAGTAATCTTGGACAGTTCTGGATTTAGTAAAGGATACGGATTCGTTAGATTTGCCAATGAAGAGGAACAGAAAAATAGTCTAGTTACTATGAATGGATATAGAGGGCTGGGAACAAAATCATTAAAAATTTGTAACGCTGTTCCAAGACCCTGGAACAAGATATCCGGGTATGCGAAACATCTGTTGACATATTTATTTTATAACTATATAATCATTAATCTGGCATAATGCTTTTCAGATCTACTCCCCCACAATCGTCATCCGAGTATACGGCGTCAAATATGAATTCGGATGCTTACAACTACTATGATACATCATCTTATTGGAACAGTTACAGTGCATGGCAACAGGGTTATTATGAGAGTGAACCTACATCGGACGGATATAATAGCTATGTATCGGATCAGAAGCCTGAAGAAGACGAATTGGAATTGATTGGTAAAAGAAAGCAATATATATTTTTAGTTTCAAACATTTCGTATGATATTTTACCACATCAATTGCTTCTGGTGCCTATAAACTTGTCAATTTGCCTGATTGAACCTCTAAAGGCACTCGCACACTAGCGAATAGGGTGGGCGGAAAAAACCAAAATTTCGAAACTCGAAACAGCCTAGTACGGAAAAGTTGCGTCTGGGGAAGGCAAAATTTTTTTTGAAATCGACCAATTGACCGGGCCCAAACGGGGTCAAAGTTTTGAATTCTTGGCCAAGTTTGGCAACTTCTGTATATTTTCATAAAATTTCCATATTTCACTGTTGAGCATTAGAAAATATTATTTAAGCACATAAACACATGAAATAGTGTTTTATATATTGCCGCGAAGCCGAGTATCTATGTGTTTCTATTTTTTTTTACGTAACGCGGCTGTAGTGAAAGAGGAACATATTTCATTGATTCAAGAGCCGGTCCAACAGCCATTTTGATCTGTAACATTCAATAGCCATTTCTTATAGATCTTTGTGCGCTGAAAGCGAATCCGCAAACCGTTTGTCGCCATCACCCTCTGTTTTCGAGAAATTCGATTTTGAAAAAAAATGCAAATTTTCAACTTTGAACATCCTTTGAGTTCAAACGGTAATAGTTATTCGGTTGCTTGTTCCGCCAAATTATTCCAACGATATAAGTTATTATTGAATTATAAGCATTTAAATATGTTTAAACAACGATCAAAGGGAAAAGGACACCGGAAATGCACCAATTTTTGCAGATATCATTCTATATATTTCAAGAACTAAGGGTCTAGGAGAAAATCTGACTACTTCACGCGATGCAGCAGACATTTTTCCCCCGGAAACCATCAACAGAAGTGGGAAGACACGTTTTGTTTCGAATACAGAAGCCAAAAGCAGTGGGCGTACCCACTGCCACTCAGCGACAGAATCGGTTAAACGCGCGCGACTACCACTGTCGGCGCCGCACGTTTTGCCAAACTCTTTCGCTACGGTATTGAAAACAAAACGTGACTTACCACTTTTGTTGGTGTTTTCCGAAGGAAAAATGTCCGCTGCATCGCGTGGAGTTGCCAGATTTCCCCCTAGACCCATAGCTTTTGAAATATATAGATATCTGCAAAAATTTGTGCATTTCGGGTGTCCTTTTCCATTTGAACGTTGTTTAAATATATTGAAATGTTAGTAATGCAATAATAACTTATATCGTTGTGTTCGCGAGGGTTCATAGAATAATAAAGAACCGAGTGGGCCGAAAGTACCAAACAGTCCGGTGTGCCGAGCAGTTTGAAGCTTGAATGTTTCGAATATTTCAGAATATGTTTATATACTGGATAATGGTTCGTAATTATTATTATTATGACTTCATTACTCGTTAAACAGAAAATATAGTACATAAGGAGAAAGTAAGATACGAGTAAAGGCAAGGCCGCAGTAATAATGTGAGTAAAAAATGTAAACTGCAAATGAAAATATTCTCTAACTATTGAAAATAATTTCTCGCGTATGTATGATTTATTAATATTTCTTCTTGCGTTTTCCTTTATTTTTCTTTCTTTTTTGCCTTCTCCGTATCGGTTATATTTCTGTCGAATCACTGTTAACAAAGGCTGTTACCCGTTAATGAAAAATGAATAAGTATAAATAAATCAAGAATTCAAGGAGTCAAAATTAAGAGTATGGCTTTTTCCATGTGAGTCTAAATGAAATCTGAATGTTTGCAAAATATGACATCTGTACGCCGTGTAGTTTAGAAACAAAGCGAGGAGGCAATTCATGATGTGCCAAAGTTTTTGTTGGGCATTGCCCACTACTGAAGACGCTGCAGAATTCGAAAACCTGGAAGACTGTTCGGTACTTTCGGCTCGCTAGGTTTTCTTCCAGCCGCTCGAAAAAATTCGAGTTCTTGGTTCTATTCAAGCTACTCGGTTTTATTCGAGCCGCTCGACTTTTTTCGAGTACTCGGCTCGGCTCGGTCCGAATTTCAAGCTACTCGAATATTCGAGTACTCGAACAGCCCTACTTCAAATACTAAAATCATTTGGTTATATCATTGGCTCAACTGTCCTCAATGGAGTGATATAAGTAAAAACTGTTTATTTCGTTTTTACTTTAATTTTTGTTAGTTTTGGAATTCCCTCATTACAAAGTTTTTTTTAACTTTGTGTTGTAAATAAGATAACAATTAATTTTTAAACTTAGATAAAACTTTTACAGAACAAAGAGATATGTATACATTTTCCAACACATTTTTCACGCAACATAAACAAAATTTCTTACGATCATAATTGTATTTCCATTTCTTTTTGCAGAACACTCCGTTCCTATAGACATCGACAAACTTAATAGAGAAATAATAGAGCAAGATTATAATTTGTGGGATGCATTGGAAAGTTCAAAATGGATTCCATGTGACACACTAGAATTGTGTTATTAAATATCTATATGTATATTGCTACTACCTTTCATATGTCCGACATTCATTATTTAAATAATTCTTAAATAAATCACTGATTCGTGTACAAATATTATATAGCAAAAAATTTATAATACAGATTATAATAAAATAAGTAAACAAAATTCGATGCTTCGTGTACTTTACGTATTTTGCAGGTAAAAATGATGCATAATTCCGTAACCAGAATCAACACTTTTGAAACATAAATGAACTAAAGTTAGTAATAATTTAGAAATCTTTTAATAGGAATACACGAGTATATACAGAGTGTTAAGAAAAATGTGAAATATTTTCTCAGGATTCCGTCTATGATCTCTTGAATCATTCAACGTTGTTTCTAATTGCAACCAAGAAAGAGATATAACTTGGATCAGTTGCGTGGACCACCCTATATACGAACCATTTTCTAATAAAACTTTTCGAAAAAAGTTTCACATTTTTCTTAAACACCCTGTACATACTTTAAGGGGATCATTAATCTTGTAAAAACTTAACATTATATTTAAATTTATTATATAAAAAAATCATATATACATAATAAAACAGATTTTTTGTATGAAACATATATAAAATTTATTTACTAGATTTCGCTTTTTATTCTATGAAATACACGTAGTTGTCGTTCTAAAAAAAGTGTTATGTATATGGTATGCTATACAATCGTAATTGTTTTTCACTGATAGCAAGCGAAGAATTGTAATAATGAGCATTAAATAGTGATGCGATAATATATTATCTTTAGAAATCCTATTTACCTATTAACACTAAACATGGTAAAATAAATTATTCACGTTCTTCTTTTACTGTAATTGATTCAACGTCTGATAATCTAGTAGTTACAGTTGCCAAGAGCTCTGGTGGTAAATTCACAGGTGTCATAGTAGATTCTTCGAGATTTTGAGAAGAATTGATGTCAGAACTAACCATGTAAACTTGTAAGACACTTTTTCCGGGTTCCTCCGATGATTCCTTTGATAAAATAACTAAGGATCCTGGTTCTACATGACCAATATTTGGTATCACTGTTTTAACAGACTTTTCGTAATGGTTTTCTATATTGCTATTAGTTCGCTGTAAATTTGAATTATTTTCAACTGTCGTGTCATCGTTTGTTGACGTGATAGTTTCATAATCAGTGGACTCATAATTTACTCTTTCATTATCAAGTGTATTTATATCTGGCCCTTGTAGCTTTTTTACTTTTGGTAATCTCCCAGATCTAGTCGGTCTCACGTGATAAATCTCCGTATCGCTATCGAAACCATTACACGAGCCTAATGATTCAATATCATCCATTTCAGTTAATGGCTCCCCTGATATTCTTTTTTCTTCCGTTGACCTTTTACGTTTTTTATTTGCTTTCTTCAATAATTGCTGGTATCGATCACTTGTTTCCGTGGTTTCATTCTCTGCCGCCAATTCTAAACATTGTTCTTCCTCATTGTCCGATGCATCCATTTCTCCAATGCTAGATGCTACGATCCCTACAGATATTAATTGTGGTTATAAAACTAAATTATTAAGCTTATCTATTTAATAAATAAATCTTATGTATCTAATAGGGCGGTCCATTTTTTTCAAAGTATAAAATGTAGGTTCTCCACGAGGTTACTTTTGTCCCAAACATGCTAACTATCATTTGTACAAAATTCGAGCCTAATTGGACAATATTTGGAGGTCGCTATAGTTAAGGGGACCTTCCGGTCTAGAGCCCAAAAAGATAGGTGATATTTAGGAATTAATTAAAGGAAAACTAGTATATATAATATAATGGGTTTTTTTGCATTGTATTAAGGATGTCTTAAGTTATAGAAATATAATTTTTGTTTTATAATTAATCATTGCAGACGGCACTGGGTAGTCGTTAAAGTCAAGGCGTCAAAAAATTTATCCAAATTGGTGGGACCTGTATCTCCAGAAGTTATTATCCGATTCGACTGAAACTTTTTTTATTTTGAAGAATATACTTCTGGCTAGGGGGGGAAACCAGAAAAAATTACAAAAATTACTTTTTTTTTAGAAAATAACGACACTTGAAGTTTGAAATAACTTTCCCTATATTTTTCATCCTTTCAACGCCTTTGAAAATTCTAAATTTTCAATTTTTTGTAATTTTTTCTGGTTCCCCCCCTAGCCAGAAGTATATTATTCAAAATAAAAAAAGTTTCAGTCGAATCGGATAACAACTTTTGGAAATACAGGTCCCACCGTTTTGAGAACACTGTTTCGAGAAAAACGCGTTTAAAGTTTTACGCGAGTGCCGAGTGTTATCCATGCATTTGCCGCTACTCAAATGCCTATAACTTCGGGAATTTTACGAATTTCAAGGAATCCTTTAAACACGTATTCCTAAAAGATTGAACAATCGAAAAATGAAATAAAAAGAAAATCGACTTTTAGACCGGAAGGTCCTCTTAATTGCTATTAGAGGCATGGGAAAGAGTTCGTTCATTTTCCAATTAATGACTCTGTAGCCGACGACCTTGTAGATTTGGGGATGGTAGTGAAAGCCATTTTTATACCTGACACAAAAACAACATTTTTTTTACGCTATTAAAGAATAATATATAAAGGAAGTGCAGCATATCTGGAATACTGATGGTAACACTGTCCAACAGCTATTTTTAACCGACTCAAAAAGGAGGAGGTTATGATCTGTAACATTCAACAGCCATTTCTTATAGATTTTTGGGCGCCGAAAACGAATCCACAAATCGTCACCATTTGTCGCCATCACCCTCAGTTTTCAGGAAATTCGATTTTCAAAAAAAAAAATGCAAATTTTCAACTTTGAACATCTTCTGTTCTTATTCCTTGTTCTTATTTTAAAATTATCCTATGAACCGTCGCGAACACAACGATATAAGTTATTATTGAATTATAAACATTTAAATATGTTTAAACAACGATCGCAGGGAAAAGGACACCCGAAAGGCACCAATTTTTGCCGATATCATTCTATATATTTCAAAAAGTAAGGGTCTGGGAGAAAATCTGACCACTCCATGCGATGCAGCAGACATTCTTCCTTCGGAAAGCATCAACAGAAATGGTAAGACACCTTTTGTTTTCAATTGAGAAACGAAAGAGTTTGGCAAAACGTGCGCCGCGGATAGTGGACGCGCACGCCGCCATTAACTACCACTGTCGGCGCTCTTTCCCATGCCTCTAAAAGTGATTAACCATAGCGACCTCCAAATATTGCCCAATTAGGCTCAAAATTTGCACAGATGTTAGTTAGCATGTTTGGAACAAAAGTAACCTTGTGGAAAACCTACATTTTATACTTTGAAAAAAATAGAACACCCTACTATCTAACTTCTAAACCGTATAAGATCACAGCCACCCGATTGGTATTTGGGAAATTGACTTAAGGGGGCAGACCACTGTAACGGTCCGAAATGTAAGGGTGTTTTCGGGAATTTATGTAAACCAAACAACGCAAGTAAATCAATGTATTGCTTAGTATAGTTAATAATGTACATATCGAAGGATAAGAAAATTTTTTTTCAATCAAATTCATAAATCCGTTTCCTGTATACAGTTTATACTCATCGTCAAAATGTGCGCTACGGCAAAATCGTGCTTGTCGCGTTAACAGTGCCCAGGCCATATGGGTAACCGGTTAACTGGCAATGTATCATATATGATAAAAAAAATCTGGCCAATTCTGCTTATGTATCATATATGATCAAATGGAATAACTTTTTTGATTTTCAAACGATTTGAATGAACCTTGGTATGTAATGGTTTTTGGGGTCGCTGAATCTGAATTTGGCATTGGAATTGTAAAATTCGATATGGCAGACTCAAAATGGCCGACCCAAAATGGCTGCCAAATATTAAAATATTATCGGGATTTAGAAAAATTGTATATAGGAATAATTTGGGGTCGCTGAATCTAAATTTGGCATTGGAATTTTAAATTTCAATATGGCAGACTCAATATGGCCGAACCAAAATGACTAGTGAATCGTTGGGATTTGTATAAATTATTCATACTGTATTCAATTTCATAAGTAAGCTCTTTTTAGGGGTTGGGGATGTCAGATGAAAAAAATAACCTCCGGAATCAATTCATCGACTCAAAAAAACCCCTGTATACCAAATTTTGTGTGATTCAATTAATTTTTCGATGTTGCCAGTTTGCGCATGAATAGTAAAAAAAGCCGTGCCAGTTAACCGGTTAATCCGAATTCAAAAAGACAAAAATATTTAGAAACTAGAAGCCTACGTCTATTACGTGACGATAAAAAAAAAGTCAAAATCGCAAAAAATTATAAAATGGCGGATCACTGAAAACAAATCATGTTTTCGGGGTACAAAATTGGAGAAATGTTGATAAAAACAATAGAAGCATGTCGTTAATTGAAAAAAACTGATCGTCACGTAATAGCGACGGGTTTTTCGTACAATAAATGCCCTTGCTCATGTCAATTGGATGTATAGTTTTCTCTGTAGACTGTCAACGCGGTTGAAAAATGTTATTCTGACAAAAACGCGCTCAAAGTTCCGCGCGGCTCAGTCGCGCGCTTGACACCGCTTCACAGGAAATACTATATCTTCGTCAATTTTGCGAATTTCATCATAAAATTTGGAGAGAATATTCTTGAAACGTACGTCTTTCAGAAAATGTGAAAAAGAAAAAATCGATTTTTCCGATTTTTTACAGTGGTCTGCCCCCTTAATTGTATGCCTACAGCGGAGTTCTACATCTGACAAATTTGATCAGAGTTTGCTCGGTGAATAAAGCGTTTCTTCCAATTTAGAAACTCAAAAACCCAAATACGTGCCTAGCGACAGAACTCCAGCTTGTAGGCGTAAGCAACGAATGTGTTAACATGTTAACATTTAGTGATAGAAAATATTTAAAATATATAGAAGATATTATGTAAATTCAACATTTCTCCATATTTTAACTTACTGCCTTTTCGCTTCCTTTCCGATTTTACATAGTTCTTTTCTTTTGATCCCAGCTGTTTTTGTTTCTTTTGAGCATCAACATATTCCTTCTCTGAATGTTCGAATGTAGCTATTTATAAAGAAAATTTAAAAGCAATGAGTACACAATTAATAATCAATATAGTTACTTCTTATCATACAAGGTGTCTTGACACAAGTGTTGTGTCGAATAACTACCAAGGAGTAAGTGATAAGAAATAGAGAAATATAACACGATTATTACTAGTTATTAGTTATTTAAATTCTAAAAAAAATTCAGAGTGAAAAACATATCAGTTGCATCTACATTTTGTATTTTGATAATCTGAATTTATACCGTGTTCTTTGTGTACAGAAATTGGATATACATTCAGGTACAAAAAAAAGTGGAACATTCCAAATAGAAGCACTTTTTGATAGGAATACTAAAATATACAAGTGCTATCTGAGTTACTTTTGTGATTGCGTGATGCTTTTGGAATGTATAAAAAATGTTTTCCGCCTATAATAGTAACATATTGACTTTTACTTGTCTCTAACTCTGACTTTCATCCTTGGAGAGTTATACAGGGTGTCGCAAGATAACGAGACAATCCGAAACATGCAAATTCTTCGTGTAAGAAAACATCAAAAAGTCATTTTCCGTTTTGGGATCCGAGGCATCGTTCTCGAGATATTAACAGGTGAATATTAGCAGTGGAACTTCCGGGCCGCGCAGTTTAAAGCCGAAACAGCTGATCGCGGAGCAGTGACCCCTAGCACACACACGCAGAAGGCACGCGTAGATACACGCAGTAGAGCCGACCGCGCTGGTTAAAACCGTAAAAATGGGTTAGCGCGGTCGTCTCTACTGTGTGTGTGAACCTGTATCTACGCACGCATTCTGCGTGTGCGTGCGAGTATACCGGAAGTTCCGCCGCTAATATTCGACCGTTAATAATTAATATCTCGAGAAGGAAGCTTTGGATCCCAAAACGGTAAAGGACTTATCGATGTCTTTTTGCATGTTTCGAATTGTCCCATTATTTTAGGACACCCTGTATTACAGAAACACGTAGAATATCATGTGCATAAGGTTTTGCAATTTGATTTTCCTCATTTAGGGAATGGGTGATGTATTCCATGCTTTCATATAAAAAGCCATGTTTATTCATTGTTTGGATCAGTTTTTAACAGTTATTGAGAAATTAAATATGCCACTAGTGTTAAAGACTCTTCAAGAACTGCCGCTTTCCCTGAATATACAGGAACCCATACAGCACACTCTCGTTGCAGCAAAGTTGCAGGATGGTTGCAGTGCAAGATTGCAATGTTTCACGCAACGTTGCAGCAATAATTCTATGTCCGGCATTAAAAAAACCATCGATGATCTTGAAATTTCGGGAACTATAACCTCGAGAACAAAATCGTCTCCGTCAGAATAATTGTCTCTCTGAAGCAAACATTTTTTCCTTAGACATTTTCTCGTATCATTAAAAACAACGGAAATATTTTAGGTTTAAATGGTAGTTGCAGCAACGTTGCCGCAATAGTGGCGTAACGTTGCAACAACATTGTGGAAACGTTGCCAAACGTTGCAACAAAGCAGCAGGATCGTTGCAGTGCAATATTGCAGCTATGCAGCAATAAATAAACGTTACATCGACATTGCGCTGCAACCATGCAACACTGCAAGCTTACTGCAACCATCCTGCAACGTTGCCGCCACGAAGTGTGCTTGGTGCTTTCATTGGCAGCACCAACAGACTTGCCAGAAGATTCTGAGAAACAAATGTCACCGAAACGAAATTCGATAATAAGTCTGCCAAATTGTGGAAAACCAGACATGAATGTTTGAGTCCGCAGAAGATAGTTGCAGAATGTAAGTTTTATGAGTAGGAGGCTAGTCGCAGGTCCACATTTGACACGAGAGCATCATGGTGAAAGCATGTGAGATGAACCAAGGATCAGCAAGCCACTGCCCTTTTCACTAATAAATCTAGATTTTTCCTACAGTCACCTAATAGATGGGGAATGGCCTGGGGAAGACTCAGAGAACAATATGCAGCCTGTGCCACTTCGAATTAAACGTCTTAGCAAAGAGACCCATCCTCATTTGGGTCGATGTAAACAGCTAGGCAATTACAGAACTGGCCCTTCTTAAACAAGGGACATTCAGGGCTAATTTCCACATAGAAGAAATTTTAATGCGGTGGGTTCTGCTATTCACCAGCAAAATTGAAAAAAAAAATGTCTTATTAATGCTAGATAATGTCCATTTGCATTCAGCACGCGATATTTTACACTTCTTGATAGAAGTTAGAATACAGCAAATAACCTGATATAAATTCCCTTGACTATGTTTGGAATATGCTAGCAAGACGCTTTTGAGCAAAAACACATGTGCTACCAATTCTCAGAGAACTCACTACATATCGAAGAGTGATAGCCATTATATTAGAGCTGCAAAAGGAAATACTCGATATTATTACATAGGTATTGAAGAAAGTTCGCACGGTAACTTCGGCATTTGGTGTCCAAATGTATTACGACTTTTTATTACATCTACGCATTGCAGAGCCAGAAGTACTACAAATGCATTAGTTAATAGAAAGAATCTAAACGCAGTGAAAAAGTTCATTTCAAAGTGGCCGGCTTAAACTTGGAACAAAAGCTACTGAGGTAATCAGAAAGGTGTGTATGCCTTCCAGGAATGATTGTATAAGGGTCGCAAAGTATGGTGCGAAAGAGGTTCCGAAAATTCAAAACGGGGGATGAGACACTTAATGACGAACCGCTCGAAGGGCGTCCCAGTATGGTTAATGATTATGATTTGCGAGGCACTATTGACACAGATCCGAAGGCAACGTGCAAAACACTTGCAATAAGGTTTCATATTAGGGATGAAACAGACCGCACCCGTTTACACAAAATGGGAAAGATGAAGCGAGTTGGAATGTGGGTGCCTCACAAACCGACTAATGACTAGAAGCAACAAAGGCTGGCTGCTTGCATTTCATTACTCTCCCGCCAGAGGAATGGACACTTTTTGGATCGCATGCGTAATCTGCGATGAAAATCCATTACTTACACCAATAAGAAACGACCACATTGTTGGTCACCACCAGGAAAACCAACTCCACATGGTCCAAGCAGCCAGCACTACGAAATTGTAAGGGCATCTTGTTTCTTTAAGACAATACGAGACCGTACAAAGCTAAGCAACATTGACAACATTTCAGACCTTGACAGGGAAATTTTAATCCAGTCTTCAAACTTTTTGGACGGTAAGAAAAGGCGATGGAAGGATAGAAAGGAAGACGCTGACACAATCTTTCGCGTCAAAAGACTACAAACTCATAATTGTATTTGGAAGCTTGCGAAGCAGTGAGAAAGGGTTATTGAATACAATGGTGATTATACAGCTGAATAAGGTAAATGAAATCGTAGCAACATATACCGCTGCTTCCGAATTACAAAAAGCACAGAAACTTTTTTTGGGTACCTAATAATATTCACGTGGAATCTGAGATAATAAAATAAAATATCTTGAAATTCGTATTCTGTACCGATTTAACGTCTGAAATGTCAGACACGGGAGAGCAAGCTTAGCTTTTCCTTTACTCTTTTTCGTACATTTTATAACTCTGAATTTATCTCAATAACTGTACAACTGTCCTCAAATGTGAAAATTTCCGAAAGCGAGCCACTTAGATGACCAATTACCGTTTTACGTAAGAATTATAAAGTGTTCCATTTTTTTGTTCACCCGAGTATAGATACGCATGTGAAATCATCCAACGCTTACACAAGCACACATGTATTTCGGTAAAAATTTCATTTATCATTCGCACTTACCTAACGATTTCTCCAATATCTCAGTATCAAATTCTTGATGGTACGCAAGTGCTTTTTCAACTAAGTTTCGATTTACTTTCTCTTCTTTCTTAAATTTTAATTTAATTTCCTGCCGCGTTCTATTCGGGAAAAGGCTTTGCATTAGCAGGAAATCTGTGCCTACTGTGTTTAGTGCTTTATAAAATTTTAAAGTTTCCCACTTGGGCCACTCTTTACTTTTTTGACGCTTTTTATAAAATCCACTGCCATTACTATCATCGTCAATAATAGCTTCCTTGGCTAGTGCTTCTCTGCCTTTCTTTGCATTGGTTTGTTCTATGACAAGACTTTGTTCATCTATTATTAGCTGGCCGTCTGGTCCAACTTTTACTTGAGGTACAGGCATCGCAGATGACGGGTCATCTTCATTCTCTTCTTCGTGAAACTCTTCGGATCTGCAAACATATATAAAAGATCAGCATGAACTTGAAAAATGTCTGTTTTTATAATATCAACAATATGCTTACGGGCATTCTGAAATTTTTCTTGCCGTCATTTCAGATTCTTTGGATCTTTTCATAGGATTAGTAACAGGATTGTAATATATTAAATCGTACATCGTAAGTTTGCTTCTGTCCGGAGTTTTATTCTCGTGTTTCAAATGAAATTCTCTTCTAGCTTCTGCTAATTTCCTTGCGGATTCCGAGACTAAGATACGCCTCTTTTGACCCACTTTGGATTTTGACACGTTAGTCTTGTTGTTGTTAGCGACGGTGTCTTTAGCATTTTGTACCGAATGAACTGAATCGTTTTTCACAGTATTGATAGTGGAACTAATTACTCTCCTGCTATCATCTTCCGATTCGCTTGCACTTGCTCCACTTCCCTGTATACTGTTTCTTCTTGCTCTACCACCACTGTCTAATTTAGGTGTTGGCTTTATAAACCCCACTCGGCATTGTGCTGATTTCGTAGGAGAAGCTAGAAATTACGAAATATTTAATAATCAAAGAGCGTTAATGATTTTTAATTTCTTCACACCCAAGCTTCTTTTCGCACTTTAAACGTGGAAGTTATCTGACAATATGTAAATCTTACAGAATTAACAATTACCGTTTTAAACGTCACTAAAGGCGTACAAGTGATATTTCCGAGAGTAAAACAATGTCACTTCTTTAATCATTCAAAAATTGACTAATTTATTTACGGAGACTTCTTTTTAACAACACATTTTCCATTAAATTTACATCCAATAGAATTTTTAATAAACACGAAAGTTTGAAGAATTCGACTTTTCGTTTCAATTAAAAATGCAAATTAGAAAATTTATGTGAAATTTGTCTAGCAAAATCAAAAACTTTCAAATAGGGAAAGTGCTGCAAACATTCGCCGCTACGTAAGTTGACACTCTTTAAAATCGCATAACTTTTTTAAAATTGGTCCAAACGACTTGAGGTTTTTTTTTTAGAAGCTAGCGGAATTAGTTTTCTAGATGACGTGTTTCGCCGTTTTGAAAAAAAATGGCAACTGGTCGAAATAGCAATGAAAATAGTGAAAGTCGTTTTTTTTTCAAATTTTTTTCCGAGCCCGTAAAGAAAATTCAAAAAACCCGTTTGTAGTTGTATACATGCTAAAAATTTCATCTAAATCGGTTAACGTTACTCTGGGCTGCACACGTTTAAAGATCGCAGAATAAGGTCGAAAATCGCTGATTTCGGGAATTTCATTTCTAATTTTTATTTTCATTACAGGCTCAGAAAAAAATTTGAAAAAAAACGACCTTCACTTCCTTCATTTTTCAGTATCGGCGTGCACGCAATGTTTAATACGTAATTATACTTGCCGATTTGTGATGTATTTGAGTTTTCTGCAATTTGTACAATCTCTTTTATTGATTCGTTAAAACTTCGTTTGGAGCTGTCTGTGCTATGGATATTTTCATCATTAATTAATAACTGTTCGTTCTGTATTTGCTTCTCTATTACTGATGTTTCCTGTGCTTGTTTCTCTTCGACATTACTTTCTGCAAATTGATGCGACGTCGCGGAAACATCGTCGGCTATACTCTTGTTTTCCCCGCTTGATTCAGTTACAGCAACAACTTCAGTAACAGGTAAATCTTGCGTCGCTTTCCGTCGTGTTGGGACAGTAACCATAGCCTTTATTCGAGCTCGCTTCATTTTGTTAATACACAAGTTAACTCAGATCTGTAAAGCAACAATTATACCCTTGTTTGACAAAGAAACGGCACATCTTACGAGGGAGGATCCCGAACCCGGAAATTCAAAAAATTCTGAAACTTTGTGAATATACAGGGGATTTCCTCCTGATTACAGTGAAATTTTTCTTTGCTGCCCAAATTCACTCGAAGGGGGTGAAATTCACCCCTGAAGATTCGGCGATTTTCCGATTTTGCGCTATAACTCGCGAACTGTAAGAGATAGAAAAAAGGTTTAAAGACAAAAGTTACTTCGTTTAATTGGATCTATCATTGGGTAAAAAAATTATTTTACAGTTCGCGAGTTATAACAGAAAATCGGGAAATAACCGGATTTTCAGGGGTCAATTCCACCCGCTTAGAGTTAATTTGGCCAACAAACAAAAATTGCGTTATAATCAGGAGGAAATCCCGTACATATTCATAGTATCAGAATTTTTCGAATTTCCGCGTTCGCGATCTTCCCTTGTTAGTTGTGTCAATTAATCTATTCACTATCGCCCTCATATATATCTATATGCATGTATGTTATTGATGAAATAATGTGTTACACTAATAATTATATTGGTTGATGGATTCATAAGTTAAACACTGATTAGATGGTTGTTAAAGTAATCAATTAAAATCGAAGTTAATTTCATATAAATTTATCAAAACTTGACTCTTCCAAGAAATTTTTTTTTGCATAATCAGTTGAAATCGAAGTTAATTTCGACTAAACTTTATAAAATTTCACTTCTTAAAATAAATTTTTTAAAGAAGTCAATTAAAATCGAAGTTAATTTCACCTAAATTTATGAAAATTAGACTCTTCCAAGTAAATTTTTTTGCATCATCAGTTAAAATCGAAGTTAATTTTACCTAAATTTATGAAAATTTGACTCCTCCAAGTAAAATTTTTTGCATGGTCAGTTAAAATCGAAGTTAATTTCCACTAAATTTTATAAAATTTCACTTCTTAAAATAAAATTTTTAAAGAAGTCAATTAAAATCGAAGTTAACTTCGCCTAAATTTACGAAAATTTGACTCTTCCAAGTAAATTTTTTTGCATCATCAGTTAAAATCGAAGTTAATTTTACCTAAATTCATGAAAATTTGACTCCTCCAAGTAAAATTTTTTGCATGGTCAGTTAAAATCGAAGTTAATTTCAACTAAATTTTATAAAATTTCACCAATTACATTTTACACGCTACATTTTTCTAATTTAAATTTTTTAAACATTTATTTCCGATCACACTTTAAAGCTTTTATTTCTGCTGTTAGTGCTCGAATGTTAGAAAACAGAAATTATATGAAGCAAAGCCCAAGTTGATTTGAAAATTCTTACGTGCAGAGTATTTTTCGGAGTTCAAGCTTAGTTGAAAGTTATAATTCAGACATGACGAGATAATTGTTATACCTACTACAGGATGCAACAAAAAAACAGTGGCCTTTGAAGATTCTTTTATAACATCGTGTTCCTTCCTTGGAAGCATTTAAATTATGCGTTAAAAAGCATTTTCCTGTATCACTGGAAACAAGAGAGACAGTTAAGTGTTCTGCTTCTGTGAAGACCCTGCCAGTGTGAATACATGGCGTATTAACATGAAACAATTGTAAAACGATCAACACGAAACAAGCCTTACTGAGAAATAAAGATATATTCAATAATTTTGTCGATAAGAAAGCGACGACAAAAACCATTTAAATATTAATATAGAATAAAGAAGGGTTTCTAACATTTTGTTATTTTAAGTTTAGTTTAATGTGAAATGTTGCCTCCTTATAATTAAAAACATAACACACTTTATTCCATTAAAATTTATTGTTTTTTTTTCGTACATCATGCTTATATCTATCACAAACTGATATCATACAAATTATTTACATCAAGATTTTGCCAATTTATTTTGCTGGAATTCTGAACAAAGTATATTCGCGATGTATTAATTTAAGTACAGCCATAAATTTAATTGTTTTATACATATTTCGAAATTTTATGATATATGATTATATAATTTTACTTGTTGAACGGAATAAAAATTCTCCGGATGAATTCCAAGATAAAAGCGAATGTTATTAATAAAATTTCATAAATTATAATAAAAACCTTGATTCATAAATAGATTTTCAAAATACACCCCGAAAAATTTACACCGATTTTGATGTAAATGAATTCTTAAGGATACGAATCCAAATATAAAGATACTGGTGATAGAATACGAAATGTATTTGCAGCAATAAATAAAAAAAATGTGTTGTTTACAAATTTCCCTATTCTCGCGTCGCTTTTAATGATTTCAAATAAGTAATTAGTGCGAACTGTTTAACCATTATTAGGTATTATATTCTTAGCATTTGTTCGCATTTAATGAGAAAACAGCGGCAATGTGTCTCGAAAGATGTTCACATAGGTAATTATTTATACGCTACGAAAGTCCTACGATTAAATACAAATAAAAGAGATGCTAATATTTCTTAACCTAAATAGATGTTACTTCAAAATTTGAGGTTAATTTACTCACCAAGAACACTTTCTCACATGTATTCAAACGTAAACTAGCGATATCGCGAAATTTTCGATTACCATTAACTACTTTCACTACTCCAAATAAACGAATTCTTTGGTTATTATTATCAGCACCGACATTTTAATATACTTTCATATATTCTTTTCCGTAGATTATTACTTCAGCGTTTGGTTACTAATATCCAAGAACGTATCTAATATCCATTCGTTTGTAAAGTAGTATTAACACTCTTGTTTTACAAGAAAACATCGCACTAAACAGTCCTTGATTTCAACCACTCTTTTTTAGGGGAATCTAGCATGGCAATGAACAGATATACGATCGAGTGTTAAATAATCTTATCGAATTTTATTAAATGTTAAGCTTTCACTAAATTAAAGGTATGTTCTGATTAAGTGCAATATATACTTTATTCCAAATTGATAAAGTAAATACCTAGGACATTACATATGTGCATGCGGCTCAAAAATATCGCTCCAATCATTTCCAACTATCAGAGATGCACGGGCAGGGTTCGGAGGTCTCCAGTTTAATCCCTGGTGTCAGTCTATGCGTGCATTGGTTGCGTTGGTGGAGCATACGATTCCCTAGAATTCTCCCACCTCTAGCGCATGAAGCGTGCAGTTGATGCGCGCATGCGTATTTGTCTCTTTACGTACGCTTTGAAAAACATACACCAAATCGACGCGCGTTACGAAAAGTAGCACGTTTCATTTTTTCTACATGCAGTTATCCGTAAGAAAAAAATGAAACGTGTTACTCTTCGTAACGCGCGTCGAAATTATGTGGTCCCCTCCTCGAAAGGACAGAAAATATAACCTATAGATATGCTACATGACAATAAATGTTTATTGGATATTTCGTTCTTTTACGCTACATTTGTCAATTTTTTATAACTTAACATCATTCCAAAATATTATTGTTACGCCGCAACGGTATCTTTATGGAATCGGGTATAAGGTCATCCTATCAAGCATTTAAATCTGTAAACCTAAAAATTGAAGCTAAAATCAATTAGAATGTAATAAAACGCACGAATTTGGTAAACATGAACAAATTAAGCTAAAACTTACTATTTTGATGAAAAATACTCAGAGAAAGACGTTATGAATGGAAATTTTGATTTCTTAATCACGAATAATTACACTCCACATCTTTCTAATCCGCTCCCCAGAGTGACAGAAAATATAACCTATACGCTATACCCGATTTCATAAAGATACCGTTGCGGCGTAATAATAATATTTTGGACGGATGTTAAGACATGAGAAGTTGACAAATGTAGCGTAAAAGAACGAAATTTCCAATAAATATTTATTGTCATGTAATTAGCATGTATGTAGGTTATATTTTCTGTCACTTTGAGAAGGGGACCAATCAAAAGATCGATCTTTTGCACCATAATGTTCGATTTTTTGGATCGATTTTACAGTATAGGTCGATCCTATGGAATCGATTCTCGGGGAACAGAAATCCTGTTCCAATTCTATATTATTTATAAAAAAGTTTCCCGGTCTCTGGAAATTTAAACTGAAACTACTTTTCTGGAACATTAATGATAGAATTTTGATTTATTGAAAATTAGGTTATAAAATATCACATAAGACGCTACGTGAGTTCCCCCGCCTTGTAAGAAAAAGTAAAAAATTCGCGATTTATATACAATTATATAGCCATGTGGTCCATGGGCATATGAAGAATGTTCAGGATGGAATACCCCTGAAGAATACATTTGTGATTCATGTGGTAATTAATTTTAAAACAAAAAAATAATATTTTTTTTATTAATTTAACAGTTTTCTCACTTCTCTTGTAAAGAAAAATCATGGCCGGAATTACCCCACGTTAATTCCGTAATTCCAGTCAAATGAACTTTTTTGTGTTATTGCTTCCAACTTTGTTACAACGTAAATTTATGCTTTCTCGGCCATACTAATAAAATCTAGACACTTCAAACTATCAATTCATATAAAAAAAACTAGCAAATGTGTAAGTTGCTCAAATTTACGAAGTACCCTACTTTCCCCTGTTTGCAGTATTCGAATTCGAAATACAGAAGCACACGTAAAGCGACAAATACGAATGCGCGTAATATGCGCATTGACTGCCCATGCTTTTATTTTTTGCACTTGCTGCACGCATTATGAGCTAGAAGTTGGAGGATTCTAGGGAATTCTACGAAATTGGTACTGCCATCTCTGCACTCGCGGTATGAATTGCAACCAACGTAACGGTCTCAATTTCGAAGCGAACAACACATCCCTAGAAGGTTTTAGGCAGGGTGGAAACGAAAGATGAGGAAGGAAGCAAATACGTAGCGCGCATTTTTATTTCTTAAAGGCTCTTACTGCTAAGTTTTTCGAACGTGCTCTTATAATGCTAACTTTAGAGCTATACTCTAATCCAGAAGACGTACTAGAGCCTGCGGTTCTATTCAATAGCCTTCAAAACCTTGAATTTACCCCGGACCCCACACAGCACACAGCCGTCCTAAAAGCGTCCCAGGGACGTCTGTCCCAGTCGTACCGGACGTCCCAGGGACGTCCCGAATTTCCCACGAACGGCTTATATACGTCCCCTGAACAACGAATGTTACCAAAAAAGTGGTCCCGGGTACGTCTCGCACACAGCATACAGCCGTCCTAAAAGCGTCCCAGGGACGTCCATCCCAGTCGTTCGGGACGTCCCGAATTTCCCACGAACGGCTTATATACGTCCTCTGAACGACGAATATTACAAAAAAAGAGTGGTCCTGGGGGGTACCCACCACCCCGTCTTTTAAGCGCATGGATTAGGACTGAACACAGGCGTTCGAAAAACGTAATTAAGACCTATTTTTATCGATGAATTAAGCCTTTCGCCCGGGTCCCCCCACAGGACTTTCGTCAGTAAGGCTTACCTGGCGGAACCCTGCCTTAGACAAGCTGTGTATCAGGACTGGGACAGAACTCTTATATATACCAACCGGAGGGCGATGGAACACCAGCGAGAAACTCTCGAGCCGGGTAGCCCTCCGGTGGCATATGTCGATGAACCTTATCGGATCCCTACAATAGCACACGACGTCCTCAAAGCGTCCCAAGGCCGTCCCAAAGACGTATTTAACACGTCCCAAATGCGTCCCAAGGACGTCTTTAGGACCTTGTACAGATGGCGCCACTGTAGTTACCGACGTCCCAAAAGCGTCCCAAAGCCGTCTATAGACGTCCCACAGACGTCTTGTTACCAATCGGGACATTCAGACCTAAAGTCCTAGAAGGGACCTAAAACAGACGTCCTCGGGACGTCGTGTGCTGTGTGGGACGCGGATAATAAATAACTTCATTTTTCCTTTACACATCTGTTTACCAAATTACGCTGGGTAAGCAGCAGTTCGTCCTGTTAAACTCATAAAATATGGTCTTCGCTTTCAATAATTGTCGCTGTTCAAGAAGAATAGAAAAACTCAGCTTGAGAAAATCCAGGAACCAATAAAGCCATCAAATTTCGTTAGGAGTCGGTCCCCGATCCTTAGGACGAAGTAACCAATGTAGTTAGGAAGCGTGCTTCGACCACCGTCCAAAAGTCTCGAATTAAATTTAACGTAATCCATCCAACTGCATAGCTAATTGTAAGTAAGTTTGAACATTCCCGCGCAACCTCACGAGCATCAAACGCATCGAAAACCGTTCCGGTACGTTACTGCGGTTCATGCGCTGTTGGAATCGGAACACTATGAATGCGCGCAGCGACTGCGCTGCGGTCTATGCGCATAATGCGTCAACTGGAATGCACCCCATGTAGTTGTTTAGCCACAAACAATCCCTGGCAACGCTGGCCGTAAGTATTCCCTGGCAACGCTGGCAACCCTGGGCGAGGATGATCAAAACGCTCGTGTGACCGCGGCCTAAGCTTTGACAGTTCTCTTCAGATCCCTTGGTTCTCTTCCATACCCCTGTCAAAGTCTCGCTTTCAATCTCAACTGCGCGAGCCTTTAACTGAGGCGTGCTGTATATCTCATTTTGAATAATAAATAATTTCTAAAATATATCATATGAACCTGTTTTATGCCTGAGAATCCTTACACCGGTGTTATACTTTCGTAGATATGACAACGGTATTGATCTTTATATGTGTATTCTAAATACTCTGTCGTGTTAATATATTTGTATTAGAAATGTGGCAAGACAGGGAAGTTCGGTTCGACGTATCTTACACGTAATATCTTATATGTTTTTTAAATATACATATACTATATATATATATATATATATATATATATATATCTACATCTTTTAATTTTATTCATATTGTCGATATAATATAAATACACTGATATAAGTTTAGTATAGTGTACATTATATTAAAGTTTTACATAAAAGTGAAAGTAATGTTTTAGGTAGAGCTAAAGCATATAAAGAATATTATTTCGTGCCAAATTAGTATGAATATGTTTAGATCAATATTATGTTATGTAAAATGTTGGATCAAACATGATGTTTCATAATTTTCACTTGCATAATATTTTAAATGCGTTATAGTCATATGCAACTACGATTGGGAGAATTCGCTGTCGATAAACTTGATTTAATAGAAGATACAAAGGGAAATGCAGGCGAAAACGGAAGACTAATAGTAACAAATCTCAGAATAATATGGCATTCCCTACTTCTTCCTCGAATCAATCTAAGTATGAATCTGTATTCCAAGTATACACTACACAATTTAATTTTGTTTTTTCAAAGAAATACTTCTTTCCTACCGGCTTGAATAAATACAATTAGCTTCAAAGTCAAACTACCAAATTCTAACCGCAAATTAAATTCAAAATGCCAATATTTTTAATTTATAATATTTGAAATAAAATCTTTCTCTGCATAGTTGTACTTTCCTATAATTACTATGCATATCATTTATAGATGAAAAAAATACTTTATGAAACACATGTTCACAAATCTTTGTTAACAGTTGTGGAGTCTTATTGTACATATACTTATACTTTTTTATAGGTATTGGCTTTAATACTGTTATAACAGTGAATTCGAAAATTATACACAGTGTCAGTATATTTTAATGAGATTAATATTACGTTTCATTTAAGTGTATTTATATAAATGATAAAGTAAAAATAACTTTTTATAGTTGCAAGGAAGACATATGCAGGCTCTGCATGTCTTAACTTCTTTTCGAAGTTGCAGATATGAATTTATATTTACAAATCTGGATCCAAAAAGTACAAGACATTATACATCTGTCATTGGCATATACAGGTATATTTCATGTTTAGTCTACGTTACTTATTTTTATGCAAGATGTTGCTAAGAAACGATACTACTAAAATTATATTCAGAAATGCTTTCTGGAAGAATTATTCCTAAAGCTTTTTACTATATAGGGTGCGTTCCACTTACGCCCAAATCGCCCGTGATTTTCATTAAGGTAGGTTTTCCTATACGCGACTGGACGCAACGTCAAGAATTTCAAAGTCGATTTTCTCGAAAATTAAGCGCGATATCAAAAAAAGTTACTGTTTCTTTTCGACTTATAACAAGTAAATTAGTCCAGAAAGAGGAATAAAATTTTTTGATATTGTGCTTAATTTTCGAGAAAATCGACTTTGAAATTCTTGACGTTGCGTTAGAACTTGCGTTAACAAAATTTTGAAAAGAGTTTAAAAAGAAAAATATCTGATGAAAAAAACTTTTTCAAAGATTTTGTTAACGGAAGTTTGTAGCGCTTATTGCACCATTAAACTTTTGTTTGAAACATTTTTTTCTGTCTGTTGTACTTTGAGAGTTATACGCGAAAAAGTGGAAGTGCCGATTTGACTTTGAGGTTAATTTTCACCCCCCCCCCCCCCAAGGGCGATAGGGCCCAAATGAAACACACCGTTGTTCTTGTTTTGATTCACTCTAAAAACCCACAAAGTTGCGTTCCAATCGGTGAGTCCGGGTTCGCGGTGTTCCCTTGTTAGTTCATTTAATTTTTACAAAATTAAGTCTCTAAGCGCGGGGCCCGGGGCAAGGGCCCTGTCTGCCCGGTGCTAATAGCGGCTCTACTGGTAGGGATGACTCCGCGCAACTCCGCGTCATCTAAGCGGGTAAAATCTGCATATCGCGTATCTCCATCGGCTACCCGGGCATTACTGTGTATCTGTACCGGGTTACGGCCGCAGTCGCTAGACGCAGTACTTACGTCTATCTCGCTTACTCTCGATACGTTTGCTCACTTTACAAGACCAATTCTTGGAATCAAAACGTTATGCTGCTCGCAAGAATTTGAACGCGCGGACCCGCCCGATTCAAATTTAACCGGGCACTAATATACTCGCAAGACAATTATAATTTGCTGACCTAAAATAGGTAGAAGATACCAGTAATTAAACGGTAATTTTTCACTTAAAAAATATACAAATTTATTGCAGGGCTTACATTTCATCGAAGATCTATCGAGAAATTAAATTAAGATCTGGAATAATTGACGACAAGCAGTTAATTCTGCTACCACAAGAAAGAGTTCACTCAACTTTCCCGGATATTTGGAATTTATCGTTGGAGCAGGTTCAGTTCACTTGCTATATATAGTAATTGATAGTGTTTCGAATGGTTGAATATTAATATTTATTTTGGTAGGGAAATATCGGAACTTTCATTGCAACCAATATACGTTTAGTATGGTTTGCTGATATGAATTATCATTTCAACGTATCGATGCCCTATCTTATAATAGCGAATGTAAGCGGACATGTTGAAATATATTAACAATGCACAATGAAGAATTTAATGGAAGATTTTCATTTGTCCGATAGATTACGATCAAAAATTCCAAATTTGGTCCATCTTTAGTCATTGCGAGTACAGAATCCAGTGGAAGCTACGTACTAGGATTTCGGGTTACTCCTCATCAAAAACTTTACGCTCTTCACAAAGAAATATTAATGCTGTCCGAAATGTATGAAAAATCGCCCGTTTTCGGCGTAGATTATACAGTTGAGCACGAGGTAACGCTAAAGCGACGTGTAACTTTGAAAAATGGTTTATTGAATAAATAAATAAATTACATTCTCAAATAATAATCCATCTATCGTTACAGGCGTCGTCACAAGAGCTAAATGTAGAACAATATTCCGAGCTGCAAGATAACCAAGTCGAAATTTCGAATGTATTTGGATATTATTTTTCTGAAGGATCGAATCAAAGAAGACCGAGTTTTTCAAATTATTTGGGTCTCGCTGCAGAAAACCCCAGGGAAACCAGCTCATTGCAGAGCATATGGGACCTCGTGCCTCCAAATTAATTTGTAAAGTATTTCTAAACTTCGCGTATTATGTACATATTATTTGTTGTGTGTAGCCTCGTAAAAATGATTAATTCATAATATATATAATTTATTATTTATATAATTAATCTTTATAATTTATATAATTACATACATATATATATATTAATATTTTCAACGAAAATAACACCGTATTCAACTGGAACTAAACAAAAATATTACCGATAGAAAAATAAGGTAATTGTATCCAAAAAATATATTGATAGCGGACACGTACATATGTAGAAAGGGTATAGATCTAGGCGATACATACTAGAAGCAATATTATACATGAACATTGTATAAGATATTATTAATTAGATTTTGCAAATTATTTCAACAGAACTACTGTTTTTTTTTTTTTTTTAGAAAAAAATAAATTGGTTTAACAGGAACTGTTTTCCTTTTCTATTCAACACATTATTAATATTTCTCCAAGTATTCTTTAGTATTTTATTTATAGGAAAGTCAACGACTACATGGAATTGATAAAAAAATAGATAATTGGAATTAAAACATCAATATTCTACAATACGACACTGAATAAGTCTTCAGTTACATAACTGCAATTTTATGCCATTCTCCGAACGTTTGCCAAAATTTAACTTGGCCTACAATTTAAAGGTTGCATAATTGACTGATCATAGTTTTCATCGCTATCGTCATTGAGTTGATCGACTTGAACAGAAAATGGGTACCCCATATCTATGAGCATTACCTCGAATGGATTTGTCTTCATACGCAGCTGATTCGCATGTGCGGCGTCTTCCGAATTCTGAATTTCTCTGTCGTTTACACTGCCATCCTACGTTGCGGAGAAATTATATCGTAAAATTAATTACAATATTTTCTATTTAATCCTAACAGTTTAATACGTTTAGAGAAAAATATGCGTGGAATGTATTATAGCCAATTAATGACAACAATCGCCAGAAATTTCGAACATAAATATACTGTACAATTTCATGCTTCAGTCCTCCGTCGCTTTTAATAAATTATTAAAGGATTAAAAATTAAATATAAACGTGCCGGATAAATGTTAAATCTTAGTCTTACCGAGCAAAGAATGTTATTCGACAAATAGTCGTAATGCATACCTCAGGTAAAGGACTCCACAATCTAATTACTGGATCAATTCCACTGGTAGCTAATAAGCATGTGGATGGATGAGGTTGAAGACAATTTACAATATATTCGTCTCCCCTCAGTACGCGGATAATATTTGCGGTATTACGATCCCAGATAAAAAAGGAGCCATCATCTGATCCTGCCACGATATACTGGCCATTGCTTAAAGAAAAATGTTGACGATTATCAATGTATTATAAATGTATAAATATCGAAAGTGATTTACAAAGCATTCTCCAAATATGCGTATATTTACTTTCCGAAGAAGTTAGCTTCTTTTATATCAGTTGTAGTGTTACAATGTCCGCAGTATCTCATTTTATAGTCAATCGTGTTGCGCCGCCATTCCTTCTCGTAGTCCGATATTTGTAACATTGATTGACTCGTGTCACTTTCTCTACCTGAATTATACAACGATATCGTATTGGATACTCATTAAAGAAACTCGATTTTCAAAAATGTGTATAAAATATAATTTTCTCGATGTTGCTCAAAGTAGCTTCAAGTTTACATAAAATAAAAATGTAAATTTAAGTATTCAATAAAATGTTAGAAGACATACCACTATCTATAGCTTCCTGTATGTCCATGTTTAATGCTTTACACGCGGAATTAGATGTATAATTAGGAAATTTTTGTTGGAAGTTTTTAATCACTTCGTTAGCTTCAGCTGATCGATGTAAATCGAAAAGACAACGTGCCAACCTATAAACACACATTTAATATAACATACATCGGTAATGTGTCTATCCCAAGCTTCGGACCCTCAAGCCCGCCCACTCAGTTCCCATGCACGTGAGTGCATAAACAGGAGGGACACAGCATGTAAGGGATCCTACCCACGGATAGTGCCCCGGTTATTATTTCGTTTTCTACTCCCATTCTACTTTTACAAGTTAACCCTCCTGCCCTTCTTCCTTATTCAACGCAAGCGACCCTTCAACCACGCGCAATCTGCTCGCCAACAACCATCAGCGATAAGCACTGTATACAGGCTGACTAATCCACTAATGAAAGTCTGAGTTTTATATTTTTCATTAACTCTTCGTAACAGTGTTACCAATAAATATTTATGTATGGGATGTATATTAGGGTGGGCCGAAAAAATCAGAATTTTCGAAACTCGAAACAGGCTAGAAAAGTTGCGTCTGGGGAAGACAAATGAAGGCAAATTTTTTTTTTGAAATCGGGCAATATTTGCCCGGGCCATAACGGGGTCCATGTTTTTAATTTTTGACCAAGTTTGGCGACTTCTGTATATTTTTATAAAATTTGCATATTTCACTGTTGAGAATCAGAAAATATTATTTAAGCACATAAACACTAGAAATAGTGTTTTATATATTGCCGCGAAGCCGAGTATCTATGTGTTTCTATTTTTTGACGTAACGCGGCTGTAGTGAAAGAGAAACATATTTCATTGATTCAAGAGCAGGTCCAACAGCCATTTTGATCTGTAACATTCAATAGCCATTTCTTATAGATCTTTGTGCGCTGAAAGCGAATCCGCAAACCGTTTGTCGCCATCACCCTCTGTTTTCGAGAAATTCGATTTTGAAAAAAAATTGCAAATTTTCAACTTTGAACATCCTTTGAGTTCAAACAGTAATAGTTATTCGGTTGCTCGTTCCGCCAAATTATTCTATGAACCCTCGCGAACAACGATATAAGTTATTATTGAATTATAAGCATTTAAATATATTTAAACAACGATCAAAGGGAAAAGGACACCGGAATTACACCAATTTTTGCAGATATCTTTCTATATATTTCAAAAACTAAGGGTCTAGGAGAAAATCTGACTACTCCACGCGATGCAGCAGACATTTTCCCCCCGGAAACCATCAACAGAAGTGGTAAGACACGTTTTGATTTGAATACCGAAGCCAAAAGCAGTGGACGTACCCACTGCCGCTCAGCGACAGAAACGCTTAAACGCGCGCGACTGCCACTGTCGGCGCCGCGACGTTTTGCCAAACTCTTTCGTTACGCTATTGAAAACAAAACGTGACTTACCACTTTTGTTGGTGTTTCCCGAAGGAAAAATGTCTGCTGCATCGCGTGGAGTTGCCAAATTTCCCCCTAGACCCTTAGCTTTTGAAATATATAGAGAGATATCTGCAAAAATTTGTGCATTTCGGGTGTCCTTTCCCATTTGAACGTTGTTTAAATATATTTAAATGTTAATTAGGCAATAATAACTTATATCGTTGTATTCGCAAGGGCTAATAGAATAATTTGGCGGAACGAGCAACCGAATAACTATTACTGTTTGAACTCAAAGGATGTTTAAAGTTGAAAATTTGCAATTTTTTTCGAAATCAAATTTCTCGAAAACAGAAGGTGATGACGACAAACGGTTTGCGGATTCGTTTTTAGCGCACAATAACTGTAAGAAATGGCTATTAAATGTTAGAGATCCAAATGGCTCTTGAATCAATGATCTACGTTCCTCTTTCACTACAACCGCGTTACGTGCAAAAGTAGAAACACATAGATACTCCGCTTCGCGAAAATATATAAAACACTATTTCACGTGTTTATGTGCCTAAATAATATTTTCTGATGCTCAACAGTGAAATATGCAAATTTTACGAAAATATACAGCAGTCGCCAAACTTGGTAAAAAATTAAAAACTTTGACCCCGTTTGAGCCCGGTCAAATATTACCCGATTTCGAAAATTTTTTTTGCCTTCATTTGTCTTCCCCAGACGCAACTTTTCCGCACTTACAAGGGATGATCCCGAACCCGAAAATTCAAAAAATTCTGAAACTTTGTGAATATGTAGGGGTTTAGCTTCTGGTTACAACGCAATTTTTGTTTGCTGCCCAAATTCACTCGAAGGAGGTGAAATTAACCCCTGAATATTCACCTATTTTCCGATTTTGTGTTATAACTCGCGAACTGTAAGAGATAGAAAAAAAGTTTCAAGACAAAAGTTACTTCTTTCAATTAGATCTATCATTTGGTAAAAAAAGTTATTTTACAGTTCGCGAGTTATAACACAAAATCGAAAAAAAAACGGATTTCAAGGGTCAATTTCACCCCCTTAGAGTGAATTCGAGCAGCAAACGAAATTGCGTTGTACTCAGGAGGACTTCCCCTACATATTTACAGTTTCATAATTTTTAGAATTTCCGAGTTCGGGATCTTACCTTGTCAAAAGTATGGGGGTTGAAACTTGGTAACCCGACATACATGAAAATGGTTACTCCTACGAAAAAACTCATGACACCTTTTTGTAGAGAATTTCCTAAGCTAAAAATGGTATAATAACTATTTTTGTCGCAAAACTGCTAGATAACGAGATAGTCGCGAAAAATAGTTGTTTTTTTTTCAACCCTGTGTAAAATTTTTAGCGGGGGTCGGATCGATGGGGACTTTTGACATATTGTTTAAAACTACCAAATAAAGGCTCATACCAAAATTTAGCTTGCTGGGAATTATTCCGTAGATTGGACAGATTGCCGTATAATTTCACTGGACTAACTAGGCTGTTTCGAGTTTCGAAAATTTGATTTTTTCGGCCCACCCTAATGTATATTCATTCGATAAACCTTTCCCAGCTATTGACAGCAAAGTACTCACGAAAATATAATACAAAAGTATAAAAATTTAAATTTTCTTTAGCATTGCTGTGTGTTCAAAGCGCGGGGCGAGGGTGGATAATACTTTTTCCGGTCGCCTAGAGAAGATTGACCGAATTGAAACGCTATTTTTCCAAACCCTATACACTTTAAAGCGTTAATCGTTAAACGTGGGTAGGCCGCGGTTCCATGCTGTTGCTTTATCTCGCTCACTCCCGAAGTATTCTATCCGCACTTGTCGCCGATCGATTCGAGCGAGGACAGAGTCAAGCATAAGCTAAAGAGATGCTATATAAATGCTATTCGCATAGTTCATACTTAACTATAACTGGAACTGAGTATATTTACATGATTCATTATAACATTCACAGATCATTGATACCTGAAATGTGCTTTCACATGTCCCGGCTCAAGCAGTAATGTTGCTTGACAGTCTTTAAGAGCAGCATATGTATCGCCATCCCTAGAAATTATATGAAGTTAAATCCTTTATGCAAAAGGGACTTTCTTATTTTTTAGACTCGTTTAGTTTCTCTATCGCTCATATCTTTTTAAGAACGGTAAATAAAATACTTGAGGGTTCATACCATGTTCGTTTCATATACGCTGCAGCTCTATTAGCGTAAAGCACAGCTGCATTGGGACAGTAACTGATTGCTTTGTTATATAAAGAAATTGCTAAAGTATACTTTTGTTGCTCGAAACTTTTATTAGCCTGAAAATATAAAAATAATGTACTCTTATTTATTGATATCTATTTAAAAAAAATTATAATTATAATTTCATTTAAATAAAGCAGGAATTAACTGAATGGTTAAAAAGGTTTTTCGCAACACACTTTAGTAATGAAACTCTTACGCACGTAAGAATCGGTAATCCGAATATTTTTTAGAACAGAAAATTTACAATAAACTATTTATGACATAAACTTACCTGACATTTTAACTCTTCGATATACGGTGACAGGACTTCATTGTTTGTTTTAGTAATATCTGTATTATTCTCATCATTCTTCTCCATGCAGCATCTTCCAAGGTCTCCTAAGCAAATGTATTTTTATATAATTCGAACAAATTCGCTTCGTACATATACAGTTGTAAAAGTGAACGATAATGTATCCGAAGTATAATAAAATAATGCGCGAACTAAAAAACGAATCACTTTGTCTTTTGTTTAAAATTTATATCGCGATACCTATTCCTCGGAAGATATGTTATAAACTTTTAAAGTTCAGAACTACGCGTTACAGTTGCAACGGGAAATAAACCGAGAGTTTACAATAATCTCGATAGTTACCTAAATAAGTGTTCATAGAATAACCGAAGCAAGTTTTCGAGTTTTTCGGATTGTTGATGTCAAATAAATATATTTGCTCGCCACCCATGTTAACAAGGAGCTCATTTCCATCAGCACTGAAGGTTAAATACGTAGTGTTGAGTTTCCTATTACTGTTACGCCGTCGAGAGTGCAGATGGCCTGCTTAATATCAAACATTAACAGTCTCTGTTAAAGCGATCATGTAAATGTAAAAAAAGAGGAAGATTAGGGTAAAGGAGCCGCGTACGCTATCTCTGATCGTACGAACGAACCCGCGATAAAGTACTGTGCGCAACCCAATGGTACATTCTCATCTGGATCGCCTTCACCAGCTCTCTCCCAGTCACTGCGTTGAGAAGAGATAATAGGCACCTGTGGATTAGAGAATTTAAAGCCATTAAACAAAGTATTATAGGTGTGTTGCAGAGTTGGGCATTATCTAGATAAAAAATTCTTTAAATAACGATCGAAAAAAATGATACTTTATCTTTATTCGTTATTCGAGGCTCGAATAATCGAAGTTATCTTTATTCGAAGAGCAACGAATAAATAATTTTACTGGATGAGAATTTATTCGACGAATAACAATAGTTTTTTATTCGATGAAAATTTATTCGACGAATAACGATAGTTTTTTATTCGAAGGTTTTATTTGAATAAATGCGTCGAATAAGTTTTTCATCCGTAGCATTTATCTTTTCGAATAAACACGCTCGACGCTGACGAAAGTTATTCGTGGCTTTATTCGAAGGCTTCGAAAAGATAAATGCTACGGATGAAACATTTATTCGACGCATTTATTCGAATAAAACCTTCGAATAAAAAACTATCGTTATTCGTCGAATAAATTTTCATCGAATAAAAAAATTATCTTCATTCGTCGAATAAATTCTCATCCAATAAAAAATTATCTTTATTTGTCGAATAAATTCTCATCGAATAAAATTATTTATTCGGTGCTCTTCGAATAAAGATAAGTTCGATTATTCGAGCCTCGAATTACGAATAAAAATTATTTACCTTTTGTTCGTTATTTGAGATTTTTATTTAGATAAACTTTTGCCGAACTCTGGTGTGTTGCAATAAAAAAAAGTTCCCTTATTACTTTACGGACTCGACGAATTACCTGAGAAAGTTTAATCATTCTACGATCATACATTCGTATGTAGGCATCATTGGCTCCAATGGCTATCAGTTCGGGTCTTTTCGGATTCACAGAAATCGATTTGGCTTCTGCGTATAGACCCATGTGATTAAGAAGATTTATTAGTACACTACTTGATTTGTTGCTTTTACAGGTGTGCGGAGTGCGAACGTCGTATTGTAAAATAAGACCATCCTCTGCGGCACTCCAAAAGAGGAAAGGTATAGTAGATGCAGTGGCAATACGTTTGACACGGCCTATGTGACAATTACATACAAGTATGGGTTCAAGAAGTGTAAGGTCGCAAACTCGTACTTTGCTATCCGCTGCACCTGATACCAATACACTATCATTGGACTTTGGCATAAACTAAAATCACATGTAAAATAAGAGAATTAAATACTTCTCTTACTATCGACAAACAGATAATATTAATATATCTCGACGCGCGTGACGAAAAGTAGCGCGTTTCGGTTTGCCACGAAAACAAGCCCGTTCCATCGTTTCTGACGAATACATATTAGCAAGTCTGGTCTTCCGCCGCGAAGACTAACACATTTCACTGCTTCGCCACGAAGAATAGCACGATTTGGATTATATTGCAGACTGCAGAAACTATCGCGTGGTCAGTTTAAAAGAGTTCGACTGTTGAAAATATTGTTTGATAAATAATAATTCCATCTGATCTCTGAAAGACAACACATATGAAAATTTTAATCTACATAATTTAAGGGGTTGCGCCACACTGAGACGCTCGAAACTAGACGAACTTTTTTCGCAGATACTATGAGGTTGAAAATTATTTATTTACTTCTTACGCGTAAAGCAGGCATTAGCGCATATATTGTATAAATACTATACAAAAATATTAAAAAATGTCCGAGTTATTTGTCGTCCCGCGAAGCTCCTCCGCGTGAGCGGTGTATCAAATATCTGCAAAACTATTTATCCGATTGATTTCAAACTTGGTACACATATTCTTAATGGTATTATCTACAATGTAGCATATCATTTTTTTCATGCGATAACCCATTCGCATATAATAAATGTTTTAAGTTCGTCTCGTCAGGTGAAAAACGAATAATTTTCTTCACCTTGCTCTCATTTGTGCAATAAATTTCTTTTTCTCAAATCCATATGCTACGTCGTAGGTATTTTATTAAGGAACAGTAAAATCATCATGTTTTCATTTCAGATCGAACCTGGACGTCATAATTTGATACAACGCTCACGCGGAGGAGCTTCGCGGAACAACAAATAACTCGGCCATTTTTTAATATTTCTGTACAATATTTGTACAATATACGCAACAATAGATGCTCTATACATAAGATGTACAGAAATAATTTTCATCCTCATAGTATCTGTAAAAAAAATTCGTCTAGTTTCGAGCGTCTCAGGGTGGCGCAACCCCTTAAGTAAGGGCGAGCGGGGGAATTGCGAACGCGGGGTAAACCCGAACAAGCTACTTTTCGTGGCAAACCGCTCCAACGCGCTAGTTTTCGCAGCGAAAACCGAAACGTGCTAGTTTTCGCGAGAACGAAGGCAAATGTGCTACTTTTCGTAAGAAAATTGAAACGCGCTACTTTTCGTAACGCGCGTCGCTCCGACATCAGATATCTCGCATTAAACTCAAAATCAACCTATAAGAATACCTTAACAGAGAATATATTTCCATAATGGCCTGTACGAAGTACCAATTTCTTTTCATATCGAAACGGATCCCACAAAATAATGTTCCTATCGTCGGACGCAGAAGCAAGAATCCTAGAATTATGCAACGTACAATCGATTATACACATATTACAACTTCTCCGTTTTTCGTCTTTTCGTTTACTGCAATATTAATATTTAATTAACAGCACTTACTGTCCACTTTCATTCCACTCCAAACAATTAACGCATCCTGTGTGACCCACCAATTCCTTCTCCAATCCTAGTCTGGATATCAAATTCTCCGTAACATGTAATCTTTGGGACACGGCGTGTGCTACGGAATCCTAAACAAAACATTTCAAAGGTGATATCTAAATGCATGGACCTAGTTCCATTACACGGTGATGCTGGTACCGCATAATTTATACAGGGTGTTCACGAAAAGGCGGGACATTTTTCTCCGCAATTGCTTCTACTTAGGAAAATAATAAAAAGAAGTTAGTTACCAGGATTTTTAAAGTGGCATTTAACAGAGCCAAGCTGTGTTTCCACGGATCAATACATTGATTACCATTTCGTCTTTGTTTTTTTAAAGGCAAGAAGGATATAGCATATTAGGCCAGCTGGTTGCCCCTTAATAGGCATTCTGGGCCAGTGTTTTGTGGAATGTAAAGTTGCTTATAACTGGGAAACTGAGTATTATGAAAACCGTTTTTATTATTTTAGTGAACGGAACTAATTTTGTAGAAATGTCCGACATTTTTATGAACAGCCTGTATATACATAGAAACACCCTTTATGAAGGATAATCGTGAAATATGGACACTAGGAAGAATATAAATGCAAGCTTCGTTCATGTACCCGTATCTCACGTTGCCGTACCAAATCCAAAACTCTGTAATCTTTGTCGTGTATGTTGGGAAGCATTTTCGTTTGTTTTATAAATCGGGTTACCGCAACGAAAAAGTGAAGTATCTCCTGAAAATAAGAAGAGGATATAATCGCTTTCATCGAGTGTGTGAGAAAAGGTTTCTTTTCGAGTAACGAAGTAAATATAACCATCATGTGCGAAATAACTTACCTGCGACACGTTATATATCGCTGAATATGCCGATAATGATGATATAGCGACGACGGAAAAAATATTTTGTAAGAAAGTTTGGTAATAGTCAATTTGAAATCGACATGTTGCAGTCCGCTTCGAAGAGATGGATAAACTATGCACTTGCCGATATGTTGCGGAAACGTTGCTGGGACGTGTGTGTTCACTTAGCTGCTGCCGTTTTACACGGTGTCGGGAGATTATCACAACTTTGGCGCATTACCATATTCTACCGTCTACTTCGTTAAAAAATATAATATCGCATCTTTATTTCATCAACATATGACACAAATCTCACGCTCACTTACCTTCCGATGGTACACAGATAAACAATAGTAGCTTCTAGATAGGTATCTCTCTGAGGTTTAGTTAGAGTAGAGCACTAAAGAGGTGAGTATGCGCGTCCGCCATATTGGGTCCTCTGGAGAGAGAAGATTATTGAGTACCCGCCTTTTTGAGTATTGTCAAATTCGCTTTATAAACCAAATGTAAACTTAAATGTAAGAAAATACTCTAATAATGTGTCGTGCTACCATGTATCAATGGCAACAACGCATATTTTGTTTATAAAGTGAATCTAACAATACTAAAACAGGCGGGTACTCAATAATCTTCTCTCTCCAGAGGACCCAATATTGCGGATGCGCATCCTCACCTCTTAGTGCTCTAGTTATTAGAGTAGAGCACTAAAAAGAAGTGTATTGTTGCGACTCCCGTCTAGCGGCGTGTAGTATAAACTTTAGAAGCGCGAAGTTCGAAACGGATCACACGAATGTAATAGGAAAGGGAAACAGGGCGAAGTTCGCACAAGCCCGAGGGGTTTGGAAATAGTTGGAGATTCTTTTAATAAGTAAACTTCAAGATTATAAATTAATCAATACCCACTTGGAAACGGGTGTTTGAATAAATGAACTCTACTTTGATCCCTTCTCCTAAGGGTGCGTTCCACTTACGCCCAAATCGCCCGCAACGCCCGCGATTTTCATCAAGGTAGGTTCTCCTATACGCGACTGGACGCAACGTCAAGAATTTCAAAGTCGATTTTCTCGAAAATGAAGCGCGATATCAAAAAATTTTATTCCTTCCTCCCGACTTATTTACTTGCTATAAGTCGAAAAGAAAGATTAACTTTTTTTCATATCGCGCTTCGTTTTCGAGAAAATCGATTTCGAAATTCTCGACGATGCGTCCAGTCGCGTACAGGAAAACTTGCCTTAATGAAAATCACGGGCGATTCGGGCGTAAGTGGAATTCGCCCAGTATAGGTACCGACACACATACAATTTATAATAATTTATAATCACATGTTCATAGCAACCAATAAACATTTACGATAAAAGAACATTCAAACATACTGACTGTTGCAACGAAATGCACACATTCCATAAATTGAATTATCGCGCGCAAACTAAATGCGCAGGCGTATACGCAATAAGCGGTGCGTATGCACGAACCAAAGAGTAGGTATAATAAGAGGCGTCACTCCGGGTAGAGCACTAAAGAGGTGAGTATACGCATCCGCCATCTTGGGTCCTCTGGAGAGAGAATATTATTGAGAACCCGCCTTTTTTGAGTATTGTCAAATTCGCTTTATAAACCAAATATAAACTTAAATATAATATAATAATCTAATAATGTGTCGCGCTACCATGTATAATATCAACAACGCATATTTTGTTTATAAAGTGAATCTGACAATACTCAAAAAGGCGGGTTCTCAATAATATTCTCTCTCCAGAGGACCCAAGATGGCGGATGCGTATACTCACCTCTTTAGTGCTCTACTCCGGGCGGAACCTTTGAAGTCCTTGCTTGACCTTGGCATTTAAATTGGTTGTCTATTTCGAGCGGGATATTCAAATCGACTAAATGTACCTTACCGCAATTGGCTGATTATTGCCGAAGTTGACCGATCATTGCCAAAGCTTAGCGATCATTGCCGAATGGGCATTTAAATTGGTTGTCTAGTGATTTCCCTAGGTTATTTCTGTCCTTGTCGAGTGACGCCTCTTATTATACCTCCTCTTTGCACGAACAGTAAACACATCCTTGTAAGCCACTACGCCTACACGCCACAGTGGTGGCGTTAAGAACTACATATATGAATTTCAACACTCAAAGATTTTAGTTGGTGATATCAACTAGTATACAACAAATGTGCGAAATTATCAACTCTTTCATTTGATATTTTCACGTCCTACATACAACACGTGTCAAAATGTTAATATTATTTGAAACTCCGGCAGGATATGCCATTTTTAAGGTGAGTAATATCTCGTGAACTTAATTGATACATAACCTAACAAATGTTGCACGTGTTCATACTTAAAACTTTTACTTTTGCACGAACAATGCGTACGTTCCGGGGAAATTATATGTTAAGAGTTCCGCTCTTTACAACATCATTCAAAACGAAATCTAATTTTCTTGTAGCTACTTGATGAACACAAACTGACGGAAGTGGATAACCTTTTCCGTGATTTCGAAACTCCCGAAGCGGCCAGTAAAATGTAAGTTAACATTTTTCATTTATACTCTTCGAACAGAAAATACGGCGCCGTTAAAACCTTCGGTTGCTTAAAGAATATTTAATATAGAAATAAATTAAAAATAAATGCGCAGCTCGTTTAACACTCTCATCTTAATTTCATGCTTTAATTTCGTGTTTTCGTTGCAGAATTAAGTTAAAGCATTTTGAAAAATTCGCCGACACCACCGAAGCCCTCGCAGCTACCACGGCTGCGGTGGAAGGCAAACTCTGTAAATCGTTGAAGAAAATCCTGAAAAAGTATTGCGTCGAGGTACAGGAGCAACTGGCCGTTGCCGACGCCAAATTGGGTAATGCAATAAAGGATAAACTCAGCCTGTCCTGTGTCAGTAACACTGCTATACAAGAGTTAATGAGATGTATTCGAAGTCAAATAGACGGTCTGTTGGCCGGACTTCCGAAGAAAGAGATGACCGCGATGGCGTTGGGTTTAGCGCACAGTTTATCCAGATACAAACTTAAATTCTCACCCGACAAAATCGATACCATGATAATACAAGCTGTTTGTCTGTTAGACGATTTAGACAAGGAATTGAATAATTACGTCATGCGTTGCCGCGAATGGTACGGCTGGCATTTCCCAGAGCTCGGGAAGATCATCACAGATAACATAGCTTTCGTGAAGACGGTAAAAGTCATTGGAACCAGAGAAAATACTATAAACTCGGATTTGTCCGATATATTGCCGGAAGATGTAGAAGAGAAGGTGAAGGAAGCCGCTCAAATATCTATGGGCACCGAGATCTCCGACGACGATATCTTGAATATTCAACACTTGTGCGACCAAGTCATTGAAATCTCTCAGTACAGAGCACAGTTATACGATTATCTTAAGGCAAGGATGATGGCAATGGCGCCGAATCTAACTGTGCTGGTCGGAGAATTAGTGGGCGCCCGTTTGATCTCGCACGCTGGTTCCTTAATCAATCTGGCCAAACATCCGGCATCCACTGTACAAATACTCGGCGCCGAGAAGGCTTTGTTCCGAGCGTTGAAGACGAAGAAAGATACTCCGAAATACGGTTTGATCTATCATGCGCAACTCGTTGGGCAAGCCTCGACGAAAAATAAAGGAAAGATGTCCAGAATGTTAGCGGCCAAAGCTGCACTGGCAACTAGGGTGGACGCGTTGGGGGAGGACGGGAATTTTAATCTCGGCGCTGAACATAAAGTGAAGTTGGAGGCGCGTTTGAGGATTCTGGAAGAAGGGAATCTTCGTAGAATCAGTGGAACTGGTAAGGCGAAAGCGAAGTTTGAGAAGTATCATGTTAAAAGCGAGCACATTCAGTACCCCGCCGCGGTTGATACAACCCTCACGGGTGGGAAAAGACGGCATTCTGAAATCGAAGAGAAGAAACCCTTAATTGAAGAAATTGCTCCAAAGCAAGATGAAGAAATACCTAAGAAGAAGAAGAAACAACAGAGTACTGAGTATACGGAGGAGCTAAATCCGCAAGACGAAGTTCCGGTGAAACAAGAGCCGGAAACTGCGGCTGCGTCGAAGAAGAAGAAGAAGAAGAAAGTTAAAGTAGAAATACCGGAAGAGGACGCAACCAAGTCTGTTACGAAGGAAGAAACAGTTGCGGAAAGTTCCGAAGCGATAGAGGGTCTGTTTCCGATATTTCTTTGAAGTCTCGAGGCTTTGCTTGAAATAATCATGAAATTGTTCTGTATTTTTGTTACAGAACAAAGGAAGAAGAAGAAGAAGAAGAAGACTAAGCAGGAGGTGAAGGATGCGGAAGAGGTTCCAGAAAGTGAAGAAACTACACCTGCGACCGCGGAAAGTAACGAAGAACTTGTAAGTGAAAAGAGGAAAAAGAAGAAAAAGAAATCCCAGGATGAATAAGCTCGGTTAAGTATGTAATATACTTATAAAAGAATAATATTTTTAGATTTTATCTACACTTATATTTTCATTAAAGGTCGATTATTAAAAGAATCCATTTTCTTCACTCAAATTATTTAGTCCTTTTACGTTAAGTATTACTTTCTTTATACTTTAATAGTTTAAGATCGTGCAACTTCATGAAATATTTCTATAAAACTAGCTACATACCTGTATATTGAAAAAAAATATGTAATATTGGAATATAAATATTTTATGTGTAGAATAAGTAATTTTTATTTCTACAGTCTCATTAAAATGCATTATAAATACATAATAAAAGTAATATTTTATTCGACATGAAATGATAGATTCCTATTGCTTTCAACTCTTATATTTGTCTTCAATTTGTCGACTAATTGTAAGAAGAAGTTACACGAGTGAGTTTACGATTTTAATGAAAACTTTTTCTCGTAAATATGGAACGAAAATTGATATCGATGGCTGATACTAATTCCACGAACATGGTATAGCTCTATACCTCGTCTGTGCTAATAAATGGCCATTACTTGCGTAGAAATAAATGCCATCTTTACCTTGCATTTGTGTTTCGAATAATTTACCTATGCGGTAGCCAATGACATATTGGAGCCAGGAGCTCAGGGAAGGGCAGAATTTTTATTTAAACAAAATTTCGAATAACGAATAAAAGTAAAAAAAATTATTCGTCATTCGTTCGTTAATCTGAGTTAGCTTTATTCGACACATGACGAATAGTTTTTTCATTTTTATTCGTTATCCGAAATTTTATTTAAATAACAAGTCTGCTGTGTCTCTTATTGTTATTGAGCGTACGTACTTCTTTTTGCAATTTTTTTTATAATAAGTCTTCCTTCATAATTACTCCTACTTATTACGATAACGTTACATTTCTAAGAGTCACTGTTTACTATTTATAAATTAGGGTGGCTTTGTTAGAAGTTCTTATAGTTAATGAAATACAACGAATGTAGCAAAAGGATAGTTCGTAATGTAACAAATTATGATAATCATATTTCGTTACTATATTTACCCGATAATTACGAGAATGCAATGATCCCTTAACTGCGCGCAACTCGAGACCAGTGACGCGCAGTGATCGAATCAGTGGCGAGGTTTTGTTACAGAAATGGTTCTCAACTTATACAAATGAGGGAGACAGAAGACGGGAGCGAATAAAGAAGCAAACTTTCTGTCTACATAGGGTGCGTTCCACTTACGCCCAAATCGCCCGTGATTTTCATTAAGGTAGGTTTTCCTATACGCGACTGGACGCAACGTCAAGAATTTCAAAGTCGATTTTCTCAAAAATGAAGCGCGATATAAAAAAAAGTAAATAAGTCGAGAAAGAGGAATAAAATTTTTTGATATTGTGCTTCATTTTCGAGAAAATCGACTTTGAAATTCTTGCCGTTGCCTCCAGTCGCGTATAGGAAAGCCTACCTTAATGAAAATCTCGGGCGTTTTGGGCGTAAGTGGAACGCACCCTTAGGTACCTGCACCTGAAGCCAACAGACGATGAATCATCACTTGTTTTCTTTTATTTTTATTTTTATTTTAAGTATTACATTAAGTTTTACATTAAGAGTAGCTCTATTGAAACAGTGGTTTCTTATATTAGATTTTGTACATTACGTAGTTGGTGTGTAACTTGTACAGTTCCATAACATTGTTTGAGATAACTAAATATGTGTCCACAAGTTTGCGTGTTTGGGTTAGTAATTAAGGAGGGGGGATTGCGCCTTGTTGGTCCTAAAATTAGGTAATTCTTTGTGAATTTTTTGTACAAAAACGGTTCGACAAATTAATTCGAGGTTTGGCAGGCTGTTTTATAGTATCTTGAACTATTATTCTGAATTTTTGTGGGACAGTGAAAAAAAACATGGCAGATACAGAGAGAGAGGGTTGAAAAATAATCGGGTGGCCCTGGCGTTGACGAAAAGTACTGTAAGGGTTATCCGAAACACAAAAAGGAAAAGAGAGTCTTAAACTATATGAATGTGGCTATGGGTGGTAGTAGATTTATTGCCGTATCTGTTACCCTTCCTTTTTTATTTAAAGAAGTTTTCCCGATTTTGGGGAAAAACCTTTCTCCGACTCAAATCAGGGCGCTTCATCTTCTTCAAAAGGCTGCCATTTGAACATTTTTTTTATTTTTCTTAATGCATCTACTACCACCCATAGCCACATTCATATAGTTTAATAATCTCTTTTCCTTTTTGTACTTCGGATAACCCTTACAGTACTTTCCGTCAACGCTAGGGCCACCCGATTATTTTTCAACTTTCTTTCTGTATCTGCCCTGTTTTTTTTCCACTGTCACACAAAAATTCAGAACAATAGTTCAAGATACAATGGAACAGCCTGCCAAACCGCAAATTAATTTGTCGAACCGTTTTTGTACAAAAAATTCACAAAGAAGCACCTATTTTCCGGCTCAACAAGGCGCAATCCCCCCTTAAGGTCTCTATTTGAGGGGGTAGTTGGATTTTAAGTTTACTCAATTTATTAATCAAAATTAAGTCTATCCTTTGACTGTTGTAGAGAGAGCACTGCCATAATAAGTGGTTCAGATCTTCTATTCCTTGTGTACATTCACTGTATACCTATTCTAGCAACATATGCGGCTCTACATCTATTAAAAGTGACTATAAATTCGCGCGGAAAATTACATTTGGCGGACCATGGTGCGGGAGATCGGTTGTAATAGAATTCAAATTATTTTTTGCCTTTAACTACGCTTTATTCGGCAAGTAAGTGGTTATTTTCTGCTTTATAAATCATTTTCAACTAAAAACACGAATCTGTAAACGATGTATAAAGTAATTCTGGTTCCAATTTCCTGGTCACACTTTTAGCAAAATCGTCTGCCGCCTAGTTACCAGTTATCCCGATATGAGAAGGGATCCAAACAAACTTTATCAGCGACTTCGCGTTATTTACCAGAATTTCTAAGTAAATTTTTCTATACCTAAAATATAATTATTGATTTTCACACTTAAGAAACCACTTGGAGAGTATGAAAACGTTTTCTGTTGCGTTTTTGTTGTCATAGAGAGCTATACGTTCGGCTGTATAAACAGAGCCAGTTCTGCAATCGTTCTTTTGATGATTTCTACAATAATGAGATTTAAACATCTTGGAAATCCCGAATGCTTTGGTCTAAATGACATCATTTGCATAAAGTATCAAGGAAAAAGTGAAAAACTTAAACTATCACGAAACGATCCGAATCGATCGATCTGTCAGAGTTAGGCGTCCATGATTAATAAAACGCGAAGCAACTCGACACTGCCGTCATAGATTTTCAGCCCAACACTATTTAAAGCGAGTATACTTATTTGTGACATAATTGAAAATCTAATTAACCCTCTAACTCCCAGAGTTGCACCGGTGCAACACTCATTTTAAAAGTTTTTATATTTTTATATTTAACTTCTGTTAGCAACCATCCGTAGTTTTCATGGTGGTAAAGTAGATTTCAATGTTCCCGGTTTAGAAAATCAAACATACCCTTCAAAAAATGATTGTAGATTATTATAAAAAATAAAAAACAAAAAATAAAAAAATCGCTATTTTCATTTCCAAATACGAAGATACAACATATGTATCAGTCACAATTTTGAAAAATAACGATTCAAGGGTCTGGGCGTTAGAGGGTTAAACATAACTAATTGAATATTAGATATTGTAAAATCAACTTTATATTACTACCAACCAACGTATAGAGATAATTACCCATTTACGTGTATGTAATATTACGAAGTAAACATTGAGTTAAAATCAGAAATAAAATGTAATGGCAGTAGTTTGTAAAAAAGGTTCTGGGAAGGTTTACTTTAGATGTAATTATCGCTTGTAAAGAAACGTTTAATCATATATATTTATTATATGAATACAAATAAAGATCGAGTAAAATATTGTTGACAGAATATTAGTTTCCTGCAGAAGATATAACTTTAATGGAAAAGTACTAAAATGACTATTTTATATTGCGTATAACGATAGAAAATAAGAATCCTTAATTAATATTAAGACTGTGGCATGTCTAACGTGACATGCGAATTAAACGATACCTATATTAACACAATTTATTATGTATTTAAATCAGTTATATAATTTTACAGATTATTTCAAAACTTGTTGTATATGTTAGTGAAATTAGATTTATATTTTGCATATCTCACGATTCAAAGTTATCGGTATGTATCAATATAAGAATAAAGTTTTGCTGATATCGTATATCCCGAAACATTTCATTCAAGAACGTTTGTCATATAATCGTGAAAATTTCGGAGATGTAGCTTAATATATTATGTATTATGAAAATGATCCACTTATATATAATTATAATCATCTCAAGATAATTAACCCTTCGTGGTCACACGGGGTGTACCGCACCCCAAGAGCAATTTTCGATTTGAAATGTCGCACCTTTACATCTTTCAAAGGGGATTTATCGCAAAAAAATTTAAAAAATCGGTTTTTCCCCACAAGCGTGGAAAATTTTCAACTACAAATTTTATCATATCAAAATTTACATTTCTAGAAAAAGACTATTAGACCATGACTGTATAAGTATTACGAATGTACAATTATCAGTGAAAAGTTAAAAGATTCAAAAATACAGAAATGGTAGCTCAAAAAATGACGCTGGGGTACAGTGAACCCTGTGTGACCAATTTGTGATTATAAGAAGCTGTGACCACGAAGGGTTAATGTAAGCAAAATATTATAAATATCGTAATAAACTATAGGTAAAATATACAGTTCAGAAAATTAACGTGTCACGATACATTTTGCTGTGTACATTTAACTTAGTTCTATAAACTAAGCATAGTCCACGGACTTTATTTATTTATTCCTAAGTCCGTGGCATAGTCTTTAACGAACTTTTGTATTTGCAAACTGATCCTCCATCAAGTTAAATATTATTACATCGCAGCTAAACTAATAGCGTAACTATCATAGGAATATTTAAAAAATATTAATGGTATTTAGAATTGCTGGTGTTGTACGTATAATAATTAGTCTTTGAAGTATTATCATCGAAAGTATATGGTACAAATACATTATGTTAGATATAAGTCTCTTATAAAACATCACATTGTCTAATTTCAGCATATATTTATTGTTTTCTACACATACTTGAGAAGTATCTGTTATAGTCTTAGAAAATAGATTATACATATCTTCGAGAATCGTACAATATAGATTTTAAACTCTAGTTCACTAGAACGTTCACAGTACTCTTATTAATTACTTTTTAAATTTCTTTCAGAACGCATAAGTAAATAAATCAATATATTATTTTCGCTTCTGTATAAATAAGTGAATTTATTTTAAATCATATTTCAATTCGTTTTGTACACTTACTGCAAAAATATAAATTAATACAAGTCATTTAAGGGGAAACGTATTCTGATATAAACGTCATACATGATTTCAAAATTTCATCAGCCTATAAGTATCTAAGGGACTAAACATTTTATAGTCTTACAAAACTATAACAATACACCCTTTAAAGGAATCGTATGTTTCGTAAATAGAAATCGACATTAATACTCGAAATGCCAATTTAAGCTTCTCCATCTCATTATATATATATATATATATATATATATTACTGTAAACAGTATGCAGCAGAAGTAGGTACATCATTAACGAACTACTCGATAAATTTAGAATTTCGTTACAATGCAAAATACGTGATCAGTGATTTTCGTACAATCGGCACGATATGATAAAACAAAAAATATAAAAAAACATACATTTCGTGTAAGAAATAAGCATTGTATTAATCAGAAATTCCGTTACATTTCATAAGAATCGTCTAGGAGACTTCAATGCATTCTGTATAAAAATACTTGTATACAAAAAAATATGCAAAAATAATATTGCCTTAGGTTTCCTTACAAGGGCATACTTCATTTCTATAAGTAGTAACTTATTGCACGTAAGAGTTTATGGATCGTAGACTGTACACGTGTAAGCTCAGTCTACAGACTGCAGCAATATATTCTTATTTGTAAATATAAGGATTTACGAAGTAGTACAGCTATGTGTGTTGTACGCATTATAATTTTTTTACGAATACTACATTCGTGCGCTCATAAAACTATCGTCCATTCGTAGAGATTCATCGAATGCTGGTAAACAGATTCAGCACAGACTTATTTTCCTTTTGACTACGCGCCTTACTGAACACATTCCAGAAGCGTAAAGTCTCGTCACCGGCGCCCGTCACGATAGCTTCGCCGTCCGGCGACATTGCCAGATACAGAACTCTGTACGAATGTCCCGTCAGTTTGGCGACTTGCGTCAAGCTGGGATACTTCCAGACCAGAATCTGATTCTGAGAGTAGCCGTGCGTGCTGACTAGCTCCGAACTGTGCTTGCTCCAAGCCAAGTTACAGACTTGGGAGCCAGTGTCGATGCATTGCATTGGCTGGCCGGTCAGCGTGTTCCAGAATCTGATGCACCTGTCCGCCGTGCCGCCGCCGGAGGCCAGCAGCCCGTGATGATGCGGGGACCAGGCTATGGCCTTGACGGCTGCCAGATGTTCGGTGTAAGTCTGTATCGGCGACAGGGAGTGCAGGTTCCACACGTAAAGTCGATTGTCGTTCCCGCCGGAGGCCAGATACTGATTGTCCGGGGACCATTTGAGTCCGCACACTTCTTGCCTGTGAGCCCCCAGACGTCTTTCGCTGACGACGCAGGGAGTTCTGACGTCCCTTTGCAATATCAGCCTGTCTCTGCTGCCGGACGACAACACCTCGCCGTTCCAGGCTAGCGCTCCGACTCTGGCGCTGTGCCCTTGCAGCTTGCTGACTTGCTTGCTCACGGCTACATCCCAGACCTGGATGTAGCCTAGATGCGTGCCGACTGCGACTAAATTCCCCCTCTCGTTCCAGGCGACCGACGTGACGCTGTTGCCGTCGCTGGACAGATCGCATAGTCTGGTGACTTGACTGGTGCAGGCGGACCACAGGTAGACGCAGCTACCCAGGCCGACGCTGAGGACATTCTGGGAAGACCAGTCGACCAGATTCAAGTAGAAGTCGTCTTGGAGTTCGGGTGCGTCCAGCACTTTGAAAGGTATTCTAGAGATTTTTCTGGTCGCTTTCCTCGGCGACCTTAGGAGCTTCTGGCTTTTGGCGCTCAACGGCGACAGGGAGTAAGGCGAGCTCTGATCGAGCAGCGTGTGATCTTTCGTGGGCGTAGTGTATTTAAAGAGATTTTTGGTGACTAACGGCGATAATACTCTCCGCTCCTCGCACTGACCCTTCACGTCTTCTATGCTCGCGCCGAGTAATTCGTTCTTCAGAAGGCACGAATAAGCGATACCGTCGCGGCTACCTTCTCCGTTCTCGCGAGTCTTTTTCGTGACTATGCCGTTCCGATTGTTCTCCGATATCATGGAGAATGTTGTTTGCCAGTTATTGCCCGATCTCGTCGGTATAAATCGATCGAAGCTGTTGTTCACCATTTTAGTCGGCGAGAAATACACCGACGAATGGAGTCCGGGACCTGCCAGATTATCTATATAGCTTTCGCTGTTCGACTTCAATAGCCGTTTCTCATATTCGTAGTGGAACATTTCTTTTTTTTTTTTATGCTACGATCTTTCGCACTCAATCACATAATTATGCACCATACACACTTAGTTTCTCATCGGATTACTTAGATTACACATCCGTCGTCATTTCTCTTGTTAAGCATCGCGTTAACAAGATCGAATAGATTGCCCCGCTAAGTCGCCATTCAACGTCAACTTGGAAAATTTTCGATACAGAAATAGTTCAGAAAGGACGAATGTGATTCTCCAATCGAAATGCTCAGTTCGAAGGGTTGGCTTTAGCAGCGGATTGAGCGGATGGTTGAGATGGTGGAACGTCTACGTAAAGATGTACGTTTGAACGGACTCCCACCTAGCGACGTAACTATGAAACTTATACCGAAATGCTATCAAAGGGCGGTATTCTTAAACGTGTCTTAAGCAAATGCTTAAGATCATCTTCTAAAGGACGAATAAACGTTTCTTAAGATGATCTTAAGCATTTGCTTAGAATAAGCAATTGCTTAAGCACTGTCTTTATAAAGCATTTGCTTAAGATAATGCTCATTCACGTTCGGAAACTTTCGGAATAATTCTGTTAGCACAACCAATGATAAAAGGATATTCCGTTCGTTCCTTGATGGGCGACGGAGTAGGGGCTCGAACATGTGTGTGAACGTCGAGGACTCGAGGTTATATGAGGCAATGAGAACAACAGCGGACTAACCCACATTCTTTCCGAAATTTAGTTAGTAGCAATAATGTATTCCAATAGGCTCTACTAATCACATAAAGTAGGAAAAAAAATGTTTGTAATGTGGGTTGATGCGTTGTCACTGTCACTGCCTCATATATTATATTATTCAGCGATGCCGGGGGAACAGTTTATCGGAGAGTCTCCGGAATGGCGAGGATAACCTCCCGCGGTGCCTTACATTGACTTCAAGAACAACGTAATTCGGAGCATAATGAAGGAAATTAAATGTAACATTTATTTATATAATAAACTAATATATAAACCCAACCACTAACCTGATGTAATATAAAAATAAAAACACCTCAGATACTAGAGACCCCGTTTAATTATAATTTATTTTGTACATAATTGTGCGGTTGTCATATCTTGCAAATCCTTCATAGATTTTTGGTAGAATACCAATAATTACGGAGTCCTTGCAATAAACGAAATCGCCTTTTGAATTCCTCTGCGCCATACAATTTATAATAAGGATTTTGCCCGTCACGAATATATCTTTTTTTAGCTTATTGGTCGCTATTCTATCATCATCGGCATTGTTAATATCGATATTTTCAATGTCAATGTTGACAACGTCAACGTCAATATTCAATAAATCCATTTTCTCGCTTTGATTTCGCTCACTACTCGCTTCCTTTACGTAAGTAATGGCGGGTAATGGCCAATAGAATGCAATAGGATGGTCTTAAGACGGTCTCAAGACGTCGAAAACGTGGTCTTGAGAATATTACCACACTTTGCGAGAATAGGATCGTCTTGAGACTCGAATAAGATCATCTTAAGCAAATGCTTAAGACACGACCTTAAGCATTTGCTTAAGTCACGTTTATGAATCTAGGCGGCATCTTAAGCAAATGCTCAAGACGATCTTAAGAACATGTGACGTCATACAAGCATTTACTTATTTGAACAAGATTTTCCTCAAGCAAATGCTTAAGCACGACCTTGAGATGATCTTAAGTCACGTTTATGAATCTAGACGGCATCTTAAGCAAATGCTTAAGACGATCTTAATCTTAAGACACGTTTATGAATACCGCCCAAAGAGAAGGTATAACAAGAGGCGACAGTCTGACGAAGAAACCAGTTTTAGAGAGAGACGAAATGACACAACCAATTTAGGGCGAGTTCCACTTGCGCCCAAATCGCTCGTGATTTTCATTAAGCTAGGTTTTCCAGTACGCGACTGGACGCATCGTCAAGGATTTCAAAGTCGATTTTCTTGAAAATGGAGCGCAATAACAAAAAATGTTATTCGTTTTCCTCGACTTGTGTACTTGTTATAAATCGAAAAGAAAGAGTAACTTTTTTTCATATCGCGCTTCCTTTTCGAGAAAATTGACTTTGAAATTCTTGACGTTGTGTCCAGTCGCGTATAGGAGAACCCACCTTAATGAAAATCGCGGGCGTTGCGGGCGATTTGGGCGCAAGTGGAACGCACCCTTAATCTGTCCGAGTGTTTTGTTTACAATTAATGATATGATATGTATATTAATTCTGATTCTAAATGGCAAGTTAATATCATCTTCATTTTCGCTTTCATCAGACGAATCACAGCTGCTGATTTCATTATCACTATTATTTAATAGTATCGAGGTTATTGTAAACAACGTCTCTTTTTCCATAGTAGCATTTTTAAATTTCAAGACCGCGTGAACCGCTGCGATTTCTGCACTCACTGCGAAAATCGGAACGCACCCCAATTTAAAGGGACAAGCCAACGCACGGTCGCGTAGCGCTCCGCCCGTCAGCCGCTCAGTGGCGCTGTAGTCCGCGCCACAGAACATTGTTTCATAGATGGGTAAGTGCGAGCGTGTACTTATGAATGCATGCACGCATATGCATGGGTATGTATGCACATATATCGATGAGGTTGGATGTGGTTGAGAAATAGCGAAAATTGTGGCTTGTGGTGTTCGTATGTCTTAACAATTCTTTGTATTTCGGAAGGTAAATTATATAATCTTTGTAAGATATTACTTCAAAATAGTAAATATACTCTTTATAGAATTTTATTTGCAAGTTAATGTGATGCAATAAGGTCAATAATAACCTTAATATTTAAATGTACAACAAATTAACCTTAGGTTCAGTAACTTATAGTGCGACTTATTCTCGTGTTATAATACGGTCTTCGAAATGAAATTTCAACAGTCGTAAAGATTTGTATATATGGAAGTTCTTTATATACGTGGTGTTATACAAACAAAAAGATAATGCTGAATCGCTAAATTCCAATAAATTTACAAAATTCACCTAAAGCTTATTTAATTGAAGTTCTGTCCATGTTTATTAATTACGATGTTTTATACATTATTTAATCTTCGTAGTATTGATCCAATTAAACTTTCGCAATAACTTGTATATGTATCTGTCATAAAACTTAATTCAGATATGATCAAATCGTATTTAATAATTTACAATGCGGTTGATGCTAACGGATTGCAATGTTCAATGTAATTTTATTTGGATAATGAATAAGGATTGTTCGTAATTCTTTTGTTTGTCAGCGGAAAGTGAATTTTTGTCCAGAAAAGAATTTATCCAAATAACATAAAGGCTGAATAAATATTTATGCTGCGCAAATGGGTAACTGAAACTAATAGCGAATTCTGTATCTCGCACTGACTCTGTGTTGGCGCCATAAAATGATTTGGACTGGTTGTCTCTGATAGAAACGAAAACAGCTCTACAAAAATCTTATTCGCTCTAATAAAACTATGTATTATAATACACATTTTACACTTAGCCAAATGTATTGGTACACCCATTAGTGTTTGTCATTATTAAGCTACAATTAATTTCTCCAATTTCCATCAGTGTTTCGCAGTCTTCATACGTTTGGCTTCTCAATTATTATTCCATAGTAAATTGTAAAGTAGTCAATCATGTCTGTTTTAAACCTTCTTTAAAATCAATTGCAGTTTCGAGCGATTACAATTGTTTTACCGGTGAAAATAAGAAATGCAAAGCGTGTCATTAAAATGTACAATCTAAAATCATGTTTTACATATTAAACGAATTAAACTAAACAGAGTACATTGTTTTTAGAAGTCTGTGGATTCGGAAGCATTATGATAGTTTTAACTTTTTTAATTAACTTCTGATGTTTTGTGTATTTAAAATACTTACAACATTGTTTTCGCTTTCTTCGCGTAAGTCATGAATTTGGAACGAGTATTCTAACTTTGAACCCTACAATATTTCTATTCTAGGTAGGAATATAAAGAAAATATTACGAACATCTTTTTTCTGACGAAATAGGGAGTGCAAGGTGTAGGATTCTTAGGTTAGGAGACGGACGGGCGGCCCGTCCATAGGTGGCGCGCGCCCGTTAAGAGGAGCTCATTAAGCAGAGTCCTCGGGGAAGCCGCAGTGGGGGGAATCGGTTAGGCGGCTGGCCAGCACGCGGAAGGCCCGGGTTCGAGTCCCGGTGAGCAGCTTTCCTTTTTTCCGTCTCCTACAAAGGCTAGCAGTTAAGGGGTTACGCCTAGTTAGCTGGCGAAAAAGAACGCGATTTTCGGGAATTTTTTGTGGAATATCTACTGTATATTTTTTTACAACTATTCGCTTATTTTAAAAGTACATATCTGCGGCAACTCTCAGTAATTTTCTTATTGGAAAATATTAAAAAATGAAGGAAAAACAGCCACTCTCGCGGAAGCGGTTTTTATAAAGGCGCTTTGCGGTGAGCACGATTTCTCCGAGCCGGATCATCTGAAATCAGAAAGCGAAGAAGATTCTGTTAATACATGAGTTTATCTAGTTCGTGAACGAAGGATTTTTTTAAAAAATTATTTCGGACAAAATGGCGGCCGTTTAACGCAAAATCATGATTTTTCGAGGTCTGAATTGTTCGTTTTTCGTGAATTAAAAATAGAGTTTTCATCAGAAACAAAAATCCTTCGTTCACGAACTAGATAAACTCACGTATTAACAGAATCTTCTTCGCTTTCTGATTTCAGATGATCCGGCTCGGAGAAATCGTGCTCACCGCGCAGCGCCCTTTTAAAAAACGGCTTCCGCGAGAGTGGCTATTATTCCTTCATTTTTTAATATTTTCCAATAAGAAAATTACTGAGAGTTACTGCAGATATGTACTTTTAAAATAAGCGAATATAGTTGTAAAAAAATATACAGTAGATATTCCACAAAAAATTCCCCGAAAAACGCGTTCTCTTTCGCCAGCTAACTAGGCATTAACCCCTTAACAAGCAAATAAGATCAAACCTTTCTTTTTTTACCCATTGTTGTCTGAATAATATGTTGCACCATCCATTCAACTTCCAGATACAGTGCATATCAACAGTTTGGCTGTGTGCTTTTCATACGAATGGATTCCCATGGGGTCGCTGTATGACATGCCAAAGATACACATATTATACTTGTAGTAGACCCAGTGCATTGTAAGTGGTCGTATTTTTTAAATACATTTTTATCTATTTGATTCGATGCCTCTATACATTTTTTCGGTAATTATTTAAAAGTTTTCCATCCTGACAGATTTCAATGATTTTTGGATATGTTGTCAAGATCAAGATTCTTTTCATAGAACAACTTTTTCCTATACATGTGACCGCCGCACGGCAGTAGTTTCCGAGATATTCGCAAAGAACTGTTGCTACCACTGCATTGATTCGCCGAACGCTGTGCTGCTCCGAACGCGTACGTATTGGGAAACCAAGAATTTCGATACGCCAACTAGTGACAAAAATTTAACTATTCAAAGTAAGCTGAAATCCGTCGAAGTCCATATGATTATCAATGTTTATATAGACATGTTGTGAAAAACGAGTGTTTTTTAATTTTTTGGAACACTAAATTTTTACTTATTATATTAATAACTACTTATTCGGAATGTTTGGTGGGATCCAGCCTACTGTCAATAGTTTGCCAACTTACCACCGTAGCGCTGTCAACTAAGCCACGCCTCCACTTGGTTTCCCAATAGGTAGACTACAATGTCAACCTTCGTCGCCGAGATATTTGCGAAAAACTTCGGTTGATTTGTTCCGCCGCAACGCATTCCACTTTCCAACTTGCCCCGGGTGTTAGTATTGGTTGGGGCTAGATCAGCGCGGGGGTCGTGGGCCCGTAAAGCATGATAGTGAACTGATGTGAGTTTAGAGATTTGAACCAGAAACTTGCAGATGTCCGTCAACACCCCGACTCACATCGGTTCGCTACCGTGCTTTACGTGCCCGCGAGCGGGCGTGCGCCCTCCGCACTAATCTAGCCCCGACCAATATTAATACCCGGGACAAGTTGGTAAGTGAAATTCGTTGCGTCGGAATAAGGCGAAAGAAGTTTTTCTGGAATATCTCGGAAACAAAGGTCGAACGGCGTAACATGTATAGGAAAAAGTTGTTCAGAATCGTGTTCCCGACAACGTATCCAAAAAAATCATTGAAATCGGCGAGGATGGAAAATTTCTAAATAATTACCATTTTTTCTTATTAACAACGAAAATATTACATTATTAGCAACTGGTAGAAATTATTAATCAACAAAAATACATAGTTGCCAATACACTCTTGTGTTCGTATGATTTTCATTACATTTACTCTACCTTTAACTTCAACATGTAGTGTGTTTATATTCACTGTATTTTGAAGATGAATGGATGATAGCTTACCAAGTTAAAAAGTGATTTTTCACTTTTTTGTTTCATGGTAGCGCACCAAAGACTTTGTATCAATCATAAATTTATTGCAAGAGAAAGCAGGAACTCTTGAGACTGAGTGAGAAAGTAAGAAATTTCATGAGGACTACAGTAGGACTTCCATACAAGTTCATTCCGAGGACTCTATAGAGCAGGCTTGGGAATTAAGTGAAATTCTCGGCCGATTTCCAGAGGCAACGCCTCCATTCTCCCGCCGCGCGTCTTGGTCCCCGCGGCGGCCTAGTAGCTTCGACTGTAGAGCTGTTCGAGTACTTGGAAAAAGCGAGCCGAGCCTGACTCGGCTCGAAGAACCGTACCGAGCCGAGTACTCGATAAAAGCGAGCGGCTCGAAAAAACCGAGTAGCTCGAAGAAAAGCGAGAACTCGAATTTTTTCGAGCAGCTCGAATAGAACCGAGAACTCGAATTTTTTCGAGCGGCTCGAAGAGAACCGAGCGGTCCGAAAGAACCGAGTGGGCCGAAAGTACCGAAAAGTCAGGTGTGCCGAGTAGTTTGAAGCATGAATGTTTCGAATATTTCAGAATATGTTTATATACTGGATAATGGTTCGTAATTATTATTATTATTTCAACTTTATTACTCGTTAAACAGAAAATATAGTACATAAGGAGAAAGTAAGATATGAGTAAAGGCAAGGCCGCAGTAATAATGTGAGTAATTAAAATGTAAACTGCAAATGAAAATATTCTCTAACTATTGAAAATAATTTTTCGCGTATGTATGATTTATGAATATTTCTTTTTGCGTTTTCCTTTATTTTTCTTTCTTTTTTGCCTTCTCCGTATGGGTTACCCCATAAAAAACTTTCAAAAAGTAAAAAAATTACGCCAAGTACATGAAACAAATAAATCACAAAAAATAAAAGATAATAATATAAATCACAAAAAAAATAGAAGAAAATATATTTAATATCACAAAAAATAGAAGATAATAATATAAATCCCCCCAAAAATAGAAGAAAATATACAATAAATCACAAAAAATAGAAGCATAATTACAAAATACAAAAAAATGTGAAATCAAAATGAGCTGCAAGTACATAAAGGTGCTTTCCCGCTGCGTGCAAAGACGACACTGTGTAACGCAATGTAAGATTCGGTGCTTTCCAACTGCGCTTAATAATATTAAGCAGATATATTTTTATAGAAATAAATATTTCAATACCAATAAATATTTTATTCAAAGTACTTGGCGCTGCGAAACCGAAAAAATGTTAATTGTCTTATTAATAGTAAATTAATAATTTACAATAACTCCCTTACAATCTAAATTACATAAACATATACATATTGGAAATGCAGTCAGATTTATTCTACATATATTTAATTCTAATATCATACGTAGCATATGCACACGCACACATACACACATTCACGAATGCACGCACAAGAAAGAAAGAAAAAGATTAATGCAATTTATACATATGTATTCAGTTTAGCAACACCAATGCGGTGAGCAGCGCCAAGTATTTTGAATAAAATATTTATTGGTATTGAAATATTTATTTCTATAAAAATATATCTGCTTAATATTATTAAGCGCAGTTGGAAAGCACCGAATCTTACATTGCGTTACACAGTGTCGTCTTTGCACGCAGCGGGAAAGCACCTTTATGTACTTGCGGCTCATTTTGATTTCACATTTTTTTTATTTTGTAATTATCTTCTATTTTTTGTGATTTATTGTATATTTTCTTCTATTTTTTGGGGGATTTATATTATTATCTTCTATTTTTTGTGATATTAAATATATTTTCTTCTATTTTTTTGTGATTTATATTATTATCTTTTATTTTTTGTGATTTATTTGTTTCATGTACTTGGCGTAATTTTTTTACTTTTTGAAAATTTTTTATGGGGATCTCACTTCTTTTTACAAAGATAATTCATGTACTTGGCGTAATTTTTTTTACTTTTTTAAAGTTTTTTTATGGGGTTTCATTTACTCTTTTTATTTACATTTATTTCATTTTCAGTAACTTTCCCTTTCAGATGTTGAAATAATTCTCTTCGTCTGCATCGTTAACTGAAAAATAGGACACATTTATTAATTATTTATAATTTATCATACGTGCTCATATGTCACGATAAGTGAATGAATAATTGCGTATGCAAAACCCTACCTGCAAATTTGTGCGTACAGAGTCTGACGTGGATCACACTGCATCATCTTCTGCTTCGATTATCTGTAAATATATGAAAGCCACACTTTTTTTAATTATACGACTTAACGTAGAATTTATATATAGAAATATAGAAATAGAGTGGCCTTTTGCTATAGTAACTGTAGAGACTGCATAATGTGTCTAAAGGAGGTGAGAGCGTATGATTAATTAGAGTTTTACGAATGTCTTTCACAAAAGATTGAAAAGCATCAAGGGAGATGTGTTTTCAGCGTACTTTCTTCACTAATGTGACTTTCTCTACATTGCAAGCAGTCCACCATAATCTATTTTCTTAATAATTCTTAATGCTACGTCGTTTGACAAATTTTGTAGATTTACCTTATTTGACAAATTTCCAGAAACTTGTGCGAAACAAGATGCTCTGTCTATCTATCTAATCTTCTCCGGACAACCTCCAAGCCTGTGCATTCTCTTCGTTTCTATCCATCCAAGCCTGTGCGCCCCCTTCATTTTTATCCAAGTCCTGTGCGTTCCCTTCAGTTCTATCCAAGCCTGTGCGCCCCCTTCATTTTTATCCAAGTCCTGTGCGTTCCCTTCAGTTCTATAAGCTTTACATAAAAACTCTAAATTAAAAATAATTTGCTGGTATAATAAAAATATCTGTCAATTTAAATGCAATGCAATTTGTTATAATATATATTTTGTACATGCATGGTACAAATTTCCAGAAACTTATGCGAAAGAAGATGCTTCTCTGTCGAACCTTCTCCGGACAACTTCCAAGTCTGCGACTCTACATAAAAAATCTATTAAAAATATTTGGCGACCCACCTAGTTAATTGAGACAATAATTCAGTCTCCCATGTAGTGTAAAAACTCGTGACATTTCCAATTTGGACAACTTAGTTCTCGGTTCTATTCGAGCCTCTCGGTTCTCGTCGAGCCGCCCGAAAAAATTCGAGTTCTCGGTTCTATTCAAGCTACTCGGTTCTATTCGAGCCGTTCGCTTTTTTCGAGTACTCGACTCGGCTCGGAAACCGGGTCTCGGCTCGGTCCGAATTTCAAGCTACTCGAATATTCGAGTACTCGAACAGTTGTAGCTTGGAGCGCCTTAGACCCGTACCACGTGAACCACGCGTGGCGTATTAGGGCGACATTGTATCAATAGGTTTCCACATCGTCCCAGAGAGCACGATTGTCGATGCGTTTTTGTTTCGTCCACGCGCCACGTGCCGTTCATATGGTACGGGCCTGAGGCGCTCCAAGCTTCTAGGCCGCCGCTGCACAAGTGGGGCATTTCGGGTCGAAACGCGGCACAAAACATTTCATTTAGTTAGGACGTATATTTGTGGTCTTCTTGAAACAGAATAATTAGGACCGTCTGGTCAAAGCGCTCGAAAAATAGGTGATCTTTAGGATTCTTTTATCGAAAAAGTATACAACTTGCAGTAAAAAAACTTTATGGTCTTTCTTTATTGGTTCTTCAAGAATATAAAAACATTTTTTTTTCATTTTCCTATAATGGTTCGAATTTGATGTGGCGCTCAGCGCACTGCTGCAACAAAAGAGGCGTAAACGGTAGGCAGTACCCAGATAGCACTCGACGTCTATGAGCCGTCTTTAAGACGTCTGTTTCAGACATTCAAGACGTCTTAAAGACGTCTGCTATTTTCTGAAAGACGTCTTAAAGACGTCTATAGACATTTTTGAATGTCCTGAGTCAGTAAACCGTACGTCTTTAAGACGTCTCTTGAACAATTTGTAGACGTCTTTGTAAGACGTCTTTGAGACGTCTTATAAACGCCCTGTAGACGTCTTTTAAACGTCGCGTAGACGTCCATTTCAAATTTTCAAGACGTCTTAAAGACGTCTGCTATTTTCTGAAAGACGTCTTAAAGACGTCTATAGACATTTTTGAATGTCCTGAGTCAGGAAACGGTACGTCTTTAAGACGCCTTTTAAACGCCTTGTAGACGTCTATAAGACGTCTTTAAGTGGTCGTGAAGACGTCTTAAAGACGTCCATTTCAGACTTTCACGACGCCTCAAAGACGTCTTCGTAAGGTCTTGATTAGGCCTACTGCAGCTCTTTAAAGAGATATTAGAGATATTAAGCGTGACTTGATTCGTGTTAATGAAATTAAGTATTTTGAAAAAAGAAGCCCGTCGAGTAGCTGCTCTTGTCCTCATTTGAGAGAGTCAATTTTCATGGTGCTCAATATTTTCGTTTCTTCATAAAAAAGAAGAACGTCTTGCAATAGCGAATGATCGAGACATTTTTTGGCGTATTCAAGTCGAAAATATAAATTTCCTATTGCAAAAAACGCCGGTACTAGAGAGTGACGGTATATGATCTGCCCGGCTCTCTTATAGGCATGACTGCTGTATCCCACCTGCGAGAAACGCTCGGCCCGGTCGCCGCCTGGCGGTCGCGTACTATCCATGCGTCTTTAAGACATCTAAACGAAGTCGTTTAACAAACGTCTTGGCATGGACGTCTTAGACACGTCCTAAACACTTACTCGGACAGACGTCTTAGAAATGTCTCCGCACAGACGTCTTAAAGACGTCTTAATATGGTCTAAGACGTTCAGACCAAAAACAGACGTAAAATGGACGTCTTAAAGACGTCGTGTGCTATCTGGGTAGAACTCGACGTAGGATTGTCTGAATTCGAAAAACCAAAAATATTCTTATAATTTATATCAATCGCTATCGCATCAGCCTTTAAGAAGGCAAATATAGCAAAATGGTGATGTTTGGTACGCGTTTGAACACAAACATGCGAGAAAGGGGGTAATTCTGCGCATAAAAATGTTAATAACGAAGAACTATGACTTCTAAAATTAATGGTCAAAGGGTGATGCGATAGTGAATTCAATTACAAAGAAAATGCCACCAAGTTTTTTGGAATCGGTTAATAATTTCTTTTGTTATGCTGTCTACCGTTCGGAAACATGATTCGAGAAAAACGCGCTTAAAGTTTTACGTGAGTGCCAAGTGGCCGGGTTATACCCACGCATTTGCCGCTACTCAAATGCTTATAACTTCGGGAATTTTACGAATTTTAAAAAATTCTTAAAAGGTTGAATATTCGAAAAATGAAATAAAAAAAAGCAATTTATTTAATTGTATTTGCAAATAAATTTTCGGGGAACATTTGAAATCATATAGAATTGAATAGTTATAAAATCTTTATTTATGTTACTTCAAAACCATTTAACAAACATATTTTAATTAATTTTAACAAATATTACAAGCCGCCTTCGTTGCAATTGATCCTTACGATTTACGACTGGCTATGTACAAATATCCGATAATATCGTGTACACTGTACATAGGAAAAACCTCCGCGTCTTTCGCATGTAAAAATACTTCATTTACTTTGAATTTCAGTGGCAGGAAAGGCGTTTTTGTAAAAAAAACGCGTCCTGGACCCTTCTCATCCTTCTAACTACCCCAGTAGCAGCTAGTAGCAGCTAATTTTTTCTGTATGATAAAGGTAAGACTTCGCCTTTTCCAATGCGACCAGTAAGAACACTGAACTCCCGTTCAAAATAAACAATGAAAATTGAGAAATTCAGTAAGGTGTAATGCCAAAAATATCAGAGATATCAAAATGAAATTTGGCACACTTCAAATACATACCTCAACACTTAATCCCACCAAAAATTAGTTGAATTAAGCAAACTAAACTACTATAAATAACTAAACTAGTTCTGAAGAGTTTCGAGGTTGTCCTTTTCAAAACCGTGTAGTCGCGTTAAAAATTAATGAATGTAAAAAAAAATTTGCCGTATGGCGATATTTTTGTAAAAGTACTAAGTGCGACCCGAAATCCCTCACTGTGCGCCGGGGCCAAGACGTGAGGCGGGAGAAAGGAGGTGTTGCCTCTGAAAATCGGTCGAGAAGTTCACTTAATTCCCAAGCCTGCTATGGAGAGTCACTAGTTCTACTATTGCCTTTTGATTGACACTTTAGACCTGTTTATAGGGTAAATAACCCCATAGGGTAATATCCCGAAAAGGAAAGGTATTCTTTGGAATTTATTAAAAGCAAACTACTCAATGAATTTTGTTGACATTTATTTTAAGCAGATTTATAAGCTGTACTGGACCAATAACTCAGCGCTGCAAAAAATTTCCGCTGAAATGGTTGACAGTTTTCCGACGAAACGGTTCTTTTGAAATAAAAAAAACCAAAAAGTTTTAGAAACTATATACGGAAACTATGACACGACGGGTTCGATTTTGAAAATTCTGAAAAAATGATAAAATGGCGCACCTCTGAAAAAAATTGTGAAATTTGGTGCTAGTACATTAACCTCTTTCGTTGAAAAAGAAATAGAAGGAAACGACCAATAAAAGAAATCGCATATAGTTTCTAAAACATTTTGGTTTCTTGATTTCAGAAGCACCGTTTCGCCAGAAAATTGGCAACCAGATTTTTTGCAGCGCAAAGTTACTGATCCTGTACCGCTTGTAAATCTGCTTTAAATAAATTTCAAAAAAACAATTCATGTAACTTAAATATCCAATAAAAAGTACTGAAAGTTTCAAAAAGACTCATTCGATAATTTGCTTCTAATAAATTCCCAAAGATACCATTCCTTTTCGGGCCATTAACCTGTTATCCTCCGTTAAGCCTAAGTCACTAAATAATTTGGTTACATTAATGTCTGCAACAACGCTATTTTATCAGCATTGGATTTTGACTAACGATATGTACCAACATAAACATTCACTGATAGTGACTTGTATACATCATCGATAATGTAGAATGATAAATACACTTCCTTATCCTTATACATATATTATCAATGATACATAGGAGACAAACAATCTGTATGTAAATTAAGTCAATGTTAACGAATATTTATGTATTGGTTAAAGCGCGCATTGATGAAAGCATTGTTAGTGATTTCAGAGGCCGGAGGTTTACAATTTTTTTCAAGACCTTCAAAGAAGTTCGCAGCTAGGTTGCAACCATAAATCTTGGAATGTTGGGAGTCCTACTGTATATATACTAGTGTCAAAAAATTTGGGATAAGCACCTTATCTTAATTGTACTGTGAGTTTTTTTAGCATTCAAAGCAAGATATTTCTACAAAATTATTTTATATCATATTGTATAAGATGAAGGGCAGTATTTCCATTATATGTTCAATATATGATCCCTTAAACTACATGTAAACCGGCATACAAATCGCCGGAAACATGTATGAAGCGAGTTTCCATTAGCTCTGGGATACACTGATTTGTATCCGGCAACTTATATCCAAGTTTCTGGTAACTTCAATATGAAGGATAATTTTGTATCTCGTTGAAAATTTTTTGGAGCTACCATATGTAGGAAGTCTAAATCAGATTTTGAAGAGTTCCTGCATATGGTTGCTAGAAATTCGGCAATGTTACCACTCTGAAACGAGAAGCCTGGATACAAGCAACATCCTGTGATGTTACACCGTCAGACACTCTGGCGATGTTGCTCGGATACAAGTGATTTCTAGAAGACCGTTTGGAGCTAGGCCGGAAACAAATCAGTGTATCCCAAAGCTGATGGAAACTCGCTTCATACTTGTTTTCGGCGATTTGTATGCCGGTTTACATGTAGTTTAAGGGATCATGTCTACCTGCGAGGTCTGATAACACGTGTATTTTCGGTTTTTTTTTTTTTAAACTTGAAGTCTTTTTTAAATAAACGGTTGTGTATTCGAAAGTATATATTTTAATGTTCTTTTAGTATTTTTTGCAATGCAATATCTAAATAAATAAAGGAATTATGGGCGATCTCCTGGCAGCGTTTTTTAAGCACCTTGCGGTTACCACTTCAATATGGTTCATCTGAAATAAAAAATTCGACCAAATTTAGTTAATATATTAGATTATCTAGTGCCCGGTCGTTCATTATACCGAAAAATTAATTTGCTATGAAATGGCGGCTGTTCATAGCAAAAATATTAATTTTCGCAATAGAATCGCTCTCATTCTTTATCTATAAAATAAAAATACGCTTAAATTTAGTTAAATTTTTTATTTCAGATGAACCAGGTCAAAGCTCCAGTGGTCACCGTAAAATGCTTAAAAACAACGCTGCCGGGAGATCGCTCATAATTCTTTTATTTATTTATATATTGCATTAAAAAAACTACAAGAACTTTAAAATATATACTTTCGAATACATCACCGTTTATTTAAAAAATCTTCAAGTTCCCCCCCCCCCCCAAAATTTCGAAAATATATGTGCCATGACTTCTTAAGGGCAGCGGCAAATCTTATCAGAATAGAATTTTCATTCGTTATTCTATTTGTTCCCTCTTATTAATTTCTAATTTATTATTAAGCATTTCACGACAATTTATTTGCCGGACACGAGTTTCCAGGGATGCCAGATGTAGGCATAACAGGAACGAGTTATGACGTATCGCGTCCCTGTTTGCGTCCCTACTTGTGGCAACCCTACAATTTGCCGGATACGTGTTGCCGGGGATTTGTATCCTGGTTTACTCGAGCCTTTGACGTTGCGCCATAAATTTTTTGTCACATTTTTGTTAATTATTGTGTATGGATTAATACAAGTTTATTTATATGTTTTGGTTATGTTTATTCTTTAATCATTTATTTAGCTGTTCCCGATGTTTTCTGTATGCTCCGTTAAACAAAATATACAAAGAACCGACTAAAAAGTATTTGCTTCAACTACAGTACATACTCCCCGGTTAAGGAGGTTCGATACCTCACTTGCGGGGCAGGCGGTGAGAGGGGTAAGCCTATGCTTATACACGGGAGCTCTGCAGTGATACCAATCTTAGATAAAAATTATGTAGACAAAAATGTTATTTACATGTCTATTCCTATTAAAATTATTACTACATATTTTGTTTTGGAATTCAATTAAACAAAAAGTATGTTTAATGCAGCTAGAAATACAGTATTTTCATTAAAAGTAGCGTAAAGTATGTGAGTGAAATGCGGCAACGTCGCGTCGCGTCCATCTTTTTTTCTCTTTCCATCTCACACTTGTGGCGTCCTTTTGCGCGTTCGTACCGGTTCTCAACAAATTACTAAATACATGTTTACAGCTTGGTAGTGTTTTTACCAATTTTTACTGTATGCTTTGTACCAGTATACATTGTATAAATGACTACCCGGCGTACAGCGTTGCCACGTTTCAAACAGATCCTTCAGGCAGTTCCAAAAATACGAGCACATTGCTGTCTATTTATTCAATTATCTAATAAATCGGTACGGTTCATGTCCGATTTTCTTTTTTAGAATTTCACAGGAATATTTAAGTTTCTCATTGCAACATTTTTTAGAACTTTCTCATCATTTTTAAGGACTCTGTGCAACATTTTATAGAAATTTTATCGTTTCTCCCAGAACAGCCTGTGTATAAGAGCGCAACTTTGATTTCAATTTTTTCAAAAACCGTGCGGTCAATCGACTTGAAATTTTGACACAATGCGGACTACACTTTCTCATTACTTTTGCTCCGGTATCGAACCTCCTTAAGGGCTCTCGTGCTTGAGACTGGGCGTGATCCCCTCAATCGGAGTAAGGTGGTGATTTTTTTTAAAACTTGACAGGGGTTTTTATGACTGAACCGTTTAAAGCCTGGTGCACACGAGCAGTACGGGTCAGTTTACACTCGCGTCAATGTCACAGTACTGCCGCAAAATATACATATTTTTTATATAAATATATCTCCATATACATATGAATATGTAGCGCTAGAAGACAACGTTCTATTGACGCAGCTGCAGCATGCCGCATGCCGCTTGTGTGCACCGGGGCTAACGAGGAAACCCAGGGCCGGCAGTGATAAGCTCAATGTTCGGAGTCAGTCACGTAGTACAGAAATTTTCAGCTTTCTATTTTTCATTGCACGCTCATGAAAGTGGTACCAATGGATTCTTGAGATTTCCCTTTGTTATCTTGCTAGCTTGTACTATTTTGACTTTATATTCTTCTATCTTACTCTAATACCTTGGCAGTCCCGACTTCCATCTATTCTCCCCTTTTACTTAATTCCATTTTCTTATCTAGTTCATCGTCCTATGCTCCCACTACTATAAGGTTTTCTTTTTATTTTCCCAATATCACAGCCCTCTCATTCATCCCTTCGTATTCTGTTTCCCTGTTTCTTTCCTTATTTTTCGTATTCCCACTTCCTATCTACTTTTACTCTTTGGTCATATTTTCAGTTTGATTTTGTGTGGGAACCCTACAATCTTTCTCGCTACCCAGGGTTTGTCCCCGTTGATCATCTTTACAATGATTCTCTTTCCCTCTCTGAGTTCGTCTCTCAGCTTCCTTCTCTCCTCCTCGAATCTGTTGCATCTCCATACTACGTGGTCTATGTCTTCATCTTCATCTTCATCTTCATCTTCATCTTCATCTTCATCTTCACACTCACACTCACATTTAGGAGACTCCACCATGTTTTACCTGTACAACGATTCAGCCGAATTGTAATGATTCGCTCTGATCCTACTCAATATATTGATTGATCCTTTGTGTCAGTTTTCGAAACTATGGGGTTTTTTCCAGATTATTGTTGTTCAATGAGAAGTATTTTACTCCTTTGTACCTTCCTTCTTCCTTTATATCCCCGGTTCATTTCCTCCAAGCCTGATTTTCCAAAGCCGTTTGAATATCCTTCGTCGGTATTTTTACACCGTTATCCGGCGTTCCTCTAGTGTACTCCTTCGCCACCCCGTCCGCACTTTCATTTCCATGAATATCTATAGTGCCTATACGAGCTATAGTGACTTAGGTGTGAAGTCACTCAGCGGGGTCTTACCCGACACCCTGCTGGGTACTGGGCCGCTAAACGTGCCCCCCTACTACCTCTTGCAGGACTGTATTTAGAGAAGACCAGGACAAAACCGGAGCCCTAAGGCCCTAAGACCAGGACAAAACCGAGGCCCTAAGGCCCTAAGACGAGGACAAAACCGAGGCCCTAAGGCCCTAAGACGAGGACAAAACCGGGGCCCTAAGGCCCTAAGACCAGGACAAAACCGAGGCCCTAAGGCCTTAAGGCCCCGGTTTTGTCCTGGTCTTCTCTAAATACAGTCCTGCAAGAGATAGTAGGGGGCACGTTTAGCGGGCAGTACCCAGCAGGGTGTCGGGTAAGACCCCGCTGAGTGACTTCACACCTAAGTCACTACAGCTCGTATAGGCACTATACATGTGCCGGTATCCATGCCAGCCTCAGTTTTGCCGTCTACTATTACGGCCCCTCCTCTCCCTCTCCCACAGTTTCCCTCTGATATTTCCTATCCTGGTACCTCGTCCGTGCCCCCCTCGTTCATTATTGCCATCACTGCACTCATTGAGTCCGTAAGAATAATTACATCTTTATGTGTATATTCTACCGTTGCCATTTCTACTGCCTTTTCTATTGCGAACACTTCCGTAGTGAAGATGGTGGCCATGTTGTGAACACTAAAGCCCTCTTCCCTCCATGCTTCCGTTTCGTCTCCCTTCACAGCGATGCCTATACCATTTGCACTCCCATTCTCCATCTTAGATCCATCGGTATACATTTCCACCGAGGATCGTTCCTCTATTCCCATCTTCCCTCTTATTTCCTTTATTAATGTTACATTGTCCACGCCATTGTCCCTCCCAAGTCTGCCAGTCTTCCAGTCCATGATCTCCTCCATCGCGATCCTCTCTCCCTCCATGTCCTCCTCTTGCATCTCCACAAATGCCGCGACTCCTTCCCCCTTATCTATGAACTCCTTAATATCTTCAGTTTCCTTCCATATGTACATCCACGAGCTCGTCTCTCGTCTCTATCTCCGTCACAGGGTTTCCCATTTCTCCCGCGAGGGTCTCCAATGCCATGAGGACTTCACTGTTTTCTTTTGCTCTATGTTTGATGATGTATCTCCCCGCTATCATCTTCCTTCCATTGTCGGCATCCATAATCAGGGATCGGCTGACTCCACCTCTCGCTGACACGTACAGGAGCGGTGGTAATGTGTGCGTGAATTGACTCCAGCTACGCGAGCTAGAGTCGGCCGAAGTTACGCTAGCAGCGAGTCAACGTTGTAGTGACGTAAAAGCATGTGACGTCACATTCGCTTCGCGTTGTCGTCAATTCACGCACACATTACCACCGCTCCTGTACGTGTCAGCGAGAGCTGGAGTCAGCCGATCCCTGACGTTGACCTGCTTCTAGCGTAGCTTCGGCCGACTCTAGCTCGCGTAGCTGGAGTCAATTCACGCACACATTACCACCGCTCGTGTACGTGTCAGCGAGATCTGGAGTCAGCCGATCCCTGTCCATAATTCCTGCCTCAACTGTCATGACATTAGTTGGTGTCGACATTCTGTATCCCATTGCTGCTCTGATGCCTGCATTGTGTATCTTCTGTATACTCTCTCTCTCTCACTTTGTCATTATTTCTCCCATAAATCTGTATTCCATATTCAATTACCGATCTCAACAACGCTTTATATAACATAAGCATGGTCTCTGGGTTCGCCCCTTTCCTAATGTGTCCTATGTATCTCAGCACTCTTTTCCATCACATTATTAGTGTGTTCTTCGTAATTCAGACCCGGACGAAGGGACCACGGAGAGTCGGCGTAGCCGTGGTGGATAACACTGCTGATCAGTACGCGGGCAGCTCGGGTGTCGATTCCCGGGCCCGTGGCTCTCTTTTTCCGAGGTTCCTACACTATGTTTGTCTTTTCTTCCGCAATATCCAGTCCGATTCCTTTAAGATTTATTACTATCCCTTCGATCGCTTGTTCCAATTTCAAAATATTCATTTGAGTCGAGTTTCCCGTTGTATATATTGCAATTTCGTCTGCATATTGCAGTATGTTTATTCTATCCGTATCTATACCACTTGTTAAATCCGATGTGTATATATTGTATAGAATCGGGCTTAGTGTCGCTCCTTGCGGAAGTCCCTTCCAGTCTTCCTGTTACAGGGGTGTCGTAACTTCTCGTACATTCTATTTCTCTTCCCGTAATCCATTGTTCCACATACCTTCTTATTCTGTATGGACACTTCTTTTGCCTGAGTTTTTCTATCATGACGTTATGCTTTACAGTATGCTTGGATATGCCCAAACCTTCGGCACCTGTAGCATTGCTTTACCGCCTCAACAAATGGCTCAACTTTAAGCCCCACGTACCCAAATCCAATCAACAGTCTGGTGGGCAGCGATTCTCCTTGCATTTTAGTAGTATGGACCTGCTGTCCTCCCATACTGCCTTTCCGTCTCTTATTCTGCGCTTCTTTAGCCTCTCCATGGTGAAAACTCCCTGCCCGTCCATCAGCTGCTTTTGTAGTTCGTCTATGGAACCCTCCCATTTGTGAATAACCCACTTTCTCATCTTCCATCTCCTTGGTACATATGCGTTGTAATCCGCCGTTTTGGACTTATTCGCACTTAGAATCCTGTCTTCGGTTGTATGTCACCTCCGCCGTATTGCGGCCCACCATCTTAATACCCTGGAATTTGATCCCCGTTCCAATTAGGTATCTGTATATTTTAATAAGGTTATTTTTTTATTGTTGTAGTTTTGTCTCTACTTAATGCTATGACTACTAGGTATTCCCCCCTATTATTTTCATGTCGACATTCATCCACCTCTTGGTCTTCTATTGGGTCTCTTGATTCTTTATTATTACAATGATATTCTCCGTTCCTTACCGTTGTTATCTTGTCCTTTCCCTCGCCTACTATCCCCGTAATTTTATTTCCTTTTTTATTATTATTCTCGTTCCTTGTCTCTTCGTGTTTTAAGTCTATTTCTATATCTGTATTCCTCTTTAATCTTGTACTATTCTCACTGTATTCTTTCGAGTCTGTAAGCATGGGTTTCTGCTTTTGTTTCCTTATTGCGTCTTCCCACCTTATATTTTTTTCCTGTTTCCCCTGTCCTGGTATTGCTGGCCCTGTCGCCTATGGTGTTTTCGCTCGAGTTTTCTCGTTCCTTCCCCTTCTTAGCCATTCCTAATATGGCCGTTATCGTTCCTATGTTCAATCTGTTCCTCTTTTCCTACTATTTTCCCTCTATTTGTCCTTTCATTTCCTGTCACCGTTATATCTGCTTCTCTTGCTATTTCCTCGTCTTCATTACTATTTCTCTTCCTCTTCTCTTTTTTCACTTCCGCATCCCGATCGCCCAGAGGGCGGACCCCCACGTCCAGTGCTTATAGGTTACTTCTTTGTTCACTTACTCTCTATTTCCTATTCCCTACATTCTTCTGTCCTGTTGTTTTATTCTGTCCTTCTCCACCCTGTCCTCTTCCTATGTCCACTCTCGTTCTCCACTCCACTCTTTTTAACCTCCACTTATTTATTTATTAATCTTTTGGAATTCACAGTCCACTCTTCATCCCAACGTTCCCTTCGTCTTCCGGTATTCTTCCATTTATACTTTCGGCCTAATTAATATTAACATGCCAAAAAAATATTTCTGGAGCATCGGCTGGTGCTAGACGTTCTTCTTTCTTTAAGAAGAAACGAAAACAGCGAGCAGCATGAAAATATCGGACTTTCTGAAATGAGAGCAAGAGCAGAGCTTACTCGACGGGCTTTGGAAATAAGTCCTGTCAGAGAAATGCGTTTAGTAGTAGTACAGCAATCTGAAACAAAAGATAAAAGAAAAGAAGTCCTGACTGACTGACTTGACTGACTTGACTGACTTGACTGACTTGACTCATCAACGCCCAGCTCGAACCGTTTAACCTAGGAACGTGAAATTTGGAAGGTACATTGTTTTTTTGACGCGGGCACCCACTAAGAAAGGACTTCTTAATATCTCCTAGGCCCGATTAGATACGTATCAACTTGGTGTTTATTTACAAAGGTTACCCACACAAATGCCTAAAAAAATTTTGAGGATTTAGCTCTAATCAACCCCTAAGGGGGTGGAAAGGGGTAAAATGTGCGTTCTCGGAGTCCTTAATATCTCCTAGGCCCGAAGCGAAGCGCGGGGGTATTTTGCTAGTTATATATATATATTAAAATTACCGTGGTCCCAGGATTAAGGGCACTTCCCAGTCAAATCGCGCGAAAACATACAGTAGAGCGTCAATTATCCGTACCTCGATTAACCGAACAATCGATTATCCGAACCAGTGCTGCATCATCGTTATCCCCACCACTTCTTCGAACCAGTGTGGTGGTACCGATTGATTGGTTGACTTTTGCGTAATATAAATTAACGCAGTAGTATTCTTGTAATTAATAAGTAATTTTAGGTGTAATTTTTATAGTTACAAACTGTGTAAAGTACATGCATGCTTCATTCTCCGAACAATTCGAATTTCCGAACCACCTCGGTCCCAAGCAGTTCGGATAATTGACGCTGTACTGTACGTGATTTTTATGATTTTCTCTAGAAAAAAGTATACAATGTAAATGTCTAAAAGTTTTTACACTTTAGTCTGCTACAAATGTAAAGTATAAAAAAAAGTATATTTCATTTTTGCCCACTTCTGGTTCTGATATGCATCGCATGCCGCATCGTTGTAAAAAGAAAAAGCCTGGACTATATCGCCATGATAACTCCAGACAGGACCATCCCAAATAAAAAAACCAAAGAAATTCTTTAATTACACATGTGTGGTTATCGCGCTAAGCTCTCATTGTTAAGAAACAATTAGACGATGATTGCCATATGTTTAAACGATAGGGTCCCAAAAAATGTTTTCTTTTTCGTACAACTGTCCGTAAGAAAAGTTGAGTGTATGAGAATTCACAATAGAGGGTAGCGCGGAAGCGAGTGTAATTACGAATAGAATCCCCTTTGAATTTTTAGATTCGGTCAAGAATTGCATTTTTTACAGTGGCGATAGTACGTGAAAAATTGTTTCGAGAAAACTTACTTAAAGTTTGACGCCGAGCGTGTTCATCTAGTACGGGGACTTGCCCATGAGCGTCCTATTTTCCATATGTTTATTCGTTTAAAATAAAAATTGATTCTTTTTTAGTTCAATAAATGTATCATTAATTAAAAGAAACAAAATCTCACATTTCTATCTATTATAACTGCGCCACATTCCATCTTCAAAGAACACCTATTTTTAACAAGAGCACGAGCAAAAGTTATAAAGGCTATTTTAAATTATACTTCGAATCAATTAAAAAATTCGTAAATCAATTACACGTCATGTATGATTAAAAATAGTCCGAGCGAGGTTATCTTATCTAGACTTATCCATTGGTAAGAATTTCACGAAAATCTAATAGAGAATATAGAAAACACAATTTTTATTATTAGAAGACTCATTATAGACTCAAGTTCCAAACAAGTGATGGAACGTTGAGACGGCGAGCTCCGAGGTATGTTTTTTCCCCGAAGTAAACATTCCGGGTCTCTCAGACAATACTTTCGTGCGTGAAAACACACCGAAATCGTGCACAGAATGCACATTCCGGGGCTTGAAAACACGATGACGCCACTCAGAGTGTTAATCGGACTCGCTGGTCGATCGTTGAGTCATCTTCTGTTGTATACATTGTTTGAGTCATATCTAGATGTGTGTATATTTCATGTTTACGATAACTAAAATTTGAAAATTTAATTTTTTCAAGAAAATGGGCGGTCACGGTCAATCGTTCGAAGTACCAAGTCCTGATATATATAAAGTAGAAAATGTGCCAGAACTTAAGCAGTTTCAAGAAGAATTGGCTGCTCGGGGATTGAAGGATCCTTGGCTGAGGAATGAAGTTTGGCGGTTTACGCATCGTGAACCAGTTCGTTATAAACGAATACTGAAAGGACTTGTCAGAGGTACCAGAATTGGAATTCCAGCGTTTTTAATAACAATAGCCATAGAACAGTATCTTGGAATTGATTATGGACACGGGCACAGTAGCCATAATGGTGGTCACGGCGCCGACGGCCATCATTAATAAGAAATTCAGAAAAGTTGATTACTCATGTAATAAGATACAATGATATTGTTATTATTGTGTACATTGTAGTTTAATAAATACATTGCAATTCGAACGAATTAGGTGTTTGTAGTCATTAATAGTCATGTACCTTTTGTTCAATAAACTGAATATATTTCAAGTATTACAAGTGGTATTGTCACGTCAGAAATGTTTTATCTAACAATGCATTATTACTCAAATTCCCTTTTCGATTGTATTTAGTAATCACGATTAGTAATGTTGATATCAATATTGTACATGTAGTAGCCAACGTATAATCCTCATACAGTACTATCATAAAAGTAAATACTGATATTTCAAATGTCGCCAGCAACCATTCGTTCCCATAAAATAGCACATGATTGAAAGAATGATTGTTATCTGTAAATGACGAAAATGATACAATTTGAATGTGCTTAATTATTCTTGAAATCCTTGAAATTCTATATTACCGATATAAAAAACTGAGTTTTCTTCGGCGTGGGTAAATAGAATATTGCATAATTTTTCGAAGAAGTGTTGTTCTTTAACAACATAGTCCACGTCTTTGAAACAGCGATCCACGAATTTACATAGAAATTGCGTCAATTTCAACCGACTACTGACATTTTGTTCCCAGTTTGCGGTAGAAAAGTAATTTCTTTTGAGAAAATTATTTGACTCCTGAAGAAAAATAAGCGTAATATGGAATACATTTTTAATAATTTAAATAATCATTATGCATACAGTTTTTGTGTGCTTCGATAGTGTCGTGAAAATTGTTCTGAAAGTTTTTGTGAGAGATAATATGAATGTTTGTTGAGTTGTTCCTGGCACAAGACCTCTGTGTGCGCATAGATTATTTTTTTCCTTCTCTATGTCACTCGTCAATGTAAGCAAGTCTGTATCTGCAAATCCATGTACTGATCTATTAAAAAAAAAAAAATGGCAATACTTCGTTATAGATATTACGTGTTTGTTACACTACCGTTATGTGTATTACCTTCCGTGAATATAGAAACCATAATAATTAAATGGTAAAATAAATACACTGATATTCGTAACTGAACACAGATTTATAAATTCTTGCATTCTATTTGCGATGCACTGTTTGTAAAATGCAACGGAGAACAACCACTGAATGCAATATATTAAAACATATATTAAAGTGCCGACTGTATAGTAGAGAATAAAATTGTAGTTCTCTTCGGAAAATTTGAATGTTAATTCTTGTATCGCAAGAATCCAAGGGTACAGTTGTATAATCTACGTAAAATATACAATTTAATCTTTATTCTCAGTTTAATTTCTAATTTACCTTTTTATACAATTCAAATTTACCTGAAAAATGCCCAAGACAGCGAACAATTGTATCATTACATTTGTTTTTCGCACTGTTTGAAGCTTTAGCCATTGATTAGCGACGAAATACGTTCTCCAAATACTAACAGGCGATTTATTAAAATTATAATCTTCATTTATTTCTTGAACAGAGCTGCTTGATGTTGAATACACTGCTGAACAATTAGCTTCGTATTTGTTATCTGAAAAGGATTTCGAAAAGCACTTCGGACTATTACGTTTGTCCGATTCATGTAGCATTTTCTTTCGTTTTGCTGTTATTATCTCGGACGATGTTTGCAAACACTTATATTGGTCCTTTAAAAATTTTTTCGTATGTGATTTACTTAAACACATATCCGGAGGATTATATTTATACTGATTACATGCTGGTTTTGGTTGTTCCCAATCAACAAACAATGTATTGGTATTCCAGTATTGGCAAATAAATCCACATATTTCTACGAACTGAATGGGAATTTATTAATATTCCTATAAATAAATTAATTATAATACATTTTTTATTTATTTCACAATCGCGTACTTACTTTTAAAGCGAATGCTATTGTAGTAAATATTTTAATAGTATTCTCATTAGGATCGTCAAGGAGCGGAATATACGATATGGTTTGGCCTTTATAAAATATAAATAAATATATACACAAACTGATTAATGTTAAAATAATCACATTTGCTACGGCGCCCATAGCGTAAATAAAGAACCAGAGTAATACAGCTATATTTGAAAGGGAAGTATGATGCTGTTTACTGTAATTCCACGCTTTTATTCCAGAAAAGATTAAAGCTAATCCCGAGAAAATTCCAATGATGATCTAGAAACATATTTGTATACATTACAATTTATTAGTACAACAATGTCTTGAGCATTTCTTGTTATTCTTACCTTGAAATTAAAGTCAACATTGTTATTCGTCAGAGTAAATTTAATTTTATAATGTAACATGACTTCTGCAGTTTTATCGAACTGTTCATGCGTTAGTTCATCATACTCAATAATCAATAAAGGTGGACGTATCGTGCCTTTATCCTCTGCGTTTTGAACATTAATGCTGTAGGGAATGTTTTTAAAAAGCAACAAATTCATACTCGATACATTAATTTGACATATTAAATTCGAAAAATTTTCGAAGAGAAATTAAAAAAACTTACATAACAGTTAGGGATTTCATATAACGTAGTACAGATAATTTATTGGCTTTTTCAACCTTATTAGCTATGAAATCTGGTATTGTCTTAAAACCACTAATGTTGTCAACGAGGAAAAATTTTCGTACTAATTGCCAATGCGACATTTCGCTGTTATTCTGAAAAATGGTAAAAAAATTGTATTTTGAGTCAATAGATCTGTAAAATTTAATGTCCATAATTGCGATAGTGGATATCAGATTAATGAATTAATAAAAATGGAAAAACAATTATTTGCATTAAATCGTGGTAATATTATTTCTCTAAACATTTCCTTACCCGATTAATATTTTTAATAAGTATCGGCAATGCATGCAGTAAATTCCTTTCGTTCTCTATGTATGCTATATAAGGAGACATAAGTTCTACTTCCGTACGCAATAAATCTTTGATCGTAAGTTTACATTTCTTCTTGAAGTTTATACCAAATCGGACATGTTCCAATAAATTACATGGCATGTTAGCTGCACCGATTGATTTGAAATTGCCACGTAAAGAAAATGTAGCAACTGTAAAATTCAACATGCTATCCTACAGAGAAGAACGTTACTTCGTCATATATCTCATATAATTATGTGAGCAAAGATTGAAACTATTAAAGAAGTGACTTCTAATAATAGTCATTATATAGGGCGGTGGTAACAATGGTTTGAATGTGTAGAATTACATTTTTTTATACACCGATTTGTATTTTAGAAAATCGACTCTGAAACTTCATTGGGTATACGTGCACTGAACAAAGAATCAATTCCATATCTCTGTGTAAACCAGAATTTGTACTCAATCTTAGACTTGCAAAGATTTGTAATCTCAGTGGGAAAATTTTAAAATGTACTGTAAACCTCTGACCGAATAAGACTATTAACTATAACAGGCGAAAACATTTTTCTGATTCTTTTTTAATAGGATGTAGGCATACCAAACATATTTTTAACCCTTCGTGATCACACCTTATAATCACAAATTAGTCACACGGGGTTCACAGTACCCCAGCGTCATTTCTTGAGTTACCATTTTCGTATTTTTGAATCTTTTCACTTTTCAGTGATAATTGTTCATTCGTAATAGTTATACAGTCATGGTCTAATAGTCTTTTTCTAGAAATGTAAATTTTGATATGATAAAATTTGTAGTTGAAAATGAACGATTTTCCATGGTCGTAGGGAAAAACCGATTTTTTTTAATTTTTTTATTTTTTTTGCGATAAATCGACTTCGGAAGACGTAAGGATGCGACATTTCAAATTTAAAATTGCTCTTGGGGTGCGATACACCCCGTGTGACCACGAAGGGTTAAAACCAATTTCCTCAAATATAAAGCCTTGTATAAAAAGAATGTAATTCTATATTTTAAATCCCTGTATAGAAGATACAGTGGCGTGCAAAAGTATTCGGCCACCCTTTAAAATCGCATAACTTTTTTCAAATTATTCCGAAGGACTTGAGTTTTTTTTGAGAAGCTAGAAGGATTAGTTTGCTAATTGACGTGATTCGTCGTTTTGAAAAAAAATGCACTTGGTCGGAATAGCAAAAAAAAAATAGTAAAGGTCGTTTTTTAAACTTTTTTTGTGAGCCTCTAATGAAAATTCAAAAAACCCGTTTGTAGATTTAAGTAAGTTGTGTACGTGCCTAAAATTTCATCAAAATAGGTTTACGTTGCTATGAGCTATAAACGCTTAATGATAGCAGAATAAGGTCGAAAATCGCGAAATACCCGAAATTAATACTATGTTTCTTACTATTCCGACCAAGTGCGTTTTTTTTTCTCAAAAAATCTCAAGTCCTCTGGATTCATTTTAAAAAAGTTACGCGATTTTAAAGGGTGGCCGAATACTTTTGCACGCCACTGTACATTTAGTAGATTCGTAAAACATACATATTACATACATTATTATACTTCAGGAAGCTGTACTTTTGTGTAATTTTTTTGCTGTTCAACATCGCTATGTTTTCACTTTTATTATAAAATAACCACGTCGATGGTACTTGCATTTGCGCAAATATCGTGCAAGCAATCTTATTACCATAAAGGCTCAATACACACATATTAGACAAATGTTGACATGCTAATATATCCGTTCGCTAATTAAATAAATATCATTGTATTATCATTTTCTTTTACATTTCGCACATTTACTCTTTTACTTACCTCGCAGAGATATATTGCAGCCTCTAATTCATTTCTGAAATAATAGCTATCTACATTTTGCTTTTCGAATTTTATTAAATACCTAATACTTGTATTTAATTGACTAGATAAGGAATACTTGTATAAACAGTAATCCTGTACCCATGTGTGATATTTTATTGCGTATGTGTCGTGTATGTAATAATTATATTCAAAATTACTGCACGACAAGCATTTAGATCCATCTACGGATGGATAAGTATTATTGGTACAAGGCAAGCAGTGCACAGCGTCTAGTAATGCACCATTCCAGTCTCTATCTACTGTAAAATTAGAATAAAATAAGGAACAATCGTTCAAATAATAATATAATTTAAGGACTTAATCCCCAACATATTACTGTACAGCGTGTAATTATTTCCTTTATTTGTAATAATAGAAAAAAAAGTTCGGACATATTTTGGGTGGTTGATACAGTGAATAGGTAATTAGTTACCATTATATTACTATAATGATCGAATGCTATCCAGAAAGAACATCTGGTGATCTTGTGAACTGTAAAAAAAAATTAAACCCTTCGAATTATATATAAAAAATTTATTTGTATCATTACAACTAAAGGGAATCATTGGTGGCTTGTGAATACGACACTTTGTATATTCTAAAGGAATTAGTTTTAAATAATTGTATGTTGTTTTAGTGCTCTGATTATTACTTTGTATCTCATTGATGTTACAGCAACAAATTTCATTATTACAGGAAATACAATCTTTTCCATCCACGCTTATTGTTCTGTTTGAGCCACAAAAAGTACACACAGGACGACCGTTTCGTAAATCAGTTTGTTTACTAAATTTATTACATGTGCATTTTAGTCCTGTAAAAGAAATAATTCAGACATAAAATCATCTTATTATGTATAAAAAATTATTTTACACTTACGATCGAAAGATGGTGTCAGATTTTCGTTGGTATCGCACTGACTACAAGTAAATGACGCAGTATCGAAGTATTCATTATTTTCGCACCTTGATGGTTGAGAGAATTCGATAATTTCATTATTCGCGACAAATATTTGGTGATAGTTTAAATAGAAAACTACAAAGTAGGAAAGGATACTCTTCTGTATGAGACAACCCATCTTCGTGCTTATATTTGTTTACATTTTTCGTTACCATAGTTACCCGTGATGACAATTTAATACAGCTGTGGGGATTCTAGCGATGTTTGGATTCAGAATTAAAGCAAAACACGTTTGTTCTACTTGCGGACAAATTATATTCTCGTAAATAATTGTATTACAATCTTCAATAACAGAATCTTAGAAACCAATAAATATTTACAATAAAAGAATAACTAAATATAAAACATGATAACACCATTTACACGTGTGCACGGTGGGCACTCATGCAACACTTATAGAACCACACGATATAGACGGCCGTCTTCAATGAGGCACGAGGTTATTTCGAGTGATAGTATTTATTATACAACGCTTTGAATCGTTGACAACAGTATTACACGTAAGATGGCATGTGCCGACATTTTGTATGTACAAAGAGCTATCGAGATTCGAGAGGTTTCTTCGTTTCAACAGGCACGAAGCGAGAGTAGTGATGGCGATACAATATCGATATATCGGAATATCGATACTTTGCAACCAATACATCGATATTTTGTATCGATACTTAATGTAACGATATATTACTGTATCGATATTTAACCCATGAATATCGATACAACCGCACCGCAGCACGAACGCGGACACAAAAGCGGACACAGTGATGCCAGAATCGTGGAACGTGGGACAAATCCTTACCCCCATTATGACCTACCGTCGTCTCGCACTATGGCATACCGTCCTCCCCCACTTTCTTCCCATCGCACTGCACACAAGCATATCCCTACTCCTGTCCCTGTGCTCGGCAGCCGAACGTTTATATGCTCTAAGTATGGGTCGATACGAACGTATCGATACTGGTGATATCGGTACTTCGTCTCCGATATATCAGTTGTATCGATACTTGGACTGTCAATACGTATCGATACATGTGGGGCTGTATCGCCATCACTAAGCGAGAGTGTGTCAAGGGGGGTCCACTCCCGGCATTATTTTTGTTAGCACAGCATGAACACCCTCTAGCGGGTTGGATATGCACTATATTACTAATGGCGGGCATTTCAAAATTTGTATTCAATGCATTCCTTACTTATGACTATTGGGAAACCAAGTGGAGGCGTGGCTTAGATTTCAGCGCTGCGGTGGTAAGTTGGCAAACTATTGACAGTAGGCTGGATCCCACCAAACATTCCGAATAAGTATTTATTAATCGAATAAGTAAAAATTTAGTGTTCCAAAAAGTTTAAATACACTCGTTTTTCACAACATGTCTATATAAATACTGATAATCATATGGACTTCGACGGATTTCAGCCAACTCTGAGTAGTTCAATTTTTTGTCACTAGTTGGCGTATCGAAATTCTTGGTTTTCGCAATATGTGCCGGTGATTATGAAAGTGGTGTTAGTCAAAAATTAAAAAAAAATTGAATTCCTCACTTACAATTAAGTGATAAATTCAATTTTTAGTGGTGTTACTCTAAATAAAAAAAAAAATGGAATTCATCACTTACAATTAAGTGATAAACACTGTTGCGTGGTCCTGCGGTTCGGCGATGGTCCTAGGGGCTGGGATGATGCCCGCGAAGCGCAGTACCGCTCTGCTCGGAGTTGCGCCTCCGTAGTAGTAGGAATTCGAGTAATTATGCAGAACAGGTGTTTCCTCACCGATTTCAATGATTTTTGGATATGTGGTCGGGGACATAATGCTGAACAACTTTTTCCTATACATGTTACCACCGCTCGACCTTCGTTTCCGAGATATTCGCAAAAAACTCCTGCTACTACTACAATGTATTCTGCCGTATACGTACCTACAGTACGCGTCCGTGGCAGCACTGGCAGCTTATACGTCAGCATGGGACAAAACAAATGATGAAGACCTTTCTTTCCGAGATATTTGCGAAAAACTTCTTTTGACATATTCCGACGCAACGCATTTCACTATCCAACTTGTCCCTTGTATTAGTATTGTTTGGGGCTAGATTAGTGCGGGGGGTGCGTAAAGCATGGTAGCGAACTGATGTGAGTTGGGGTGTTGACTTGAGTCCCCACACACCCAACAGGTGCTCTCGAAGGCACCCTCTTCCTAGCAAAAAAATTATGTTTTACAACCAGAGTCATCCTAATATCCGGCGGCGCCGGCGCCGGCACCGCCGAGTAGAGTCAGGGTATTGACAGGCATCCGCAAGTTTCTGGTTCAAATTTCTAATCTCACATCGGTTCGCTACCATGCTTAACGCGCCCGCGAGCGAGCGCGCACCCCGCACTAATCTAACCCCAACCAATACTAATACCCGGGATAACCCGTTTTTCGCAAATATCTCGGCAACGAAGGTCGAGCGGCGGTAACATGTATAGGAAAAAGTTGTTCAGAATCATGTCCCCGACAACATATCCAAAAATCATTGAAATCGGTAAGGAAACACCTGTTCTGCATAATTACCGGAATTCGGCTCAATTATAATGAAAGTCTGTGTTCTTTGTAGTTGAACTGTTTAACTATTTATTTGTAACAACTTATAGATGATGAAACGAAATGTAGCGGAGCTCAAAATAAACGTGTAGTCTTTTCTACGTTCCAGAACAGAATGCACGGGCGTCGTTCCCAGTAAACAAACTGACCGCAGTATGCCAGCAGATTGGTGTCAGATTTGAGGAGATCCTGACGTCAGATTCGGGACCTACTATGTCCGCATTTCACTATGGTTTTGTGGTCAGAGTCTGATGTCAGGATCTGACATCAGATTGACGGCAGATACCGAGCAGATCCTGCTGCCGTGGTCTGACCGCAGATTGGGAGCAGAAATCGAGCAGATCCTGCGCAGCGCGATCTGACGGCAGATTGGCGGCAGATACCGAGCAGATCCTGCTGTCAGATTCGGGGCCTACTATGTCCGCATTTCACTATGGTTTTGTGGTCAGAGCCTGATGTCAGGAGCTGACATCAGATTAACGGTAGATTTCGATCAGATCTTGCTGCCGTGGTCTGACCGCAGATTGGGAGCAGAAATCGAGCAGATCCTGATGTCAGGATCTGACAGCAGATTGATATCAGATTTCGAGCAGATCTTGCTGCCAAAAACCGACCGCAGGTTGGCTGTATAAATCGAGCAGATTGTGTTATTCTATTTATAGAAAATACAAATTTAAATGTTAAATAGTTTTTATTTGTTTCATAAAATGTGTATTACAATGTAAAACAATGTAATACACATTTACAATATAATATCGGTTTACAATATAATTAAACATATTACAACAATATTAAATAATTATTACAGTTAAATTATTCTTATAGTTACGATATTCCGAATGTGTTATTTATTTGTAATATTTACCTTCGTATAACATAATTGCTACGTAGATATTATAGAATTTCTATGTATTTCGGTTCAAGTTATAAAAAAATGTTATTTATGTATTATTCTTGCAAAGTTCCCTTTTCTGTTCAATAATATCTTTTATGAAACTATTAATTACTCATGTTATGATTTCCATGCCGTTTATTAAATAAATATATGAAGAATATGATATTATATTGTTAAATGAAACTAGTACTTAATAGTTTGATACTTTTCTTTATCTTATGGAACCTTTTTAATAAACGTTCTAATATAACTTGTTTCCATGCAACTTTTATTATAGAAATTCTAAAATACCTGTTCCACGAGACCACTTTTTAAAGAAGTTCCAGAGAGTAACATTTCTTTCAATACAAATTCCACAGGAACAGATATTTTCTTAAACGAAACATATAAGTTCTAACAGAATTTTTTTAAAAACGAAAGAAAACTTTATTTTGACCCCTGATTAGAACCTATATGAATTATAATAGAAAATGTCAGTAGAGAAGACTCGACATTAGTAACCGCTGAAGGTACTCTTAAATTCTTATTTAAAAATTTATAAAAATTGTATAGGGTAATTGTGGGAGACTTGCCGCACGTTACGCAAAATTGTCACCGTGTTTAAATTTCGCAATGAAAATGTTTTCCAAGGATACATATTGTTAGTTCAACATCTTGTGATTCTACTAGCATTAAAGAAAATCAAAATTTTAATATTTGTCACCCTTAAAAAATTGAAACTAAAAACATCCTTCGGTAGGAGAGACGCCGCACATGCGGGAGTGGTGCCGCATTTCGAAAAACGTTTAATTTTCGATTTAAACTTGTTAATTCTAACTTTTTATATAAAAAAAATAGTAAAAACAAAGTAAAATGATGGTGGTGACTCCTCCACGGACGAGGTGGTGACTCCACACGGACAATATGGTGGTGACTCCACACGGACGAGGTGGTGACTCCGCACGGACATGGTGGTGACTCCGCACGGAGATGGTGGTGACTCCACACGGACAAGGTGGTGACTCCACACGGACAAGATGCTGGTGACTGCACGCACTCGAGGTCTTCTGACGGCGCACGAGTGGGGCGTTCGCGATCCTCTCCTGCGAACATAAAAATTTATAAGAGAATATCCTTCAAAATGTAACGGATTTATTTCAAACATTACTTTTCTTGTATCTTTTCCTGCTGCATGATATCAATATTTTTACGACAAAACGGAAACATGTGAAGTGACCAAAGTGTTCTCCGGCTCACAATTCGACTCCTGGCGTAGGACTGATGTACTCGAAAATAAATATTTACTTTATTGATTTATGGCTGTGGGTTCCTGGCCGTTGGAGTTTCGCCCGCTGGTGGGTCAACACAGTATAAATTCCTGGATGCGATTGTATTGCGGGCTACATCTGTCAATGGGCGTGTCCTCGTCCTCGCCCTCATTCTCTCCTTCGCCGTGCGAAGGGCTTTCCGCATTGTTTCTTGGAATTGTTGTAACGAGTTACGCCGGTGGGACGACGATCTTACCCCCCCACCACGCGCCCGACCGAGGCAGCGCGTACCGCGCTACGCCAACGGTCTTGCCCCCCACCACTCGTCCGCAATACCGAGAACTGGCGCGAGAGGGTTTCACAGCGAGAGACTCTCTCGCTGCCGAAAATGTGCGGACGAGGACATACAGGTCGGGGGCATAGGCCTATTTGGCAGAGAGACCGCCTAGAGCGTTAGTACGAAGTACGCCTCTCCCGGAGACCTCCTGTGCGATTCCACGTTCTTGTGCCGAAACACTCGTTCTTGCGAAAGACAAGCGCCCGTGTTTCACACCAGTTCTCGTGCGTCCACAGACTGAGTCTCTGTGCATTTTTCGCCTCCACACCTCCACGGTTCCCAGAAGGACAGCGTGAGCCATCCTCTGGACGAAATACCGATAACCGCCATCGATCTCCCGAACAGAGTTATCTCTGTTCTCGAGAGCGTCCTTACAGTCGCCGACTCACCCGCGGGCTGTGCCCACTGGGTGACCGGACCCCCCCGACTCTCCGACCAGGGTCCATTGGCAGGGTTGGCCCGCCTGGACACCGAAGGGTCAAATCGTCTTTCCTCTCCACTCTCGCCGAATCGACCACCGCTATACGCACCGAGATACGCGCTGCGATCCGCGCCGATAAGCTAAGTCTAGGTTTAAGCCGTTCATACACTGTTTGCCAGCATAGACCTGGCCGGGACACCTTGTACAACAGCGTGAATAAATTGTCGTACTCTACCTTACCTCTGCGTACAAAGTCATTCGATCGGCGGCCCTGGACCACCGTCCTGAGCTGGCGATACGGTTCCTCCACCGTCCCACCGGTAACCCCGCGGCTTAACGGTTACATTTGGCGCCCGAACAGGGACTTACAAAAGTACGGAGGACGATCGAATGACGGGGGTCAGCTGGGTGTACGAAAAGTCCAAAGCCGACCTCGTCGAGCTCGCGGTATCCTACAAGCTGGACGCCACCGGATCCATCGACGCGCTGCGAGCGCGAATAGTGGCGCACCTTCGCAACACCACCATGCAGCGGGACAACGAAGCAGACATCCCACCCACCACGTCCAAAGCGATCTCCACGGTAGCCACTGTGGAGAACGCTTCGGACTCCGAAGAAACGCCGCTCGTCAGTTTTTCCCCCAAAACTAAGGGGAAAACAGAGGCAGCGAGCGACCATGGTCCACCCCCCGTCCAATGCATGATGGACCGAGTACGAAGGTGGGGAGGTCATTATGACGGAGGAAAGGGCGCCGAGGACTTCCTGGAGCAGCTCGAAGACCTCCAGGATAGCTACGAGGTCGCCCCCGAACAAATTTTACGGTGCCTCACCATAATACTAAAAGGCGTGGCACTGCACTGGTTCCGCGTCGAGAAACAAAATCTCCCGACGTGGGACAAGTTCTTGCCAGCCTTCAAGCGGAGGTTCATGCCGCGGCGAACACGGCAAGAGTTGGAGAAAGCCATCCACCAACGCCTCCAAGGGTCGACCGAAACCGCGGCCGACTTTGCCGACCACCTACGGCTGCTGATGCGCCGCCACGGGGGAATTTCGGAAGAAGACCAGTTAGAGTGGGTCTATTCGAACCTTTGCCCCGAGTACCGACTGTTTATCCACCGGAAGGACTTCGACACCTTGCCCGACCTCATCGACCTGGCAACCGACCACGAACGAGCACGAGCCGACGAAAAGGCCAGAGCCCCGACTAAAGCCCCGGACGAACCCCAAAAAGTCCGGGGATACCAGCGGCTCGCCGTGGTCGGCGACGAATACCAGAGGGAGGACTGCTGCTGGAGGTGCGGTCAACGCGGACACTACTGCCAAGACTGCCGCCGGCCAGCACGGCTGTTTTGCAGTCGCTGCGGAACCGAGGGGCGAGCCTCTCGAGACTGCAGATGCCAGGGACCGTCGGGAAACGCCAACGGAGCCGGCGGACGAGGCACCGACCGGAATACTCCACCCAGACGGCCTCGAAGGGATTAAGCGACGATGACCGGCCATTCATACCGATCAAGGTCCACGACCAGTGGTTCCAGGCGCTCGTCGACACGGGGGCCTCACAATCCTACGTGAGCCCCACGATGGCCAATTGGTGTCGAGAGCGCGGGAGCCCCGGAACCACGACGGACCGACTCGTCCGAGTGGCCAACGGCGCCACGGAACAGCTCACCGAGGAGGTAGTCCTGACCGCGCAGATCGGAGCCGAAATACACGCCTTCCGATGCGCGGTCCTCCCAAACCTATCACACGACGTACTCCTCGGTGTCGACGTCCAACGGATCGTGGGGATGACCCTCCAGATCCAGCAGCTGCGGTGGAAACCATGGGAGGAAACCGCCACCGTCGAAGCTAACCCCGGCCTCCGAGGATGCACCAGGGAACAAAGGCAGCGGCTGGAAACATTCCTCGTAGAGGAGCTCGGCCATTTCGACCAGCTGCCCGGCCTCACCAACATGGCCAAGCACCGCATCCGACTAAAGGCAGGCGCGGAGCCTGTTAAGCACCGGTACACGCCGAGGAATCCCGCCACCCAAGCCATTATCGATGAGGAGGTCACCCGAATGCTCGCGGAGGGCATCATTGAACCCTCGAACAGCCCGTGGAGCTCCCCGGGCGTGGTGGTCAAGAAGAAAAACGGAAAGCGAAGGTTCTGCATTGACTTTCGACGGGTCAACGAGGTCACCGAAAAAGACGCGTACCCGCTGCCCCAGGTCCAAGCTACCCTGGAGAAATTACGGGGGGCGCGGTACATCTCCACGATAGACCTGGCCAACGGATACTGGCAGGTGCCTCTTGACCCGGAGAGCCGCCCGATCACCGCGTTCACCGTACCGGGGAGGGGGCTGTTCCACTTCAGAGTGATGCCTTTCGGGCTACACTCCGCGCCGGCCACCTTCCAACGCCTCCTGGATCAGATCATCGGCCCGCGGCTGCAGCCGCGGGCATTCGCCTACCTCGATGACATCATCGTGCTCGGAAGCACTTTCGAGGAGCACCTGGACAACCTCCGCGAGGTACTGCAGCGGCTACGGGCGGCCGGACTACGACTGAATAAAGAGAAATGTCAGTTCGGCCGAACCGAGCTGCAGTACCTCGGTCACACCGTCACCGACCAGGGGGTAGCGACAGACCCGGAGAAAGTGCAGGCCATCGCCAGGATACCCGCCCCCACGAACCTAAAAGAACTCCGAAGGTTTTTGGGCATGGTATCATGGTACCGGCGATTTATTCCCCGATTTACCGACATTGCCGCCCCCCTTAACCACCTACTTCAGAAAAAAAGTACGGTGGACATGGGGCGAAAACGAGGAGAAAGCATTCGAGACCCTCCGACAACAGCTGGCAACCGCCCCCGTACTCGCCTGCCCCGACTTCACCATTCCCTTCACGCTCCAGACGGACGCGAGCAACGAGGGGCTCGGCGCGGTTTTAACGCAAGAGATCCAGAACGAAGAACGCGTTATTTCGTACGCGAGCCGCACGCTGAGCCCCGCCGAGAAAAACTACTCGGTCACCGAGAAGGAGTGCCTCGCGGTCGTCTGGGGCATCCGGAAGATGCGGCCGTACCTGGAGGGGTACCACTTTACCGTCCTGACCGACCACCAGTCATTAAAATGGTTGCGGACGATGGACAACCCCTCCGGTCGGTTGGCCCGCTGGGGCCTCGAGCTGCAGGAGTACGACTTCGACGTCCAGTACCGGAAAGGGGCCAACAACCTGGTCGCCGACGCCCTCTCCCGGCAACCCGAAGGCGACTCCAAAGCAGCAGAGGTCACCAGCGTGGAGGCGCCAACCGGCTGCCCGTGGTACGACCACATGAAAACGGCCGCCGAAAACGAACCCCACCGTAACCGGAGTACCACATCGTGGATGGGCACCTATACCGCCACATCTCGGACGCCCACGGCCCCCGAACCGAGCTGGAGTGGAAGTGGTGCGTGCCCCAGCCGCTCCGAGAAACCGTACTCCACGAAAATCACGACGCACCCACCGCCGGACACCTAGGAGGCAGCAAAACGGCAGCGCGGCTATCGCAACGCTACTTCTGGCCGGGAATGATCCGCGACGCGAAGCGATACGTCCGACGCTGCCAAAAATGCCTCGAATACAAGGCACTCCAGCGAGCGCCCGCGGGCGGTATGCAGACAACGCCCGCAGCAAACCCGTGGGACGTGGTGGCCGTCGATTTAGTGGGACCCTTGCCACGGTCAGCGAAAGGATTTACCATGCTGGCCGTGATGCAGGACAAATTCAGTAAGTGGGTCGAGGTCCAACCACTGCGACAGGCCACCGCCCCCGCCGTCACCAGGGCCCTAAAGGAGAGGGTCGTGCTCCGGTTCGGATGCCCTCGGCGAGTCATTACGGACAACGGCCGGCAGTACGAGAGCAGGGACTTCACGGGACTGCTCCGGACATACGGCATCGAACACCGGCGGACGCCCCCGTACACCCCCCAGTGCAACCCAGTGGAGAGGGTCAACCGCGTCATCAAGACGATGATCGCGCAACTGACCGACGGAGACCATCGCCACTGGGACCATTGGCTGCCGGAAGTCATGTTCGCCTATAACACCGCGCGACATGACTCCACCGGATACACCCCGGCATACCTCAACTACGGCCGGGAACCAGCCACCCCCGGGGCCATCCGCCAACCACCGACCGCGATCGCCGAGGAGGACACCGACAACCGGAGCACCGACCGCGACGACGACGTCGAACGTCTGCGAGAGGCCATTCGCCTCGCCCGCCACGCGCAAGCCCAGGCCACAGAGGCGCAGAAGAAGTCCTACAACCTCCGGCGGCGGGACTGGCGGCCGCGGATCGGCGACAAGGTCATGCTCCGTGAGCACCCCTTGTCGTCCGCGGCCAAGAACTTCAACGCCAAATTGGCACCGAAGTTCTCAGGGCCCCACGTGGTGAAAGAATACGTGGGGCCAAACCTGGTCCTGCTGCGGAGCGGAAAGAAGAAGCCCCGAAGGGCCCATATCCAGGACTTGAAGCCCTGCGGAGGAGAGGAGGGAGGCCTCCCTGACGGGACGCAAGCCCCCACCACCGCCGACCAAGCCACCGCCCCCCCCCGCGCAAGTAATTGAACGCGAATCCGCCGAAGCCACCAAACTCGAAACAGCCCCTATTTACGACCACCAGGTGGCTTCGGCGATAAGCGCCGCGGGACCAGTTTCGCGCTGCAGAAACGAGCGCGAAGAATTAGATAAGGCCCGCGGCGCACCGGAGGGGGAAAAGGCAAAATTTCGAAATGGCCCCAAAACCGCGAATATCGCACGAGACCACGCGGAAACAGGCGGTAGCCATGAAGGCGGAAAACGCCGAAAGGCCCGCCGAATGCCGGCTCCGGAAACGGCCGGGGAACCCCCCGCAAGTCCCCCCCCCCCCCGCAGCCAAACGGCGGCTGGACTTCGGCGGACCCCCACCCCCGGCACGAGGACCACCGGCAAGGCCAAAACCACCAGCCAGGAAACCCTCCTCGACGATGGGGATCACCCTCGTCGAGGAGGTGGAGAAGAGCAGGCTGCCGCCACCGATCCTGCCCGCACCGGCAAGCCCAACCACCAAGGCCAACCAGCCCACCGAGGACAGGTCTGGACCAGCCGCCTCCCTACTGGCAGCGCTGCTCCAGGCACCGCCACCGCCCTGGAAGGCGATGGAAACGCCGCCGCAGCCGCCACCAGCCCGGACACCGCCGACACCAGCCCGGACACCGCCGACGCAGCGACCAAGGCCGCCGCCCCGTCCCCGGAACCCCCCGGCCCTAATGGACCTCGTCCTACCCCCACCCCCGACTGCCCAGCCACCGCCACCGACGCCGCCACCGACTCCAATGGGGCAGTCGACACCGACGAAGCCGCCGGGACCCCCACCGCCGAGGCCTACGGCTCCACCACCGAGGCAGCCGAGGACGGAGCCGACGCCACCGCCGCAGCCGCCAGCACCGCCATCCCCTCCCCCGACGACCGCCGCAGCGCCGTGGTCGCACTACCCGGCCACCTCCGAAGACCTCCGGCTGGACCTACCGGCCTTCCAGGTCGGCCGGAGGTACCGTATCCCCACGCCCGGGGGATACATGGAGCTGAAGCTGCTGCGGAGGCAGCAAATGCGAATCCAGTTCAGCTCCCACCCCCCGCCCCCCCCCCCCTAAGTAGATTAAGTAGATTAGTAAGTAAGATAAGTAGGTTTAAGTTAGGACGTAAGTAGAATGTAAGTAGGTTAAATAAACTAAGTTAGAATAAGTTAATGTACAGTAGGCTAAGGATAGACTTAAGAGTAGAATAAACCGAAAGAAAACCGAAAATACCACGCACAGAGGTCTGTGGGAGAGTGGGGGTAAGATCGCGTCCTCCGAAGGGAGGAGGTGATGTAACGAGTTACGCCGGTGGGACGACGATCTTACCCCCCCACCACGCGCCCGACCGAGGCAGCGCGTACCGCGCTACGCCAACGGTCTTGCCCCCCACCACTCGTCCGCAATACCGAGAACTGGCGCGAGAGGGTTTCACAGCGAGAGACTCTCTCGCTGCCGAAAATGTGCGGACGAGGACATACAGGTCGGGGGCATAGGCCTATTTGGCAGAGAGACCGCCTAGAGCGTTAGTACGAAGTACGCCTCTCCCGGAGACCTCCTGTGCGATTCCACGTTCTTGTGCCGAAACACTCGTTCTTGCGAAAGACAAGCGCCCGTGTTTCACACCAGTTCTCGTGCGTCCACAGACTGAGTCTCTGTGCATTTTTCGCCTCCACACCTCCACGGTTCCCAGAAGGACAGCGTGAGCCATCCTCTGGACGAAATACCGATAACCGCCATCGATCTCCCGAACAGAGTTATCTCTGTTCTCGAGAGCGTCCTTACAGTCGCCGACTCACCCGCGGGCTGTGCCCACTGGGTGACCGGACCCCCCCGACTCTCCGACCAGGGTCCATTGGCAGGGTTGGCCCGCCTGGACACCGAAGGGTCAAATCGTCTTTCCTCTCCACTCTCGCCGAATCGACCACCGCTATACGCACCGAGATACGCGCCGCGATCCGCGCCGATAAGCTAAGTCTAGGTTTAAGCCGTTCATACACTGTTTGCCAGCATAGACCTGGCCGGGACACCTTGTACAACAGCGTGAATAAATTGTCGTACTCTACCTTACCTCTGCGTACAAAGTCATTCGATCGGCGGCCCTGGACCACCGTCCTGAGCTGGCGATACGGTTCCTCCACCGTCCCACCGGTAACCCCGCGGCTTAACGGTTACATTGTGACCGGGTGGGTTGTGGGAAGTTCGTATTCCGACATACTGCCTCTGAAGAAAAATGAACGCAGAGTACATTAGCATCAATGGGGCATACACTAATGGTAATAATAATTATGCCTAATAAGATGAAGTGCTTCGTACCAAAAATGGCCTTGGTCCATCGAGTGCTGTAGAGAGGTTCTTGACCTTGTTTAGCACCGAACCATGTAAATTTTAGGGTCGCGCTGTCCTCAATTGCTTCTTTGAAGCATACTTTCACGGCCGACTGAATATTAAATCCGCCCAGATATTGCAGGTAATGTACCTAAAAGAAGTAAATCAAGATTTATGTAAACCAGTCGTGCCAAGTCTGGAGTAGATGACCCCCTTGCGATGTAGGACCCGGGTCAGAACCGAAAGCAGAGCTGTTACAGGCTCGCGCCACGGACAGTATTCCACTTACCCCAACCCATACTCTGATTGGCACTGTAACATCTTCGCGTTCGGTTCTGAACCGTGGTCCCAGAACCCAGAGAAGTTTTCAATTCCCGACTATGCACGAGTGACTTACAACGTCGGAGTAAGTACTTTCATCCACGGTTTCGAATGTATGCATCTCCGCTACGGAGGATATCGGGATGCATGACGGTTTTTGTGGTGCACTGTGCTGTCATCTGACGCACTTATACACGTTTTCTACCACCGTCCTCATCCGTCTGGAAACAGAACACAAGGAGACGTAACATGTTAAAGCAGGCATCGGAATTAAGTGATCTTTTCGGCCGAGTTTCAGAGGCGACGCCTCCTTTCTCCCGCCGCGCGTCTTGGCCCCCGCGGCGGCCCAGAAGCCTCGAGCGCCTCAGGCCCGTGCCGTATGAACCGCGCGTGGCGCATTGGGGCGACACCCGTATCAATAGGTTTCCACATCACCCATGGGGTACTATTATGGATGCGTTTTTTTTTGTCAGTGGTATCCCCTGTAGGCCTATTCCACTGTGCCGCGTGATAAAAAATAGAGTGGAAAAGCGCGTTTTATTATCAAAATTTTAAACATGTTTGGAAAAACTAGATTTTCGCGCATGTTTCGACAATTTAGATTTAGATTTACCCAGCACGTCGAAACGTGCGTGAAAATCTAGTTTTCCCAAACATGTTTAAAATTTTGATAATAAAACGACGCTTTTCCACTCTATTTTTTATCACGCGGCACAGTGGAATAGGCCTACAGGGGATACCACTGACTTGCTTTTCCTTTTTAAGATTATTAACAGCCTTATTAATTGCCCTCAACTCCTTGAGTTGATTAACTTCTATGCTCCTGTGAGATCGTTTAGATTCACACGTACTTTTCTTCCCCAGCAGTATACTTCCTCTTTGATCTACTCCAGCGCCGTTCAGGAGTTGCCGCGTAGGGCAACTGGTCAGACAGCCCGGGGCAAACACTTGCTAGCGGCGCGCAAGCCACGCTTCCCCGGGCAATACGGTACAGATGCCTAGGATGAACAAGGACCGTCGCCTCCCTACGCATCTATGAGCCTGTACTCCCGCCACAACCATTCCTCCCCACTCCGCTCTAACGATAGCTGACGTCACTGCCCCGAGCTTTGCTCGCAGCGTTTGCCCCGGGCAAATGCGGCTGCCCATGCCCTGAAAACGGTAGCCTGAACGGCGCTGATCTACTCTGACCCAGTAAACCGCATATGTAGTGTAGCTAATACATATTGTGATAGCATGGACTTTTTCGATATTAATATAAGCAGCTTTATAAACTCCGTTCATAGTAACTTGAATAACCTATGATTTGTCCGTCTTAACTGTAATACCTATTATGTACACTAATGGGGACCTATCCCCGTTTATCAATAAATAATAATAAAAATAATAATAATAATAGGATACATTCCAATACTTATCGCAATTCTGCCTCCAGGCGTTCGATTTGTCCTGACTGCGCACAATCACAGTGTGGCGACTCCTCGTTGTCGGAACGCTGTGACTGTGCACGGTGTAAGTGTGGCGACTCCATGTGTCGCGACTCCATGTGTTGCGACTCCATGTGTCGCGACTCCATGTGTCGCGACACCAAGTCTCCTGCCGGCACTTTCCTGCAAGCATCAACATTTATAAGAATGTCTTGTCCCTTTCCACGCTGCATGCTATCAATATTTTAATGAGAAGAATGAAACATGTATATTTACCCATTATCCGTAAATGCTGGTTGAATGTCCCGGTTTGTTGGTCCGACAGGGCTGTACCCACCATATGGGGGCTGTACGGAGTTTTGCGTCGCCCACGATGGCCCACCATTGTCCACGTGAGATGTTGTGATATTTGTAATTCTGGGGTGAGTATAGCCTGTCGAATGATACTGCAATGATTGCATATTGTACCTTTCGGTGTTTGTGTCGAAGTCATTGTTTGGGTAGGATTGTAAGCCATGCACTGTTTGCTGAATGTTAGACTCAGGTATAGTGTTGATTAAAATGTTTTGTAATTGGCGGACATCCTTGTTAAAAGGCAGCACGTTTTTCGTAGCGTTGGGCGCCATCTTTTTCTTCTTCGGAGGTTCATCCGACTCCGTTTGTTTCGTATCTGGTAGGTTTGTTAATCGTACGTTTCGGCCGACTCTCCATGGAGACCTACATATATTAGTGAGACGCCTTCACAGTTGGAAGCCTAATAAAGGTGGGTATCGACGTTGCGAGGCTTGCAGACTGCAGTCCCACCCATTATTTACTATGATCAGCAACGCAAAAGCTGCATGCTCGACTCTGAACCGGTTCTCAGGACGCAAGTAGGTCTTCGTTACACGGAGTGCGTGAAAGAGCTAATCCATCTTTCGCTGTGTGAGTACTGTTGGTCTCTGCGGATAAAATAATTGGGTTGGCAACTAAATGATTACGGATTTTGTCGATAGATGGTGTTAGCACATTCTGTTCTCTGTGATTCGCTTCTGAAACGACTGATTACTGGCGACGAAAAGTGGATAGTTTATAACAACGTTAATCGAATAAGATCGTGGGTGAAGCAGGATGAACCAGCCTAGACAACAGCAAAAGCTGAGAATCATCAAATAAAGATTATGCTGTCAGTTTGGTGGGATTATAAAGGAATTCTGCACTTCGAACTTTTACCAAGATGGAACGGTTAATTCAAACGTCTACGTTCAACAACTCACCAAACTGAGCGATGCAGTTCAAGAAAAGCGGCCAGAATTGGCAAATCGTAAGGGTGTTGTTATCCAACATGATAATGCAACGCCCCACACATCTTTGGTCACTCGCCAAAAATTATTGGAGCTAGGTTTGGATGTGTTGTTACATCCACCATATAGCCCTGACTTTGCGCGCCTTGAGATTTCCATTTATTTTATTCCATGCAGAACTCCTTAAATGGTAAAAATTTTTAATAACGTTGATGATGTAAAATCTCATTTAATTCAGTTTTTTACACCAGTTCTTACACAGTTTGCATATCGTAAATGCATGTTCAAACACACATATTTCTGGATGAAATCGACTCAAATTTTTAGTTGTTTCTAAGTAGAATCTAGAAGTGTAGATCAAAATTCAGATGAATCTCATCAGTTTTTCCAAGCCATTTTACTACCTGGTTTTATTTGTATTCGCGACACATTTATGGTCCCTCGACCGATTTACTCAGGTTATCAATGAGTCATCGAATAACCGTTACCACTTACACCGTGAGTTGAGGTTTGATATAATTTTATTCTTAAACCTACTATATCAGGAGATTCTGCCGTATCAATCTTGCATCGAAGTCTTGATCACGAAGCAAGCTGCCTCGTTAGCTCGCGGCGCACATCGCTGCCGCGAGAGGAGTTACCAGTATCGCGGCCACCTAGCGGTGTTCGAACCAAATTAATTATTACGAAGTATGAGTTTCGTAAAACCGGAAGGAACCGCATTAATTTTCTATCCGCCAATCCATTGGAAACCGGGCTAAATTTTTTCTCTTCGAACCCCACAAGCATTTCGTTAATTATTTGCTCTACCAATCCGGATCGCGACGGACTCGAAAGAGCTTGTGGATTTCCAGATTGAATCCGTAAGATTTTTGATCCGCAATTTCAGATACGAACCTTCCGGTTTTATACAAATGGCAATTGCTGATAGAAACTGATCAATTTTGGACCTGCAAATCCTGTTTCATCCATCGATCGGGATATCCGCATTGAACCGGATTCTTTTTTGAACTGCCAAAAATCACTGCTTGGAAATCCAGATAGTACCGCATTGAACCAGATAGATCCAGTTCAAAATTCAATGCGGTTCTAACTGGCAGTTCCAGCAGGGATACATAGTATAGGTAGGGGCTATGCAGGCCCTCGTGATGCATGATACTCCTTACTTTTTTAAACATTTTTGTCTGCCATCTTGCTAATTTTGTGGATAAATTAGTAATTCTAATTCCGACGATAAAAACAGTCAATATGACCAAGAATCCGGTCGGATTTTTTTGTTTCCCAAAAATCGCTTAATATATCGGCGCGCAAACCGAAATGACCCCTTAAAGACTAGTAGATGAATATAAGAAATAACCAAAGAAACACCAATTACATAAGGAGGCTCGTATTACAGTGCCGGTCGATGGAAGAAAGACTGACTACCACAAGCTGAAATGTCACAGGAGCAAGGGGAATTGTCCACTCGCGTCAACCTATCCCCTTCAACACAGTTCGTCCCGTGACGAAGAACGTGAACGAAACCAGTCGCGACAATCCGCGGATATGGACAGCCGCTAAGAACCGAAAAGTAGGATTTCTTGGAGGGGATAGGGTGGAGCGAGCGGGCGGGAATCGCCCCTGTGACATTTCAGCTTGGTGGTAGTCAGTCTTCTTCTGATCGGGCAATAGTACATGAATATGATAACAGTTATTTACATAAACAACTAGATGGTCGTCAGAATAAAATGAAGAGTGAATCAGGGGGAAAAAAGTATAAGTAAGAGAACTCCTCAGACAGCGATAAATCAAAATTATTGCAGATATAAAGATTTCTACAACCGCCGTTTCATCATACGGGTTCACTTACTATTTAGCTTTGACCATTGCGTACTGCTGAAATAACTGTTATAAGTATAATAGGGGCAAGGTTAATATGACGTTTAGATATCAACACAGATAGGAGGAAAAGAGTAGGATCGCCAAAGCATATATAGTAAATACTCGTTAGGAGCCCGTCGAACGGGGCTGGCGGCGGGCTCCTAAAGGCGGGATCTCCTACCTGCGACTGATCGCTGCCGGTCGCAGCGACCCCGCCCGCAGAGATCCCGCCTTAACGCGACTGGACACTATTCCGCGCGGCCACTGGCGCGAGTGAGAAAACCCAATGAGCTCGAGCTGAAAGACGGAGCGAGACAAAGTATCATGCTTTCTCTATTTCGTAGCCGACGGCAACTTCGTGTCGATTCTTTCGTTTCCTCTCGCTCGCTCATTGGGTTTTCTCACTCTCGTCCGAACGATTCCAAGAAATGGTGGGGATAGTCGCCGGGCTCCTAAAGGCGGGATCTCCTACCTGCGACTGGTCGCTGCCGGTCGCAGCGACCCCACTAGTGCAAGGGAGAAAGAGATGTCATACTTCTCCCTTGCACTAGTGGGGTCGCTGCGACCGGCAGCGACCAGTCGCAGGTAGGAGATCCCGCCTTAACGAGGATTTACTGTACTTATTCTATGCGTACTCTACTCTTATTCTATCCTTATTCTATTCTCTTCCGCCGTCCATCTCCTTACATTCCTTCCATTCCCTCTCCTTTCTTGACCAGTGGTACTGTTTGTTATCCCTTCCTTCCACCTTTGTGGCCATCCATCTCCCTCTCACCCCCCTCCACAAATTTCCCACGCCGTCTCTATCATTCTGCTCCTCCCCCCCATTCTTCCACGCCTCATTCGGCACCTCGTCTGCTCCCATCGTCTTTCCTTCCTTCAACTTCCTCAGCGAGGAAAGGAAACGGCGGGTAGAAAAATCGAGAAAAGAAAAGGAAGATGTGAGGGGGAGAATGATAAGAATGGAAGGAAGGATGAGGGAGGCAACGGAAGAAAAGATAATGGAGATGGTGGGGAGGATAAAGAACATGGAAATATGGAAAGGAACGGAGGAGGGAGATAGAGAGAAAGGGAAGAGAGGCGAGAAGAACAGAGAGAGGGCAGGAGAGAGGAACGGAATGGGAAGCAAGGATGAAGGAGATGGAGAAGAAGCTAGAAAGGATTAGAGGATGGATGGAAGGACAGAAGGAGGAAGGGAGGGTGGTCGTAGGGGAGGGGAGCTTTTACGTGAGAAAGGCGACATGGGGGTGAGGATAGAGGGAGGAGAGGAAGAAGAGGGGGGGGGAAGAAAATTGAACGATAAAATGGTGAATGAAGACGGGAAATCCGGAATGGAAATATAGAAGGAGACGAGGAAGGGGAATATACATATGTATATGAGAGGAAGAGGAGAAACGGTGAAGGCAGGAGGAATAGAAAGGATGAACAAGAAGACAGGAGAAAGAAAAATTGGAGGAGGGCGGTGGACAGGAAGAATGAAGGAAGAATATGAAAAGGGAATAGAAAGAGTGAACATAAAAGGGGAATGGATAGAGGAAATAATGAAGAAGGTAACAAGATAAAGGAGGAGCTGAAGAGAGGGAAGGAAGCGGGAGGAAAAGGGACCAAGAAAGTGTGAGATCAAGAATGCGGAGAGAAAAAGAAGGAGGTGAGAAAAAGAAGGAGGTGAGAAAAAGAAGGAGGTGAGAAAAAGGAGGAGGTGAGAAAAGAGCTGAGAAAATGGAGAGGATGGAAGGGCAAGGAGGATTATACGAGTAGGAAAAGGGAATACAAAGAGTTGTGTGAAAGAAAGGAGGAGGAGGACTGAGACAGGATGATAGAGGAAGAAGCAGGAGACAGAACAGAAGGTGTAGTGTGGAAAATAGTAAATAGAGGAAGAAAGAAAGCGAAGAGCAGTTCACAGTTCTTATTTAAAAATGTTGGATTAGTATTGCCGAATACGAAATCGCCGGTCTGCCGCGTCAGTCCGGGGAACTGACGGCTGGAGTGGACGGTCAAACAGGTAAAATTTCTAGCTCAATAACGTCATTCTTGCAGTTCTGAAATTTCATATACTTATTGTTTACGCATTTAATGAACGATATGCAAAATGGCAGACCTCCAAGTGGAGGATAAGACCTTGGCAGAGGTCGATGAAAAGCGCGATACGTGGCTTGCGCGCAGTGCAAGGGAGAAACACACACAGACATTTTTAAATAAGAACAGTGAACTGCATTGATTCACGTTGACCCCTATGTAGCCAGTTCACGGTCTATCTTGGGGTTGCTGGAAGGAGTGGAAAGTAGAGTGAGGGCAGGAGGAGAAGGAAAGGAAAGAAAAGGAGAAGAGGGGGGAATAGAGAAAGAAGAAATAAGAAACGTGGCGAGGAAGTTGAAGGAAGGAAAGACGATGGGAGAAGACGAGGTGCAGAATGAGGCGTGGAAGAATGGGGGTGGGGGGCAGAATGATAGGGATGGCGTGGGAAATTTGTGGAGGGGTGTGAGAGGGAAATGGATGGCCACAGAGGTGGAAGGAAGGAGGGATAACAAACAGTACCACTGGTCAAGAAAGGAGAGGGAATGGAAGAAATGAAAGGAGATGGACGGCGGAAGAGAGTAGAATAAGGGTAGAATACGAGTAGAGTGCGCATAGAATAAGTACAGAATAAGATAAAATGGATAAGAAATAATGTAAAAAGAAAAGAAAATAGGGAAGCCAGAGTGTAGGGGAACGGAAGCCTTTGTAAACCTTAAGGGAACAAATAACGAAACATACATACATACATACATACATACATACATACATACATACATACATACATACATACATACATACATACATACATACATACATACATACATACATACAAGTAACGGAGTCAGTGGCGGAAATAATAAACAAAAGGTATGGAAAAGGAGACAGTTTCCGTAAGAAATGGGAAGAAGGAGTCATATACCCAGATTCAAAAAAGGGAAAGAGATAAGAAGAACTACAGAGGCAACAGAGAATTGTGAAAACTCATATTCAATCTTCTCAGACTCAGTAAGTACAATTCAAAAAATTATAAGTAGAAAACTATCAGTGAGTACCAATAACTAATATATCAGATATTAGGGATAAAATAAATGAATTCAAAAGTGAATGTAATGATAAAATGAGGATGGTAATTATGGGGATACCTTCTCATCAGAAAATAGTGGGGAACGGAAAGGATAATGAATTAGCCAAAGAAGCAACATGTCCAGGGCATATAAGGATCAAATTATAATTCCATTGGCAGCTTTTAAAGAAGCTTTTAAGAATACTATGTTACCGTCAACGTGTTTACGAGTAGAGTCGCGGGCGGTGGTCAAACGCTGCCCTGCCTTCAAGGGTTTTATGATTGGTATTTAGAACTGGTAAGAGGACTGTGATGAACCACACGGCACTTACCCCAGAACCACCAGGGGCAGGATTACGTTTCTAACAAGTATGCGAGGGGATTCGGAAGTTTTCTTACAAAAAGTGAAAGGGACCGGATCACCTTTCAATTATGCGGGCACCACTGTGAACATTTATGAACTGATTCACTACTAATCAATCGTACAAAGAATAAAATTGCAATAATATAACAGATTCTATTACACAGTACAACAAATTTTGACTTTTTTTCGGACTTGTAACACTCAATAGCCGTTTCTTATAGGTTTTCATGCGCTGAAAACGAATCCGCAAACCGTTTGTCGCCATCACCCTCAGTTTTTGAGAAATTCGATTTTGAAAAAAACTGCAAATTTTCGAATTTGAACATCTTTTATGCCGAAACGGTAATAGTTATTCGGTTGCTCGTTGCGTCAAATTATTCTATGAACCCTCCCGAATACAACGATATAAGTTATTATTGCATTATGAACATTTAAATATGTTTAAACAACGATCAAAGGGAAAAGGACACCCGAAATGCACCCATTTTGGCAGATATCCTTCAATTTATTTCCAAAAATAAGGGTCTGGGAGAAAATCTGACCATTCCACGCGATGCAGCAGACAGTTTTCCTTCGGAAAGCGTCAACAGAAGTGGTAAGTCTCGTTTTGTTTTCAATACAGAAGCGAAATAGTTTGGCAAAACGCGCGGAACCGGCAGTGGTAGTCAACGGCGCGGCGTCCGGCGCGGCCTATCCACAGCCGCTCGCGCGCGACTTTCCCCGTGCTCCAATATTGTATTTGTTATTTATAAACTATTTATTAAAAAATTATTAACTATTACATAATAAACTATGTAATAAATTTTCTGTAATTTCAAACTTTGATATTTTGGATATGCAAGGTGTCGGCGCTATGTGTGTTCAGTTAGGTACATCAGTTCCTAATGTATTAAAAATACCAAAGAACTGTTCGTGTGAAAGTCATACTATACGACGAACACAATTTTTTTACATTATTATTTTTAAAAGATACAGGGTTATCCATTTAAGACTGGCGGCGCTCGCGCGAGTACAAATGATAACGGCAACAGCGTCAAACGCATTCTTACTAGTGCAATCATATGTCGATACATCCGCTATCTATGGGCTGTTGCTAAAGGTATAGGTTCGTGTAGGTCATGTACATGTTGCCGTTCTCATTTGTACTCGCGGGAGCGCCGCCAGTCTTAAATGGATAACCCTGTATCTGTTTAAAATTATAATGTAAAAAAATCGTCTTCGACAATGAATTTACCCCGTCATATAGTATGACTTTCACACGAACAGTTCTTTGGTATTTTTAATACATTAGGAAATGATGTACCTAACTGTACACACATAGCGCCGACACTTTGCATATCCAAAAAATCAAAGTTTGAAATTACAGAAAATTTATTACATAGTTTATTATGTAATAGTTAATAATTTTTTATTAATTAGTTTATAAATAACAAATACAATATTGGAGCACGGTGAGAGTCGCGCGCGAGCGGCTGTGGATACGCCGCGCCGGACGCCGCGCCGTTGACTACCACTGCCGGCTCCGCGCGTTTTGCCAAACTATTTCGCTTCTGTATTGAAAACAAAACGAGACTTACCACTTCTGTTGACGCTTTCCGAACGAAAACTGTCTGCTGCATTGCGTGGAATGGTCAGATTTTCTCCCAGACCCTTAGTTTTTGAAATAAATTGAAGGATATCTGCCAAAATGGGTGCATTTCGGGTGTCCTTTTCCCTTTGATCGTTGTTTAAACATATTTAAATGTTTATAATGCAATAATAACTTATATCGTTGTTTTCGGGAGGGTTCATAGAATAATTTGGCGCAACGAGCAACCGAATAACTATTATCGTTTCGGCATAAAAGATGTTCAAAGTCGAAAATTTGCAGTTTTTTTCAAAATCGAATTTCTCAAAAACTGAGGGTGATGGCGACAAACGGTTTGCGGATTCGTTTTCAGCGCACGAAAACCTATAAGAAACGGCTATTGAATGTTACAAGTCCAGATGGCTGTTGTACTGTGTTATTATAGAGGTGCCTCGTTATCTGGCCGGGGTCCGGTACCACATTTGGTCGCCTATGGGCGCAGGTAGAATTCCAAGAATTCGAGTGAGCCATTGGACAACATTCAGTGCGAGTGACACACAAATATCTGACACATGCTAGCGAGGTCTTAAGTCGGTAGGTTGTTCAAACCAGAGTTGGACAAAAGTTTATCTAAATAAAAATCTCAAATAACGAACAAAAGATAAATAATTTCTATTTGTTATTCGAGCCTCGATAATAAAGATAAATGTAAGCAAATAATCCTGACTCGCCGATCCGTACTATGCAGAGTCGTCAAAACGAATGCTCTCGTCCTTTTGACGCAGCCTCTCGAATCCTCGCCGATGACCCTGACGTCATCGGCCTTCCTCGAGCGTCGAAGTTACATTGTATCCCTTACGCATCCTGCTGGACCTCGCCTTCCAAGACGGCGAGCGATGCCCAGTGTTGTATTCAATATTCTCGCCTTGAGCGTTATGACTTCCTTACATAAAGTATCATTTATTCGATCGTGGTTTAAATAATTTTTTATCTAGATAATGCCCAACTCTGGTTCAAACACACATGCTTGTGTATGGGGACAACTCTTCTCCCACTACTCCAAAGCTTTTGCAGATGTCATGCCTCTGCTCTGGTCTCACCACTGGGGAGTTGAAAGATGCCATGTAGTAAGTCCAGATCATCCCCAGGTCTGTGACTTCACCCTGCTGGTGCAGAACATTGTCCACCAGGATGGCCATCAACACTAGCTGAGGGTGGATGTTCTGATTTTTGCCTCCTTGGATAACATTCCTGGACACCACAGATGGGAACATGGGCGAGAAGAATGCCTGAGGCAGCACCACACCCTCTGGCTGAAATTCTGCTATGTTAGCAATGTTCCTTCCAAAATCCCTATGGTGTAGAGTCACAGTCATCTGGGCAAATACTGCCGCGATACGAGGGAGGGTTATGATCTCTGGGTCGAGGGCCTGGTTCCTGTCCCTGTCTCTTCTGGGGGCTACGGTGGGTATCTGATACTTGGCAGAGAGCATCTTGATGACCTCCACAAATTTCCTGTTGCTCTTCTTAATCATCTTGTGCACTACTGCACCTCTGTTTAGGAAGATCAACACTAAGAAATGGATGTCGTCGCCAATGTCCTCATGGTTAGAGAACCTCCAATCTTTCACTTCCCCATCGGCACCTGACTTGTACCTGATGGTGTGGGTCTCAAGAGGGGCGCGCAGTGAAGCCTGGTGTCTCGCAATAAATTTGTGAGCAAGGAGCATGGGGTCGAACCCTTGATACTGACAGGCTTGAACCATCATCCGACTCTTTTCTATGAATTTGTCGGAGTCAGGTATCACCACAGTAGACACCAGCATCTGCCAGTCTCTCAAGCCAAGCCCAAACATTTTGAGCATGTGCTGTAGCTGCTCTTGAGCCGGGGCCCTCACCACATTCCTGCTGATTTCCTCCCCAAAGTGGGCATTATACCTCAAGGTGAGGGCAACATCCCACTGCTCCCTGGTGCTATCAGGTGTCATCACCTGAAGCACCTGATTGAAAATCTCCGGGGCAGCCAAGGGGTGACCTGCTTGGAACAGGTCGTTGTAGTGCAGAAGGGCTGGGTTGGGAGCAGCTGGGACATTTCCAGGCTGTACGACAGCAGCCATGTTAGCTGCCACTGGGATCTCCGGGTTGACCATGTCTTATGATTTTCCTCAATGTATCAGAGGACAAGTCGTTAGTGTTGGGCCAAAAGTCAGACCAAACTGCTGGCGTGATGCTAGTTCCGCGAACTGGTGGGGGTACCGACGGTCAGCTGACGGGGCAACTCTAGTATTTGTATTTTTCGCAACATGACTTATAAATGCAATTTTATTTCATTTTACGACATATGTACTGTGGTGGACATATACTTATGCTCAGTACCCAGATCTCAATCTAATAGAGGTGCTGTGGATTGATGTTTATCGTGAAATAAAGCAGCAGAAACCCAAAAATAGCCAGGATTTATTGAAAACAATCCAAGAAGCGTGGAAGCCCATTCCAATCGATAGGTGTATTCATTTAATTAATTCTGTGCCACGACCTTGTGGCCATGTCATAAAAAACAATGGGAGAGCTACAAAATATTAGCTTAATAATGCTTAGTACTATTTAGACCTTGAAAATTGTTTACAATCCAAAAAAATGTTGATCGAAAATTGAGTTCATAAGTATGTGCCGCTGAAATGTGTAACAAGAAATGTTGTCCTTTTATTATATTGAATTTTCTATTAATTTCTAATAAAATATATTAGGGTAGATGTACCATTTGTGGCCACTGCACCATTTGTGGCCACTGTCTTATTAATTCCGATATATTAAGTATTCTTAGTTTACTTTCATTACAATGAATGAAGCTGTCTAAGGGTGGGTTATGTTGGCAACATTTCTACTACTTTATACTGTTTTGTTGTCCCGTTTTATTTAATTATCATATGTGAATGTCCAAATCTTTAATAACTTTCCACATCCTTGCAAATGGTGCTTAGCATACGACTGGTAACAAAACAATTAGTTACTGTATTTAACAAGAGTATGGATGAAGTTTTATACATATTTATATTAAAAAACAAATATTTTTGAGATTTAAAAAAGAATTTCAACGATATAACATAAACTCTAGTGGAATTAGGCACTGACCAAAAATGGTACATCGAAAATGGAATTGTACCATTCGTGGCCACGTAATGGCCATAAACAGTCCACGGTACAACCATTTTTGGTCAGTAGGCATTCTCATTAGCAACTTATCGTACAATACCTAATTATTGTAAAATTATTATACAATAGTTAGCGAAAAAATTCTTCTAAAGTCGAAGATTTTTACGATTCGTGAAAAGTCATTCGATGATGTCTTCAACGAAATTCTTTTATGGCCCGAAAAGCAAATCATAAAGCGAAAGCGGAAAGCAGTTGAACATTTACCTGCTGTAATAACATCAGACAAATGGATGGAGATCATGTTGGCCAAACAAAAAGAAAAGGAGAACAAAGAAGAGGAGAGAATGATTAATAAAGAAAAAAGACTAGCAAAAATAGAAGAAAATAAAAAGATTAAAGCCATAAAGTTCGAAGAAAGGAATAAGAAAAAAAAACAGAAAAAGCAAAACCTGTCGCTACCAAAAGAAAAAGTAAAAAGGATACTTATTGGCAGTTAATATTATTTTTGTGCAGCAAGTATTGTATTATTTGTTCAGTAGTGAACATTTGTAATAAATTAAAAACTACAATTCTTACTGTGGGTCTTTCGTATTACCAATTCTATAAGTGGCCACAAATGGAAAGCCGGCTGGCCAAAAATGGTACTCTAGTGGCCACAAATGGTGCAAAACAGTCTGGCACGATAATATAATGATTTTTTAAATAATTATGTTTAAAACATTGTTCAACGTAGAATATTTTAATTATCTGTATATTGTGGATTACACTTATATATTCTTTACTTTTGTGTACGTATTCTTTTGTAAGTTGTGTATCTGTGAGTGGTACGGAAATCCTTCAAGTGGCCACAAATGGTACATCTACCCTATATACCGACATAATGTCGGTTTATCTTCAATCTTGATGACCAGCGTTGCTTCTTTGAACATTTTTAATGAATCGCAATACTCTTGGATCATGCACCACTCGCGGCTAGATATAGTATCCGGCATTTGTGGCTCGCACAGTGCTGCACTTACTGCACGTCGCACTTGAAGTAGGCGGTTCATCATTTCAAACTGTGAATTCCACCTCGTTCCCACATCGTTAATAAGGCGAACTGGTTCCAAATGTGGCGAATCTCTTCTCTGCTCTGTATGTAATTGGTGTTCCGCCGGCACAGACCGGTGGAAGAATCTAACAATACCTTGGCATTTTTTTACTAAATCTTTGAGGTCTTCGCAACCTTCTAATCCATCTTCTACTACGAGCTGAAAGGAATTAGATTTAAGATCAACTGCTAATAATTTACAAACTTCTTTTATTGTTGAATATTTGTACTACTTTTATTGTTGAATATTTTTGGTTCATTTACCTGCAATGTGTGAGCGAAACAGGGTATCCGTTCCCACTCACTACACAATTCCACAGCTTGTACAATGTGAGCCGCATCATCGGTAACGAAGTATATTCTTATGTGTGGCTTGTTTAATCCCCATTCCTGGATGTTGTTGCGGAGTATTTTATTTAAATTGTCACCAGTATGCGATTCTTTGTACGGTTGTATTCTTAACGTTAATTTTTTTATTTTGAACTCATTAGTAACGTAATGGGCGCTTAAAGAAATATAAGTTTCATTGGTCCCGGATGCCCAGCCATCCATTGTAAAAGCAAGACTTTTTACATTTCCCTGAATAATTAGAACAGTTTTTAAACATTTTATATGCGGTTCGAAAAACATCATAATACAGATTTAAGTACTATTACTCTCACGCTTTAGGAGATGCTGATAACCATTACAAGTATTATACAAATTTTACTTACAGTTCGGACATCGCTATTAATAGTGTCTTCCACTTTCTTCTTTTCCTTCACATACATTGCGGGAATAATGTTTTGTGAGAAAGTGGCGCAGTTGGGGATGTTGAAGCGTGGTTCGGCCACTTGCAACAGTTCCCTGAAACCCTTATCGCCCAATAAAGAAAGTGGGTAGCAATCTAACACTATCATCCGAGCAATTGCATTTGTTAATTTCTCTGCCCGCGGTGTATTTTTTTCTAGCATGGAGATTGTGGCCGGATGTTCCTCTTGCGTTTTCGTCGTCGTATTCGTCGACGAATCCTTCGCCCCCACATCAGTGTTGTGGTATACCTCTTTGTGGAATGTTGCCATATGCCTCGTTAATGATGAGGTAGATCCCGCCGTCATTTTCAACTTCCTTTGGCACACCGTGCAACAGCTATGTTCACGGCTCTCCTTCTTAAACCACCTCCACACGCAACTTTGATTTTTTCGCGATCGTTTCTCGCTCGGTGGTTGCCCCGCACTTGCTAACTCGCTGATCAGCGTTTCATTGGATGAACTACTTGTCGGTGGAATACTATAAGTAAATTCATTATCCACGTCACTTATGTCAACGGACTCTGCCATTTTTAATATTACGTATAACTGCACAATGCAAAGACGCTACCGCCGGTTTTGTAATGATTCGTGTCGAACGTACAGACAAGACTGAAGGCGATGGACTCCGGGTGTGTTCCAGGTAAACAATAAAAGTGACAGAAGTTGACGAGAAACGCGTTGATTCGTTAATTCTTTCCAAAATTGAGGTGGTGAGGGAAATGAGTTGGCCTAGGGGTGGGAGTTATCCTCAGGTACAGTACAATCCTTCGAGTGCTCCGCGCGGATTGAGGCCTGGCGCAGAGTAGAGCTGTTTCGAGACTCGAAACAACCGAGCCGAGCCTGGCTCGGCTTGAATATCCGAGCCGAGCCGAGACTCGAACGGTTTCGAGTAACCCGAATGTTTCGGGTAGCTCGATTTTTTCGAGCCGCTCGTATGTTTCGGGTAACTCGAATATATTTTAGGTAGTCGACTGTATGGTTCAGTGTGATAGCTTGGTGTAGCTGGAATGTTTTGTAGGCACCGAATATAAATTTAGTTAGATGTATAATATGAGATTTATAGATATGAAAATCATATGAAGTAATTTAACCCTTGCCTGGTGGATATTTTAACAACACATTGGATGCGGGGTCCATTTTCACCCAAAATTTAATTCGGATACACCTCGGGATAAGCTCCTAAATAAGGTTTTCATCTTGTTAGCATCTAGTAGTAGTACTAATAAGAAGTATGTAACGCGTGTAGTTTGATCTTTCGGAGGGTCCCATTGGAGTATGGATATATATTAAAGGTAATTCCTTATGTTTGTTAAAATCATTTATTTCTGCACGAGCGATAGCTTATATTGACCTGCCCGATGAATTTAAATGGTTTGTGATATTAAACTATTTCATTGCAAGCGGACAATTCTTTTATTAAAGGAGGAAATGGGAAAGAACGGGGACGTAATAGGTATACAAAATTTATTATAAGTGTTTAATAGTGAAAAGTTACAAAAGTGAAAACGTATATGATAATATAGTATAATATAGTAGGTATTCACGCAATACGCTAAACTATATACATACACTATTTATTTACACGCTATACTATACTAAAATATATACAATATACATACAACATCAGCGTTGCCGGGAATGTTCTTCGATGGACAAGATTATTTGGGTGGGGGAACACCTACAGGAGTGGTGGTAACGTTTGCATCACGCATCACGTGTGCACATTGTCCGCTTGCAATGAAATAGTTTAATATCACAAACTATTTAAATTCATCGGGCAGGTCAATATAAGCTATCGCTCGTGCAGAAATAAATGATTTTAACAAACATAAGGAATTACCTTTAATACATATATGTATATATCCATACTCCAATGGGACCCTCCGAAACATCAAACTACACGCGTTACATACTTCTTATTAGTACTACTACTAGATGCTAACAAGATGAAAACCTTATTTAGGAGCTTATCCCGAGGTGTATACGAATTAAATTTTGGGTGAAAATGGGCCCCGCATCTAATGTGTTGTTAAAATATCCACCAGGCAAGGGTTAAATTACTTCATATGATTTTCATATCAATAAATCTCATATAATACATCTAACTAAATTTATATTCGGTGCCTACAAAACATTCCAGCTACACCAAGCTATCACACTGCATCATACAGTCGACTGCCCAAAATATATTCGAGTTACCCGAAACATACGAGCGGCTCGAAAAAATCGAGCTACCCGAAACACATTCGAGCGGCTCGAAAAAATCAAGCTACCCGAAACACATTCGAGCGGCTCGAAAAAATCGAGCTACCCGAAACACATTCGAGCGGCTCGAAAAAATCGAGCTACCCGAAACACATTCGAGCGGCTCGAAAAAATCGAGCTACCCGAAACATTCGGGTTACTCGAAACCGTTCGGGTCTCGGCTCGGCTCGAAAAACCGAGTCCCGCTCGGTTCGAACTTCAAGCTACTCGAATATTTCGAGTCTCGAAACAGCTCTAGCGCAGAGTCATAAACCGCATAGTAGTCCAGTGAAATTAGGATATTTCTTCGGAATAAATCCCAGCATGCTAAATTTTGGTGTGGGCCTTTATTTCGTCGTTTTAAACAATATGTCAAAAGTTGAAGGTAAAAAATGCTGTTTTCGCGAATATCTCGTTATCTAGCAGTTTCGCGACAAAAATAGTTATTATACAATTTATAGCCTAGAAAATTCTGGACAAAAAAAGTTCTATGAGTTTTTTTCGTAGGAGTAACCATTTTCATGTATGTCGAGTTACCAAGTTTCAACCCCCATACATTTAACAAGGGACGACCCGGATCCCGGAAATTCAAAAAATTATGAAAGTCTGTAAATATGTAGGGGAAGTCCTCCTGAGTTCAACGCAATTTCGTTTGCTGCCCATATTCACTTCAAGAGGGTGCAATTGACCCATGAATTTTTTTTTCATTTTGTATTATTACTCGCGAACTGTGGGAGATAGAAAAAAGGTGTTCAGGAAAAAGTTACTTCTTTTAATTAGGACTATCATTTGGTAAATTATAGATCATACAGTTCGTACGGTTCGCGAGTTATAATACAAAATCGAAAAAAAAAAACGAATTTTCAGGGGCCAATTTCACCCCCTTAGAGTGAATTTGAGCAGCAAACGAAATTGCGTTGTACTCAGGAGGACTTCCCCTAAATATTTATAGTTTCATAATTTTTAGAATTTCCGGGTTCGGGATCTTCCCCTGTCAAAAGTATGGGGGTTGAAAGTTGGTAACCCGACGTACATGAAAATAGTTCCTCCTACGAAAAAAACTCATGACACCTTTTTTGTAGAGAATTTCCTAAGCTAAAAATGGAATAATAACTATTTTTGTCGCGAAACTGCTAGATAACGAGATATTCGCGAAAAACAGCATTTTTTACCTTCAACCCTCTGTAAAATTTTTGGCGGGGGTCGGATCGATGGGGACTTTTGACATATTGTTTAAAACGACGAAATAAAGGCCCACACCAAAATTTAGCTTGCTGGGAATTATTCCGTAGATTTCCGTCTAATTTCACTGGACTAAGATTGGTGTGTCATAAAGACGATGATTGAAAACGTAAAAACATCGAGATCTGTCGACTGAAGGCTACATCCCTTACAGGGTCATTCCACGCCAACTCGATCACTTTTTTCCCTCGATGTCTCGGATTTTGTTCAAACTTGAATATGTTGTAGCCCTCGTGAAAGTATGGGGGGGGGGGGGGGTTAATTCACCATTTTGTCGTTTTCGAATTTGTTTAAAAAATACAGGCCGTTGAGTTTTGCGGTTTTTGCCTATTTTCATGAAAATGGGTTGTACTTATGCATTTTTAACTCGGAAACTATTTGTCGGATTTAGTTGATCCTAACGTTATTGTAAACTAGAAGGATCGGCCTTCCTGAATATTTTTGGTCCCGGTTAAAAAATCATTTTTACAATAATGAAAATTATAAATAAAGTTTTATTTTGCAAATTGAGGCTCAAGGTCACGATTTTAAAAATCCGAAAAAAATACCACCATATTCGCTGAAGAATTTCCTATAAAATCAGCCTTTCTCTTGTTGGTAATTTGTATATTTAACGTCGCAGGAAGCTGTTAAAGACAGCGGCGCGCGCCGTTTCAGGTAAGCGAGCCGCGCGCTCCGCTATTAAGGTCTGTGCCCACATATCCGTTCCGTCTCAGTTCCGTGTCAGTTCCGTGATCGCAAAAGGTATGGGTTGCTTGTTTGGAATGGAGCAGTGCACACTTGTCAGTTCCGTGAAATTCGACGGTCTTTCCGTATCCGTCAGTTCCGGGCCGTCAGGATCAGTGTTAAAAATATCGTTTGCGTGCTTTACAATGGAGCAGCGCACACTTGTCCGTGTCAGGGCTGTCAGCAGATGTCAGTGTGGAACCCGGATCCGTTCAGTGAAACTAAAATTCGGTTGCCTCCGATATTTTGGCCATTTGCACGGAGACGGAGGCTTGAAATGACTGAAGGGACGACCTTTTTTTATGACCGTGAAAGGTTCTGAGGTCGAGGCTCTCGAACCGCGCGTCGGGGGTCCCAGACCCTAGGGTCATAAAGACAAGGACAGCAATAGGCCGCTCAGTAATGAAAATGAGAATTTCTATAATTAATATCAGATCGCCATACAAGTACCACCAATGGATTGCTGGAGTTTTTGCAATGAAACTGATACCAAACGTAATAGAATTCTGATCATTTTTAATGATTGTAATGAAAAGAGTTTTGGATTGGTATATAAGGTATGATCGGATGCATGAATGTTGGGCGTCAAGGAAATAAAGCTGGACGTGCGTTTCAACAAGACTTGCCAACTTAAGCTCTTTCCCACTGCGATACATGTATCGCGATCCTACGGAACCGGCTGAATTGGGACTGCAGGCCGGGCTAGAGCAGCAGGCCTCCTACACAGTTGTCAGCAGGGGTGTGCGGGTACCCGACGTTTCGGCCTCGGGACGGGCCGGAAACTTTCGGGTGAGATTGGACGGGATCTCGATACTTTCGTATTCCTCGAGATCCCGAAGTTTTCTGGATCCCGCGACTCGTTTCGGGCTACAGGCATGACCGCCATGAGCGGGCAATTTGATTTCAGGTCGGCTCGGCAAAACTCGGACCCGATCGGCTCGAAAGCCAGCTATTAAGAGTATCTACTAAATATCAGTACCAGTGATAAGTTTTTACATTTCTGTCTCCTGTTAAATCATAATTTGTATCTTATTATTCATTTAAATATATATTTTCATTGTTACCAAATAGCCTGTGACGTGTCATATACGTACTTAAATAAATACCATATTCAAAATTTGGGAGAAAGACTATTTTTATATCGATAATCTTTTAAAAACTTAATAAAATATACTTTATACTTCGTACTTTATGTAAAGGGAATATATACCTATTGGGTATTAAGTTCTTCAAGATAGGTTCAGATTTAACACAGAAAACGTACGGACAACTATAAGCATACAGAAAGGAATATTTAAAAATATACGGGAAGGCGAATATTTTATTATTTCAAGTTAACATGTAAGAAACGTAATGGTTCTACGTTCTCAGGTAACAATTTTGTTCGGTTACCGATAACGATATTTGCAACAGTGGAAGGCACCCCCGCATTTCTCATTCCCTGCCCAGATTCTGTAGGAACAAAATCCTTATTCTCTAGCATTGTTCGTTATATTTTATTAAGATTTTAAAATATTGTCGATATAAAAATAGTCTTCTCCCCAAGTTCTGAACATGATATTTATTTAAGTATGTATATGGACATATTCAGTATTCACAGATTTGGCAGCAATGAAAATACATATATATGTAAATGAATAATAAGATACAAATTTTGATTCAACAGGAAACAGAAAGGTAAAAACTTATCACTGGTATTGATATAAATGATATACACAATTCTTTCCATCTTGGTCCCCTCTTAATGGCTAGCTTACGAGCCGATCGGGTCCGAGTTTTGCCGAGCCGACCTGAAACGAGTCTCGGGATCCCGAAAACATCCGATCCGTCCCGAGAGCGGGGAACTCGAGCCTCGGGACGATCCGCACACTCCAAGTTGTCAATGACACGGAACTGACACGGAACTGACACGGAACTGAGACGGAACGGATATGTGGGCACAGACCTTTACGGTCGCCTGACCGTACCCCTCGCACCCTCTATTACTTCAATCAGGTCTAACAACGGTAGAAACAATAACGACAGCTCACGTATTCATCACGAGGGTGTCATTTATACCTGCAGAAGAATTTTACTAACCCACTTACAGATATATTTCCAGGAAAACTTAAAAAAATAATATACTTTTCCGATGGAGCGGCTGCACAATATAAAAATAGAAAGAATTTCATAAATTTGACACATCACATTAGCGACTTCGGTGTTGCTGCTGAATGGCATTTTTTTTGCAACGGCACACGGTAAAGGACCATGTGATGGAATTGGAGGTTCCGTAAAAAGGCTTGCAATGCGCGCAAGCTTACAAAGACCATTAGACAATCAAATTCTTACACCCCGAGACTTATTTGAATGGGTAAAGACATCTTTTACAAATATTACTTTCGATTACGTAAGTCAGGATGAACAAACAGAACATGCTATCACCTTAGAAACTCGCTTTGCAGCAGAATTACCTAGTACTGGCACTAGAAGTTTCCATAGCTACACGCCAATCTCAGACAAAAAAATTTTATGCAAAACTTGCTCGTGTGATGCACTGTGTTCAGCACAATGAAATAGTTTCGACCGTTTTCTTACTTGCATCCCTTAACCTCGCTATTCGAAGTGATCATATCCATGCCAACCTTCCTAATCCATCCTTATCCACTCCTGATGGAAAGAACCCACCACCTTCTCGTGGTTTCCATCGAGCAATGGCACTTTTTCAACAAATAATCAACGGACAGTCAAGCTGGTACTTACAAATCTGATTATTATAAAAAAGTAGCATTGGCCAAGAGTCGGTTAGTAAAATTCTTCTGCAGGTATAAATGACACCCTCGTGATGAATACGTGAGCTGTCGTTATTGTTTCTACCGTTGTTAGACCTGATTGAAGTAATAGAGGGTGCGAGGGGTACGGTCAGGCGACCGTAATAGCGGAGCTCGCGGCTCGCTTACCTGAAACGGCGCGCGCCGCTGTCTTTAACAGCTTCCTGCGACGTTAAATATACAAATTACCAACAAGAGAAAGGCTGATTTTATAGGAAATTCTTCAGCGAATATGGTGGTATTTTTTTCGGATTTTTAAAATCGTGACCTTGAGCCTCAATTTGCAAAATAAAACTTTATTTATAATTTTCATTATTGTAAAAATGATTTTTTAACCGGGACCAAAAATATTCAGGAAGGCCGATCCTTCTAGTTTACAATAACGTTAGGATCAACTAAATCCGACAAATAGTTTCCGAGTTAAAAATGTATAAGTACAACCCATTTTCATGAAAATAGGCAAAAACCGCAAAACTCAACGGCCTGTATTTTTTAAACAAATTCGAAAACGTCAAAATGGTGAATTAACCCCCCCCCCCCATACTTTCACGAGGGCTACAACATATTCAAGTTTGAACAAAATCCGAGACATCGAGGGAAAAAAGTGATCGAGTTGGCGTGGAATGACCCGTAACTACTTTTCTACAGTAGTGATTCCTTTATTGGGTAATGTAAACGTAAGTTAATAACATCGCTAATCAATGCGTTTTCAGTAGTTCCTTGCCTCGTAACATTGCCACTATGCATATCCATATATGCACAATCATTCACTTAAGGGAGCTACTCGGTATCTCGGGTTTATAAAATCGATTTTCTTTTGTTAATCAGTACTATGGAGTGTCTAGAATAAGACCGAATTTTTTTTTGTAAATTCCAAAAATTAAAAAGTTGTGCACGTTTGAAGAACGCGGTGTAGGTAACAGTCCGCGACTTGTAACGGTCAAGTTCAACGCAACGCGTTGTTCTCGGAACTACAATTTTCAACAGCGTGGTGTAAATAAGTAAAAAACTAATCATTCGATTAATCTGAAACTTTCTGGGAATGTTTGTATATACTTTATCAACTGCATAAACTACTACGATGGTAATGATATATTCATTGCTTTTCCTTCGTTGTTTGAAATACGAGGAATTTTTCCAACGGGAAGATGTTTTTATTCTTTAGACCACAGCCACTTTGTTAAGTATGGAGATTTTTCAGTTTCCTTAGTTCATGCTACTAAACACACATTGTAGAATAAAATAACCCTTTCTTTTTTGATCGAGGATGCTTCGGTACAATGTTTCTCACCACGCCGCAGTTGTACGATATTTTTACGCGGTCCACTTGGCCCGCATGTATTACGGTACATATGTATAGTAGAGTAAATAGCATAACCCATGTAATATAATTTAGTAGTTTAAGGGTAATTAGACAGTGTTTTAGAAAAACTGTCCCTACGATAAGTTTAAAGTCGATCCGGACCTCCGTTTTTGTAATCACTTTTTTTGGCAAAACCACAGAAAAATGCCTACACAACAGACAACTCTAGCGCTGTCATACATGTCTATATCATCTAGAAAAAAAAGGATACAAAATTTACACTTTACGGTATCAATAAACCTTACCCAACAGTACTAATCATAATTTGTATTCATTTCCTTCTAACTAATTCCCACAAAAACTTTTTTTTTACCAAATTTGACTGCCTAGTCCCCTTAATATAATACACTTTAATATCACAAACAAATTGAATCAATTGCTATTATAGCTTATTTTCAGTCTCGATAATTTTCAGTTTTTTGTAATAAATTTAAAATACAAATACAAAATAAAAAAGTAACAATATAAAAACAATATTCTTATTTCACGTAAGCTAACTTGATATGTTATATTTTAAATTCCATACCCAAGTAACAAATAAATACTTTTTCAGCCAGAGCAATTTTTCTAATATTATTTGAAACCGAAATACAACAATTTTTGCTCCCGTTTTAGCATAAGTTTCGTAGGTGAGAGATGCGACGCGAAATATGTTAACAAAGAACCTTTCAATTACTCCATACAGTATGGGTCATGAAAATTATCAATATAGTATCATATACTCAATATACATGTAGTTCAATCTACATTCGGTACTTTTAAAACGTCTCATCTATTCTAAGCAAGCAGATTGCCCGACACGGTCGGTTTGCCCGGAATACGTTCGAACTGCTCGAAAGAATCGAACTGCTCGAAAGAATCGAACTGCTCGAAAGAATCGAACTGCTCGAAAGAATCGAACTGCTCGAACAAATCGAGCTACCCGAAAGAATCGAGTTACCCGAAAGAATCGAGCTACCCGAAAGATTCGAGCTACCCGAAAGAATCGAGCTACCCGAAACATTCGGGTTACCCGGATCAGTTCGGGTCCCGGCTCGGCTCGATTCTTTCGAGTACCCGAACAGCTCTACTGTGCAGTCTCTGATGGTACTGTTTCAACTGACTGCAGACAGAAAATCCAGAACTTTGTCAAAGCCTTATCTGCATCATACCATAAACAATTTCATGTGATTATAATCTAAACAAATCCTTAGGGGAGTGTCTGCGTGTCTCGCGGAGTCCCGATATCGGACACGACGCGCTTTAAACAGTAATAATTTGTAAAGTAGGACGAAGTAGGATGGGGTTTTTACATAATCATTTAGAGGAGGGTGTATTGAAACTATTCCAATTGGTTAGAAGTTGGGATTCGTTGGGACTTGAAAGATAATCCTTGTCAATTTTAAAAAATATCGCAAATTTCCTCACTATATTCAGAATTATTTTTCAATACATTATTTACATTAATTCCTAATAGAAGATGATGTTTAGCGCAAAAGATTGGTCTTTAATTTCCACAAAGCGATATTTGGTTGCATTCATTTATTATTCGATTTTTCTTCATAACATGGAAATGAAAAGTTTCCCGAACATTCCATTTAAACCACTGAAAAGGGCATTAAATAAGGTACCAAATAAACAGAATTAAATTTTTTGTTATCACAAATTAGTTAAAAAATTTGATAAATAAATAAATAAATAAATAAATAAAAAATTAAATTTTCTATCGTGGGAAAGGAATAATTTTTTCCTATTTTTTGGTGTAAATTTCATTCCGATATGTTAAAAAAAAGACCCAAATGGCGCAAAGTAAATGAATCCGGCCCACTGTACGTCGATCCACTCACGCGATCGTATGATCCGCGAGGAAAAGTGCCATTGCTGGCACTTGTGACCACTGACACAGTCCACTTTACAGTGCGGTGCGACGCCGGACCGATGCAATAGTTTTACTATTTTCGGAGGGAGACCTTTTTCGCTTTTTCAAGCTTTTCGGTTTTTCTGTCGCTCTTTCAGCTAATATAAATTGAGGCTTCCGAATAGGCATGCATCTATTGTGCCGACTATCTATTAATTCGGGTAGCATGCATTCTAAATAAAATTGAAGTAGTTTTGGCTCCATTTCTCTTTTCCAAAACGCATCATCTCTCTCTACTTTTATAGATTTCAGACCCTTCGGGGTCCAAATGCAAAATATACAGTACTTTCGGTCAGTAATATGTAACTGGCCTTGTACTTGATAAAAATAGTGATGCATTTTGTTCATTGAAATACCTGTTTTACGTGTTAACATGCGTCGGACAGCGGGAATTTTTTCCATAGCTTCTTCCGGCGTACAGTTCTCCGCTGATTTGGGGCATTTGATTTCCACAATACCCTCTTGACCGATGATTCCATCCGGTGAAGCTCCTAAGTAGGGCTGGGACTATTCGAATAATTTACTATTCGAATATTTTACAAGTATTCGAATGCTACGAATAAACTTCGAATATTTGAGTATTCGAATGTTATTATTCGAATACTATTCGAATACTGATGTATTCGAATACCGATGTATTCGAATAGTATGGTGTGAATTATAAATCAAGTTCTTTAGGTTGATTTTTTTACCAGCTTTTATTTAGTTTCAGTTGTGAGTTCGTTAGTTTGTCAGGGTGAAATCTTGTAAGCTAATTTTGACCCACTTCAACATATCCGATCGGCTTGAAACTTTGCACACATATGTAGTTCCGATGACAATACAATATTTTCACTAAAAAGCATGAAATACGTTATAGTGAATTTTTTTTTTAAAAACAAGCTTTTATTAAAATGTACCAAAAAGGAACCAATAATTTGTATACCGGCTGAAATGACTGCCTGAGAAGAATTCCCTCATAGGGTGGATGTACCAGTAAATGAACACGTACCAGTGAATGGACATTTTTTTTATATTAAAAAAATGAGTAAAATAAGTTATTAAAATAAGCAACTAATTAATTAGAGACTTTATTTTAATTTCTTGCTTCATATCCAAACAATTTTTGAAGCACGTAGAATCAATCGCGCTGCAAACATAATTTTATAAAAGTGTTCACTCATTAGCCTTAAGTGTTCATTTATTGGTGCGTTTACCCTATGACTAAAAATAAACGAGTGGGGCGTAAATATTGAAATGTCCTATTTAAATAAATATACAAAATGTACGTATTTTGATGCATAAGTTTTCGCATTCTGCTACAGCGTCCTTGTTGCACGAGTTTTTTTTCACTTGATTGTGAGCAGTGTAATTCCGCAATTCTAACTCTGTCCCGAGATCTAACCGGATTAAAAATCAACAGAAAATCATGCCCTTCTGGAATTAGCATTCACTCCGCAACACATTCCTGACTCGGACACACTAATGTATCAAAATACGTACATTTTGTATATTTATATAAATAGGACATTTCAATATTTACGCCCCACTCGTTTATTTTAGTCATAGGGTAAACGCACCAATAAATGAACACTTAAGGCTAATGAATGAACACTTTTATAAAATTATGTTTGCAGCGCGATTGATTCTACGTGCTTCAAAAATTGTTTGGATATGAAGCAAGAAATTAAAATAAAGTCTCTAATTAATTAGTTGCTTATTTTAATAACTTATTTTACTCATTTTTTTAATATAAAAAAAAATGTCCATTCACTGGTACGTGTTCATTTACTGGTACATCCACCCTATGAGGGAATTCTTCTCAGGCAGTCATTTCGGCTGGTTCCTTTTTAGTACATTTTAATAAAAGCTTGTTTTTAAAAAAAAATTCACTATAAAGTATTTCATGCTTTTTAGTGAAAATATTGTATTGTCATCGGAACTACATATGTGTGCAAAGTTTCAAGCCGATCGGATATGTTGAAGTGGGTCAAAATTAGCTTACAAGATTTCACCTTGACAAACTAACGAACTCACAACTGAAACTAAATAAAAGCTTGTAAAACTAACTAACGAACAAACTCACAAGTGAAGCTAAATAAAAGCTTGTAAAAATGAACCTAAAGAACTTGATTTATAATTCACACCATACTATTCGAATACGTCAGTATTCGAATACATCAGTATTTGAATAGTATTCGAATACTTGGATATTCAATTATAAATAATTGAGCAACTGAAGTATTCGAATATTCGAATACCGAAAATTCGACAAATAGTCCCAGCCCTACTCCTAAGAAGGGGATGCAGCTGTCGATGAAAATTCCACATTCTGCAATATCTGTATATTGCTTCTTCAATTCTTCGCGAGCAATTTTCTCGCATTCTTTCCCGTATTCCACCGCGGGTGCACTAATTATCTTCGGATACAGAAATGACTTCACTGCATTTGCGCAAAGCGTGTCAGGTTGGCGACGGCACACTTGTCCAAAATTGGATGCTGTCAACAATTTGGACCTATACTGCAACCATCTGCGGTTCTTCGCTTGTCCGATGGTTTCGTCTTCAATAGCCCCTACAGCACACTTAGTTGCAGGAACGTTGCAGATACATTGCATGGAATGTCTTCGAAACGTTACAAGTAAATTGCTATGTCCGCCCTTGTGCAACATTCCGGGAGATATTTCTGAAACATTGTTTCGGAATTTTACAGCAATGATCACGGAACGTTTCGGGTATTTTTCAGCAATAGTCACGGAACGTTTCGGAGATTTTACAGCAATGATCACTGAACGCTTCGGAAATCTTACAGGAATTTTTCATGGAACGTTTCAGGAAAATTGCAGGAATTATTTGTTCACCGTTTCGGCGATATTGCAGGAATTATTCCAGTTTCGATAATATTACTAGGATCTTACGGAAACGTTAAAGAAATGTAAGGGAAATTAATTAAATTATAATAAACATCGACAATTAAATGTTAATATATTTTATTCATGCGTGAAAAATTGCATAATAATAATAACAATAACAATAATTATTTAAGTTCGTTCGCAGGGGAGGGGAGCTGCAGTGCGTCCCCACCCACACAGCACCATAACATTGCAGCAACGTCTCTGCAATGATGCGGTGCAAGATGGCAATATTGCAACATAACATTGCAGAGACGTTGCAGGTTCAGTCCTATGTCCTCCTTAGCAATATTGCAGGTGTGTATTTTTGCAAAGTTGCGGCAACATTACGAATATGTAGTCCTGCAACGTTCCGGCAATGATTCTGCAACGAAACTGCAATATTGTGGCAATGATCCTGCAACTCTTCGGCAATATTGCGGTGCGAGATTGCAATGTTGCACCGCATCATTGCAGAGACGTTGCAGGTTCACTCCTATGTCCGCCTTAACAATATTGCAGGAGTGTGTATGTGTAATTTCCACCGCAACGTTTCGGGCAGTGAGGGACGCGACGACGTGAATGTGTGTAGAATCGTAGTAGTATAACGCCCGTGTGTCTTTTCTCATAGAAAATTCTTTTACCCCAGGGGGATTCGAACCGAGGACCTGTAGCATCGTAGACGAACACTTTACCGCCGCAGCTACAACCGCTGATTGATAAGATTGCTTACGTATTCAAACTTATACTCCTACCGTGCAATACTTTAAACTCAAATTATTCAGAAACGAAGGCTCATTTGACAAACCCCAAATTTGTTTTGTAACACTATAGGTGCGTACTACAAATTTCACCCAGTGTCGTTTTAGGTTAGGTTGGAAAACAGTCTTTAGACTAAACCTTTACATTTGTCTTCTCTTCTCTCTTTTCTCTTGCTAGATTGTATATACGTATTTGTGCAATAAAGACGTTTATTAATAATAATAATAATTTCAGACATTAAAAAATATAGTACCTACTTTATCTAAAATAATTAAATTGATCTTCGAATCTCCTCTATAAGTTCATGTACCTACATACAACTCCCGCGATAACACTTTTTTCATTTCTTCAACGGCCAACGAGATATTCTAGCGTATCCAGTTAAATGAAACACGCCGTAGAAACCACTCGACGTCATGTACATTAGGATGGTCCTTATTTTTCAACTTCCGTTTTATTTTGGTCGCTCTCCCCTAAATTGTGACACTTGGTGAGAAAATGATGTGTGCAAAATTTTAAAGTGATTGGGCAACGGGAACCCGTGCCACATTTGTGTTAAAGTTTTGAAATTTTAGTGACTTCACGTCAATTTCGCACATCATTGTGTTCCGCTATTATGGAGGAATTAGTGATTCTTTTTTAATAAAAGTACAATTTCTTAGGTGTATAATAGTATCATTTCTGTGTGACTTCAAACAGTATTCTCAGAATCTCTGAATTTTACCATTGTAGCCTTTGGGATTGTCAGGAACAAGGATATATTCTGTACAGACAAAATTTATTCGGATCAGGAAGGAATACATGGTTTGGTAGGACGGGGCTACAAATTTCGAAAGGCAGACTTTATGTCTCGTTGAGTTTTACAATTTCAAAATTCTATTGTGCAGACGGCACTTGGCTTTATTCTAATAAGGCGTCCAGGAGTTACTCTGTACTCTCCCGTTCGGTTGGCGTCCAGGTATTATCGCCGAACTCTCCATACCGAACGGGCGTCCAGGAATATTCTCCCGTACTCTCCTCTCTATTCTACTGAGGCGTCCAGGAGTTCCATCTGTACTCTTCCGTTCGGTTGGCGTCCAGGTATTATCGCCGAACTCTCCATACCGAACGGGCGTCCAGGAATATTCTCCCGTACTCTCCTCTCTCAACGATCGGGTAATTAAGAAAGGAGCTTTGTACTTTCGTGACTCTACTCTACTGAGGCGTCCAGGAGTTACTCTGTACTCTCCCGTTCGGTTGGCGTCCAGGTATTGTCGCCGAACTCTCCATACCGAACAGGCGTCCAGGAATAATCTCCCGTACTCTCCTCTCTATTCTACTGAGGCGTCCAGGTGTTCCATCTGTACTCTCCTGTTCGGTTGGCGTCCAGGTATTATCGCCGAACTCTCCATACCGAACGGGCGTCCAGGAATATTCTCCCGTACTCTCCTCTTTCTAATGAGATGCTCTGTACTCTCTCGACCGATGGGCGTCCAGGTATTATCGCCGAACTCTCCTGCCGGAGTCCCTAAGCTGTCCGAGAGCGGCCGTGTGTGTACCTCGTCCTCTCTCTCAGATCAGCTAAGAAGAAAAATGCCTTTGCGGGCCTCTAATTTATACCCAATCGTTGCTATCCGCGGCCGCAGAAATCAACAGATTTCTGCGGCCGCGGATAGCAACGATTGGGTCTCGCGAGCCCCGGCTTCCGCGCCCGCACGCCTCTCCTCATGGGTGGCCTACAAGCGTGTTCGAGAAACGTCTCGATGATCAGGGTTACTCAAAGCTCCTTTTCTGCATGCTACAGTCTCCCCCTCTGGACACGAAATCACCCCGATGAGTAGTCCAGGATCCTAGGTGGATAGGTCGTCTCTGGAACTGGGGCCGGCTTCCTCCTCCAGCCTCCTCTTTCGTGGCCGTCCACGCTTGCGGATTGGTACCACTGGTGCAGGCGTCTGGTCCCGTGGTCCAGTGTACGGGCTGAGAACTGCGATGCGAAGGGCCAATGCCTCGGCGAGATCCTCTCGCTTCGTAGTGGGATCGGTCTGTCTGCTGTTGATAGTCCGCTGCTGGCGTGCTCCGGGTGCTCGGTCTCCTTCTCCCCCTGGAGAAGAGCTGCTCCGTTGGCGTAGCTGCTAACGTCAATCCGACGGGATGGGATGCCGACTGGGGCGTCTGCGAGGGCCTCTTTTAGGTGGTCGAACGCTGGTTGTGGCTGCGAGGGCCCTTCACAGGTGGTCTCCTTCTGCGTCAGCCAGGTTAGTGGTTCCGTGATGCTGACACGGGTTGGTACGAACCGCTAACCGTCGGCTCACTCCAGGCGTCGGTAGTCGACGCACATGCGGAAGCTCCGATCCATCCTTGGTGTCGGCATCTCTCTCCTCGAAGGTGGTAGCGGGCAAGATGGAACTGCAGTGAGGACAGCTTCACTCCCCTTTAGCTCCTCCACATCGATGGCGGCGATGTCCATACGAGTTTCGTATGTCCTTACACATTGGTCGAAGAGGGCGTCGATACCGTCCCATTTGAACACGGTGTCCTCGTTTGTAGTCATTCGAGGACGTTTGATGGGGCTCAGCAGAGGTGGTGGCATCGGGAACTCGTCGGTTATCTCCTCCAGGTAGCCTTGTAATGTATCCGACGTGGCTGGAGTGGCGTTCTCCTTCGTTTCGTCGACCTCCCCCTGGAAGTCGTATTCTCGTTCCGGCCGATCCAGGAAATGCCAGCTGCGCTGTGGGGCGTTGATGACGATTCCCGACTCTTCCAGGAAGTCTATCCCCAAGAGTGTTCTGTCGACCGTGCTGTTGGGTAGGACGATGAAGGTGGTTGGTAACGTTCGTCCTTCCAGAAGTACGTCGGCCGTGATGATCATTACGTCCTGGAGACGCGGGTTCCCATCTGCCAGGGCGACTCGCATTCGCTTGCTTGTGAACGATTGCCCTTTCCCTTTGAGCACGGCGAATAAGCTCTGGCTGGCCACTGGTTTCTCAAAGCTCCTTTTCTGCATGCTACACCATTAAAATTAGCGTACAACAGCGTCGGAGCCATTATACGCGGCTACGTGAAGTCTTATTTCACGACTTCCGATTTCTTTCGTTGCACCCTCCAAAATTGTAACACTAGACGGAAAAATGATCCCTGAAAAAATTCAAATTGATTGGACGTCGGCAACCCGTGTCGCACTTTAATTTAAGTTTTGAAGTTTTAGCGATTTTATGTCAATTTTTTTAAATAATTTGATACTGCCCTATTATAAAGGATTACTTAATAGTTCCTTAAAAACTATTGTTTTTTCTGATATGTATAATAATGATATATAGACACAACTTTAAATAATTTACTCAAAAACTTGTGTCGTAGATTCCCACGACCACGGAGATCTTGAAGAGAAACTTGACATATAACGCTGCGGTTTAGCTACTGTATGCAACTACGTGAATATTCCAGGCTTTTCCCTATGAAAATGCTTCTAATGAAAGAACCTTCTAATATCATAGAAAAAAAATCGTTACCTGGCAATCGTGAATATTACCGCGTTTTACTAGGTACAGGCGGATTGTTTGGTTTTTCCAAACCAAATTTTTTAATAGGTACAATATACCTACAGACTTTTTAGGAAAGGACCCTTCATTGTGGAAGAACGACACGTTATATCAGAAAACTTTACGAAGTGCAACACATTTATAAGTGACAAATGATAGGTACCACTGAACGTTATGTCAAACTTATATCAGAATATAATAATCTGCTGACAAAAAATGAGGAAGAAAAACAATATATTTTACAAATAATTGAAGATTATAGGAGACTTTACCCTAATGTAAACAAATTTACAAACACAGAATATATATTGAAAAATACATAGAATTTAATAATATGCTAATTTATTACCTTCAATCTATAATATATAACTTAAATTTCAATAGAGAGTATTTCGTTTACAACTATGTAAAAAAATTTAATTCCTAAGTACTAATACTATAATCATTATTACAAAAACAAACAATACACTTGTTGTGCATCAAAAGAACTATAATTTCACTCGAACAACCACCCGACTGCGTACAGTAGCTTATACGCTGCGTTATAGTATTCTAATTTTAAGAGATAAAACTCAAAGATTTCGTATATATTTTTGTAAGTAACGTGCATATTATTATTATACATCTAATAAATTGTGCTTTTATTAAAAAATATTCACTGATACTTCAAAAATAGCCGAAAACAATTATGTTTGAAACTGACGAGAAATCACTAAAATTTCAAAACTTTAACTCAAATGTGGCACGGGTTGCCATTGTCCGATCACTTTGAAATTTTGCACATATCATTTTCTCATCAAGTGTCACCATTTAGGGGGGTGCGAGAAAAAAGAACTCATAAAGAATGTTGACCCCTATAGCTAAGGACCACCCTAATGTACATATTTCGAAAAATTTTGACAAAGTCATAGTTGCTTCAGAATATTGTTGTAATGTTTCCACAAGTTTTCACTACAGTATTGCACGACGATGTGCGCGCAATATTGCAGAAATATTGTAGGACTGTTGCCACTGGAACATTGCACGACGATGTGGGCGCAATATTACAGCAATATTGCAGGATCGTTGCCAATGGAACATTGCACGGCAACGATCGTACAATATTGCAGCAATATTGTACCATCGTTGCCAACGGAACATTGCACGGCAACGAAATGGCAATATTGCTGCAATATTGTAGGATCATTGCCACTCCAATAATGCACGACAATATTGCAGGAACGTTCCTACAATATTGCAATGCAACCTGCAACAACGTAATATTGCAGCAACGTCCCTGCAATACTGCTGCAACCAGGTCTGCTGTATGGGCAAGGGCGGGGGGGGGGGGCTGCACTGTGTTCCCAGGGGAGGGCTGCTGCAGGAATTGATTTGGGTAGCTGCCCTGATTCTCCTCGGTGTAATTGAGCTAGTTTAGGTGCGCATGGTAAAGGCCCTTGTTTATGCGCACCTCGGCACGCACGATCCGCTAACCATTTAGAGGCCCCGAGTATTATATTGGCATCGGTGCATCTATATTCACTGTCGCTACATATAACGTGTACAGATCCTGGGAAAATACATACATTTATTTTACAATTTTAAATGCTAAAATGAGACAAAATAATAAAATTACATACTCAATATTAACTTCACAATATTAGAGAAATTCGTAAATGTTTTTTTCAGTTTTTTGCCGTGCCAGCTATAGTTTTCAGCCACAGAATTGTCTATCAACTTAGTCATAACTGTGCCTGTGGTGATTGGCACGTTGCTTCCACCAATTTTCTTCAGAAAATGAATCTATAAAATGTCATTAATAAATTATTTAAGTCTTGAAAATTAGCTTCATTAAGGGGAAACACCACTGTGACGGCCAGAAAAGTAAGCCATTTTTAAGAATTTTTTTCAGGAATAATTTACAGTTTTCATAGAAAATTTTTATTACCTACCTTTAGTACGCCGTCTTAAGAGACTATACAAACAAAAAATAGAAGAACATCCATAAATTTTAATATATTAATTCTCGGCTGTCCCTCAACCCCCGTGAAGGGGAGCGGGGGACTTGATCGACCCGTGTCGATCTAGGTTGAGGACCAACCGAACGCGTCTCCAGGTGGCGGATTGGAGAATGACCGGAACGTGAAGCGGCTCCTCCGACCGCCGCGGACTGGATCACCGCACGGTGACCGGGCCGAGGTGGAAGGGGGGACCGTGGAGGGTGACGGCTAGCGGGTGCTATAAGTGAACCCCGGGGCCTAACAACCCCGCGTGGTAAGCGAAGGCCCTGTCGTGGACCAACTCCCCAATCCAAGGTGGAAGCTATCGTGCCGAGGGTTGAATGGTACCGGGGTACGGTGCCTCGAACGATGCCTCGAACGATGCCCTTGGGGTACCAGGCGACCCCCCATTGTATCAGCCTTACCCCCACATAGCAGGCTCTGTGGGGGCGGACCGTATATTTCCTGCACACTCGTGGGATTCATATGGAACCAAACGATAAAAATAAAACACGGCGGGAGAAGGGCCCTCGAAAGAGGGAACATCTCCCGTACATACGGCAGAAGCCACCATAGAGGGACTGGCGGAGACCGATGCGGCACTAGCCGCGGCGATCAAAACCGGGCTCTCGGTGACGGACGCTACTACACGGGGAACGGGCGAGGGCAACGGCGACAACGCCGAAGCGACACCTAACCCACCACCAGAAAAGAGGAAGGCGACCCGCAGCGGGGCGGCAAAAAGGAGGGTCCGGAAAGCCAAACTGGCTTTACTCGGGACCACTTTGGAGGCGACCCAAGCGGGAGCGCCGACCTCCGAAAAGGTAGCGCAGGGGGAGGTGGGCCCGCATGACGGGCAAACAGACCCCGCCGCAAAGCAGGGTGGAAAGGAAGGGGAGACCGCGGGCAAGGGCCAGAAAAGGGCCCGACAGACCGACGGTTCGACCCCCGAACACCCTGCAAAAAGAAAGGGAAAAATATTCCCAGAGCCCTCTAGCTTCAAGGAGGCGCTGGTAGGAGGTAGGAAGATGGCGATAGCGCCATCTCACTACCCCGAATCCACGCTAACACCGGAGCAGGGGGATCTGGTGATGAGAGGGCTCGGAGAAGCGATGGATGCCATTCCGAAGGATATGGCGGTCCCCCGCTTCGAAGAGTGTAGATTCGTGCAGGGCATCCTCTGGGTAACCTGCACGGACGCCGCGGCCAAACAATGGCTCAAAGAAGCGGCAACCAACTTAAAGCCCTGGGAGGGTGCATCTCTTCAGGTAATGGAGAGAGAGTGCCTACCCAGGCTTCGAAAGATGGCGACCGTCATCTCCGGACCCCCGGAGAAGACGGAAGTCATATTGCAACGGATCGGCCGCTAAAACCCGGACCTCCGCACCCAACTATGGAGGGTGTGGGGCAGAAGGGAGGCGGAACGATCCGTGCATCTGATTCTGGGGGTGGACGCGGAGTCGCACGAGGCGCTTAGCAAACGGGGCTTCGTCGTCCACGTGGGGCTGGGCAGGGCGCTCCTTAGGGAGTTCCCGGCTCGGACCGGCGTGGGGGACGGGAAACCGGGAGCGGCGCAAGGGGCGGCGGTAGCGGCACCCCAGGTCAAAGGAGGGGACGGGCCGGAGGGAGGGGGGAGGCCTCCAGCGCTAGGGAAATACCTTGCGCCGGCGCCGATCCGGCCCCTCAGGACCAACCTCAAAGTAGGGCAGTGGAGGGAAGGGAAGGACCCACGAGGGTGCCGACCGGGGTGGAGACCTCAGGCGCACCCACGGGGGGGGGAGGGACCGACCCCCCACGAAGAAGGCAGACATGCCCACCCGCGGGAAGAGGGGGAGACCCCTGAAGGCCGAGGGGCTGGGTAGGGCTGGGCCCTCGGGGACCCAGGGAGGAGGCCAAAGGACCACCAAACCTGGGTTACTGGGGTACCAGTTCCTGAAGAATGCCGGGGTGGCGAGCAAGACCACCACGGTAAAGCGAAGGAGGAAATAGAAAAGTGGACCGCAACACGGGAGACACTATCTCCCACGGAGCACGAGCGAGAGCGGGCAATACTGCAGCCAAAATGACTGCAGGATGCATCAGCATCTCGCACATCAATCTGCAGCACTGCAAAGCGGCGACGGACTTACTCGACCGCCGCATAGTGGGGCAGCAGACAGATATAGTACTCATACAGGAACCCTGGCTAATCAGGGGTCGAGTAGGAGGACTGAACGCGAAACTGGACACGGTAATACACGGGCCCGGTGACCCCGGCCCAAGAGCGTGCGTCTACGCGAGTAAAAGACTAAACGCATTGAGGCTGGGAGAATTCTGCACTAGGGACCTAACAGCTGTCCTAATAGAGTTAAAAATGGGTGGGAACACGGAAAAGATCGTGGTCTGCTCAACATACCTACCATACGACTCTGAGGAGTCCCCCCCAACGAGGGAACTCAGAGTACTGGTGGAGGCATGTAAAAATAGGGGGCTGCAACTGGTGGTGGGATGCGACGCCAATGCCCATCACATCATATGGGGCAGCACCGATATCAACAAGAGAGGGACGAGCTTATTTGAATACCTCTCGACTACGGAACTGGAGATCCTAAATCGAGGCTCCAAGCCCACATTCGTTACCACCAGAAGGCAGGAGGTAATCGATATCACACTGGGCTCCAAGAAGGTGGCTCGGGCTATTAAGGATTGGCAAGTGGCGGAAGAGGTAACTCTCTCAGACCACAGGCTAATCGAATTCAGACTGGCGGGAGACGCGAACCACGAACCCACGGGAGTCTACAGGAACCCCAAGGCCACCGACTGGCAACTGTACAAAGAGGAGCTAGGAAGAAGGCTCGGGGGGACTGCGGACGCCCGAAAACGGGTGGGGGGATCGAGCAGGCGGTTGAGGAACTGCAGGCTGCGATTACCCAAGCGTATGAAACGTCATGCAGAGTAGGCACAGGACCAGAGCCCGGAAGCTGCTAAACAGAGCCATGAGGCTGAACACGAGGATCGAATGGGAAAACTACAGGGAAGCCCATAGATCCTACAAGAAGCTCATCAGAGCATCAAAAAGGAAGACCTGAAGGGAATTCTGCCAAGAAACCGGGGCCCTACCACTAGTGGCCAGGCTTCGAAAGGTCTTCGCATCTGGGCCTTCTGAAAAACTGAACGGACTCAAACTCCCGGACGGCAACAAATTCTATAACACCTGACAGAGGTCCACTTCCCGGGCTCGGGACTCTTTCAGCAGGGGCAGCCCACAGAAGAGCTGGAACCTGAGAAAGAGGGACCGAAGGACTGGGGGATGGCCTCGAGAGTGATAAACCGAGACAGCCCCTACAGCACACTTCGTTGCAGGAACGTTGCACAGCCGTTGCAGTATATTGCAATGTTGCCGTTTGGTTGCAGGTTGCATTGCAATATTCCTACAACATTGTGGAAACATTGCCGTCCAATATTGCAATGGCCACGTTTGTGCAATGTTTCTGGAATATTGCGCACACATTGCCGTGGAATATTGCGCACATACTGCGTTACAATAATCCAGGAATATTGCGCACACATTGCCGTGGAATATTGCAATGGCCGCGTTTGTGCAATGTTTCTGGAATATTGCGCACACATTGCCGTGGAATATTGCAATGGCCGCGTTTGTGCAATGTTTCTGGAATATTGCGCACACATTGCCGTGGAATATTGCGTACATACTGCCGCACAATATTCCCGGAATATTGCGCACACATTGCCGTGGAATATTGCGCACATACTGCAGTACAATACTCCCGGAATACTGCGCACACATTGGCGTGGAATATTGCGCACATACTGCAGTACAATACTCCCGAAATATTGCGCACACATTGCCGTGGAATATGGACTTACATATTTTCACTCCTCGCCTACGCAAAGCGTTCGTGAAATGCAAACACACGGAATACAGTCTTAAATACCACAGGAAACCTCCGGGGGAATATATGCGACCGTGAACAATATCTGACATAAGTAATTAATACAATTACTTAGTTAAAACTATAAAGTTTAAACAAACTCATAAACTATATATAGCAACAAAAGATATTTGTAAAAAAGTGTTTCATGTACCAATCACTGCCACTGTGCCTACTATTGCCATTTAATCTATTGTTCATAACAAAAACGTCCCGCGATGTCGAGTGTAAATTTAGAAGTCCGTATTATTGGCTAACGCTGTAGGAACGGCCCGGTGGGACGTTCAGGCAACATTCGTACATAAAACGGATTGACGCGGAGCGTTCCTGAAATACAAACACGCGGAATATATTCTTAAATACCACAGGAAACCTCTGGGGTAACATAGGCGACCATGGAAAGTATGTAATATTAATAATTAATAACATTACTTAATTATAACTACATACGGTTGAAGCAAAGTGTGAAACTGTAAATAGCGACAAAAGATATTTGTAAAAAAGAAATATTAGATGTCCCCAGTACTGCCAGTGTCTTTACTATTGCCATTTAATCTATTGTTCATAACAAAAACGTCCCGCGATGTCGAGTGTAAATTTAGAAGTCCGTATTATTGGCGAACGCTGTAGGAACGGCCCGGTGGAACGTTCAGGCAACATTCGTACATAAAACGGATTGACGCGGAGCGTTCCTGAAATACAAACACGCGGAATATATTCTTAAATACCACAGGAAACCTCCGGGGTAACATAGGCGACCATGGAAAGTATGTAATATTAATAATTAATAACATTACTTAATTATAACTACATACGGTTGAAGCAAAGTGTGAAACTGTAAACAGCGACAAAGGATATTTGTAAAAAAGAAATATTAGATGTCCCAAGTACCTACTGCAAGTGTCTTTACTATTGCCGTTTAAGACTATATTCCGCGTGTTTGTATTTCAGGAACGCTCCGCGTCAATCCGTTTTATGTACGAATGTTGCCTGAACGTCCCACCGGGCCGTTCCTACAGCGTTCGCCAATAATACGGACTTCTAAATTTACACTCGACATCGCGGGACGTTTTTGTTATAAACAATAGATTAAATGGCAATAGTAGAGACACTGGCAGTACTTGGGACATCTAATATTTCTTTTTTACAAATATCCTTTGTCGCTGTTTACAGTTTCACACTTTGCTTCAACCGTATATAGTTATAATTAACTAATGTTATTAATTATTAATATCACATACTTTCCATGGTCGCCTATGTTCCCCGGAGGTTTCCTGTGGTATTTAAGACTATATTCCGCGTGTTTGTATTTCAGGAACGCTCCGCGTCAATCCGTTTTATGTACGAATGTTGCCTGAACGTCCCACCGGGCCGTTCCTACAGCGTTCGCCAATAATACGGACTTCTAAATTTACACTCGACATCGCGGGACGTTTTTGTTATAAACAATAGATTAAATGGCAATAGTAGAGACACTGGCAGTACTTGGGACATCTAATATTTCTTTTTTACAAATATCCTTTGTCGCTGTTTACAGTTTCACACTTTGCTTCAACCGTATATAGTTATAATTAACTAATGTTATTAATTATTAATATCACATACTTTCCATGGTCGCCTATGTTCCCCGGAGGTTTCCTGTGGTATTTAAGAATATATTCCGCGTGTTTGTATTTCAGGAACGCTCCGCGTCAATCCGTTTTATGTACGAATGTTGCCTGAACGTCCCACCGGGCCGTTCCTACAGCGTTCGCCAATAATACTGACTTCTAAATTTACACTCGACATCGCGGGACGTTTTTGTTATGAACAATAGATTAAATGGCAATAGTAGAGACACTGGCAGTACTTGGGACATCTAATATTTCTTTTTTACAAATATCCTTTGTTGCTATATATAGTTTATGAGTTTCTTGAACTTTATAGTGTTAACTAAGTAATTGTATTAATTACTTATATCACATATGTCGAAAAACGGAATACAGTGTTACATTTCACAGGCATCCTCCGAAGGAATATATGTAAACACGGACAATATGTGATATAAGTAATTAATACAATTAGTTAATTAGCACTATAAGGTTTAAGCAAACTGTTAAACTGTAGACAGCAATAAATGATATTTGCAAAGAAGTCTGAGCAGTGAAATGTAAATCCACAAACCCTAAATACTAGAAAATAAAATAAATGATGTTAAACGATTGTATTAAAAATGCGCTAAAACTAAAAAAAACATTATTTTCTTGTACTGTGCAGGATCTTTCATAACAGAATATGCATCAACTTAATACAACATCAAACGTCGAAATTAATTTGTTGTGAAATATCCGACTCCACGATTAGGGAGATGTAATGGAGTTTGTCAAAACAAATCTTTGTTTTTAAATAATTTGAGTTTAAAATGTTGCACGGTAGGAGTATAAGTTCGAATACGTAAGTAACATTCTCAATCAACAGTTCCAGCTTCAGCGGTATAGTGTTCGTCTACGGTGCTACGGGTCTCGGGTTCGAATCCTCCCTGGGGTAAAATAATTTTCTATTTAATACAGATACACGGACGTTATACTACTATGGTTCTGCCCACATTCATGTCGTCGCCCCCCTCGGAGACACGTCCGATATATATAATTAATAGAATATCGTTATTTTTATTTTTGGCCCTACTGCCCGAAACGTTGCGTAACCTTTCCTCTAAGATCTCCGAAACGTTCCACGAAAAATTCCTCTAAGATCTCCGAAACGTTCCACGAAAAATTCCTGTAAAATCTTCGAAACGTTCCCCGAAAAATTCCTCTAAGATCTCCGAAACGTTCCACGAAAAATTGCTGTAAAATTCCGAAACAAAGTTCCAGAGATATTTTCTGCAATGTTACACAAGGCGGACATAGAAATTTGCTTGAAACGTTTCGGGAACATTTTGAGCAATGTTCCAAATGTTGCAGCGCGACGTCCCTGAGACGTTCCTGCAACAATGTGTGCTGTAGGGGAGGATCAGATGGGCCATAAACTCTTTTAAAAGATTTAAGAGTCCGGGAGTAGACGGGATCTTCCCCGCTCTTCTGCAGGAAGGTGGAGAGGACCTGATAAAACGACTAGACCTTATCTTTAAATCCTGTCTTGCCCTGGGGTATATACCCAAAACATGGAGAACGGCTAGAGTCGTATTCATACCCAAACCTGGGAAGAAGGACTACGACTCTGCCAAATCCTTCAGGCCTATCTGCCTGACGGCCTTCCTTCTGAAGACGCTGGAAAGGCTGGTGGATAGACACATCAGGGAACATGCGCTGGTGGAAGACCAGTACAAATCTCCCAACACGCGTATCAGGCCGGCAGATCCGTGGAGACGGCGCTCCACCACCTGGTAGGGGTGGTAGAAGGGGGCCTGGAGCGGAAACAGTCGATCCTGAGAGTATTCTTGGACATCGAAGGAGCGTTTGACAACACATCCTTAGATGCCATAAGCAGGGCCCTAGACAGCTTCAAGGTCGAAGACTCGATCAGAAGGTGGATCCGCAACATGCTGCGGACTAGAGCCGTGATGGCCAGCTGGGAAGGGACCACGATAAGGGCTCGGGCCGACAGGGGCTGCCCGCAGGGGGGAGATCTCTCCCCACTGCTGTGGACCCTGGTGGTGGACGAGCTACTGCGTGGGCTCGGAGAAGAAGGTGTAATAGTACAGGGCTATGCTGACGACATAGTGATCGCAGTCAGAGGCACGAGCCCGACGTGCATGGCCAGGAGAATGCAGAAGGCGCTCACACTGGTTCAGGAATGGTGCCAAAACCAAAACCTAAGGGTAAATCCGGGCAAGACGGAGATGGTACTGTTCACGAGGATGCGGAACCTAAAGTTTAAGGCCCCCTCAATCTTCGGAGCGGAGCTCCACACTTCCACATGGGGGTTAAAACCATGGGTGGTCAAATGGATCTATACAGCCATCCTGCAACCCCAACTGATATACGCCTCAGTGGTATGGTGGACCTCCATGAGGAGGGACACCCACAGGAGGACATTGAGCAAGGTGTATCGCTTGGCACTGCTGGGAATGACGGGTGCGTTCCCCACCACGCCTACCCTGGCGATGGGAGTCTTGCTGGAACTGGCGCCACCGCATTTGGCGGCGGAAGCCGGGGCTAGGAAGGCTGCCCTGAGGATACACTTCGCGGGAAGATGGAAAGGCGCGAGGAACGGGCACGCGGCGATCCTACAGGACATAAGGGACTCGCATGAGGCCCTGGACTGCGGGGGAGACCAATGTGACCCAGCCTACCGCTTCAAATACAACTTCGTCGTTCGCTTCCCAAGTAGGAAGGACTGGGAGGAGAGCAAGAAGGAGTTACTCTCTCCGGGGGGCTCACCTGGTATACAGATGGCTCCAAAACCAAAACCGGAACCGGAGCCGGGATATTGGGGGAGAGGCCCAGGGTAGAAAGATCCATCGCGCTGGGCCCACACGTATCGGTTTTTCAGGCGGAGGTGCAGGCTATCAGGACCTGTGCCAGATTGAATCTGGACAGGGTCTATGAGGGCAAGCACATCTATATCTGTAGCGACAGTCGGGCCGCACTTGGATCCCTATACAATACAGTGGTGAGATCCAGTCTGGTACTAGACTGCGTGGACACACTGACGCAATTGGCTAATAACAACCGTGTCAGTCTACTATGGGTTCCGGGGCACGCCGGAATCAAGGGAAACGAAGGGGCAAACGACAGGGCCCGAGAAGGGGCACGTAAACCGAATCGGGACCCGTCCTGCACCTTAGGTGTGTCCATGGGGACTGTGAAGGAGTGGACGAGGTGCTGGATCAGACAGCAACTCGAACAACTCTGGGAGCGGACCCAAAAGATGGGACACGCGAAGGCTCTGCTGAAGCGGCCTTCGAAAAAGATAGGGGCGGCACTCAGCCGCCTGGATAGGTCGCAGTTGCGACTGCTCGTGGGGATGGTCACAGGACACTGGTACACGAGGAAGCACCTGGCGCGCCTTGGGATCGTGCAGGGACCAAGGTGCCAGTGGTGCGGGGTGGACGACGAAACGCCGCTTCACCTTATGACGCAGTGCGAGGGCATGGTAGCCCAGAGACAGCTATTGCCGGGAGCTGCTGTCCGCACGGCGAACCTGGAGGACATGACCGTGAGCGGGCTTCTCGAGTTCGCACGAGAGGCCGGACTAGCGGCAAGCCCTCTAAATTAGGACTGCCCGCAAGGGCTCGGGCACAATGGTCCAATAGGACTGAGTGCCCGGTAAATGCCCAATTTAAAAAAAAATATATTAATTAATCTTCTAGACCCCCCATGCGAGCTGGTCGAATGTGTAATTATTGGACAGCAGATCCGAAATCAAATTTCATTTTTTTTTATAAACTATATGAGTGTAGTTTCCGTTGTGCGTACCGATTTCTTAACCAAATTATTTTTGTAAAAATGGTGCGCTTTAGAAGAAAATTTTCGAAAATCCGCGAATAAGATGGACAGTTTTTCGAGCGTATTTAAAAAAATTGGTTTTCAATCAAAGAATCCGTACGCACAACGGAAACTATTCTCATATAGTTTATAAAAAAAAAAGATATTTAATTTCGGACCTGCTGTTCCATAGTTACACATTCGATCAGCTCGCGTGGGACCCATCATGAACGAATGGGTGGGGCGTTGGTACGGCAGGCTCAATTATCTGTGTCGCATAGGGCGGGAGGAGTCGTCGCAGTGTTTCAGCTGCGACTCGGGCGATGAGGACACGGCCGACCACACGCTGGCGGTTTGCCGGTCGTGGTCGGACGAGCGGCGTATCCTCGAGTCGCGGCTGGGTCCCGATCTCTCGCTACCGACGGTCGTGCGTCGGATGGCGGGAGATCGGGAGTGCTGGAAGGCCGTCTCCGCATTTGTGGAGGCGGTAATGTTGAAGAAGGAGGAGGCGGAGCGGGACAGGATCCGCACCGGGTATCCGTCCCGCGTAGCCGCCCCTCAGATATCCGGTAGGATCGGGAGGAGGAGATGACCCGGGGCCGGGGGAGGTAGGGCGGTGACGTAATTTAGTGCGTCACCCCCGCTCCCCGTCGGCATCAACCCCGGGTCGGAGGCGCCCTTTTCAGGGCGCCTCGGGAAGGAGGCGGCCTTAGCCGCGAGTTGCCGTCGGCGTCGCGTCGTGGTAGGGCGCGACGCGCGACGGCGGAGTTACGAACAGGGGGGGTCCTCGTGCCAGAGGGCCCCCCGGGGAGCAGCCGACCATCTGCTGCTCCCCCGGGAGCCGCGCCATTGGCGCCGTTTTTAGCGCGCTCCCGAGGAAGGCGGTCGAGCAGGTAAAGGGTGAGTGCGGCGGTCAATTGACCATATGACCAAGTGCCGCCTCCCCGCCCGGCCGCGACCCTTCGGGCCGCGTCCGGGTCACTGCTCGACCGCGGGGGGTCGCGGGGTGGAGGTGCCGGGGGGCACGCTCACCCCTCCACCACATCGTGCGACCCCCCCAGAAGTGGCGACGCGGCCGCGTGGTCCGTCTCGCGTCGCCGGAGTTTTGGGAAGACCCCGCGCGTTGCCGCGCGGAGCCAGCATTTGCGCTGAGGGGGGGGGGGGGGGCAAGCGAATGTATCGCTAGTTTGCTCTCGCAGAAGTCCTCCCCCTCGAGCGTGCGACTCCGCGCCCGAGGACGACCACCGTGGAGTTTTAGTGGGTGCAAGCCCCACATAACCCCGTCCCTCCCCCGGGGGGCGGGGTATCCGTTAGGGATTTCTCCACGATAAAAAAAAACAAAAAAAAAAAGCTCGCGTGGGAAGATCTAGAAGATTAATTAATATATCAAAATTTATGCATGTTTTCTATTTATTTTTTTGTATAGTCTCTTAAGGCAGCGTACTAAAGATAGATAATAAAAATTTTCTATGAAAACTGTAAATTATTCCTGAAAAAAAATTCTTAAAAATGGCTTACATTTCCGGCCGTCACAGTGGTGTTCCCCCTTAAAAGCAGTGTTCAAGTAATGTCAATCACAGGATGCATTGAAGCAATGAAAAATTATTTACAATACTCAAGTACTTCTCTGCAGTTAATCCATAACTTCATATGGCTGCAACGCAGTAAGACAAACTAGCTGCTCAATATAAAAATAATGAATGTAAATTTAAATTTTTCACTTTATGATACAACTAGAACATTTATTATTCTTACGTGACCGGAAAACGTACCATATTATTTAATGCCGATGGGTCCTGCAATTTTAAATCTAAATTGTACAGATCCTCTTCGGTTTTCACCGGCAGGGAGAATGGGCATTCATCGAAAAATCGGTCGCAATTATCAATATAATCGGTTCTGGTGGATATTTTTTCCTCGATTCTTTGCAATCGTTTTGACAAATCTCTGATGCCCTCAGATGTTTTCTTGCCGTGCCCTACCATAAATTCCTGGAAATCTGAATAAAGATAAAAGAGCTTAATTAACATATATATGATTTGTTAATAATAATCAGATTTAGTCAATATTTTACCAAATGTTGCGGTGGATTCTATATTCGGCTGGTTCGACGATGCCGTTAATTGGTGCCGTACGGGGTCTGGTGCAATTTGTATAGAATTGGTATCCTCTAATACCGGTAAAATTTGAAATTGATTCAAATTGGTGGATCGATTTTTCGTCGTCCTTAACGGCGTGTACGAACATGCAGGCGCTAGATTGAAACCCAATTCATCATACAATTATTATCACCATGCTCCGACCAATGTTCATGCGGGTGTCCTAAATAATGACTACATTTTTTAAATGACGAAAAACAAGGACAGTATAGCATGTTCCGTTAAGTCCCACAATTTTAGGACACCCTGTATATTACTTCATTTTTCTTTTCATAATAAATAATGACTGGAGAATATAAAAATACCGTTTTCTGAATACACTTCAGGAACATCACAGGTTTTGCTGTTCTTCTTCTTCTTTTTCTTCAACGGCGGTTCGCCGGTCGCCATTTCAACATCGCGGTTATTTCTCCGCCGCTCTATACGCTCTTTTCGTTGTGCTCTTTCGTCCATCACGTCTGAATCCAGAATGGTGGAGGTGTCCATTGTATTATCCCGCAGTTCCACCGCTCGCTTATACGTATCTGACACAGATAATTCATTAGTACATAATACATTAAGTTATCCAAATTGAGGTTCAATTGAAGACTCGGATGCAATAAGGGGGCTAGCGCTCGAAAATGGGAAAATTTACCTGCTGAGCCAAACCACTTGTGTTCGCGAGTAGATGTTATTTCGCGAGCCGGGGTTTTAGGTTAGGGTGGCGAAGTGAATTCAAAGCACAGCAATTCAGCGTTGAAGGCGTCGTTTATTCAAGGTCTAATTTGTTGAGCGAATTAACACGCGTGGTGAGCTGAGAACGCTTTACATGCGCGATGAGATCGTGAGAATGAGATATTGTAGCGCGTTTGTACAGAACAATGAGCACGTGCTCGATACGTCTGATTCAGTGTGCGTTACGAACAAGAATGCCCAATGGCCCGAAGCTAGCTTCCGCCTTGGTGTCTTCCAGAAGCTTCTGGAAGACGCGCCAAGCGGAAGTGAGCTTTGATTGGGTGAGCGCGCGGACGGCTGGTCCGATTGGATGAGCGCGCCGACGGCCAGATCTGATTCGGCCATCGATCGTAGATCTGCCGTCGTGTTCCGCTGCCCGTGAGGTGCTGCGGTGAGATGAGAGCGGTGGTAATGGGAACTATTGCTCGAATCGCAAACATTCTCCCGCCATCAACAGCTTCCAGAAGATGTTGATGATGAGCCTGAAACATTCAAAGGTGCCAATTTTGCAATTGGTCTTTTTAGAACGGTGGTGGCGGTCTTGAGCGTTGCGACCCTGGTGAGTCCGTCCTTCCCTGGGTGAGTGGTGAGAACCCGAGCAAGTGGCCACTTGCTCGGTGGAACGCGCTCATCAGTGATGAGCACCAGGGAACCGATTTTGATGTCGTTGGACGGGTGGAGCCACTTTGAGATTGAGAGTTGACGTTGTAGATATTGTGATGACCATTGGGTCCAGAATCGCTGCGCCTTCTGTTGAATGAGCTGCCACCTCGCTGATGGTGAGATTGTTGAGTGTTCTGCTGATGGTTCGGGCAGCGTTGATAGTGGCTGTCCGATGAGGAAGTGAGCAGGGGTGAGTGGCGAGACATCTTCGGAGTCGTCGCTGAGTGGCTCTAGCGGTCGTGAGTTGAGCATCGCTTCAATCTGTGTGAGAAGAGTGCTAAATTCCTCGTAGGTGAGTACAGTATCACTTACGGTGCGCCTGAGGTGATGTTTGATCGATTTCACGACCGCCTCCCACTTTCCACCCATGTGAGGTGCGGCAGGGGGGTTGAAGAGCCATTTGGTGTTGTCATTGACAAAGAGCTGTGACACAGAGTGATGTTCCTTCGTGCCTTGAGTGAATAGCCTCTTGAGCGCGGCATCTGCACCAATGAAGTTGGTGCCGCAGTCAGAATGGAGTGATTGAGGTATTCCTCTCCTTGAGATGAATCTGCGGTACGTCGCGATGAATCCTTCTGTCGAGTAGTCAGTCACCAACTCTAGATGAACTGCTGAGGTGGTGAGACAGGTGAAAACGCAAATCCAGCCTTTGTGAGTTTTGGAGCCTCGCCCCTTCCATGCTTTGAGTGAAATTGGTCCGGCGTAGTCCAGTCCAGTGCGGGTGAACGGCTGTGAGAGTGTGACTCGCGCAAGAGGTAGTTGGCCCATCAGCTGATGGGCACGGATCCCCCTTTGCCGAGCACACACCACACAGCGAAGAACGTGAGTTTTGACTGGAGCTCTGCCTCCGAGAATCCAATACCGTTGGCGGATGTGAGAGAGCGTGAGCTGGGTCCCTCCATGAAGGGTGGTTTTGTGAGCATTATCTATGATCAGATGAGAGAGGCGTGAATTGCGAGGTAGAATCACAGGATGCTTACTTCCGTAATCCATGTGAGCGTTGTTGAGTCGGCCTCCAACTCGAATCACTCCTTGCTCATCGACAAACGCCGTGAGTCGATTGAAGGCGTGAGATGATGGCAACTTGGAATTGAGACTGAGTGTTTTGAGCTCCTGGTTGAAGTAGAGAGCTTGCGTTGCCTTAATCCAGAAGATTCTAGCTCTCTCCAGGTCCTCTGGTGAGTGTGAGATGATTGGCAATGAGATCGGAGCTCTCCTTAGCTTGTCAAGAATTCTGAAACAAACTGAGGTGATGCGAATGAGTTTGTTGAGAGAAGAATATCTGTAAATGAGATCCCAGTGATATTCGATCTTTTGAACGTTGAGTAGAGTTGAAACTCCCGGACGAGCCTCCTGTGCACTGGAGTCGTCCTTCAATTCTGGTTGAGATGGCCATGAGTCACTGGGCTGAGTGAGCCATGGTGGTCCCGTCCACCACAGCTTGTGTTGTTCAAGCTGAGATGTGGTCACGCCTCGAGAGGCGCAGTCCGCTGGATTTGAGGTTCCTGGAACGTGTCTCCATTGTGCATGTTGGGTGAGCTCTTGAATCTGGGAGACACGATTCCTCACATAGTCCTTCCAGCGTGATGCATGAGATTTGATCCATATGAGTGTCACTTGAGAGTCCGTTCACAGGTGAGTAGCAGCTACATTGAGCTTGAGAGTTGCTTGAACATATTTTGTGAGCTTTGCAAGCATCAATGATGCCGTAAGCTCGAGCCTCGGGATGGTGAGCTTTTTGAGTGGTGCTACCTTTGTTTTGGAGCACACTAGTGTCGACACCTTGTGATTTGTGGACGGTGAAAAGACGGTAATATAAACTACCGCCGCCATGGCGAGTTGAGAAGCATCAGAGAAACCATGTAATTCCACTGTTGAGTAGCTGTAGGTGGTGAACCACCTAGGAACTGAGAGCCTGGCCAGGCATTGAAGATTTTCTCTGATGGTGAGCCATTTTGACGTGACCTGGGATGGCAGTGGATCATCCCAGCTGAGCTTGTGCAGCCATAATTCTTGTAAAAGCACCTTTGCTTGAATGATGACTGGTGACAAAAAGCCGAGTGGATCAAATATCTGAGCTACTTCTGAGAGAATGAGGCGTTTGGTGAATTTTGAGCTCGTTGCCGGTTTGGCTGAGAATGAAAAGCTATCCTTGAGCACGTTCCAATGTAATCCGAGAACTTTGGTTTTGCAGTCGTCTAGTGAAAGTATTGAGCCGAGAGCTCTCTGAGTAGGGGAAATTGAATCAAGCAACGGAGGGTGAGTTGCATGCCATTTGGCAAGTGGAAAGCCTCCCGCGTTGCACAGGTTTTGTAACTGTTGAGCGATTTCAATGAGTTTCTCACCTGTGTCGGCTCCGCCGAATATGTCGTCGACGTATCTGAGTGAGCGATGGCACTGCCAGTGGGAAGCGATGGCCTTCGTCTTCCACAAGTTGAAGTAGAGCCCTGACAGCCATGAATGGAGCAGCCTTCAATCCGTATGTGACGGTGGTGAGCTTGTATGGCACCTCCTTCTGATTGCCGTCGAACCACAGCACCCTTTGCAGGTCCTGATCGGCTTCATGCACCTGGACTTGACGATACATCTTCGTCACGTCCGTGGCAAATATGAATTTGTGCTGACGTATCCACAGCAGCACGTCGGTGACATTGAGCAGGAGATTTTTGCCGGTGTGCATGAGATCGTTGATTGAGTGTCCGGAGCCCGAGGGGCTTGAGCCATTGAAGACGACCCTGAGCTTTGTTGACTGGCTGTCGGGCTTGAGCACTCCATGGTGTGGCAAATAGAAAATGGAATGAGAATTAGGAGAGATTGATGGTGCTCTTACCATGTGCTGGAGATCTTTGTACTCGTTCATGAACCCTTCATAGAGTTCACGAAGTCCAGCATCTTTCTTGAGTCTGTTGCGTGTACGCATCAAGCATGCGTGAGCCGTGTTGTATGAATTGCCCAGGAGCTTTGGAGATAATTTGAGCGGGATGCGGACGATGTATCTGCCTGTTGAGTCACGTGAGTGAGTCGCTCGAAAGTGCTCCTCGCACTCCTCTTCTTCATGCGTGAGCTGAGTGGGGGTATCACCGGGAAGCTCTTCTTGAATCCAAAACCTCGTCAGCATTTCTTGGAGATCATTGTTGCTATGCTGTACCACAGCCGAGTGATGAGATGTTGCAATCTGTGAATTGTGAATGGTGATTGGTCCAAGAATGAGCCACCCAAACATTGAAAATTGGGCAATTGGCATTGACGGGTCTGCCTTGATGAGGTTAGGTTTGATAATCTGTCCGTATGTGTCTGCGCCGATAACCATGTCAATAGGTCTTGGCGTGAGGAAGTCGGAATCAGCCAGCTTGAGGCCGTCGAGATGTGGCCACTCCTGACGAGGCGCTTCAACGGATGGCAAATTGGAGGTTAATGCCTTGAGTACATGAGCTTGAACATGTATCGTTGTTGAATCGTAATTCGAGCGCAGTGTGAGCAGTGCGATTCCTCTCGTTTGGAGAGAGCTGGCGCCTCCAAGGCCAGTGATTGAAATGGATGATTGCACACGTGGAATGTTGAGCTGGCTGATGACCTCCTCCTTAACAAAGGTGAGCTCGGAGCCTGAGTCGATGAGAAGCCGAACTGGAGAGGATGATACTGGAGTGATGAGCTGAGCGTTGGCCGTGGCCAAGAGTGACATGGTTGAGAATGATGTGCGAACAGCTAGCGGGTAACGTGGAAAACCTTTTGAGCGTGAGCTTTGAGACTGATGTGTTGAGCTTGAGCGGGGTGCGACGACTGCACCAATTTCTCATTGAGCTGAGCCTTGAGATGAGGATTGAGCTGGAGCGGAGGTTTGAGATGGTTGAGCTGGGGTCCCCTTCAAGTGCAGCATCGTGTGATGCCGAGCCCCACACGTCTTACACTTGAGGGGCGATTTGCACACTTCTGTATTGTGTCTTCCACAACAGTTGCGACACAGCTCATATCTGGTAATGAATTTGCGCCTTGCTTCCACCGACATTTCGCGGAACTCCGGACACATCACCACGAAATGCGGTCCGTAGCAGCAATCGCACGGGTAACTGTTCGCTGAGATGACAGACGGTGAGCGTTTCTGAGACTGTGTCGCTGCGTGAGAGGTGGCTGAGCGTTGAGATGGGCGACTGGGTGCAGCAGAGGGAGGTTGAGCCTTTTTCTGTTGAGCTGGTTTTTGAGCAGAGGCCTCCAGTTGCTCTAACGCGACAATCTTGTTGTCAATGAAGGCTTCTAGTCGCTCATACCTTGGATACTCGTTTGCAGAGCCCACCGAGGTTTCCCACGCCTCTCGGGTGTGCTTGTCGAGACAGTTGGTTGCGAGATGCACAAGAAGGCAATTGTGCATGTCCTCTGCGGCACCCAGCGCCTTGAGCGTCTTGTTGGCCTCGGTGATGGACGATCTCAGGTCATCCAGGGCTGTTGAGCTGCGAGTGGATATATGGGGCAGGCTGAACAATTTGTTCAGCTGCTCCTGGATGAGAACACGCTTGTTTGAGAAGCGCTTTGAGAGATATTCCCAGCAGGCTTGAAACGAAGCGCCAGTGAGCGGGTAGGCACTTACGTGCCTCGCTGGCTCGCCAGTCACACTGGATCGCAGATAGTGCAACCTGTCGATGTCCATGAGCTGAGTATCCTGGATAATGAGCGAGGTGAAAAGTTCGCTGTACGCTGGCCAATCCACGTAGCTGCCTGAGAAGGTCGGCAGTGCAATCTCTGGCAGCTTCGACGCTCGAGATTGTGGTTGAGCGGGTGAGACGGCGACCTTAGATTGCGCGATCGCCTCCACGTCTTCACGGAGACGATTGAGCCTGAGCTTTATTTTGAGGTGGAGCTGCCTCTCCTTGTTGACCAGCTCTGACTTGAAATATGAGTGATCGAGACATTTCACCGGCCAGGTGATCTCGAAGTAGGCATGCTCCCTAATGAAGGCCTGGTGCAGATCCTCCACATGCGAGCCAAGCAGCCGCACCTCGTCGAGAGATGTCAGGTGAGCAAGAGTGGGTATTTGAGCTTGGAAATCCTCAAGTGATTGAAAGCGACCGACCTGAGTTTTTGCCTTTATGATGAGCTCTGCCGGAATGAGTGACGGTGATGTGGCCCTCGTTCGACCCGCAGCGGCCGTTTCTGAAGTCCCCGTTGACTCGTCGGGGATGGTGAGCGTGAGCACCGACGGCGTGGGCGTCGGCGTGGGCGTCGTTGGCCTGGACGACGCCGATGAGGTGGTCGATTTATCTTCCATCTCTGAGCGATGAGTGGTGAGCTTGCGCACTTTCACTGCACTTTGAAGCACTTCAAATCCGGCTCGAAGAACCAAAATGTTCGCGAGTAGATGTTATTTCGCGAGCCGGGGTTTTAGGTTAGGGTGGCGAAGTGAATTCAAAGCACAGCAATTTAGCGTTGAAGGCGTCGTTTATTCAAGGTCTAATTTGTTGAGCGAATTAACACGCGTGGTGAGCTGAGAACGCTTTACATGCGCGATGAGATCGTGAGAATGAGATATTGTAGCGCGTTTGTACAGAACAATGAGCACGTGCTCGATACGTCTGATTCAGTGTGCGTTACGAACAAGAATGCCCAATGGCCCGAAGCTAGCTTCCGCCTTGGTGTCTTCCAGAAGCTTCTGGAAGACGCGCCAAGCGGAAGTGAGCTTTGATTGGGTGAGCGCGCGGACGGCTGGTCCGATTGGATGAGCGCGCCGACGGCCAGATCTGATTCGGCCATCGATCGTAGATCTGCCGTCGTGTTCCGCTGCCCGTGAGGTGCTGCGGTGAGATGAGAGCGGTGGTAATGGGAACTATTGCTCGAATCGCAAACAACTTGATAATATCGCAAATGACCCACTGCTGGTGGTCGTCATTCACTGGTGGAGGATCACCTTGTATTATCAGTTTGTTTAGTTTATAAAAATTCTTGATAGATCTTGGCCAAGCACTTTGACTTCTGTCAGCGTTCATCCAACATGATGGAATTAATTGCACTCCATCGCCGAACTCCACAATGGAATATTTTTTTACCATTTTTTTTTTACTAAAAAATAATTGAGAATTTATTAAATAAATTACACTGTACTTAATACTGAATATTGCAGTATGACAGGTTTGTCTTTACCCTGATGTTACTCGTACTTACCGATGATGGAAGTCGCTGTTTACTTTACACACAACACTAACACGCGAAAATGTAAGATCAATGAAAAAAATACAAAAAAGACACGAACCTTAAAGAGTATAAAGAAAAATGAAATATATTTTAAACCACACACTAACACACTAACTATAAGATATTAAAAAGTATAAAAAAAATGAAATATATTTTAAACCACACACTAACCATAAGATATTAAAAAGTATAAAAAAAATGAAATATATGCGCTAGGTAAGTATCTTCGGCGCGGAGCGCTCGCGCCGTCTCTCGGATTTTTTTTTAAATATTGGGAGTATACGGGCGGCAACTTTTTAAGATTCAAACGTGAAATATGCGTTTTGTAATTTGTTGTTTAACGGGTTGTACGTGGTTACGGGTATAAAATAATGATCGTAATAAAAAAAGCTGGATTTAAAGAAGTCAATACCAGTGTATATCGACAAAAAAGTTGGTCAAAAGACCTAAAATTATTACAAAGTTTTCATGTAAGTGAAGTTCGAGAGGAAATCGATGAAAATAAGAATCATCATATAATTTCAAACATTTAAAACTTCTGCTAATTTCACCCTCATTCCTTTCCCTACTATATTCAACCATGTCATACATTCGATTAATCATCCCACTTTTCAAACAAGTGACCACGAGGCGGCGCTTTCCGCGGTACTTACCTAGCCCATATGTGTAAGAGAAACTTGGAAATAACGGATGAACGATAAATTGAAACTATGCAACTCGCAGTATTGTAAGAGAAACTCGGAAATAACGGATGAACAATGAATTGAAACTATGCAACTCGCAGTTTATATAATAGAGGTTTATTCGTTTGCTTGCCGTGATAACATGAAAATCTGTTGCTGGTGAAGAACAAACAATCTGAATTCGCCTCGCTTTCTTCGAGAATCTCTTGTTCATATCGAGCTGTCCAAGGCCCACGTGACCGTCGGCAAGAGCGGTACAAAAAAGTACAAAAAATTTTGATTTTACTGCGCGCACTACTTTTCAATTCTTAACGTGCATTGTCCAGTTCGACCATTGCGTTTCAACATCTGGTAAGTATCACTGATGGTAGATCGTCTGAAGCTATGTATATACTTTTTAATAAATTGTTATAATTATTTTTTATTCCTGTATGTTCCGCCATAATTCCCTACTATTGCCATTTAATTGATTATATGTAGATAATAAAAACGTCGAGTGCAAATATGTAAGTCCATAATTCTGTGATCGTGGTTGCAGGAACGACCCGCATAGGTAATGAGTCCATCGTTTGTTGCCGTATATAGTCTATGAGTTTGTTTAAACTATTATATTGTTAAATAAATAATTGTATTAATTATTTGTGTCAGATAGTATCCACGTTCGCATATATTCCCTCGGTGGTGACCTGTGGAATATTAGATGGTATTCTGCGTGTTTAGATTTCGGAATCGTTCCGCGTATTTCCGGATTCATTGCGGATCGTCGCAGGAACGGCGCTCATATATTACGAGTGCAATGTTGCACCGTATTTTGAGGTCGACGTTGCAGGAACGTTCCACGTGGGTTGTATCGCAATATATGCGCAATATTGCACGGCAATCCCAGATAGCACTCGACGTCTATGAGCCGTCTTTAAGACGTCTGTTTCAGACATTCAAGACGTCTTAAAGACGTCTATAGACAATTTGAATGTCCTGAGTCAGTAAACCGTGCGTCTTTAAGACGTCTCTTGAACAATTTGTAGACGTCTTTGTAAGACGTCTTTGAGACGTCTTATAAACGCCCTGTAGACGTCTTTTAAACGTCGCGTAGACGTCCATTTCAAATTTTCAAGACGTCTTAAAGACGTCCATTTCAGACTTCCACGACGCCTCAAAGACGTCTTCGTAAGGTCTTGATTAGGCCTACTGCAGCTCTTTAAAGAGATATTAGAGATATTAAGCGTGACTTCATTCGTGTTTATTGATTCGTGTTAATGAAATTAAGTATTTTGAAAAAAGAAGCCCGTCGAGTAGCTGCTCTTGTCCTCATTTGAGAGAGTCAACTTTCATGCTGCTCAATATTTTCGTTTCTTCATAAAAAAGAAGAACGTCTTGCAATAGCGAATGATCGAGACAGTTTTTGGCATATTCAAGTTCAAGTCGAAAATATAAATTTCCTTCTGCAAAAAACGCCGGTACAAGAGAGTGACGGTATATGATCTGCCCGGCTCTCTTATAGGCATGACTGCTGTAACCCACCTGCGAGAAGCGCTCGGCACGGTCGCCCCCTGGCGGTCGCGTACTATCCATGCGTCTTTAAGACATCTAAACGAAGTCGTTTAAAAAACGTCTTGGCATGGACGTCTTAGAGACGTCCTAAACACTTACTCGGAAAGACGCCTTAGAAATGTCTCCGCACAGACGTCTTAAAGATGTCTTAAGGGGTTAGGACACAGTAACGAGCCAAGAAAGCAGACGATTTTTAGACGACGATCATAAGAAAAGTAAACAATCGATTAATATAAGGTTTTGTGTTTTAGTTCACTATATTATGAACTATAAGAAAAGCATATAATATTTACAAAATAGCATTTGTACGCCGTGCATTTAAAATGTCCATTTTTTTTCGGATGACCAACTGGTGGGCCGGATTCCGGCAAATCGGATGAACAGTAACAAAAACCCCAAAAATGTCATAAACTATAATATATTTCCTAGGCATTGACGATCCAACATTTTGAATTTTTTTATTATAGATATTTATTTATATATATATATATATATATACAAAATATAAACAAAAACATCACACACTTTTGTCGAAATTTGATCATTATTTTTCAAACATCGACCATTTTGTAAATTTTCGCAAAAATTGAAATGTTGGATCGTCAATGCCTAGGAAATATATTATAGTTTATGACACTTTTGGGGTTTTTGTTACAGTTCATCCGATTTTCCGGAATCCGGCCCACCAATTGGTCATCCGGAAAAAAGGACATTTTAAATGGAGACATTGTACGGCGTACAATTTTTATTTTGTAAATATTATATGCTTTTCTTATAGTTCATAATATAGTGAACTAAAACACAAAACCTTATAATAATCGATTGTTTACTTTTGTTATTATCGTCGTTTAAAAATCGTCTGCTTTCTTGGCCCGTTACTGTGTCCTAACCCCTTAATATGGTCTAAGACGTTCAAACCAAAAACAGACGTAAAATGGACGTCTAGAAGACGTCGTGTGCTATCTGGGTAATAATACAAATAAAACTAATTGGTATTAAGTAAACGAAATAAATTGTTATTGAGTTTGATTATATTCTGAAAACCACTTACATACTTCCTTAAAACATTAAACCGTACCAATACGATTTGGACGTAACAAAAAGACGTTTGAAACACGTCTCAATACAGTCGTTTAAAAGACGTCCTGTTACAGACGCCTTAAAGACGTCTGTAGACAGACGGCTTAGAAATGTCTCCGCGCAGACTTCTTAAAGACGTCTCAACACAGTCGTTTAAAAGACGTCCTGGTACAGACACCTTAAAGACGTCTCAACACAGTCTTTTAAAAGACGTCCTGTTACACACGCTTTAAAGACGTCTTAAAGACGTCTGTAGACAGACGTCTTAGAAATGTCTCCGCGCAGACATCTTAAAGATGTCTCAACACAGTCGTTTAAAAGACGTCCTGGTACAGACACCTTAAAGACGTCTCAACACAGTCGTTTAAAAGACGTCCTGGTACAGACATCTTAAAGACGTCTCAACACAGTCGTTTAAAAGACGTCCTGTTACAGACGCCTTAAAGACGTCTTAAAGACGTCTGTAGATAGACGTCTTAGAAATGTCTCCGCGCAGACTCCGTCTCAACTAAGGCTGTTCGAGTACTCGTAAAAAGCGAGCCGAGCCGAGCCGAGTACCCGTAAAAACCGAGTGGCTCGAAAGAACCGAGCGGCTCGGTAAAACCGAGTAACTCGAATTTTTTCGAGCGGCCCGAAACAACCGAGAAGCTCGAATTTTTTCGAGCGGCTCGAATATACATGGAGCTGATCGAAATTTTCGAGCAGACCGACTGTGTCGAGTAGCTTGAAGCTTGAAGCTTGAACGTTTCGGGCAATACGAATGTTTCGATAATTATTATTATTATTATTATTATTGTAAACGGGTAAAACCCTTTGGAAGCTGAAGATTCATGGCAAGGAGCAAATATACATGTAAACTTTACAAATAATTAAAATTAAAATTAAAATTAAAGTTGAGTAACCAAGTTAACAACTAATCGCTGTGAGTACTTACTATTAACGTATCACGTTAAGTGACCTATACTACACGCTCATACAAAAGTAATCGGAGGCCACTGAGAGAAACACGAAACAAATCAATGTCCGGGAATCATTGGTTGGCACAGCTCATGGCTCTACTTAAGGGATCAGACGTATAATTCCGGTAAGCTGGTTCACCACTCACAAAAAGTGGCCTGGGTCGCAGAGCTCGTTCAGAAGCACGAAATCGCAATGTCGCAACAAGCTCAGTACAATTCACAAGACCATGTATGACTTTATAAAGGAAAATTAGGTCCGCAGACTGTCTCCTATCGCTAAGGGTGGCAATACCGAGTAGTCGTAAGGCCGGGCCATAGTCATGGTCACTAAAATGCATCGGCGTACCCAAAGCCCTAGAGGCAATTCTCAAGAACCTATGCTGCACCCTCTCGATCAAGCTGATATAGTGCTTATGTTTGGGATTCCAGATGACAGAAGCATATTCAAGCCGCGGCCTTACGAGAGCTGCATACAAAAGCCTCCACGACTTAAGCCTTCTGAAATGTTTTGCGTATCTAGCTACAAAACCAAGGATTCGCATTAATTTTAGGTTACGTTTATCTACTGGAATGTAAATAATGGTTCTCAATAGGTAATGTGAATAATTAAAATGTAAGCTGTAAATGGAAATATTCTGTAACTTTTGAAAATAAGTACTAAATTCAAATCTTTCTTTTTTTCATCTTTTTCGTGAATTTATAAACGTATTCATACACTTCTCTTTATGTTATCTTTCTATTCTTCTAACTTTTATCTTTTTTCTTACTTTTTTACCTTATTCGTATGGGTTTTACTTCTGCCGCGCCATTGTTAACCCTGTAGGGACGAGTGGGCCTCCAGAGTCCCATTCAGAATAACACATTTTTATTTACGTTCCATCAATAAGATCGAGATTTGATAGGTATAGTGACCTTTAGTAGGCAGAGAAGAAACTGTTGTACCATCAGAACCCGAAATGAAACTTTTTTTTGTTATAAACAAATTAAAAAAAAAATTAAAAAAAATTTAACGAGTAGCTTCCAAATCCGAAGTATAAAATAGACTATTTTAACGCTCAAAAAAATTCTACGTTATGTTTAAAACATCCCCGTCCCTAGAGGGTTAACACAGGGTGTTACCCGCTCATAAATAAATAAATGAATAAATAATTCAATAAATATAAATAAGCGTAATTACAAAGAATCGTGAAGTACTTGTAAACATTTGAATATGTACACCTTGCATTATTAATTTTTCAATTTCTCATTTTTTATTTAATTAAATAAAATTTTTATTTATATTTATTTAATTATTTATTCATTTATTTATTTATGAGCGGGTAACGCCCTGTGTTAACAATGGCGCGACAGAAGTAAAACCCATACGAAGAAGGTAAAAGAGTAAGAAAAAAGAAAAAAGTTAGAAGAAAAGAAAGATAACATAAAGAGAAGTGTATGAATACGTTTATAAATACACGAAAAAGATGAAAAAAAGAAAGATTTGAATTTAGTACTTATTTTCAAAAGTTACAGAATATTTCCATTTACAGCTTACATTTTAATAATTCACATTACCTATTGAGAACCATTATTTACATTCCAGTAGACAAACGTAACCTAAAATTTTCGAAACATTCGTATTGCCCGAAACGTTCAAGCTTCAAGCTTCAAGCTACTCGACACAGTCGGTCAGCTCGAAAATTTCGATCTGCTCCAAGTATATTCGAGCCGCTCGAAAAAATTCGAGCTTCTCGGTTCATTTGGGCTGCCCGGTTCTTTCGAGCCGCTCGAAAAAATTCGAGCTACTCGGTTTTATCGAGCCGACCGATTCTTTCGAGCTACTCGGTTTTTACGGGTACTCGGCTCGGCTCGGAAACCGAGTCTCGGCTCGGTCCGAACTTCAAGCTACTTGAATATTCGAGTACTCGAACAGCCTTAGTCTCAACACAGTCGGTTAAAAGACGTCCTGTTACAGACGCCTTAAGGACGTCTTAAAGACGTCTGTAGACAGAAGTCTTAGAAATGTCTCCGCGCAGACGTCTTAAAGACTTCTTAATATGGTCTAAGACGTTCAGACCAAAACCAGACGTAAAATGGACGTCTTAAAGACGTCGTGTGCTATCTGGGAATGTGTGCGCAATATTCTCGAAACATTGCACAAACGGGGCCATTGCAATATTGCACGACAATGTGTGCGCAATATTCCCGAAACGTTGCACAAACGTAGCCATTGCAATATTGCACGGCAATGTGTGCACAATATTCCAGGAACATTGCACAAACGTGTCCATTGCAATATTCCACGGCAATGTTTCCACAATGTTGCAGTAATATTGCAATGCAACCTGCAATCAAACGACAACATTGCAATGTACTGCAACGTTTGTGCAACGTTCCTGCAACGAAGTGTGCTGTAGGGGAGCATGTCTTTTGCCTTGCCACTCACTGAGCATTTGCATATGCTTCTCCGGCTCCAGTTCATACTGTGGCGGTTCCGCTGTCCCGCGAGAACTTTCGAGACGTTTAGAGGATCGAGAAACTTCGAGCGGGTAATCGAGCCAGCGGACCCTACCGGCGCGCCTGCGCAGAGCGCGTTTTCGAGAAGCCGATCTTTCTCGAAGCGATCAGCTGATATATAGCGCCACGCGGCGGTTCGAGACACGCTTTTGTCCAGTGGCAACCTCGCGAGTCTTTTGTCATTTTCCGCGCCCATCACGCATAGACTCTAGTACATAATAACATTAGATTAAGCACGTTCGAATTAAGTTAGAGTAAGCAGTCTGTTGTATGTGTAAATAGTAGAATAAGAATAAATAGCGTTAAGCAAAACGTGTGTACGAACCCCGCACGTGTTAAAACCACCGGGATACCCACAAGTGGTGACCCCGACGTGATTGTGTAATCTAAAACGAAACATGACGGAGCAGGAGGAAAAAGCAGCGAAGGCAGCGATGTCGCAAGCAACGCAGGCATTAGCACGAGTCGGAGTGCGCGTTCCGCCGTTTTGGAAAACTAACCCTACTTTGTGGTTTTGCCAGATGGAAGCCCAATTCAAAACGTCGGGCATCACGGTGGACGACACGAAATATAATTACATAGTACAAGCGCTCGACACAGAAATACTAACTGAGGTCAGTGACTTAATCTTAAACCCGCTGAGTGCGGAAAGATACGAGGCGTTGAAACAACGGCTAGTCGACACCTTCGCGGACAGCGAAGCGAAGCGGATGAAGACGCTCCTCACGGATCTTGATCTCGGAGATAAACGACCATCGCAACTGCTGCGCCAAATGCGTGATCTCGCGGCGGACAAAATTTCGGAGAGTGCCCTGCGTTTCCTGTGGCTCCAGCGCCTCCCCACCAACATGCAGGCTATCCTGTCAACAAGCGAGGATGATCTGAACCGGGTCGCACAAATGGCGGACAAGATAGCCGAAATCAACACACCGGCTGTCAGCAGCGTTACCTCACCACACCACGAGGTAAGCTCACTTCGCGCCGAAGTCGCGGAGCTAACCAGACAAATACTAGCACTAAACACTCGCATGAGCCGCCCCCGATCGCGAGGCGGGCAGGGTTACAGAAGGAGCCACAGCGGGAACCGGAGCCAAGACCGGTGGCGAAGTCAGAGCCGAGGCTCTAGACAAAGCCGCACGAGTCCTGACCCAGCCTGGCACAATTGGTGCTGGTACCATCAGACGTTCCGGCAGAAGGCGAAGAAGTGCGAACAACCATGCCAATGGAAAGAAAAGCAACCGGAAAACTAAAGCCCCGGATATCGCAGGCGACAGATAGCCGGGAAATTTGGCAACGTCACCTTCTGGTCCGCGATGCAACGACGCAGGTACCGTTTCTGGTGGACACCGGCGCGGACGTCTCGGTGATTCCAGCCACCCATAGAGACCGGAACAACAGGACGGACGTAACCCTAGTCGCGGTAATGGCACGCCGATCCCCACGTATGGCCAGCGACTATTGCAACTGGATTTAGGCATACGTCGCTGTTTCCAGTGGCCGTTCGTGGTCGCCGACGTCCGGAGACCGATTATTGGTGCGGATTTTTTGTCATATTTCAACCTGTTGGTAGATATGCGGCGCAAGAGGCTCGTCGACGGCGAAACCACACTCTCGGCCGCGGGGATGTTACGAAAAGACCCAACGCCACGGGTCCTCGTCATGGAGAAGGACACGCCGTTCAAGGCGCTTCTAGCGCAGTTTCCGGCCATCACGAGGAGCACCATTTTGCCCCCACGAACGCCGCATAGGGTCGAGCATCACATCGAGACCAAAGGCCCGCCGGTGGCAGCCCGAGCAAGACGTTTGCCGCCGGACCGACTGAAAGCAGCTCGCCAGGAATTCAACTTCATGCTGCAACAGGGGTTGTGTCGCCCATCTAAGAGTCCGTGGGCCAGCCCTTTACATCTAGTACAGAAGAAGAACGGCGACTGGCGACCATGCGGCGACTACAGAAACCTCAACGCCATAACGATTCCCGACCGGTACCCAATTCCTTTTTTGCAGGATTGCGCGTACCTCCTGCACGGTGCTACCATTTTCTCGACGGTCGATCTAGTGCGGGCGTATCAACAGATCCCGATCAGGGAAGAGGACATACCGAAGACGGCTATAATCACACCGTTTGGCTTATTTGAATTCCCATACATGACCTTCGGCCTCCGAAACGCAGCACAAACGTTTCAGAGGTTCATGAACGAAGTGACTTCTGATCTCGATTTCTGTTTCACATACATAGATGATATCCTGATCGCATCCAAGGACTCTGAGGAACACCTACGGCACCTCAAAATTCTCTTCGAGCGACTGCAGAAGTACGGGCTGGTAATCAATCCGTCCAAGTGCGTGTTCGGAGCGCAGTCAGTTCAGTTTTTGGGGCACAACGTCAGCGCGAACGGGTTGAAGCCACTTCCCGAGAAGGTCCAGGCGATAGAAGCGTATCCACCACCGCAGTCTATAAGGGGACTCAGGCGTTTTCTAGGCATGATAAATTTTTATAACCGATTTTTAAAGAACGCCGCCCAGATTCAAGCACCCCTACAGCTAGCCATCGCCGGAGCGAAGAAGAATTCGCAAGCCAAACTTCGGTGGAGTCCAGAGATGTCAGAGGCTTTCGTCCAGCTCAAGAGCGCGTTGGCCCAGGAAACGCTACTCGCATTTCCGGCACCAGAGGGTACAATATCACTGCACACAGACGCATCCAATACCTCAGTAGGTGCCGTCTTACAGCAGGAAGTCAACGGCAAGCAATACCCGTTAAGTTTCTTCTCGCGACGACTCTCGTCTGCGCAGGAGAAGTACTCGACATACGACCGGGAACTGCTTGCGATCTACGCAGCAATCAAGCATTTTCGTCACATGCTGGAAGGACGGAGTTTCGCAATATACACAGATCACAAACCTTTAATTTTCGCATTCGAGCAAAACCCAAAAAAGCTACGCCGAGGCAAATCCGGCAACTCTCTTACATCTCCGAATTTTCAGTCGATATTCGACACATCGCCGGGGAACGGAACACAGTGGCAGATGCGCTGTCCCGAATTCAGGAGATCAATTTCCCTTTCCCTCTGGATTTCAACGAGCTCGCGGACGCACAGGAGGACGAGGACCTACAACGCATCCTGGAGAGCAAAAGCCTCAGGGTGTCCAAGATCAGGTGCCCTGGGCTCCCCAGGTCGATGTACTGCGACACCTCGGTTCCAGGTTCAGTCCGCCCATACATTCCCGCCAAGCTAAGGATGGTGGTGTTTCGGAAGCTCCACGACTTGTCCCACCCCGGAGTACGAGCAACAGTAAAACTGGTCACCGACAGGTTCATCTGGCCCGACATGAAGAGGGACATCAAGACCTGGACACAAAGCTGCGAGAAGTGCCAACGGGCCAAAACAACCAGGCACACCAAAACGCCCCTGGGGGAGTTCTTGGTCCCCAACGAGCGATTTTCGCACATTCACGTCGACCTCGTAGGCCCACTTCCTACCTGTCAAGGGTTTCGATATATGCTAACTGTAATCGACAGGTACACCAGGTGGCTAGAGGCGTTTCCCACGGAGAACCAACAAGCTGACACCGTCGCCAAGGCACTGTTGGGCGGATGGATTGCCCGATTCGGGGTACCGCAAAAGATTACCACCGACCAAGGCCGACAGTTCGAGAGCAACCTCTTCAAGGCTTTCCAGAAACTACTGGGCATCCAAAGAGCAGCTACGACCGGCTACCACCCGCAGTCCAATGGCTTGGTCGAACGTCAACACCGCTCCTTGAAAGCGGCCCTCACGTGCCACCTGCAGGACAACCGATCGTGGGTGGACGCACTGCCCTTAGTAATGCTAGGACTGAGATCCGCCGTGAGGTAGAGCACGGGAGTCACCAGCGCGCAGATGCTGTATGGCACTTCCATGCGGCTACCCAGCGAGTTCTTCGCACCGAACGCTGCAGCAGAACCAGAGGCGTTCACGAGACAGCTGCAGGAGCACATGCAGGCGCTGAGGCCGACGCCAACATCGGACCACGGGCGAAGGAAGATCTTCGTGCATCCCCAGCTCTCGCGCGGCACGCACGTGTTTCTACGGCACGATGCAGTGCGTACACCGCTCCAACCCCAGTACGACGGCCCATACAAGGTGTTGGAACGCCACGAAAAATTCTACGACATCGACGTCCGTGGGAAATCCAAGCGAGTCTCCATCGACAGACTGAAACCGGCGTTCATTCTGGAGGAGAGCCGAGCTGCAACAGCGACGACAGCCGCAACAGCGACGACAGCCGCAACAACGACGACAGCCGCAACAACGACGACAGCTGCAACAACGACGACAGCCACGCCAGTCACAACCAGGTCCGGCCGGCAGTCCAAACCCCCGCACAGATTTAAGGTGCATTTCTCGTAGGGGGGGAGTGTGTGGCGGTTCCGCTGTCCCGCGAGAACTTTCGAGACGTTTAGAGGATCGAGAAACTTCGAGCGGGTAATCGAGCCAGCGGACCCTACCGGCGCGCCTGCGCAGAGCGCGTTTTCGAGAAGCCGATCTTTCTCGAAGCGATCAGCTGATATATAGCGCCACGCGGCGGTTCGAGACACGCTTTTGTCCAGTGGCAACCTCGCGAGTCTTTTGTCATTTTCCGCGCCCATCACGCATAGACTCTAGTACATAATAACATTAGATCAAGCACGTTCGAATTAAGTTAGAGTAAGCAGTCTAGTGTAAGTGTAAATAGTAGAATAAGAATAAATAGCGTTAAGCAAAACGTGTGTACGAACCCCGCACGTGTTAAAACCACCGGGATACCCACAATACATTTCGAATAGCATGTCTGGTTTCTGTGCATTTTGCCCATAATCAGAATCTTTCTGCGAGGGCAATTGCTTGCGTACATATCCTGCACCCTTCGTTTCCTTCTGCTTTGCAGCTCTCTTTTACTTTTCTTGCTTCTTCTTTTCTTCCATTTGGCGCACAACCTCGGGCGTTTCCTTCTTCATTGCCGCATTCAATCGCGAGTGCACTTGGTTACTGTTGTACTCCACGACAGCAGCAGCACATCTTCCTGTATACGACCCTCTTTCGGCGAAATTTAATCTTTTTCCGCCAATGTTCTTGACAATTGTTGCGTTCAAACTTTCCATAGCGTTATTATTGGTGTTATAGAGTAAGCTCTCCGCATGAGCTAACAGTGGATGAAGTATTTATTTTACGTCCTGGTACACTCCAATATTCATCAATTCTGCAACGATGTTTCTTTCATTCTCTTTATTCTTTCCATTGCAGAAATATTCCAGTTGTGCGCACTCTTTGTGTTCACCAAACACGTGGCTCGGAATATTCTGTATGTCGCCATACAAATTCTTTGTTTTCGCGTCGATTGATACATTTTGATTGTATCTAAACTTTGCGGCTTTTACGATGTCCGTGCGCATCCAAAGTTGCTACTTTCCAAAGTTTGTCTCAATGGTCCAGGTGTGGTCTTCTTTACAATCGCTTTCATTTTTGTGCAAAAGTTTCGCAACAAATGATTCGTGCATTCAATCTTTTTTACACGAATCTGCCTCTTATATGGGTCCGCATCAATAATCTTCTTATACACGCTACTGTCCCCATCAGCAATGAGAGTAGAATAAACGAGCCCACGTTTTTCTACGCTAGTATTGAATCCTTCTACTATAGCATCGCTTTCCATAGCAGTCGATGCTCGAGATGTGTTCCAGTTTTTAAAGCATATGTGCTTTCGGGGTTCTTTGTTGTTTTTCGCAGCAATCCGACAAATTCTGCAAACTTTATTTCGAACGCCGTAAAATAAAACTTTTTTCGTGTGATAGCCAACTATCACGCCCACTCCAGACGCAGAATCGTAACATCCACTGCGGTAGGATCTCTTCATCCAGCTTCCGTCGGCCACAACGGGGATGTGAGGGGTCCCTGATCCGGGAAGAACGTCACCTCTTTCAATGGCCAAACGTTTTTCTTCTTCAGCCGCTGCTAACATCTCTTCTTCTGCAGCGGCAATTGCAGACTTGATGAATTCATCTTGATTCTTCACGAAGTCTTTCTTCGACATGCAACGTATGTTCACTCCTCCAAAAGTATGTTCCAACTGGGCATAACTGCTTCCACATAAAATTGTTGCATTAACGGCGCCCTGATTGCTATCCACTTCTTCGGCTTCGTCCGATTGATTGCGGATTGCAGCTTTGTAATGGCATAAAGTGCACATTACGCTGAAGATGCTCTTGAAGCCACACCGTTTCACACCAGTTACTTGTAGGTGTTCAATGCCACAGTCTTCCCTATGTTTTGCACGATTACCTATTTTCTGCAATTGAGCAAGCACATTTTTGAAATTCATTATATCGTTGCTATTTAGGAGTCGCGATTGTACTTGCGACTCGCTCTTCGCAACTTTTTCTACAACGAAGTTTTCTTCTTCGTTGCTTTCTACATCCGTGCCTTCTGGTATTTCGGTTGTCAGTTCATCCACCGCCTCTTCAGTTTTCCCCGAACTGACCGTATCAGTGTCTTCATCGGATGGCGAGTGCATTATCTCTTAGGACGTATGATTTCGTCCATCGGATGTTGATGGTTCCTCTACCATACGTTCCTCGGCCACTTCATCTGAATGTTGTCCTACGGCAGTGTCGTCTGCCGTTTTTGCCCTTTCCTGTTTCTTCTGAAGGGTCAAGGTCCTTCTCTTTTCGCAGTGTGCCTTCCATCTCGATAATCTCTTTGCGTAGGGACGTAATTTTCGCGGACGTGACGTAGTATTATTGTCCATATCTTTTTGCACGTCCTGCATGTTCATATTTCCAATGATACTCATTTTAGACTACCCCAGCAAACACAACACAACACAAATTCCTTCTGTCAATAAAACGTCAACGCGAACCGTGAACGTGACACGTGAATTCGATGCCACCTCTGTGGTGCGATTTGAAAAAAAAAAAAAGCAAACCAGACAACGGCGCAAAGAGTCCGTAGCGCTCAATTGTCAGTTCGTTGAAAGAAACCCGAGACACAGACGTAATTGAAGATTCACGTAATTGAAGATTCACGTAATGGATATGGATAATGTAAGTGTGTATTATATTGTATTGTTGCGAGCACCGGGTATAGGCATATGCATGGCCTGCTAGTGCTCGCAGCCGAAGAGAGAAGAAGGTCGGCCGACAAACAAAGAGTCGATTACCGTACGTCCGAGCGTTAGGACGTACGCGAACTATAATCGGGACGCCTACATGTATTACGAATAAAGTAACCGGTCGTTAATGTGAACCCGTGTTGTTATTCTACCCGTTGCGTCGGGGTGGCCAGTACGGGAAACGCCCCGGCGCAACAATGGTGTCAGAAGTGGGATCCGTAGCCACGGATCCGAAGATACGCAAGGAGCTGTTGCGTGCGATACGCAAGGAGCCGTTGCGTACAACGCGAGTTCCTCGTTGAGGACCGAAGAGTATTCAGCAGCCGGAGAAGCAGCCGACCAGCGAGGGACAGACGCAGGAACAGCGGGAACGACGCCGGCGGTCGAGGCCCGCCGACGCCGAGGGACGAACACAGGAGCAGCGACGGCGGTCGAGGCCCGCCGACGCCGAGGGACGAATGCAGGAAATGGCGACGGCGGTCGAAAATCGCCGACATCCGAATAGCTACAAGCAGTATGCGACGCAGCTGCTGCAAAGGAGGAGATCATGACAGGGTCGGCTCTGGACGCTCGAGAAGCCGACCTACGAACAAGAACCTGAATTCTGGTTGTATCGGTGTCATTGTATAGCGTAGAAAACGATTACAGCAGAAATGACAGCACGGACTGAAGTTGGCTCCTTCGCGAGTATCGAGCAACTTTGACGTTTTGACACATTGACGTTTGAGATTGACGTTTCGAATCCTCCTGTGACGGAGAGAACGTTTCCGTGGAGAAGTGTGAGTCGTCGAACGACATCCGGATACAACGCTCAGCAATGCCGATTCAACTTGGAGCTGCAAGGAGAATCGAGGGGCTCGTCAGGCTCGGGAATCGTCAACAGAAGAGGCCTGATAGGACGCTATAGAGGGAGCGTCGGAGTGTTGGTGGTGGAGGTGCGACTTCGGCGGAGACGCAGGGACGTCCGGGAGTGCACGGACCACACCGAGGGTGAGTGTACGGCTCTGGGTGACGGCCGGGGGTCCACGCAGCGTTGCTGGCGAGCGGCGTCCTCAGGAGTGCGACATCACCGAAGCAACGCAGAGGCGCCTGGAGTGCGCGAAGTTGCTGTGCTGCGACGAAGGGAGTTCGAGAGCGAACATCGTCGCAGAGTGGCCGAGTGCGAAGTCACGACGGAGGGAGTTCGAGGTCGAACACCGTCGTAGGATCGTCAAAACCCGAGGGACAGAGCCCCAGGAGCTGAATCGTTCCGTCGGGATGGATCGTTCGTCAACAGGAAGTCAAGGGAGACGACGCTGACAAGAGGAGCGTCCCTCACAGTCGGGAAGAAAGAAACAGAGCGTAACCAGGAAGATTAGGTTAAGCTAATCTGGTGGACTGGGCTGCATTCGCAGTCCAGCCCCCGCTCTCTTAGATTGTTTCAGAAAACACGAAACCCCACGACGAGGGACAAGGTGTCGGGGGACTGCTGCCGCGGCTTGGATACGGTCCCGAATTCCCCGAATGTGCCACAACAGCGTGGTAGTCCGCAGCGGGGTGCGGACATACGTGGAACCACCCCGCTACCCTCCTGGTCGGGATCCTGGCCGAGCAATGCTTATTGAAGGGTCCCCCCCTACGAGGTGGACAGCGGACGGGAAATGGTGTCCCCAACCACCGGGCGGACGTGCGACGCACGGATCGGTCGGAGGGGACATCGCGGAGACGGGACCGCTGACGAGCTGCAACGAGACGGTCCCCTGGGGCAGCACCAGAGGCCAAGAATAGGAATGGGGCCATCCGAAAGTCAAGGATGGGAAAACTGGAGGCGAAGAAGAGAGAAGAACGAAGATGGGCCGGGAACTCAGGGCGGATTGATCGGGGAACGGGCCGATAGCATGCTCATGAGTGTGACCCCCTGCTTTCGGGCCCGTCTCGCCTGTCCGTCCTCCCGGTTCTGACCGGCTCCAACGAATTCTCTCGTGAGTGAGAGAAGGTTAATGTTCTTTGTCTCTGTTGCAAAAGAACCCCGGAGGCGCAGAAGGACTGGAGTTCCGGACCAGACCACCGGAGGGACATCGAGGGCCAACCCCTGTAGAAAGCAGCTGCCTACAACCGAAAGGAGGACACAGCGGCGGAGCGGCAGTGTCGGAGCGGTAGCGGCGGAGCAGCAGCGTCGGAGCGACAGCACCGGAGCGACAACGTCGCCGTGGGACACTCCGGAACAGTCCCAGGAACGGCGCGGGACCCACGGGAGAGGACGAGGACACCGGGGGAATTCCGGAGAAATTCGTCGTTGGAAACACCGGGGGAGTTCTCCAACACGACGCGGTGGGGATCGTCGTGGGACGTTCAGGAGCAGAGTCCCAGGAACGCCGCAGGACAAGGAACGGAGGCCCAGGAACGCCGCCAGACAAGGAGCAGGAGAGTCTCATCAAGGGACAGTAACAGACAGATTCGTCGCTGGACATTGCGAAGAGGAAACAGGTCTACCCCTAATAGTCCAGTGGTACCCACGCCTTGCTCAGGGTTTTTGGAGTGGTTTTCCCCTGAGCGAGAAGGCAAATGCCGAGGCGGAGGTCTGAAGGAACCACCGAACTGATACGACCACTCCTTCAGACCGGGGTATGAAGATCCCGAAGACGAACTACCGCGGTCGGGACGACCGCTTTTCGAGAGGGGAGAGTAGTGTTGCGAGCACCGGGTATAGGCATATGCATGGCCTGCTAGTGCTCGCAGCCGAAGAGAGAAGAAGGTCGGCCTCCGTGAAGAGGACGATCAGGAGGCCGACAAACAAAGAGTCGATTACCGTACGTCCGAGCGTTAGGACGTACGCGAACTATAATCGGGACGCCTACATGTATTACGAATAAAGTAACCGGTCGTTAATGTGAACCCGTGTTGTTATTCTACCCGTTGCGTCGGGGTGGCCAGTACGGGAAACGCCCCGGCGCAACAGTATACTATTATACAGAGTAATTCTCTGGCTAGAGTCTTCAAAGGCGATACGGCCAATAAGCCGCGCATCGCTGAGTTTCGCGGATTTTGACGCTCGAGACGAGATTCACTACGGCATATTAAATTTTTTTTTATTCTTCATCGAATCGATATGGCAGTGATACCAATGAATTCCTGGCGTTCTCCCGATTAAAATCGTGTCAAATGTCATGTAAATCGGACTATTTTTAACGAAGTTAGTTCGGGGCCATTTTCATCGGGACGACGGAATCTGTTGAAGCCATTTTCGCAAAAATCTGATGCGAAATGTAGAACGTGAAATTCGTCACTTCCACGAAACTCAGCGAGGCGCGGCATATTCACGGCATTGTCTTTAGGACTCTAGCGAGACAATCACGCTGTACAATCTTACTATTTGCCATAAAATGATACATTCATTATTTCATTTCCAGTTCAAGGATGCACTGAAGACGGTATCCTGGCGTCAGCTAGGGGAAGAAAGAGAGAGAGAAGAGAAAAAGAGGAAGGAGGAGAAGGAGAAGGAGAAGGAGACCCAAAAACTGCAGAAAGAAATGGCGAACGCAAGTTATTTTGAATGTGTGTGTGTGTGTGTGTGTGTGTGTGTGTGTGTGTGTGTGTGTGTGTGTGTGTGTGTGTGTGTGTGTGTGTGTGTGTGTGTGTGTGTGTGTGTGTGTGTGTGTGTGTGTGTGTGTGTTATATAATTATAAATAATAAAGATTATATAAATTTTATGGTACTATTTCAGATAAGAAAGGAGCTGAGGCGGCTGAAGTATCAGCGCGGCCGTGGGGGCAATCGAAGGGGCCGGGGAGGATGGCGCCCGCGCCGGGGAGGTTACGGCGCAAGGCGGAGAGGAACCGGCGGGAATAACATTTACATAAATTATAGAAAATAAAAATAAAATAAAATTTTTATTCATTACCCATACAGCACATGAATTATTTCTGCAACGTTTCGGAGATATTATAGGCAACTTTTCTGCAACGTTTCTGAGATTTTACAGCAATGGTCACGCAACGTTTCGGGCAGTAGGGCCAAAAATAAAAATCACGGTATTTTATTTTTAATATATATTGACGTGCTGCGAGGGGGGCCGACGACATGAATGTGTGCAACAGAATCATAGTAGTATAACGTCCGTGTATCTTTAATAAATAGAAAAATATTTTACCCTAGGGAGATTCAAACCCGCGACCTGTAGCACTGTAGACGAACACTTTACCGCTTTTTTTTTTTTTTTTTTTTTTTTTTTTTTTTTTTTTTTAATAAAGTGTTTATTGGTCCAGACAGTACGTTATACAAATGTATGATGGCTCCAAAAAACAGATAGGAAAAATAGCCAGACAAACGTGGGATCGAATACTATTTGTTCGACGCAGCGAATACTTATAGTTAATAATCGTTGTTGCTTGTAACTAATGTTGTATTACAGCGGCCGTATAGCCGGTAAAAAACCCATGTACATCTCTTGATACGGTTTATATCTTATAGCTAATCTTAGGACTAATGGATAGGAAGAGGGTAGTAGAGTATTTACAAGGGAGGAGGTATGAAGAAAAGAGGAGACGTAAGAGAAAAGGAAGGGGTATATACAATGGGACTTGGATGATCCATTATGTACAAGGTAGCGCATGCGCCCCTCACAAGTGCCAAACGGCCCCGGATCATATCTCCCTCGCCCTTAAGGTAGACTTTCCAAGCCGCGATCGGCGGCGGCGGCGGCGGGCGGGCGCGGCCGGCGGCGGGCGGGCGCGGCCGGCGGCCAAATTTTAAGCACCGCTCTTATGGAGAAGCATGCATCCGTTTTCTTGGCCGCGTTTTCGAGCGGCCGCGGCCGCGCGTCTGCTACAGCAGCAACCTGGGCTACTCGAGACCCAACACAATGCGATGAGTGTCTGTTTTCCGCCATGATGGCGGAATCTACTAGCCGCGCGGCTAGCCACGGCGGCAAATAGCTTGACTTCTCAAAACGGAGTCCTAGCCGCGGCCGCGCGGCGATCCAGCGGCACAGTGGGACAAAATATTTCTTGTAAGCAAATAATATGAGGTCCTGAAGAAGGGAAAAATATCGTGGTGGCTACTTCTGATCTGTGTGTAAACACGTGTCAAAGTTTGCATTTTTTTTTCTTGTGGAAAATTTTGAATCGAGACTTTTAAATTTTGATGATATATAAGACCCAAATTTTTTGGGAAACGAAATGAGTAGTATCGTTTTTGGTAAGCAATAGCAAATAATTAGTTAGGTTATTTTCCATATGAAACCCATTGAAGAAATATCAGCAATTATCGGCTTTTTAGTTACCCTCCGGGAACTTCCGAGCAAATTTATTTTTTGTTTTATAATCAACATATATGTGGCTTTGCAACTGCGAAAACAAGATTTAGTAATATTTACCAATCATGGAGTAATTACCTGTATTCTATGTCGCACAGTGAGGCTGAATCCCAAGAAATAGGGGAAAATTCAAAAACATCTTATTTTTCGCACTGAAACTGCCGAATATAATTAAGGAAGTTCATAAAAAAAAGTATTAATATACAACTCATACGGAGGATTGACGTTATTTAAAAAAATAATGTCAATAATTACAATAAAACTAGAACAATTTGATAAATGTACCTACATACTATGGAAAGTGCAGAAATATTTGGAAACTTGTATCCATGTTATCCTATATACCAAATACTGTTTACAAAGTGTTAATACATTCCTACGAAATTATGCAATATTGGGGCAACCTTCCAATCGGCTAATTGTGTGAAGGGCCTCAAGATGCCAGAAATAAAGGTTTTAAAAAGTAAAGAAAAGATTGTACGCTCAAAATATTCTCATTGCAATACAAACGAAGGTGTTTTAAACTTTTTATCGATTTCTTCAGATCCAGTACTAGTGTTTTATAAATAAGTTTCATAAGATTCGACATTTTGATTGGAAAAAGTGGAATGTTGAATTTTTTCTCTATTCTTGGGATTGACGCCCACTGTGCGTTGGGACAAAAACGGGATCGGAGCCAAGCGAGAATTCATTCGTTGTTTTCGACCGATAATTTCATATTTTCCCAAGACCGTTTCGACAACATCTGTTTGCCAGCATTTCTAAAGGGCAGTCAAGAACGTAGTGCCGTCTTTAATAATTTTAGGCATTCTTCACTTTAACAATGAGTTAATCCGTATATTGCTCTGTCCGTGGGTTCGGACCCGGACGTAGGTACTGCTATTAACCGCCACGCCGACTCGCGGGACAATATGGTCATAAACCGCGACTCTGGCGAGACGCTTTGGTCGATCAGCCTGATTAACTTTTTGGAATCAGATGTGGCATTTTCCTCCACGAACAAAATAAGAAGATGTTCATAGGTTAGATCGAAAAATGTTTCCCCAACAATGGAGTAGGAAACGAAATGACTCTGAAGAAGTATCAGTACGTCTCGCGGTGAGACACAGGAAGAAACGGGGTAGTCGGCCGACTGCGCGTGTTCCCGCCTGCATCATCCTCCCTACAAAATTTGAGAGAAAGCACTTATCTCTCGAGTATAAACACGCGTTGGAATATCAAAACAGAAGCACGCGCGAACGTATTCGGTACGAGAGAAGGTGGGCCATAGGAAGGAGATATTACTGGGCAGAGGTGAAAAGCTGCTGTTTCAAAGGAATGCAGGACTGATTGGTTATAATATAATTTCCTCCCTATGGCTTACCTTCTCTCGCAACCAATACGTCAGCGCGTGCTTTTGTTTTGATCTTCCAACGCGTGTTTATACCCAAGAGATAAGGGATCCGTCTTTAATTTGAAAGGAGGACGATGTAGGCGGGACCACACGCAGGCAGCGGACTGCTACCCCTTTTCTTCCAGTGTCTTTCCGCGAGGTGTATTGATGGTGGACTTGGTGGATAATACTTCTTACTTGCTAAATAAAAACTGAACGGGCTGACTTATGTCCCTAGGACGGTGAAATAGGGTTCGACGAAACGACCGCTGTTGTTTGTCATTTACCTACCTCGTTGGAGGCCTCGGTACTTATATGTATACAGTCAGTGTAAAAAGTATTTGTACATCGACCAATTTAAAGTAAAACTTTGTATATCCATGTCAGTACTACATTTTAACAGAAAAAGATGATTAATAAATATTCTTAAATGTTTGTAGAATAGATCTTGTATAAACAAATTTTTATTCCCTTTAACATTTACAAAAATATGAATAAAAGCAGATAAACGTGCAGAAATAGACCCGCAGTAAATATTCGTACAGTTAAATAAAGGATCAATAAACTATGGAAATAAAATAAATATTTAATGTTTTAATAATTTGTGGGATTGCCTTTTGATTTTATAATACCTTCGAGGCTTCTTGGTATGGGATTTATTTAGTTGGATGTTATAGCAGGTTGTACATATTTTACTCTACTACTACATACAGGGTGATTCTCCAGCGCCGCCCGTCCTTTGACACATCTCTATAGATGCCGCATGGTACGAGGACAACACCTCGCAGTGCCTCACCGAATTTTATGGCTTTCGACCCTCGGAAGGGTTCGAATATCATTAAAAAGTCAGAAATGTCCAGGATTTCCGCATTTCCCACCAGATCTTTGCGAAAACGACGTCAATGGATTCCTTATGTTTCACCGATGAAACTGACACCACGAACGACGTAATTCCGACCATATGAAGGAAATTCCATGAAAATTTAATTTATATCATTTCAAGTTGTCTTCGTTAATAATAGTCCGATTTACATGAAATTTCGTATGATTTTTATCAGGAATCCATTAGTGTCACTTCCATATCGATACGATAAAGAATAAAAAATTATTTTATTTCGGAAACAGGTATGAATCCTCGGCCGTAGACCCTTTCAAGTACGCTCGAACCAAAGTGGGACCCTCAACGCTGCGCGGCCGGAGTCTGGCCGCCGCCGCGGGCCACCGGCCGCGCCCGCCCGCCGCCGCCGCCGATCGCGGCTTGGAAAGTCTACCTTTAGGAGACTTCTACGGCGTTCAATCAGTTCAGGCATGTGTGTGCACGTGGCGGAGAGCCACCAATACTTCTTAAAATTGAGGCGATGGAAGTCGCGCTGGTCTCTCCTGGGGATGGACGTCGAATATTTAAATTTGTCACGATTAGTCAGGAAGTCGGTGTGAGTGTACGCTATCCGTTTGTTCGCCTTATTCCTGCGCCAGTGGTATATTATGGGGGTGTTGTTATTATTTTGTATCAGGCCTTGGGTGTCGCACTCTAAAAATGTTTGCGGGGTCAAGTAACCTGACGCAAGTTGTTTATGTGTGGGGGTTTCGGATTGAGTGGCGAGGGAATTGATAACATCGTTATCTATAAGCAGGAGTTTGCTGAAGTACACTCGATCGAGGGAGATCATGAACGAGTCTATTCTGGGTATGTCCGCTCGGTCATACAGGATCTGATTACTGATAAAATGTTTCCAGTCAGAATCTGGTGTCCGGTAGAGCCTGAGGCAGGCGCGCAAGCACTTGCGCTCCAGAGCTCGGATCTTCTCGCCGATGGTGTGGTTAAAATTCCATAGGATGGGCGCGGCGTATGTTATAATAGGCTGGATCAGTAACATGTATAGAATAGTTTTGGCCCTGCCTGTGAGGTGCTGTTTGCGATTCGAGCAGTAGTTCCTCTCTCCACCGCTCTCGTCTCACCGCAGCACCTCACGGGCAGCGGAGCACGACGGCAGATCTACAATCGATCACCGAATCAGATCTGGCCGCCAGTGCTATCACCCAATCGGACCACTCGTCCGCGCGATCACCCAATCAAAGCTCGCTTCCGCTTGGCGCGTCTTCCAGAAGCATCTGGAAGACACCAAGGCGGAAGCTAGCTTCGGGCCATTGTTCTTTTCTTGTTCGCAACGTACTTTGAATAGCATCGCGCTCAAGCTCTTCGTTCAGCACAAACGCGCATTTCTCAAGTTCTCACGCTCATCTCTTCAGCATTAAGCTCATCACCGCTCATCCATCGCTCATCTTGGTTTTAATAAACGACGTACGATAATTTCATCACGCTGTGCTTCTTGACTCGACTTCGCCACCCTAACCTCAAATTCCGGCACGCGAACAACACCTATTTCGCGAACAGGTGCCTATTACGGAAGGCCTCTGTTCGAACACCTTCGAACAGAGGCAACACGCTCTCGCACGCACAATCTTGAAGATCTCTTGTCGCCCAGCGACCCACCGGTTTTTGAGCACTGTAAAACGGCCCTTCGAGCCATCGCGCCCAGCGCCCTGTACATAGTTTGTACATATTTGTGTCTCGTGTTGACTGCGTGTTTTGTGAGGAGTGTTTTGTTCGTGAAGTCTCTGCGTGTTGTATATATTGTTGCAACGACGCCCAGTTCGGCTAATAAACGTGCCGTCACCAATTCCTTGGAGTGCATCTCTTCTCTGGCCAGTCCCAGCGATCCACACCGCCTCCCCTAGGCAATAGTTTAAACATGTTGCAGCCGAGATTCACCGCTCAGCTGGTGCGCGGATTTAAATGTGCGTGCGAGAGCGTGTCAACACGGTGACGCACCGTTCGTCAAGACGGTTACGCGCGTCACCCGTTTTTACACGGTACGAACGTTGGCTTCTCGGAATCCGACGGTTAGTTCCTCGAACGACTTCGAACAAAAGCAACACGCTCTCGCACGCACAATCGTGAAATCTCTTGTCGCCCAGCGACCCACCACTGTAAAACGGCCCTTCGAGCCATCGCGCCCAGCGCCCTGTACATAGTTTGTACATATTCGTGTCTCGTGTTGACTGCGTGTTTTGTGAGGAGTGTTTTGTTCGTGAAGTCTCTGCGTGTTGTATATATATTGTTGCAACGACGCCCAGTTCGGCTAATAAACGTGCCGTCACCAATTCCTTGGAGTGCATCTCTTCTCTGGCCAGTCCCAGCGATCCACACCGCCTCCACTAGGCAACAGTTTAAACATTTGGTCCTTCGAGCCGGAGCGCTTTGAAAGATGACTCCAACAAACCGGACTGGAGACAACGAGGATACCCCGACATCACCTCCAAGATGGCAGTCGTTGGTGAAGGAGATTCGTCTCCTCCTCCAGGGATCCGTTCGCCTCCTCGCCAACTTCAAGAAGATGGGGAGGGCGAAGTTCACGGAGGAGAATGCCGAGGACCGCCTGGCCAAGCTGACCGAGACGTGGGCCCGGTGCGAGGCCCTCAACCTGGAGCTGGAGCTCCTGCTGCCGGACGCCGAAAGGACGGCCTGCCCGTTCGTCGCGCAGGAGGAGTTCGTCCGGGCTGAGGAAGAGTATTGGGCAGCGCGGGATTTTCTGCGAGAGGTCATCCGGTCATTCCAGACGCCGCCAATTTCGGGAACATCGGAGACGACCAGCGGGGAATCCAGCAAAGGCCTGGCGCGCCTTCCGCATATCGCGTTGCCGAAGTTTTCAGGTGCGTACACGGAGTGGCCGAGTTTTCGCGACTTGTTTACGTCGTTGGTCATCGGGAACGCGACCCTCAGCAATGCGACACGGCTGCAGTATTTGCAGTCGGCGGTGGAGGGACAGGCGGCCGAGACGATCGCTCACATTACCATCACCGAGGCCAATTTCGGCACCGCGTGGTCCTTGTTGACCCAGGAGTTCGAAAACAAACGAGCGATCGTCTCGGCACACCTGCGCGACCTTCTCACTCTGCCGCCGATGGCGGGCGCGTCGGCCGCGGAGCTGCAGCGGTTGCGGGCCCCCACCAATCGAGCGCTCTCTCTCCTCGCCAACCTCAGTCGCCCCACCGAACACTGGGATGATGTCATCGTCGCTCTGACGACGATGAAGCTCGATCCCGAGCTGATAGAGGAGTGGGAGCTCTCGCTTGGCGTCAGCACCGACCCCCCTTCGTACGCGCAGCTCGATCGTTTCATGAAGTCCCGGATTCAATCGCTTGACGCCGCGCGACTCGCGAAGGAAGCCGCCAAACCCGATCGAAGCCAGGCCGGAAAATCGTCGCGCGGGTCCGTCGCTCGGGTCTGACAAGCGCGTGTGTTATAATTGCCTTGCGCCCGGCCACATGGCCCCGTCCTGCCCCGTCGCAGCCACGTGCTCGCAGTGCGGCCGGCGGCATCACTCGCTGCTCCATCCGTCAACCGCCGAACCATTACCCGATACTCACGATGCCGACGAGGTCGCCGCGGGCCCGTCGGCCAACGGAGAGCAGCCCCGCGAGGCTGCGATAAATTCTATCGCGTCGCCCGCGAGCACGGATGGAGCGCCAGTGGTGCTAGCCACCGCGATCGTCGGCGTTCGGTCATCGGGCGGCGATGTGCTGACCATCCGCGCCCTGCTGGACCAAGGAGCACAGGTGTCTCTCGTGTCGGAGTCAGTGGTCCAGATGTTGGGTCTTCCCCGGCAACCGCACGTGACCAACCTTGTCGGCGCTCTGGATGGCCAACTGGGAGCCTCGCAGTCGCAGGTGAGGCTGACCTTGACGCCGCCTGCTGGAGCACCCCCGGCAGCCATTACCATCACCGCCCATGTTGTGCCCAAGGTGTCCTCGTACGTGCACGAGTGGACTCCGACCACGCAGCGGAAGGATTTCGCCGGTCTGACGTTCGCGGATCCAGATCCGTCAGCCAGTCGCCCGATTGACCTGATCGTCGGCGCCGACTATTTCGGAGCCCTGCTGCTCCCCGGGCTTCGTCGCGGCACCCCTTCGGCCCTGATAGCGCAACAGACAATTTTCGGATGGATTGTCTCCGGTCCCACCGGTCCCAACGGTCGTTCCCCCGCCGCCGGTGCGGTGCACCACGTCACGGCCCAGCCCGTGACTGCGGAGAACGACCGCCGTGCGTTGCTATCGAACTTTCTGGAGGGTCAGAGGAGCAACCGTGCCCACGACCCTCGCCCCAGACGACACGCGCTGCGAGCGGTCTTTCGTGAGCACGCGCCCGCGGCGGGCGGACGATCGCGACACCGTCCGACTCCTTCTGAGGGCCGGACGTCCGCTCGATGTCGGCGAATTCGGCCTGCCCGCGATCTCCCTCCTGCGCTCGCTCGACTAGCGCCTCTCTCGCTTCGTCCTCAAGGCCGACATCGAGGCGATGTACCGGCAAATCCTCGTGCACCGAGCGACGCGACCCTCCCATGCAGTCGGTGGCACCGTCGCCCCGACGACGCGCCCACCACGTGTCGGTTCCGGACTGTGACTGACGGCACCGCCTCCGCGACCTGTCGAGCCTAGCGTGTCCTGCGGCGGCGGGTCACCTTATCAACGGCGGGCGATACCCGCTAGGGCGACAGATCCTCGGGCCCGAATTGTACGTCGCGGACGTTCTATTTGGGGCGGACGAGGTCTCGTCGGCCCTCGCGGATCGCGACGAGCACCATCCGGCCGGTGACCGCGCGCCTGTACGACCCGCTGGGCTGGACATCGCCCGCGGTGGCGGTCGCCAAAATTCTTGCGACAGGACCTCCCGCGTCGTGCTACTCCCGTGTGCCCCCGCTCCTGCTGACGGAGACCACGACGTAAACAATGCCTGTACCACCTCCTAATAGATGTACCGCGCCACTCCGGTCCACCTTGTCGCGTCATTGCGTGTCACGGCGGGCGGACGCCTGACGCCGGCGTCCGTCACGATCGGCTCGGTCGACCGAGCCGAGGCGGGCGGAATGTTGCAGCCGAGATTCACCGCTCAGCTGGTGCGCGGATTTAAATGTGCGTGCGAGAGCGTGTCAACACGGTGACGCACCGTTCGTCAAGACGGTTACGCGCGTCACCCGTTTTTACACGGTACGAACGTTGGCTTCCCGGAATCCGACGGTTAGTTCCTCGAACGACTTCGAACAAAAGCAACACGCTCTCGCACGCACAATCGTGAAATCTCTTGTCGCCCAGCGACCCACCACTGTAAACGGCCCTTCGAGCCATCGCGCCCAGCGCCCTGTACATAGTTTGTACATATTCGTGTCTCGTGTTGACTGCGTGTTTTGTGAGGAGTGTTTTGTTCGTGAAGTCTCTGCGTGTTGTATATATATTGTTGCAACGACGCCCAGTTCGGCTAATAAACGTGCCGTCACCAATTCCTTGGAGTGCATCTCTTCTCTGGCCAGTCCCAGCGATCCACACCGCCTCCACTAGGCAACAGTTTAAACAATCCTGCTATTGGCTATAAAGGCTCTGTTGGCTTTTTCAAGTTGTATGTCAAAGTGCCGATTTCCCCGCAGAAGATAGTCAAGTTGGACTCCCAACACTTTACCGCTGCAGCTACAACTGTTGATTGAGAAGGTTACTTACATATTCGAACTTCTACTCCTACCGTGCAACACTTTAATCTCAAATTATTCAAAAACGAAGATTCGTTTTGACAAACTCAATGACATCTCCCTAATCGTGGAGTCGGATATTTCACAACAAATTAATTTCGACGCTTGATGTTGTATTAAGTTGATGCATATTCTGTTATGAAATATCCTGCGTAGTACAAGAAAATAATGTTTTTTTTAGTTTTAGCGCATTTTTAATACAATCGTTTAACATCATTTATTCAGAGACCAGAAATAACAGTTATTTTTTAAATTTTTTCGAAAAAAATCATTGAGATAAAGTTAATTTTTATTTAAATAGAAGTCAGTCTTCATCAAATACTGCATAAATTTTCCGAAAAATCAAGTGATTAAAAAATATTAAGATTTATCTCTTTTGGTTACTGATAACCATTATTGTTGACCGAATTATTTTATGGTCACTAATAATCATTATTGACGACGGAAATATTTTTTGGTCACTAATAATCATTATTGACGACGGAAATTCTTTTCGGTTACGAATAACCATTACCGATGACCAGAATTTTTTTTGGTTACGAATAACCGTTATCGTTGACGAGAAGTTTTTTTGGTTACGGTATAATCAATATCTGTTGTAGGAATTTTTTTTGGTTACGGTATAACCAATATATTTTGCGGGAATTTTATTTTGGTTACGGTATAATCAATATCTATTGCGGGATTTTTTTTTTGGTTACGGCATAACCAATATATCTTTCGGGAATTTTTTTTTGGTTACGGTATAACCAATATATATTGCGGGAATTTTTTTTCGGTTACGGTATAACTATTGAACTATAGAATATCTGGAATGCGAACTGTGGGTATTAGGAGCCGCGGCGCGCTGTTGAAAAAAGATAGTTGCACAGCGTGGGATGCTGTTTCACTCTTACTCAAATTTACTACAGGATAGAAGTACATTTACTACAGAATGGTGTATAATACAAGATAGACACCCATTAAATGCCACTATCTCTCTTGGCCTGGCCAGATATTTTATAGCTCAATGAGTATAACCAAACTCGATTGCTGGAATTCTGTTTTGGTTTCCAGTAACCAATACTGATTGCGGGAATTCTGTTTTGGTTACCAGTAACCAATATCGATGGTGGCAGTTTTATTTTGGTCACTCTAGGTCATCATCAATTTTTATTAATATTATTACGAATAATTTGTATTTATGAACGATATACAATGAATTATAGAATTCCACAGAATTTGCAAAAATATATAACGAAATTGATGGCTATAAAGAAAAACGTGTTAATATAGATCTAGAGATCATGGCATATTGGCAGGATAAAAAGTATACAATGCCGTATACCTATATATAAACTGGCAACAATTTGCCATGCTGTTCCGGCTACTCAAGTTAGCGTTGAAAGAGCCTTCTCGGCTCTGAAATTCAGAAGAAAATTTACACAAATTATTATTTGTTAAACTCAACACCGATATTATGCCCTAAATAGTTAATAAAATATATAATTATTACATATGTGTTTTTATTGATTAAGACATATACATTTTATAATTCATTGTATATCGTTCATAAATACAAATTATTCGTAATAATATTAATAAAAATTGATGATAACCTAGAGTGACCAAAATAAAACTGCCACCATCGATATTGGTTACTGGTAACCAAACCAGAATTCCCGCAATCAGTATTGGTTACTGGAAACCAGGGCCTGAAACCGTTATTATAAAGATTTAGGTTTTTGAAAGAGTTCCCCCGGACTCGATAGAGTCCCGTCGGGGGTCGTGGCCTGTGTGGCCAGGGCTAATAAAGATTTGATACGCGAGATGGTGTCCGACACACTGGTGCGGGGTGTAATCCCGGCTTCGTGGAAGATGGCAAGAGTCATCTTGATCCCGAAGCCGGGTAAGGATCCCCTAAGCCCGAGGGCCTACAGGCCGATCTCCATACTCCCAGCCTTATCAAAGGTCTGGGAGTACGTCATGAAGGAGATCCTGGAATTCCAGCTCGGCAGGGATCCTTTTCACCCGAACCAGTATGGTTTCCGCCGTGGTGTCGGCACCATGGAGGCGGCCACCGAGCTAGCTCGGTTTGCCGAAGACTCCAGGGCCAGAAACAGAATCTGCCTCCTCCTCTCGTTCGACGTCCGGAACGCGTTCAACACCCTTCGTTGGGACGTTGTTCTGGACGAGTTGAGTAGGAGAGGGGTAGATCGACATGTTCGGGCGCTCCTCGCGGATTATTTTAATAACCGCGGGATCACGGTGCACTCTTACGAGGGCACCGTGGTCCGTGCCATATTCGCCGGGGTTCCACAAGGGTCCGTTTTAGGGCCCTTTTTCTGGAACGTCGTGTACGACGGACTCCTCACCGAGTTGAACCGCCTCATCGCGGAGCTGGGCAGGGGCGGGGCGGTGCGTGCGATCGCGTACGCCGACGACCTCGCCCTTCTGTTTTCGGGCAAGGACCTCTCCCAGGTCAGGGCACAGATGGCATTCCTGCTGCCGAGGATTGGAGCCTGGTTTAGGAACACCGGCCTTTCCTTGGCAGCGGAAAAAACGGAGGCCATCCTCCTGACTGGCCACAGGATTCAGAAGACGGTCAGTCTTCGGATCCTGGATGCCGATGTCACCACGGCGGCCAGGGTCCGGTATTTGGGGGTAGTTTTTGACTGCCTCCGCAATTATCGGACCCATTTGGGGGAGGTCTCTGCTAGGGCGGATAGGGTCTCGGGAGCGCTTTCGGCGCTCCTCCCTAACACCAGGGGCCCATCCGTCTACGCCCGGAGGCTTTATTACTCGGTGTGGGAGTCCGTGATTTTATACGGATCGCCGGTCTGGGCCGTGGCGCTGGACAAGGAGGGGCCACGTGCCATCCTCCGTCGTTCTCAGCGCACGGCCCTGATCCGATGTACAGCGGCATATAGGACTGTGTCCTTCGCCTCGCTCTGCGTTTTAGCAAGGCCAAAATGGGGCGCGCGATTTTCTGCGCCAAAGCGCGAGATAGGGATGACCCCACCCTTGGCGGCGATCCGGCGATTTTAAAAACGCGGGCCCACCTCCATAAAGCAGCTGCGTTGTCAGCTGCTATGGAGGAGTGGCAGGCCGAGTGGGATAGGTCCCCACCCACCGGGTGGGTGAGACGCCTTAACCCTTCGGTCAGTACCTTCGTCGACGCCTCGGGCCCCTCAGTAATTTCGGACTACTGGTCCATGCAATTGCTGAGTGGGCACGGGTCCTTCCAGAGATTCAAACATCGAATCGGGAAGGTACCCTCCGAGGCGTGTCTGGACTGCGGGGCGGCACGGGATGACGCGGAGCACGTGATCACCGCATGCCCGGTGCTCGCCCCCCAGCGCGAGGTGCTGGGCGCCGGTCTGGGGGCACCAGTGGAAGTTTCCACGTTGGTGTCCCTTGCCACGTCCTCCCCGGAGAAGTGGACCGCTTTCAGGGAGTTTGCGGCCTCCGTCATGGGGGCCCGCCAGGTGGCGGATGCAGAGGCCGACCGCCTCCTGCGAGCTGAGCGTGGACGTCTGGCCCGTGAGGCCGCGGCCAATAGGGCTCGCACGCGTCTCAGACTCGGTAGGAAGAGAAAGAGGGCCGGCCCCCGCTGATTGCGAGGGAGGGGAGTAAACCCCTACCAGTGGTGTCCCCATGACGGGAACCGCAAGCGTGTTTTTACTTAGTCTTAGAGTTTTATTTTAGTATTTATATATTTTAATGTAGCTCTTAAGACTTTTTAGGCGTAGTATTAAGTTTTTATTTCGCGGCACGTGGCACCCCGTTAGATACGGGGTGCACCGTTGGATGACGGGGGCGTCCACCCTGACAACTCAGGGTGGCAGCCCAGATGGTGCTTTCCCCCCTCCCAAATGCATACTTTGGGAGTGGGGGGTGTTAGCGGGGCCTCATCAGACATGATAGCGGCGCCCGACGGACTACATCAGAAGTTCCGGGCGCCGCCATGAGGCCCATAGGCATATGAACCACAAGCGGGCACTATTCTGTATTATAACAAAAAGTGCAATAAATATTTAATACCATAGATCGAAACATTTATTTGTCAAGTTCATTTTTTCAATTAGGGGCCACCTCACCACCAGGATCACGATTCTGACAACATATTAAAATATCATTCAAATCGGGGAGCTAGACCCTCATCGGTATAACAACCAAACATTTATATTAACGAACACTTCATATTACAAAAGAATTGTATACGTATGTACAAATGTGTACATAATATATATTTACTTACTTATTTATAATAATTTTTAAACAATTTGGTTATACACAGTAGTCTATAGTTGTAATATGTTGTCATTTTATTTTCTATAAAATTCTGTACAATCGTTACAAGAATCGGTTCTGTAACCGCTTTGGAACTTATATTGAACCTAAAAAATAAAAGTTATTGAATCGGTTCTATAACCGTTTGGAACTTATATACAACCTAAAAAATAAAAGTTATAGAGCTATATAGGAACCGTAACTTATACTTATATAGTCTGATATTTAGGTTCTTTATAACGGCTATTCAGAATAAAGGTTCTTCATAACTCTTTCAGTCAGAACCTTTATATAACAGTTTGAAACAGTTATTTTCGAACCTTTTCAAGCCCTGCTGGAAACCAAAACAGAATTCCAGCAATCGAGTTTGGTTATACTCATTGAACTATAAAATATCTGGCCAGGCCAAGAGGGATAGTGGCATTTAATGGGTGTCTATCCTGTATTATACACCATTCTGTAGTAAATGCACTTCTATCCTGTAGTAAATTTGAGTATAGGCAGGTATAGGCGTGTGTGTAAGAGTGAAACAGCATACCACGCTGTGCAACTATCTTTTTTCAACAGCGCGCCGCGGCTCCTAATACTCACAGTTCGCATTCCAGATATTCTATAGTTCAATAGTTATACCGTAACCGAAAAAAAATTCCCGCAATATATATTGGTTATACCGTAACCAAAAAAAATTCCCGAAAGATATATTGGTTATGCCGTAACCAAAAAAAATTCCCGCAATAGATATTGGTTATACCGTAACCAAAATAAAATTCCCGCAAAATATATTGGTTATACCGTAACCAAAAAAAAATTCCTACAATAGATATTGGTTATACCGTAACCAAAAAAACTTCTCGTCAACGATAACGGTTATTCGTAACCAAAAAAAAATTCTGGTCGTCGGTAATGGTTATTAGTGACCAAAAAATAATTCGGTCGACAATAATGGTTATTAGTGACCAAATTCGATATCCGTCATCGATAATTGTTATTCATAACCAAAATCATTTAAACAAAAATATTAATTCTTATGCCATAACTTTTAAAATTTAGGTTATAACAGTTAGGGTCCCTGCATTTATTTTATCTAGAGACGCGGTAGCGTCTCGACGCCAAGTACAGGAAAGACACCCTGTATATGTCGACTGTCGCTACCGCTATCATTTACTCGAGAAACGGCTAATCCAACCTAACCTGAAACTTATTTCATTAATATCTCACGACGCCTGCAATATTTTCTAAATTTAAAGGCAATTTTCTTATGTAAACCGCATATAAGCTTTCGAATAAGACCAAATTTCAATAAAATCTGTCCACGCATTACAGAGATATCATAATATCATGTCATGGATCTGTCAGAAACGGTAGATTTTTCTTCTGATTCTTCTCCAGTCAAAATTTTCGTCGACATAATACGTATACGCCTTACACGCACACCTTCAGCCAAAAGAAACTAGTGTATGTATGATCGGCGTACGCCATTGTACATATACCTATGTGTACTATTGAATTATAACCTACCAAGTGTCATCGCTTTATAATCTACCAAGTGTCAATCCGTCATAACCTGCCAAGTGTCAAATAAGGTAAGTTGTCCAAAATTGAAATGTCACGAGTTTTTACACTACATGGGAGACTGAATGATTGTCTCAATTAACAAGGTGGGTCACCAAAATTTTTTAATAGATTTTTTTTGTAGACTCGCAGACTTGGAAGTTGTCCGGAGAAGGTTCGACAGAGAAGCATCTTCTTTCGCAAAAGTTTCTGGAAATTTCTACCATGCATGTACAAAATATATATTATAACAAATTGCATTGCATTTAAATTGACAGATATTTTTATTATACCAGCAAATTATTTTTAGATAAAAATGAAGGGGACGCACAGGACTTAGATAAAAATGAAGGGGACGCACAGGCTTGGATGGATAGAAATGAAGAGAATGCACAGGCTTGGAGGTTGTCCGGAGACGATTAGATAGATAGACAAAGCATCTTGTTTCGCACAAGTTTCTGGAAATTTGTCAAAAAAGGTAAATCTACAAAATTTGTCAAACGACGTAGCATTAAGAATTATTAAGAAAATAGATTATAGTGGACTACTTACAATGTAGAGCAAGTCACATTAGTGAAGAAAGTACGCTGAAAACACATCTCCCTTGATGCTTTTCAATCTTTTGTGAAAGACATTCGTAATACTTTAAAATCCACAGTAGTTGCCACGCTACTCATTAATTCATTAATTTTTTAGATTCCCATTAACAATATTTCAATTCACCAATAAACATACTAAATTAATTTTATTCCAACATCAATAAATTGAGCGTTAAAAATTTTGGATCTGTTAGTTCATTTTCGCTGAATTATTACCATTAATATTTCAATTTCCTGCAACAAAACTTTCTGCCATACACTCTCACCTCCTTCGGACACATTATGTAGTCTCTACACTCACTGTAGCAGAAGGCTACTCTATTTCTACATAAGTAAGTTCTACGTTAAGTTGTATAACTAAAATGTGGCTTTATATATATTTACAGATAATTGAAGCAGAAGATGATGCAGAGTGATCTATGTCAGACTATATACGCACAAATTTTCAGGTAGGGTTTTGCATATTCAATGATCTTTGTTGGGATTTCTTATTTATTCAGCAACGTGGATTTGATGATAGAATAGTTCAACAATAGAACTGCACATTTATTTAACTTGTGTGCTCAGATACAATAAGTTGTTACAATGGTTATTCAATAAACAAGTATATAATAGGTTGTTTTAAGTAAACTTGGTCTTACTACGAGTTACCTCTCTAACGGCCATCAGACCAGATGTGACCTCATGGATCAGTGTGAAACAAAAACTTCCGGACGCCCGACTCTTAGAACGGACTCCTCTGTTTGGCGCCAATTTCAAACGTGCTTAAAATTACTTCTTAACACTATCTCTTAATTTTACAGTCTCAAAAAAATAAACTCAATCATACGGAACTCTTAATAAAAAAAAACTAAACATCTTTATAATATTGGACTCAGTCTACCAAATACCTTTTGCAGTTGTTAAATTTGTTAATACCTAACGCTTTCGTAAATATGTCTGCTATCTGACTATCTGTTGGACAATACTTGATTTTCAGAACTTTATTGTTTACTTGTTCATCTATGAATCTATATTTAACGTCTATGTGCTTCGAACGTCTATTTATTATTCCTGTTTCTATTAGACTTATCGCGCTTTGATTATCTATATTTAGTGTTACTTCTATCGGCTCATCTATCAGTTCTTTTAAGAGTGACTTTATATATAACAGTTCTTTGAAACATTCCGCTGCCGCGATATACTCAGCTTCAGTACTCGAAGTTGCTACGTTGGACTGTTTTCGTGAACTCCAGCTTACTGGTCCTCCACAGTAGATTATCACGTACCCTGTCGTGCTTTTCCGTGTTTCAACATCTCCAGCGAAGTCTGAGTCACAGTATGCGATTACTTTGTCTTCATCTGCGTTCGAGACATATGTGATTCCATGTTCTTTTGTGCCATTCAGATACCTCATTATTCTTTTTGTATCCATTTTTCGTTGGTTAGTTGATTTCTCTACATATCTGCTGCAGTAGTTCACAGCAAATCCTATATCTGGACGGGTTTTGTTTGACAAATACAATAGACTTCCTATTGTTTCTCTGTATGGATATTTGTCGTTTACAGTCTTTTCGTCTGATCCCTCAGTCTTATAGAGTGGTGTACCAACCACTTTGCTTTTTTCCATCCCGTATTTGATTAACACTTTGTTTGTATAATCCTCCTGTGTTAATTTCAATTTGTCTTCTGTTCTGTTTATTTCCATTCCAAGAAACGTCTTTGGTTCTTCGATCACAGTGATTTCAAATTCAGACCCAAGTTTCTTGACTAGTTTTCTTATTTCGTGAATATTCTCTCCCACTATGGTTCCATCGTCTACGTATATTGCTAAATATAAAGAATTGTTATTAGTCTTGAACATGCATTGTTCTGATGCTAGTTGTACTAAACCTTCTTGTTTGAGAAACTTTGTCAGATTCAAGTTCCAATTTGCCGGAGCCTGCTTTAACCCGTAGAGGGCCTTTTGCAATTTGCAGACTTTATTTCCTATTTTGTAACCTTCTGGTGGTAGCATGTATATATCCTCATTCAAATCACCATGCAGAAAAGCAGTTTTTACATCAAAAGACACAATTGAGTATTTTCTTTTGTTCGCTAATCCAAGCAACACTTTCAGACTGCTGCTGTTTACCACCGGGCTGAACGTGTTTTCATAGTCCAGTCCATACTTTTGTTCGCATCCTCTAATCACAAGTCTTGCCTTATATTTTCCATTATCTTTTACTTTGAAAATCCACCTCGAGCTCAGAGGTTTTCTTTTTCCCAGTTCTGACTTTTCGACCAACTTCCAAGTGTCATTTTTCGTCAAGGATGTCTTCTCCTCATTGATTGCTGATGGGATGGAAATTTGATAGTAATAAAGTACAGCGCGATGTAGAAAGTATACAGAAGGATTTATTGCGGCGGTTAGAGATCACACCCGTACTGTTCCGTGTCTTTACACCGAGAGAGCGTGCGTTCGCTCCCACTCCTAGCGCTCTACCTTTCAGGGCTGCACATGCGCAGCTTGCCTGCGTTGCCGTATCGGCTCACACACACACGCATGCGATTAAAGCTTGAGAACGATTCTATTCAACACTTCCCCCGTTTTCATGCTTTCCATCGCAAATGCTTAAGTCTAACCTTAATTTGTTAAACTGGTTCTTCGCCAGTGCCTTTGTAAACAGGTCAGCCAGTTGCTCACTCGTCGGTACATAGTTTATCTTTATTTGATTAATCTCAACTCTCTCTCTTATAAAGTGGTACTTAATGTCTATGTGTTTGGTTCGTTTGTGGAACTCTGGATTGTATACTAGACGAATTGCACTTTGGTTGTCTACATTTATCACAGTCGAGCTATGTGGCTCATATTTTAAATCTTTTAACAATTGTCGGAGCCATACTGTTTCTTTCGACGCCTCGGCTGCGGCCACGTACTCAGATTCTGTTGTGCTAAGCGTGACTAATTTTTGTCGTTGTGACGACCAGGTTACTAACGATTTGTTAATCAGAAATACATACCCGGTAGTGGATCTCCGCGTGTCTATATCACCAGCAAAATCAGCATCTGAGTAACCTCTTAAGTTTAATCCTAACTGTCTTTCACCATTCTCATACAACAGTCCATAATCCATAGTTCCAATCAGATACTTGAAAATTCGCTTAAGGGGTCTCCCTAGTGTGACGGTTTAAAAAAATCGATTTTTTTTTTGCGTTTTCTGAAAGTTCAACATCTTAAAAACATATTCCTAAAATATTATAGGTGACTTCGAAACTTTGGCAACGCTGTGAGCTATGAAAGGTAGCGCGCGACCAGGCGCGCAGGTATGAATCGGAGCCCTCAACGCTTGTATCGACATTTTTTAATTGAAAAACCGTTACCTCCAGAGCTACCTATGATCTGGCTACCTGTACCGTCCCCTTCTGTGCTAAAGGGGCCCTTTCAAGTGTTATAGCTGGTGTGATTCAGTGCATCGTAGACTCTCGAGCAAAACAGCAGAAATGAGCAAAGTGAGCATTTTACTCGAAACGACATTTTTGGCGCGGCGATCACGATATCTCAAAAACTAGTCAACTAAACGACTTAAAACTTAACATATATATTCACTGCGTGTTCTGTTAGAACCTGAACTAGAATGAAGTCATTATATGCAAAATTCGAATTTCGCAGCTCAAAAAACTGATCACTTTTTCGGCGCGAAAAAATAATTTTCTTTAAAGTGCTGCCATTTTTGTATTTTGTGATTTTATATTTTCGTTCTAGTTCAAACCTTAGCTGCGTTCATATAGATTAAGAAAATAACTGTGTTTTTTATTTCTGATGACCATGACAGCCGGGATCATGATCGCCATTTATTTGCGAGCTCCTCATTATAATCCTTCAAACATAAAATATAATTATCACTAATGATTCCAAAAATTTAAGTACATTGCCCAAATGTAACTGAATAAATACTCCAAAGTTTGAAACTGCAATATCAAGTACATTTCCTTCAAAAAAATTCCCAAATGTTGCCCTATTTTCCAGGCGTCACACTAGGGAGACCCCTTAACGGCTTGCCAGTGACTCTGGTTATGTTTATTGCAATATCTGCTGACTTGATTTACTGCGAATGCAATGTCAGGACGTGACACCAAGGCCAAGAATGTCAGGGCTCCTACTGCCTCGCGATATGGCACTCTTTCAAGGATCTGATTTTCGGATTCCACGTTACTCAGCGTAGAATGTGGATCCGAGGGCACACTCACACTTGCTGCATCACCCATACCAAATTTAGTTATTATTTGACTCGTATACAAACTTTGGTGTATAAACATAGACTTTCGCTCTCGATTTCTCTCAATTTGCATTCCAACATACACATTTACATCACTGACTCGAATGTCGAACGATTCCTTGGGACTGTCAAGAATCACACTTATGGCTTCATTCGATTCACTTGCGATTAGCCCATCGTCCACAAACAGGGCAAGGTAGACGGACGTGTCATTTATGACACCCGTGTAAATGCATTTATCTGCCGCACTTTCACTGAAGTTAAATCTATCTAGGAAACTACGAAATTTCTTATTCCAGCACCGGGGTGCTTGTTTCAAGCCGTATAGTGACTTGTTCAGCTTGCACACACTTTCGCTTCTTGTTCCGGGCACCTCCACTCCTTCCGGTATTTTCATAAAGATGTCCTCCTCGAGTTCGCCGTAGAGAAACGCAGTCATCACGTCGAATTGAGCCATCTCCCAGTTCAGGTGCGTCACCACGGCCAACAGAACTCGAAGTGAGTCATATCTCACCACTGGAGCGAACGTCTCTGTGTAGTGCACTCCGTACTGCTGATTGAAACCACGAGCACATAACCTGGCTTTACGTTTTTGTACAGCATCATCAGCATCTCGAGTAACCTTGAAGACCCATTTGGAGTCTATCGGATGCTGGTTTGCAGTTTTCTTCACTACCGTCCACGTGTTGTTCCTTCAGTGGGCTTCTAATTCCTTCTTAATCGCCTTGGTCCACTGTGTGGATTTTGGTCCGTTCACGGCTTCCTGGAACGTCTTTGGTACATTATATTGTGTAAGATTTGCTTCACACCTTCTCGGTAGCCGTATGGAATTACGGTCTCTCAGCTGTCGTTGAGGGGGCGGTGGACGCGGTTCAATGAGCACCTGTTCCTCCACGGATTCATTGTCCTCTTCACCAATCACCTCCTCAGCTTCCTCTACGTTGTCGTTGTTGTTGGCTTCCAGGAGTTGACAGTCATCCTTCGGTAGGTGCAGACCAGGGTTCTCATTTACTGCTGGGATGTGATTCTCATTGAAGCTCACGTGCCTTGAGATCTTCACCTTGTCAGTTACTGCATCATATAGCCGGTAATTGGTAGAATCTGCCTCGTATCCCACGAAGATCAGCTTCGTTGTCTTCCTGTCTAGTTTTGTTCGATGCTGCTGATCGATGTAGGCATATTCCTCTGTACCAAAAATTCTGGTGTGTGCCATATTTGGTTTCTTCTTCCACCAGACCTCATACGGGGTCTGGGTCCTACCTCTAGTCACTAGGGTTCGATTTAATATATATACGGCAGTGTTGACAGCTTCAGCCCATAGTCTGAGTGATATACCTTTCGCATGGATCATGGTTCTTGCAGACTCAACTATTGTCCGGTTCTCCCGCTCAGCTTTCCCATTTTGTTCGGGAGTATACGGGGCGGTGCATTCCCTCCTAATGCCTCTGGTTTTGAGATAATTATCCATGTGAGTATTCAGGTATTCTTTTCCGTTGTCAGACTTGAGCACTTTTAAATTGTGGCCAAACTTGTTTGCGACCATTCTCTCATATTCCTTAAATCTTTCAGAGACATCTGACTTGTGTTTGAGAAAATATACTGTTCTGTAATTTGATGTCTCGTCGATGAACAACAGGAAGTAATGAGATCCACCGACGGATGTCTCGGAGAACGGTGTGACCGTCTTCGGTTTGTGCGACGGTCGCCGGTGGGACGGAGAAGGAGTTTATTGCCGACTCAGTCGGTAAGGCCGGGTTCGTCAAATGAGTGAAGGCGTGTTAAACAATAACAATGTTTATTCTCCTGTAATTATGTTTACATTGATTTCCGCGTAACGGTTGCGGGTGCGGAGTCTCGACTCGGTAAAATCGCGGCGGCGGTGTTCTCGCGACGGCGGCGCTGGCGACGAGCTGGGGGGATCAAGGATGCGGAGTTTTGTGGAACGTTCTGCTCGGAAGGGCCTTAACAGGCACGATCGTACGAGAGTCGTATAGTGGCGTTCCCGTGTACAATAGGGCTCTGGCCGATAGCGGCGCGGAGGCACCTTACAGGCGAGGTAAAGCACAAGATTATTCTCGGCCTATTTAGGAAAGAGGCTGGTTAATGGCACAGTGTGATGATAGATCGACACGTGCACACCTCACGGAATCCAAAAATATGAGCGTCTTGGCGGACGGTACGGCGGCGTCAGCGGCTAATCCGTGCGGAACAAGAGCCATCAGTTTCGCTCGCCGCGGTCCTTATATCGCGAGCCCGTACATCTTCGCCCGCAAGACAGCTCGCGGCTGCGCGGCCGCCTAGCGGCCGCGGCGCGCACTCGGCTTCTCTGCGCGGTGCCGTACGCCTGCGCGGCGCGTGACGTGACTTCGTCACACCCCCTTCCTACTTCGGGGACGGAAGACGATTGCCGCCTGAGATCGGTTTATTGGGTCCGCTGACCCCTTAAAACTAATGAGTACAGACTTAAAACTACGGTGGACCTTGGTCCTTAATACTACGGGTGACAGCCCCAGGAACACTTAAACCTACCCTCCACCACTTAAATCTAACTTACTCTAAGTTCGCGGGATTTCCGCGGGGGCAGTCGGCCGCCGGCTCCGTACCTCAATCCCGATACTACCGTCTCGGAACCGACTGCCCGTCACGGCGGCGGTCGAGGTTTGGACCGTGTACCCTCGCCGTGTTTGCATGGCGGCTGGGTAGAATACCACCATGCCCGGTCGATCGACGGCCCAAGACCACGGTCGGGTGTGTGGCTGATCGGGGACGGGGATCCGGGGGTGGCCTGGTGCGTCCGCTGGGGGGCCTTTGCGGCCGGGCGGTACCAGCGGCCCTGCTACGGGTGTTGTCGCTGGGGGGCCTCTCGGGCCGAGCTGTACCAGCGACAGTGAGGTGATGCCGTCTACCGGCGGTGGCGTGGCCGCTGGTGGGCCTTGCAGGCCGGGCTGAGCCAGCGGCGTGGTGGTGGCTGCCTCTACCGGTGGTGGCGGGGCCGCTGGTGGGCCCTGAAGGCCTGGCTGAACCAGCGGCGGTGTGGCTGGTGGGCGAGCGGGCGTCTTCCGTTTCCGGGCCGGTAGTCTTGGCGCTCGTGGCGGGGCAGGGGCCGATGGTCCCGTCCTGACGATCAGCGCCGGTATTGTGGCCGTCGCCTGGCGGAGGTCCAACGGCCGTTGGGCCTCGTGGGCGATCCGTCGGCGGCGCGTTACGGCGCCGATGGCCCCCAGGTCCTCGGGAGCCTCGAGTGGTTGGGAGGCGATATCCAAGATCGCCACTTCTTGGGGGGTCCTCCGTGGCGGCACCTGTATGCGCGGCGGTGGGCCCCGTTGCGGTGGTGGTTGCGGGACCAAGCGCACTCGCGCTGGCCACGGCCGGTTCTCCACGACCCTGGCTCGCCGGGGAAGGTGTTCCGGCGGCCCCACGGTTACGGTGCCTAATGGCACGGCTGTGCCGTACCCGGAGCTCTCTGGTCGGGTGGTCGGTTTGCGTGGCATCGTGATTGCCAATTGTCTTTTCGTGCCGACTTCCTCGGCTTTTATAGCTGCCAGCGTGGCGCTGTTGGTGCCGGTTTCTGGTACTCGTTGTTCGCACGGTTTCAGATCGCTGATGTGTGCGCGCATGGTCTTGCCGCGCGCACCTTTCAGCACCACGACGTTCGGTCCCGTGAATTTGGCAACGGTGTACGGGCCGGCGAATTTCGGAGCTAGCTTTGCATTGAACTGCTTTGCGGCCGCGCTGAGGTGGTGCTCGCGTTTCATCACTTGGTCGCCGATCGCGGGGCGCCACTCTCGGTGTCGCAAGTCGTAATAGTGTTTCTGGTTTTGGTGTGCTTTCGCCAGATTCCACCGCGCTAGTTCAATGCTATCTTTAATGCCTGCGAGCCGTTGTTGCCATCCTCGGGCGTCTTCTCGAGTTGGTTCCTCCGTTGGGTCTCCGGTGGCCAAGCGGGGTTCCCCGGGAGCCGCGAGCTCTCGGCCAAAATTTAAAGCGGCCGGCGTGCTCCCTGTGGCCTCGTGTCGCGCCGTGTTGTATGCAAACGCGATCTCCGGGAGCCAGTTATCCCATGTCGTATGATCCCCGTCGGTAAATTGGGCGATCATCGTTTTGACCACTCGGTTCGCCCTTTCCACTGGGTTACATTGCGGAGTGTACGGTGGTGTCTTCCGGTGGTCAATGCCATATTCCCGTAGGAGGCCGGTAAATTCACGGCTCTCGAACTGTTTGCCATTGTCAGTGATGATCCGACGCGGGCACCCGAAGCGCATGACCACTCGTTCCCGGAATGCCTTGGTGACGGCCGGAGCGGTGGCCTGTCGAAGAGGCTGCAGCTCGATCCACTTGGTGAATTTATCTTGCATTACCACGACCACTGTATGGCCTTTCTTCGACCGTGGGAGTGGCCCGACCAAATCGGCCGATACCACGTCCCATGGGTAGGCGGCTGGCGTGGTATGCATAAGTCCGGCTGGCGCTTGCTGCGATACTTTGTACTCTTGACATTTCGTACATTGCCGTACGTATCGGGCCGCATCGCGGAACATTCCTGGCCAGTAGTATTTTCGGGCCAAGCGGGCAGTAGTCTTGTTAATGCCTAAATGGCCGGCCGTGGGGGCGTCATGATTGGCCCGTAGTATTTCATCGCGTCGTGCTTGCGGTACACATTGCTTCCACTCATCCTCAGGGTGTCCGCCGGTTGTGTCTGGAAAGTGGCGGTATAGTTCGTCGCCACGAATCTGGTATTCCGGGTGGAGGAGCGGTGTCTCCTTGACGGCTCGTTTCTTGGCTTCATACCATTCTTTGGGCCCCTCGGTGTCTACAGGGGCGATCTCGCCTTGGCGGGAGAGGGCGTCCGCGACGATGTTGTTCTCGCCCTTCCGGTATTCGATTTTGAAATCGTACTGCTGGAGCTCCAGGCTCCAGCGTGCCAATCGTCCCGAGGGGCTATCGATGGATTGGAGCCACTTTAGTGCTTGGTGGTCGGTGAGGACGGTGAAGGCGTATCCTTCCAGGTACGGGCGCATCTTTCTGATGCCCCAGACCACGGCCAAGCATTCTTTCTCCGTGACCGAGTAGTTTCTTTCTGCCGCATTGAGCGTGCGGCTTGCATAGGCCACTACCCGTTCTTCGCCTTCGTGGTCCTGTGTTAGAACGGCGCCGAGGCCGCTTTGGCTGGCATCGGTCTGGAGTACAAATGGCCGGTCGAAATCGGGACAGGTCAGTACCGGTGCGGTGGCCAACTGGTGGCGGAGCGTTTCAAACGCGGCTTGGGCTTCTTCGGTCCAGGCCCAACGGTTGCGTTTCTGGAGAAGCTGGTTCAACGGTGCGGCGGTATCGGAGAACTGCGGGATGTATCTCCTGTACCAGGAGACCATCCCCAGGAAGCGCCTTAATTCGCGCAGGTTCTGCGGCGGAGGCGTATTGCGGATTGCCTCAACCTTGTCGGGGTCGGTTTTGACTCCGCGGTCCGATACGACATGTCCGAGGTATTGGAGCTCTGTCTGGCAGAAACGGCATTTTTCCTCGTTTAGACGGAGTCCTGCTTGCTGTAGTCGGCGCAGTACCACTCGGAGGTTCTCCAAGTGCTCTTCAAACGTTCGGCCCAGGACAATAATGTCGTCCAAGTATGCAAAGGCCCTTGGCTCTAGGCTGGGTCCAATGATACTATCGAGGAGCCTTTGGAACGTAGCGGGGGCTGAGTGGAGGCCGAACGGCATGACGCGGAACTGGTACAATCCGCGTCCTGGAACGGTAAAGGCCGTTATCGGGCGGCTCTCCTCGGCCAATGGCACTTGCCAGTATCCATTCGCGAGGTCTAGCGTCGAGATATAGCGCGCCTCGCGCAGTTTATCCAGGGTAGCCTGTACCTGTGGCAGCGGGTAGGCGTCCTTTTCGGAAACGGTATTGACTCGGCGGAAGTCGATGCAGAAGCGCTTCTTCTTCTTGCTGCCTTTCTTGGCGACCATTACTACGGGGGAGCTCCACGGGCTGCTGGAAGGCTCGATTACCCCGTCGGCTAGCATTTGGTCTACCGCCTCGTCAATTAATGCCTGCGTGGCCGGGTTTCTGGGCGAATAGCGCTGTTTGATCGGTTCGGTATTCGCCCGTAGTCGTATACGGTGCTCGGCAAGGCGAGTTGTCCCTCGCAACTCTCGGAGTGGCGGTAACTCTTCGTCTAAGAGTTGTTGCAGCGCGGCTTCCTGTGCCGGCGTGCATCGGCGAATGCCGGGGGCTTCCACTACCGCGGTTTCGTCGTGGCGAGTCCATCTGTGCTCGCCGATTTGTATTCCCAGGCCCAGTTTAGTGAGGACGTCTATGCCTAGTAAGGCGGCATGTGACAATCCGGGCAGAACAGCGTACGTGTGTTCAACTCCTTGCCCGTTGACGTGGGCAGGGAGCGTCATTTCGCCTTGCAATGGTACCTCGGCGACGCTGGCCGTGAACGTGGCGGATCCGATGGCGTAGCCTTGTCGTTGGCAGGCGGTGGCGACATCTGGCCGTATAAACGATCTGGTGGCTCCGGTGTCGACCAATGCCCACCAGCGCACTTTACCGACTTGGAAGGCGAGGTACAATCGGGAGTCGTTATCTAATTGGTTGACTGAGGCCTTGGCGTCGGGGCGTCTGCGCGGTTGCCTCGTTGGCCGCGCCCTGCCTCGTTTCCCGAGATCGGATTGCAATCGCACTCTCTCGTTGTGCGTCCGGCGGTGCCGCAGTACGAGCAGAATAATTTGCTTGCTCGTCGGCACTCCTGTCGGCGATGACCGCGCTGGCCGCATCTCCAACAGCAGGTGTCCCGATCATAATCGGACTGTACCTCTGCGAGGCTGTGGGTTCGTGGCTGGACCGGACGTTTCTCTGGTCGTCGCTCCGACTTGGAGGCCTCTTTCTCCTCGGCCGTGACTTTATCTTGGTCTGCGGCTAATTTCATCAATTCGGGCAGTGTTTTAAAATCGGTCCGTTTAATGACCCGCCTGTACTCCGGCCGGAGGTTTCGATAGGCTCGGTGGACCTGCTGCTCCAGTGTATATTTGCCATACTGTTGCATTAACGGGAGCAGGTCTAGTATAAAGTCGGTTGCCGTCTCTTGCGGCCGTTGGACGCGCCTGGTAATCGTTTCCTCGAGCTCGTCTTCATCTTCGGCAGCGAGGAAGAAGGCTCGGAAGTCGGTGACAAAATCGTCCCACGACTGCCATTCCGTGTGGCGGAGGCGATACCAGCCGAGTGCTCTCCCTCTCAGAATCTCGGAGAGGCACTGTACAATTTGGGTGGGGGTGACCATGTAGCTGTGTTGGAGGTCACCCAGCCGTTGTAAGAATTCGGCCGCTCCTGGGCCACCGTCGTATCGGGTCCCCCACCTTCGGATTCGTTCCATGGGCGTAGCCTCCGGGGCAATCATGCTGATGCCAGGGCTGTGCGGCAGCAGACTGTGCCCGGTGCCGGTTGCCGTTTCTGGCATGCTGGTGCTTTCGCTGGTTTCACCAGTGGGTTTGGGCGGTGCCATATTATTCGCTCGGCAGTGCGCAGTGACTCTTTGCCTTAGCTCGTCAAGCGTGCCAGTGGCGTCGAGTCCGTAGTCTTCCGCAGCTTTTACTAGGTCTGTTTTTCTTAGTTCGTAGACCCAGCTCACGCCTTGACTCATTCGACCTTCTCCTTTTCGAGTCCCTGTTCGGGCGCCAATTTGTGACCGTCTTCGGTTTGTGCGACGGTCGCCGGTGGGACGGAGAAGGAGTTTATTGCCGACTCAGTTGGTAAGGCCGGGTTCGTCAAATGAGTGAAGGCGTGTTAAACAATAACAATGTTTATTCTCCTGTAATTATGTTTACATTGATTTCCGCGTAACGGTTGCGGGTGCGGAGTCTCGACTCGGTAAAATCGCGGCGGCGGTGTTCTCGCGACGGCGGCGCTGGCGACGAGCTGGGGGGATCAAGGATGCGGAGTTTTGTGGAACGTTCTGCTCGGAAGGGCCTTAACAGGCACGATCGTACGAGAGTCGTATAGTGGCGTTCCCGTGTACAATAGGGCTCTGGCCGATAGCGGCGCGGAGGCACCTTACAGGCGAGGTAAAGCACAAGATTATTCTCGGCCTATTTAGGAAAGAGGCTGGTTAATGGCACAGTGTGATGATAGATCGACACGTGCACACCTCACGGAATCCAAAAATATGAGCGTCTTGGCGGACGGTACGGCGGCGTCAGCGGCTAATCCGTGCGGAACAAGAGCCATCAGTTTCGCTCGCCGCGGTCCTTATATCGCGAGCCCGTACATCTTCGCCCGCGAGACAGCTCGCGGCTGCGCGGCCGCCTAGCGGCCGCGGCGCGCACTCGGCTTCTCTGCGCGGTGCCGTACGCCTGCGCGGCGCGTGACGTGACTTCGTCACAACGGTCCACACACGTCGGAATGAATGTACTCACCCGGTTTCCATTTCTGTCCGACTGCTTCCTGCTTATCGAACTTCAATTTGTGTGACTTCCCCATTTGACACGCCTCGCAAAAGAAGTCTTCTTTGTCGGAGATTTTCGCACCCAGGACAATTCCATTGTCTATTACATTTTTCACCATTTGTTTGTTGATGTGCCCCAGTCTCTCATGCCATTGTCTCAAACTTGTTGTGGACACGCTCGCCGCAACGTATTTACTGGTTTCGCACACCTTGAAGAACATTCGGTAGACGTCGTTGTCCTGTTTGTACCCGACAGCTTGAACTTCACTGCCTCGTTTGAGAGTGACTTTTCTCTCTTTGAATGTAACCTCGTAACCTTTGTTTGTGCACACTCCGACTGAGAAAAGGTTTTTCTTGAGCTTGGGTACGTAGAGTACGTTCTCAATTCTTCCGGGTAGCCAACTATCGTTCACTAGCTTGTGTATTAACACTGTCCCTTCGCCACTAACCTCACATTGTTCGTCGTCCCCTAGCGACACTGATTCACCGGTTCTTGGTTCAAAGTTGGTAAGCCACTCCCGTCGGTAAGTAATGTGACGGGAGGCTCCGCTGTCGGTAATCCAGACATCTTTCAGATCAGTGTCCAGCAGCTTCTGGACTTCGCCGCTAGTTGGCGTACCCTTCTTGTGATTTCTCACCCTGAGTCCGTCATTTATCACTATGAAGGCATTCACAGGGCTGACCTTTTCTTCTTCCTTCTTCTGACCGTTGTCTCTAGCCTTCTTCCTGCACTGGCGTGCAATATGTCCCTTCTTCTTGCAGTAAAAACATTCGACCGATGTCCTCTTCTCAGGGCCATCTCCTCTTTGTCCCTTGTGAGCATCGTTCACACCGGATCTTGATGGGGCGCCATACCTCCTTTGTTTGTTGAGGCTCATGGCGGCGAACGCAGTTGTTGCGTCATCTCCGGTCTCCATTTTCTTTTCTTCTTTTATGAGTCTTTCCAGCAATATGCCTAGCTTCTGTTCTTGAGTAGGGACACTGTCCCACGCTGTTGCTAGTGCACTATAGTTTGGCGGCAGCGAGCCTAGTATTTTTGCCATAATATCCAGGTCGTCCACTTGCTGTCCAGTATCCTTCAACTGGTTTGCAAGATTTTGAATATTCGTCAAATGCTGAACCACCGAGTCATTCGGGCTCATTCGGTGTTCGTGATATTTCTGCATTAGTAGCAACTTACTTGCTGCGGACTTTTGTTCATAAATTCCCCGCAGCGTCTGCCACATTTCTTCTGCCGTAACGCTGTTGATTAGTCCTTCTAGGACTCTTTTCTCCAGAGAAGAAGATATCAGACTCATCGCCTTCGCGTTGTCCTTCACCCAACTCTTAACGGTCTCTGCCGTTCTTTCACCGACTGGTCTTACCCTTGACCCGTCGATGAGCTCCTCTAGCCCGTGGGCCATTAGCAGTTGAGTCATCTCGAATTTCCACGTGGTAAAACCCTGTCCATTAAACTTGGTAATACCTCTCCCGAAGATTTCTGTCGCCATTATTCGGATAACTGCGCAGATAGTCCGTTGACCTTGAACCCCGTCCAAACACGTGCGCACGAAAACACCGGACCGACAAATCTGTACTTTTCGAGAGAATCAAGCAGACTTTTTACACTCACGCGCGGCGTAGCCTGGGCCCATAACCTGATGGGATGGAAATTTGATAGTAATAAAGTACAGCGCGATGTAGAAAGTATACAGAAGGATTTATTGCGGCGGTTAGAGATCACACCCGTACTGTTCCGTGTCTTTACACCGAGAGAGCGTGCGTTCGCTCCCACTCCTAGCGCTCTACCTTTCAGGGCTGCACATGCGCAGCTTGCCTGCGTTGCCGTATCGGCTCACACACACACGCATGCGATTAAAGCTTGAGAACGATTCTATTCAACAATTGCTTTCTTCCAGTTTTCTCGATCAGGTCCTGTAACAGCTTCTGTGTAGGTTAGGTATACATAGTCATCAAATCTTACCGGACGTTTTCTTTCCCTGTCGGATCTTCTTAGTGGCGTTTCAATTTCTTCATTATCAGTGGTTTCAGGTTCTTCAGTGATGGTTTCTTCATCATCAGTAATCTCAGGTTCTTCAGTGATGGTTTCTTCATTGTCAGAGATTTCAGATTCTTCAAGATTGTTTTCTTCCACGTATAGATCCACATCTTCTCTCAGTATTATTTCGTCCTTTTTTTCCTTTTGTTCATCATTGAAATTCTTGTTTTAAAATTGTACGTCTCTGGCAATTATAACTTTTCCCTTTTCTTTGTCCCATAGTCGGTATGCGTTTGGTGCATAACCTACAAACCAGCATTTCTTAGCCCTCGGATCTAGCTTCTTCAGTTGGCCTAGAATTTTAGCAAATGCTTCACTGCCGAATATCTGGAATCTTGATAAATCAGGCTTTCGATCAGTCCACATTTCTATTGGTGTCACTTTTAATCTTTCTGTCGGACTTCTGTTGATCAGATATACTGCTGTATAGACCGCTTCCCCCCACATGTGTTTGTCCATCTTAGAGCCATACATCATTGCTCTTGCTCTATCAAGAATGGTTCGATTCATTCTTTCTGCTGTACCGTTCAGTTGCGGTGTGTAGGGTACAGTGTTGTCTAGTACAATTCCTTTTTTATTTTACCAACTTTTCAGACTTTCCTTTGTATATTCTCCTCCGTTGTCGCATCTTATTTTGCTGACCCTCTTGTTCATTTTGACTTCTACTCTCCTGACATAGGTTTTAATTTCTTCTGTAACTTCAAACTTATGTTTTAACAAGCATACCTCTGTATAGTGAGAGTAGTCATCTATTAACGTAAGAATGTATCTCTTCCCATCCCACGTTTGTGGTTCAATCGGACCGCATAGGTCTGTATGAATTATTTCCAGCGGTCTCGCAGCTTTAGTTCTTTCTGTTTTGAATGGGGTTCTGGTCTGTTTGGCTTCCAAACAAGTGTCACATGTCTCCATGATGTTGATTTCCTTTTTCGTAAGTTCCATGCCTGTTGACATGTCTAATAATTTTCCCATGTTCGACATCCCCAGATGTCCCAAACGTTTGTGCCAGTCTCGTACGATGAAGTTTTTGTTTGTAGCTGCAAGTGACATGTTATTATATTTCCGATTCAACTTAATTTCATACAAACCAGTTTCAGTTTTAAACCCATCCAAAACAGTCTTTCCATCTTTTTCAATTTTTACTGCGTGTTTCTTAAACAGCACCTTTCCACCTTGTTCTGTTATTGCATTAACGGATATTAGATTCGTCCCCAATTCAGGCACGTACAGTACATTCTTCAGTGTGCATTCCTCAAATTGTACAGATCCCCTTCCAACTGCTGTCATTTGTTCATTCGTCTTGGCTACACCTATCTTGGAATTAATTTGAACCAAGTCTTTTATCCCACTTTTATTATTGGTCATGTGAGATGTTGTCCCAGAATCAATTATCCATTGATTTGATTCAGTAACGTTACTTGTCAAAAAAGCAAGTCCGTCCTTCTTGGTCTTGTCAGATTTATTTCTAAAAAAACAATCCTTTTCAGCGTGATTTGTTTTTTTTACATATTTCACAGCCCATTTGTGTTACTTTGGTATTTGTTGATTTTGTACAGTCTTTTGCGAAGTGACCAGTTTTATTGCACACAAAACATTTCCTTATTTTATTTGATTCCGTCTTTTTACTATCGCAGTGTCTCGCTATGTGACCTGCCGAGTTGCACTTATAACATTTTCTTTCTGCAGCTTTAAATGCTACAGCACTATCCCTATTGGTTTCAATATCTACGCGTTGTTCCTCTGCTAGTAGTCTCGCTATTAAATTCTCTGTGGTTTTATTTGTATCAGACGTTGATTTCCACGCACTAATAAAATGTTTGTACTGTGCTGGTAGGACGGTTAGTATTTTGGACATGAGTAAACCGTCATCTACTTTCTGGCCTAACGCTTCTAGTTTATGTGTGATATTCTGTAGTTTACTCACGTGCGATACAACGTCCATATTCTTATCATATGTAAATGAAAAAAACTCTTGCATTAATGTACATTTTTGTTGATTGCTGTCTCTTTCATAAATCGACGACAACTTCCTCCACATTTCATATGCAGTCAAACAGCCTAAGACATGTATTAACGGTTTCTTATCTATCGTTGTTACAATGTACTTTTGTGCTTTGGCATTTTTCCTCATCCAATCCGTGTTCGTATTATCTGCTTCCCTGGGCGCGTCTGAAATCAGAGTGTACAGGTCTTGCGCTTTTAGTATAATTGTTAATTGGAATTTCCACACTTGAAAACTTTCCAAGTCCTTTAGTTTTTCGATCTGCGTTATTTCTTCATATGTTGTTTCTCTCGACATTTTTGTTTTCAATTGTAATCAAGGCTTAGAATCTTCCTATTTAAGTTTTACCGTTCTCAGTCTTGATTTCTTTTATTTTACTATTACACCTCACCACGTGCTAGTCTGGGCCCATAACCTGTTGGGATTTCTTATTTATTCAGCAACGTGAATTTGCTGATAGAATAGTTCAACAATAGAACTGCACATTTATTTAACTTGTGTGCTCAGATACAATAATTTGTTACAATGGTTATTCAATAAACAAGTATATAATAGGTTGTTTTAAGTAAACTTGGTCTTACTACGAGTTACCTCTCTAACGACCATCAGACCAGAAGGGACCTCATGGATCAGTGTGAAACAAAAACTTCCGGACGCCCGACTCTTAGAACGGACTCCTCTGTTTGGCGCCAATTTCAAACGTGCTTAAAATTACTTCTTAACAATCTTAACATATGAGCATGTGTGATAATTTATAAATAATTAATAAATGTGTCCTATTTTTCAGTGAACGATGCAGACGAAGAGAATTATTTCAACAGCTGAAAGAGAAAGTAATCCTGTTACATGAGCAAATAAAATAACCACATTTTATCTATAAAATAATCAATATAATATTTTTTTTTTAAAATAACATACAAAATTTATATTTTTATACCTTATCCTCTAACGTCACTAGATAGGCTGCAGGGCGCCATAAACACGTAAACGTGTGGCGAAGATAGATCAGAATTTATAATTTATTGGGATTTCCTTACTTTTTCCTTATTTTTAGCACACGTGGCAGTCAACTTTAAAAAAGTAAAAAAATTACGCCAAGTACATGAATTATTTTTGTAAAAAGAAGTGAGATTCCCATAAAAAACTTTCAAAAAGTAAAAAAAGTTACGCCAAGTACATGAATTATCTTTGTAAAAACCAGTGAGATCCCCATAAAAAACTTTCAAAAAGTAAAAAAAGTTACGCCAAGTATATGAATTATCTTTGTAAAAAGAAGTGAGATCCCCATAAAAAACTTTCAAAAAGTAAAAAAATTACGCCAAGTACATGAAACAAATAAATCACAAAAAATAAAAGATAATAATATAAATCACAAAAAAATAGAAGAAAATATGTATCACAAAAAATAGAAGATAATAATATAAATCCCCCCAAAAATAGAAGAAAATATACAATATAAAAAAAGATGTGAAATCAAAATGAGCTGCAAGTACATAAAGGTACTTTCCAACTGCCCTTAAGATGACACAACTACATAGACACAGCTAAAATGCTGTGTTCATACATTCCATTACTCGTATCGCGGACATTTTAATTATCTCATCAAAAAGAATCCCAATTAAAAACATTGTCGTAAATTAATTAATAGCTTTACAAAATTATTATACAAAATTGCGCCAATTATAACAATGGCTATTTATAAAAAGAAAAAATGTATTAAATAATATTAAGCAGATATATTTTTATAGAAATAAATATTTCAATACCAATAAATATTTTATTCAAAATACTTGGCGCTGCTCACCGCATTGGTGTTGCTAAACTGAATACATATGTATAAATTGCATTAATCTTTTTCTTTCTTTCTTGTGCGTACATTCATGAATGTGTGTATACAGGGTGTCCCAAAAATGTCGCGTTTCCTTGAAAGGGGTGACTCAGGGGGTGATTTGAAACAACTTTTTCCTTAGCGAAAATATTGTCCGAAGCTTCGTTAAGGAGATATTAAGCAAAAACCCCGACCAATCAGAGCGCGCGCCTTCCGCCTGAGTTCCCGCGGTAGCGTTGGCTACGAGGTAGGCGACCGCGCTTGTGCTACGAACGTACGAACAAGCAAGTCGGCATGCATCGAAGGAAACCGCGTTACACATTTTTTTTTAAAGCAGAATCTTAAATAAGAATAATTTGAAGTGAGAGGACAAGAAGTACGTAAATTTCGTTTTTAAATAAGGCATAAACGAAAAGCTAACGTAACAGAAAATGTACGACAAGTGATCGTAATTCGTTATTGAGGTAAAAATCCGTAGTTTAAGAACGGCCAACACAACTAAATTTAAAAAATAATATTAGGTGTATGAATAAATTCTTTCCGACTGGAATTTCTATCGCGGTGGTATTCAGAAGCTGCCAGAAAAATGGCAAAAGGTAATGAACAATAATGGAAATTATTGCGATGATCGAGTTGTTTTCGTATTTTTTAAATCGAACTGTTATTGTACCCTAAAATCGGAAAGAATTTATTTTCACACCTAATAATCACCAATAAATTAAATAAAACTCACCCTTTCGGACATTCCTTTCCTTGCTTTCCTTCCCTTTCCGGAAACCTGTGTCACTGGGTCACTGTACCGATCCTGGTTATCGGTGGACGAAAAGATTTATGGTTGGGTAGCGCCCAGTGCTCAGCTGATCACACTGCGTCCGGGTTAATGTACCGAATATTCACTTCACTGCACGGCTACTAACACTGATCACTGAATTTATTTTTCACGGAACGTGTTGTTCCTACGTTATAAAAATTGGTGGCTGCGAAAGGGGCCGATTACTGTTAATTACTGGGACGAGATTACTACTATTACCCGGCGAAAAGAAAACTCGTGGCAGACTGTCTCGGGCTGTGCAGTCCGCTGCTGTGACGATTGGTCGAGTCACCTATTTGGGCACACTTTCAAAGACGGGACACACGTATTTTGGTTATTGGCTGAAGTTGCCACATACATTGTCGCACCGCGCGACGAAGAGATCGAACGAAACACGAGATCGAGTGGGATAGAGCGATTTGACCAAGCGTAGCCTACGCTTTTGTTTTGACGATCGTCGGTCGGATCCGTATCTGATCGCTGCACAGCAGCGGACTGCACAGCCCGAGACAGTCTGCCACGAGTTTTCTTTTCGCCGGGTAATAGTAGTAATCTCGTCCCAGAAATTAACAGTAATCGGCCCCTTTCGCGGCCACCAATTTTTATAACGTAGGAACAACACGTTCCGTGAAAAATAAATTCAGTGATCAGTGTTAGTAGCCGTGCAGTAAAGTGAATATTCGACACATTAACCTTGGATGGTGTCGTGTACCTGAAACCAGCTGTGCACTGGGCTCGTCCATCGATGACCAGGATCGGTTCAGTGATCAGTGTTAGTAGCCGTGCAGTGAAGTGAATATTCGGTACATTGACCCTGCGATCAGCTGAGCACTGGACGCCGATGACCAGGATCGGTACAGTGGCCAGGTTTCCGAAAAGGGAAGGAAAGCAAGGAAAGGAATGTCCAGAAAGGGTGAGTTTTATTTAATTTATTGGTGATTATTAGGTGTGAAAATAAATTCTTTCCGATTTTAGGGTACAATAACAGTTCGATTTAAAAAATATGAAAACAACTCGATCATCGCAATAATTTCCATTATTGTTCATTACCTTTTGCCATTTTTCTGGCAGCTTCTGAATACCACCGCGATAGAAATTCCAGTCGGAAAGAATTTATTCATACACCTAATATTATTTTTTAAATTTAGTTGTGTTGGCCGTTCTTAAACTACGGATTTTTACCTCAATAACGAATTACGATCACTTGTCGTACATTTTCTGTTACGTTAGCTTTTCGTTTATGCCTTATTTAAAAACGAAATTTACGTACTTCTTGTCCTCTCACTTCAAATTATTCTTATTTAAGATTCTGCTTTAAAAAAAAAATGTGTAACGCGGTTTCCTTCGATGCATGCCGACTTGCTTGTTCGTACGTTCGTAGCACAAGCGCGGTCGCCTACCTCGTAGCCAACGCTACCGCGGGAACTCAGGCGGAAGGCGCGCGCTCTGATTGGTCGGGGTTTTTGGTTAATATCTCCTTAACGAAGCTTCGGACAATATTTTCGCTAAGGATAAAGTTGTTTCAAATCACCCCCTGAGTAACCCCTTTCAAGGAAGTCCGACATTTTTGGGACACCCTGTATTGGCCGGTGAGTTTCGTGAGGGGTATTCTCCCACCACACCGTTTGCCTGCCTCGGTGCTCCTTTTCTCAACGTTTTCTTACTCGCTCTCGTTCCATCTCGCTCTCGCCTTCGCAGAACAAGAGTGAGCCAGAAGTGGTGGGGATAGTGCCAAGCTTCTGGCGTGTAGGTCAAACCGAGCTGTCAGCGTAGAAATACACACATCAGAATAGGTGTGCGTTAGCTCCGAAGAAATTCATTGGATTTATTGGTCAGAACACAGATTCCTTCTCGATAGCTTCATCTCGTATTGCTCTACGAATAGCTTCGTCACGCACACAACTATTACGCTAAGAATAAATAACAGCCAAACGGCTAGATTCAGGCGGAGCCGCGCAGCGTTCCCGTTACCCCACCATACCCTGCGACGACCACGCAACTCCAACTGACAAATCCACGATCGTCAGATGGTGGTGGTTGATTTCGCCTCAATCGTTGCTCGCGAAAACGAATTCACCGGCCAATATATCTGGCCCCGAGTATAGTGTTTAGTGATTGTGGATTTACATTTCACAGCTCACACTTCTTTGCAAATATCATTTATTGCTGTATTCAGTTTAACAGTTTGCACCTTATAGTGCTAATTAACTAATTGTATTAATTACTTATATCACATATTGTCTGTGTTTACATATATTCCCTCGGAGGTTGCCTGTGAAATGTAACACTGTATTCTGTTTGTCGACATATGTGATATAAGTAATTATACAATTACTTAGTTAACACTATAGGGTTTAAACAAATTCATTAACTATATACAGCAACGCTTATTATTTGTTTGGAAAACATCATCGACAATGTTTTAACATCCTTAAAACTTTCACCTCTCTACCTCCAAGGGTGTTTTAAAACTACAATTCATTTTCTGGTGTTTCTTGGAATGTGGAAAACGAATATGCATGAATTGTGTCTTGTAGAGAAAACTTTTTTACAACCACTTTATGTAGAATGAGTTACACATTTTAGCTCTAGCATCACCATTTTTGAAGATAGAATTATTTTAAATACGTATAAAAATTATATAGAGTTTGCAAATATTCGCTAGACCACCGATAGACAGACCACTGTGAACGTTTCTAACGAACCAATCTGCATTTTGCAACGCCCGTTTTTTAAACGTTTATATAGAGATATATCAAACAGTACTTTTCAGTGCCATCCTAATCTTAATATAAATCTTATACTAATATTGTATTCGTCTCTAGAATTTCGACCAGGTATATACTTTATAGTTTTATTCTAAATTTTCGACTTATTTTTCATGTAAAATCACCACCCTTCCGCGTGTACCATCGGTTACGGAACACCGTATATATATATATTTAATAAATGTCAATATTAAAAGTTCTTTTTCTAATTTATATGTGTTATTTACATTATTTTGTAAAACTTGTAAACACAAATTAAATTAATAAAAACTGAAATTATATGTATAGTAAATGTATTAAAGAAAATATAAATATTTTTGGAAAATGTAGAAAAATTATTTATCATTTATATGCGTGTAAGCATCAATCGATTTATATACAGGGTGTCCCAAAAATGCTGCGGTTCCTTAAAGGGGGTGATTCGGGGGGTGATTGCAAACAACTTTTTCCTTTGCGAAAATGCCCTCTGAGGTTTCGTTAACGAGATATTAATAAAAAGCACCAACCAATCAGAGCGCGAGCCTTCCGCTGGAGGTCCCGCGCTAGCGTGGCCGCGCGCCGGGCCGCGCTGCGACTACGAACAAGCAAGGCGGCATGCATCGAAGGAAATTGCGTAGAATGGCAAATGAAAAAGACGTAACAAAAAAATCCAACCTTTTGCCATGGTTTGTTTGCCATTTAATGTGAATAATGAATAAAGGATAAATGGATGAAAATCACGTGTAACGTAAAAAGACGAATACACATTTTTTTTAGAAGATTCGAAAATAATAATTATTTGAAGTGGGAGGATAATGAATACGTAAAATTCCTTGTGTTAATAACATATCCAGGTAATGTAACAGGAAATTAACGAAAAGTGATCGTAGTTCGTTATTGTGATAAAAATCCGTAGTGCAATAACGGCCAACACTGTTGTTGATAATGAATAAGTAGGTTTAAAAACTCGGAAGAAAAATTTACGTACGGAAATTTGGAGAATTATCTCCGGAAATAAGCCGTAGCCTGCGTTAAATTTAAAAAATAATAGTCGCCAATAATGTAACTAAAACTCACCCTTTCGGAAATTCACCTGCAGCTTAAAAACCTGTGTCCACTAGGTCACTGAACCGATCCTGGTCATCGCCGAGTGCACAGCTGATCTCAGGTACACGACACCATCCAAAGTTAAGGGTCGCAACGTCAAGTGCGTCCGGGTTAATGTACCGAATATTCACTACACTGCACGGCTACTAACACTGATCACTTAATTTATTTTTCATGGAACGTGTTGTTGCTACGTTATAAAAATTGGTGGAAATGAATTTTTACTTGGCGTTCGGAGCCGTGGGTAATTCCCGCGCAAATTCTCACGCTGCAGCACTTGCGTCCTCGTTGTTCGGGGGGTACACACAGAACATCGCGTAATACTCTTGAGCAGAGAACATTTGTCTGCGACGCGATTGCTGACTGCTGACTGACAAGATTTTTTCCAAGGGACTTCTTCTACCCCCAAATAGTTTCTCTCGTTCCATTATGAGTTGACCCCCACCAGGCCAAGAGGCTTCAGATAAAAAGAAGCCAGCACATTTTCGGAACACACGTGTTTTGCAGAAGTGCAACGAAAACTTTCACAAAAGCCCGCGCTCCGTCCTTCTACTGCCAATGTACCCATTGGTTCGAGATAGAAAACAGACATCACGTGTATCGGTTCGAAAGGGTCCGAAGAGAAGAGAAACAGAAAGTCTTCGAGTTGCTATAAAGAAAAAAATCCTGCTTCCTGTATCCCTTTTCCGATACCCTGAGTTCACGTCTGCTACGAGGCGGAACCAAGTAAGTCATAAATTATCCGAAACTGTAGGAAACCGTTCTCTACCGCCGACTTGCGGGACAATACGGTCATAAACCGCGACCCTGGCGAAATGCTCTGGCTGATCAGCCTGATTAATTTTGGAGAACTAGAAATTACAGAGTATTATCCAGCATCAATACGTCTCGCGGAGAGACACAGGAAAAGAAGGGATAGTCCGCTGACTGCGCGTAGTCCCGCCTGTTTCGTCCTACCCTCAAATTAAAGACGGATCCCTTATCTCTCGAGTATAAACACGTGCTCGAATTTCAAAACACAAGCACGCATCGACGTATTCGGTGCGAGAGACTGTGGGCTTGAGGTCCGATTGGCCCCAAACTAACCAATGTGCCCTGCATCCCTCCCAAACGGCCACTGTCCTGAAGAGGCCCTCTTCACAACGATATCTCCTCCACAAGGCCCACCTTCTCTCGCACGGAATACGTCGACGCATGCTTTTGTTTGGAAATTCGAGCGCGTGTTTAGACACGAGAGATAAGCAGGCCCGATTGGTTAGTTCAGGACCAATCGAACTTCAAACCCGCCTTCTCTCCAACGGAATACGTCGACGCGTGCTTTTGTTTGAAAATTCGAGCGCGTGTTTAGACACGAGAGATAAGTAGGCCCAAATGGTTAGTTCAGGACCAATCGAACTTCAAGCCCGCCTTCTCTCGCACCGAATACGTCGATGCGTGCTTGTGTTTTGAAATTCGAGCACGTGTTTATACTCGAGAGATAAGGGATCCGTCTTTAATTTGAGGGTAGGACGAAGCAGGTGGGACTACGCGCAGTCAGCGGACTATCCCTTCTTTTCTTGTGTCTCTCCGCGAGACGTATTGATGCTGGATAATACTCTGTAATTTCTAGTTCTCCAAAATTAATCAGGCTGATCAGCCAGAGCATTTCGCCAGGGTCGCCTGGGATCAGCTGTGCACTGGGCTCGTCCATCGATGACCAGGATCGGTTCAGTGACCCAGTGACACAAGTTTTCAAGTTGCAGGTGAATTTTCGACAAGGGTGAGTTTTAGTTACTTTAATGGTGATCATTCATTTTTAAATTTAACGCAAGCTATGGCTTATTTCCGGCGATAATTCTCCAAATTCTCGTACGAAAATATTTATTCGGGCTTTTTAAACAGACTTATTCGTTATCAGCAACAGTGCTGGCCGTTATTGAGTTACGGATTTTTATCACAATAACGAACTACGATCACTTTTCGTTAATTTCCTGTTACATTACCTTTTCGTGGATATGTTATTAACACAAGGAATTTTACGTATTCCTTATCCTCCCACTTCAAATAATTATTATTTTCGAATCTTCTAAAAAAAATGTGTATTCGTCTTTTTACGTTACACGCGATTTTCATCCATTTATCCTTTATTCATTATTCACTTTAAATGGCAAACAAACCATGGCAAAAGATTCGATTTTTTGATACGTCTTTTTCATTTGCCATTCTACGCAATTTCCTTCGATGCATGCCGCCTTGCTTGTTCGTAGTCGCAGCGCGGCCCGGCGCGCGGCCACGCTAGCGCGGGACCTCCAGTGGAAGGCTCGCGCTCTGATTGGTCGGTGCTTTTTATTAATATCTCGTTAACGAAACCTCGGAGGGCATTTTAGCAAAGGAAAAAGTTGTTTGCAATCACCCCCCGAATCACCCCCTTTAAGGAACCGCAGCATTTTTGGGACACCCTGTATAAATAGAATCTGCTCGATTTCTGCTGCCTATCTGCCGTCAGATCGCGCTGCGCAGGGTCTGCTCGATTCCTGCTATTAAATTGTATCAGCAGACTCTCCTTACTTTCTGCCGCCATTCTGCTGTCAGATCCTGACCTTAGAGCATATACTATGGAGGTCTCATTGAAAGCGGGAAACTGTTGCCAACATGGTGCGAGAGAGAAAGACATGTGCGAGCGAGAGAAGTATATGTCCTATTCCACCGTAATGCGCATGCGTCGATATCGTGCGAACTGGTGCGAGAGAGTGAAGTATAGATTCTCTCGCTCGCAAGATGTGTTTCTCTCTCGCACAATATCGGCGCTTGCGCTTTACGGTCGAATAGGACATATACTTCTCTCGCTCGCACCAGTGGCACATGTCTTTCTCTCTCGCGTGATGTTGCCGACAGTTTCGAGACCTATCTGCCGTCAGATCGCGCTGCGCAGGGTCTGCTCGATTTCTGACATTAAATTGTATCAGCAGATTCTCCGCAGTGTCTGCCGCCAAACTGCTCGCAGGCTATGTCAACAGGATCTGCTCGATTTCTGCAGCCTATCTGCCGTCAGATCGCGGTGCGCAGGGTCTGCTCGATTTCTGACATTAAATTGTACCAGCAGACCCTGCCGCCAATCTGCTAGCAGGTTAAGGCAGCACAATCTGTCGGCTTTCTGCTGTCAGTCTGCTTTCATCATCGAATATAACAAATCCTGTATCAAATCTGTAGTCTTTCTGTCACAAACATTTGTAGTCAGGCGTTGAGCAAAATCTGCTAAAACGGACGTGGCTGACTTGGTCTTTCTAGCCTACTGTCTACAAAATAAGGTTTTTCGTAGGATGGTATGTTCGAAGACAGCGGTGCGCCCCGTTTCAGGTACGCGAGCCGCGCGCTGCACTATTGCGGACGGTTTACCATATCACTGGAATCCCCGTATTACTTCAATCAGGTCAAAACATAAAATCGACTGGTCTCGTATCCGCCATAATGGTGTCATTTATGCCTGCGAAAGAGTTTCTTTAATTGCTTTTGTTTGAACTTCAATAGGGGTTAGGTATACCGAAAAGTCCCTGTTCCATGGACAAAATTTCGGGATGCGTCCTTTCGTTGGCGAATGAGGGTCTATGGTATAACAATAAAGTGCAGTTTACGAGTGGCTAAATCGCGACCATAAAGCCCCGAGTAAAATAGCAATTACTGAAAACAATTTGAAATCTTTAACAACCTAGGACTACATCTTCCATGTTAAGAATGGTGTGGTAAATATCTTCTTAATGTAGTGTTTCAAATACAACAATGCCTCGGTGCATCGGCGCAGTTTGAGACCGACAGTGTCAGAGTAACAAATAACTGCAACAGTCTGCTTTCACAAATCCCGTCACGAGAGAGGCAAACAATGTGAGCGACAGGAACAGCATACATAGCCTTCCCGGCCTATTCAGCTAGGTCGAATTGAACCGAACCCACCCGAACCAAACCGACCCGGAGCCCTGACCAGTCGGCGGCGACCGGTCGACCGACCCGTCCTCGTCGTCTCAGAATTAAGGTCTGCGCACACATATCTGTTCCGTCTCAGTTCCGTGTCAGCTCCGCGTCAGTTCCGTGTCAGTTCCGTGTCACTGACAACATGAGGCTCGTATAGACTGGGCGATAATCGCCGGCAACTTTGTTGCCAGCGACTCCAGCGGGTCGCCTGGCGACTCGCTGGGATGCATCGGCTTGTCTCCAGCGATTTTTACCGAGCGGCTGGTATTCAGCGACTTGTGTCCGGCGACTCGGCAACTTGTGTCCCCCACCTTATGACCAAGACCCGTGATGCCAGATTCGGGGCGGTTTCCCTCGAGAATTTCCCCCACCTCGCGCACACTACGCCGGAGCTGCGTGTCCGTGAGTTGGACTCCGAAGCGCCGAGCTCACGGATACGCTGCTCCGCCGTAGTATGCGCGAGGTGGGGGAAATTCTCGAGTGAACCCGTCTCGAATCTGGCATCACTGACCAAGACCCTTCTTCGGCGTCCATTCCAAACCTTATTTTTAGTAGCCATGGATCCGTCAATAGCTATGGGTGTTGGCGCCGCGTTCATTGTAATTGCATCGACCAAAAGAAAAAGAAAAAGGCGTTTTTGAGAAATGGAGAACATTACGGTGATGATTTAATGTCACAATTTCTATTAAGCGAGTTTTTACTCGAGAGATAAGGGATCCGTCTCGAATTTGCAGGGAAGACGGCGCAGGTGGGACCACGCGCAGTCAGCGGACTACCATTCTTTCTTCTTGTGTCTCTCTCTCTCCGCAAGGCGTATTGATGTTGGATAATACTTTTTAACTGCTATACCTGGCACATTTAGATAAAAACTGAAGGGGATGACTTGTATACCACACCTGGTTCTAAAAAATTAATCAAGCTGATCGGCCAGAGTGTTTCGACAGGGTCCCGGTTTATGACCGTATTGTCCCGTGAGTCAGCGGTTGACAACGCTACCTGCGCGTCCAAATTCAGTTATCTTTTACAGCTGGCAATTTAGTATTTTTGAAGCCAAATTTCTTCATTTCTTCACGACTAGGCAATAGCTTGTTCTCGAAGTGTTCGTTGGGAAACATTTGTCTACCAGATGTCGATAATGGGTGGTATACACGGTGACATCGGACGCGCCGGCACCGTTGTCAACCGCTACTCGTGGGAAAATACGGTCATAAACCGCACCTTGACGGAACACACTGGCCGATCAGCCTGATTAATTTTTGGGAACCAGATGTGGCACACAATCCAATCCCTTCAGTTTTTACCTAAATGTGCCAGATATAGGCCTGCGCCGTCTTCCCAGCAAATTCGAGACGGATCCCTTATCTCTCGAGTAAAAACACGCGCTTCAATTGCAAAACAAGAGCACGCGTTGACCTGTTCCGTGCGAAAGAAGGTGGGCCTCGGAGAGGAGATATGTATTGCTGTGAAGAGAGCCTCGTCAAGGGAGTGTCAAGGGAATTCGTTTAATATATATATATATATATATAAAATAAATTAATGTTTTAATAAATATGTATATGTGTGGTGTTTTTCCACGCAGTAGATCATATTGTAGATATTTACGTTAAAAATTTATTATATATTATATATATATATATATATATATATATATACATATATTTATAGATATATTAAATTTTTAACGTATAAATTTACTATAGGATGTACTTCAATATATATAGTGCGTGGTGTGTTGCCACAGAGTCGGTGATGTTTCCCATTCGGAACGGGAAACAGAAATACAGGCACTAGACACTCGGGCGATGTTGCTCACCGTCCACTTGAATACAGTTTTTCGGGAACATGTGGCCAACAGTCATTTCTAGAAGGCCGTTTGAGGCAAGGGTCGAGTTGCTGTATCCCACAGCGATTGTTGCAAGTCGCCGGATACAGGCTCCGGCGACTTTCCCAGGTATATTCGTATCCCTTTACCCTTAAGGCTCGTATAGACTGGGCGATAATCGCCGGCAACTTTGTTGCCGGAGTCGCTGGCGAGTCGGTGGGATAACCGACTTGTCGCCAGCGACTTGTATCTGGCGACTTTTATCCGGCGACTTGTGTCCGGCAACTCGTCCTTTAAGGGTAAAGAGATACGAATATACCTGGGAAAGTCGCCGGAACCTGTATCCGGCGACTTGCAACAATCGCTGTGGGATACAGCAACTCGACCCTTGCCTCAAACGGCCTTCTAGAAATGACTGTTGGCCACATGTTCCCGAAAAACTGTATTCAAGTGGACGGTGAGCAACATCGCCCGAGTGTCTAGTGCCTGTATTTCTGTTTCCCGTTCCGAATGGGAAACATCGCCGACTCTGTGGCAACACACCACGCACTATATATATTGAAGTACATCCTATAGTAAATGTATACGTTAAAAATTTAATATATCTATAAATATGTGTATATATCTATAAATATATGTATATATATATATAAATATATGTATATATATATAATATATATAATAAATTTTTAACGTAAATATCTACTATATGATCTACTGCGTGGAAAAACACCACACATATACATATTTATTAAAACATTAATTTATTTTATATATATATATTAAACGAATTTATTATATAGGGTAGACCGGGGCGAATCGGATCACAGGGCGAATCGGATCAAAATAAGAATTTGGTCCATATTTCTTATATCGCGATAGAAATGAGCATTCCGATCGTTCGTAGTACCTCGCCCCTCTTCCCCGCACCTACTGTAATAGCCCATCAATTGTTTTAAGTCATTGTTTAGAGCTGGCATACGTTTTCAGTGAGATGAACGCGTGCAAACGTTACAATTTTTGTCCGAATCTAACCTAGGTAATCTGCAATTTCGTAATTAAAATAAAAAGTAAGCTTGAAAATTCAAATGTGTTTATTGTTATTAGTTTGCACGGTGTCCAAGTTTAGTGTTTGATGTATTTTACACTATTATATCATAATATGTTTATGTAATCTACACCGTTTGAAATACTTATATATGGGGCTAATCGGATCACGTTATTTGGGGCGAATCGGATCGCTCTTTTCTTTCATTTGTGTATTTTTATGATTATAAATATGAGAATTGTTTATATACAGATATTTCGTACGTACGAAAAAAAGAGCAATCAGGGATCATGGTGTCAAAAAAAAGGGAAGCTGTGATAAAAATTAAATCTAAAGAAATGACGAAAAATTTGCTTAAGTTGATTCAAAAGATTTTGTTATGAAAATTTCAGTTTTTTCAGAAATGAATGGGTTATCCGATTCGCCCCAAGATTCGGGGCGAATCGGATATTTCTCACTTTTTCGTTTTTTGTTTATAAATGAAAGATTTTTATGTTTAGTTTGAATTTTTATATATTAATGTTGAAGCCAAAGGTGTACTGATCACGAATATGTAATAAAAAATTAGTTTTTTAATGTTTGACTATTACTATTTTACCGTCAAACACAAAGTGATCCGATTCGCCCCGGTCTACCCTATATATATGCGGACACTCCCTTGACGAGGCTCTCTTCACAGCAATACATATCTCCTCTCCGAGGCCCACCTTCTTTCGCACGGAACAGGTCAACGCGTGCTCTTGTTTTGCAATTGAAGCGCGTGTTTTTACTCGAGAGATAAGGGATCCGTCTCGAATTTGCTGGGAAGACGGCGCAGGCCTATATCTGGCACATTTAGGTAAAAACTGAAGGGATTGGATTGTGTGCCACATCTGGTTCCCAAAAATTAATCAGGCTGATCGGCCAGTGTGTTCCGTCAAGGTGCGGTTTATGACCGTATTTTCCCACGAGTAGCGGTTGACAACGGTGCCGGCGCGTCCGATGTCACCGTGTATACCACCCATTATCGACATCTGGTAGACAAATGTTTCCCAACGAACACTTCGAGAACAAGCTATTGCCTAGTCGTGAAGAAATGAAGAAATTTGGCTTCAAAAATACTAAACTGCCAGCTGTAAAAGATAACTGAATTTGGACGCGCAGGTAGCGTTGTCAACCGCTGACTCACGGGACAATACGGTCATAAACCGGGACCCTGTCGAAACACTCTGGCCGATCAGCTTGATTAATTTTTTAGAACCAGGTGTGGTATACAAGTCATCCCCTTCAGTTTTTATCTAAATGTGCCAGGTATAGCAGTTAAAAAGTATTATCCAACATCAATACGCCTTGCGGAGAGAGAGAGACACAAGAAGAAAGAATGGTAGTCCGCTGACTGCGCGTGGTCCCACCTGCGCCGTCTTCCCTGCAAATTCGAGACGGATCCCTTATCTCTCGAGTAAAAACTCGCTTAATAGAAACTGTGACATTAAATCATCACCGTAATGTTCTCCATTTCTCAAAAACGCCTTTTTCTTTTTCTTTTGGTCGATGCAATTACAATGAACGCGGCGCCAACACCCATAGCTATTGACGGATCCATGGCTACTAAAAATAAGGTTTGGAATGGACGCCGAAGAAGGGTCTTGGTCAGTGATGCCAGATTCGAGACGGGTTCACTCGAGAATTTCCCCCACCTCGCGCATACTACGGCGGAGCAGCGTATCCGTGAGCTCGGCGCTTCGGAGTCCAACTCACGGACACGCAGCTCCGGCGTAGTGTGCGCGAGGTGGGGGAAATTCTCGAGGGAACCCGCCCCGAATCTGGCATCACTGGTCTTGGTCATAAGGTGGGGGACACAAGTTGCCGAGTCGCCGGACACAAGTCGCTGGATACCAGCCGCTCGGTAAAAATCGCTGGAGACAAGCCGATGCATCCCAGCGAGTCGCCAGGCGACCCGCTGGAGTCGCTGGCAACAAAGTTGCCGGCGATTATCGCCCAGTCTATACGAGCCTTTAAAGGACGAGTCGCCAGACACAGTTGCCGGACACAAGTCGCCGGATAAAAGTCGCCAGATACAAGTCGCTGGCGACAAGTCAGTTATCCCACCGACTCGCCAGCGACTCCGACAACAAAGTTGCCGGCGATTATCGCCCAGTCTATACGAGCCTTTGGAGTGTGCGGATCGTCCCGAGGCTCGAGTTCCCCGCTCTCGGGACGGATCGGATGTTTTCGGGATCCCGAGACTCGTTTCAGGTCGACTCGGCAAAACTCGGACCCGATCGGCTCGTAAGCTAGCCATTAAGGGGGAACCAAGATGGAAAGAATTGTGTATATCATTTATATCAATACCAGTGATAAGTTTTTACCCTTCTGTTTCCTGTGGAATCAAAATTTGTATGTTATTATTCATTTACATATATATGTATTTTCATTGCTGCCAAATCGTCTGTGAATACTGAATATGTCCATATACGTACTTAAATAAATATCATGTTCAGAACTTAGGAAGAAGACTATTTTTATATCGACAATATTTTAAAATTTTAATAAAATATAAAGAACAATGCTAGAGAATAAGGATTTTGTTCCTACAGAATCTGGGCAGGGAATGAGAAATCCGGGGGTGCCTTCCACTGTTGGAAATATCGTTATCAGTAACCGAACAAAATTGTTACCTGAGAACGTCGAACCATTATGTTTCTTACATGTTAATTTGAAATAATAAAATATTCGCCTTCCCGTATTGTTTGGGAATGAATAGTTCTCTGCGCCGCCGCACTCTCGATCACCGCAGCACCTCCTGGGCGGCGGAAGTCGCGGTCGATCCGCGATCGATCAACCAATCAGCGTCCGTCTTGTCGATCGTCGCTCGAGAATGTTCGAGAAGACGCCGAGGCGGAAATGCGCATCCATATTGCTCACTCTGTTCACAACCGTGCGCAACGTACAACACGTTTTGCTCATTGTCATTTTACCGCGTTGCTCAACAAGCAATTATTGTGTGCATATCATTTCAAGTCAATCGGTAAGCTCAACCACGGTGTTCACGACACAGTTCGGGTGCAGTTATCACGAGAGTGTGCATTCGCGATTGTGCGTGTCCGCGTGGGCACGTTTTCACACGTGTGAATTGTACAAGAGAGTGTACGGGGGCTCAACCCTCTAATTTCAAGTGCGCACAACGGCTCACCCGTTGGCACACTCTTTATAATAAAGACGTCACATTCCTGTGTGCAACTCAGTGTTTTAGTGCCAATCGCCGATCCTAACCTATCCAGCAACCTTGTGCTCAACCTAACCTCACATTTTTACAGTTTGGTCCTTCGAGCCGGATCGGTGATTGTGTACCACAGTGCTGTGTAGTTCAGTTTAGAGGGCTCACAAGCTCAACTCCTGTGCTTCGCGATGGCTGATCAAGATGATCAAAAAAGCACAAAGTCAGCGGGCTCATCAAGAGCATCCCTGCGACTGCTGTAAAGCAGCCCATTTTATAGTGACATGTCCATCGTCCAGGAAGCTGCCTGTGGCTCATCGCCGGAACCTCATCACAGCTCTAGAGCTGTGTCACAATTGCTGTGGGAGGCATCCTACTGCAAGGTGTAAGACATCTTCGGTGCAATTATTGTGGTGCAGTGCATCATACAATGCTGCATCTGGCACCAGCCCAACCTCAGCCCAAGGATGCACAGGTGACGCCTATGGCTCACCAGCTGCCCGAAGGGGCAACCATCAATATCACAGTGTTCATCACCTGATCATAAGGAAATGAGGTCCAGCCTCAAGATTGGAGGGATCAACGTATCACATTGAAGAAGTCAGACCCACCAATCTTCACATCAATTCTCAGGTGGGTCGTTTCAATACTTTACAAGCCACTGATGGCCACATTCCCATGTGTGCTCACAGCTCGCTCCTCGACGAGGTACGCCTGTTTACTGATCAAAAGAAATACAGTCGGTGCAGTCAATACTCAGTATCAACCACTCAGTAGCAGAAAGCTCTGAGATCACCTTCGTCAAGAAGGAATCATCCGTCGCCTCAACCCTTAGTGCATGCCATCACCCAACATGATCATCGAAGCTGGAGGCCAGGAATCTACTCTATTGTGGGTGGCACCAAGAGTGCCACGGAACTGGAGCCTCAGTGACAGATTTGGACTGTCTAAAGATCAGCCATTCTGGAGTCTCTCAGATTTCTCCCTGGGAGCTCAACACACTCGCATTTAAGCTCACTCTTGGGATCTAGCTCTCAGCAGGCAATCTCAGTAATAGATCCTATACGAGCGCGCCTACTGAAGAGCTTTACTACAGTCACATTAAAGTTGAAGAGTGAGAGGCAGAATTTACGACTTTGCTTCTGCAGGACATCGCCCTCATCAACTGAGAGGCAGAATTTACGACTCTGCCTCTGTATTCCATCGCATCCATTATGGTTCAACAAGACCTAATGAGTGTTGTGACAGCTGTCCATTTTTGGGTGGCTCATTCTTGGACCAGTTACAGTGGACCTGCGCAAGGCCACCGCACATCACTCTGCCGTCGTGCAGCATGCTGACACTTCTTTGCAAGACATGCTGACACGATTTTGGATTCAAGAAGAGCTCCCGACAGATGCATCCCTGAAGCTCACACCTGAGGAACAAGAATGTGAGGATCACTTTTGAGCGACACACATTCGTGATTCTACAGGACGATACACTGTGCGCATTCCTCTGAAGGAGACTCCAAAGCTGCTGGGTAATTCTTATCAAGCAGCTCACGCTTGCTTGAAGCGTACGCTCGTCAAGCTCAACAGGAACAACGAGTATCGCAACCTCTATCAAGGCTTCATGCAAGAGTACGAGGAGCTCCGTCACATGGTAAGAGCACCATCCCTTTCACCTAATACTCACTCTGTGTTTTATCTTCCACATCATGGAGTATTGAAGCCTGACAGCCAGACGACAAAACTGAGAGTCGTCTTCAATGGATCGAGCCCTACTTCATCCGGGTATTCTGTCAACGATTTGATGCATACGGGTGCAAATCTGCTCCTTAACATCACCGACGTGCTGCTGTGGATACGCCAGCACAAGTACATTTTTGCCACAGACGTGACGAAAATGTATCGTCAAGTCAAGATTCACGAGGATGATCAAGATCTCCAACGAATACTGTGGATCGATGACGATTCAAAGGAGGTGCCCTACAAGCTCACAACGGTCACATATGGGACCAAGGCTGCTCCATTTCTGGCGGTCAGAGCTTTACTTCAATTGACGGAAGACGAAGGTCATCGCTTTCCTCTGGCGGTGCCATCAATCACGCATGCCAGATACGTTGATGACATCTTTGGAGGTGCAGACACAGGTGAGATGCTCATTACAATTGCTCACCAATTAAAAGATCTGTGCAACGCGGGAGGGTTTCCACTAGCCAAATGGCATTCAACCTTTCCTCCGTTGCTTGATGCAATTTCTCAAACCCAACGAGCCCAAGGCTCAGTTATATCATTAGACGACTGCAATACCAAAATTCTCGGACTACAATGGAATGTGATCAACGACGAATTTTCTTTCACTTCAAAACCAAGTTCAACTTCAAGGCTCACCAAACGCCTCATCTTATCAGAAGTAGCACAAATATTTGATCCATTAGGTTTTCTAGCGCCGGTCATAATTCGAGCAAAAACACTATTGCAAGAGTTGTGGCTACACAAGCTCAACTGGGATGATCCACTGCCTTCCCAAGTAACGTCACAATGGCTCATCATCAGAGAAGATTTAACAAGCTTGCGCAAGCTTTCATGTCCAAGGTGGTTCAACACCTTCAGCAACTCTACAGTGGAACTATACGGCTTCTCTGATGCCTCACAACTCGCCATGGCAGCGGTAATTTACATTACCGTATCATCACCGTCCACAACTCACAAGGTCGCGACATTGGTGTGCTCCAAAACTAAGGTAGCACCACTAAAGAAGCTCACAATCCCGAGACTCGAGCTTACTGCAGCATTGATGCTGGCGAAGCTCACCAAATATGTTCAAGCAACGCTCAAGCTCAACATTGCTACAACATATCTGTGGACGGACTCACAAGTGACACTAACCTGGATCAAAACACACGCATCACGCTGGAAGGACTACGTAAGGAATCGTGTGTCTCAAATTCAAGAGATCACCCAAGGCGCACATTGGAGACACGTTCCAGGGACTTCAAACCCAGCTGATTGCGCATCACGAGGCTTATCAACATCGCAGCTTGAACATCATAAGCTTTGGTGGACGGGACCACCATGGCTTGCGCAGCCCAGTGAAATATGGCCATCACAACCAATGCTAGACGAAGACTTGAGTGCACTAGAGGCTCGTCCAGGCATTTCAAAGCTGCTCAATATTCAAAAGATTGAATATCACTGGGACCTCATTTACAAATATTCATCTCTCAACAAACTTATTCGCATCACATCAGTTTGTTTCAGATTTGTTTCAAGGTTGAAGAAGGCTCCAGTCACGCTGCCGCTCTTCACCTTGTCGCCCATCGACATAGAATGGGCCAGGATCTTCTGGATCAAAGCAACGCAGGCGCTTTATTTCTCCAGCGAGATGAAGATGCTCAGCTCAGGCTCAACTTTGCCAGCCGCTCATGTCTTCAATCGACTCACCGCATTCATCGATGAGAGTGGAGTCATTAGAGTTGGAGGCAGACTCAACAATGTTTGCACAAGCTACGAAAGTAAGCACCCTGCAATTCTACCTCGTCATTCACATTTGTCTAAATTGATTATAGACCATGCTCATCGACAAACTCTCCATGGAGGGACCCAGCTCACCCTCGCCCAGATTCGACAAAACTACTGGATCATTGGAGGGCGAGCGCCAGTAAAATCGCACATCCTGCGGTGTGTTGTGTGTGCTCGACAAAGGGGGATCCGTGCCCATCAACTGATGGGCCAACTACCTCTTTCGAGAGTTACACCCTCACGACCGTTCAACAATACTGGCACCGATTATGCGGGTCCAATCACACTGAAGACGTGGAGAGGAAGAGGTGCCAAGACTCAAAAGGGCTGGATTTGCGTCTTTGTGTGCCTCACCACATCAGCTGTTCACCTAGAACTGGTGACAGATTATACAACAGAAGGGTTCATCGCCACCTACAGGAGATTTGTCTCCAGGAGAGGTATTCCTCTCACTCTTCACTCTGATTGCGGAACCAACTACGTTGGAGCTGACACCGTCCTCAAGAGAATGTTCACCCAGGGGACTGAGGCGCATCAACGCTTGAACCAGCTGTTCGTCAATGACAAGACAGAATGGCACTTCAACCCACCAGCCGCACCACACATGGGAGGCAAGTGGGAAGCGGTCGTGAAGTCAGTCAAACACCATCTCCGGCGCACAGTCAGTGAGACGGTGCTCACATACGAGGAGTTCAGCACACTTCTCACACAAATAGAAGCAATGCTCAACTCACGACCGCTCGAGCCCCTCAGTGATGACCCAGATGACATCACAGCACTCACACCAGCGCACTTTCTTGTTGGACAACCACTCTCTGCTCTTCCGGAACCGTCTGTGGAGAATTCATCAGTCTTGCCATCAGCTAGATGGCAATTCATTCAAAAGAAGATGCAACAATTCTGGACTCAGTGGTCATCCCACTATCTGCAGAGACAACTATCCATCACCAAATGGCATCATCCAACCAACGACCTGAAGATCGGGTCCCTGGTGCTCATCACAGATGAGCGTTTTCCACCCAGCAAGTGGCCACTTGCAAGGATCATCACCTTACATCCAGGGAAGGATGGACTCACCCGAGTCGTGACGCTCAAGACCGCCACAACAACACTAATCAGGCCAATTGCAAAATTGGCAATTTTGCCTGTTACAGATTCATCATCAACATCTTCAATCAGCTGTTGATAGCGGGAGCATGTTTGGGAATGAATAGTTCTCTGCGCCGCCGCACTCTCGATCACCGCAGCACCTCCTGGGCGGCGGAAGTCGCGGTCGATCCGCGATCGATCAACCAATCAGCGTCCGTCTTGTCGATCGTCGCTCGAGAATGTTCGAGAAGACGCCGAGGCGGAAATGCGCATCCATATTGCTCACTCTGTTCACAACCGTGCGCAACGTACAACACGTTTTGCTCATTGTCATTTTACCGCGTTGCTCAACAAGCAATTATTGTGTGCATATCATTTCAAGTCAATCGGTAAGCTCAACCACGGTGTTCACGACACAGTTCGGGTGCAGTTATCACGAGAGTGTGCATTCGCGATTGTGCGTGTCCGCGTGGGCACGTTTTCACACGTGTGAATTGTACAAGAGAGTGTACGGGGGCTCAACCCTCTAATTTCAAGTGCGCACAACGGCTCACCCGTTGGCACACTCTTTATAATAAAGACGTCACATTCCTGTGTGCAACTCAGTGTTTTAGTGCCAATCGCCGATCCTAACCTATCCAGCAACCTTGTGCTCAACCTAACCTCACATTTTTACACGTATATTTTTAAATATTCCTTTCTGTATGCTTATAGTTGTCCGTACGTTTTCTGTGTTAAGTACGAAGTATAAAGTATATTTTATGAAGTTTTTAAAAGATTATCGATATAAAAATAGTCTTTCTCCCAAATTTTGAATATGGTATTTATTTAACGTATATGTATTGTACGTATATGGTTTAAAGGTATTCAGTAGTCACAGGCTATTTGGTAACAATGAAAATATATATTTAAATGAATAATAAGATACAAATTATGATTTAACAGGAGACAGAAATGTAAAAACTTATCACTGGTACTGATATTTAGTAGATACTCTTAATAGCTGGCTTTCGAGCCGATCGGGTCCGAGTTTTGCCGAGCCGACCTGAAATCAAATTGCCCGCTCATGGCGGTCATGCCTGTAGCCCGAAACGAGTCGCGGGATCCAGAAAACTTCGGGATATCGAGGAATACGAAAGTATCGGAATCCCGTCCGATCTCGCCCGAAAGTTTCCGGCCGGTCCCGAGCCCGAAACGTCGGGTACCCGCACATCCCTGCTGACAAATGTGTAGGAGGCCTGCTGCTCTAGCCCGGCCTGCAGTCCCAATTCAGCCGGTTCCGTAGGGGTGTAGGCCTTCAGTCAGGAGTAGGGGCGCGAACGTTACTATATATACCTACTATACAATTTGTGCACACACTATGTCATAATTCGCCCCTGTTGTCGCCACTTCTGGCATCTCTGGGCCTGCCGCACAGTTCTTTCCGTCAGTGCGGTGATACCTGTCCAACGGGTTTCCGTTTCACATGGTAACCCTTTCAAAAATTCCCTTTTCATGTCTAATGCCGTTTATGGGATGAACCCAATGTTTCCAATTCGCTCGTTTTTTACTACATCTTTTGTGTAAAATCCAAATAGGTAACACTTCAATCTCCGTTGTGTTTAAGTTCGCATTCAGTGCGCACTAGTGCAGGTTGCCGAATGTGCTATTAATCTATTACCAACTTTGATTTGTTTAAATTAGTCTCTACCAAGTTTTTATTATCTTCCATCGTAAAATGATCTTCATACGACGTTTTTAACAGAAGATGTCGTCTCTCTTGTAAAATTTTTTGTGTCAACTACAGGCCTCTCGCCCGCTAATTCCTTAAAACCGAAGCTGAAAATCTGAGCACTGAATTGATTTGTGGCCAATAAAGGAATGTCAAGTATAAAAAGTGACAGAGGAATCAGTGTTCGAGCGGAGAACGAGAATACAATTGGAATTAGCAAAGTTGATTTCACAATCTTTGCATGTGAACTTTTTTCGTGAATTAAAGGGAATTAGCTTCTTTCATACATGAGTCATGTTTAGGGGGGGGGGGAGGATTTAATCACTTTTTTCATATAAATTACTAAGTGCCGTATTTCAAAACGGTCTTCATTCTCAAAGCGGTTCATATTCATGCCCAGTCAGCCACGTCCATTTGAGCAGATTTTGCTCAACGCCTGACTACAAATGTTTGTGACAGAAAGACTACAGATTTGATACAGGATTTGTTATATTCGATGGTGAAAGCAGACTGACAGCAGAAAGCCGACAGATTGTGCTGCCTTAACCTGCGAGCAGATTGGCGGCAGGGTCTGCTGTACAATTTAATGTCAGAAATCGAGCAGACCCTGCGCACCGCGATCTGACGGCAGATAGGCTGCAGAAATCGAGCAGATCCTGTTGACATAGCCTGCGAGCAGTTTGGCGGCAGACACTGCGGAGAATCTGCTGGTACAATTTAATGTCAGAAATCGAGCAGACCCTGCGCAGCGCGATCTGACGGCAGATAGGCAGCAGAAATCGAGCAGATTCTGATGTCAGGATCTGACGGCAGAATGGCGGCAGAAAGTAAGGATAGTCTGCTGATACAATTTAATGGCAGGAATCGGGCAGATCTTGCGTACCGCGATCTGACGGCAGATAGGCAGCAGGAATTGGGCAGATTCTGCTGACATAGTTCACGACGCGAACACGTCAGGCGGCGATCGGGCGAGCGCTTCTCGCTTGCGAAATAGCACCGTGGCGGGAATAAGTGGCCGAGGGCTCGATCATTCAGGGCTCTCGAGTACCATTCGCATTTGCCGGCATTTCACTGCGGAGTATATATTTGGTATACCCGTCTCCAAGGGCGGTATTATCAGTCGTTGCTTAAGACTAAGATCGTCTTAAGCATCCGGCATCCTTTACTAATCTACTAGACTAGTAGAGGATGCCGCGTGCTAAAAACTAAAAAACGATTGATGATAATACCGCCCTAAGATGACTGAATGAATAGTAGTTATCATTAATTCTTTTATATTTGGAAGAACTGCCTTTAACAGTTTAAATAATTATTTTGAGCCTCCCTGGCATTCAATTGACTAACAACCTGCTAATTAAAATATTAAAAATGTTATAATACTCGTCTAAATACATGGTTTTCCAACTTTTCTTTCTTCCATAAAATATGGTAGGAATCAGATCTTTCAAGTCGGTCTTATAAACGTGTTCTATATATTATTTACGCTTAAGACTTTCGCACTGTTTTTAAATCTATACTATTATATAAAATTGCCTACTATGTCCGCATTAAATTATGGTTTTGCGGTCAGATTCTGACATCAGGATCTGCTTGATTTCTGCCACCAATCTGCGGGCGGTTTTTGTCAGCAAAATCTGATCGAAATCTGACATCAATCTGCGGTCAGATTCTGATGTCAGGATCTGCTCGCTATCTGCCGCCAATCTGCCGTCAGATCGCGCTGCGCAGAATCTGCTCGGTATCTGCCGCCAATCTGCCGTCAGATCGCGCTGCGCAGGATCTGCTCGATTTCTGCTCCCAATCTGCGGTCAGACCACGGCAGCAAGATCTGCTCGGTATCTGCCGTCAATCTGATGACATCAGGCTCTGACCACAAAACCATAGTCAAATGCGGACATAGTAGGTCCCGAATCTAACGTCAGGATTTCCTCGAATCTGACACCAATCTGCTGGCATACTGCGGTCAGTTTGTTTACTGGGATTGATCCCTGGTGACAAATCTTCCTTCCTCTCCACATCAATTTTCTCGTCAACTTCCTCTGACGATGAACTGCTTTCCTTTTTGTCAGGCAGCAACAAGGAAGGTACTGTTCCGTCCTTCAGCTTTCTCCGTTTACTGCATTGGTAATCTTTTGCTTGAAAATGTAAATAACAAATTACGTACCGCTCATTGTAAACCTGCTTGTAACTTAAGCCTAGCAATAGCTTAAGCGATTATACATTTTGGAAAACGATGCGATTTTACCTGTCGAGTTGATGGACAATTCAGGACAGCACACTTTTGCTTGTCATTTGAAATCCGCTTGACGTTCATTTTCGACGCACAATTACTTACCTTAAATCAGAATGAAACACAACAATGAATACACTTTACTGCACTTTACCGACAAAAATATCACTGACAATTGCGGATAATTGCTGACAATCAGACACAATAGCAGTCAGTGAATGGCGGCAAATGGCGGCCACGTGCAACTGATTTGAACTGATTACTGAGTAGGGATTGCAAATTTACCGACATTTTCAATTACCGGTAATTCGGTAAAAGTTTCAATCAAAACCGGTTTACCGATAATATACCGGTATTGAAAATATAAGAGTAAACATTACAAAAAACTTTTTATTAACTCTAATCGAGCATTATAATAAATATATGCAAATAAAACTATTCTGAATATAAAATATGAAATGAGATAACACAAAATAGATATATTTGTGTAACTATTGACAATACTTATTAATTTGGATCTTCACGACGAAAACAATGAAAAGAATCTTATCTTACATACATAATTAAATATTTTTTATTTAAGATTTTTTTTAACAAATAAGCACGCAAAAAACATATTTTGTCTAAACTTTGGTCTCCGGATCGCGATCTAATTTTTGTACAAAATAATCCAGCCAGGGATAAAGCACTCTCAGATTCTACACTTGTTGGTCGGATAGTCATTAAGAAATCATATGCCATTTGTACCTATATACTATTTTCTCCTTAGTTTTTCTACTTGAAAATACGTCCATTATTTTGATGACTTGATTTAGATTTTTAGTTCTCTTTTGGCTTAGAGTTGATTCTTCATGAGATACTTCGGTTTTCGTCTTTATTATTAATTGAAGTTTTTATCACTGATAACGATGTAGACCGAAATAACGAACGCATATATGCCCTATATTGATATACGTAATTTATCGAATTACCGGTAAAAATTTGAGGGTATTTCTCGCGATTTACCGGGAAACCGGTAAACCGGGTTACCGGTATTGCAATCCCTATTACTGAGTGCAACGAAGACAGACGCAACCTATCGCCAGCGGAATGAGGGGCGTGGGGGGGGGGGGGGGGGGGACAACGCCATCTAGCGTATACTCAAAACGGGATGAACTATGTTTCTGCACGGCGCTTATACAGGGTGTCCCAAAAATGTCGGATTTCCTTGAGAGGGGTGACTCAGGGGGTGTTTTGAAACAACTTTTTCGTTAGCGAAAATATTGTCAGAAGCTTCGTTAAGGAGATATTAACAAAAAACCCCGACCAATCAGAGCGCGCGCCTTCCGCCCGAGCTCCCGCGATAGCGTTGGCTACGCGGTAGGCGACTGCGCTTGTACTACGAACGTACGAACAAGCAAGTCGGCATGCATCGAAGGAAACCGCGTTACACAGTTTTTGTTTTTTAAAGCAGAATCTTAAATAAGAATTATTTGAAATGAGAGGACAAGAAGTACGTAAATTTCGTTTTTAAATAAGGCATAAACGAAAAGGTAATGTAACAGAAAATGTACGACAAGTGATCGTAATTCGTTATTGAGGTAAAAATCCGTAGTTTAATAACGGCCAACACAACTAAATTTAAACAATAATATTAGGTGTATGAATAAATTCTTTCCGACTGGAATTTCTATCGCGGTGGTATTCAGAAGCTGCAAGAAAAATGGCAAAAGGTAATTAACAATAATGGAAATTATTTCGATGATCGAGTTGTTTTCATATTTTTTAAATCGAACTGTTATTGTACTCTAAAATCGGAAAGAATTTATTTCCACACCTAATAATAACCAATAAATTAAATAAAACTCACCCTTTCGGACATTCCTTTCCTTGCTTTCCTTCCCTTTTCGGAAACTTGTGAAACTAGGCCACTGTGCCGATCCTGGTCATCGGCGTCCAGTGCTCAGCTGATCGCAGGGTCAATGTACCGAATATTCACTTCACTGCACGGCTACTAACACTGATCACTTAATTTATTTTTCACGGAACGTGTTGTTCCTACGTTATAAAAATTGGTGGCCCCGAAAGGGGCTGATTACTGTTAATTACTGGGACGAGATTACTACTATTACTCGGCGAAAAGAAGACTCCTGGCAGATGGTCTCGAGCTGTGCAGTCCGCTGCTGTTGTACTTAGACTCACTAACCTTCTTCCACCTCTCCTCCTACTGCAACCTTTTTTCCTAGCTACTATTTCTTCCCCCCTTAACTCCCCCCCCCCTTTCTCTCCATCTTTCCACCTCTTCCATCGCCCAACCCCTATCCTCAAAACACTGTTCCCTTTCCTTTTCCCATCCCTCTAGTACCTTTCCCCTCTTAAACCTCGCCTTCATCTCTTCCCAGCACTCCCTAGCCAGTTCCTCCCCCTTTCCCTCTTCCAATTTCCTTTCGTACCCCCATGCTCTCAGGCCCGCCATTCCCTTCTACATCTCCCTGTGCATTTCCTCCCTCACCATATACCCCGGTGTGCTCCTATCTACCTCTAGCACCCACCTCAGGAACCTATCTTGCATCCCTTCCATTCTCTCCCTCTCCTTCCATCCCCACACCTCCACCCCATATCCTACCACCGTCCACATCAGTTTATCAAAGAGCCATACCCTTCTGTCCCAATCCTTTCCAAACATCCTTTTCCCTATCCCCCACACCTTCCCCATTACCGCTGCCCCCTTCCTCACCCTCTCCTCTACGTGCTTCTCCTGTCCCCCATTCCCCATCACAGTATACCCCAGATACCTAAAGCATCTCACCTCCTCCAGCTCCTTTCCCTTCCACCTCCATGCCACCTTCCACCTCCCCCCTCCCCTCCTACACCTCATCACCTTTGTTTTCCCTACATTCACCTATAGTCCCTTCCCCTCCACATACTTCTCCAACTTTGCTATCATTCCCCTCATCCTCCGCTAGCACGGCCACGTCATCGGCATATGCTAGCGTGTACACCTTTCTCCCCCCGCGCTTCACCCCCCCCCCCACCCTCCCTTCTCCAGCTCCTCATCCATGTCCACAATGAGCAGGGTAAATAGACTTGGGCTTAGAGGACACCCCTGTCTCACCCCCTTGCGGTCCAAAACCTCTCCCCTTCCTCCTCCCCTGCCCTTACCCTGCACATCGTCTCCTTCAATACTTCCCTGCACCTCTCTACCAGCCCTTCCCTCACGCCCCTCTTCCTCATCGCCTCCAGCAACGCCCCCCTGTCCGCCGAGTCAAACGCAGCCTTCATGTCAATAAACAACACGACCATCCTCCTTCCCTTCCTCAGCAACTGCCTATTCACTAGGTAATTCAGCACATATATATTGTCTATACACCCGACCCCCCTTCTAAACCCCATTTGACTCGGTGGCAGCAGTCCCCTACACCTCCGTCCTTAACCTTTCCGCCAACACAGACCCTTATACGCCGTCTGCGTTAGCGTTACCCCCCTATAGTCCTCCGCCTTTCCCCCCGCCCCTTTTTTCAACACCGGCACCACTATCCCCTCCCTCCACTCCTCCGGCCAACCTTCCCCCCTCCAAACCCTGTTGCAAACTACCCATAACCACACTTCCACCTCCGCTCCTCCATACTTCCAAACCTCGTTTTGCATCCCACCCCCCCCCCTGCCTTCCCATCCTTTAAATTCTTCACCACCCTTTTTATTTCCTCCCGTCCTAACTCCTCTTCTTCATCCCCCCTCCCTCTTTCCCCTCCCATTCTTACCCTCCACTTTACTCCTCATAGTACCCCTCTAAAATGCTCATCCCACTCCCTTATTTCTATCCTCTCGTTTATCCTCCTTTTCTTCTTCCTCCCTCTGTTCACTACCCTCCATACCTGCCCCTCCGTTCTTACACCTTCCACTTCCTTTTCCCACCTCTCCACCTCCTTTTTCCTTTTTTTCCTTACATAACTTCCCGTATTCCCTGTTCGTTGCCCTGTACACACTCCCATCTCCTTCCTCCCTTCTCCACTTCCTCAGCTCTCTCCTAACCTTACCCTTCTCCTGATTGCACTCCTTATCCCACCATCCCCTCTTCCTTTCCCCCTTCCCCATCTTACCCATTGCCTCCTTTATTCTCCCCCTCAGCTACCCCCACTCCTCCTCCACTCCCCTCTCTCTTCCCTCCCTTTTCCCAAAACTCTTCATAAACTCCATTCTACCATCCACCGTCCAATTTCCTCTCTCCCCACCGCGTCCCGCGCCTTTTTCCCATTACTTCCCTCCTCCCTTTCTCCCCCCTCTACCCAGATCACCACCGGGTGGTGATCCGAGTCCACTCTCTCCCCTACCTCCAACCTTTCCACCTTCTCCCTTGTGTCCTCATTCCCTATTACATAGTCAATTACCGAGCTCCCCCTCCCCCCGGTAAATGTCCATTCCCCCTCTTCGTTCCCCTCCACGCTTCCATTTAGTATCCCCCATCCCCTTTCCTCCAGATATTTGCACAGTCTCCGCCCTTCCCCATTCACCTCCTTATGCTTTGATCTCCTGCTCTTCCCTCTCCCTCCTCTCCTGTCCTTGCATTGAAGTCCCCCCCCCCTATTACAATTCGTCCTCCCTCTTCCCTCTCCTCCGTCCATTCCCCTAACTCCTCCAGCTTCCTTTCCAGATCCTTGTTCACGTAAACTCTTACTATCCTCCACCACTCCTTCCCCATTCTCACTTCCTTCGTCATCATCCCCTCTACTTCCCCTTCCCTCCCCTCTCATTCCCAACCTCTTTCTCACCCCCATCAACATTCCTCCAATTGCTCTCCCCTTCTTATTGTCCCTCCTGGCCCACTGCCTTTCCCACACAAACCCCGTGGGCAGCTTTCTCTCTACCCACTCCCACTCCCCCCCCCCCAGCCACGTTTCACTAAACACCATCACGTCCCACTCCTCCAGTCCTTTCCAAAAATCCCCATCCTTTCTCCTTAATCCTGTCACATTCCAAAACGCCACTTTAAAGTTCCTCACTCCTTACCCTCCTTTCTCCCCACTCCTTCCGTCCCCTTTCCCCCTGCCCTCTTCCGTCGTTTCCCTGCTCCTCACACCATTTTTCTCCCATCTCATCCCACTTCTTTAACTTTCCGTCTACCCACATTTTCATGCATCCTACTTGTACTTTCCTTCCTCTCTCTCTCTCCTTTTCTGCCTCTCTTTCGAACTTCCATCTCACCTTCCTCTCCTCCTCTGTTAAATCATCCTCCATTCTCTCCCTTCTCCCCCTCAACTTTTTCTCCGCCTCCATCACCTTCCTCTTCTCCTCCCTCCCCCCCAGTTTAACTAACACCATTCCGCACCCATCTCTCCCTGTTTTACCTATCTTCACCACCTCCTTTATCCCCTCCTCCTCCACAACTATCCTTTCCCATAACCTCTTTACTTCCTCCTTTCCCTCTATACCTATCCCCCTCACCGCCACATTATTTTTTATTCCCTCTCTCTCCTTTTTGTCCTGCTTTAACTCCATTCTTCACACTCTAATTCTCCATTCCTCCCCTACCCCTGCCCCCACCACTCCCCCATCCCCATTACTCCTTTCTTCCTTTTGCCATCCCTCTACCTTATCAAACACCTCATCCATCCTCCTATCCCTTTCCTCCATCCTTTTCTCCATACCTTCCCTCCTTGCCTTCTCTTTCCTCATCTCCTCCTCCCACCCCCTCATTTCCTTTCTCCATACTTCCTCCTCCCTCCTTCTCTCATCTCTTTCCCTCCTCAATTCCTCCTCCATCCTTCTCTCCTCTCTATCCACCCTCATCTCCTCCCTCATTTTCCTCATCTCCAGCATCATTTCCCTCATCATTCCTTCCACCTCTCCCCGCCCTTCCTCTTTCCCAACCCCTCCCCCTTTACTCCTTCCCTCCGGTGACCTCGCTATCTTATCACTTCTCTTAATCCCCCTCATTTGTTTTTCCCCACCCCCCTCTTCCTCCTCCCTTTCCTTCCTCTTTTTACTCCATAAGCTTTCCAAACTTCCCACACTCCCTACACTGCTTTCACTGTCATTCCTTCTTCTCTCCTCCCTTTGCATCCTTTCCTTAACTCTTCTCTCTTCCTTCCCTCTTTCCCTCTCCTCCTTTTCCTTCCCACCACCCCTTCACCCTACTACCCCTTGACCTTCCTTTACTCCCTTCACCCTCCTCCCTTCACCCTCCTCCCTATCCTCCTATTATCCTTTTCTTCTTACCCCCTATCCTTTTTCCTGTACTCCTTTCGCTTCTCTGCCTGTTTAAATTTGCCTCCTTCCTGACACTTGTCCTAACTCCTCCTTCCTCCCGCAGAGCGCGCCACTGCCTCTCTTCCCACGTCACACCACGCTCGTCGTGCCGCCCTAACCTCAAAATCTTTCCCTCTCAACCCTCTCAACCCTCTCTTCCCTTTCTCCCCAACCCTTCCCCTTCTTCACTCACTTACTGCCCTTTTCATACACCTTCACTACTCTATCCACTCTCTCAGCACTTTGCACACACTCTCTCTCATCTATCTCCCACGCGACCGGAAACGGAAGTCCTTACGCTCTGTTATTTAATGTTGTGCTTTTTTAATTATAACTCGCGAACGACTTACTCGATATAAACGAAAGTAGACTTTTTGAAGTCTGTATATCATAACCAATCAAACAAGTCGAACTTTTTGTTGCTGCTACAATTGTAAGCCGAGCTGTGTGCATTTTTCTGGTCGGATCTGGTCGGGTTTTCCGTGCATTTTTGGTTCAAAGCAAATGTTTGTATTTTTTTCTCTGAAATTATTTTACGAAAATTCTTATACATATTCATATTTTTGATATTTTTGTACGTTTGCCGATATTAGGGTACTTTTGCCGATATTTGGGTACTTTCGTCTACATTTGGGCACTTTCGCCAATATTTCGATTCTACCTTTTCTCAATGTTCCCTAAAAAGCGTGGTTCTATAGGGCGTACCGACTCGAATGCCAAAATGATGAGGCTAAATCGTCTACGGCGAACAATGAAAAAATACTATTGCCTTTCTCGCTAACTTTAATAACGCTATCAACTGTTTTGCCGTCTATAATAATGTCGCTTTTATTTTAAAACTTGCATTAACCCGGGTAACACCAGACATTTCAGCTAGTACTAAAATAAAATTTTAATTCTGTAAAGGTACTCCATTCTTCTTAAAGTAGTTTCAACCAGGTAAGGATCAATTTCATTCCTGATCATATCACAGTCAGCATTAATCAATATTATAAACAGTCATCTAAAACATTAATGTCTTAGTAAAATATCACGTATTAGATGTGTTTAATATTAATCGCCCATTAATGGTAAAAAGGGTGTCAAAGCATTCGAGATAGACTGCATGGTTATCAACGTTCGCACCTCCTTTGTGGTCATAATGGATTCATAATGATAGACATGCAGAATCGAAGTTTCGAAGGTAAAGTTCGAACTGTTCTGTAACAACAAAAATAATTTGTGCGATCAAATTATGTGATTCACCACCTACTATTATATCTTCCGAATGTCACGTAACATTTCCGAGAGCCAGTTTTTCATGTAGTTAAAAATAACATGAATGTACCCGGGTGGACAAAATTATTTCTTTCATCCTTTGTTTTGTTCGTCAAAAATATATCAAATCTACGAAAACATACTATATTTAATTGAAAAAAATATTAACACGAGTTGCATAAAAATTTTGTTACTCAACCTATGTTAGATTAATTATTAGAACTACCTGGCCTGGGCCTGTGCGATTAATCAGAAATAGTTAACATAATTTAAAGTATAAATTATACACAAGAAATAAATGGTGTTAAATCTTAGAACGAGCAGTAATTATTTTTTTTTCAAGAAATGTATTTAATTTGGATTGTGATAAATTTAAATCTAATGTAGACTGAAAACAATAGAACACACTAAACGCACATGAGTAAATCAATTGGAATTGCATCTTACGAATGAGGAATCACAAAGGAGAAGGGGCAGACTCCGAAAGGAGTGGGAAATAACGAGCGTTGCAACGTCTGTGGGAGTCGTGCCGCTACTTCCGAGGAAATAGCATCAGAAAGGGTACCTTGTAAGTTCAGGTATAGACATTGCACTTTTTAATCGATATTTACATACTACTTGTATTTCTGTGTGTTTGGAAATTTTCGAACCTAATCGGAAGTTAACCACCATTGAACAGGATACTAACACGCTAATAATTTTAATAACTGCCTCGTTAAAAAAATATAACACAGCACAGTACGTTCCTAATATCATAGCAGATATTCTGATTAGAATTTAAGATTACATTTTCTTAACGTGCTTTCGAATGTTGCTCAGATAAAAATTAATATATATTTTGCGCCGCATTCGAAACGAATATAAAACATGATTATTTATCTCTATTTTTATTTGAAGGTCTTTAATTCTATCCGTATGCACCGCTGTATCTGTCAATCTTTTTTTCATTTTGTTGCTTTAATGCACTATCTGACAGGGACAATTTTGATCGGTATCGACGAAAATTTCGAGGTGTGCCTTTTTGCAAAATAACTTGTTTCTGTTATATTAACCAGATGCATATTAATATAACTATATTACAACTCCAAGATCTGTGAGTACACAGTGTTCTTCAACGTTGTATGATTTTATTATTACAATTCTAATTTTTTTCACCACTGAAGTGGTCATATTTTTGAAAAATTAGAGTGTACATTTTGTCGAGTATCAAGTACTTAAAAGTTTGGAAAATGATGAAAGAATAAACAAACATAAAAGAGCAGACATTTTTTATAAACTCGAAATCGCCGTTTTTATTGTGAAAGTGGGAAGTAGTTTATCCGAGGTAATTTTGTAATCGATATCACCATTTTAAAACTATGTCTGCCAGTTAAATTTGGTAGGTCTTACGCAACGAGTTAACGAACGCACTTTGACACTGTGAACATATTTACTGTTGGTTTTAAATTAAACTTCCAGTAATTGTCTATCGATTAAATTCGCTATATGTTAATTGCTGTATGATCATTTGTAACACGTAATTTAAGTAGTAAAAATTCAACCTTAATTTTATGCATTATTAAATATTTCTTATTTTTTAATAAATGTGGCAGAGGATGCATATAATAACAAGACAATACATAGCAGTTAACAATTCGTTGTTCTACATTAACTAAATAATATATTTATTATTTTTTTAACTAAATAATATATTTATTATTTTTGAGTTAATGTCTATGATTTCGCTACTGCCCACTTTATCGTTAAACATCAACATTCTTTGTTTTGCAAACATTGTTCAAATAGATTGATTATAATACACTAAGAGTTTAATTAAACCACGAGTTGAGACCATAAATTACTCGTTCATGTGAATGCTTATAAAGTAATATTTATTCATAAACTGCTATTTGCTCTGTTATAATCAAAGCTACTCGTAATACATTTGTATCAAAATAGATTTGGTAGGGTTTGATAACATCGCGTGTAAAGAAAGCATTGGAATATATCACAATTAGCACAATTTAAATAAAATTTGTATTTTCTGGTACTCATAGATATCCATTGTTTCAGTAACGCTATTGAATGATTGCTGAATAAAAGCATTGGTTACTCTATCATTGTTTACTATTTTCATATCGTCACTATATTATTTGAGTATGCATATATTATAAAAGTTGTGTGCTATATTGTACGATTTACATGAGATCGCGTGTATCAGAAACGATACAAACGAATTTAACGTCATATCATATTATATATTTTGTAATTAAAATTTTAGAATATGCCATTTTAAACAAGTGTTTTTTCCCTCACATTAAATGGTCTATAGTCTGTGAGATTGAATATTTATAATACTCTAGCGTTGTGAATAATGTTATAATAATGATGCCATTTCTAAATGTATATTGGTGGAATATTTTCGTACTGTATGTGTTCCATTATAATGGCATAAAAGTACCTGTATTCTAATTTTACGTGTAGCAGTGAAAATTTTAAAAGCAGAAAAGTTCATTTTCAAATTCGAATTATTATTTCCATTTGAAATCTTTTATTACACATTATACATTTTAAGCTTTCTTTTAAAGCATCAGTTTTATAAAGTGTACGTATTAAGAAATATGCAAATTACGTGTGATACGTCCCTTTATAAGTCCTAATACATTATGACAAATTATGCATTCGTTAATTTTTTGCAACAAATTTCATAATATCTCAGGCATATATTTTTTATACCACACATAAAACACGTATTATTATTGGAAAGTGACAATAATACATTTATGTTTTATTTTATGTTAGCTTTTCAGTGAGCTGAGATGTATAACATTTTAGTCTTCGAAGTAAAGTCTCACACAATTCTCATTTTACCATTCTTATAACATTTTACTCAGATTTCCTTACTAACATCGTAACAAAATCATGAAACAATATCATCACAACGTTATTTAAACACTAAAGTATATTATGGAATATTAGATTGAAATATTTTTCTATGAAACTCCATTAAAGTAATTCTATAAAGCTAATATACTTGCCGCATGAAAATGTAAATTAACACTGTACCAGTTTTATATATTAAATATTTTCATCTATATCGCTCTAACTGTTTATATATTCTCAAAGTAATTATCTTGGAATTTCTTATCAGTTTTAATTTAAAATCCCCGTGGTTATTTTACTTTACTTCGTACTGAACTCATCCGCATTTATCGCGAAACTGTGATTCGAACTATCTCCCTTTTATACAATAGTTTAATAGTCTCCAGATCACATAATAATTTTAGTATGAATTTATGAAGAGCGTAGCAAGGGTTGCTCATATTTGAAAATCGATTAGAATTAAATTCTTCGTAATTAAATTATTACTTCGTATTACACTAGACATAATATGAAATTGTATATACTTCGAACAATTGAGTAATAGAAGAGCACAAAGAAGGGAAACCAAAAATAGGTAGTTCTGGGAAAAGAATAATAGACTAGGATATGTTTGCTCTTCGTAATCGAAGGCGTTTGTCCGGGACTCGAGTGTGCTGTGTGCCAGTTCAGTTCACGGACACCAAATTAGACATGGTCTATTTTTAAGCAACATATAGTTGCTCGCTCCAGTTTACTGGCTACTCATAGTAGGGACCCTAGAGGATAGCCAGATGAGTTGGAGGGGGCGGGAGGGGGTATTTGGGGCTCTGTATTAATTTCATTCATGGCTATTTAAAGGATTATGACATGTAATAATAAATTAATAGATTATGCGTGAAAAACTTCCGCACAACCTTGTTGGCCCACTAGTTGGTAGCTTCATTTCTTCTAGTACATAGCCATTTCCCTCACTTCATTTCTTTGTGCATAACGAATTGTTATTGCAATCAGTTACCTTTTACACTCCATAACTATTACTTGTATTTTATTAACTTTGCTCGTGGAAGTGTATAAAAAATAAAATAACAAAATAAGCATAGCAAATTGTTCGATCGGGATGTTTATAAAATTGTATCAACCCTTCGTGGTCACACCTTCTTATGATCACAAATTGGTCACACGGGGTTCACTGTGACTCACAAGGGAAGATCCCGAAGACGAAAATTCAAAAAATTCTGAAACTTTGCGAATATGTAGGGAATTTCCTCCTGATTACAACGCAATTTTTGTTTGCTGCCCGAATTCACTCTAAGGGGGTGTAATTGACCCCAAAAAATCCGGTTATTTTCCGATTTTGTGCTATAACTCGTGAACTGTAAAATAATTTTTTTACCAAATGATAGATCTAATTAAAAGAAGTAACTTTTGTCTTGAAACTTTTTTTCTATCTCTTACAGTTCGCGAGTTATAACACAACGTAGGAAAGTAGCCAGATTTTCAGGGGTCAATTACACCCCCTTAGTGTGATTTTGGGCAGCAAACAAAAATTGCGTTGTAATCAGGAGGGAATTCCCTACATATTCACAAAGTTTCAGAATTTTTTGAATTTCCTGGTTCGGGATGTTCCCTTGTCAGCGTCATTTTTTGAGTTACCACTTTCGTATTTTTAAATCTTTTCATTTTTCAGTGATAATTGTACATTCGTGATACTGATACAGTCATGGTCTAGTAGTCTTTTTCTAGAAATGTAAATTTAGATACGATAAAATTTCTAGTTGAAAATGAGCGATTTTCCACGATTGTGGGGAAAACCCGATTTTTTTAAAATTTTTTTTATTTTTTCTTTTGCGATAAATCCCCGTTGGAAGACGTGAAGGTGCGACATTTCAAATCGAAAACTGCTCTTGGGGTGCGAAACACCCCCTGTGACTACGAAGGGTTGATTGAACATCGGTTAAGAATATCCGCTGCCTTTTATGTTCATGCTGCTTAAAACTGCGAGCCTGTTATTTCCACTGTCTTACGTCAACCGAAATAGTTATAGAATTTGTCGACTAAGACGAACATTTGCAGATAAAATTAGTGCCGCACGCTTTCAGTCGATACAAGTAACAGATTTTAGAAAGCAGTGCCAATTGTTGGTACACGTGAAATTAATACAACTTAGCAGAGTGCTTCATATTTCTAATAATTGTAAATGATTATCATGAATTCTAATTTTCAAATTAGTGTGCCGCTTGTGTAAGATTTTTTGCAAGTGTTCATGTTGTTTATTCCGAAAATATATATTTTAATATTCATAATAGTTTCTCATTTACGAATTAAGTAATTACTAAATTAATAATATCTGCAACAAGATGTTTTAGCACCATATTAATCATTTTTTTAGGAAATTAATTTTAATTCATAGCTTTCTATATGCATCCATTATTTGACTTGTTACTTGTTACTCGATCAATACGGAGAGCAAGAATTTAATATAACAGTCGTATTGCTATCTTAACTATAAAATAATAACCAGAACACCACAAGCGTAAAAGAGTTTTGTATTTCGTTTCTCACAAATATAAAAATGTAGCGTTTTGGGATTATTTATTAGAGTGTTATTAATCTGTCACTGTGTGGCCATACCTAGTTCAATTTTAAATTCTAACAATCAATTAAAAGTTATTCCGCTGACAACTTTTAACAGGAATTGACATGATAAAATAATTATTCGTCATCTCTTCTTTGTTGTGCCGTTAATGGATTGCTGAAAGCAGACAAATCTAATAATAGTACAATTACGTATCACGTGGCTTCCCACATTCGTTTCGTATTTTAAGTAACATGTAAATTTCGCCGAGCAGTAAGAGCACTGTTTCAGAGACCGTTTTATAATAGCCAATATTCGTTGCAGACGATTCGCAACTTGTTAAATTTGATCTGAGAAATCTTTAATATTCAAGAAAAAGTAGCAGATGTTTCTTTGGACAAGCTCCTTTGCACAATACACGTATATTTAACTTTATTTTCAGTAACACATCCTGCATGAAGGATAATAACCATTATTGTTTTGGTAAACTTGGGAAATATTACAATTGATTTTATAGAAGATTTTTCCTTGTTATTTTTGTATACGTTTTAGAAGAATTCCCAAAGATTTCTTCTCGATTTTGAACACAATTCAGATACTTCTTTGGAAATACTTTTATTCCCGAATGAGTAAGATCTAGTGAAGATGAAAGTCAATTCATAAATTGCAATTTCACTGTTTATTTGTGAAACTGACATGCATAATCCACGCAAACATTTGCTTTATTTTTTTATTTATAAAATCGAAATTACTATTTGCAGATGTCCCCCTATACATTATTATTTTACTATCAATAATCCTTAAAGTAGTTTGATTTATGTCGTGTTTGGACTCATATTCATTGGGAGAACCTTGCCAATTAATTCGTATCATTTTCATGAAGCTAGGATGTAAATTATGGAAAGTTAAGTTTTTATATATCTCTATACATATTAGACGGAATTTCATGTGGTATATATTGTCCTTTAAAATAATCATTTACTCAGGGACGCAATTAGGTTGTAAGCACCCGGAGCAATTATTCTGTTTAGCGCCCCCTCAACATTTTACCACCTTGTATTGCCTACCTTGGGAAGTTGAGTCCACACTAGAGTTTGTTGGTTTTTAAAAACCGGTTTTTTTTATAAATTTGTAAAATTCGAAAATCGGTTTTAAAAAAAAAAAAAAACGGTTTTATATACTAGACTTAATATGTAAAAATGAATTAATTATTTAATTAAAAACGTTAATATTTTGACTTGAAATCGCATCGGACACAAGCATATTGTAGTAGGTAATAACAGTTTACTGTAAGACTAATCTTCCTGCGTTCATATTTTCGCAAGAATAATAGTAAATACTAAAAGTAGAAAAATACTAAATGAAATGAAGATTTAAAATTTATATTTTGTACGAATTTTAGTTATTTTAGTTTTTTTATTTGGTTTCGTATGCAGTGTATTTTATTGTGTTAGGTATATTTTTGTAGATCCATACATATTAAATGAACTTAAAAATTGTTCGGATTTGTACGGATTTTAGTTATTTTAATTTCTTTTATTTATTTGGTTTTGTATAGATAGAGTATATTTTATTTTGTTATATTTTTGTAATTCCATAAATATTAAAAAAAAAAACTGAAAATTTTGAAAATAAGTACAAATATTTATTTTCTATTTATTTATATTTTTTATGAAAATTCGAAAACCGGTTTTTTGGGCATAGTGGAATTCGAAAACCGGTTTTTTTTTCAAAAGTCGGTTTTTGTATAAACCCTAGTCCACACTTTACATAAAAATGGAATAATAAACGCGTTTATTAACTAGTTTCAAACATATTGCAGGTACCCTAATTTGTTGGCTGTTTGATAACAGATAAATAAAATTTAAATAGATAAATTTTAATTACTTTTCCATAAAATGTGTATCTCTTTTATTCCTAATGGAATAACGTAATATATAAATTTGAATAAAGCCATTGATATAGCTTTTCCAAAACTATGTATTTCTATATAAAGATTTCTCATTTCTGATTAAATTCTACACTTTGTTACCAAAGTATACAGTCAGTCCTATACGTATTCGTACCTGTGTGATTCTCAAAATGAATTATTGTAGATGAAAATCAAACGATGGATGTAAAATTTTTCAATGAATATCTATACACAAATAGTTACATAGCCATAGTTTGTTTATGTAAAATTCTAACGAAATTGAATAATGAGTGATAATGATATTTTAATTTTGCATTACTTCGTGCGTCAAATCACTGCGCAGACCTATTCGTATGTACCAGGTTCAATAGAGTCTATATTTTGATTTGTTTGTCGATTTGTTTTTGTGAAGCATTCTACGCCTTATTATGATTGGATAAGATTATAAAGTGAATTTAAACCGACAAATTAAATAGAATGAGTTAAAAGAATTCGGGATCTGCACCAAAGAGATGTAAAATAATTTTTAAATTACATAATGAGTGAACGATTTACAAAAGTATAGTGAAATTATTCAATAGAAGTAAATCTGCCGTACCATATATAATCATAAGAATAAAAACGTGCGATTCCTTAATAAATGGACAACGTATTGGGAGACCAAAAAATTTTAACCGTTCAAAAACAGGAGAGTTTAAAACGTGAAGTGCAAAAGCATCCTCATAATGGTGCTCTAAAATTAGCGACAATGTGTAACAATATTTTTTAATAAAAAAGTTTGCGCAGAAACGTGCAAGGAGTTCTAAGAAATAATTTAGCACAGGTCTGCGATGGAAAACCTTTTTTCAATATTTTAGCTGTTGTTAATATATTGTTGGGTGTTCAATTCGAAAAACCCAATAAAAATTTCATACTACGTTTCATTTTGAAAAAAAAAACTAAACCGTTAACTTTTGGCAAAAAGTTATATTTTCAGATGAATCTAAATTTAACATTTTCGGATGCGATAGAAGAGGAAAAAATTGGAGAAGACCAAATAGAGAATTATATTTAAAAAATTTACGACCGACCATAAAACACGGCTATGGTTTGGTATTCGTATGGCTATACAGCAGGTACCGGCGTGGGTCATCTCGTATTTATCGATAGAATAATGGACGAAATGCTATACATGTATATATGTATAAAGCAATTTTAGGAGAAAATGTGCATGCAACTGCAATTAAATTGGGTCTCTGAGATGATTATTGCCTTCAGCAGGACAACGATCCAAAACTGCTGGAAATGCTGGAATAGTTGATGAATGGATAACAAAGTTCTTCACAAAATCCAGATGTTAATCCTGTTGAAAATGTATGGGCAGAAATAGATAAAAGATGACAACAATACAAAATTACTAACCAAAAAAAATTAAAGACTGCAATTTATTGAAGTTCAGATTAGCATAAAAGCAAATATGATGAGTGAATTGATCGAGGGCATGCCAAATGTTTAAATGAAATAATAAAGCATACGATGGACCAACAAAATATTAAAAACCTGCTCAAACATACTTTATGAACAAATCATCCAAGAGTACGAATTGTTCTGTGAATCTCCATTTTGTTCTGCGTAACCTAAAATTTTTGTAGTTTCGAATACGCTTTATACACACAGGGTGTCTCGAAAGGTTGGTGCCAAATACTTGACCTTGGTTCCCAGACCAAGTTCATATGTATCCATGTCTGAAAATGATTTATTAAGGAATTATAACGAAACAAAGATTTGTTATACACTAAGCAAAGTTATACTTCTCGAGGTCATGGTTCTGTGAAGATACTGTTTGGTAAACAAATGACTATCAGTTGTCAGTTATTATTTACATGGCACAGCACGGCACTTCTGATCTTGTGTCAGTCTGACAATCAGCCAACACATAACGGGGATATTTTACAGGGTTTTGTAAGTTATGTTTTAAGCGTAAAGTAGATAATTTGTTCCTTCCGCTTGTTAAAATATTTGCTTCAAAAAGAAGGCAAAAAGGAAGTTAAGGGAAAATGTATATCGCGAAATAGAAGGTAGTGATTAGGCTGGGTCGAAAAAAAATTTTGGATTTTTTCCTCGTCATAGTAAAAAAAAGTTGTAGCTCTGCTAAATAAGTAATTATATATTTTTTCATTAAAAAAAAAGGACCAGCCGCACCCTTGGACCCTAAAGGGTAGGCTGGTTCGAAAACGCGCAAAATAAATTTTTTTTTTAACTCTGACTTGACATAGTGAGAAAGAGGTGTGAGGTGTGTCAAAAAGCACGTTGATTTTTTTTTTTAATTTCAAAACTATGTTTAGCCGCGCCCCGGGGTGTCAAAGGGGTTGTTTTTTTAAATTAATAGTTTTTGTGGATCATAGGACGCAATCGGGTTTTACCAAGCTAGTAAGTAACCAGGGGGCTGCCACTCTCATTTGCGATTTTCTGACAGTGTTTCAACTGCCATCTAGGCAGTTCCATTTTTTTCGAACCAGAAATTCAATATGGCCGTCCAACAGTCTGCGAATTCAGTAATAATCTATTAATTGCTGCAACATTTGTTGTATTTTGATCGCAAACCATACTGAGGATGATAAGTCCTGTTTCTTCGACAGCTTTTACAACAGTTTTGATGCAGTGGATCAACTGATTTGAGGACGTCTTGCATTTTGTGAAATGAAGCAATCAGAGCAACAACGGACTAACCTACATTTTTTTCGAAATTTAATTAGTAGCAATAACGTATTCCAATAGGCTCTACTAACCATATAAAATAGGGAAAAAATTTTTTTTATGTGGGTTGGTCCGTTGTTGCTCTGACTGCCTCAAGTAATATGCAAATGGGAGCTTCCAGTTCGATACGATACTTTTAGCATAAACTCTAGTGCATGGCCATATTGAATTTTAGTTCGAAAAAATTGGAACTGCCTAGGTGGCAGTCGAAACACTGTCCCAAAATCGCAAATGAGAGTGGCTGCCCCCTGTAAGTAGCCAAAAGTTTTTTTTGTTAAATTATGTCAATGTTACTATACCATACTATGGACTATATCATACACAGTCCTTTTTGCTAGCGGGGCGCAATGAATCATTAGAGATAATTCAATAAAAAAACTTTTGGTTACTTACCTACTAGTTTGGAGAAACCGATTGCGTCGTATAATCTACAAAAACTATTAATTTGAAAAGACGACCCCTTTGACCCCCCGGGACGTGGCTAAATATAGTTTTAAAATTATAAAAAAAATCGGCTAGCTTTTTAACACACCTCACACCTTTTTCCACTATGTCAAATCAGATTTAAAAAAAAAATATTTTTGTCCGAGTTCGACCCAGCCTAGTAGTGATGATGAATTTTATTTGAATTCTCTGGACACGTCGTTTTAAAGTCGTAAAAAGGCGAGTGTTGCAATAATAATTCTGAAGTCATAGTGAAATAGAAGATAGTAGTGAAAATGAAGACACTGTTATAAACGCATTTACTGTTTGGCACGACGCAATCAACAAATACGAGTTATAATTGAAAATTAATTTTCAACAGGATAAACGATTGGTGAACCTATGTAACGTTCCTGCACATTACACGGAGTCTATTGATATTTTTAAAAAACTCTTCTTTGGTGATGAATTGCTAGAAGATATTACATCAGAAACAAATGAATATCCTAGAACGAAAATAGGAGAAAAGCATTTATCAAGATTTTCCATTTCGGATAAGTGGGTTGACTAATTATTATTGTAATACATGTTCTCGGAAACCAAGCTTTCACATGCTTCAAAAGATACAACACAATGAAAAATTATAAGCTATAATTTCCAATCTTATATTAACAAAAATATTATTGTTTTTGAGCATATAAAGATGTAAAAAGACGTAATAACATTTTTTTATTTTACTAAGTAAAAATACTTCCGGTCAGTAGGGTACCTATGTCTGACAATGAGGCAAATACGGCCACAAAAGTATAACAGGTGTTCAAAAATTCCTCATTTAATAATACATGCTTCCATTCACCGAAATAGTGATTGACGGACTTTTTCGAATATTCCTGGTGTATTACGGATTGTTATAAATGCACTCTGAATACGGGTGCGTTCCGATTTTCGCAGTGAGTGCAGAAATCGCAGCGGTTCATGCGGTCTTGAAATTTAAAAATGCTACTATGGAGAAAGAAACGTTGTTTACAATAACCTCGATACTATTAAATAATAGTGATAATGAAATCAGCAGCTGTGATTCGTCTGATGAAAGCGAAAATGAAGATGATATTAACTTGCCATTTAGAATCAGAATTAATATACATATCATTAATTGTAAACAAAACACTCGGACAGATTATGTTTGACTAAAAATTGACAGATTATGGAGAACATTATGGAGGTTATTCCGGGATATTCGATAATAAGTATGTAATTATACATTTGTATTAAAAAAAAACATCACATGAAGTTTCTTTAAAATAATAACGTAAAAAAGTGGCATTGTAATCATGAGAGAATTAATTGTTGTTATTACTTTTCATTAAATTGTATCAGCTATTTCCGATAGAGAAATTCAAATAATCAAAGATTGGAAAAACAAATACGCATGCGCGCGCGCAGTGAATGCTTCACCTCCGAAATTCTGCGTTTGCTGCACGCTCGCTGCACCGGAAGTAGCATCGTATTGGTGGAAAGTGAGAGAAATTCTAGGGAATCGTACGATGCCACCAATACGATGCCACCAATTTCATGCACTCACTGCGAAAATCGGAACGCACCCTACGTTTCTAAAGCCCATCTTCAGTTTCTACTACTTTTGTGTACATCAATTGTTTTATACAACTCCACAAATATAAATCAAGCGGGGTACAGATTTGCTTACCATAATGAATATTTGCTTTCTTATAACTTTTTAATAAATCATTTTCATACTTGGGTTTATATAAACTTTTTCCAACTATTTGGCGATCAGAATACGCTGTGTCAATTTCGTACCAACCTTTTTGAACACCATGTATATATAATTATAATAAAAAGTTTGTAAAATTTCCAGTGCATTCCTTGATTTAAATTCATTTAAGTTCATTTTCAAGATAATACACGAATACATATGAGACTCGTGTGAAGCTTAATTTTTCAAAAAATATTTTTTGATGAACCTATTGATGTGTGACGTCCTCATGGATTTTGACGAGATCTTTTTTAATTACTTTGTTATGACGTGCATATAACGAGGAAAGTAATAAAAACCGCCGGCCGGACCTCAGTGACTTTGAAAAAAATTAAATACATCTAAAATACAGGCGTTACTAATACAACCGTATTTTGTGTAGCAGTCGTCCTCGTTTCACTTTTTACCATTAAATTTTTTGGTCAACACTGATATTGAAGATATGAATCATTGTCTGAAACATCAAAAAAAAAATTTCTTAGAACTCACAAATGCTGGCAGCCCCCCATAAGTCGAACTAAAACAGCGAAACAACAAACTTTCGTACTTCAATGTCAGTTGTTTCCTACATTGCGAACACTCTATATCATTTCTGAAAACACACTTCTCCAAAAGAAAGTGTATACATTTTTTCCTCATTCACTTCGCGAATAAACTTTGAACGATTCCATTTTGTGTACAAGGGTTAAATTGAATATTCCACCAACTACGATTCCGTATGACGGACTGACGCATTCGATGTATCGTCGAAAATAATGAAGCAACACCCGCGGACAGTATTTTTCTCAATGCCATTGGAGTCCGCCCGCCCGTTTTTATTATTTTCTTCGTCATATACACGTCGCAACAAAGTACTTAAAAAAGGTTTCGTCAAAATCCATGAGGGCGTCACACGTCGGCAGGTTGACCTGCTTTCCTTTACATTCATATACCGAGTGTTTGGCAACAGGTGTCAGAAACTTGGTGTGATTCTACATACCAAAATAAGACGAAAATCAAGAATTCCGAAATTGCGTTTCAGGCTTCGTTTCGGAGTTATATAAAAAGAGTCTGACGCGAGGAACTTGACGCGTAGTTGAAAGCCAAGACAGCTGAGCGCGGAGTAGTGACTGCTCGCACGCACACGCAGGAGGCACGTGTAGATACAGACTCACACACATTATTTCTGCACGCGCGTCCTGCGCACGCGTGCGAGCGTACGCTGCCGCGCGCTCAGCTGATTCGGCTTTAAACTGCGCGGCCCGGACGTTGCATTGCTAATATTCAAAACTGTTGATATCTCGAAAACGGTAAAGGACTTTCCGATGTCTTTTTGCATGAAGAATTTGCATGTTTCGGATTGCCCCATTATTTTGGGACACCCTGTACAAGTTCCTCGCGTTAGACGCTTTTTACGCGTATCTTAAACAATTAATAACTGAGAAACGAAGCCTCGAACGTAATTTCGTCATTCTTGAGTTTCGTCTCATTTCGGCAAGTAGAATCACCCTTTAAAATTTATGACACCTGTTGCCGAACACCCTGTATATGCGCAAGCTACATGCGTATCACGTCTTGGAAGCTCACTCTGGCTGTTGCAACATGTATGTAACATGAGTTCAATATACCTCGGTAAAGATGGATCACCTACTACAGTAATTTCTTGATATACCGAACAGAACTTCTCTTCAGTATAAGACAATGTTTATTCTTACAATGTTAAAAGATTCTTACAAAACATTTAAGAACATGTCCTAAGGAATCAAGAAAATATAATAATTTATTCAACATACGATGGGAATGTTATAAAAAACTTATGCAAATGTGAAAACGTGACAATGATTAAACACACGTGAGTTGTTACGTTTCATTCTCATTTTCTTCGGGCAAATGATTCATCTATGAAATAATTTGAGAAAAAGTCGGCAGGCAAGTCAGCCAAAGGTTGCTATCGAGCAAGGTCGAAGTATCATTAGAATATTATAAGGTGACAGCAGCAGCCAACGACGCATTCGCTAACTTTAGGCTGCGTACAGACTTGACCACGAATGCGAATGAGGCAAGCCGAGACCGAATGAGCATGCAAGTGTGGACGTCGTTCCGAGGCATGCTAAGTCCTTTGGGGCCGTCCGCCGCATGCCTTGGGCCGATCCGAAAATTGTTGGTTCATCAAAGAGAAATCATGCTCAGGTCGAAAGCAATGGAAATGTGAGCCTTCTTTTATACATGTTTGATTGTGTTATCTGGCACTGGGCTGTGGTCAAAACAAGGGTTTCACACTTCATGCTGCTTGAGATGCACCAAGGGGTTTACTGTGTCGAGCTCACAGCAAGTGCATACTTCTGGTTTCTCGTATGGGATGGTTTCTTGGGTCCAATCAGGTGTCTCCACATACAGGGTATTTATAAAAATATGGAACACTTTTTCGGAATGGGGTTTACTCACCAAAAGAATGAAAATTTATAGATAATTAGGTTTGCAGTTATAAGCATTATTACATTCCGTAAAACACCAGCTCGGACTGCTTATTAAAGGGCAACTGGCTGACAGGCGCGTTCATCAGTTAGCCTAATCCCTATCCCTACTGATCAGCGCTGTCCAGCGTAGGGGCCCCTTACGCGCCTGCTTCCCCTTCCAATCTCTCTCTCGCCCAGCGTGCCTTCCGTTGTCAAGGAGACCGCACGACGCTAAGAAGGCTGCCATGACGGGCTAGCCAGGCTAGCGTCTGCGCGGTCAGCGTCGCGTGGAATCCCTGACAACGCGGACGAGAGTGGGAGAACCCCATGTTCCTGCGGGAGCGACCTTGGACAGCGCTGCTACTGATATATAAAAGTGAAACGTTGTCTGTTTCTTTGTCCTCCTTGCACGCCTAAACGGCTGAACGGATTTCAATGAAATTTTGATTATACATTACTTATGTCCTAGATTAGATTGTAGGCTATTTATTTTTATTGTTTTAGGCTTTCTTATTTTGGAAACATCATAAATAATTCCCGGGTGAAACCGGATGACGGGTCAGCTAAGTAGTGTACTATATTTTCATTCATATTCTTTGCTTCTTGGCTTTAAAAAAACAATGGCGAAATGATAATCAATATATTGATCCGCGGAAACACAGTTGGGCTTCGTTAAATGCCGCTTTAATATCTACGTATTCTGCACCCGTGTTTTATGGAAGATGAAAATGCTCATATGTTTTATTATTTCGGTGAGTGAAACTGATCCTGAAAAATGTCCCGCATTTTTATAAACACTCGTAATGTCATGCAACAACATAGACCGCCAGTATAATTGCGCAAGTTTTAAGAGTGACAGTGTAAAATCAAACATGTTCAATCCAGGGGCGTCCGTAGACTTTTTTCCAGGGGGGGGGGGTAACTTTGGGATGATGATAAAGAAAAATATATCCCTCTTGCTTTTTTTAACCCATTTTATAGTGCCAATTTAATTAAAAATTTAAAACCGAAATTTAAAAATATTCCCCTTTTTAGTATAAACTTAATAAATATCAGTTGTGAAACATAAGCGATTTTTTCTCAAAAGCCAGGGAGGGGGCAACTGCCCCGTTTGCACCCCCTGCGGACGCCCATGGTTCAATCATTCTTCAATTATTTACATACGCCTTTAAACCCATACCTACACGATCTGCATACTTATACCAGCAGGATGGAGTGATTACTAATGCAAGCACATTTAACTGTCTATGGACTTGCACTTCAGAGTGATGGTGCACATAATCTATATTTCTTATTGAATACTAGCTTAAAGCACCCGGGGTTGCCCGGTTAAAACTTTGATTATCACAAAGTGTCATTGGAATGCAATACGGGGGAAGGGATGGGATGTCCAGATTTCATGGTAGTCTATAGTTTCTGCAGGGTTAATTGGGAATATGCAGACATACATTCTATTTTATATACAGGGTGTTTCACTACCGGTGGTCAATACTCTAAGGGTTCATTCTACAGGCCAAAGCCAGACGAAAATATAGAATCCAATTTTTTAATATCGCTCTTCGTTTATACGCGTGCACCGAAGTATAGTATTAGGCCTGAGTGGCACGCGGAGATAAGCGGGGCATCCTGCGGACAGCTGGACACGTTCCCCTTACCTCCGTGTACTCCCCAGGCGCCTAAGCCTGTACTTCGGTGGATGCATATTTAGTTGAAATCCAAACTCAATTTTCTCGAAAACAAAGCGACATTAAAAAATTGTATTCTATATATTCGTCTTACTTTGGCCTCCAGAATCATCCCCTAGAGTACTGAGCACCTGTATACAATATAGAAGGTAGATCTAGACATTTTTTATTTCTTCAAACGGTCGTATTTATTTATTTTTTATTTTACTTTTAGGAGGGAATGTGGGAAGAATCAATTATCCTCACATATTGCTCCTTAAAATTATTGAAAATTATTGAGCTGTAACACAAAAAAATTGCTCGGGCTTAAGAGGGGGTGGGCGTTAGGGGTGGTCGCAGAGAGTGGGGGCCCGCACAGTATTTTTTCTAGGGTGTCGAAGAATATTCGTGCTAAATTTGGTGCGGACACCTTGAACGGTATACAAGTCCTTTAACCCAAACAAACATACATACATACTTTCACTTTTGGTCGTAAGCGGAATTCGTCCCATATAAACTCCTTCAATTTTCACTCCACTCCGTCATTCTTTCCTACTTTCAATAACAGCGGAAATAATTTAGATGTTCGTTATAAGTGGGGCACCCTGTATACCATTGCTAAACTTTGAAAATGAAAAGCTGTACATTCATTTATACCAGCGCTGTCCAGCGTAGGGGCCCCTCACGCGCCTGCTTCCCTTCCCAATCTTTCTCTCGCACAGCGGGCCTTCCGTTGTCAGCGAGACCACGCGACGCTAAGAAGGCTGCCATGGCGGACTAGCCGGGCTAACGTCTGCGCGGTTAGCGTCGCACGGTATCCCTGACAACGCGGACCGGAGTGGGAGAACCCCAAGCTCCCGCGGGAGCTACCTTGGACAGCGCTGATTTATACGTAGTATCTTCTCTAAATGCCATACAGCTGCTTTAGTTGCCTCGCGTACATCTCGTTTCTACTCCAGTTTCTACTCTTACAACCAACACGCTTACATATTTCGGATAATTTGGATAATTATCTCTAACCAACTTATACTCCTTTTCCTTGTACAGCGATTTCAGATACTTTTAAAGGCACAATTATCACCATATTGGGACAGCATGTGTTTGAAAGGTACCGTTCCAGGAAAATCGTACAAACTTTTTTGGACACCCAACATTTGTTTTGTAAAAATAAATGTTTCAAACAATCATTTATCCGCCCGTGACTTTTTTTCAGAATCCAAAAATATTTAATAAATACATATCTTTGTTCCGCCGAATAAAATTTCTTCGATCCTGTAACCCTAAAGTATAACTTTCAGCGCAGTCTCTATGTGCGTAGTATTAAAATTGTAATAATAAATACATGTTTGCATCTTCCTGAAAAAGAAAAACGGCTTCCACTAAAATAAGGCTTCCACAATTCAGGTGTTCCTCAATTTTCTTCCTACACAAATTTATGATTTTTTTTTTATAGAGGTTCCCGTATACAAACTTCTTGAAATTTTACAAAACACTTATTTTTTATTGTACATTAAATTCGTCAAGTCATGATTTTCGAAGGAAATGTTTATTTCATACTATGCGGGATGTTCCTCACAATGCAAATAACTTCATCTTCAGGAAACTGATTGTTCCGAATGTATTATAATTTCTATAGACTACGCCCTACCATTTGTGACAACCAAGGAAATAAGTGGAGAAGTGAACATGTTAATTATAAGACCCACCTACTACATATTGTATAGTCATAGCAACTATATGCTAGAATCATTGTTTTTTTTTAATACTCCCTGTACGCTCACAGCATTTCATTTGACTAATATTTCTGGTGACTTACTGAAATTTCAGGTGACGAAGGAGCAATACTGTGAAAATGTCGAGGCCAATCCTCAGCAGGCCGCGTACGCGTGTCTATGGGTGCAACTACGATAAAGGAGAATCGTACTATAAACCAATGGTTGATCATTTAGATCGGAAGTACAGCTCCCGACCGCTTTTCCCCGAACCAAGAACTTCGTTAGCCGATGAGATCGCGGCCCGTCGAAATGACATCGGTAACATCTTCAGTCGTTTTCCAAAATGGTTTTAAGGGGTAAACGTATCCTACTCCCTCTTCCCTTAATCACCATATAAATGTAGCCAATAGCTTTTCAATAAGAAAATGCTAAACTATCTTTGACTTCCTTGGTATTTCACGAGTGGCATGTTGAAAGCAAATCCTGATGTGAAAGGAATTGAATGTACTATCTTTTCAGTCCAGTGTTACAGTCACAACAGATTTTACCCCCGTGAAAAAAGTCTTTTACATACGCAACAGAATAAAATAAAATCGTAACACGAAGCAGAACCGTCTAATGATTTATTATATCCTATGACACGAGTAATAATGTTTTTATACCGTTTAAACATTATCTTTCAATATACATTAGAAAGATGAATTCGCTACTTCGCGGAGGGAGTATCTTTATTCCAATTGAATTTTCAAATTGCCATTTCTACACTCCGCACACAGCATGTATATTTATAGCGTGGTTGTCCATATTTTTACTCTTACCACATAGTCGTAATTCTTGTATCATTCTACCTGCTAAACAATATATGTATTTTACTACATGTATAAAGAATCTATTAAGCGTTAAACGAATTAATGTTGTAGTCGATAACTGTTCTCAATATATCAATGTAAGCTAATAGAATTTATTGTTACATAATGTCTATGTAATACATGAGATTGCATTAGGTTGAACAAGGTTCGGGAATCCCATTCTTTCAAAAGCGAAGCTCACAGTACCTGCTTTGTTAAACCGAGTGTAACGTCATAAAAGAATCGTCGGTCCATCAATGAATTTCATGCTATACGAACAATGAAATTATTGGCTTCGCACAGTATTATAATTATCTTCTACTACAAATACACAAATGTAATGATACAATTATTACCAATAACGAAAAGCTGTTTGACGACATTAATTATCTGTGAAATGTAATTCATGTAAATGTATTTTTATTATAAACAAGTTATTGAAATTCATGTATTAATATACACTTCAATTCTCGAACGTCCTATTTCTTGCAATTCTTGCATAAGTGCTATTGGGAAGTCGATGCTATGGCAATAAGAGTTCCATACAGACAAGCAAAGTTTTATTCAAACATCAAAGGCAATTAACGAATACACTAATTTGCGTATGAGCACAAATTTTGCGAAATATGTTACAAAAGCATATCGTCCAACTAATATTTCAGTAAACGATTGGCCTGCTACGTGTATGCATTTACGTATATATGTATTGTCATTAAAGCAGTTGATTAACATATGTAATCGAAGTACTTTCCAACATAGTAATTTATTTATTATTAAAATATAAACTCGTGTCGAGCTTCTCTGCCACAGAAAATTTCTAACGTAGAAACTCACATTGTTGCAACAGTGCCATTCTGAAAGCTAGAGTTCAAATCACTTAGAGCCCAAACACAGGTCCCTATGAGTGAAACACATCTTGAGGTATCCGTTTTTACAGGCTCGCGCGACCTCTCCGATCCTCGCAACAGTTCCTTTGGGCGTGACCTTGACCTTGAACTAGATTCCCCGATTCGCACCCCTCAATTACCACTCGGTTCCCTGGCCAGCGACACGTTGTTCCCCGAAAACGAGGAGATCGTCTACGACAGCCGTGGCCAACGCAGTCGGCGTCGGTTCGCTGAAAATTTCGCCAACGACGTGGCCGCGACAACGCACCAGCTGAAAACGAAATTGGCGTCGATGAACTTGGACGACGAAGTCGACGTCGCGCTGGGAAAGTCACGGCGTATGCGCCAGGAGCCGGATCTTCTGGAGACTACCCTGAACTCGAGAAGAGACATGCAAGACGCGAAGTCAGCGATCGAGGAAGCGGAATCTACATTCAAAAGACGCTCAAAGCTTGCCGACGAGATCGATCGTATTAGCGACAGTAAATCGACACTCACGAAGTGGTCGAAATTCATTAACGAAGACGAGAATTTGCTACCGGCTAGCGCTGCCGCGACCAGAGCCAAACAAACCAAGGCTCGTTTAAACGATTTGGAATCCGAAATGGAGGAGCTTGCTGAGAGGCAGGCGAAAAGGGAGCGCAGATCAGCTGCGCTCAGAGCACTAATTAACGAGAACGCTACGGAAACGGAAAATATCCAACAGCAATCTATTCTTAGCAAGAAGGTCTCCATTCGCGAGCGTTCTGAAAAACACGTCGCCTTTTAAAATGTCCGTGTCAATTATATCTAGATGAGAAACTCACAATCAAAAAGCAGGAACAAAGACTTGTATTTCGTTTAATTGAACTTATAATTAGTCCTTCCAGAATATAGTATAGTGTTGCATGAGTGATACTCGTGGTATTTATTTGACTCGGTACATTCACTTTGGTAAATCGAGAATCACTTGCTTTTGGTGATTTCATATTTGTACGTATGTCATTTTAATATTTCAGCAATCTCTTATGATTGTTGGTAGACGTGCTCGCATGAACAAACATTTGTATTACACAGCCTATACGGATATTTGTACAAAATTATTTAATGTAGCAGAAATACACTAGCAGTATCATAAATGTGTATTTTAACTTGAATTATCACTTATTTTATACCCAAAAGTGCTTAAAATTATGTAGATACTTCTCGCTTCTCACGTATCTTGGTGTAAGGTGCTATCGACAGAAATATGTAACTACAATAAAACCTCGATTATTAGAACAGTGCTTTCTGAGGAAGGAACATAACCGTCTGCACTATGTTGATTTTCATATTCCCCAATTTATCCAAAGCTAGTACGGCCATGAAAAATGGGTGAAGAAAAAGAAGAAGGGACAGAATAGGAATCTGGGCGAAATAATATTCAAATGTACACATTCTTAAATATATGCTTTGGAGACGGCTTTGAAATGATATGAAACCTGATCAGAAAGTGCGGACATCGAAATGATGGCATTAAACGAATGTGTTAATAAATTAGCGACTCTGAACGTTTAGGAGGAAAGAGTGCAAAGTTAAAACACTATTACACCTATGTTTAAGGTTTTATACTTTTGTTCAGTATCGAATACCTAGGAAATAAATAGTCTTTCTTTACGTGAAAACGCAGTTATCGGAATACCGTGTACCAAAATTGATTCGGATCATCGAGGTTTTACTGTATAAATTTTCTTTGACCTGCGTAACGAAACATCGATCATGCAATTTCCATTGGAGACGTTCAATCGCTGTAGGATTGTCGATTAATTTTATATACAACCTTCGTCGCAAAGACTGTTAACACATTTATGTTTTAACTACAGATTCAAAACTTCTGTTTTTTTTAGCACACAGGAAGTGATTACAAGATGGGCGTCCGGAGGGTGGGGGGTGCAAAAGGGTCAGTTGCTCCCTCTGGATTTTGCGAAAAAATAGCTTTCTTTCAAAACTGATATTTATTAAGTTTATACTAACAAAGGGAATATTTTTAAATTTCGGTATTTAAATTTTTAGTTAAATTGGCACTACGAAATGGGTTAAAAAATGCAAGAGGGATATATTTTTCTTAACCATCATCTCAAAGTTGCTCCCCCCCTGCAAAAAAGTCTCCCGACGCCCTTATACAACAAAAATATCACTCCCTGATTATTCATTTATTTCAATTTAATAATTTTCAACGTTTGTACAGCAACATGTTATCATCACTTTTTTTTTATACAACAAATACCTAATTGAATTTCCTTGGAAAGAATTATTCAGAAAAAGGTAGATGAGTGCAAGAGCATTCCATGTTTACGTACAGTTTACAATAGTTCCTAATCTATTAAAAAGACCGAACGTAAGTTGTATTTAGTATGTTATTAAATTTTCACAATCTTATTTTTATTCATTTCATATGAAATAAATACATGCAGTAATTATATATAACGTCGCATAAAAAATTACCTTGTTTCTATCGTTCCCTTTGTCGCCAGTATTAAAATTAGGACAAAGCAATAATTAACAGTTTAAGGGAAATGTGTGCCGAAGAAACATGTTATTTCAGCGTCATTGTATGTATTTCTATGCTCTCTTATTTAGAAATAAATTCTGCTTTATTAAATACGTCACACATACATATACGACATGCTTAATCACACATTTAATTAATCAGACGTTTTGTATCTCTTCCTAGTTTTATTTGATGTGTGCTGAAGTTCCTCGTCTATAATCTAATAACTGTAACTATTTTCTCCATGCATGTGTAAACAAAACTCCTCCTCGGGCATGCTTGCGGTATAAATATGTACGCACATATGTCGCGGGGCAATTGTAAAAATCAGTCTTTTTGTAAAAAAAACCTCGCGATTTTACAAAAAATTTTACCTCAAGTGGGCTGAGAAATCATAGCCGTTTTGTGACACGGCTAGAGACCTTGCAGCCTTAATGTAATGAAAACGTTCGACAACAAAAAGTATTTAAGTATTGTTGCGGCGTAGAGTAAAGCCGGGAATCCACCGGGAAGCTAATTGTAAGCTAGGCTATGCTATGCGATGCTACGTTTTAACTTAGCTTTTGGTGGAAACGGTTCCATAAGAATGTATTGACACTAATTTCTTTTTAAAACGTAACATGGCATAGCATCGCATAGCATAGCTTAGCTTAGCTTCCCGGTGGATTCCCGGCTTTAGCTGACCATTCGTCCTCGATTTCGGGGGACAGTCACCGGAACATGACTTACCCCGATTTTGTCACCCATTCTAAATTTAACGATTTGTCCTTCGATAATAGCCCCCAATCTCATGGGCGTAGCTAGGATTTCATTCGGGAGGGGGGGGGGGGGGGAATAAATAGTGAAACAATTTTTGTTATTACAATTTATGTACACTAAGGGACAGAATCGACTCCCCTTCGGAAATTTGGCAACATTGCATGTCACTAGGCATAACTCAGTGGTTCTAGTGACAAGCAACGTTGCCAAATTTCCGAAGGGAAGCCGATTCTGTCCGTTAGTGTACGTAGGTAGGAAGCAATATAACCGGGGTCGTGTAATGCAGAATTACTTCATAATTTAATTTATTTTTATTTTGTAATACACTAATTTCATTTTGGACGAACGGTTAATTTATTTTTTTCCTGTGTCAAGGGGGAAGCGTCCACCTCTGCCCCCCCCCCCCTTCACTACGCCCATGCCCATTCTGTATTTCTTTTGTAAAGTTACAAAATAATCAATATGAAACCGAAGCCGCTTCGTATTGATCACGGTGTAATAGACAGGTGTTCCGACTCCTATCCAGAATGTGTGACTTTTCCGTCCTAGTTCTTCTGGCGGCCGGCAGATTTCGTCGATGTCGTAAAGGCATTTACATATGGCCTGTTGTGGCTGGCAAGCCCAATAATACCACTAAAATCTCTACTACCACAGTCTCATTAATACATATATATATGCCTTCTAATTGTAAGTCACGACGCCTCTCGCGACGGCCAGGGGAATTAAACAGAAATCGGCACACAAAATCGCTGGGGTAAACTTAGAGCATATAAACATGGAGGAAGCATGCAATAGGCGAAAATGTAGAGGGCGATAGACCCCCTCTCTTTCTAACCCCAGGGGCGCCGCCTGGCGCTAGAAAGAGAGGGGGTGTCCCACATGTATATCTTTCTCTTTCTATCGCCCTCTACATTTTCGCCTATTGCATGCTTCCTCCATGTTTATATGCTCTAAGGGGGTAAAAGGTACAGAGTCGGAACACGTGTCTATTTCACCGTGGTATTGATGACCACGAGTTTGCTGTGTATTAAAGTTCCACTAATTTGGCAACAGTGTAATCAAGTCTGTGAGGGGTATGTAGAGGTGGTGCCTAAAAAAAATCTCATGTTCCCGGAAACCCCCCAAAAACATGGTCACCTTAGCGTAGGTATCTCCTCATTAACCATCGCTTTATTTAATCACAATAACACAGTAATCACAAGAACATCTATAACTTTGTGCAATGTGACAGATTCAAATATCAGGTAGAATTATCTTGGTACGTGCGTCAAAGATGGCGGTTAATCGGTGACAACTTCTGTCGGTCTTTACCGACCGTCTTCTAACTTCGGATGCGAGGTGCGAGCACCAGTAGGCCATGCTACTTATACGCGGTGGTCTCAACAGTATTATACAGTGCATATACGCAGGGTGTCTCACAACCGGTGTGTAAATGCGGAAAGATGGTGATTCTACGTGAATAAATAAGTTGAAAATATAGAATATAATTTTTTGATATCGGTCTTCGCTTCCGACGAAAATTGATTTTGAAATTTAAATTTAATTTGGAGTACTATGGGAACTGTACAGTTTTCAACAACTGTCAAGTTTCTAGAGAACTAAGCGAGTTCTTACAAATTTTATTTTATATTTTTGACTTATTTTATCATGTAGAATCACAACCCTACCCCGCTTGTACCACCGGTTACGGGACAGTAGGGTGGTCCTTATTTTTCAACTTCCGATTTTTTTTGTCTTACACTCCTAAAATATGAGGTTTGGGGAGAAAATGATATGTGTAAAATTTCAAAGTGATTGGACGACGGGAACCCGTGTCGCAATTGAGTTGAAGTTTTGAAATAATAGTGATTTCTCGTCAATTTCGGACATAATTGTGTTCGGCTATTTTGGAAGTATCAGTGAATATCTTTTAATAAAAGTACAGTTTATTAGATGTATAATGATAATATGTATGTATTAATTCGAAAAATATTGACGAAATCTTTGAGTTTTATCTTTTAAAATTAGTATACAACGCAGCGTATAGGCCAGAATACGCAATCGGGGGTCTTAACTACATCAGGGCTCTCCAGCGTAGGGGCCCCTCACGCGCCTGCTTCCCCTTCCAATCTTTCTCTGGCGCTGCGTGCCTTGCGTTGTCAAGGAGACCGCGCGGCGCTACGAAGGATGCCATGACGGGCTAGCCGGGCTAGCGTCTTCGCGGTTGGCGTCGCGCGGTATCCCTGGCAACGCGGACGAGAGTGGGAGAACCCCAAGCTCCCGCGTGAGCGACCTTGGAGAGCCCTGCTGTATATAAAAGTATCACAGAAAGGTTATATATAATTCCTCAGCCTACCTAATTGAAGTAAAAACGCTTTTTCGACGAAAAGAAAGCGTTTTGTAAAAAGGCTAGGCTTTTTACAGGAAAGGTTGATTTTACAATTGTTCTGCGAAATGCATACGCAGGGCCGTTTTCTTTACCTTCTTTCTGCTGTCTTTTGTAGTAACCAATAATTGCATGCACGCTCGAGTATACCAATACGAAAGCAGAATGTAATGAGAAATGATATTGAAAAAATTCGTATCTAATTAAAAGATTTGCAAGCAATAAATAGTAAAAGTGAATAATAAATACACAACTTAATCGGAATTAAATATTATTTGTTCTACGTTTACATAGGGTATCTCAGAAAGAACCCATACAGCACACTCTCCTTGCAGCGTAGTTGCAGCATACTTGCGGCGCAAGATGGCAACGATGCACGCAAGGATGCCGCAACTATACAGCAACAATTCTATGTCCGCTCCGTGCAATGTTGCACGGCAACGTCGCAGCAACCATACATCGACACTGCGCTGCAACTATGCAACGACGCAAGGTTACTGCAACCATCCTGCAACTTTGCCGCAACGAAGTGTGCTGTATGGGAAAGGTCAATATTCTAGATTCTAGGATGTCACAGTATCGGTCATTGTAAGAAAGACACTTTATACAATCTACGTGTATGTGTTTTAAAACGAAAGATCTACATAGAATGAGGTAGAGTTATTTGAATGTTCGATTGCAAAATTATTGATAACGAAAAAATATTATGTAGTGTTTATAATATACAGGGTGCTCGGCTACTGGTGGTCATTCATTTAGGGGGTGATTCTACAGGCCGAAATAAGACGAAAATGTAGAATAAAATTGTTTGATAGCACGCTTCTTTTGCGAGAAAGTTGACTTCAAATTTTAGCTAAATACGCGTGTACCGAAGAACAGTTTTTGACGCCTGCGGAAAGTTCGACACATTCCCCTTAAATTCACGTGCCCCTCAGGGACCAAAAATTGTACTTCGGTACACGCGTATTTAAGTAAAATTTGAAGTCAATTTTCTCGAAAATGGAGCGTGCTCTCAAACAATTTTATTTTATATTTTCGTCTTATTTTGGCCTGTGGAATCACCCCATAAAAGGATGACCATTAGATTAGTAGTCGAACACTCTGTACATTGTTCAAGTGACACATTTGTTACAGTTTATTACCAAAAATTCTATCTTCAATATTAGGGTTTGTAATACTTGTAACTCAAAAATTGTACGGATTTTAGCTATTTTTTTTTTATTTATTTAGTTTTATATAGATAGATTATATTTTATTTTGTTATACGTTTGTAATTCAATAAATATTAAAAGAACTGAAAATTTTTAAAATAAGTACAAATATTTATTTTCTATTTTAAATATACTTTTTTGTGAAAATTCGGAAACCGGTGGAACCGGTTTTTTGGGAATAGGGGAATTCAAAAACCGGTTTTTTCAAAAGTCGGTTTTTATAAAAACTCCATTTAATATCAATACACTGCGAATTCGTGAGAGAATATGGTGTGCTGCTTATCGGAGTTTGCAGTGACTTTCCTTTATTTATGCGGATAACAGCATTCATTATGCTACAAAACGTATCTAATTAAACAAAACAATCAACTTACGAGCCAAGGAACATATCTATATTGCTTGTGAGATGGAAAACACTGCGCGCCAAATATCGGCATCGTGCATAATACAGTACTCCCTCGCTAAGGGCTCGATTTGGCGCACACGATGTGGACTTTTCGCTATCCCCACCACTTCTGTTTCACTCTTGTCCAGCGAAGGTGAGAGCGAGATGGAACGAGAGCGAGTGAGGGGCACTGAAAGCGAGCGAGGACGGTAGGAGACAGACGACGCGTTTATGTTTTGTCTCGCTCTCTCCTTCTGACGCCTGACACTCCGTCCTTTGCGCTCGCGCCCGTCGCGCACGCTCGTCGCGCACGCAAAGCGTTTCATCTCGCTCCCCCCTTCGGCCAAAAAGAAACGAGAAACGAACACTCGGAATTAGGGCTCCGTTCATGATACGGGCTCAACGCCGGTCCCGACCAGCGAGCCCTTAGCGAGGAAATACTGTAAGACATTATACGTATACCTTTTCTCTTAGAATAACCGATACTGTGAATTTCTATGCTATTAACTGTTTCTCCTGAGACACCCCATATAAAATCTTCGTTGCTATGCATAAAGCTTCATCGTGTAAACCAGTGTTTCTCAAAGTGGGCATTACCGCGCCTCTAGGGGCGTTTAAATTATGTAAGGGGGCATTAGGCATTAAGGGTGAGTTAGAGAAGGGGACGAAACAGTCCAATAAATTTGAAAAACTGTAAACGCATACGCAGATTTTCTTATATCAATAGAATATTTTTTATATAAATTTTATTATATCAATAATATTCGACCGACTGCAACTTTATAATGCTCGGAACAGTCGTAACTGTTGTAAAACACAATGCTGCGTTGCAGCGGTGCGATCCCAAACGTCAATAGATAACTGCGTGAAAGGTTAAAATGGAACACCCTGTATATGGCAGCAGGCGGTTAGAATAAGTTGATAGAACTAACAAGGGAGCATATTGAAGTGGCAATCGCCGATTTTGATGTGACTTTGGTAGAAAGTGGTTCTTACAAAAATATTTGTTCACTCGTGTTGAAGGGGTGAAAACAGCCCTCAAAGTTCAGGGTGAGAAACATGTTTGGTCGAATATCTGGAAACTACTAGAGCTAGGCGAACGGGGTAAATGGCAAAATTGTGTATTGTATTTTCTGATAAGGAATGCAGCTGTGCAAACAGATTTCACAAACTTCTGTTTGTATAATTAATACATTAAAAACAGAATTTTTGGAATCTGTTTACACAGCTGCATTCCTTATTAGAAAATACACAATTTTCTTCTAGCTCTAGTAGATTCCAAGATATGCGACCAAACATGTTTCTCAACTTCAACTTTGATGGCTGTTTTCAGACCACTCAACATTAATATTGGACGTTAAAAAAAATACGTGTCAAATATTTTTGTAACAACTACTTTCTACCAAAGTCGCATGAAAATCGGCGATTGTCACGTCGATGTGGGAAGAGGCGGTGGTCTGAAAAAGTTTGAGAAACACTGATGTAAATATTGAAATATTATGCGGATGTTTCATCATCATTAGCTAGCTTCATCAGGGTTCTATTAATACATTGAGAATTATGACGCGTATTAGCAATAATGAAACCCTAGCAGTGAAAGTCTCAAGCAGCTTCATTGCTAATTTATTCTAATCAGAAGAATATGATGCTTAATAAGCAATGATTATTTTAAATAATACTAAACATTATATTTCAAATTACACTGTTCGGTGAACGGCTATTGTGTGTTATATAACAGTAACAAATTCTCAATCAAGTTCTGTCATTTTCGCAGCTACGATTAACTCAACATTAATAAACATTGCTTCAAATAAATAACACTTTACTTTTACAACTAATGGCACCATTCGAATATTTTAGGTTCTCGTACTCAGAAGGGAAATCGTAATGATATCTATGATGATTTGGACTTCCTATATGACCGTGGAATTGAGGATAATTTTGAAGATGAATTTGTTCTCGGCCAGCGACGTTACAAGGACCGCGCAGCTGCTGCTTTTGCCGAAGATTTAGCTGAATTGAGGCGCAAAAGGAGGGACATGCAGGTTACACGTAAACTTGGAAATCCATTTCATTTAATTATTACATAATTGGTTTTTATAAGACGCGAATAGAGTATTGTTAATCCTATCCTATATAGGGTAAGTGCGCCTAATTTTAACTATCCAAATTGAAATCGTTCTCAAATAAAGGTTAATTGGGCTGTATTTCCGAAAACCCCCATGCTCCGAATTGGCTGAAATTTTGGATACAGTTTTATTTTGCATAGAAATAATGTGTGCGAGAAGGATTTTTGGCGACTCGAAATTTTTTTTTATCATTTAAGTGTCACTTCCTATGTTACCGACACGTTGAAGGCGGCTCTAAAATCACAGAACCTGCTGTTTTCAATTGTTTTTAAAAGATATTTCGGGAATGTTGAGCCTGCAATGTAACACGTGGTTCCAAACCAGAGTTAGAGTGTACTTCCGAATGAACAAGACTTATTCCAACACCAACGCATTCCACGTTTCAACTTTTTCCGGATATTAGTGTTGGTTGAGGCTAGATTAGTGCGGGGAGTGCGTGGCCGCTTGCGGGCGCGTAAAGCATGATAGCGAACCGATGTGAGTTCGGTAATTATTTGTTTTAAAAGTTTTGACCATTATACATTATTCTATATTGCGTCGGTAAGGTAGGGAATGACATCAAAATGATAAAAAAATTGAAGTCACCAAAAATCCTTCTCGCAAACATTATTTCTATGCGAAATGAAACTGTTTCCAAAATTTCAGGCAAATCGGAGCATGGGGGTTTTCGGAAGTTTAGCCCTTCCTACACATGCTTGGGTACTAATTCAGTTCATTATCAATACATATTAGGCGCACTTACCCTATTTCAAATGTGCCATATAATTAGAGAAAGTGATATATGCTCGGATAACTGGTATAAATGTAATCAAGCGAAGTTTGCATTTGCATTATCTGCTTGTTAAAACTATTTTTCAGGACCGCATTTTTGATGTGATCGACTTGAATGCTGAAATTGAAAAAGCTAAGACAACTCTGGAGGCAGCAGGTGTAGCTTTTCAACGTCACGCAACAAAATTCGATAATACAGGTCAATTCGACGATGAAGCATTAAAAAATGTAGCTCATATGGACAGCATTTCGGAAAAACCACGACCCCGAGCATTAAAATGGATAAAAGTCCCTGATGTGAATATAGAATCATCTGTGCCACAACCCGCGAAACCAAATCAAGGCAGAAAGAACTCAGTAGTGGAAGCGGCTGAAATTGTAGATCCCTTAAACACGCTCGCTTTATTACCGTTAAAAAGGAAGTTCTTAAAAAGGAAGAAAAGTGTATCATTTTAAAAATCTCGAACAAATAATTTAAATTATTCTACTGTAATAATATCAATTTTTATGTTCATTGATTAATATTGCCATTTGAATGAAACATATTAGGAAGAAACAATTGTATGATTATTCCGCAATTTAAAAGTAGAATTAAGCATTATATCTGTTACTACATTGGCGACATTTTCTTAAATGCCAATGTCTTATATTTGAGTATATTATATCGTTATACTGTTATTACCACACAATGTACCGTATTCCACGTTTCTTGTTTGAAATACAGATGTATGTACATAATTGCATATAGTGATATATTTTTTTACCCTCTTATCTTTCTCACTATCACGAAATGTACAACCATGCGATGACTAACTTTTCGATACAGGTACGTATTTAATACATCGGTTTACATTTTACATGAAACTAAGTAATTGCAAAAAGGATTATTGCAACCTGCTTCTACCATTCCAGCAAATGGTGATTGTTTCCTGTTGATGTGTGTGTAACATACAAATGGCATACACATTAGTTTCTGTTCTAAAGTGGGGAAAATACAATTCTGAGGTAGTAAAACTGACTGCAATTGTTTAATTTTCCATTTTTCACCTCAATTATTATGAATGATATTGTTGCGAGCACCCTATAGAGAGGATCCATGGCCCGCTGATGCTCGCGACGAAGACAAGGGACAGCGAGAAGAAGGCGATCGGATTGATCGCCTGTCAAGCTGTCATTCGAGAGTCAGCCGCCATTGCGTACAGACATACCGATCCCTCATTACTGAATATTAGAGCTTGTATTCGTGTTACTAGTTATTTAGTATTGTTCATGTTCCGTTCTGACTGTTCTAAAATAAAATCTTATTATGTCGCGAGGAAATCGTAACAATGGTGTCAGAAGTGGGATGCCCACTCGTGCATCCGCGGCCTCCGCGATCCCTTCTCCTACAGCGACGGGTGATGCCTCTCTACAGGAGCTGTTCACCTCTCTGCAATTAAGCATCGTAGGACAGATGCGGGAGCAGAGGAAGGACGACGAAGCCCGCTGGCAGAGGGAGGATCGTCGCAGAGAAGAGAAGGACGCAGAGGACCGACGAACACAGGCGGCCTTCGAGGCGCGCCTGTCGAACATGGAGGAGCGAATTCAGGTCGTAACCGCTTCGTTACACAACGGCCAAAGCTCGGTTGGTAGCGGCGCGAACCCTCGGGGTGGGGAGAACGTACCTGTAAATAGTGTTCCGCCGACGGATATCCCCGCACCCGTTAGTGCCCCCGCCGCTACCCCCTTGTTGGAACCGCGCGGAATCAGCTTGGGATACGCGGTGAAACCGACAATCTTTGACGGAAAGAAGTCGTGGGAAGAGTACAGGGTACAATTCGATACGATCGCACGCGCAAATGGTTGGAATGACCAAAAAAAGGCTGCAGCCTTGATTGCTTCCCTCGGAGGCGTAGCGAGGAGCGTCCTTACGACGCTCTCCGCCGCCCAATGTGAAAGTTTCGCGGAATTGGTTTCCGCGCTGGAATTCCACTACGGGGCGAAGAATCTGTCAAATCTAAACTATGTACTCTTCCAGAGCCATCGGCAGCGGAGAGATGAGAGCATCTCCTCGCTTGCCACCAAGATCGAGCGCTTAGCGCAATCTGCTTTCACCGAGTGCCCGGCAGAAACACGCGACAAGCTTGCCGCGTCGCAATTCGTTACGGCATTGTCGAGCTCGGTTATGCAGCGGGAACTGCGACTCGGCGGTTTTACGTCTTTAAGGGCCGCCGTGACCAGAGCCCTCGAGATCGAGGCCGTCGAGAGAATGTCTCGCCGTCCCGCGTCCGAATCGCGAGAACGATACGCAGAAAAACGAAAGGCTAAACCGTTTAACAACTTTGAAAGGTTCCCGGCGAAACAGTCAAGATTTGGCAGACCCGAGGAACGAACGGACGACGGACTAAGAAAACCAAAGTGCTGGCTTTGTGGAAAAACGGGACATATGCAGAAGGATTGTTTCCAGGCCAAGAGCGGCCAGACAAGAGTGACCACTAAGAAACCTGAGGGAAACGGGAAGAGGACGGCGTAAGGGGGAGACGCCGGACCGTAGGGAGCAGTCCCCCGGTCGTCAAAAGTGTGGCGATGCAGGAGGCGACTGCGCGGAATCCAACTGGAGAAATCTACGTATGTGGAACAATAAATGGAAACCCTTGTCCGATTATTTTAGACACAGGTTCTCCGATCAACCTTCTGGAGAAGGAGTTTTGCCCCACCAGGAACCTCGTTAGGACGAAGGTCGACATTCGCTCCACCACTGGAGAGAAAATCCAAGTGTTTGGAAAGAAGAGATTGGAACTCAGCGTGGGAGAACTCTCGAGCATAGAAGATTTCTACGTCGTCGACATGGTGGAAAAGTGCATCTTAGGAGCGGCGTTCTTGAAGAAACACCGCTGCAACATCGACTTAGCTCGGAGTGTGCTGAGCCTACCCGGCAAATCGGATATCCACTTTGGAGAGCCAACCCCCGAGAAGAAGAAAACAGAGGAAGAAGGGGAAACGGTCGTCCCACAGCATTTGGAAGAGCTGTACACACGCTGTTCGTCAGGTTTGGCAGAAAGACAAAACAAACTTTTCGCTGAATTACTCCGTGAATTTCAGGACGTTTTCGTCAAGGACTCGACTCAGATCGGGAATTGCGAACGGGTGAAGCATGTCGTCGACACTGGAGATAGCCGCCCCATCAAGCAAGCACCGCGGAGGCTGCCCTTACACCGACGAACAGAAGTGGAGGAACTACTCAGGAAGATGTTGGCACAGGGCGTCATCGAGGAATCACACAGCCCGTGGTCTTCTCCGATCGTCCTTGTCAAGAAGAAGGACGGCACCATAAGGTTCTGCGTGGATTTTCGACGCCTGAACGAGATAACGAAGAAGGACTCGTACCCTCTGCCCCGTATCGAGGACACCCTGGACGCTCTCACCCGATCTTCGTGGTTTTCTACCGTGGATTTGCAGAGTGGATACTGGCAAATCTCTATGGATAAGAAGGACAGAGAGAAGACGGCCTTTTCAGTTGGAACAGGACTTTGGCAGTTCAAGGTGATGACCTTTGGACTTTGCAACGCCCCTGCAACTTTCGAACGCTTGATGGAGGACGTACTTCGAGGCCTAACCTGGAAGACCTGCTTGGTTTACTTGGACGACATCATCATATACGGGAAGGACTTTGAACAGGAGCTCGAACGACTTCGAACAGTGTTTTCGCGTCTACGTCAAGCCGGACTATTGATGAGCCCCAAGAAATGCTCCTTCTTCTGCCGGGAAGTGAAGTACCCGGGCCACATCGTCACCGAGAGCGGAGTCAAGACGGACCCGGAGAAGGTCAAAGCGATTTCGGAATGGCCACAGCCGAAGAACGTCACGGAATTAAGAAGTTTCTTAGGCTTATGCACCTACTATAGGAAATTTGTGAAGGATTTCTCCAAGATCGCCAAGCCCCAGCATCGCCTCACCGAGGCCAAACAAAACTTTCATTGGACCGAAGGATGTCAAGAAGTCTTTCAAGAATTAAAGAAGAGACTAACCGGAACGCCGGTGCTGGCCTATCTGGTGATGGACAAGGATTTCATCCTGGATACGGATGCCTCCGACCTCGCCATAGGCGGTGTCCTCTCGCAGGAACACGAAGGCCAAGAGCGAGTGGTAGCTTATTTCTCCAAAACCTTAGGTAAAGCCGAAAGGAACTACTGCGTGACTCGGAGGGAGTTACTAGCAGTGGTAAAGTCTATCGAGCATTTCCTCCACTACCTCTACGGACGGAGATTTCTCGTAAGGACTGACCATGCAGCGCTCCGTTGGCTGCTGACCTTCAAGAACCCCGAAGGACAAGTTGCCCGTTGGATTGAACGTTTACAAGAGTACGACTTCGAGATTCGACACCGGGAAGGAAGAGCCCACGGAAACGCCGATGGACTTTCTAGAAGACCTTGCATCGAAGAAGATTGTAGGAAATGTGACCGACTGGATAAAAAGGAGGCAGAAGAGGAAGTTCATAGCACGAAGAAAATTCACCGGATATTCTGTGACGAAAGGAAGAGTGAATGGAAACGAAGTCAAGAAGAAGATGAAGAGATTGGCTTCATCTTGAAAAAGAAGGGGGAAGGAGAGAAGCTCGTCTGGCAAGACGTTGCTCGTTTCTCCCAAAAACTGAAGTATTACTGGTCAATCTGGGCCTCGCTGGAAATTCATGAAGGTTTGCTTTTCAGGAAATGGGAGTCCCACGATGATGCGACGACCTCATGGCTTTTGGTAGTGCCACGCGAAAGGGTCGCAGAAGTGCTGAGGGAATTCCATGATGCGCCAGCAGCTGGACACTTCGGAGAAAACAAGACCTTGGCGAAGATCCGCCAACAGTTCTTCTGGTCCACGTGTCGACAGGACGTTAGAGAGTGGTGCCGGCGGTGTGACACCTGTGCGGCGAAGAAGGGACCACGTCAAAGGGGAGCAGGGAACCTGAGAGTATACAACGTGGGAGCTCCGTTCGAGAGGCTTGCCCTGGACATTGTGGGTCCGCTCCCGAGGTCTCAGGCCGGCAACAGGTTTATGCTGGTCGTGGCGGACTACTTTACCCGGTGGCCGGAAGTAATCGCGACGCCAGATCAGCGAGCTGTCACAGTGGCAAGAGCTCTTCTGCACAACGTGGTTTGTCGTCATGGTGTACCGTTGGAGATACACACGGACCAAGGAAGGAACTTCGAATCCTCCGTATTCAAGGAACTGATGAAGCTGTTGGGAATCAGGAAAACGCGAACAACTCCCCTACATCCTCAATCCGACGGGATGGTGGAACGTTTGAATAGAACATTGCTACAATATCTCGCAATGTTCGTTTCAGAGCACCAACGAGATTGGGACGAGTGGATTCCCATGTTCCTCCTCGCTTATAGATCAGCGCGACATGAGGCTACCCAATTAACCCCAGCGATGATCCTGTATGGTCAAGAACTTCGTTTACCCGCACAACTTTGGAGAGGACTGCCTCCGGAAGTGGAACAAGACGAGGACGTCGAGCAGGGATACTCGGAATGGATCCGAGGAAAAATGAAGAGGATTTGTTCGACGCCGTCTGGATGTCTACAGCTCGAAGATGAAGTCCTGGTACGATAGTCACGTTAAAACGGTGGAGTTCCAGCCCGGAGAACGAGTTTGGCTATTCCAACCACGAAGAGTGAAAGGGAAGTGCCCAAAACTGCAGTCCGATTGGGAAGGACCCTACACACTGGTGAACAAGATCAACGATGTCGTCTACAGGATTCAACGCTCGCCTAGGAAGAAGTGCAAGGTGGTCCACGTGCGACGCCTTGCGAAAAATGAGGGACAATTACAAGAGGAATGAAGACCTCCGAGGGACACAACATGCAGAGAAGACTCAAGAAAGAAGATTAGTTTAAGCTAATCCGTGGACTGGGCTGCGGAGGTTGCCTTCGTAGCCCGGCCCCCGCTCTTGAGTCTGTTACAGGGAACACGATACCCCACGACGAGGGACAAGGTGTCGGGGGACTGCTGCCGCGGCTTGGATGCGGCCCCGAATTCCCCGAATGTGCTACGACAGAGTAGCAGCCCGCAGGGGAGCGCGGACATACGTGGAACCGCTCCTCTAGCCCTGTTGACTTGGATCTGGGCGGCTCCCCGGTACATGCGTACCAACAGGCCCAGCTCGACATGGTGGGCAGCAGACGGGAAATGGTGTCCCCAACCACCGGACGGACGTGCGAAGCACGGATCGGCCGGGGGGGGGGGGGGCATCGCGGAGACGGGGCCGTTGACGAGCTGCAACGAGACGGTCCCCTGGAGCAGCACCAGAGGCCACGAAGAGGAAAGGGGCCATCAGGAGGTCAAGGATGGGAAAACTGGAGGCGAAGAAGAGAGAAGAAAGAAGACATCTAGGGTCGACGAGTCCGGCGGCTGGACTGGGGGCTTACACGCTCGTGACTAGTTGCGACCCTCTGCTTGCGTGCCCGGCCATCCTTTCTGGCTACCGGTTCGTGCGACCCGAATGGACACCCTACGGGACACCAGTACTAATATCGTTAACGTTTATCCACTAAGGGGAACCGGAACGCGACGCCACCCGAGCAACCCAAGAATGGAATCCAGAGCGACGAAGGATGCAAACCACGAACCACGAGGAGGACACCACACCGCCGCGGGACGTAGGGGGACACGCGAAGAAAATGCAGCGGATCAACGAGGGACGTTCCGGAAAACCCCGGTGGAGAATCCGAAAATACCAGAGGAACCGTCACCGAGGGAGAAAAGAAACAGGGGAACCAATCCGAGAACATCAACTTGAACCCCGACGGCTGGAAAGTCGAAGAGCCACAACCAGAAGACGACCTCCTAGCCCGCCTCTGCCCAAGAAGAAGATGCCCCGCCGAAGAAGAGGAAAATCACGCAAGAAAGAAGTTCACAAGTACGAAGACGCAAGTGGAGGGCAGAAACGCGGGACCCACGTACCCACGCCTTGCCCAGGGTTTTTGGGGTGGTTTTTCCCCTGGGCGTGAAGGTGAATACCGAGGCGACGGACGGAAGAGGCCACGTAGCGTTCTTCCCACTCTTCCGAACCAGGGTATAGCTGCAGTCGCTGGAGAAGCTGCAGCGGTCGGGACGACCGCTTCTCGAGGAGGGGGAGCAGTGTTGCGAGCACCCTATAGAGAGGATCCATGGCCCGCTGGTGCTCGCGACGAAGACAAGGGACAGCGAGAAGAAGGCGATCAGATTGATCGCCTGTCAAGCTGTCATTCGAGAGTCAGCCGTCATTGCGTACAGACATACCGATCCCTCATTACTGAATATTAGAGCTTGTATTCGTGTTACTAGTTATTTAGTATTGTTCATGTTCCGTTCTGACTGTTCTAAAATAAAATCTTATTATGTCGCGAGGAAATCGTAACAATATGTTACGAGCCGAGGCTGAGGGCAATGAGAATGGCGGCTGCGAGGCCGAGGATTGATTTTGTTTAGAGTTTGTTAGTAGCGGACGAACCGGGGTCTGGTATCCCCGGGAGCCGCTATAAGGAGGTTGGATGTTGTGGACGAACCGGGGTCTGGTATTCCCGGGAGCCACTAGGAAGGTAAGCTTTCACGGACGAACCGGGGTCTGGTATCCCCGGGAGCCGCTAGGAAGATGGATATCGTGGACGAACCGGGGTTTGGTGTCCCCGGGAGCCACTAAGAGGTAGGATATCGTGGACGAACCGGGGTCTGGTATCCCCGGGAGCCACTAGGAATGTTAGTTTAGCCTCGTAACTTTATAATATGATACACATTGAGCGGTAAAGGAGTATCTATGTGGGTTGGTCTCGAAGAGGAAATTCAGATGATGATTGATTCAAATAAAAGAACTCTGAATTAGAAATAACTAATTATATTCTATAAATTCAGTCTTTTACAATTGTTTCAGTGTTTGTTTGTCGCGGTACCTAAATCCACCTCTCGGTTTTAACGCACTGAGAAATGCGGGGGTTTCAAAGAGTTTAATGATTACAACACCTATCAGCAACTCTACGTACTGTATGGTTAAAGTTGAAATAATGCTTGAAGGAGAATGTTACTCGATCCCGTAAGACTGTTTCGTCTAAACGTACTAAACTTGAAATGAGCCCTCGAGTGTGGATTCGTGGCCCTTTTTATACTGTGAAATTCGGCTAGAAAGTAGAGGGGATATGAGTGCCTTTATTGAATATTAGGTTTTCGGGGAAAACTCGATTGCATCACACCACTGCAGGAAACAGTGACCCTGCCGGGTCACGTGCATTCCGGACACCCGAAAGGGTTAAAAAGTCAAAGATAGATCTGCGTACGTAACAGATACAACGCTATTTAAAGTTGTATATCTATTAGGTTGTTTCCCATGAAAATAGATTTGAATAACAGGTTCACCATTATGTAATATTTCATTCATTGCACAAAAATTGTATCTACAAGGTGTCCACGCATTTAGCTCTGTTTGTAGCTTTGAAGCGGTTAAAAATAGAAGAAAATGTCGCAAGTGTTGTATCCTGTGTGGTGTCTTCGCAGGGCGTATCACGCCCGTGGAGTTCTGTCAGTAATTTTCCGCTCAGATGAAAAAAGAACTTCAATATTTTCTTGTTTAGTCATCGAGTTAAATTCATTAACATGTACCTACGTGGTTTGTTTAGAACCTAGTAGCATCCTAGTAGGAACATCTGGTGCCGGAATTGTCCACTAAGTTTAACTGGACTATACAATAACGGATGATGGATTATTCCGCCAAATTATATAACGTGTCATTACAACGAAAATTATTCCGCGATATGAAACGGGTTAGGTAATTAATACTTTGAGTGGCATTGGCGCGTTTTTTTGGCTGAAGGTTTTTCACTTAGTGCATAGCTTTGGCGTGTTTTCATGTCGATATTATTTCGAAAGTATCGAAAGTGTGTTTGCTGGTAAAAAAGAATAGTCGAACTTTAAAAAACTAATTTTTTATTTTATGCTTATCATTTGGCTTGAACATTCCTAATAAAAAATACAATTAAACTTAATAATGTTTCCTCTGCAAACAAAAAACCAAAAGTGAGAAATATCCGATTCGCCCCAAGTTTTGTGTAATATGTCAGTTTTCGTGGCGGAAGATCAAACGTGCTACTATTCATCAGAAACGATACAATGTGCTTTTTTACGTGGCAAACTGAAACGTGCTGTTTTTCGTAAGAAAAATGAAATGTCCTATTTTTCGTACCGCACGTCGATAGAATGTTGATATTCTAAGTCAGCGCTGTCCAGCGTAGGGGCCCCTCACGCGCTTGCTTCCCCTTCCAATCTTTCTTTCCCACAGCGTGCATTCCGTTGTCAAGAAGACCACGCGACGCTACGAAGGATCCCATGACGGGCTAGCCAGACTAGCGGCGGCTGGTCTGTCATGATCGCCTCTTTAGCGTCGCGCGGTATCCCTGACAACGCGAAGGAGAGTGGGAGAACCCCGAGTTATAGTAGTAGTAAGAATAAGAGGGGCGTAGAGGACCTCTTCTTCTTACCAATGGCACACTGACACGGTACTGACACGGAACTGACAAGTGTGTTTAGACCTTTGCTCTCTGCCGCGGCAAGTGAAAGGGACTGAAGCTGGGTTCACATTAGTCCAGTCGCTAGATCAAGCGAGTGGTTTGCCTGGAAATCGCTCGATGTTTACATTATTCCAGTCATTTTTTCACCGTTGGAAGTGGTAGACTGTTAAGGTACGTGTACATTAGGGTGGCTTTTATTTATTCTTGGTAAAAAATTTTTTCAACATTTTCTGCGGGGCACCCTGCAGAATAGTTCCAAATAATTAAAAAAAAACTGTATAAAGTTTGAGCCCGATGGGATAACGGGAAAAGATGCCCCTGTGCCCTTGAACATTTAAATAATTATTTAACAGCTCAAAAAGTCGATTTTATATAATATCCTCCAAGATGTTAATTACATACAAAAATATGTCAAACAAAAGTTGTACATCCGGACATGGAGCATCTATTATGTTATATTAGTTTTTCTCGTGCGACAAACGGGTTTCGAAAAAATTCCGAAAAACTAAAAAAAAAACTTTTTTTCCTCAAATTTTGAAAGTTTAAATGCTTCTCGACACTTTTTATTTATGAAGGCGAACAAAAGAATGGAATTTTTATTTTCGAGGATTGTTTTTTAAACATTTAAGGGGGAGGCATATACCGGAATATGCTAAACAGATAAAAAAAAAATTCCTTATTTTCAGTGTTTGATGTGTCATGAATGTTTCCTGAAAATTTGGAACCGAAATTCGCAAAAATTTCAATGATACAGACATTAGAACTGAAGTATACTCATTGGTGACAGACGTAACAGCATTAACCTTTAGGGTTGAAAATAAAAAATACAGATTTCTGTCAGTCTTCACAAATAAGAAATGTTCGAGATACATTTCAATTTTCAAAATTTTCAAAAAAATCGGACATGAAATCTTGCACTTTTGCAACAATGCAAAATGCAAAATTTAAAGTAAATCGGTTCAATAGTTGTTTCCGCGAAGGGCGGTGCGGATTCTCCGGCGCTGACCGCGACTCGGAGGGACGGGAGCAGAACAAATCACTGCACGGGTGTGGGACAGTACTCTTTATTTCTCGTGGTCAAGCACTGACGACGGACGTCACACAACACAACACGAAGACACGAATATTGTACAAAGGCGCGTGGGCGCTTGTCGATAATGGTCGCAATGGGCGCAAAGAAATACAATTTTCGAAGGCTCGATAAACGGTTGTGTCACGCCGATGTTGTTCTCGGAACTAACTGTCGCCGAGCGAGCACCCGCCCGTCGCGATGATCGTTAGCGGTCGAAACATTACAAACGCGCCGCAACCGAATGATCAGCTGTTGCGATGAGTCAGCGGGCATGATTTCAAATCGCGCGGCGCGGCGCTTTGCTTGCGGCCCCAACATGGCGCCCGCCTCGGACCCGCCCCACGGGTCCGAATCCCAGAGGAATGCGCTCGCCCGGCGAGCTCCTGGACCGGAGTGGCGACGTACAAACTTCGGGACTCTTTACAGCTGGTCTCTTCACGCCGAGACGGGGCCCTCGTCAGCCGCGGACGCGCACAGGAGGGGCACGCCGCGCTATGCACAAGCCGTCGGCGTGGTGAACGGCACTCGCGGAGAGCGTGCGACCGGTCGGGCCCGAAACAATCCACCCGAGGATAGTTTCCTGGGCGATTAGGGCTGGATGAGTGCTGCGACGGAACCCGGGTAGCAACAGCGCGCCGAAATGGTCGGCCCCGACGATCAGGTCGGCGGATGGACGGCTCTGGATCGGCGAGGGCGAGTCCAGCGAATTGCTCCTGCAGCTTCGCGGAGGGCGCCCAGTCGGGAAGGTATGAGGATACCCTTGGGACGACCTTGGCGGTGATGGGGATCCCGGGGGGACCATCGTGATCCGGGGACAGGGTAAGCTGCACCTGGGCCCGTGACGTCCCCAACGTTCCATCCAGGACTCCCGGCAAGTACGTCCGCACAGGCCGACTGCGCAGGCGGAGAGCCCGAACGACAGACTCTGAGACCAGGGATGTCTGCGCGCTCTGATCCAACAGCGCGCACAGGGTCATCATGTTGCCACCCGCCGACCGCAGTGGGCGCAAAGGAATACAATTTTCGAAGGCTCGATAAACGGTTGTGTCACGGCGATGTTGTTCTCGGAACTAACTGTCGACGAGCGAGCGCCCCGCGCGTCGCGATGATCGTTAGCGGTCAAAACATTACAAACGCGCCGCAACCGACTCATCAGTTGTTATGTTGAGTCAGCGGGCATGATTTCAAATCGCGCGGCGCGGCGCGTTGCTTGCGTCCGCAACAATAGTTTTGAAAATCATGATTTCGAGAAAAATGCATTTGAATACCTCACTTCTGATGTCTAGATCTTCGATATTTTTGCGAATTTCGGTTCCAAATTTTCAGGAAACATTCATGACATATAAAACACTGAAAATAAGGGAAAAAGATTATCTTTTTGGCACATTTCGGTATATGCCCCCCCCCCCTCCTTACATGTTTAAAAAATAATCCTCGAAAATAAAAATTCCATTTTTTTCGTTCGCCTTCATCAATGAAAAGTGTTTGAGAAGCATTTAATCTTCCAAAATTGGAGGGAAAAAAAGTTTTTTTTCTCAATTTTTCGGACTTTTTTCGAAAACCGTTTGTCGCACGAGAAAATGTAATACAACATAAAAGGTGCTCCTTGTCCGGATCTACAACTTTTATTTGTCATATTTTTGTATATAATCAATAACTTGGAGGATATTATATAAAATCGATTTTTTGAGCTGTTAAATAATTATTTAAATGTTCAAGGGCCAAGGGGCACCTTTTCCCGTTATCCGATCGGGCTCAAACTTTATACACTTTTTTTTTAATTATTTGTAACTATTCCCATACAGCACACCTCGTTGCAGCAGTATTGCAGGGACGTTGCTGTAATATTACGTTGTTGCAGGTTGCATTGCAATATTGTAGGAACGTTCCTGCAATATTGTCGTGCATTATTGGAGTGGCAATGATCCTACAATATTGCAGCAATATTGCAATTTCGTTGCCGTGCAATGTTCCAGTGGCAACGATCCTATAATATTGCAAGAACGTTGCCGTGCAATGTTCCATTGGCAACGATCCTACAATATTTCTGAAATATTGCGCGCACATCGACATGCAATGTTCCAGTGGCAACGCCCCAGCAAAATTGCGCACACATTGCCGTGCAATACTGTAGTGAAAACTTGTGGAAACATTACAACAATATTCTGAAGCAACTACGACTTTGTCAAAATTTTTCGAAATATGTACACGATGTCGAGTGGATTCTACGGCGTGTTTCATTTAACTGGATACGCTAGAATATCTCGTTGGCCGTTGAAGATATGAAAAAAGTGTTATCGCGAGAGTTGTATGTAGGTACATGAACTTATAGAGGAGATTCGAAGATCAATTTAATTTTTTTGGATAAAGTAGGTACTATATTTTTTAATGTCTGAAATTATTATTATTATTATTAAACGTCTTTATTGCACAAATACATATATACAATCTAACAAGAAAAAAGAGAGAAGAGAAGACAAATGTAAAGGTTCAGTCTACAGACTGTTTTCCAACCTATCCTAAAATGACAGCGGGTGAAATTTGTAGTACGCACCTATAGTGTTACAGAACCCTAATGGGGTTTGTCAAATGAGCCTTCGTTTTTTAATAATTTGAGTTTGAAGTATTGCACGGTAGGAGTATAAGTTCAAATACGTAAGCAATCTTATCAATCAGCGGTTGTAGCTGCGGCGGTAAAGTGTTCGTCTACGATGCTACAGGTCCTAGGTTCGAATCTCCCTGAGGTAAAAGAATTTTCTATGAGAAAAAGACACACGGGCGTTATACTACTACGATTCTGCACACATTCACGTCGTCGCGTCCCTCACTGCCCGAACCGTTGCGGCGGAAATACACTCCTGCAATATTGTTAAGGCGGACATAGGAGTGAACCTGCAACGTCTCTGCAATGATGCGGTGCAATGGAGTTGCAGGATCATTGCCACTATTTTGCCGTTTCGTTACAGGACTACATATTTGTAATGTTCCCAAAACTTTGCAAAAAACACTCCTGCAATATTGCTAAGGCGGACATAGGAGTGAACCTGCAACTTCTCTGCAATGATGCGGTGCAACATTGCAATCTCGCACCGCAATATTGCCGAAGAGTTGCAGGATCATTGCCACAATTTTGCCGTTTCGTTGCAGAATCATTGCCGGAATGTTGCAGGACTACATATTTGTAATGTTGCCGCAACTTTGCAAAAGTACACACCTGCATTATTGCGAAGGCGGACATAGGACTGAACCTGCAACGTCTCTGCAATGTTATGTTGCAATATTGCCATCTTGCACCGCATCATTGCAGAGACGTTGCTGCAATGTTATGGTGCTGTGTGGGTTCTGGAGGGTGCCCCGAAGAAAATTCAAAAGCCGAAAATAAGAGCCACCCTAGTATACATAAACTGTGCAACAATCGTCCGGCAACATGTATCCAGGGAGTCGCCAACACCTCCACGGGATACTTTCTTATATCCAGCGACTTATGACCAAGAACGTTCCGCGTCCAGACCGAACTCTGTTTAGTAGCCGTGGATCTATCGACAGCTATGAGTGTTACCGCCGCGTGTATCATAATAGCGTCGAGGAAAAGGAAAAGGCGTTGGTGGAAGAGGGAGTTCTTGCGAAACGGAAGACACTATGGGAATAACTTGTTGTCGGAACTGCTACTCAACGACGGAAGTGGTTTTAAACCTTTGGTGACACAAGAAATATCCTTTCATGTCGTACCGCTAGACACTCGGGCGATTTTCGTCATCCTCAACTCCTACCCAGTTCTTCGGACATAAGTGGCCAACGGTGATTTCTAGAAGACCGTTTGGAGCAAGGCGCGAGTCGCTTTATCCCACAGAGATATTGCCAAATCCCTGGATACTAAAGCCTTAATCTCAAAGGGACGAAACGCCAGATACAAATCGCCGGATACAAGTCGCTGGATACAAGAAGGTGTCTCCCGGAGCTCTTGGCGTCTCCTGGATACATGTTGCCGGGTGATTGTTGCCCAGTTTATTCGTACCTTTATTGGCACACATATCTACATATGACTGGATGTGTTTTGTAAACACATGTATAGTGCCTATACGAGCTATAGTGACTTAGGTGTGAAGTAACTACCAGTACTTGCAGCACTGTATTTAGAGATGACCAGGACAAAACCGGGGCCCTAAGGCCCTAAGACTAGGACAAAACCGGGGCCCTAAGACCCTAAGACCAGGACAAAACCGGGGCCCCAAGGCCCTAAGGCCCCAGTTTTGTCCTGGTATTCTCTACATACAGTCCTGTAAGAGGTAGTAGCAGGGTGTCGGGTAAGACCCCGCTGAGTGACTTCGCACCTAAGTTACTATAGCTCGTATAGGCACTATACACTGTAATACGCTTCAGCCAGCACTGGATTGTTGCGATCTCGACGATAGGGGCAAACACGGGATTGAAAAGTAGATTTTCGATCCAGTCGAAATGTGGTGGAATGACGGCACTGTACTGGAATGAGAACACTGTTTACATTATTCCAATTCCCATCCAGTGCTGGACTGGATCACTGGATTGGACTAATGAAACCCAGCTTGAAAACGAGCGAGAGGACACACGACAGCGACAAGCCATACATTACGGTCGGCACTGCCGTCGTCTATCGAAAAAATACAGAATAGGGTAGATGTCCCAATTACCGTGCCCTGTACCTATTAACGTGCTTTTATTGGGAAACTTACAATTAGTGGAGGCGTGGCTTAGATGTCAGCGCTGTGGTGGTAAGTTGGCAAACTATTGAAAGTAGGTCCGGATCCCACCAAACATTCCGAATAAGTATTTATTAATCGAATAAGTAAAAATTTAGTGTTCAAAGAAATTTAAAAACACTCGTTTTTCACAACATGTCTATATAAACACTGATAATCATATGGACTTCGACGGGTTTCGACCTACTCTCAATAGTTCAATTTTCTGTCACTAGTTGGCGTATCGAAATTCTAGGTTTCCCAATACTTAAAGAAGCCGTACAAAAAACTTGCATACATAAATAAGGAAATAAATTTTTTTAATTAAGTTAAACTATTAATGTAAGTGTTACAAACGAATAGGTTGCATTTTTAAACAATTAAAGCTTCTGTAAGTATAAAGGCACGGTAATTGGGACATCTACCCTAGGCCCCCCCGGTACCTCTCACTCACCGCGGCCACGAGAAAAGAAGTAGTGAGGATAGCAGCGAGTTCTTTTCGTGACAAAAAACGCAGGTTCTTTCCGAGACAGCATTGTCTTTTAAAATTGTCGGATTGAGGTGCGTTTCAACTTTTTCATCAGAAACACCTTGCCAACCTAGTAAAAATCATTTCATTAAAATAAAATCGAACTGATGAAAATTTGATTTTTCGTACATAAGGGTGATGACTTATCATCCGACAGTGTCGAAGCGGGTTGCTTGGTTAACGAAGGTCCAAGAAGTGATGAGGGATTATTCACGAGCAGCTATCAGATCGTTTCGGCACGCAATTAACGGATCATTACTGTATATCGCATCACTTTTGAATCGCCAGTTAATATTTCTTAATCTGCTTACTTATAGGATTCATATGTACTTTAAGTTTGAAATTATATTTTCATTATTTACTGCTCCATAAATTCACATCAAAACAATAATCTAAGAATTATGTACGTGCGTACATATTAGAATATTATTGTCTTTCCTAAGAGTGAGAATTAAATAATAAAAGGATATTGACACAGCTTAGCTGAAGAAAATAGTTTCGTTGTGATATTTGAAAGCAAAATTGTATTTTACAATGGTTCAGCGGCAATATACATACAACATGTACAGAAGTTTAGTGTATGTATAAATACATTATGGCTATAACTATATCTAAGGAACCAAGTGGTTACATAAAGCAAAAAAATAATTAAAAGAACCATAAATATTAAACCAGTGGTAGATCTTCACATAGACGAGGAAGCATGCGCATAGGGCTTGAATGAAGAAAAAGTCAAATTAGAGTTTTTTTATTTCTACGGTTTTGTTAATTGATTAAAACTGCAAAATGGTAATAACGGCAATGAATGCTATTTATGTTGTGTTCTGTAATGTTATTTTCTATATGTAACAATAATACATTTATTTTTCAGTTCATGCACTTTAGTTTCACATATTTAAAAAACGTATTACTTTAAATGTTTAGAGGGGACTTTGCGCATAGAGCATCTTCGTGTGTTTAATCTACCACTGTGTAAAATCTTAGCATATTATTTGTATAAAATTTATATTCTTTAAATGATGCAGAAGTAACAATTTATATATATATGAAAAGGCTGACAATTACTGTTTTATATTCATGGTACGAATAGTTACCACATATAAATATTCTGCAATGCAATTTATATCTATGCCGCGAATAATAATTCTTTTAATATCTGTTTATATATTTTTGTTATCAAAAGATACATTCACAGAATTTTCTGATATTTTAAACTATAATATGCTCGAGTGTGATAACTGTAATGTCTAGGGTCGTGTCTCATATTAATTATGGATTTCATATCTGCAGATCGTTTGAAGCTCTTATCGATATTCTTCTGATCGTAGGTCCTCATTGCTCGTTCAGCCCATTCTTGAGCCCTAGGCGGTTCACGAAATATGCCTCTTTGCCTTTGGTTGAGATAATCAATAACGTCATCATAGTAATTTTTTCTAAAGAAAAGAAAGCACCATTATAATGATATTCGCAGTTCTGGGATATGCAAAATGAACACGATAATTTATATTGCAGAAGATTTGGAGAATTTTATACATTATATAAAATAACTCTCGAACACATTTTAGTAATTAAAACCAGCACTTCTAAATCTGTCATGAAATTGTAAAGTATCAATTAGTATGAATTTCACGAATCCAGATAATATTTAGTTTGATGTAATGTGTATTAATTTTTTTTTAATGTTTTCTTATCAACTTATGACCTCATATCGCAAAATATGTTGCGTTATCGTCGCAATGATATTAACAAGTAATATGTTTTATAAAATGCGTAATAAGAAATATGCATTATACTGCGAAAAGAGATGCAAACTGCACAAATTTTTGGAAACGTAAACCGTAAAAACTCATACCATTGTATTATAGTATGTATTACTAAATTCCAATTTTCCTAGACAAAACAGTTTACTTAAACAGTTGCATAAATAATATAAAAGGAACCACATGTCGCAAACTCATCGTTTCTCAAAAACGTGACAAATGTGTTTCATCAAATACATGGATCAGTTCATCCATGCCAAAAGTTTATGATTTTTTCTTTAATATGGTTCCCTTTAAAGTTTTTCTCCTTTCAACATAAATTTTCAATGATATAAACAGTTTTGCGGCAATTTTTTTTACAAATGTCCACTGATCCAGTGGATTAGATTCGCCCCTGAAAGCAATGACCATCGCTTTTTAAACATCTTGTGCATAGAAGTATCATTTGCATGTGTAAAGGTGCGATCCCATGGCACGTGGCTCGGCGAGTGCGGTGCGCCATGGGAAATGAAATATATAGCTTGCGCCAGCCGTGCCGTCGAAACCGCCCATGACTTCTCGACTCAAGCTCGCGAAACAAATTTGATGAGCCCATGAACCTCGCCGAGTCACGCGCCGTGGGATCGCGCCTTAAGAATTTCCTATTACATTTTATTGATACACACAACTCATAAGTGTGCAAGCTGCTGGTCATCGATTTGGCTTAGATTTAGCATATATGTACAGGTATTTTCATGACAGTATTGTATCATATTTGGGAGATTTTGCTTTTATTGAGAAACTCAAAAAATGCGATTGTGATGAAAATAAAATAGAAAATGTAAAAATTTTATTAAACAATATTGTGAATGGTTTAGCCTAATACGGTTAGTTCACCTTTGGTCCTCCTCGCAGTTCCTTTCGCGAGGCGAATAGCAGCGGGTAAACTGCAAGGCATGCTCACAGCGACAAGCGGAGTCTTTTTTGTATGGGTTTGTTTGCACGCGAGCCGAACACGCGAAAGACAGAGTAGAGTTCAGTAGAGTGTCAAGTGGTCGAAAGATGAAGTGAGGCAAAATGTCATACTTCGTCTGTCCCGTACCGCCTCTTAGTAATTTTCAGTATAGTAGCTGGGAAAGGTATAGCGAGGTATAACTTGGTGGAACGTTAATGTAAACGTGTTTCGAGTGTCAGCAAACGATTTGACAGAAATATGAGAAGATAACGACCCCAAACCTAAATCAGATCCGCTACGCCAGCCGGTGCTACCGCTCAATGGTTAAATGTACGACCTCGTTATACCTTTTCCAGCTACTATACCTCTGACTCGCTCTCTCCTTCGAAACAGAGAAGTGAGAACAGGGTTTGGCGGAAATCCCGTGCGCCCGTATCAGGAATAGCGGTGGGGGAACTCCACGCATGCGCGCGATGACGCGGTGACGTCAAACCAATCAACGCCAAGAAACGAAACTTGACGGTGGCGCCGTTTCATTTCCCACCTTGACGGTGGCGCCGTTTCGTTTCCCATCTTGGCGTTGATTGGTTTGACGTCACCGCGTCATCGCGCGCATGCGCGGAGTTCCCCCACCGCTATTCCTGATACGGGCGCACGGGATTTCCGCCAAACCCTGAATGAGAAGACAGTGTTTAGAAACATATCCCCTACACGCTATGACCTCGTCAATGGCGAACCATCAACTACGGAGCACTGTAAGTAGAGACAGAGGAGGCTTAGATCTGAGAATATTGTAAACTTTCCCTTCCTAGATTTCAAAAGGAGAAGATTTAAATGAAATAAAAATCGTTTCAGTAGAAAGCGTTTATGTGTACTTTAAATTGGTATCTATTTACATACAGTGCTTGAGTTATTGCATCACTCGAATAAAGGCGTTACAGTGAATATTCGTTGCATGATCGCCAGCTATATTCGTTGTATGATCGTCGCCTTGCCCCACCAACTGGGTTAGGTCTCCCGCGATCTCCCTCGGAACCAGTCAAGCGCGAAAGGCGACACGAGTCGAAACAAAGCAACCGTGAAATAAGACACAAGCCAGCGTGCCTGCAGCGGCTACTTTGTAAGAAGCCTTAATGACAAATTAAATGTTTAAATTTTTGGTTTTATTTTTATGCAAATAGTTTTAACATATTAATGAGATTTTTCTGATGAAAATAAGTCCAAATACGATGTAATTTGGATCATATTGAGTTATATTCAGGATCAACTGACGTTCTTTCTTTCTCTTTCTTACTCGCTGTCCCTTTCTTCGGCTACCGACGGCCGCTGTCGGCAAAACATAAACGCGAAACTCGAGACTCGACGGTATCGCTTGAATAAATAAGCTATCTGGAGCTGGAATTCGGGTCCCGTACACGTTATAAGATCGTGCCCGGTCCCGAGTGATGATCATACAACGAATATTTACTGTATCACTTATACCTTATACCTCTGTTATTATTAGTACTAGGAAACTATTATTGCCAGATTTATTTATTGCGCAAATGTGTAGTTCACTGTCTTGGCCAAAATAAGTTGGATACGAATCATTCTATCAATTGTATTTCTATGAAAATACGTGCGTACTGCGTAAAATTTGACAGTTTAATAAAATTTCAAGTTCCGGTTCAAAAAATGTATATTTTATTTTATGTTCTAAAATATTTAGGTTTATGATATGATATGTAAAAAAGCATATTTTACAAGTAGCTTTTTAATAATTACGCTGCCAGAAATAAACTCTGCGCGTCACTATGCCTCACACGGGATAAACTGGCAAAGGCTTAATATTTTTGCTGGCGCGGGGTTTTAAAAATTGCCCCTTCAAGGGCAACGTACACTAGTGCCACGAAAGAAGGACGAGGTTTCTGGCTTCTAGGACAGTTTTGTCTCGTTATAAGTCCGACGTTCGGGGGACAAGCCAAACGTCTAACCAAATGGTATGCTATTCGGCTTGTCTTTGTACTTTGCCGTCTTCTTTCAGTAAGACAATGCCGCCGCTATCTAGCCGCAAATGGCTTGTTGCTGTCGCGTGCCCTCTCGCTCATTCTCAGTCTCTCGCACTCGCCGCCGCGGCGGACTACAAAAGAAGTAGTGGGGATAGAAATATGTTTCTAACGAAACAGGGGATCCGGACTTATAATGGGACAACGCAGTAAAATAATACCTATGCATATGAAAGGATAAGAATAAGCTAGTCCCAAAATGAAAGCTCTGCAACATATTTCAAATTTGTTATCCCTTAGTTTAAAATAGTTATTTAAATTGTCTACGGAAGTGGTCATTGGTATACATGCCATGTTTCTCGAAACCACGTTTTCAAAATTGGCGCCGGGAATAAAACAACCACTATTTTACCGATCAACTTCAAATTTTGCACACTTTTAGTTTATAATATTCCTCAGAATATGAACCACAAGGTTTAACCAAATTATTAATTTTAACCACTGTTTTTAAACAAATAAAACGTGAATGTTTGGCATGAATCACACCTAATTGTTTGAAGTTCCGCCATTTTTAAAATATGCAACTTTTTTACACCACTTGTGGTTCATATTCTTACAATTGGTACATCAATTGAAAAAAAAATTTGTTGGTCTGTTTCACATAACTACCAGAGACGTTACAACCAGCGCCGTTTTGCATCCCGAAAAAGAACTTATTTCAGATACTGCTCTATTTCTTGTGTATTTATTATAATTTTACTGTTATAAATTTTTTTACTTGTTATAATGTTAAATAAAGTGCCCTTAAAGTTCCGAAAGAATTAGCGCATTGGTATCTTTGCAAAAAATTCCTAAAAATTGATACACAAATAAGCCGTTTATAGGGACTTCTCCCCTTAACAGTTGAATATCAGCGGTGGAACTTCCGGGCCGCGCAATTTGAACCCGAAACTGGCGCGCACGAGGCTAGTGATTACTCGCCAATAGGGTGGAATAATATTGGGTTAAGCCGTCTAGACCCAGATAGCACAGAAATGGCCGGCTTTAAGACGTCGGTGTACTAGCTGGGTAGCATTGGAAAACGAAATTGTTACATTTTCTATTTTATTTTCCAGACAATATCATGTTTGTGAGATATTGATTTCATTGGTAAACTTTCTCATATTTGCCATGATTATATTAACCACGCGATTATACTACGCGTTATATTAACCTTACATGGGTAACCCATCTTTTAATTCAGGGATTAAACAACGATTACAATCTCTGCAAAAGAACCAAATTACTGACCAAAACTTCGTACAAGCTCTTATGAGAGGTAAATCTCCTGAGGAAATCGATTATATAAAAAGATTATATTTTTTAATATTCTTTAGAATCGTGATAAATAATATAGTATGTTCAAGCTTGTCAACGTTGCGAAAACTGTGTACATTCCAGGTGGTAATAGGGAGGTCGTAAAACTGGTAGCGCGTGTCCGTTTACATGTTTTGAGAGTCGGAACGAGCGAATTGACAGACCTAGGTATGGGTAGATAAGGGGCTCGGGCCCAGTGTTCACGGGAAAGGGCCTGATAGTTATGAGCTACCCTCTGTTGCGATTGGTTTGACGTCACAGCTCGTCGCGGGCATGCGCAACAGAGGGTAGCTCATAGCTATCAGGCCCTTTCCCGTGAACACTGCTCGGGCCTCACTCGGGGCCGGCCTCAGGGCTCAGGCCATGTGGCCTCAGATTCAATTCCTACTGATATTCCTACAACAGTATTGGGAAACCAAGAATTTCGATACGCCAACTAGTGACAAAAAATTGAACTACTCAGAGTAGGCTGAAATCCGTCGAAGTCCGTATGATTATCAGTGTTTATATAGACATGTTGCGAAAAACGAGTGTTTTTAAATTTTTTGGAACACTAAATTTTTACTTATTCCATTAATAAATGCTTATTCGGAATGTTTGGTGGGATTCAACCTACGGTCAATAGTTTGCCAACTTACCACCGCAGCGCTGAAATCTAAGCTACGCCTCCACTTGGTTTCCCAATACCGCGGACGGCCCTGGGTGCCGGGGCCTCAAAGACCGCCGCTGTTCGAGTATTTAATTTACGACCTCCCTATACCTTTGCAGGTACTATAGGCGAAATACTGCTTCAAATCAGTGAAGCCTTTCCGAGTGATCACTTTTGCCTGGAAAGTTTCGTTCAGCCGGCTCTGCATTCTGAACGTATGCCGACATTAATGGAAATGGAAATTTGTATAGTTTTCATTAAATCTTCATGAGAGTACTGTCACCGTATAGGCGGTGAAACTGAATTCAAATACGATATTATTTGAACTATTTTTCAATATACGTAATTCAACTCGCTTCTGAATTACCTAAAACAGTTTTGCATCACGTATTATTTAAAACGGTCCGGATGAAGCCGAGTTTAGACTCATTTTTATCAGAAGACTCTCGGCAAACCAGTGGTAATACTTTTATGATGTAATAGAGAAAGTAGAAATTGCAATTTTGTATTACTATATAGATTACTCATTTTTTTTCTGATTTATATTATTATCTTCTATTTTTTCTGATTTATATATTTTCTTCTATTTTATTTTTTTGTGATTTATATTTTCTTCTATTTTTTTCTGATCTATATTATTATCTTCTATTTTTTGAGATTGTATATTTTCTTCTATTCTATTTTTTGGGATTTATATTTTCTTCTATTCTATTTTTTTGGTGATATTTTCTTCTATTCTATTTTTTTGTGTTTTATATTTTCATCTATTTTTTTCTGATTTATATTATCATCTTCTATTTTTTATGATTGTATATTTTCTTCTATTCTATTTTGTTTTGTGATATAGATTACTCATCGAAGGCATGACCGACATGCGAACGAAGGATTGCTGAGGCGGCGAAGAGGAAATTGAATTTCGAGCTCGGTTTATTTTCAAAGTAAACATTCGGAGACTCTTGAACAATATCGAATTATCGACGTGAAAACACGCCATAGCCGCGCACAAAGCGACACATAGTGTTAATATACTTACTGATAAATTGATTAGCATTAGTGAATTTATTAGTATGAACGCGAGTTGCGTTTCCATTGCGTTTAGGATGAAAATTAATTAAGTATTGAGTAGAGTTCGAAGTCGACATAACTTTGGAATTTCAATTCCTTAATTTTTACACGATTAGAATGATTCGGAAATTCTCCAATTCTTTCTCCACCCCTCTTAGTGCTGTTGAACATTGCAAAAAAGTAAAATACGACTACTTTATTATTACAATAGATCTTCCACTATCCCGCTGAGGGATGTTTTTACTTGCATGTGGTAATGAAATATATTTGTGACTTGCAATTATATATATAGAAGAACAACTAGCAGTAGCAGAGATTCGGAAATATTAACGTTACATTCTTTGCTGGAATACTCACCTGTAATCATAAATGTATGCGTAATTAAGGAAGAGAGGACGGACCCAGTGGTGATTATAATGTGGCGGTTCCAATTTTTCCAACTTCACTTTCGGTTTTTCTGTGGACGCTGCGTCACCAGTCGCAGCCGCTTCTTCGGCAGGAGCACCCTCCGCGGTTTCCTCTGCCGGGGTGTCGTCCAAGTCCCACGCCGCTGGTTCATCATCATCTGCCCACATATTGCTTTACGTATCCAAAGGTGACTTAGGCCTGCAACGCACAGAAATCCCAAATACTATTTCTACTGTATAATAATAATAGTCCCCGTAATTTTTAATTCACTTTGTTAAAATACTATTGCCGCTGTAAACACAACTTTCATTCCTTCTTTCTCCAACTTATTAAAAAAGATAGTATAATTTAAAATTATCTGAATGTCAAGAATTCCGTAATATATACAAGATATAGATAAAATCTACCAGGAATAGGTACAAGTGAACCAATATGACATTATAAATATTTTTGATGACTTAATTAGTTTATACACAGAAAGTCAACGAAAGGAGTGTTTGTTCAATTGCAAATCTGTACTCAGAATTCACGTTGTTAGATTGTACACTGTATTTAATTATCAACGTTTAACACTCTTCTCTTTAAGTGGATCTAACAGCTAGTACTCCCGATTGGTAGGTATATTTAGCTAATGAGATATATTTAACAAAGAGAAACAGGTCACGTTGAGACACAACAAAACTTTGATTGTGACATCGATTAGTATTTGTAGTTGCACATTACTTTATCTATCAATATATATAACTTTTATAAGAATATCTCAATGCCACCGAGGCTTGTGCGGTACACAGTCAGAAATAATTGTAATTGTTCTTCAAAACATTCGAACACAAAAATCACTCGGAAATTACGTATAAATATAACAAATGAAAATGCAAGTATGAGGAATTTAAGATTCCTTATATCAAGATTCAGTAAGAATTTTTATTAAAACTTTCAAACAATGCTTCTAAATAGCACGATATAGTGACAGTATACAGTTCAGTTTCACTGTATTTGCATTAAAATGAATTTTTATCCATTGATGGAACGTTTAACTGTCAATGCAAAACTCCGAAGCTTTAAGATCTATGACATTGGTTTCAAAAATACACACTATCGAACTTTTGATATTTAACTCAGTTGATGAAGCGTTAAATGGGAAGTTCATCACTAGCACACGATCACAATACTGTATTCACTGTCACTCCTAATTTACAAACTCTCAGAACTAAATCACTACATTATTCGAAACCACACTATTAAAATGATTTGTGATTACGTTTTGAAGAACAAAGCGGTACCTGCAGTACGATAGCCACCCGTCTAAGTGTCTCTTCGGACTGAAAAAAATACTCACGTGGACCTTGCTTTGTTTCGCTTTTATTTTAGCTTATAAGATTTTCCTTGCCTTCCCACCGGTCCACCTCTTAAGTAAAAGACTCCCCCTCTCCGCGAGACGATAAGAAAGAAATAGCTTGGAGGGGGTACTTTTGGCAACCAAACCATTGTAATCATTGTTACCACACAGGGCAAGAAGTTGCTCGCGACGCACATGTTAATACATTAGCCAATGCTACGATTTCGTGCAGAACAAAGCCTGTCCTCGTGCTAATTGATTTATCCGAAACTCGAAGTAACAAAGTCAAAGATGCTGATAAAAGAAGTCACGAAATTGACAAGTACAGAGGTCACATTATAGCAGTAATAACTGCGTATTTCGTTTGTTATATTTAATATTAAATCAAATGAGTTTCAAAACATATCTACGAATAAATAGTGTTCAATACCTTGAGCATTATATGTAGTAAAAATTATAATCGCAGGGACAACAAAATGATACATAAAACCACGTAAGCGTTCATGAATGGAAAACTTTCAAGTGTGGAAAGCACATTATTCTCTTGAAGTGGTAATTTGATATTAACTTGTACAAATATATTATTCGTAAATATATGTGCAACTTCAGTTTATTGTTTATTGGTTTTGTATATGTCATAGCACTAATGTATGCTAAAACTAAATATATTTAAATCTTTCTCTTTGACTATTTCCTTATTGACTATATTGTCTCTTAATAGTTCATAAATAAATAATACGAACCCCTACATTATTTTATTGTTTTTATGATATTGAAGGGAAAGTACTTTTCTATACTATAATATGGCATATATAAAATATAGTATATATAAATGCAAAATAAAAAAAAAATTAATAGTATGTCACTGAAATTCACTGCATAAAGAATATTGTATTCTAACATAATTATTAGAGAATCAGGGTAAACATACATACGGCACCAAACTCTAATTCTAATATACCTAGTTATTGTTTAAGCAGGCGAAATAATGTAAGCAAAAGTTTTAGCAAGACTTTTTAATTAGTTATAGTGAACCTCGTAACTTGGTCATATTGGTTGTTTCCGGTGATAATGGGCTATTTAAATTTTTCTTATGTTGAATATTTTCTTCCCGAAAAGCATATAAATTACTCCCCAAGAAAATCGATATTCAATTGGTTGCAAGGGAACTATAAAGAACGAAGGAAGAGTGCAAAAGCGAAAACAATACGTGTCTCGTTCTATGCGGTTTTGCCCAATGTTATATGAAGGTTAACATATGTATAATATACGGAGTGTTCGACTATACAGACGGGCATCCTTTTAGGGGGCGATACTACAGGTCCAAATAAGACGAAAATATAGAATAAAATTTTTTGATATCGCGCTTCGTTTTCGAGAAAATTGACTTTGAATTTTAGCTAAACACTCCTGTACCGAAGTACAGTTTTAGGCGCCCGAGAGACACGCGAAGGTTACGAGAACGCGGCGTGCTTCCCGTGCGCCTATGTATCTCCAGGTTTAGCTAAAATTCAAAGTCAATTTTCTCGAAAACGAAGCGCCATATCAAACAATTTTATTCTATATTTTCGTCTTATTTTTGGTAATGATACAGAAAAGGTGTTTCGACACCGATTTCAATGACCTTGAAATATGTTGCTAAGGTCAACATTCTGAATAACTTTTTTCGAGATCTGTTCGGTAGTTAGTTGGGCCTAGATCTGTTTAACGACCCCCCCCCCCCCCCTCGGAGAGTGGAGCCGCCAACTTTTGAGAGATTTAAGATAAAAATATGTGTTTCACAAATGGATGGTCTTGAGGATTTGAACCAGCAACTCCTGAACAGTGTTCACAGGAAATTCCCTCCGGACTTCGGGCTCGCATCGTAGGGAGAGGGTACGCATGCGCACGATGACGCGGTGACGCGTCAAACCAATCAACGCCAAGATGGGAAACGAAACGGCGCCACCGTCAAGTGGCCTTGGCTAGCTTGGCTTGGCGGTGATTGGCTTGACGCGTCATCGCCCGCATGCGTTCCCCCTCCCGACGATGCGAGCCCGAAGTCCGGAGGGAATTTCCTGTTGGCGACCCCCTCAGGGTGGGCGTAAAACAAATCTAAACAAATCTGTCCCTAATCAACTCCGCCAGTCGATGCGAACGAAAAAACCCAGAACGAGTGAATTTTCCTAGAATTTTCCGAGTTTTCCTTTGCATCGACTGTCGGAGATGGTTGGAGTTAGATGAGAGGTCTCAACTCCCCAGTGGGAGCATCTAGCCCCAACCAACTACCGATCACAGTTTTATGCGAATATCTCGAAAACTAAAGACGAGAGGCGGTTACACAATGTTCTATAGGAAAAAGTTGCTTAGAAGCATGTCCCCGAAAACATTTTCAAAAATCATTAAAATCGGTGCCGCAGCACCCTTTCTGCATAATTACCTTATTTTTTCATGTAGAATCACCCCTTAAATTTTCTCCCACATGTAGCCGAACCCCCTGTATGCATATATTTGTGCTACCGTCAGCTATATGAATGTGGCAATAACAACATCCAGTTCTACTTAAAAAAAACTGGAGGTGAGCTTGAGAATTTTACGGAAAAATAACTTATAATAAATATAAAGCTGACGGAACAGATACGGCGACGTCGTAAAAGCAGCAAGGGATGAAAACTACACTACACAATTCAGTAGCGGGAATTAAGGGTTGTAATGCGTGACGAAAACATACGAGGTGTAGCCGAAAGGGTGCTACAAGCGGACAGGAGGTGATTTCTTATTTAGGAACAACTCAAAAGTGAAGAATAAAGTTTTTCATCCGCGGCTTAGTTTTCCAGAAAATCGATTTCGAAATTTTATTCGGCACACATACGCCTGACTAGGAAATGGTCAAATACAACAGTAAACATGGCAAAACAGCTGTTGAAGTGAATCCTTGAGTAGGAATAAGTCGAAATTGTATTCTCCGTCTCATTTAAGAAGGAACCCGCCGGCCGACGAGTTTGGACCGGTTCTGCGCAGGTTGACGCGCATTGGTGCCGGGAGAAGCTACTACTGGCCGTACCCCCACCAACGCTTTTTCGGAGCCAATGAGCTCATTCTACATGCGCGAAACGGGTTCCTTCTTAAATGACAGGGAGAGTAGAATATCTTTTTTCGAATAAGGCTTTATTTTCAAAAAAATCCGGTTTGAAGGTATAAAAATCGGATCCACCTTTAAATCAATTTTGTCGAGATCAAATCTGAAGTGGAGAAACTTATTCTACAATTTCGACTCATTTGTACACGGGGATTCATTCCATTCCCAATTGTACCGTTTATTTTCCCGACAACGAAGACTTGGAAGAAGAAATGTTATTCTACACTTCTAATTTATTTTTGCATATGGAATCACCTCCTGCTCGCTTGTACCACCCTTTCGGCCGCACCCTGCATATTTTCCTTCTGTACTTATATGTGGTGTCACGTTTCGCAGACCATTTGCAATCGTCCTTAAGGGTCTCTCCACTGTGATGCCCAGATAAAGTGCCGCTGTTTGGAAATTTGTTTTGTCATAAAAAGAATGTGTTTACTAAATTGAAGTTTTTTCTATTTATTACTACGTGCTTTGAGAATACAAAAATATTTTTTTCATATTTTTTTAATGTTTGCTTGCGCCAAAATAAGTATAATGTGCGCTGTAAAATAAAAGATGCCTCGACTGCGCGGTCGATTTTGGAGGAACCGTGTGTCTGAAACAAAAAAGCCAAAAAGATTTGTAATTAGTGTGAGTGTCGCTATGGCAGGGATGAAGATTAATTAAATTGGTGAAGAATTTACAAAATGACGGACGTCCAAAGTTGAACTATCGATATTAGCTAAATTTTTTAATCATTCTGCGACGCCAAAGATGAGAAAAAACAACGAAAATGTGTGATCCTAGTTCGGGCCATATAGCGACAGTCATACTGATTACAAACCTCCCTGACACCACCGCCCCAGGTGCGTGGTTCCCCCATCGGGGTGTCTTTTTTCACAGCGCATATTACTCCTCCTTATTTTGGAGCAAGCAAGCATTGAAAAAAAATTATAAATTTTTTTTGTATTCTCAAAACACATATTAATAAATAGGATAAACTTCAATTTAGTGAACACATTCTATTTGTGACAAAAAAAATCCAAACAGCGGTACTTGACTTTATTAGGGCGTCACAGTGGAAAGACCCCTTAATATACGTTACCAAACGTGTTCCGTAATCTGTATTATTTCATCAATAGTCTATGTTAGATTGCTCAAGACAAATTGATTAAGATGAGAAAAATTTAAATTGATCCACAAACGTCACACATAATTAAGGTCGTCAAGTCATGTAGTTCGTGATATACATTAACAATTCGTACTAAAACAGCAAGAAGAATTTCTTAAGAGTTAGATTTAAATCTTATACGAAATTTGCCTATATATCATCATTATACATAATTATTTATGTGCAACTTGTACACCTACTTACAATTATTTTTAGTAAAACACTTTTGAAACCGTTATAATTATACCATCCAGTGTAAAACTACTCTACTATCTAATGCGAGATGTTATTTTACATAGAAGAAGATATTGTAATGTAAGTTAAGAGTCCTTATATATTCACACCGAAAATGTACAATAGATACTAACAAGGGAAGGTCCTGAATCCGAAAATTCAAAAAATTCTGAAACTTTGTGGATATGTAGGGGATTTCCTCCTGATTACAACGCAATTTTTTTTTAGCTGCTCAAATTCACTCTAAGGGGGTGAAATTAACCCCCGAAGATTCGGCTATTTTTCGATTTTATTTTGTAACACGCAATCTGTAAAAGATAGAAAAAAAGTTTCAAAACAAAAGTTTCTTCTTTTAATTAGATCTATCAAATCACAAAAGTTTTATCAATTGTTTAAACGATTAGAAAAAAAGTTACAAACAAAAATATTAATAACGTTTTCTAAAATTCGTTTTTTCATGTGAAGTCTGAACTGGATGTTTAAATAATTACGAAACAGCATAATGCATATTTTTTCCATACAATTTCAACTTTTGTTGTATTGCGAAACTGCGCTCCTCGACAATCGAAGAACTTTTGGATCCCATTATAACGTACCTTAAGCTGCCCGACGAGCAACGCTCTTCTAACATTTATTAGGAAATAATACGTGACACGTAGTAAGAAAGTAAGATAATTATATTTTTGTTTATAACTTTTTCCTAATTGTTTAAACAATTGGGCAAACTTTTATGATTTGATAGATCTAATTAAAAGAATTTTGTCTTGAAACTTTTTTTCTATCTCTCACAGATTGGGTGTTACAAAATAAAATCGAAAAATAGCTGAATCTTCAGGGGTTAATATAACCCCCTTAGAGTGAATTTGGGCAACAAAAAAAATTGCGTTGTAATTAGGAGGAAATCCCCTACATATTCACAAAGTTTCAGAATTTTTTGATTTTTCGGGTTCGGGATCCTCCCTTGTAAAAACAAAAAGTCACGAATGATGTAATTGGTACATACATAATTATCTATCAAACTAGCCAGATGTTCTAAATAGCGCGTATATACTCTAATATATACGATCAGAATGTCGCTTGCTGACATGTCTGTACGATATATATTAAAGTACGATATTATAATATATACCGAGTTTATAAAAATGTGCGACACTTTTTCAGCATCTACTCACTAAAATAATACAAAAATTTGGTATTGGGAAACTTAGTGGAGGCGTGGCTTAGATTTCAGCGCTGTGGTGGTAAGTTGGCAAACTATTGAAAGTAGGTTCGGATCCCACCAAACATTCCGAATAAGTATTTATTAATCACACTAAGTAAAAATTTAGTGTTCCAAAAAAATTTAAAAACACTCGTTTTTCACAACATGTCTATATAAACACTGATAATCATATGGACTTCGACGGATTTCAGTCTACTCTGAGTAGTTAAATTTTTTGTCACCAGTTGGCGTATCGAAATTCTTGGTTTCCCAATACGCATATGTCCGATAATGCTTAGTTGTGCAGTCATAAACATTTTTATATTCCGTAAAACACAGGCTCGGACTGCCGGGCATTAAAGGGCAACCAGCTGACAGACGCGGTCGTCAGTTGGCCTATACTATATTTTAATTCATATCTTTTCCTTCTCGCCTTTAAAAGACAAAGGCAAAATAATAGGTACTCAATATATCGATCCGCGGAAACACAGCTGGGCTTCATTAAATGTCACTTTAATAGGCGTTCGGGGCCCGTGTTTTACGAAATATAAAAATGCTTATAAATACAAAACTAATCATTATTGGACATATGGAAACCAATTCTAAAAAAAGGCCCACATTTTTATGAACGCCCTGTATATATCCAAATCCTTCGTATTTGTACTTCGATGCAATTCGTTTTAAATGCGGCTGTATAAAACTAATAAAGAAGCTGTTACATTCCGTATCTTTTCCGTACTTGCAGCGTGTATCTTGAATTATTTAATGAAAATGAAAACATCTGCGTTGTGAAACATGTGACGAGAAACCGAGTTTCATACTACCCCCCCCCCCCCCTCGGACCATTAATTACATACTTATTGCGTTTATAGAACACTGGTTTTTACAGATGAATGATTTACTATCCAGTACATTCAACTTTTTAGTATTTATTGCATTCCTTAAATATATACATACGCACTATGCAATAAGATTGATATTATGACTTCTGCTTATTTATAGACTACACGCTACAAAAACTTACAGTACACGTATCGATCGATGCAACTTTATTTCGAAATAGAATCATTGACATCGTACCCTGGTTTAGTTACTATAAATCACAAGCTGCGTTAAAACACATTAGGTAAACATAAAATTGATTATAATGTTTCAATAGCAAATATAAATAATTACTAATAGACGATGGTTTTATCAAAAATGAATGTAAGTTTGTGTATTATAAAATAGTTTTCAAATTCATGAAAAAATTATTGTAAATATACAGGGTGTCCCATAGGTTTTCGTGCAGACTTTGTCAACGTGTGTTGCCGCTAAAAACGGTACAAAACTGGCATTTGAATGTAGGTTCATAAATGCTTTATTAAAAAGTTATAACAAAAATATGAAATGTTTGACATACTTTGAAGTGAATATTGGTGAATACTATGTACCATGGTACTGTTCTATTAGAATTCTTGCTGGAATTCTCTAACGACAGCTCGAACACTTCCCACATAAAAACTGTAAAGAAAATACAAATCTGCATATTCTTTAATAGAAAAACTTTTTGCATTCTGAAGATCGTAAACTGTTATCTAATGAGCTAAAGCACAGCGCTAAACATAGCGCACTATTAAAGTGTGCAATTTGCAGGCATACTGAATTGTTTCAAAACAGTAGATAGCTTAAATCAATTAATAACATACAAGTAATTTATTTGTCCTTGCAAATAAGACCGTTATTGTTTCCTTCACATTTCATATTTTTCTTACAACTTATCAATGAAGCATTTAGGAACCTATATTTAAATGAGATTCTTATCTTATCTGTAGCTACAGAACTCGCAGGCAAAATTTGTACAGAAATCTGTGGGACACCTTGTATAATAATTTCCTGATCAAATTACTTTTCATGTTTTACTGATTTTACTTTGATGTGTGGAGAATAATGTGTTAGTTACATTTTTTTAAATTGGGCGTTTACCGGGCACTCAGTCCTGTTGGACCATTGTGCCCGAGCCCTTACGGGCAGTCGTAATTCAGAGGGCTTGCCGCTAGGCCGGCCCCTCGTGCGAACTCAAAAAGCCCGCTCAAGGTCGGGTCCTTCTAGTTTGCCGTGCGGGGGAAGCAGGGGGCTGCCACTCTCATTTCCGATTTTGGGACAGTGTTTTGACTGCCACCTAGGCAGTTCCAATTTTTTCGAACTAAAATTCAATATGGCCATGCACTAGTGTTTATGCTAAAAGTATCGTATCGAACTGGAAACTCCCATTTGCATATTATTTGAGGCAGTCAGAGCAACAATGGACCAACTCACATTAAAAATTTTTTTTTTCCTATTTTATATGGTTAGTACAGCCTATTGGAATACGTTATTGCTACTAATTCAATTTCGAAAAAAATGTAGGTTAGTCCGTTGTAGCTCTGACTGTTTTATTTCACAAAATGCAAGGCGTCCTCAAATCAGTTGATCCACTGCATCAAAACTGTTGTAAAAGCTGTCGAAGAAACAGGACTTATCATCCTCAGTATGGTTTGCGATCAAAATACAACAAATGTTGCAGCAATTAAGGGGTCTCCCTAGTGTGACGCCTGGAAAATAGGGCAACATTTGGGAATTTTTTTAAGGAAATGTACTTGATATTGCAGTTTCAAACTTTGGAGTATTTATTCAGTTACATTTGGGCAATGTACTTGAATTTTTTGAAGCATTAGTGATAATTATATTTTATGTTTGAAGGATTACAATGAGGAGCTCGCAAATAAATGGCGATCATGATCCCGGCTGTCATGGTCATCTGAAACAAAAAACACAGTTATTTTCTTAATCTATATGAACGTAGCTAGGGTTTGAACTAGAACGAAAATAGAAAATCACAAATTACAAAAATGGCAGCACTTTAAAGAAAAGCTTTCATTTCGCGGCAAAAAAAGTGGTCAGTTTTTTGAGCTACGAAATTCGAATTTTGCATATAATGAGTTCATTCTAGTTCAGGTTCTAACAGAACACGCAGTGAATATATATGTTAAGTTTTAAGTCGTTTGGTTGAGTAGTTTTTGAGATATCGTGATCGCCGCGCCAAAAAATGTCGTTTCGAGTAAAATGCGTTTAAATATTCAAATACCATTTATCAAATAATAAATCATACTTACAATTAGTCTCCAATGCCTGGCCCATGGAGAACACCTTCCTCTTCTTCATATAATGTTGAACTTTCAGAAAACGCAAAAAACAAAAAATCGATTTTTTTAAACCGTCACACTGGGGAGACCCCTTAATAGATTATTACTGGATTCGCAGACTATGTTGGACGGCCATATTGAATTTTAGTTCGAAAAAAATGGAACTGCCTAGGTGGTAGTTGAAACACTGTCACAAAATCGCAAATGAGAGTGGCAGCCCCCTGGGGGGAAGGCAGCTCCCAGGAGTAGCTCCCTCTGGGCCGCCATGCCCTAGCACTGCGTCATTAGGTGAAGCGGCGTTTCGTCGTCCACCCCGCTCTACGGGCACCTTGGTCCCTGCACGATCTCGAGGCGCGTGAGGTGCTTCCTCGTGAGCCAATGTCCCGTGACCATCCCCACGAGCAGTCGCAAGTGCGACCTATCCAGGCAGCTAAAATTAGCCCCTACCTTTTTAAAGGTCGCTTCAGCAGAGCCTTCGCGTGTCTCATCTGTTGGGTCCGCTCCCAGAGCTGTTCGAGTTGCTGTTCAATCCAGCACCTCGTCCACTCCTTCACAGTCCCCATTGAGACACCTAAGGTGTAGGACGAGTCCCGATTCGGTTTACGTGCACCTTCTCGGGCCCTGTCGTTTGCCTCTTCGTTTCCCTTGATTCCGGCGTGCCCCGGAACCCATAGTAGCTTGACGCAGTTGCTATTTGTGAATTACATAGAAGTATGTCAATTTGGTACTTTTCATAATATAGTGAAAGATAATGTTTTGTTTCAAAAAATTTTCATGATGGTTTAATCTACACATGGCAAAATATGTTAAATGTGACCATATATCACATTTACAGACCTTACATTATAATTTTAAAAACACATAACCTGATAAACATAGATCTTATTAAATCAACAATAACACAATAATGCAATAACACAGTTCGATAGCCATTCGGACTTGTAACATTCAATAGCCGTATGTTATAGGTTTTCGTGCGCTAAAAACGAATCCGCTAACCGTTTGTCACCATCACCCTCAGTTTTTGAGGAATTCGATTTTGAAAAAAAACTGCAAATCGTATATCGTTGTATGCGGGAGGGTTCATAGAATAATTTGACGGAACAAGCAACCGAATAACTGTTACTGTTTCGACACAAAAGATGTTCAAAGTGAAAAATTTTGAGTTTTTTTCAAAATTGCGTTTCTCAAAAACTGAGGGTGATGGCGACAAACGGTTTGTGGATTCCTTTTCAACGTACGAAAACCTGTAAGAAACGGCTATTGAATGTTACAAGTCCGAAAAAAGTAAAATTTTGTCGAGCTGTGTAATTTATCTTAAATGATCCTCATATAAACTGATCGAAAGTAACAAAAAACCAGTGCTTCTCTACTTTCCAAAATGTTTTTTTAAAGACCATATATATGTATAATATTGTATGAATTATTGCCAATAAACAAATGTTTAGAATCACAAATGCTTACATTATGTATTGTACAGTGGAACGATATCGAGTTTTTCTAGGTGAATTATAACATGCGCACATTTTTTGTTCATGCAGTACAGAGACTGATCGAGAACGAGAACATACCTATACTACTAAAAAGCAATGTTCAGTTTGTAGAGTGATTATAAACCTGAAAGAATGCAGCGATTTTTATACACTATTGGAAAGATCTTGTCGAGACGAATCGATTGATGTCATTTTTAACTCCGAAATTAGATACTATTAACTCGAAAAATGCCCACAAAGTTGGAGATTGTGCGGTTTTGAACAAAAGAGGATGGTAGTAAAATCCCATATACATAGGTAGCGGACAGCGCAAGGATAGGCTCGCAGATTAATGTACCGAATGTAGCTCACGGCTCTCATTTCATGGCCGTGTTGGCTTGCGCTTGTTGCCTCCCCCGCCGCGCAGTTGGCCAAACGGCCGACCTAGCTGAACGAAAGTCATCTCGGCAAGTATCATAAAATGTTTTCATTTTTATTCCAAGTTGTTAGAAAAGGTTTGGAGCGACCGAAAACACATAAATAAATTCATTTAATAACGCCTAATGCATGGCATAGCCTCAAATACAGCATCATGAACAAAACTATATTTCATAGACGGTTGTTAGGAATTTTCTACATTCTATCTCGGATATTGTTCCGTGAGGTATGTATTTTAAAATGTGATAAGCAAATATTTCGTTACTTTATTGGAAATACTTGTTTTTAATACTTGAAACTAACAGAAGAAATGTGCGAACCATGGCAAAGTATTTCAACTATATATAGACCAGCGCTGCCTAAGGTCGTGTACGCGTACACTCGGGGTTCTCCCACTCTTGCCCGCGTTGTCAGGGATACCGCGCGACGCTAAAGAGGCGACCATGACCAGCAGGGGTGTGCGGGTACCCAACGTTTCGGGCTCGGGACGGGCCGGAAAATTTCGGGCGGGATCGGGCGGGGTCCCGATACTTTCGTATTGCTCGAGATCCCGATGTTCTCGGGATCCCGAGACTCGTTCGTAGGAAATCCTACTCGCGTCATGATAATTAGCGGTGGGGGAACGCCACGAATGCGCGCGATGGCGCGGTGACGTCAAACCAATCAACGCCAAGATGGAAAACGATGGGAAACGAAACGGTGCCACCGTCAAGTCTAGCCAAGCCAGCCAACCAGCGTCGCCGGGGAATTGGTTGTCGACGTTGGTTGGCTGCGGCCTCACTTGCCTTGGCGCTGGCGTCGTTTCCTGCAAGCATGTGACGTCAACCAATCAACGCCAAGATAAGAAAGTGAGGCCGCAGCCAACCAGCGTCGACAACCGATTCCCCGGCGACGCTGGTTGGCTGGCTTGGCTAGACTTGACGGTGGGGCCGTTTCGTTTCCCATCGTTTTCCATCTTGGCGTTGATTGGTTTGACGTCACCGCGCCATCGCGCGCATGCGTGGCGTTCCCCCACCGCTAATTATCATGACGCGAGTAGGATTTCTTACGAACGCTGGACTCCCAAGCGTCCTTAGCGTGCGTAAGCGTCAATTGAGCACCCATAAGCGTCCTGAAGCGTCCTTTAGTGAAAAGTGTTTCAGAAGTTGTGAGTGATTTTATACATTGAAAACTTTGAATCAGCAGGTATGTTAACATCTTTGAAATTCAATATTCCAAATAAAGAAAATAATGAATAGAATATTATAAAACTGCACATGTCCCTTGTTTTATGCGAAGGGTACGCGTCTGCATAAATGGCTATTGACAGTAGCTATTTGCTATGATTCTACGTTCTAATTGTTTTATCATTTTCTATCGTAGATTCAATATGAATCGGTATACACCATGTGCTGTTCCCGGATGTGAAGATAGGAAATTGAAGTGGATTGAAGTCTTAGCAAATCCAAAATTGGTTCAAATGGATCTTACCAGAGTATATGATAATTTTCGTGTATACCATCAGCATTTCACTATTAATGACAAATCGTCGAATATGTTCTTAAAACGTACTACAGTACCTTCACAGAACCTACCGTCTAAGACAGGTAATCATTTTGAATATTACAACTACATAAGGAACTATTTTCCAAAATATAAAAAATTTTGAACTTTATTTTATAGATATACATTCACTTGCATCATCGTCTACATCTGATAATATAGAAGAGCCACCGAATTTAACAAGCATGCAGTTACAGACCGAACAACCTTCTACTGACGAGCGTTGTGTTACACCAACATGGGAGATGTGTAAGGAAATTTAACTTGTTATTTTTTAAATTTTCCATAATTTATGATAATTTAATCACACGTAAATTATGAATTAATTGTGTTAATATACAAAGATCTTTTCATCATATAGGATAAGATAATGACCCTCACAACCAGATCGGACAGCAGGATCTGCCGGCAGTTGCGGTGCAGCCTACGTCCGCATTCAGCTACGGTTCTGTCGGCAGACCCTGGCAAGCAGATCGACGGCAGATCCTGCTGCCCGCCTGACTGTGGGCTACACCTATGCCGGTGTGTAATGCAGGCCCACGACTGCCGTGTTGTACGTAGGAGATGGAGGAAGGAAAACACTTCGGTTGATAACGATAAATATAAGACTGTCTTTATTGCGTATGTCGATAGGAGAATCTTCCTAGCGTGAGTGTCTTTTTACCAGACTCCCCGTGTCCCGCCGCTCGCAGGCGCCCTCCCTACTCCTACTCGTCCCCCACTCCTGGGGCGCAGGGGCTCTCAGGCAGTGGTGCCTACACACTCCCCCCCCGAGTGACAATGATGCAAAATGTCCATCGCATATGAAGGTCGCCAGTACACAAAAAATACAGCTCATGGCGTTCAATCATGCTACATCGGTACCCGCGGACCAGTCGCATGCCCGACGCGCGAATGTTATTTATCTGTGGGGACGCTCACATCTAGATTTTCGCCGCCCACGCCCGGCACGAACGCCACCCTCTTCCTCGCGTACGTCTTTAACGCTGAGCGCTCGTCACCCGGTCGGTCGCTCGGCCGCGCGTCGTTGCCGTCGCTATCCGTCGCCCGCTCCTCGAGCACGAAGTACGCGGGCTTAAGCAATTCGACGGATACGTTACGCGCGCCTCCGCTTACCTCAATTGAATACACGCGGTCGGAGATGCGCGCAAGCACTTTGTGCGGGCCTGTATAGGGCCTTTCGAGCGACTTTTTCACCGCCCTAGTCAACAGGAAGACGTGCGTACACGAACCTAAGTCCTTGAAGAAGAACACGCGGTTCTTGTACTTTTGCGTCACGGGAACGGGTCGCACCTGCCGCATAAATTCCCTAAATTCCTCGAGGAATGCCCGAGGGTCGGGAGCGAAATCGCCGGGCACCCGGAGAACGGTGCCATACAGGTGCTCTGCTGGAGATGCGCCGGTTTTGAGGCGGACGTGGTTTCGCAACCCTAACAATACAGTGGACAGAACGTGGGTCCACTGCTGGTTGGCGTGGCACATTATCGCCGCCTTGAGCGTTCGGTGCCAGCGCTCTACCATCCCGTTTGACGCGGGGTGGTACGCCGTCGTGCGTATGCGGTGGCAACCGATCAACGACAGCAGCGCGGCGAACAGCTGGGACTCAAACTGTGCGCCCTGGTCGGTGGTAATGACCTCGGGCGCTCCGTATCGCGAAATCCACTGATCGTAGAATGCCCTCGCCACAGTTCGCGCCGAAATCTCGCCAAGCGGTATCGCCTCGGCCCAACGCGTGAATCGGTCGATGAGCGTGAGGCAGTAGCGATGCCCGTCGTGCTCCGGCAGCGGTCCGATTAGGTCGATGTGCACGTGTTTAAATCTCTCGTCCGGTGCGACTATCGGAGCGGGGGTCATCTTTACGTGCCGCGATATTTTTGATTGCTGGCAATCAACGCAGTTCTTGCACCAGCGCAGGGCCCGATCTAGCTCTTCCGCCGCCCTGGGCAAAAGTGATTTTGGCCGCCCTTTGCATTGAATCATAATTAAGTATTTTAAAATATATTTTTTGACACTGAGAAATTTTTTGTAGGTATTTGTTAAATAAGAAAAGACTTTTGTTTTATAAAAAATTTAATATCCATAAAATGAAACGTTACCATAACAAAATAAAATATATAAGTAGGAGACAGGTAGGTACTTATTTTTTAAGTCTGGAAAACGCATCAAATATTTTAAAAGGTCAATAAAAAAACTTCCACTAAATCGCAAAATACAGTAAAACAGTTTTCATACAAGAAAAAACATTTTCAAGTTTAAAAAAATTTTCTTCTAACTTTTTTCTCGGCAAACTCTTTTATAATCTCTTTAAAACATATTTTATCACATAACTCGTGTTCTATACCAATCATAGCCAATCCACTTAGTCTGTTTTGTGTCATGGTGGACCTTAAGTAATTTTTAATTATTTTTAATTTGGAAAAACTTCTTTCGCCACTAGCAACTGTCACAGGTAGAGTCAACAGAATTCTGAGAGCAATATTTATGTTTGGTCCAAAATTTAAATCTGTGATAAATCTTAGAACGTCCCGGGGAGACAGATTTTCATCCAAAAGGGTACATAGGACTGACAACTCATCTGCAAGATCTCGTCCGTTTATATCAGATGAGTCTTTGTCGGTTAAAATAACTTCAAGGGCCTTACAATGACCTAACAGTTCATCGTTAGGCATATTTCTTAAGCCATATATGTTATAAAGAAAAGCAAAATGGTCACTGTGTTCACCAATTTGGGAAAATCTTAACTCGAGTGAGTTTATAGCTGTGTCCATTATGTGAAAAAAAACATCTATTTTATATTTCTCTTTGGGATCTACAATAGGCTCATCTCGACACTCATAATTAAATTGTCTTTTTTTAGACCTAACTCGATGTTTAGGCGAAGTGTCAAAATTTGTCTCGCCGTCAATTTCAGTGGCCAATTCTTTGGCATCAACAAGCACTTGATTAAAAAAATAATCTGAACGTGCTTTTTTAAAAAATTCTGTTGTATTCTTTAACAATTGAATTACTGAACATAATTCAAAGTCTGTACTTTGCATTAATTTGCTGACAGGGTTAATTCGAAACAAAGTTTCATACCAAATTATAATGGAGCATACAAATTTAAACTGTTTTACTTGATTCAACAAACCGGAAGCTTCATCTCGTGCAGAGGTGTCCATATCTGAATCTTCATATATGCTAAACAATGCATCATAAATTTGACCTATTTGATATCTTAGAGGTTTTATTGCCTCTATTCGACTTTCCCACCTTGTATCACTAAGCGGTTTTAATGTTAAACCACTTACATTTTTCAAGAGTATCGACCATCTCAAAGTTGAAGACGAAAAGAAGACATATATCTTCTGCACCATATTAAAAAAATTTGCCGCTTCCAGTGAGGACTTTACCATATCATTTACTACTAGATTTAATGAGTGGCTACTGCATGGGACATAGAATGCTCGCGGATTCATATTTCTTATCCTAACTTGGACCCCACTGTGAGTAGAGCTCTTACTTTTTGACCCGTCGGGTACCCGTCTACCCGAAACAACTTCAAGCCATTGAATGTGGTATTGTTCGATCATTTTTGGCTAACATCAGACTATGCCACAGACAATCACAGACAATACTACATTCAATTGCTTGAAGTTATCACGGGTAATGTTCGGGTACCCGGGTACCCGACGGGTCAAAAAGTAAGAGCTCTAACTGTGAGCACCTTTCATATCGGATCCATTGTCATATCCTTGTCCTCTCATGTCCTGTAAAGGCAATTCCAGTGTACTTAACTCTTCCAAGAGAACCTTGGTTAATTCTGAGCCTGAAGATTTTTCGATAGGTACAAATCCTAAAAAATTCTCATTTATTACGACATCTGACGTTCGTGAGTCGTCACTGGTTTGATTAATAGACACATATCTAATTATCATGGTCATCTGTTCAGTTTTGCTAGCATCAGGGGTACAATCTAAGATGATTGAATAATATTTTGATTTACGAACTGCTTTTAGGATATACTGTTGTTGTAACCCAGTCAACGACCGCGTGTTACAACCGTCGCGCATTCCGAGGGCACACGCGAGCGCCAAAGCGCGGGCAACAACCCGCGAGCACCGTCAGCGTTCCCGACGAAACGCCGAAAAGCGAGCCGAAGGCGGCGACCCCGCTGGTCCCCGCTTCGCCCCGGACTAACTATAAGACACTGTACAAACTACGAGCGAAGACAGATTAATAACAGACATACGCTATAGTACTCCTGTCACCCAGATCGGGACAGAATAAACTTGTTAACCTTACGGTGAGTTCTAACTCTTCAACCCGCAACGATCCCCTACCTTCGGTTTCTAACCGAATATCCTCGTCCCGGCATTATCACCCGAACCTTTCGGAGCCCGCTGGACGACGACTGTGAAGGACGACCCGGAGCACCTCGAGATTCTATCCAGAACCTCGACCCCAGGCGCCTTGGCATAACAAATTGGTGGCAGCGGTGGGATCCTGCCAACGTAGGGAACAAGCCTGACCGACGGAGACAACAGGACATAGCGGAGACAACGACCCACTTAATAGAAGGGCAATCCACTTCGCGGTACCGACAGACGTCTACACAGGACGCCTCCAGGAAACTCTAGGACAACGCAGAGACCAGCGATGCATCACCTGATCCACGTGCTGTAAGTGCGAAATACCACTCTCAGCAAATCCAGGCCGTACGCTGCTATTCTCATGCGCCGAGCGAAATCCCTGGATGCGAATATCGAGCGCGATCTAGAATTAATTGAGCGAAAAGAAATCCGTACGCCTATACCCTCTAGCCGAGGTAATCCGCGCCGATTCGGTAACATACACCCGCGACAACCCTCCGAGAAATCTCTCTTCGACGCGACATTCGAAGCATTTCGGGAAATCGGAGAACGTGCGCAGAATACTCTAGACGCAAACACTAGCGAAGAACTTGACGTTCCAATTGTATTTCCGACTGCGTCAAGCCACTCCGGACGTTTAACCGCCCGACGACTATACCCGTTCGACGAATTAGATTATAGTTTAATCCCGAGAGTAGGCTTAGAAACCGACATCAGAATGCCGTCCACCCCCTTAGCAACCGCGAGCGATAACGCCGAGCAGGGTCCCGCAGGAAGCGAAGACCGCCTAGCGAACATAGAAAAAATACTCGCAGGAATAACCTCCACCCTGGCTAGTATGGCCGACAGCATGGTGGCGACGAACGATAGAATAGGGGCATTAGAGGCAAAAGAGGGCCCACCACAGGATTCGATAGACCGCGAAATAGAAAAACTACGGGAAACAATGAACACTACGCACGCAAACCCCGGCCCCTCAGGCAGGAACGCGGTCCACTTTGACCCCTCTTGCGAGCCAGAGGAAGGACCGAGGCGCGCTAGTCTTTTCGTCCCTCCTAATTTCGAGATAGACAACCCACCCGACGTACCGACAGAAGTAGACAACCAAAAATTCTTCCACGCGATAAGAGCCATACCACCGTTCGATGGAACCGACCCCAAAGGGTTACCCGGTTTCCTGACCGCCTGTAAGTACGTGTACTACTCCTACCGAACGCCGATGGAAAGGGCCCAGATTTTAAAAGGGATCATATCGATGAGAGTCCAACGCGACGCCCTAGCCGAAGTACAGACGCGCCAGATAATGTCCATACAAGACCTCGAGGACGTACTGACTTCGGTATACAAGCCTCCCCGCACGCACTCGACCGTACAAAGGGAATTGGTACACTGTAGACAGGGCGCCCACGAAGACGCACACCACTACGGGAGTCGAATATCCACTTTATTAAAAGAATTAATAGCAACCGGGATCAAAACCAAGGCTAGCATGATGGAAAAAACAATAACTGCACGGGTCTACAAAGAGCAAGCGTTAGACCTATTCGAGGACGGACTTCGCGACGACCTTAAGGTCCTAGTAAAATCACAAAAACCCGCCGATCTACAGGAAGCAATCACGATAGCTATAGATGAAGAGCGGTCAATTACAAGACGACCCGCGACGTCAGTAGGAACGCGCAGGGCATACTCCCCTTCCCGCACTTATCAAAGTCGGGATAGGGCAGCACCACGGTACTGCAACGATTGCAGACGATCGGGACACGACACCAAGGAGTGTTGGAAGACCCAAAATAGGGACAGACCGCCCAAAAAATTTTTCCCCTCAGAAAATAACCGGCGGATGCAACCCATAGCAACCAACGAAGAAAGTTGGGAATCGACAAGGCGCGAACCGGGAAACACCCGATCCGCCTACGAAATAGAATCACAGCCACAATACAGAAACGCTGATCATGCACATTCCGCGCAAGGCAGCCGCGATTACACCGGTCCGCCGAGACGCGAGTCACCTACCCGAGGAACCGCGAGACCCCTCCGTATGGTTGAAATAGGATCCCTCTTTAAGAATGGACACACAGCAGATAAGATAGAGGTAGAAATAAAGAATACCAAAAATAAAAACACCATAATGCTGATAGATAACGGGGCAGAAGTATCCCTAATCAAAAAAAGCGCCCTCCCCAACGACGCAATAATGGAAGAAAGCGACATCCTTCTTATCTCATTTTCGGGGGATAAAACAAAAACGTTAGGGAAAATTGAGGCCACGTTCTACATAAACGGAAAAGAAATCGTGTACCCCCTACATGTCATAGAAGAAGACATCCTAACGAACGCAGACGGAATACTAGGAGTAGACTTCCTCACAGATAACAGGACAACCATAGACTACCCCAGCAAGAGCCTCCTAGCAGATAGAAAACCGTGGAAAACCCTACATAGAAACACGGAAATAACAATACCCGCGCGCACACAACAATTAATAATGGTCCCAACAAGTAGTACGCGAGACGGGATAATAGAAAAACAACAGCTAGCGGAAGGCATATATTTAGGAGAAGGACTAACAAGACCCGAAAATGGGAAATGCGTAGCGTGCATTATGAACACAACCGCAGAAGCAAAAACAATAATCGTACCACAAGTGCAATTAAGCGAAATGATGGACAACGAAATAATCCACAGCAACGATAGCGCCGCAGCTGTTCGCGCCTTGACCGTGAACGAATCGCTGACTACGCGCATTGCTCGGGTAACAGACCAGGTAGATAGTATACACATGAATGAAGAAGAAAAGAAAGCCATGAAGGAAATATGCAAGGAATATCACGATACGTTCCACTTACCGGGAGACCGACTAACCACGGCCACCGTAACCGGCCACCGGGTCCCTGTAAAACGCGACACAACACCCTGTAATGTCAAGCCATATAGATTACCAGACATCCACAAGCGAGAAGTGCAAAAACAAGTGGAACAGATGCTGAAAGACGGCATCATCCGACACAGCTCCAGCCCGTGGAACGCACCCCTACTGGTAGTACCCAAAAAACCCGACGCAGAGGGAAATATTAAATATCGCGTAGTAGTCGACTATAGAAAACTCAATGAAGTTACCATAGGTGACTCATTCCCACTACCTAATATCACAGACATACTAGATCAATTGGGAAAAGCACAATATTTTACCACCCTCGATCTGGCGTCCGGATACCACCAGATTCCGATGGACGAACGCGACAAATGCAAGACAGCCTTTTCAACTCCACAAGGTCACTACGAATTCAATCGCATGCCTTTCGGACTGAAAAATGCACCTGCAACGTTTCAACGAGCCATGAACGCCGCACTCATCGGATTACAAGGAATAGACTGTTTCGTCTACCTCGACGACATTGTCGTCCACGGAGCAAGCCTAAAAGAACATAATACAAGACTACGAAAAGTTTTAGACACACTTCGCAAATACAACTTAAAACTACAACCAGAAAAATGCGCGTTTCTAAGAAAGGAAGTAGGTTTTTTGGGACACATAATCACGCCCGACGGGATCAAACCAAATCCCGAAAAAACGAAGGCCGTGAAAGAGTTTCCTGTCCCCAAAAAACTAAAAGAATTACAAGCATTCCTGGGACTAGCCGGATACTACCGTAGATTCATTCCGGAATATTCAAAAATAGCCAAGCCCTTATCCAGCATCACGAGCAGCAAAGTCGAGTTCGTCTGGACCGCCGAGCAGCAGAACGCGTTCGACACACTAAAAGAGACATTGACCACGGCACCCCTTCTAATTTATCCAGATTTTACAAAAGAGTTTATAGTAACCACAGACGCATCAGACGTAGCAATAGGCGCGATACTATCGCAAGGAAAAATAGGCGAAGATAAACCAATTGCTTACGCGAGTCGGATACTAAACAAAGCCGAACGAAACTATAGTACAACAGAAAAGGAACTATTAGCCATAGTCTGGGCAGTCAAACACTTCCGACCGTACGTTTATGGGACTGCATTCAAAGTAGTCACCGACCACAAGGCACTAGTATGGTTATTTAAAGTACAGGACCCTGGATCCAGATTAACAAGATGGAGAATCCAACTTGCCGAACACGACTACGAAATTATTCATAAATCAGGGAAGAATAATACCAACGCGGACGCGCTGAGCAGGAATGTGCACGCGTTGCAGAATAGCGAGAAAGAAAAAGGACAGAACAGAAAATCAGTAGAAACCAAACCGATCGAAATTAACGAAGAAGCCGAGAAACAACAAATTCTATACGAATACCACTGCACACCCACGGGAGGTCACCAAGGTATTCAACGAACCACGAAACGAATAAAGCAAAAATACAAATGGCCTGGTATGAATAAGGATATTGAGGAATACATACAAAAATGTAGCCTCTGCCAAAAGAACAAACTAGGCCGGAAAACGAGGGCCCCAATGGAGATCACGGATACACCACGAGAACCCTTTGAAAAGGTCGCGTTAGATATAGTAGGGCCACTCCCCGAAAGTAACCACGGAAACATCTACATTCTAACATTTCAGGATCTCCTCACGAAATTTAGCAAGGCGATCCCCTTGCCGAACCAAGAAGCAACAACGGTAGCCGAAGCATTCGTCGAAAAAATTGTCTGTGAATACGGCATCCCCGAAAAGATACTAACGGACCAAGGTACAAATTTCCTAAGCGAGATGTTCAAAAACATATGCAAATTGCTACGAATTACGAAACTGCAAACAACCGCGTATCACCCAGAATCGAATGGGGCACTAGAAAGGTCACATAGAACCCTAGTAGAATACCTGCGACACTACATAGACAGCGATCAGACTGACTGGGACAGATGGTTACCCTACGCGATGTTTACTTATAATACTACACCTCATACCGCGACAGGTTTTACCCCGTACGAATTGGTTTACGGAAAGACAGCATTGCTACCGACCGCGCTGAAAAGCCCGCCTAAACAAACATACAACTACGACGACTATGCGCAACAAACAAGAGAACGCATAAGAACAACGAACGAAATAGCGAGGGAACGACTCCAACACGCAAAGGAAAAATCAAAGAAAGACTATGATAAAAAAGCACGCGAAATAGAGTTCAAGATAGGCGACAAAGTATGGCTCTACGACGAATCCGTACGACGCGGTAGATCGAAAAAGTTAGATAATAAATGGGTAGGCCCATATGAAATAATAGGCAAGAATTCAAAGGTTAACGTAACCTTAAAAAAGGGGAGAAAAACACTGCACACGCACGCGAACCGACTAAAGCACTTCATCGAATAAAGAAACCACAAAATATAATAAAGTCGGCATACAAAATATATATATAAATAATAATAAGAATAATAATAAAACAAGATCTACTCAAACAAAAATAAAACGACAAATCTTAACTACACGAGATTAGGAAGGGATAGAATCCGAATTCACTGTTTCAGGATGATCGCACTGACACAGGGACTAACCGAAGCGGCGCCGACTGGCGGCCAAGCTTCGTATACGATATCACCGATTAAACATAAGGCAGGAATCCACTTTACACACCTGGGAGAACTGTATATGGTAACCGATTCCTGGAAGATCGTGACCCACCTAAAAATGGACACCCTCCTCGAAAGGAATCAGCAGGTAACTTCCTATGTAAACGCACTACAACGACGGTGCGCAAACGAGGTCGCGAACATGGAAATAAGACGGACGTGCGGAAATCACTTAGACACACTACTTAGAAGAGCAGGAAAACTATATAAAAGAATAGAACAGGTGTCGGAAATGCCGACATACACGCACAAAAAGCGCCGAGGGTTAATTAACGGAATAGGGTCCTTAGCAAAAACCATATTCGGTACTATGGACGCCGACGATGCCGAACAAATTAACCAGCACCTGTCGCGACTAGACGACACACAAAACACGTTAATAACGGCTATGAAAAAACAGATCCAAATCACCAACAATACGCTACACCACTTACACGACGCGGAAACGACAATAAAACACAACGAAAACATATTAGCAGAGCAGATCAGAATGTTACGGGTACAAGTCGAGACGACCTCCACCAGACAGACACAAAGAGCTGACATAGTTGATCATTTCACGACTTTAAATGCCCTGGTGACCGACTTGACTCAGGACGCAGACGACGTATTGCAATACTACACCGGTCTCAAAGGAGGCATCATCAGCACTAACGTACTAGCGAGCGCACAGATCACTAAATTGCTACAGACCGCCGTACAACACCTTCCGAACGGACTCGCGTTCCCAATAGCCCCAAACCTAGAAAATACGAACGTAATCGAAAAATTGTCATCGATCGTCGCGTATTTCGATAAATACACGTTAATAGCAGTAATAACCATCCCGCTAATATCCTCACAAACATTCACAGTGATCGAGGCAACCCCAGCCCCAATCCACACCTACGACAACATGTACGCGCTATTAGTCGTAAGAACGCCGCTCCTCGTCATCGACGCGAACAGTAATCAATATGTGCTCACCGACCACAAAGAATTAGAAGAATGTAAACAGATAGCCGCGCAATATTACTGCGAACAAACAATGATCGCACATAACATAAATAACGATCTCGAGTGTGAAGCAAGCCTGTGGCTGCAACCCTCGGACGAATTCCCAAAAAATTGCGAAATAAAACACATCGCGGTAAACCACACGATGTGGATAGGCACCTCGCGCGCAGATACGTGGATTTTCGCAGCACGTCGACCCGAGACGCTGACCATCCAATGCGACGAACGACAACCTGAACGCGTCACAATAGATAGGTCAGGAATCTTAAGAATCACAGGAAATTGTAATATCCGAAGTAAGGACGTAGTACTAAGGAAGCGGAAAACTGCGAATAGTCAGGACGTCGAACTAATGACAGCACCGCGATACGACATTACCGCGGCGATAAATGAAACACAAAAGGGCAAAATAGCGCACCCTCTCACGCGTTTTCAACTCCATAACCTCTTAAAGAATCCGTCCGAATTTTCCGCACTGTATAACCAACTAAACCAAGTGGAAAGCGACCTAACAGTCGATACTAATAACTATCAATCAGGACTGGCGACCTGGCAACGTGTACACCCGACGGCGACGACTACGGTACAAACAATAACTATCGTACTCGTCATTTATTTGTTAATACGCGACTACCAACAGCGCCGAAAGGTACAAATACCCAAACCGGCGAAAACACGGAAAACAAAAAGATCAGCGTCCACGTCCAACGTTGCGCCCATCAGAGAGGCCCCCACGGACCACAAATATGCCGTAGTAGCCGAATCGATATAAGGGTACAGGGAAATTTCCGATAATTGTAAAATTCCCCTAAGCACCCTTCTCTCAAGGGGGGGGGGGGGGATGTTGTAACCCAGTCAACGACCGCGTGTTACAACCGTCGCGCATTCCGAGGGCACACGCGAGCGCCAAAGCGCGGGCAACAACCCGCGAGCACCGTCAGCGTTCCCGACGAAACGCCGAAAAGCGAGCCGAAGGCGGCGACCCCGCTGGTCCCCGCTTCGCCCCGGACTAACTATAAGACACTGTACAAACTACGAGCGAAGACAGATTAATAACAGACATACGCTATAGTACTCCTGTCACCCAGATCGGGACAGAATAAACTTGTTAACCTTACGGTGAGTTCTAACTCTTCAACCCGCAACGATCCCCTACCTTCGGTTTCTAACCGAATATCCTCGTCCCGGCATTATCACCCGAACCTTTCGGAGCCCGCTGGACGACGACTGTGAAGGACGACCCGGAGCACCTCGAGATTCTATCCAGAACCTCGACCCCAGGCGCCTTGGCATAACACTGTCTAATATTGTTAGATATTACATCAATTAGCTCATTTTGAATAGTTTTACTTAAGTAGGTTGCTTGTCTCTCCTCTTTTCTCAAAACCCTGCGTACATGTTCTTCCATAACAGGATCAAACTCGGCTAACAATTCAATCATTTTTAAAAAGTTGCCATTGTTATTTTGATATAGTTTATCAGATGTACCCTGAAATGCCAAGCAACTTCTTCCAAACATTTTAATGATAGAAACAATGCGCAACAAAACTCCATTCCAATGGTTTATTTCTGAACTGACGATCCTCTGAGACTCCGCGTCTATTGTTTGCGATGATTTAAGCCTGCGCGTAAGTTCAAACCAGGATTGTTTAGCTTCTACGTGGCTTTTCGACGTTTCATGAGATTTTAATATATCACCTATATGTTTCCAATTATTGTAGCCATCTTTAGATAAAAGGGATGTAGTTAAGTTAAAAATTTTACAACAAAAACAATAGGCAGCATCTTTTGTAGTAGAATAAACAAGCCAATCTCTCAAAACTTGTTCGCCATTAGTCAGTTTTCTCTTGTAGTTCATCACAGTAAACCTACGCCCCTTATTATCCTGCGGAAATTCATACTGGTACAGAGGACTTGGAGGACCTTCTTTCGCTAAAAATATTCTTTCTGCATCTGCTAAACTGTCGGGCCAGGTTGCTGGATCGGAAGTCAAAATTGTGTTGAAATTTGTTGTCGCTATCTCGCTAACATCTTCTGAAGATGACGATAATTGTCTATTTATTTGTATGTCTGCTGCAGTACTTGTAGTAGCAGTGGCATCCGTTGTAGTGATGTTAAAATTTTGTATAGGTTCAAACTGCGATTTAAGCGCAACTGAATTAGTTGCTTGTTCATGTGCTGGTAGTGTATCAAGTGTCTCTGTCTGTGCGGAACCAACACCTTTCTTTACAAAGGAATCTAATGCCCCAACTTGCTTTTGACGTTCTGCGTCTCTCTCGAACTTTCTTTTTCTATACTGGTACCCCGACAAACGTACCTTGCCGCCAGACATTCTGTTAAAAAAACTATTGATTTATAATAATAAACTTAGAAGGGGTACTTTTGTTCTTTTGTAGAAAATCAAAACTCAAACTAAAAAGGAAATGTTTTCTTTATTTTTTTTCAGTTTGAAGTGTCTGTGCAACTTTTGGAATTTTTAGTAAAAATAGTAAAAAAATAAAAATTAATATCAGTTGTTCAGTTAAAAATAATTGTTTACGTTTTGTTTTCCTTTCCTGTTCATACGAAGTTAAGATTTTGTATTAAAATAAAAAAATGGAATGGAAAGATTTCTAAAATACTGTATTAAGGGGTCATATACGTTTCTCAGTGCTGCAACGTAGTCAATGTTTGCAAGTGATTCAGGGATAAACTATTAATCCCATTGGTTTAATTCTTTTTGTGTTTTACAGGCATATGTTTAGATACCTATAGTTATATACCTCAAGTATGAGAATTGGAAATTTTTAAAAATATTTCAAAACGGTGGGCATGATAACTGCCTCACCGTTCATCCCATTAACTTCATCATTTACACACATATTCTATATAAGATTCGTTATCGTGTGACGTGAGCGTTTTCAATTAAATTGAACCAGTTTTTAATAACAAGCAAAAACGTACAAGTTTTGTAGCGACAATCACGACCTTTTTCTTCAAAGTGCTACCATTTCCGCAATTTTTTTTTTCGAAAAAATGGCGCCGTCACACGATAACTATGATCCCACAGATTGTTAAACAATCGGTGATTTTTATTTCAGACCACTTGTACGGGCTGAATCATGCCCACCGTTTTGGGCGGCGCCAGAAAACATGTTCTACGCCACTGCCCGCGGACGCCACGTTTTTAAAAATTTTGGAATTCTCATACCTGTGTTATAATCTGTAAACGTATACCTATAAAACACAAAAAGAATTAAACCAATCGGACTAATAGTTTATCCCTGAATTACTCCCAAACATTGACCACGTTTTAGCTCCGAGAAACGTATATGACCCCTTAAGTAATACCTAAAAGTCAAATGCACTTACTTTCTTCTTTTTTTCAATAAAATCAGTAATATAATTTATTAGTCACACTGTACAATATACACCATACACGTATTATTTAGATTTTAACTGTACACGCACTACAGTGTTGTAACGCCAGTAAGGCGATTTTAGCAGCCACCGTTTGATACAAATGGCATTTGTAAGGAAAGGTTGTTGTCGTCAACCAAGCGAGCATCGTTGCGCGGCAACGAAAAACAGTTGAACGCGGTGGCCGGTGCATCGCGAGTCGTGGCAGAACGCTTACGTTACGTGAATACGTAATCTTGAATTTTGAATTTTTGGTGTTAGGTTCGTTATCAGCGACCTGAAAAACCCTTCATCACCAAGTTTCAGAATGATTCGGGGAAATCTTGACTTTTGGCCACAAAAAGCATATTTCCAGCCCACTGTGCACCGGGATGAAGTGCAGCACGCAGCTTTAAGCTTAAGAATGATAAAAAAATTTAAACTATTTCTTTATATTTACTGGCGGTAATAGCGCCTACTTAGGAAACCCTTCATATTTTTCTCTATCACGTTTTAAGTTTATTCATTTTTAGGGTTTAACGAATGAAACCAAATAAATATAAGAAAAGGGGAAAAATCCAAGATTTTTAATATAGGTAGGTATGCATCTTTCCCTAGCATAGGTAATAGTAATTACTATTGCCCGTTGAAAAGAAGAAGGATTACCCACAAGCTGAAATGTCACAGGGGCAAGGGAATTCGCCCGCTCGATCCACCCTATCCCCTCCAAGAAGTCCTAGTTTTTGGTTCTTAGCGGCTGTCCATACCCCGCGGATTGTTGCGATTGATTTCGTTCGCGTTCTTTGTCGCGGGACGAACTGTGTTGAAGGGGATGGGTTGACGCGAGTGGACGATTCCTCTTGCCCCTTTGACATTTCAGCTTGTGGGTAGTCATTCTTCTTGTCATCGGGCAATAGTACATAGGTGATTTACAAACAATTTATAAGTTTGATACTAAATTCATACATGTATTACCTACATTTTACCGGTTTTTCAAAAAGTTTTACTTTTTAATTGAGTCTACCAATTTTGCCGCCCCCCAAAATTGGCCGCCCTGGGCAATTGCCCAGCTTGCCCCCCCCCCCCCTACATCTGGGCCTGCACCAACGCGCGATGTCGCGGTGCATATTGGGCCACACGTAGCTCTGCCTGACCAGTCGGTCCGTGACCTTCGCGCCCGGGTGAGCGAGGTTATGGAAAGTCTCGAAGACCCGTTGACGCATCGATGCCGGGATGTATGGCCGGATGGCTTCGCCGGCCATTTCGCAGTGCAATGCTGTGTGGGTCGGTCCCCACACAATTTTTCGCATTGATAACTTATACTCGGGCGATTTCTGGACCTCCTTCAGTTCTGGGTCGTTCTCTTGTTCCTTCGCGAGCTCGCTCAGGTCGAACTCGACCGGAAGTCGCAGCGCCTCGATACGCGAGAGCGGGTCCGGGACAACATTTTCCCCGCCAGGGAGGTACTCGACCCGAGTCGTAAATTGGGCAATGTACGACAGTTGGCGAGCCTGCCGCGGAGATGCCTTTTCTGTGCGCTGCATAAATGCGTACATAAGAGTTTTGTGGTCCGTTACCACTTTGAACTCGCGACCCTCTAAAAAATGCTTGAAATACTTCACCGCTTCGTAGACCGCGGTCAACTCGCGGTCGTAGGCACTGTACGCATGCTGAGCCGGGCTAAATCTACGCGAGAAGAACGCGAGGGGCCTCCACGATCCGCCGACGGCCTGCTCGAGGGCCGCGCCCATAGCGAAATCGGATGCGTCCGTTGCCACGCGCGTTTCCGTCGCATCGGAAGGGTGCGCCATTATCGCCGCATTGGAAAGGTCTTTCTTGACTTGGAGCAACGCGGCCTCGGCTTCCGAAGTCCATACAATCTCGCTTGTGTCGTTTTTACGGGACCCGTGCAGATAGGCGTTCAGCGGTGTCTGTGTGGCGACGGCGTGAGGTAAACTGCGTCTGTAAAAATTGGCCATGCCCAAAAATCGCCGCAGTTCCGCGACCGTGCGCGGCTTTGGATATTTATCGATCGCTTCTACCTTGTCGGGAGTAGGTTTGAAACCGTCGCGATTGACCCAATGGCCGAGAAACTCGAGCTCCGACAGGCCGAGTTTGCATTTAGCACTGTTCAAACGCAAATGAAAATCCCTAAGACGCTCAAGTACCGTTCGGAGATGCTCCTCATGCTCTTCCGGCGACGAAGAAGCTATGAGGATATCGTCGATGAACGCGAATACGAATTCCAAGTCCCCCAGGGCGCGATAGATATAGCGCTGGAACGTTTGTCCCGCGTTGCGCAACCCGAACGTCATGGCCGTGTACTCAAAGAGTCCGAAGGGGGTGATGACCGCCGTCTTCGGGATATCTTCGGGGGCTACCGGGATCTGATGGTACGCCTTGTGTAAATCAAGGGAAGAGAAAATGGTTTTTCCGTGAAAGTTCGCCGAAAAGTCGTGCAGGTGTGGCACGGGGTACTTGTCGCGTACGATGACGACGTTTACGCGACGGCAGTCCCCGCAGATGCGCCATTCTCCGTCCTTTTTCATCGTCATGTGAATCGGGCTTGCCCAAGGACTGCTGGACGGCCTGCAAATGCCCGCTTCAACGAGGCGCTTAAACTCCCGCTTCGCGGCCCGCAGTTTGCCCGGAGCCAGGCGTCTAGCGCGCTCGGAGACCGGTGGACCGTGTGTCACGATATAGTGCATAACGTCACGGGATTCCAGCGGCCCTTGCTGCGCCAGTCCCGTTACCTCGGGGAAGTCCGCGAGGATTCGCGCGTACCCGCTCGACGGATCCGCGGTGTAAACCGAGGCAAAGAGGGAAGGCTTTACGGCTCCGAGAGTATAGATGCTCGTCAAGGGATCCTCGAGCCGGCGCTTCTTAAGGTCGACGATGAGGCCATAGTGATTAAGTAGGTCCGCCCCAATGATAGGGTACGGGACCGCGGCGACGCAAAAATTCCAGGCGATTGGACGCCTCAGACCGAGATCAAGGGTGCGATGTGCTTCACCGAACGTGTTGATGACCGTGTTATTCGCGGCGTACAACTACCTCTACCTTGTTGGGCCGAAAAATCGATGAATTTGGTGAATTTTTTGTACAAAAACGGTTTGACAAATTAATTTGCGGTTTGACAGGCTGTTTTATTGTATCTTCAGCTCTTGTTATAAATTTTTATGTGACGGTAAAAAAAAGATGTGGCTGATACAGAGCGCTGACTTGAGGCGTTGAAAAAAAATCGGGTGGTCCTGGCGTTAACGAAATATACTCGAAGGATAATCTGAAACACAAAAACGAAAGAGATACTTAATCTGTATGAATGTGGCTATCGATGGTAGTAGATTCATTAAGATAAACAAAGAAATGTTAAAATGGCAGGCTTCTGAATATGATGAATCGAATTTTTCTCAAAAATCGGCAAAACATCATTAAGTAAAATTAGGAACGGTTACAATACGGCAATAAATCTACTACCATAGATAGACAGACGCTTGCTCAACATGCATGTAAAATTTCAAGTTGTTTGCTTCATTGGTTGTCGAGATATCTTCAACGCCAGGTCGAAAAATGTAGTTTCGAGAAAGTACTCGTGAACTCTGTCCCGTTTTTCTTCGTGTGCGCATTCCCTCTGAATTTTCTTTTTGCGAATTTACTTCCTGGGCGAAGCGAGCCTGATTTTTTACATTTAGTGTCTTTAGACATCTTCTCAATTAGACAATCAAATGATGTGTTTGCATGGAAGTTCGAGAACCGACCGTCGTTGCTAGGAGGCGCCACGCGCTCCGACATCTACCTGCGTACCGCTCGATTCAAAACGCTATAACCTCACCAATTTTTCGAATTTGGCTATAAGCTTTGCAGAGTGTATACACAAGACTCATATCTTTCCGAAAAAGCAAAAAAAAAAATACAATTTTTCGGTCCAACAAGGTAGAGTCCCCCCTTAAACGGGTTGGGCTCGCGGCCGGCCCCGTTGGCGACCGGGATCAGCGATTTCTCCGCGCCGGTGTCGACCAAAAAGAGTTGTCCGGATTTTCTGTCGCGCACGTGGAGACGATTTCGCGATACTTGATCCCCTCCATCAGTCTCCGCGATGGAGGGTCGGTCTAGTTTACCGACTTACGCTGGGACTCCCATGTGCAGTTCCCTTTACATAAGCGCGCCGCCTCACCGAATTTCCTATGTGCCCAACACAGGCCCGATGAGTTTCGGTCTTTCGATTAGTTTCGTTTGGCGTCGTGCCCGGACTGCGATCGCGGGCGTGCGTATGCGCGTGAGCCAGTGCGTTTGGCGAGGCGCTCTACTTGCGCGGAAAGCTTCGCGAGCTCCGATGTCAGCCGATCGACCTTATCCTCCAGGGCCCTGAGCTGGTGGCCTCGACTATCTGGTCCGCGAGAGCCGCGATATCCTGTAGCTCCATGACGTTGGAGGCTGCGAGGATGGCCCTACATTGCGTAGGCAGATGCTCTAGAAATATTGACTTAATAACAGAGTCGTTGCATTTCCCGTCGTTCAAATTACAAAGACGCATCAGGATGTGGGTCGGTTTCCCTTCGGTAAGGACTTGCCCTTTTAATAACTGGCGCAGTCGAGTCTCAGCCGACTGAGCGTACGTGGCTAAGATGCGCTCTTTGATTTGGGTATAGGGCTTTTCTAAGTCCGGCGTTGTGACAAGGTACCTGCAGCACGACACCACCTCGGCGTCGAGCGCGGCGATAACCGTGTCGGCCTGCGTTCGTTCGTCGGTAAGGCGTGCGGTTCGCAGCGACGCCTCTACCTGGTAGAACCATAACCCTGGATCGTTGCGGAAGAATCCGGGTATCTTCGGGACCCGGTAGTGATCCACGCGCGCGTGTCCTTGGGCGGCGAGTTGGGCTCGTGCCGCTGCCAATTCGGCCTCCACCCTAATCGCGCGTTCCTCCGCTGTTTCCATTTCACCCGACGAGCCCTGCCCGTTCGGCATCGCGGCGCTTCTGAATTTACGCGACGCGCAATTTACCTATTTTCGCACGCAGGCGCAGTGACCGGCGGTACTGTCTGTCGCTCGGTCGCGCTCCGGGTTTCGAATACGCTCAGCGTCGCACGACTGTCCACAACGGAAGTGGTATTCCGAATGGAATTCCACGCAAAGACGTTATTTTCCCTCGTAGCTTGCCGGAATAGCGCCCGGGATTTCCCGTGCACAGCCACCGGTTGCGCGGGGGAATCCCCCAAAATGGCCGCTGCCCCCGCTCGGCGTAACCGATTTGTTACAATGGCCAACTGTGGCACGCTCGGCCCCCCGATTGCCCGCACTTATCTGAATACCTCGCAATCCGCTGGGCCGCTTCGATGACGACGTCCTGGTGCGCTGCACTGAGACGCTGCGTCGGGAAGATGCTGAGGGTAGCTCACTGACCACTCTGAACGGTGCGCTTCCGTGCCGGTTCGATGGCTGGGTTTCCTCGCCGGCTCGTGGCTGCGTTTCCACGCTGGCTCGATGGCTGCGTTTCCTCGCTGGCTCGTGGCTGCGTTTCCACGCTGGCTGGATGGTTGTTGTCCGTCGTCACCCGGTACCACGTGTTGCCAGGCGAGAGGGCCCGGTGGACAAGTTCTTGTCTCCTCGTATATCTTGCCGTCGGGGTCACCAATTGTGGGCTACACCTATGACGGTGTGTAATGCAGGCCCACGACTGCCGTGTTGTACGTAGGAGATGGCGGAAGGAAAATACTTCGGTGGATAACGATAAATATCAGACTGTCTTTATTGCGTATGTCGATAGGAGAATCTCCCTAGTGTGAGTGTCTTTTTACCAGACTCCCCGTGTCCCGCCGCTCGCAGGCGGCCTCCCTACTCCTACTCGTCCCCCACTCTTGGGGCGCAGGGGCTCTCAGGCAGTGGTGCCTACATGACACATCCAACAGCGCCATCTGAAGGCCACAATTTCCAAACAACGCACCAACACAAATGTATCATTATTGCTGTAGGTGTATCCCTACCCCCCCATAACCAGCAAGCAGATTCTACAGCTTATTAAATAATTAATTCTACTTATTTCAAATAGTATTTATTCTTTCATTAAAAATACAGGATTGGTGATTACAATTGTTACAAAATAATATAAGTAGCGCATATAAATCCAAAGAGGGACTTTCAACATTTATATTTACAAATCAACGTCCCGTAACCACTGGTACTTAAATAGTAGGGGCGATATCAGAAAATTCCATTAAATATTTTCGACTTCATTTTTGTGTAGAATCATCATGTTCCCTGTTGTGTTAGCGCTGAAAACAAACACAATATTAATATAAAATTAAACGTAACGTATGAATAAACAGGATACATGCGATACTTACTTCAGCTCCATCTCCACACAGTACACACCCTAGGCGATCATGCATGCTCCTGCGAACATTAACATTTAGAAGAAAATATGTATTAAATTCTTATCTACTAAACAAGACGCTCGGAATTGATGTGCAGCTAAATTGGCTGACTTGGCGCTGGCGTCAATTCCCGCACACATTACCACCGCTCCCTGTAGGTGTGTTCGGCCGGACTGTTTCCTTCCATCCCTGACCATCCCTGGCCAGAACAGAGCTGAGTCAGCTCTAGTATCAGCCGAATGTGCGGCACGGTATCGCACTGAAAAAGTTCGCACTCAGTGCGCACTAGTGCAGGTTGCCGAATGTGCTATAAGTGGTTCTTCGACGTAAGGGGACCCGACATGCAACGTTGCCAAATTTCCGAAGTGAAGCCGGTTTTGACACCCAGTGTACCTGATTGCTGATTCAACTCTGTTGACGGTCGCCTGTACTGGTCGCTCGTCCGCGCTTTGAAATTTTCTTCCCAATGTTGGACTCGCGGCTCGGCCTGTCGAATTCGCCTTGAATTTTTTCAAAGCCGGACAACCCTTGTATGTGGTTGGATGAACCTTACTTCATACAGAATAACGATTCTCTCGGCAGACTCGCTGCTAGGGGGCACTCCCCTTTCCTATGGCTCGCGCTTCATTTCATGCACCTGAAATCTAATGAACAATTTTCCGGAGCATGACCGAATCTTTGGCAGTTTGAACATTGTATTGTGTCTGTTCTTATTAGTTTCCCCACTTTAACTTTTGGAAATTTATGTGTTTGATTGACCTTAGAAAGGAAGTATCTGATGCTGGCGTGAATTGTACTAGCACACGGTGTAAGAAAGATAGGTGGACCGACTACGCTACCCCCACCACAAAACTGCTGTGATCTTAAAGAAAAAGTTACTTGTCCCTCCCGCAGAGGGTATTAGTGTAACATGTGAACAATATCATGTTTACTTCCTTATGTTTCTTTTACACCGTGCTATAACCACGTGCTTAATACCTTAATACCAAGTGGGTTCCAAAATTTGTAATGACTTCATGCACCTCCAACAAAAAGTTTTATAACGTAAAATATTTTAACGTTTAAAATTAATTAAGGGGGTAGACACGGGGTAAAACAGCGATCTGTATACCGACACAATCTGGCCCGAAACATGGGTTTGGGGGAATACGTTGTTTGTCCTTATATGAGCAGATTTTGAGCTGGGTGAGGTCTCACTCGAAAGAGGAAGGTCCGATGCAGCCCGCTCTGGTCATGGTTCGACGAGATTGTGTTAATATCTAATAATATGAGTGTTGAAAGTAGAGCAAAAGTCGAAAAAAAAAGAGTTTTGTGACTCAAACGATGACCAGAGCGGGCTGTATCGAACCTTCCTCTTTCGAATGAGACCTCACCCAGCCCAAAATGTGCTCATATAAGGACAAACAACGTATTCCCGTGACTGCATTCCCAAATACGAGTTCCGCCATATTGGCGATAAGCAGAGCAAGTCACGTGACAAATTTAGTTCAGCTAGTTGATACGAGATGGCGCCTACTCGGGAGGACTGCCAGCGTGGAATAATAGCAAAACTGAAGGGTTAGCTGGATACATGTGCCACAGTAAAAGCGTGATGCAGTCAATGTATGCATTTTCGTCCGATTAGAGGTTAGGTTATATGCATTTTAGGCATACATTTACTAGGAACTGCTGGGAACTGTATACATTTACTAAATTAACGCCTTTACCGTGACACATACATCACTTGAAATCGCTGTCGAATTTATGTTATAATTATATGGCCACATTATTTAAAGTAAAAAAAAGAGAGATTGGAACTTTTTTACTAATACTGGAAATATTAATTTACTGATATTATATTTTCAGAATGTGGAAGTTACAGCAATTTTTTGCAATTATTGCTCTTATTATTATTCTTCCGACTATTGAATAAAACATATAACAAGGAAAAGTCTCCAAACCGGTCAACAGTTGACTCCCTGATTTTTTTGTAATTCTTTACGGTCCTATGCAGAGATGGGCATTATTTAAATAAAAGGATATACTTCCGAATGGCCCCAGTGGCTGATCGACACGAGGTTTGGGCGAGGGGTGTGTACCCTAAATCTAAAGTTCCCCTGATAGCCAGATCTGGGTAGCAGAATCTGACGTCAGACTGCAGTAGTCTGCGTCTGCATTTGGCTGTGTTCTGAGGTGCAGAGCCTGAGGTGCAGAGCCTGATGTCAGATCGACAGCAGATCGACAGCAGATTCTGCCGTCTGCTTGGCACAGCCAACAGCGCCATCTGAGGGCCAGAATTACCAAAAGATTCCCTACGCGTGACGTCACATGGACGTCCCTACGCACCAACACATGTATACCGTGATTGCTATAGGTGTATCCCTACCTTTACATAAGCAGGAAGCAGATTTTGGAATTTATTAAATAATTAATTCTACTTAATTCTACCAAAATACTTGGCGCTGCTCACCGCATTGGTGTTGCTAAACTGAATACATATGTATAAATTGCATTAATCTTTTTCTTTCTTTCTTGTGCGTGCATTCGTGAATGTGTGTATATGTGCGTGTGCACATGCTACGTATGATATTAGAATTAAATATATGTAGAATAAATCTGACTGCGTTTCTAATATGTATATGTTTATGTATTTTAGATTGTAAGGGAGTTATTGTAAATTATTAATTTACTATTAATAAGGCAATTAACATTTTTTCGGTTTCGCAGCGCCAAGTATTTTGAATAAAATATTTATTAGTATTGAAATATTTATTTCTATAAAAATATATCTGCTTAATATTATTTAATACATTTTTTCTTTTTATAAATAGCCATTGTTATAATTGGCGCAATTTTGTATATTAATTTTGTAAAGCTATTAATTAATTTACGACAATGTTTTTAATTGGGATTATTTTTGATGGGATAATTAAAATGTCCGCGATATGAGTAATGGAATGTATGAACACAGCATTTTAGCTGTGTCTATGTAGTTGTGTCATCTTAAGGGCAGTTGGAAAGCACCTTTATGTACTTGCAGCTCATTTTGATTTCACATCTTTTTTTATATTGTATATTTTCTTTTATTTTTTGGGGGGATTTATATTATTATCTTCTACTTTTTGTGATATATATTTTCTTCTATTTTTTTTGTGATATATATTTTCTTCTATTTTTTTGTGATTTATATTATTATCTTTTATTTTTTGTGATTTATTTGTTTCATGTACTTGGCGTAATTTTTTTACTTTTTGAAAGTTTTTTATGGGGATCTCACTTCTTTTTACAAAGATAATTCATGTACTTGGCGTAATTATTTTACTTTTTTGAAGTTGACTTAGCACGTGTACTAAAAATAAGGAAAAAGTAAGGAAATCCCAATAAATTATAAATTCTGATCTATCTTCTTCACACGTTTACGTGTTTCTGGCGCCCTGCAGCCTATCTAGTGACGTTAGAGGATAAGGTATATACTTGGAATACTCGTAATAGCGTAAAGCAGCTCAGCGAGTGTACTTTATTTATTTTTTGGTTAAGGATATTATATTACTTTTGATACAACAAAATGTGGTTATTTCATTTGCTCATGCAGCCTTTCCCTTTCAGCAGTTGAAATAATTTTCTTCGTCTGCATTGTTCACTGAAAAATAGGACACATTTACTAATTATTTATAATAAATTATCACACGTGCTCATATGTCAAGATTATTGAATGAATAATTACGTATGCAAAACCCTACCTGCAAATTTGTGCGTACATAGTCTGGCGTAGATCACAGTGCATCACCTTCTGCTTCTAATATCTGTAAATATATATAATACTATGTCTTTAGAGAATCAGCGTACTTTCTTCACTAATGTGACTTGCTTTACATTGCAAGCAGTCCACCATAATCTATTTTCTTAATAATTCTTAATACTATGTCTTTAGAGAAATTTTGTCGATTTACCGTATTTGACAAATTTCCAGAAACTTGTGCGACACAAGATGCTCTGTCTATCTATCTAATCTTCTCTGGACAACCTCTAAGCCTGCGCATTCCCTTCATTTCTAACCAACCAAGCCTGTGCGTCCCCTTCAATTCTACTATCCAAGCCTGTGCTTCTCCTTCATTTTTATGGAAGCCCTGTGCGTCCCCTTCATTTCTATAATATTATAAGCTTTACATAAAAAATCATCGTGTCTCGTAAAATAATAATCCCAGAAAGAAATCGTCTGCCCCAGTAAATTTGCCCCCTCCAACCATGCAATTTTATATAAACCATTTCTTTTATATCTCCAATACGTTAGGACATATCAAGGTGTTTACTGTTCCTGCGGACATTCTGTATAATGAACTAAAATATAAAATATATGTCGGAGAAGGCAAACATTTAATCAGTTTCAACCATAACTCAGAATCTACTTTACTGGTGCCACGTGCCAAGCTGAAGTTTACGTGAAGTCGAGCACGGCGCACAGTGGGGCATATCGGGTCGAAACGCGGCACTAAGTCCTTTTACAAAAATATCGTCATACTGCAAGTCTTTTTTACGCGTAGTTGATTGAATATTTGAATCATAATGTAGCATGATTGTTTTTCACATTCCAAAATTTTTAACGCGACTACGTGGCTTTGAAGAGAACAACCTCGAAATTCTTCACAATTAGGATTGTTATTTAAAGCATTCTTGTTATTCAACTAATTTTTGGTGGGATTCTGTGTTGAGGTGCGTATTTGAAGTGTACCAAATTTCATTTTGATAAAAACAACGAAGAAGAAACAACAAACAAAAATGAATTCGACGAAGGCGGCTTGTAATATTTGTTAAAATTAATTAAAATATGTTTGTGAAATAGTTTCGAAGTAACATAAATAAAGATTTTATAACTATTCAATTTTATAGTTCAAACAAGTTCCATTAATTATTCAGTAACAACAACATCTCAAATATACGTCCTAACTGAATGAAATGAAAAAATAAGGAATAAATATATGATTTCAGTCAGAAAATGTTTTGTGCAGAGTTGGGCATTATCTAGATAAAAAAATTATTTAATTAGCAAATCGAATAAAAGATACTATATCTCTATCCGTTATTCGAACTTCGAATAACCCCAAAGTATCTTTATTCGAAGCGCATCGGATGAAATATTTATTCGACGGGAATTCATTCGACGAGGCATAGATACTTTTTTTATTCGAAGGTCTTCCGCTCTGTGGTTCGAATACTTTTTTCTACTTTAACTGTATCTGTATTCGAAGGCTTCGAATACTTTCGGCAGGCGCTTGGGTCGTCCAAGGGCTGAAGCGAGCGAGGCAGCGGTCCCCTGTTACGGTCGCTCAGCCACGTGTCACCAATTTCACAGAAATTAAAGTTCTTTATTTTTCATCGTATCGATCTGAAAGTAACATCAATGGATTCCTGATATTCTCCCGATGAAAAGGGCAAAATATCATGCAAATCGGACAAGTTTTTAACGAAGAAGGCTATAAATGCTGCAAACCAATTTTTCGTGTAACTTCGTTAATTATAGCCCGAATTATGTCGGGTTTGGTACCATTTACACGGGGAAAACATTAAAACACAAGGAGTCGATTCATGACACTTTCGTAAAGATCCGACGAGAAATGTGGAAATCCACTTGTTAATGGTATTCCAGCCCCTTTGAGGGTCTAAAGCCATAAAATTCGGTGAGCCACCACGCGGGGTTGACATCGTCCCGGGGTATCAGGTGGCATCTCTATGACAGGCGTCTCTGAAAAATCACCCTGTGGAAAAAGATCTTCCAATTCTGTGGACGATGCGCGCCGAGCATTCGCTGGCGCGCGATGGCCCGCTTTTCGCTTTCGACGAACATTTGCGCGGCTGAGGTGCGCGTGTCGCTGTTAAAAACGATTTTTTTTTAGGGTCTCAAGTGCAAATTCGAGCGCGCATTGCACGTGTGTGGACGTGGTTTTCGCTGCACACGGTTTTCGGCGCGCAATGCGCCGAATGTTTACTTTAGGAGAGGCAAAAGCGTTGGGACACAAGAGGGCTCACAGTGAACCGAAAAGTCTTTCGGTGTGTACAATAGGTAATTTCATATTTTCGCAAGAACGTTTGCCAGATTTCTAAGAGCAATGAAGAATTTGGTGCCGGCGTTAAGGATTTTAGACATTCTTTAATCTGAATTAATCTGCATATTGCTTTGTCGGTGGGTAGTAGGTACATACGATGAGTTCAGACCCGCAGGTACCGTTGTTAACCGCCGACTCGCGGGAATATACGGTCATAACGCCTGGCCAGATGCTCTGGCCGATCAGGCTTATTAATTTTTGGGAACCAGATATGGCATTTTCCTCCTCTACTTCGTGAAGAGGGAGAGGGTTCCTCCTCCGTCGACGTATTTGCAGGGTGTTTCCAATTTGTGTTTATTAATTATATTACAGCAACAATTACTTTCATATTATTTTTTCTGCATTATACAATAAAGTGAAAAATATAAAATAGTTGAAAGAAGAAACCTTGTATCGTATATGTACAATGTACTCTCATGCATTGGCATACATTATTGTATTCATATTACGATATCATTTATTCAGACGACATAAACAACGTGTAATATGAGGCCATTTAATCTCGCATAGGGTTGTAAATTACATACTAAGGATTAGACGACCAGCGGTGGTCGTCTTGTTGAACTCTATTCCACCGTGCTAGGGACACAAGTTAACCTCTTCCCCTTTTACCCAAATATGCCAGATGTGAGAAATTTTTTTCTATTTCAAATACGTTAGGAAATATCCAACTGTTCCCACGGACACCCGCGGATTAATGAAAATTCGCGCTTTTGTTCACAGCGAATAATCTATAAATTGTTAAAGACGACGAAGGCAAATTCATGATTGCCCTTTGGAAAGCTAGCAACCAAATGTTGTCGAAGCCGTCTTCGAAAATACGGAATTTCCGACCATAAACGATTTATGAATTTTTGCTTCGCTCTCAACTGTTACCTCCCAGAGTCCGCTTCGTTTGGGATAATTAAGGACGTAAGACAAAGGCAAAATACAGAACACAATATAAAGGCCTAAATATTAAATGTGAAAATGCAATAAAAAGCGACCTTTTCGTTACTCCGTATATTGCTCTGTTAGCGGGTGGTAGGTATAGGTGCATGGTGACTTCGTACCCGTACCCACCGTTGCCCACCGTCGAAGTGCGGGACAATACGATCATAAACCGCGACTCTGATGAGCCGCTCTAGCCGATCAACCTGGCTAGTTTTTCGGAAACAACTGGTTCCATTAGGCCCGAAATATACTAAACTTTTACATCCTTTACGAAAATGTATACTTAGGGTTGCCGTCCCCTACGCGTAGCGAGTTCAATATCGTGTACAGTCTTCTCCGGATTATTAAAATGCTTTTTTCCCCGGATTATCGAGAAAGACCTACCCATACCACAGTTTGGCCTCCTCGCTGCGAGCGAGGGCCTGCGGTCCCGGGTAGGCTGCCCGTTAACGGCGGAGAGCAATAAAACCGTTGGCCCAGGTATAATCCCCAGTAGAGAAAAATAAAATGTTCATGTTTTTGATAAATGTTCAACTCGGTAATTCTAGTCTTAGCTAAAGTTTTTGCAAATCGGAGGTGCCTCTCCTAAAGTAAAAGAAAACCGTGTCACAGCGAAAACCACGTCCACGCACGTGCAATGCGCGGTCGAATTTGCACTTGAGACCCTCCAAAAAGGTCGTTTTTAACAGCGACACGCGCAAATGTTCGTCGAAGGCCGCGTCCAGATCTGAACCGAACGCCGAACCGAACGCCACTTGAAACTCCCTATGCCCCGTTCCTACGTGTGGGAACAGCCCGAACATCGCGGCGAGCCTGACTTTCCTTTGGTCGAGGGTCCCGAGGCCCCTTCCTCGGTTTCATATGGCAGGCACACCTTTGGTCTGCACTACTCTAAACACTCTCTGTCCTTCAATCTTTAGCTGTCGCGAGCCACGAAACTCTGTCGAAACTGGCGAAGATCGCTAGAAATATACGTTCCACACGTAGGAACGGGGCATAGGGAGTCTGAAGTGGCGTTCGGTTCGGCGTTCGGTTCAGATCTGGACGCGGCCGAAAGCGAAAAGCGGGCCATCGCGCGCCAGCGAATGCTCGGCGCGCATCGTCCACAGAATTGGAAGATCTTTTTCCACAGGGTGATTTTCCAGAGACGCCTGTCATAGAGATGCCACCTGATACCCCGGGACGATGTCAACCCCGCGTGGTGCCTCACCGAATTTTATGGCTTTAGACCAGCGCCGTTCAGGAGTTGCCGCGTAGGGCAACTGGTCAGACAGCCCGGGGCAAACACTTGCTGGCGGCGCGCAAGCCACGCCACCCCGGGCAATACGGTACAGATGCCTAGGATGAACAAGGACCGTCGCCTCCCTACGCATCTACGAGCCTGTACTCCCGCCACAACCATTCCTCCCCACTCCGCTCTAACGATAGCTGACGTCACTGCCCCGAGCTTTGCTCGCAGCGTTTGCCCCGGGCAAATGCGGCTGCCCATGCCCTGAAAACGGTAGCCTGACCGGCGCTGCTTTAGACCCTCAAAGGGGCTGGAATACCATTGAAAAGTGGATTTCCACTTTTCGCGTCGGATCTTTACGAAAGTGTCATGAATCGACTCCTTGTGTTTTAATGTTTTCCCCATGAAAATGGTACCAAACCCGACATAATTCGGGCTATAATTAACGAAGTTACACGAAAAATTGGTTTGCAGCATTTATAGCCTTCTTCGTTAAAAATTGTTCGATTTGCATGATATTTTGCCCTTTTAATCGGGAGAATATCAGGAATCCATTGATGTTACTTTCAGATCGATACGATGAAAAATAAAGAACTTTAATTTCTGCGAAATTGGTGACACGTGGCTGAGCGACCGTACCAGGGGACCGCTGCCTCGCACGCCTCAGCCCTTGGACGACCCAAGCGCCTGCCGAAAGTATTCGAAGCCTTCGAATACAGATACAGTTAAAGTAGAAAAAAGTATTCGAACCACAGAGCGGAAGACCTTCGAATAAAAAAAGTATCTATGCCTCGTCGAATGAATTCCCGTCGAATAAATATTTCATCCGATGCGCTTCGAATAAAGATATTTCTGGTTTTTTTTTATTCGACGACGAACGAATAAAATTTTTCTGTTTTATTCGAATTTGAAATTTTTATTTAAAATAATTTTTTGCCCAACTCTGGTTTTGTGCCGCGTTTCGAACCGATTTGCCCCACTGTGCGGCGACGACGAGCACGGACACCAGGCCCGGTCATAAACAGGGCCGGCGCGAGGATGGTTGGCGCCTTTTTGTAAGAAAATGTTTGGCGCCCCAAAATGTTTTGCCCCTGCTTTCTATTTAATATGTTTTGCCTTTACGGAGTATAAAAGAAAAATGACATCAACATTTTGCTTATGCGGGAGGGGGAGAGAACCTCTAATATAAAATTTTACCTGCGGGTATTTGTTAGTTTCTGAGATATTAACAAAAAACTAACAAATACCCGCAGCTAAAATTTTATATTAGAAAGTGTGAAAGTGTCGGTTTAAAAAAGAACCGTTTCAATTTTTCGATCCCTCAGCGCGCCCCTGGGCCCGCTGACGCATTGGGTTTTCCCAGCCAAGCCATCTCGTCCACTCTTTCGCCCTCTCTCGCTCGCTCATGGATTCTCTCACTCACGCGTCACTGCGGGCTCGAAATTTTACAACCCTCTCTGAGAGTGAATTCAACGGTGCAGCGCTTGGCTTCGCTCCGCTCGGCACCGCTCGGCTCGAAGGCCAAACAAAGTACTTTTTTGTCGCCTCGCTGACTCGCGATCGGCAACCCTGGACCGAGCCAGTTCGAAGTAAACTCTCGAAAAACAAGCAGCTATCGTTTTATAGGAAAGTGTCGAAAGAGCACAGGCGAAAAAATACTCGCGTTCACGTGTCCAGCGAGGAAGAGGACATTGAAGCAGAAGGGCCATTGGAGAAAAGGAAGAAGGGAAATATGTACCCCGAGGCACCTTCTGAAATGTCAGAAGTGCATGTACAAGAAGGTATTTTTATATTATTCAATCATTATTCATTATGAAAGTAAATGTGAAGTAATTTGTACAGTGTGTCCCAAAATTGTGCGACTTCCCGAAACGTGCAATATCTTGATGCAAAAAGACAGGATATTGCATGTTCCGGGAAGTCCCGTAATTTTATGGGGCACCTTGTATTTGTTTGCTGGCTGCACGACAAGCATGTACTATTCATACAGTTTTTTTGTGTATATACATATAGGGTAAAGGACCCAATTACTGACACCTAACCAATTACTGTCACCTTAAGCTATTTTACTTAAAATAACGAATAAATAAACGTTGTAAAATGTAAAGTCATACATACAAAGAATTATGTAATTCAACCTATAATCTATACTATAGATTATATACTATAGTTTATTTATTCGTTATTTTAAGTAAAATAGCTTAAGGTGACAGTAATTGGTTAGGTGTCAGTAATTGGTTAGGTGTCAGTAATTGGGTCCTTTACCCTACTGTATTACTTTAATTTCACTTTCCATTCAATTATTATAAAGTACTTAATGGTGATTGTTACTTTTCATTGCGTCAATGCACCCTGTGATTGGCGTTACACGAATGCTTTTTTTAATGTAGCCCATGTTTCATGACTGGAATAATTTATTAATGACTTTTTATAGATTGAAATGCTGAAGAGGACCAGTGGAAAGAACGTTGCCCTGATGACATCTGTAATTTTGGATAAACTGGTGACATGGAGTGTCGCTACAAATTATAGTTGGCATGGGAAGAAACAGAAACCAACGTTTTCGAAGTTCGTTAATGTCAAGAAATTATTACTGAGTAAGTAACTTTATTATTTATCTGCTTTGAGCACTAAAAATTGTAAAATAAATTAATGCGTATTATTCCAGGTGCTGTAAACGATGCATGTGCATCCAGGAACATATATTGTTGTGATGCGGACATTGTAGATGCGGCCTCGAAATGGCTAGCACAATGTAAACTCCGCATTGCACGTAGGGCAAATAAAGAAATGGACGTAAGCCAGACGTAGGGGAAGAGTGGGTAGCCCCGGATACTTAAAAAATGTATGAATCACAATCGCATCACCTTTTAAGTCTGAAGCCACTAACAATAGACAAAGTTAAGTATTTTTTGTTTATATAAATAAAAGTATAGAGCTTTTATATAGATTGAGAGCAATCTTTATTTTGCTAAGAATTGTTTTTCCTTTTTTTTTTGCAGAATTCCGCAAAATGGCTTCGCGGAGCACTGCAACAAAAATGTCCCACACTCCCGGGACTAAGTGCGTGATCTGAGATGGAAATACAAGAAATATATATATATATATATATATATATATATATATAAACTGAAATATATTATGTTCCATGTAGCGTAGGATTTCAATTTTAACAAAATCCCACTAATCGTTCTTATTTCGGATATCTTTTTTGTTAAACTTACGCCGCGCCGGCGTGGATGGACTACGCGTGATCTTATGATCCGCGAGTACAAGTGCCATTGCAGGCACTTGTGACCACTGACAGAGTCAGTGTATAATAAAAGTATCGAGCATTGATTTTTTATACAGATTGAAAGAAATCTTTATTTTGCGAGGAATTGTTTTTTGTTTTTAAGAATGTAACATACATATTGTCATTAATGTTTGTGACGAAACGTCACGAAGCGAGCGAAGCCGACCCGAGCCGAGGCGTAACGGCCCACGGTACCCCCCACCCCAACGCGATCCGCGCTCGGTACACTTAGTACACCACGCGCCACTAGATCGCGTCCGCTTCTCGCAAATGAAATTCACCGCGCATTAGAAGATAAGACCCGCGGCGACCGAAGACGGGGATCCGAGTGGGGATTAAGGAGCCCCCTCACCACACACAACGAAGGACTGGAAATTGCCCGGATTCGACCTGTGTGGACGCTAGTAGCGTGACTCCTCCGTAACCAAACCCGCTTCGGTGGAGCGACTGGATGTTGCCCGGGCTCCCCGAAACTGTTCCGTACCTCCGTACCGCCTACAGAGAGTGACTGGACGTTGCCCGGACTCTCTGGAGGCGCCTCCGACCTTTCCGTACTGAGATCGAGGGGACTGGACACTGCCCGGACCTCGACCAACCGTACTTCCGTACCTCCGAACCACCGACAGAGAGCAACTGGACATTGCCCGGGCTCTCTGAAGGCGCCTCCGACCTTTCCGTACTGAGATCAAGGGGACTGGACACTGCTCGGACCTCGACCGACCGTACTTCCGTACCTCCAAACCACCGACAGAGAGCGACTGGACATTGCCCGGGCTCTCTGGAGGCGCCTCCGACCTTTCCGTACTGAGATCGAGGGGACTGGACGCTGCCCCGAGCCTCGACCGACAGCGACTCTTCGGCACCATACCCGCGATACGCTTCCGGCCGATAGCCGCGCACTCATAGTTAATAGCACAATAGAATAATCACCTAGGGATAAGGAATGTACATATTAAATAAATACCTATAAGCTAATCAAGACTCGAATCGCTCTGAACCCTGCGACCCGGCTGAGTTATTCAACGAGTCTTCCCGATCCCGCGTGCCGCCCACGCCGAGTGGTCGTCACATGTTATTTGATAAGACTGATAAATGTATTTATGTGCGTAGAAGATAAGGAAATGGAAATGTAAACGGGAGCCATCCTAAGCCGAAAGGCAAGGATTAAAACAATAAATAAAAAATAAAAAAATGTTAATGTTTATTGTAATTTAATTCCCTTCCCTCACATTTACTTTTAACGTTTCCGGAATAACGCGATTTTGGGGACACGTTTCGGGAGGACGATTATTTCCGCCACGTTGCCGTGCAAAGTTGCCGTGCGAAGTTGCCTCAAAGTTACCGTGCGAAATTGCGTCAAAATTGCCGTGGGAAATTGCCTCAAAGTTGCCGTGCGAAATTGCCTCAAAGTTGCCGTGCAAAGTTGCCTCAAAATTGCCGTGCAACTTTGCAGCAGGCGGACATAGAATTCTTGCTGCATAGTTGCGGCATCCTTGCGTGCTTCGTTGCCATCTTGCGCCGCAAGTATGCTGCAACTACGCTGCAAGGAGAGTGTGCTGTATGGGTAGCCGTTTCTCGAGTAAATGATAGCGGTAGCGACAGTCGACATATACAGGGTGTCTTTCCTGTACTTGGCGTCGAGACGCTACCGCGTCTCTAGATTAAGTATTTTGAAAAAAAAGCCCGTCGAGTAGCTGTTCTTGTCCTCATTTGAGAGAGTCAACTTTCATGCTGCTCAATATTTTCGTTTCTTCATAAAAAAGAAGAACGTCTTGCAATAACGAATGATCGAGACATTTTTTGGCATATTCAAGTTCAAGTCGAAAATATAAATTTCCTTCTGCAAAAAACGCCGGTACTAGAGAGTGACGGTATATGATCTGCCCGGCTCTCTTATAGGCATGACTGCTGTAACCCACCTGCGAGAAGCGCTCGGCACGGTCGCCGCCTGGCGGTCGCGTACTATCCATGCGTCTTTAAGACATCTAAACGAAGTCGTTTAAGAAACGTCTTGGCATGGACGTCTTAGAGACGTCCTAAACACTTACTCGGAAAGACGTCTTAGAAATGTCTCGGCACAGACGTCTTAAAGATGGCTTAAGGGGTTAGGACACAGTAACGAGCCAAGAAAGCAGACGATTTTTAGACGACGATCATAAGAAAAGTAAACAATCGATTAATATAAGGTTTTGTGTTTTAGTTCACTATATTATGAACTATAAGAAAAGCATATAATATTTAGAAAATAGCATTTGTACGCCGTGCATTTAAAATGTCCATTTTTTTTCGGATGACCAACTGGTGGGCCGGATTCCGGCAAATCGGATGAACGGTAACAAAAACCCCAAAAATGTCATAAACTATAATATATTTCCTAGGCATTGACGATCCAACATTTTGAATTTTTTAATTATAGTACAAAATATAAACAAAAACATCACACACTTTTGTCGAAATTTGATCATTATTTTTCAAACATCGACCATTTTGTAAATTTTCGAAAAAATTGAAATGTTGGATCGTCAATGCCTAGGAAATATATTATAGTTTATGACACTTTTGGGGTTTTTGTTACAGTTCATCCGATTTTCCGGAATCCGGCCCACCAATTGGTCATCCGGAAAAAAAGGACATTTTAAATGGAGACATTGTACGGCGTACAATTGTTATTTTGTAAATATTATATGTTTTTCTTATAGTTCATAATATAGTGAACTAAAACACAAAACCTTATAATAATCGATTGTTTACTTTTCTTATTATCGTTGCTTAAAAATCGTCTGCTTTCTTGGCCCGTTACTGTGTCCTAACCCCTTAATATGGACTAAGACGTTCAGACCAAAAACAGACGTAAAATGGACGTCTTAAAGACGTCGTGTGCTATCTGGGACTCTACGTTCACTAAAAATTGACCGAATTGCACCATATATGTTTGATATCATTTTCATCGGGAAATCCTAAAAAATCCATCGGTAATTCTTTCATCAACACTTATCAAAAACATGAACATTTTATTTTTCTGTACTGGGTATTTTATCTAGCTCGTCGGTTTTATTGCTCTCGACTGTCAACGGGCGGTCTACTAGGGCCCGAAGGTCCTCGCTCGCAGCGGGAAAGCAAAACAGTGGGGTGGGTAGGTCTTTCCCGATAATCTGAGCCCACAGGCTTCTCAACAATTGGAAGACTGTACATATATGTACTTTCTGATGCTCTCGACGATACGCGCAACCATTTGCGTGCGTGGCTTCATGTTGCACGATAAAAAGTATTCTTTTAATTACAATTAGTAATTCAGTTTGTAAGTGCTATTAAATTAGGCGTCATTAAAATCATGCACAGTTCATTAATTTTAACTAATTTACCAATTCATTTATATTTTAATTCATTAATGCAGTACTCTGATTAAGAACATCGTAACGTGGAGCTAATATTATAGGCCCTAGAATCTACGGTATTGCCAATGTGCAATTGAAACGCGCCGCCACTTCACACTATCGTTTCTTAGCATTTGTACATCGTGATTCTTTAGCCAGAGTCGTCAAACGCGATGCTTGCCAGCAATCATGTGTCTCGCTGAGTTTCATCGGCTTCGACGCTCGAAACCAGCGGGGCCATACAATGTTGCGCACTAAGCACTGATGAATCTGAAGTTTTGCAATTTCTAATCCGATCTTTACGAAATCTCTTTACGTCAATCAATTCCTTATGCTTTCTCGATCAAATTGGCCCTAAAAATGATATAACTCGGATCATAATTAAGAAAATTACGTGAAATATTTGTTTGCAGAATTGAAAGCCTATTTCGTTAAAAATAGTCAGATTTAAATCATTTTCTGTCAATTTAATCGGGAGACTGCGAGGAATCTATTGATGTCACTTTCATATTGATGCGATGAAAAATAAACAAATTCTGTTTCTGTATAATCGATGACAACATCGCAATACCACCGGCGAGTGCATTAGCGCATATGAAAAACCATCGAATAAGCAATTGCAATCTAAAGTCACTATTGCACCAACTCAATTTTATATATAATGTTTGTTCAATAACTGCTTTCTGCATGGGACGTTTAATTATCTTATAATAAGTGTATAACTTTCATGTTTTGCTTCAGCGTTTTGCTAATAAAAAATGTCTAACCTAACATAATAAACTTCGTTTTCTGGGGATATCCGCTCATCTATTTTTTCTTTTCACTTATAACTCCTTACGGCCAACGTAACATATTATATGTAGCATAAGTACATTTTAAGTAATTAAAATGTACAATGAATTGTCTACGTTTGCTCTACCAGCAGACCTTTCGATTAAATATTTACAAGTACAACGCAACAGCAAGGAATTTATTTCCTTATTCAGAATAGAATACGGAAATAGCAAACAGTTCCCTCTCGCGTTCACCGGGCAGTCGTCGATCTATCGGTATTACCATTTCTGTGCAGAAAAAACCTGCTGTAATACCGACCTGCCGAATCGGCCAGGTCACGTGACGTGTCTACCCCCTTAAACTGAGAAAATGAGAGTCGGTTAACGACCAAACAAATATTTAATGTTATGTAAAATGCTTATTTTATGAGGATAAATTATACTTAGGATAATATTATAATAAACACACATTAAGACTTTGTTTCAATTATATACTATTTTTTATTCTAGCTACTTGTCGCATTCTTAAGGTTAAATAATAATGTATGCAGTAAGCAACAGTATATTCCTTATGCTTCATACATGGGAAAGAAAATTTATCTGAATTTTCATTTAGGTCATTTATCACCAATTCATATACATTTGTACAGTTTATTACAATATTACCGTCCCATATTACCAATGTTCGTTTTCCCTTGTCACGTTTACAGATTTCTTTCTTTCTTACACCGTGTCCCTTGTAAAAGAAACATAAGGAAGTAAACGTGATATTGTTCACATGTTACACTAATACCCTCTGCAGGAGGGACAAGTAACTTTTTCTTTAAGATCACAGGAGTGGAGATAGAGTCGGTCCACCTATCTTTCTTACACCGTGTACTAAAGTGTACTAGCAGCATCGGCAGGGAGTAGTTCTTCCGTCTTGATCTGCTTGTTGCGAATGGGGCCATTCAGGCCACATCTAGCCTGCCTCGAGCCAAACTTTTGATTTCCTTGTCTATTTCTGACATATCAGACGCAGGATCTATCCCTTTCAACAGAAAGGATTGAGGTCTCAGTTGTTTTGGTGTGTACGTAAAGAATTTGATTCGTTGAGATTCTAGGAATTGCTTAATTAGTATGAAGTCGGTCAGCGAGTTTGTGTGTAGCGCAGATTGTACCACTGTTACGCGTTTGATTGTGAACTTGCCCTTGAAGTTATTACTAAATAAGATTATTATTTTTTTTTTTCTTTATTGAGATAAAAGTGCCCTGGCCCTCTGTAGGTCCATTAGCACATACATACGTGCATTCCTGCCAACATAGTATAGGTAGAACATAAATCACTATATCACATGAAATTATGCATCACATATACCCTTAATGGTATTTACATCCGATTATCTTATAGTCAGTCTCTGTTTATCTTAAAATCTATGTTATTTCAATATCGCTTAAGCTTATGCGTATTTACAACTTAATATTACATCTGTTGAAAAAGTCATTAATTATAATAAGAGCCCTTATATTTGGTCCTGATAGAAACTCATTAATGTCATATGGAGGCTTCAGATTGCGTTTCCTTAACTGGAGTAGCATATTGGGTATGTTCGTATCATGATTAGGGCAGTCCCATAGGATCAGGGGGGGTCCTCGTGTCAAAGCCCCCCCCCCCCCGGGGAGCAGCCGACCATCTGCTGCTCCCCAAGGGAGCCGCGCCATTGGCGCCGTTTTTAGCGCGCTCCCGAGGAAGGCGGTCGAGCAGGTACAGGGTGAGTGCGGCGGTCAATTGACCATATGACCTAGTGCCGCCTCCCCGTCCGGCCGCGACCCTTCGGGCCGCGTCCGGGTCACTGCTCGACCGCGGGGGGTCGCGGGGTGGGGGTGCCGGGGGGCACGCTCACCCCTCCACAACATCATGCGACCCCCCCCCCCCCCCAGAAGTGGCGACGCGGACGCGTGGTCCGTCTCGCGTCGCCGGAGTTTTGGGAAGACCCCACGCGTTGCCGCGCGGGGCTGTTGAGCGCGGAGTTTGCACTGCGCTGAGGGGGAGGTAGCGTATGAATCGCTAGTTTGCTCCCGCAAAAAGTCCTCCCCCTCGAGCGCGCGACTCCGCGCCCGAGGACGACCACCGTGGAGTTTTAGTGGGTGCAAGTCCCACATAACCCCGTCCCTCCCCCGGGGGGCGGGGTATCCGTTAGGGATTTCTCCACGTCAAAAAAAAAAAAAAAAAAAAAAAAAGTCCCATAGGATATGTTGAATGTCCTGCGTGGGGAAGGAGCATTCGCAGGCGGAACTCTGGATGAAGCCCAGTCTAGCCAACGAGGCTGCAGAGTTATAATGATTTGTTCTGATCCTTCCAAATCTGGTGATGAATTCGGTTGAGAGCCTCATTTTATGAAACCAGGGTTTCTTTCTATCTTCATAAAAATTTTCATAATAGTGGATACCTTTGGTTCTAAATTTTAGCCTTGTACTATTGTGGAATTCTTCCCACATCTTGTTTTTGTGCGTTTCTTTAAAGTCTGTATAAGGCACTTTGTAGATGTCCATACATTCTATGAGTGTGGCTTCCCCTGCTAGTTGATCTGCCCTCTCGTTTCATTGAATGCCCTTATGTGAGGGAATCCACATAAATGCAATTTTGTTGTTTTGGGAACTATTTTGTCTGAAGAGATCTACTTTGCTTCTTATGTCTAGAATATATCTATTAGTTTTGACTGAGGGCTTTATACTACTTATACTAGTGATTGCAATCAGTGAGTCTGAGCATATCAGGTACGATCTCACAGTCGGTAAGTGCTATATCTAGGGCTTTGGATATAGCCACGCATTCAGCTGTGTAGACTGAAGCGAAGCTATACAGGCTTATTGTGTGTGATGTCTCCAGCCCGGGAATGTAGACTCCACATCCCGTAGAGAGCCCATCCTTCCTCTTGAATCCATCAGTATAAATGCAGGTGTAGTCCTTATAGTTTAGTTCCACGAGTTCATTAAGCTCTTGATTGATCGCAGAAGATTCCTTTATTTGCATCCCATAGGTGGTGTTACATTCAATCTCAGTCATGACTGTATTATAATCGAATGTATTGCAAACGTAGTTTTGATCCCTAATGTGCATATCGGCTAAGTTGTTGACTTCCCTTACGCACCTCATGACTAGTTTATCGCAGGCTGTGTTCGCCATTCCTGCCGGACTGTCAATATCCTGGGAAACTCTCTGAGTTGTCTATTGGTGTCATGGCTATTATTTGAAATGATCTTGCTCACGTAGTTTTTGCCGAGGAAGATGGATCTTTCTTTGATATTAGGCATCCGTGCCTCAGATAAAACCACGTTGTCCGGGGTCCTCATCCTCATTCCAAGAGCAAGTCTCAGTGCACGGGTTTGTATGGATTCAATTTTGTTGATCAGGTATTCCTTATTAGGTAGGTAGGCAAAGCATGCATAGTCAATTTTTGACCTTATTAAGGATTTATATATAGCTAGGAGCGTTTCGGGATCACAGCCCCACCACACACCTCTGAGATATTTAAATTATTTAGTGTCTTCAGACACTGTTTTCGTACCTCGTCTGTGTGAGGGCCGAAAGTAAGTCTGGGATCGAAGCATATGCCCAGAAACTTGACTCTATCTGTATTGTATCTCATGTGCTGCCCTATCTGAATCGCTACTTTGCCAGGCTGAAGATTTCTTTTGTTAAAGACCATTATGTCAGTTTTTTCCGATGTTAACTCCAATCCTATTTGAAACAGATTATTGTTAATAGTGGCGATAGCTTGCTCAATCAGGCTTCTAGCTCTCTCTATGAATGTGCTTCTTGTATAGACCACGATGTCATCAGCATACTGCGAAATCCGAACCCCCTCAAGGATCCCATCCAAGATGTTAGAGATATATATATATTGAAAAGAATGGGGCTTAATACACCACCTTGTGGTACCCCTTTATACATTAGTTTGTCGTTATGTCCCGTTACAAAGCTGGCCGACCTGCAATATGTCAGGTTGGCAATGAAGCTTATCTCACACCAATCGGATCGCCCAGTGTTACGAATTACGTTAAAGATAATGTACAGAAGCGCACAATAACTGTTCTCGGAATTTTAGAACGAAACATGTACCATTTAATAAACTACTTCACTTTATATACAACTATTTACAAAAGGGTTACTCGTTCTTTGAAAGATTCTGATATAAGAAATAAGTTGGACACTTGCCCACGGCACCAGCGATCTGGTCACGCCACTCGATTTCGAACCGCCCGATTTTATATACTTCGCGCGATCGCGACATGTGCTCCTTGCTCGGCACTCGGAAAAAGAAGAAGCCGGAAATCTCGACTCCCGAAATCCTCGCCAGGATTCAGGAAAGTCACGTGAGCGCAGGTGACGTAATTAGGAACCGAGTGAGCCATTGTAATTAGTGGTAAACACCCAGAGATGGCTCACTCAGTTCCTTGTAGGCATTCGCCGATTTGTATCGGCCCGCGACCGAGATCTAACACCGCGCATCGCCTTGCTCGTGACGTCGACGGCCCCCCTCCTCACTCTGTCTCCAACATTTCCCGCCCGCCTCGTCAAGGAGCTTGACGAAATATTGCACTCCTCGTGCTTCGATAAATTGCGTTGTGGGCCTTAACCGGTGCAGACGTGAGAGGGCGCCGCCGGCATCCAAGCGCGAACAATGACTGCCGGCGTCAGCCCACGTGGTTGCAAATGCGCAGTATAAGCCTACAAAGGAATTAATAATATAATACACGTGTAATATAAAATAAAATGATGTTACGAGTTATAAACGTGTGTTGTGAACCGCCGAGTAAAGAAGACACGACTCTCGCAGACACACTGGACGGACAGTTTACATCAAAGAAATCAAATAAAAGGTGAGTGGATATAATTATAAAAATTTGAGGTTAGCCTCGTTGCCCGGAAGAGTGGGCCGTGTCCAGACTCTTCTCCGCCGGTATGGGCAATACAATGACCTTGTTGATGGGTCGCTTGACTTCTGTTTTAGCGGTTCTCACCGTGACTACTCGAATGAGTCCATCCGCGCCTGGATGCACAGAAGTAATTCGGGCTAACGGCCACCGTGTTGGTGGAAGAAGTTCTTGTTTTAAGAGGCATAATGCCCCTTTTTGAATTGCAGGTTGTACCTGACACCATTTCTCTCGAGTCTGCAGAGTATTCCAATACTCCTTCGACCATCGGCGCCAAAAATGTTGCTGCATTTGTTGGACTAGCTGCCACCGGGAGAGTCTGGACATCGGCACCTCCTCCAAGCTAGGCTCAGGAAGAGCGATCAATGGACCTCCGATTAAAAAATGACCTGGGGTCAACGCTTGAAGGTCCTCAGGGTCGTCCGACAATGGCTCCAGAGGTCTGGAATTCAGGCACGCTTCGATCCCGGCTAGGAGCGTGGACAGTTCCTCGAATGTGAGTTTCTGCTCACCGATCTGTCGTCGGAGGTGGTGCTTGACAGACTTGACCGCTGCCTCCCACAAGCCTCCGAAATGAGGGGCTGCAGGTGGATTGAATTTCCACTCAATGCCCTCCGCGGCAATGGTGGTGAGGAGGTCGCGGCCGTCTAGCTGGGCAGCGCGCAGGAGGGATCGCAACTCGCGGTTGGCTCCCACGAAATTGGTACCACAGTCGCTGTACATTTCTGTACAGATCCCCCTGCGAGCCACGAATCTCCTGAGCGCGGCCAGAAACGTCTCAGCACTTCCATCCGACACCAACTCCAGATGGACTGCCTTCGTTGACAGGCAGATGAATAAGGCAATGTATCCTTTAACGCTTTTTTGTCCACGCCCCCGACCGGAGCGCACCTGAATGGGGCCGGCATAGTTAACACCGGTTTTCATAAATGGTCTGCACGGAATGACCCGCGCGCGGGGAAGAGTACCCATTAATTGTACAGGAGGTTGATGTCTCCATCTAAAACAAATAATGCATGTTCGCAGGCACGATTTTACCATCGGACGACCCCTCAGAATCCAGCACTCCTGGCTGACTGTTGCCAGCGTAAGTTGGACACCTCCGTGAAGACATCGTAGATGAGCTGCCTTCACCCACAGGATCGCCAAGGGAGACTCATCCGGCAGGATGAGAGGATGAGTCCGGTCGTATGGTAGCAAGGCTTCTTGAAGTCGCCCTCCTACCCTCAATAGCCCTTCCTCGCTCAGGAAAGGGTTTAATTTCCGCAGACGACTCTTTGACGGAATGTTCCGCTTGTTCTGTAGGCTGCTGACCTCCGTTTGAAAGGCCTGTCGCTGCACCAGCCGGACCAGTCGTCTTCGGGCCGCATGGATTTCCTCTGATGTGAGGTATGCTGATCGCTTCTCCTTGTGCTCGGGTAACCAGCGGCAACACCACGCGGTTACTCTGAAGAGGCGATGGAGGTTAGAGTACCTTGTAATATAGCGGCTCACCTCGTCCTCCCCAGATAGTTGGGTATGAAGACGCCTGGTTCGCTGCTCCAAGATTGGCTCCTGGACTCTGGACTCCATCCTAGGCCATAGATCGGGGAAGTTGATCCAGGTCGATCCCGTCCACCAGAGGCCAAAATCCACGAGGTCCCTTGGTGATAGACCTCTGGACGCGCAGTCCGCCGGGTTGTCGGGGCCTTGGACGTGATGCCACACTGCAAGTGGCATCTTCTGCTGGATTGAGGAGACCCGGTTGGCCACGTATGTAGTCCATCGCGTCGGGTGCCCTCGAATCCACCCCAGAGCTACAAGAGAGTCGCTCCACAGATCAGCGTCCACCTTCTCCAGCTCCAGAACGGTGAGTGTGTGTGCCGCTAGGCGTGTCAGCAGCCATGCGGCGCAGAGCTCCAGCCGAGGTATCGAAACCTGCTTTAATGGAGCGACCTTGCTTTTGGCAGTTACCAGTGTGGATCGTGATGAGCCCGATGCGTCGACCACTCGGAGGTAGAGGACCGCTGCGTAGGCGTGCTCGGAAGCGTCTGCGAAGCCGTGCAACTCCACGATGCTACTGGAAGGCAGCCACCCTAGCCAGCGTGGAGTCTGGACGCCTGCTAGAAACGGTAGCTCCAGCACGAACTGCGACCAGTGTTGCCTCTCCCGTGGTGGGAACGGAGTGTCCCAATCGCTCTTCAGTAGCCACAGTTCCTGGGTCAGGATCTTGGCTACGATCGTCACTGGTGCCAACCATCCCAGAGGGTCGAATAGCTGGGCCGTCTTGCTCAACACAGTCCTCTTGGTTGCAGCTGCTGCTTCTGGGCTTTCGGCGGCGGTAATCTGAAAACAATCAGCAGAAGGCAGCCACTCGATCCCCAACACGCTGTGTGGGCTGGAAGACGTCCAGCTCCGAGTAGCCTCTGCGTCGTCCACAGTTATGCCGCTCAGCAGCTCCCTAGAATTGGAAACCCATTTTCAGAGCTCATACAGCTCGCATTGAAGCTGCTGTGCTTCGTCCAGCGTAGAACCTCCGGATAGGACATCGTCCACGTAGACGTCGCGACGGACGACCCTCGCTGCCCCTGGATACCTCGCAGCTTCCTCGTGCGCTAACTGGTGGATGCACCGGATCGCCAAGTACGGAGCGCATGCCAAACCGTACGTGACTGTGCACAGGTGATACTCCTGAGGGGCCTCGTCAGCATGTTGGCTCCACAGAATTTTCTGCCATCTCCAATCGTCCTTCTGCACCCGAATCTGGCGATACATTTTGGCTACGTCAGCCGTGAAAGCCACTGCGTGCTTTCGCCAGCGGAGGAGCACCTCCGCCAGTGGAGAGAGCAGATTTTGCCCTGTGTGGAGGAACTCGTTGAGTGTCCTTCCGTTGTCGGTCTTCAACGAGCCATTGAATACCACTCTGAGTTTGGTAGTCGTGCTCGTCTCCTTCCACACCCCGTGATGCGGCAACTAAAAGCCGTCGTGCTTGGCGAGGTCCCCACCTGAATCTATAACGCGAGTCATGTGCCCTACTGGGATCCAGCAATTTCACCCGAGCGGTGCTGAGAATCACCCGGGCTGAATGAAAACCTTGCAGCGCAGCGTGGTGGACCGTTGACTGCTCGGTTGGGCGCTGAACTTCATGAAGAGAGGTATGATGTTTTCCATCACAAATCCTGCACGTCTTGATCGACTGACACACGTCGAATTGATGTCTACCCAGACAGTTTACGCAGAGATGCAGTGACTCGATGACCGCCTGCTTTTCTGCTGGGGATTTTTTCTGGTACACAGGACAGAAAGCCACGTAAAGCTTGCCTTTACAGAGGCTGCACTCCTTCGCAGGATTAGACTGGGTGGAGACTTGGTGGACTTTAGCACCCTTTGCAACGGTCTTCTTCTTCCCCAGTTGATTAGCGCCGTTCCGCTGATCCTCAAGGGCCTCGACGGTGTCAATCCGCTTGTCCACAAAAGCCTTCAGGTCGTCGAACGTTGGCACCTCATCGGAAGTGCCTAAGGACGTTTCCCACTCTCGACGTGACTGCTCATCCAGACGCTCCACGGTTATGTGCACCAGTCCGTGGCGTTTGTGACAGGTCGCCCGAGTTTTTCTAAGGCTTCAACTACGGTAACGGTATCGTAGAGAAGTCGTTTCAGCTCAGAGGACGATTCCCTTCCCACTGGAGCCAAACTCGACAGCGTGGTGAGCTGCGCCCGCACAAGCTTGCGTTTATTTTGATAACGCCCCTGCAGGGCTTCCCATGCCAAGGTAAAGTTATCGTCTGTAGTTGTATAATTTTTCAATGCCCCGCGGCTTCTCCCTTTAGGCATGTTTTCAGGTAGTGAAGTCTATCTACCTCACTGAGCGAAGAATCCTTCACGATTAATGACACAAACAAGTTGTGACGAAGTCACGTCACGCGCCGTCCGAACGCCCGACGCCGAAACAAAGGCCTTAGTTCGCGCCGCGAGGTCTCTCGCGAGTGAAGATTCGCGGCCTGCGAATATAAGGACCGCGGCGAGCGAAATTGACAGCTCTTGTCCCGCACGTATAAGCCGTTTCACACTGCCGTACCGTACGTTCAAGACGCTCTACATTTTTGGACATCCGTGAGGTGTGTCAGCAGCGGTCTATCACCCTGCTGTGCCATTACCAGCCTCGTTCCGATATAGGCCGAGAGAAATCTTGCGCCCTACCCACGTCGAAGAGGTATCTCTGCGCCCATTAGGCCGGAGACCTACTGCACTTCGAACCTCCGCTATACGACTCTCGAAAGGACGCGCCTGCTAAGGCCGTCTCGAGTAGGACGCTCTCTACACCGCATCCCAGTTCCTACGACACGCCGAAAACTCGCCGCCGTCGCGAAACGACGCGCCGTACCACCGTAGCTCTTCCGTCGTGCTCGGAATTAATGTACAAAGACAATTTACAGCATACATTAGTGAATAAACACATCTATTTATTCTAAACCACTGCATTGCTCATTCGCCGAACCCTGCCTTACCGACTGAGTCGGCAACCTATCCCTTCTCCGTCCCACCGGTAATCGTTCCGCAACCGAGCACGATTACAAAGTCACGGAAGGACGGCCAATCACAATACCGACCGTCGAACGAGGGAAGAGGGATTCGAGGCAAAACAGCGCGTGACCTCGACTCAACCTCAGCATCCGTTGCGTTTGAATTGGAGCTCTTCGTCGGTAACGATTTTCCAACTGGTTTTAAAATGTCCAATAAAAGTCCCCTCTGTTCCATATATGATTCCTCTGTGAGGTCGAACAGATTTTTACTGAAGTACTCGTCTGCCCTCAGAGCGGTGTCCTCTTTAGAGGCCTTAACGACGTCCCGATGCTGAGTTCTAAACTCCAACCACATTTCCTCAAGCGTGTCTAGGCGCGAACGCACCGCTCCCTCGGTCATTTTTGCTGCGCCCAGCTTTTTGAGGTTCTCTACCACCCTGGAGATTCTCCGGATGGTCTCCTTCTGTTCGTCGATCAAGTCAGCCATATTAACCGACGGAATATGGAGAAACCGAACGTGCACGTTCGACGGACACTCCAGAACTCACTCACTTGCGATAGAAACTACAGAAGCCGATTCTCCGGCTCGAAGGACCAAAAATAATGTTACGAATTATGTTAAAGATAATGTACAGAAGCGCACAATAACTGTTCTCGGAATTTTAGAACGAAACATGTACCATTTAATAAACTACTTCACTTTATATACAACTATTTACATAAGGGTTACTCGTTCTTTGAAAGATTCTGATATAAGAAATAAGTTGGACACTTGTCCACGGCACCAGCGATCTGGTCACGCCACTCGATTTCGAACCGCCCGATTTTATATACTTCGCGCGATCGCGACATGTGCTCCTTGCTCGGCACTCGGAAAGAGAAGAAGCCGGAAATCTCGACTCCCGGAATCCTCGCCAGGATTCAGGGAAGTCACGTGAGCGCAGGTGACGTAATTAGGAACCGTGTGAGCCATCGTAATTAGTGGTAAACACCCAGAGATGGCTCACTCAGTTCCTTGTAGGCATTCGCCGATTTGTATCGGCCCGCGACCGAGATCTAACACCGCGCATCGCCTTGCTCGTGACGTCGACGGCCCCCCTCCTCACTCTGTCTCCAACACCCAGCCTCGCCAGTTTTTCCAGCAAAATGCTTCCCTGCACATTGTCGAATGCCGCACTGACATCGAGGAAAGCAGCAACCGTGTACTGACTATGGACGAAGCCTCCTTCTGCGTACATGGTCAAATTCATCACATTGTCAACACATGAGCGACCAACCCTGAAACCCGCTTGACTTGTGGGAATGATGTTGTGGAATTCACACCACCATTGCAGCCCCGTGTTGATTAGCCTTTCAAAGAGCTTACAGACGCATGACGTGAGAGAGATGGGCCTGAAGCTGCACCCATCTGATTTCTTGATCAGGGTAACCTGACTCTTGGTCCAGTCATCCGGTATGGAATGACTGCTGAAGATTTCATTGTACAAGTCCAATAGAAGCAATATACATCTTAAGGAGAGATGCTTGATCATCCCATAATCAATTTGATCCAGCCCTGGGGCCGAGTCCTTTCTGGCTTTTCCCACTGCATAGAGCATTTCGTTCAGACTGAAAGGAGCATCAAGGAATTCGTTCGGGGAAATCTCAAGGTCTCGTACTGGATTTACTGTTACCCAAGGTGGACATATTTTATCAATAGCCTTATTGATACATATATCCCTTTTATCTGGATCCACATATTTGCTATTTCCAACCTTCGTCCACCTGGCTTTCATTATTTTGACTCTGTTCCAGAAGAACGTGGTTGAGGTCCTATAATTTAGAGAGGAGGCCAATTGTCTAAAATATTCCTTTTTCTTTGTCTTGAGCACTTTTTTGGTACAGGCTACTTGTTTTTTATACTGGATCCATTCACTAAGTATGCCTCTGTGTTTCCACTTTTTAAAGGCTGCCTTTCTAAGCCTTGTGGCCCTGTTACATTCCGCATCCCACCATGCCACCGGATTTCTGTGAACATATTCAGAGACATTGGTCTTTTTGGGGGTACTTTGTATTATTGCTTCTTTCATTGTATTTATGAGGAGGTTATATTTCTCTATTATGGTGGGTCCCAAGTGACTCAGCATAAGGCTGTAATGATCGTCCACCCTAGACTGGTAGGCATCCCAGTCTGTTCTCATGGATGATAGTCTATTACTTCTTTTCCTGTAAATATGCTTCTCAATGTTAACTGTAATGTGTAGAGGATAGTGATCTGAGCCTAATGGTTCTGCCCATTGCTTAACCGAAGATAGGCCTGTGAGTTGCGGTGGAGTGATAACAAGGTCAAGGGTGGTGTGACTATTGTTTCTCACATTCAGGTGCGATTGATTATTAAAGTTAAGAATATTCAGTTGGTTATCCCCTATTATGTCTAGCAGTTTATCTCCATTACCATCGGAATAATTGCAGTTCCATGCAATGTGATGGGAGTTGAAGTCCCCTACCATCACAAATGATCCCAGCTGCTTTACTTGCGTAAAGAATGCTTCCCACGCAGCAGAGTTGAAGACATGTCCTGGAGTTCTGTAACATGCTGTAATCGCAATTTTCTCCTTAAGATTACGTATTTGGATACTACAAGTCTCCACATTTTGATCTGCTATTACAATATTCTCAAGTATTTTATAACTTAGATGTTTGGCAATAAAAATTACAATTCCGCCTCCTCTTTGGTTTTCTCTGTCCTTTCGGATAACATTGAAGCCTGGAATTTCCAGATTTTTATTTGGCTTAAGCCATGTTTCTACACAGACAAGTACGCCTGTTTCGTTGGTTAATTGCAGTAGCTCATCTTTCTTTGTCATTATGCTTCTGCAGTTCCAGTGCACTATACTAATAGATCGGGTGCAGATCCTATTTGCATTGCTGTTTAGATTGTTCATTTTTTCCATCATGCAGTCCAATCAGGAGTCTGTAGCTGAAGCATTCTTATTACTATGTAACGAGTATACCGGTGGGACGACGATCTTACCCCCCACCACTCGTCCGCGCGTTTCCGAGAATCGACACGAGAGGGTTGCGTACTGAGTAACTCTCTCGCTGCCGAAAATGCGCGGACGAGGGCATAGGTCGCGGGGGCATAGGCCTATTCGGCAGAGTCAGCCACGAGCGTTACGAGCTGCCGGTTGTGCCTCTCCCAGCGATCTCTTGCATACCACAAGCTGTATCGCTGCGTATTTTTGGTTCCGCTTACCTCCACGGCTCCCAAAGGACAGCGAGTTCGCTTACCTTTGGACGCAGGTCAACATCCACCGTCAATCTTAGGGACAGACTTTGTCTGCCCCGGAGGATATCCTACAGCAGGGCTGGGCAACTTGTTCGTCGCCGTGGGCCGTACAGTCCCCACTACCAGTCAGCCGGTTCTCCCACCATCAGCAGATTAGCTGCCCCTCCATGTCCCTTCCTTTTACTCCTACGAGTGCGGTCATATATAGGTACCTTGTACGGTACGTCGATTACAATTATGAGCCTATTTTGACATAAGGTTTTGATTATAATAAGAAAAAAGAATGTGCACTTACCGATGTGAAATCTTAATGGGAACATTGTGGATTAATCATTTTGTCGACAAGGGATGGTATGTCAACTGAAATGTTGCTGGTTGCTATTCTGAGCAAAGAGCGCAGTGAATCGTCCGTTAGTGAAGACCGGTATTTCGATTTGATATTTCTCATTACAGAGAAACTGCATTCACACTTATATGTTGAGCCAAACATAGAGCAAATTTTCAAACCTAAATCTACCAGTTTAGGATATTTCTCGGCTGCTAGTAATTTAAAAAAGTGGAGTCCATATTCATTCCTACAAATGGCCAAAGGATCTGCTTGAATGTTGCACAACTCCATTTTGTATGAATTTTCTTGTTCTTCAATCTTGCATCCCTTAGCGTTGTTAAATATGATGAGATCCTTTTGTAGTGCATCAAAATCTTTGAATCTTGTTTCAAATTGTTTTTGAATTTCCACTAAAGGTGAGACAAATTGTACAAAGTTTGCGTCTGGATACTCATCACCGATTTCTTTGCATGATGGAAAATGGTACAATTCATTATTTTGCAATTCCGAAATAAAGAGCTGTAATTGATTTTGAAAAGCTTTTATATAACCAATTAAGTCAGACACTGTTTGCTGTTGTTTTTGCAAATTTATATTTAGGCAATTGAGGTGATGAGTAATATCTGTTAAGAAGGCCAGTTCACTTAAAAAATTAACGTCTTTAAATTTTTGTTCCATATTTTCGGAATTTCCTTTAACTTCCCGTTGTAAAAATTCCGGAATTGCAGACCGTAAATTGAAAAAACGCTGCAACGTTCTTCCAGCACTTAACCAACGTACGTCGCTATATAAAGGCAGGTCTCCATACGATGCATTCATTTCTTCCAAAAAATGTTGAAATTTGCGGTGGGACAGTGCCCTGTTTCCTCCTCTAATTAAATTAGTAATTTTTATTACAATTTTCATAGTTGAGCTGAGCATTAAAATCTTTCCACACAATGCTTCTTGGTGAATAATGCAGTGGAATGTGTGACAGTTAATTCCATGTTTTTTTAACAGGCCTCTAAATCCATTTACGCAGCCTACCATTGCTGCTGCTCCATCTGCAACAATGGCAGTACACTTGGCAAATCCATCGTATTTTTGCACTTCCTGGCGAACTGCGTTGAAAATATCAACTCCCTTCGTAGTTCCGTGAATTGACACAAGTGCTAATAGTTCCTCATGTATACAAAATTCATTATCTATTATCCGCACAAAAATTGATAACTGATTTATGTCACTAATACCAGTACTTTCGTCCAGACACAAGGAAAAATACCGGCACTTCTCTAACAAACATTTCAAATTATTTTCAATGTGTTCATTAATTTCACTCACACGTCGGGAAATACTTGCCCGTGATAGGGCCACGCTCTGGAAACTTTTCACTGCACTTTCGTTTCCAAATGCTTTAGCCATTTCTATGGCACATTTTTTAATGAGTTCGCCATCGGAAAAACATTTCTTGTTACGTGCAATCTGTAATGCAACAGAATATGATGCCGCAAGGCTTTGTTGTTGAGACGTAGATGCAGGAATAGAAGGTTCGATGTTTTCTTCAACTTCATGTTGCAGTTTCAACCGATTCACTGTATCTCGTCGACAATGTGCGGAATACGAGTCATATGCTTCCGCATGATATGAAGTATAATGGCGAGAAATATTGTATCTCTTCATTGCCCCAATTATTTTTTTACATAGCAAACATAAAGGTTGCCCGCCACAATCAATAACAACAAAATTCTGTCTCCCAGCTTTCTGCAAATTGACGTTTTTCATCACTAATCTTTCTTTTCGGCATTTCGAAGCAATGTCCAAGTCCGTGAATAATTGAAACAATAACAAATAACAATAGAACACAATAACAAATAACAATAGAACACAACAACAGTAACAAAGTAACAACACTAAAAATAAACTCAAAAATATCTGTGCTTGTCCGACGTAGAGCGATGCAACGAGGCGAAGTACTAACTGGCGAACTAGACGCGAATACGGAAAGGCACAGCAACATAGCAATAAAAAGAAAGAGACTGAAATAGGAATAGAAAAGGATAATAAAGTGGTTGGTTGTAAAAATTCGGCATACAGGTAAGAACCGAGTCCCGCAAACCTGGGTGCCATGTGCGGTTCCCAACGACTCGTAGCAACGAAAGAAAGATCCTTGTGAGTAAAGAGACAGAAGTAAAGAACAGAAAAAATGAAAGAGAGTAAAGAACAGATAAATTAAAGTTGGAGGCTATTTAATAATGAATTTTTTTCATGTATGCAAGATGTTCGGTAACACGTGCGAGAAAATTTAAGGGGTGATTCCAGACGTGCAAATAAGATGAAAATCAAGAATAACAAAATTATGGTTGAGACTTGGTTTTGTAATTATAAGCGTTTAAACATTCCGTTTTCCCGTTTATGGTTTTTCTATGCAGCAGTACACCTCAATCAGCAAAAAGCCAAATTACTAAAATGATAATGACGGCAAACGACCAAACACAAGCAAAGACTTGACATTATTGATCTTCTTAATTCATTTGAGACACCCCGTATTTTCTTCTATTTTTCCATGTACATTGGAAACATTAAACGCTATTTAATCAGGTGGTGTAGGAGCAGCAGCTACATGCGGCTCGCGAGCCACCAGTACAGTGTAGTGTAGGAGTTAAAAGAGTATGGTGGGGGTCGTTCTCCTGCGGCCCGGCAGAGCAGGCAAGTCGGGGAACGGGCCGCATGCGGCCCATGGGCCGCGGGTTGCCCAGCCCTGTCCTACAGTCTCCGTTTCTCCAGCGGGTTTTACCCACTGGGCGAGCGGACTCAAGACTTCCTGGTCAGGGCCATTGGTGGAGACCACAGCCAAGGCACCAGTACGACCGACACCCCCCTCTCCTTGCACCACCGTCGACACGCTCCGCCGCCGAACCTCGCGCCGCGCCCAACCTCGCCGCTCTAGTCTAAGTATTAGTTCTAAGCCTAGAATAAGCACCGTCTCGACTGTTAGCCAGCAAAGACCTGGCCGGGCCCCTCTGTACTCTAGTCAGCCAAATAAATCCGTGTTAACCAGTTTACTCTGCCTCCTTCACTCGACCACCCGTCCAGTAGTTGACCTCCACGGAGCGAGGTTACAACTATTATCCTCAGCATCCTTGCGCTGGTTGAGAATTACATACTGGGGTGCATCATAATCCATCCTCAATAGGTTTTGCACATTATTTGACGTGCTTGTGGATGGTAGGGTGTCATGTCTGATTCCTTTGTTGACTTTTAGCACCCCCGTGTTACTTTTACGATTGATGCTATTTTGTTGCTTCTTTGCTTCTTTGTTGTTATTTTGTAGTGTAGATTCCTTGCTATTTGTGTTCATGTTAGTTATCTTATTTTCCTTGTCATTAGGTTGATAACTGTCAGTTTCGTTATTTAGGGGCCATTTGGTTGCCTTGTTTGGCCGGTTGAGATTGCAGTATGTTTTGAGGCTGGTTTTGCCCCACGAACTTCCCTTCCAGTTACCTGGGTCTGTTGACGCACCAATTCTTTTTAGCTCTAGAGCGCTTTTTGAACTAGGGCTCTTCAGTGGAGGGAACTGTTCTTTGGTTAATGTGAGCACATTGTCTCCTTTTCTGTTATTAAAATCCGGGAATTCGTACTTTTTATTCCTTTTTTTAACTGCTTCCCTGGCCTGATATAGGCTTACATTATTGTATGCTAGGTACCTTTGAATTTCTTGGTTCATGAGGAATTCAGGGCACTTAAAGTTGAATGCCAAGTGGTCCCCTTTGCAGGGAGAAATACTTATTTTAATATGCAAAATACTTATTTTAACTTAGCAATATGAGGGAAGATATGATAAATTGATAGGAAAAAAAACAGTTTTTCATGTAGCAGGAAAATATGGGAAAAGTCCCTGGTTCATTTGTCAGACCTACGCCCCCCCCCCCCCCCCCCTCTCAAGAAAATCTTGGATTCGGCTCTACAACAAGATCCCAAATCCGCCCCTGCGTACGGTTAACTTAGCGATATGCAGAATGTAATACTCTGCTTTCTCCTCACTCCGCTTTACTTAATTTATTTTACTTTCTGTCATTGCTTTTTTCGGATTTCTTACCTACTTTCCGTCATAGCTATGTAATAAAGGGGTTTGACCCGTTGATATCAAATAAAATAAAATAATAATAATAATAAAAAATATTGCATAAATATTGTAGGATCGTTGTCACTGGAACATTGCACGGCGATGTGCGCGCAATATTGCAGGAATATTGTAGGATCGTTGCCACTGGAACATTGCACATCGATGTGCGCGCAATATTGCAGGAGTATTATAGGATCATTGCCACTAGGACATTGCAGTGGCAACGTGTGCGCAATATTACTGCAACATTGCAGGAAGGTTGCCACTGCAATATTGCACGGCAACGTTGCAACACCGTTGCTGCAACAAAGTGTACTGTACGGATATATATTTAACGAACATGCAAATGGTATAACGAGTAGCATCAATAACATTCCTCGCTAATGAAGAATTCTTTGCTTCTTGTGGAGCAGATTGTCAATTATTTATTAATGTGTAAAACTAATTTTAATAAATATTGTGCGACTTGTTAAAACCTTGACAGCTATAGTTTCATTTACTAAAGAATCAAAACTCAATACTAAAGATGAAAAGTTACATAAAGCTGATAATATGTGGTAGGGAGAGGAGGAGGATAAAGAAGTAATATCTATCATTGTAACTTTTTTATAGAATTTATAATTATCATTTACAAGTTGTAATTCCTTATTATTTTAGTTATTACATAACAGATTTGATAATATAAACTTATATACCAGGCCTGTCCAGGGATTTGCTCGCTCGAACAACCGCGAGTTGCTCTTCGAAGGCAAGAGTTAAAGTTGGACGGGCCTGTTATATACCATTCCACCTAAGAGTAGACCTACACCCTACCGATTTACGACCAATCTGCGCAGCTCCCACGGATCTGACACACGCAATTGGTCGTAGCACTTTCCCTGCTGGTTTCCTACCAATCGATAGTATATCCCTACGCGGAACGAGTCTACTCTTAAGTGGAATGCATATAGAAAACAGTGGAAGTTATTCTATAATCTATAACATCTGACAATGGAATATTAAAAAATATAGAACAAAAAGTGACTAATGCCAGAACTTAGAAGCCTTTTGAAAAAGGTTGTGTTGTTAACATACCAGATATGGGATTTTTTGTATATTCAAATAATTTATGTAGTATGTAGATGCATTTAATGAGCAAGTACCATTGTTATGTGATACTGTGACTATTTTCGAACGACGCTTAAGTTTTACATGAAAAATTAAGTAAACAAACAAAGACAAAGTCAGAATAATGTGATGACGACCATACATTGTTAAAAAAATTAACGAAGTGTAGATGCGCGTCTGATATTATTGCGCGTATGAAATCACGGTTCCCAGCGGTTAATGGCGTTGGAAACATTTTATGGAACGAAGAATTTAAAATAACTGCACCATAGTATGTCCTAACGCTAGTTTATTAATAAGAAAACTAATGTAGTCGCGGATATATAGTAAAAAAATTACTCAATGTGGTTTAGACGTTCACTGCTCAAGACTGATTCTACGAGAGTTTTAAAACGACTTTACAGAGTTTGAGAATGAATTATAGACAACATATAGACCAGGCCCGGCCAGCTGGTTGATACAAGATATCTTTAAAATATTTGGAAACGTCGTTTTCACGTATTACACACGTCTTATATTACAAATCAAGATATCTTAAAGATATCTTTAAGATATATTATAGATATCTCTAAGATATCTTTTTTCAGACAATTTAGACGTCTTTATCAGGTCTGAGTTAGGAAAAAAATTTGGCGGTGACGAGAATCGAACGCAGAAAAATTCAGTTTACGAAGCAACCGCTTTCACATCTACCAAACCAGAGTTGGGCAAAATGTAATCTAATTACAACTTACGATTAAACTGTAATTGTGTAGTTGATTACACATTATTTTCTGTAACCATTAATTTAGGTAGTTGATAAAATTATGGTCAACCACCTACATTAACGATAACAAAAAATAATATGTAATAAACTACACAATTACATTTTAATCGTAATTTGTAAGTTGTAATTAGATTACATTTTGCCCAACTCTGTACCAAACACACTTCGTCATCAACAGCTTGAATCTCTACGTATATTTCGAGCATTAAGTTGTTTATAAAAAATGCACATTGACGCGAAATATTGTACAGGATACCATCATTCAACCGCTAGACTCATTTCTCAAAATTTATCACACACACCGTCATATAATTGTATTAAAGAAAAATTGACAAAACAAATTGTACGATACTTGCGTTACTATGTATTTAGTAATAGTCCGTGCAAATAAATTCATCTTAAAGATGTCTGAAACAATTTTTAAGATGTCTACTTAAAAATATCTTTAACATGTCCATAAGATATGTTAAAGATATCTTTGTTACAAACAGGGACCCGGAACGAAATGTTTTTTCGTTTCATTTCGGTTCAGCTCCGATAATAATAATTTCGTTTCGGTTAATATCGTTCCTGCTGAAAAATATTTCGTTTCCATCAGCACGAAAAACAAATTTTGTTCCGAACCGGTTATTTTTATTTCATTACATCAACAATTTTTACTTCATCCATTTCTTCGGACGAACTTGAGTCCACTTGAGATTCCAGATTTTGATCAGTTTTATTTAAAATTTTAATTGTTTCGTAAGTACGTAACAAATTATTTCTGGCTTTTAGAATTAGTCGGAATTTTTATTTCGGTTATATCGTTTTCACTCCTACAACAGGGTTAAGAATTTCGTTTCGTTTCTGTTTCTGTTCCGGAAAAATATTTCGTTCTTTTCGTTTCTGTTCCGTTCCGGGTCCCTGGTTACAAATCAGGACGTTCAGATATTCAGACGTAAAACAGACGTAAAATGGACATCTTTAAGATGTCGCGTGCTGTCTGGGTTGTGGCCTCAGAGCCGCGCGAGAGCCGACCTCAGAGCCGATACCGCGGGCATATGTACAACAGATATGAGAAAACACGTATAATTAGTAATGCGCGAGCAGGCTCGTGCCCATAGACTTAAGTAACTGGCAATCTTGGCGACCCCGGGAGCCAAATTTTGTCGCCCCCTTTACATCATTTCGGGACTGCTTGCTATCAGTAAAGGACCTGAGAACTCTCACTTACGGATCGCGGCGCCACTGATCCGCTACAATGCGTCTCCGAGCTCACAAAAGAGTGGCTCCTGAAGCCACGAGCTGGTTGGACCTGATATAGATTTTGTGTGGGTGAAGCTCAGTTTGTTTAACTAAATTCGGTCATTTTATTGGTGAAGCTCGGTAGAACCCTTATCAAGGGCCTAGAATTAACAACTGCCCAACTGCAGTCAGGGAGTTGTTGCAAAATAAACGATGCGGGAAGCCGGCGTCCATCAAGAACCTCTGACCCATCATTGGGCTCAGCTGATCCTTGTTGACCCGAGCACAATGAGGTCTTTGAAAATGGGTTCACGAGCCAAGAAAACTGAGGCCTTGAAAGCTTGTTCTTGGGACAGTGAAAGTGGCACCTTAAAGAATATTTATCACAGCCAAAATATTCCATTCAAGCATGAAATATACAAGATTATGTTGATTCTGTAAGTATGTTTCTAAAGGTTATTTATGTTTCTAAAAGATATGGTACAAATAAAAACATTATCGAATTAATGATTGCACACAGTATCATAAAGATATTGAAACTTCACCAACCTCTACACAATATTTAACCCAGTGATATTATTTACAAACAGAAAATGTTCAGCTTCAATTACAATTTATGTTTTTACTCCTATAAACTCGCACGTCATTCCAGTTTTCTTAATGGCTTCTAATACTTCTACAGAAGGACATATGGATGTTACGAATACCTTCTTTCCTTCTAAATCTATTTGCACGTCATGAACACCTGCAAAGGAATTTAAATGTAAAATGAGATTGCAATGTAATGTAATGTTTTTAATTTAATCTGTCTAATATTTAGCTAGAACGAAATAATTAGAATTAAACCACACGACTTTTTTAAAATGAAATAAGACGTGAGCATGGTTATTGAATTAATGTATTTTATACATATTATACGTCTATAAAATAAACACTGGCCACGTACCTGCTGTTTTAACAAGTACATTCGTTACAGAAGTGGCACATCCATCACATGCCATTTGTACACTGAATTCGTAGACCTTAAATTTAAATTATTTAGCCAATATGTTATTATCCCCGCATATTAAAAATGTCATTACCTGCGATCCCATGTTGATAGTTGTATATACTCAACGAGTTGACGTGGCAACTTGTGACTTCAGTGTCATTCAGTGTGTGCCCGTATGGCAGTGTCAGCCAGTGTGCAACATATGCAGATGCAGTATGACAATCATAGATAATACATACTGCTTTATAGATAGGCATTTCTCCCGTTCGTAGCGGTAAATGTACAGTGCCGTATAGAACGGGGCCTCGAACTAAAAACGAGACCGGGAAATGTGCGATCCATTTGAATGTTTCGACTAGTGTTTGGGACATGATCGCGCATTTTCCATCTTTTACAATGACAAACTCAAAAGAAAATGCTAGATATTTTTGAGCTGAGTGTATGTATGTATATACAAACAGTTCGTTCGATTGTGGCCTTTTATATGCTCGACGAAGAGTGGCCTACTTCAACGTTGGGCGTTATTCGAATAAGTTTTTAATCAAATAAAATATCGAAAAATTTATTCGAATAAATCGACGAATAAAATTAAGACAATAAACGGGCAATGCGTTCTGATGCATGATAATATACATACGTTCAGTGACGTTCCTAGAGGTCAACACGAGGATGGGTAAACCATTAAAAAAAACCATCGCTACTACTATTACTACATTAGTGAATTTATCATTTCTGACAAATATAGATGTAAAGAAAATCAAATTTGAAAATTCTTCGGGTACGCCGCACCGCATGCTTTACCTGTTTTTCAATGTAAATTTTTATTTGTTACTATACGTACAGTGGTGTTCCGTTGTAAGAACGCCGCTTGGGAGACAAGGTGTCTACCGAATCGGGTAGAGAATTTCCTAGGTTATAAATTGTGTGAGACCTATTTTTGTCGCAAAACTGCTAGATAACGAGATATTCGCGAAAAACTGGTTTTTTTTTTCAACCCTCTGTAAAATTTTTAGCGGCACTCGGATCGATGGGGACTTTTGACATATTGTTTAAAACGACCAAATAAAGGCCCATACCAAAATTTAGCTTGCTGGGATTTATTCCGAAGATTGGGCAGATTTCCGTCTAATTTCACTGGACTACCAGGGTCCTTTAGGAGTTTTCGCGATTCACGAAGGACAGCAGCGGAATTTCCATGGCGAAGGAAAGTCAGTCTTCTACAGAACTCGAAATGAGAAACACCTTCCTGGCAAACTTTGTATTCACGTCAAATAAATACTTTAATTGTAAAATTTAGACGACGAACTATTGTTGAATTTCACCAGTTCTTGCACTACTGATAAGGCATTATAACGATTTTAATATTTAATCTACTAACATATTAATTAAAAAACTGTTAGAATTGTCATCCTTGTACCGTCTTTCCGTCGTCCGCTGAGCTCTTTCGAATAACGAATAAATCTGGTTTGAATAACGCTAGGGTACGTGTCCCTAATTCCTATTACTATGCTTTGACGCCGACTTGCTCACAAATGAATTAATTACTTACTTCTCTTACTTTAATTTTGCTTGGTGCAAATTTTTATTGGTTTTCTGAACTTTTCTCTTTATTAAGGCATTTTTTTCGGTGTAAAAATGTTAATTTTTTCATATTTTTTTAATTGAAATAAAAATACATGTTTTTGTCCCAATTACGGTGCCCGGAAAAGTGCACCGTCTATATCCTCCATATTTTTGCGACTTTCGGTCCCAAATTTGCAGGAAATATTCATGACATATCAAACACTGAAAATACGGATTTTTTTTATCTTTTTAGCATATCTCGGTATAAGAATTACCTCGAAAATAAAAATTACAATTTTTTTCGCCTTCATAAATAAAAACTGTTGGAGGATTTAAATTTTCAAAATTTGGAAAAAAAAGTATTTTTCCAGTTTTTCGAAAACCGTTTGACGCATGAGAAAAAGTAATAGAACATAAACGATGCTCCTTGTCTGGATCTACAATTTTGTTTGACATATTTTTTTTGTGTAATCGATAACTTTGAGGATATTATATAAAATCGACTTTGTGAGCTGTTAAATAATTATTTAAATGTTTAAGGGCCCAGGGGTACCATTTCTCGTTATCCGATTGGGCTAAAACTTTACATATATTTTATTTGTTAATTGGAACTATCCTGGGGGGCGCCGCGAAGAAAATCTTGAAAAAAAATGTCACCAAGAGTAAGTAAGAGCCACCCTAGTACATACATACATATGCAGCATGCAAAATTATTCGTTTTACATTCTAAGACATTTTGTTGAGATTTGAGTACATGACTGTACCTATAAGTATGTGTTTTTTTAAATATTAATATATGATTTTAACACGGAGAAGTTTTTTCAAATATTGTGACTTTAATCAAATCGCAACTAAAACTCCAATCATAAATTGTCAAAAAATGTCTGAATTAAAGAAAAAACATACTGTGAAATGGACAGTGTTAATCGACGTGCGTTACGAAAAGTAGCATGTTTCAATTTTCTTACGAAACGCAGCACGTTTGCCTTCGTTCTCACGAAAACTATCACGTTTCGGTTTTTGTTACGAAAACTAGCACGTTAGAGCGGTTTGCCACGAAAAGTAGCATGTTCGGGTTTACCCCGCGTTCGCAATTCCCCCACTCTCCCTTACTTAAATTATGTAGATTCAATTTTTCATGTGTTGTCTTTTGGATATCAGATGGAATTATTATTTATTAAACAATATTTTCAACAGTTGAATTCTTTTAAACTGACCACGCGCTGAAACGTGATAGTTTCTGCAGTCTGATGTATAATCCAAAACGTGCTATTCTTCGTGGCTAAACCGGACAATATGTTAGTTTTCGCCGTAAATCCCCAAATCTGCTATTTCTCGTGGCGAAACAGTATAACGTGCTAGTTTTCGCCGCCACAGTACGAAATGTGCTATTCTTCGTGGCGAAGCAGTCAAACGTGTTAGTCTTCGCGGCGGAAGACCAAACGTGCTAATATTCGTCAGAAACGATGGAACGTGCTTCTTTTCGTGGCAAACCGAAACGTGCTACTTTTCGTAACGCACGTCGTAATGTATCTCGCATTTCAATAAATCGTGTAACTTGCAATATAAATGTAATGTAATTCCGTCAGGTATATGCAGTAAGATTGTAATTAACCACAAGGCTTAACAAGTTAAGAAAAATTATGTATTCGCTATTTGACGATACAGAATTTTTAGTAATAAATTAAATTATAATACACGATTCTGCTGCTTTTGTATTGATCAATTTCAAAATAGTCTTCATTCTTCCTTGTGATCCTATGTCGTATGTTTTCGGAAATTGCATTCCTGGTGCTCTACTATATATCTTCTGCATGCATTGCTCCCACTTGACGGGCGAAATAATTTGCTTCATTATATATTTCTTCATCACTCTTAGATTGCCGTATGGTGCAGCTTTGTAATTAGAATATACATGGCATCTAGGATCATTTATTTCTATCGCGCTTAATACTTTATGAATTGCGTTCAAAGCAGGCTCCATTAGTGGTGTATGAAATGCTCCCGATACAGGCAGTCTGTTTATACTACTGATATGATGCTCGTTCTTATGATTTTGAATATACTCTAATGCTTCTGTGTTTCCTGCTAATATTTTTCTTTCCGTATGCAAATACACAGCAACTCTGAAAGGATAGTAAAGGATCAATTCATTTTCTAACAACGTTAAACAGAATTTTTCTTCTTATTCGCTAACTCTTAAAGCTTTTAGAAGATACTTTACTTGCACATCGGTTTTTCAACACCCATGTCCATTGCCCATTTCTCCGCATCGTTGCAAGCCTTAGAGATTCTTGTTTCCGGTGTACACAGAACAGAGATCATCCCCTGGGACACTTTCTCCGAAGCGTATTGCATAGCTTTCCCTCTAATACAGACTAATCTAACTCCATCTTCAAACGTTATGGCACCAGACAGAATCAGGGCAGTGATTTCACCCACGCTGTAGCCTGCTGTAGCGACACAAGTGTCGAATACTTTTGGCCTTTCTTCGCGCAACTTCTCCAATGCAGCTAATGACGTGACTACAGTAGCGGCTTGATTGAACTCGGTTCTGTCCAATTTCTCTTGCGGGCCTTTTAGACAGAGTTTTAATAAATCGTAATTAAGTATTTCATTGGCAATTTCGTAAAGCTCTTTAGCAGCAGGGAACTGCATATATTTTTTGGCCGTGCCGACTTTGATGATGCCTTGTCCGGGGAACAATAGCACAGAGGTGTTTTGAGGATCAACAGGTGGTCTTGTTCCTTCTATTTCATTGATTGGTGCATCTTTGGGATACGGTGTCGTTGACCAATTTTCATCATTGGCGTCCTTGTATACCGCGGATTCTTCAAGGAGACGTGAAACTTTTTCTGTGCTACACGACTGCTCGAAATTGTCTTTTAAAGTTTCTTTTGTATGCGCCGATTCGGGTGTATTACTTTCGTCTTTACTCTGGCCACTTGAAAATCGACAGATACTTCCTAACCGAACGGTTGGGCACAGACAAGGAAAGATTTTGCTAAATGATATTCGTTGCAACATTTTAACTACTTTGAATTAATTATTAAGATTTATTAAGTATTTACAGAGCAACGTCTCGAGAAATAAAGGTATTCACTTACGCCTAACCTATATAATCATAAATTATGTACTATTTATATACGATGGTACGGTTTTCGAGATATTACATTTAAATTGTTCGCAGAAATTATACGCAGAATTTTAATTTACGAAACACAATGCAAATGTACCGAATCTAGCTAATATAACTGCATTTAAAATATATTTTCGTATATTCGCATATGTTGATCAACATTTATTTTCTATCATTTTTTCATTAATACCCAACGTCGATGATACATAATTATACATTGATGTAATGATAACAATACTGCACGTTCTATAAGGAATCATACAACATTGATTCCAATTTTTTATTTTTTACTTCTGCTATTTGAAACGGTCAAAGCGGTTATACTGATTTAAATGATTTTTTTGTCAATTAAATCGGGAGAATGTGCGGAAATTAGTGTGCGACACTAGCGGTCGGTACGCAAACTAATAGTAATACCCAGGTATACAATTTATTGCGGTCTATCAATTTTCACAGTATCGACGAACTGTATGCAGAAAAAAATGTTGTGTACTTTACTGTAAGAAATAACTTTTAAATAAACTCTTATACTACTGGTTGTATATAAACATAGTAAAATGTATACCTGCGTCGTCCATATTTGTTACGCCACACTAGCGCCACCATTCCCGCGGTGGTGTTTTAGAGAACACAACCAAGAAGGTTTTGGAACACACTAATGTATGCGTAGCGTTGTATGCGATTAAGTCAGAAGAGGTATGATACAAAATAAAGTTTCGATTTTAGTGTGATATAAAAAACAGCAATATCATGAAGCTAGTGAGGTTGGTAATCTATTAATTGTAATAATTAGAACACTTATGTAAGATTTTATTATATTTTTGATGGTTATTGATTTTGAAAAACTAACAGTTGTACGATCTAACCTCACATTTGTCAACGTTTTATTTATTTCTTAATGTCAAATAATTTTGTTTTTAATACAATATTATGTTTTCAGATTTTTGATGAAACTCAGTCATGAGACTGTGACGATAGAATTGAAGAACGGCACACAAGTGCACGGTACTATTACCGGTATGTCAACATAACCTATATTTTATACGCTCATGTTAACGATACTTGTTGATCGAAGAATTTGCGCATTTCTTAAATAAATTCATATGTTATCTGATTTCAGGAGTGGACGTAGCAATGAACACACACTTAAAAACGGTGAAAATGACTATAAAGAATAGAGACCCTGTACAATTAGATACTTTAAGTTTACGAGGCAACAATATCAGATATTATATATTGCCAGATTCGTTACCACTTGAAACACTACTCATAGACGATACACCAAAGGCAAAAGCTAAAAAGAAGGAAGCTGCACGAGGTTTGTAAATTTATTAATTTATGAGCGTAAATTGCAAATTGCTTAATAACTTAAATGTTAATGTTTTATTTGTGTGATCAATTTACTAAAAATTCTTTTACACCTTATACTTCTGAAGTTTGAAGTAAAAACATAAATTACGTGTTTTTTTTTAAATGTAAAATGCCACATTTTATTGCTGGAGTTTCGCCAATATTCTGCACCCCTTAATTAAAATGTCCTATCTAGCATTTCGAAACATACGAGAAAACTGAAGTTTTATCATTTTCTTTGCGCCGTCCTTGTTAAACAATGCATAAATTAGACTGTTTTTGGATCTCTAGGAAGCAAGTAGGGCTTTCTAGCTTTACTTAAAAGGTAAAGGAAGTGTAGAACTTCAAATATTTCGAAATTTCTTGACTAATGGGAAAATGCTAGATAGGCCATTTTAACTAAGGATGGCAGTATTAGTTTTCAGCTTGTTAATTTCATAGTTTTAGGTGTAAATATTGTCGATTTGAAGTGATGAAGTACAGTGAAGAGGAAAAACTTGAAAGGATTTTCTTTTACAGTATGTGTAGCCAAAAGGCTATAGGGAGACGTACCTGTTGTATGGGAAAAAGAAAAAGAACAGCAGTAAGATGTGTACATGCTGAAAATTTCATCTAAATCGGTTAACGTTGCTCTGAGCTACACACGTTTAAAGATCGCAGAATAAGGGCGATTTCGGGAATTTCCGCGATTTTAGCCCTTATTCTGCGATCTTTAAACGTGTGTAGCTCAGAGCAACGTTAACCGATTTAGATGAAATTTTCAGCATGTATACATCTTACTTCAATCTACAAACGGGTTTTTTGAATTTTCATCACAGGCTCAGAAAAAAATTTGAAAAAAAATCGACCTTCACTCTTTTCATCGCTATTCCGACCAGTTGCAATTTTTTTCAAAACGACGAAACACGCCACCTCGAAAACTAATTCCGCTAGCTTCTAAAATAAAACTCAAGTCGTTTCGACCAATTTTAACAAAGTTATGCGATTTTAAAGAGTGTCAACTTACTTTCCGCCGCGACTGTACATATGTGGGCACCCATCTTCCATGGTTGACAGTGTGTGATTTCGCAATGCATACATATGCACTTATACATTAAACTTAACTTTCAGGAGCAGCGCGTGGCCGAGGACGAGGTGGACGTGGTACAAGAGGTGGCCGTGGCGGACGAGGTAGAGGAAGGGGTAGACGATAGTCGCATCTTGTGTTCTAATTAAGACAATCTAATTCAACTTTTGCACATTAAAAGAAAAGATTTGTACGTGTGTAATGTATTATTACATACCATCGACATAACTCAATAAATTGCGATTGCTTTTCTAATGCGGTGTCGAAGCTTCCTATTATTATTAATGTTTTAACGTTCTCCCACGGTTATGTTTTGGGGTCATTCATCCCTGAATTGGAATAACGAAAGTGAATGGGGTACTTGCGTTATCGCGCAAAACTTTGAACTCAAATTTCTCGAAAACGGAGGCCCATTTTGACAAACCCCTTCAGGGTTTTCTAACACTAGGTGCGCTACAATGTCCACCCAGTGTCATTCCAAAAGCGATGCCAGAGGATGTGCCTTCCCTTTATCAGCTGGTCTTGCGGAAAATATGCCCCGTGGATCGACACTGCAGTGTTGTTCCTGAGAGTTGACAGTAAAGATTTAATACGTAGAATACCTAGTAAAATGTCGATCCATCAAACTAGATAGTATGCTGCTGCAGGTATAGTGTTATTTCTGTTAAAGAAAGAAAACAGAATTTGGACAAGACACTGTAATTATATTTTGACGATTTTGTAATTCATCAATCATTGTTGTCTGATTGATTGAAGTTCTCTCTTTTAAGAAGAGCTGGCGTGGGCATGAAACATGTTGACTGATGTTATATCTGTTAGCTTGATGAGATTATTCCTGCTACGTGCTTCCTTAAAAGCTATGAAGATTTGCTAAAAATGGGGAAAGATGCTGTCAAGGGAACTGTGGGCGTGCACGTGGATTCGGAACTGAACACTATGTCCACCTGCTTGATTTCTACTCTCGGCAAAAAGATCCAGTACGTTTGGGAATAAAACCTTTCTCCCTGAGAGAATATTATCCGATGTTTACGCTTTGAGAGAATTCACTTGCCGGGACCAACTGCCCCAAACAAACTGAACCTGTTGGCATTACTCTCAGGCATGTTTACACAAACAATTTGTTGCTATAGTCTGATTTTCGAGAGTTGAGACCTCGGGCGGGGCTGGCTTATTTGCGATGTTGCCGCTTATTCAGGCTCGTTAAGGGTGTTCCTCTGGCTTGGTGTTTACCTTACTCCCTGCGTCTTGACCAATAGCTTTCGACTGCTTAGCCGTGAGTCCTTACCTATTGTTTGCTCTGTCGGGCATCTATCGCTATCCTTTTCGAGAGGGCCCAACCAACATCGTTTCTATGGTGACAGATAGGAGTCCCGAATCTTATTGGAGAATGCGGAAGGCATGCGGCGGACGACTTGAAGAATACACCCTCCTATACAGGGTGATTCTGGAGCTACGCCCGTCAAAGGATGCGGCCTGGTACCTTAGAGCATATAAACATGGAGGAAGCATGCAATAGGCGAAAATGTAGAGGGCGATAGAAAGAGAAAGATATAGTTCGAAGAACACCGCTGACGACAACAACACGCTCTCGCACGCACCAACAATATCGTTCTTTTGTCGACCCATAGTTGTCGAAACGATTTAATACCTGTGGGGTGTCCCACATGTATATCTTTCTCTTTCTATCGCCCTCTACATTTTCGCCTATTGCATGCTTCCTCCATGTTTATATGCTCTAAACCTGGTACCCCGTGGCGAGGACAACCCCCCCCCCCCCAAATTTATGGTTTTCGACCCTTAAGGAATCGATTGGTGTCGTTTTCACAAAGATCTGATGAGAAATGCGGAAATCCTGGACATTTCTCACGTTTTAATGATATTCAAACCCCTTCGAGGGTCGAAAGCCATAAAATTCGGTGAGGTACTTAGGTACGTGGCTGGTAGATGCAGGGGCTGTTTTCACCGAGCCGATGGGAGAGACGCAGGTACGCTTGAAGATAGAAAAAGACAGCCGATCTGCCGCAAAACGTGGCAACGCCGCACGCAATCCGTAGCGTACCATGGGTTCTTCCTTAAGCCACGCTCCGTCCGAGGAACCCGCCTCAGGTCTCAACTCTCGAAAATCAGACTATAGTATCCGCAAAGCAAAGTGTACATATATGGAGAGATTTTGTCATTTACATGGCATCGTATGTATTTGGTTTCGTCAACTACCTAAATGAACGATTACTGAAAATAATGTGTAATCAACAACACAATTACATTTTAATCGTAATTTTCAAGTTGTAATTAGATTACATTTTGCCCAACTCTGCTGGTAGTAGACCGCGCGTTTTGCTCATCAGTTCAAATCCCGGTGCTTTATTATTTTAATCGTTCGCATTTTTTTATAATGCACGTCTCTTTATCTGCATTTAAATGTTAAATTCTGTTACCTATATGTCTAACTATACAACATTACATTTAACTATTATTTTTTTGTTATAATCTCTACATTCATTGTGGTGATATTTGGACTAATAAGTTGTTGATTAAATTTCTTTCCGTTCGTTCTATATTATATTTTATTCAAAGAAGACATAACTTATTTCAATTATACAATTTATCCTAATATCAGATATATTTGATATAATAAAATAAATGTCATACTGTTTCAATATTATGCTTAGGTATAATGTTTCGTATTGAGGTAGATGACATTAGTCCAAGATATTCGCATGAACGCATTTCTAATCGCCATAAACTTCTTTATACAGAATGTTCACAAATTGTTTGATCAAACTGTACCTATTATATTGTTAAAAAATATCGTACAAACATAGGTCCGCAAATGATTTCTTTCCGCATTATCGCCTTTTAAAATCGCATGGTAAGGGAAAGAGTCCAGTATTTGTACAGACATTTCTCGAACATGGTACCAATAGCTACATGTATAAACATTTATAGTTAGATATCGAGTAACGATAAGGACACAATAATTGTAATAACAGTGTTTTTGTCAGCAACTTTCTGTAGAATTAATATCATAGAGGATCGTTATTCAAGCAGAACGACCTATTGAAACTAGTAGAGAAGTTCAACGTCTCTATCGTCAAATTTTTTCACATCGACGTTATCCAGTCACCGTCACATTTATATCAATTCATATGTGGGTTGTGAAGAATAGATTCTTTTTACCTGCTTACACTAATGCAGATTGAACCAGGTGTCTGCTTGCGAGGAGCTCAAGTGCTTGACATATAAAGAAATCCGTAATACACCATATACGGGGTGTCTTAAAATTCAGAGACTTCCCGGAACATGCAATATCCTGATACAAGAAGACATCGAAAAGTCCTTTACCGTTTTGGTATCGGAGGCGTCGTTCTCAAGATATTAACAGTTCAATATTAGCGGTGGAACTTCCAGGCCGCGCAGTTTGAAGCCGAAACACCTGAGTGCGGAGCAGGAATCCCTGGTACGCACACGCAGCAGCCGCGCGCCAATACAGACCCACGCAGCAGCAGAACTGACGGCGCTAGTTCAATGGGTTAGTGCCGTCGGCTTTATGCTGTTGCATACCCGTGTCAGCATAAGCCGCGCGCGCTCAGGTCTTTCGGCATTAAACTGCGCGGCCCGGAAGTTCCGCCGCTAATATTAAACTGTTAATATCTCGAGAACAAAACCTCGGATCTCAAAACGGCAAAGGACTTTTCAATGTCTTGTTGCATCGAGATATTGCATCTTCCAGGAAGTCCCTAAATTTTGGGACACCCTGTATAATACAATCGAGAAAACAGCACGAATTTTTGAACGTGTTCATACATGCAAGGACAACTTACCCAAACACTTCCTTTACATTACTCTACAAGCAACTGTAAAGTTCGGAAAGGCAACATTTCCGATTTTCTTTGTTTGTACATCTTTTTATGAATATGATTAGTAAACCACGCTGGTAAAGTTTGGCTAAACAATTTAGGTACACGCTGCAGATATTCTTAGTACTAATGTAATTGAAAAACCGTACAATTTACTTCATCGATAGAATTATTCGTTTTCTTACTTATTGTAAATTTTCAACTGCAACATTATTTATTTAAAAAATAACTATGTCACAACTCAACCTGTTGTTTATTTATATCATCACAATTGTTCTTTTCGAGAACATCGAAAACATAATTTGTGTTTATTAATAACAGAATAAAAGTTAAGACTCATATATTACGATGGAATCGTATTTCTAACATTTTAATTATTATATTGTTTTATTTGATAGAAAGATGCAAAGACAATATATCGTACTTGTAACCTATTATTTCATAAATACGATTTTTAAGTATTAAATGTATGTCGAATAGTTTAGTGAGCCGCGGCATTCGATGCCCCTCAATTTATGAAATTTTGATGATTTTGATATAAGCTTACGAACTTCCTTAAGGGAACTTCCAATGAAAATTTTAATTATCGCACAAACATTTCAGGTATGAAAATACACACGCTCTCTCACACATACAATATAATTATAGGTTTCCTTGTTTTTAATTACTTCAATAACGACAATATTGAATCAAAATTACAGTTATTAGTAAAAATATTTATCTCGTTTCAGTGATACAAAAATTTTAAAAACATGTATTTTGACGGGATTCGTTTTAAAATTCTGTTAATCTCAGCACGAATTGTACATTCTTCATAAATTATAATGACAACCTAAGAAAAGATGAGTAATACCTACTAAAAGAAAACAAATTTGTGTTATTTCTTTGGGAACAGAACGTTACCTTTTCCAGTGTTAACAGATAAGATTGTACGTACTTTTGTATAGTTGCAGATATGAAATGTAGTTCCTACAGTCAATCTCCCATGTGATTCTATTCTTTACGTGTACATATTAAAATATAAAAAAAACGTTAAAACAATATTTTTGAGTTATTAATACTATTATTAGTAGAGTATGTGCTGTACAGTATGCGATATTCACATATGCAAGTTACCGAAACCTATCAAGAAAATCCTATTAAATAATGTATTGAATTTATAGTACACGCGTACATCATAGAAGTTTGCAAGTAACAAGCAATTTTCTTCCATTATAAAACTTTGTATATTATTGGTGACGCGTGGAAGAAAAGTGCTCGAACCTCTTATCATAAACAACTGTGTATATACAGCTAAATGTGAAGCAGTATTTATAAATAACTTAAAGTAAGTAGAGCTTACAGCAGGATTTTCAAAATCGTCTTGCTTTCTACCGATTTATATATTATTTAAATTGTATCTGGTATAATAGCAATTTAAAATGTTATATTGATTGTTTTTAAATAAAAAATAGAAAACTCTCGTGTTAAATTAATGTAACAATATTGATTCACTATTTGCGGAAAATAATTGTCTTAAATCGTATTTTTTGCATGTCCAAGTAAAAGGATAACAATATTATAAATTTCACCGTGAACGTAACAAATACTATGAATTACAAAAAAGATTTTATGTACAACGTAACCCCGCGTGTTTCAATTTGCCAAGGCGAAACAAAGTTATGCACCAAGATTCATAACATTATTTAATGATAATTCGATGAAAGAAATTTCTATGAGAATGCACGCATTAATGGTAATTAGAAAATTACATGTTTTGACGTTTAGCAATTTATATACATTATATACCTATTCAGACGTTGTGATTCTCGTTGTGAGTGCTGTTATTAAAATGCAGTTTAATAATGCTTGTACATTAATACGGTCCAGATTTTGGCGTTCCATTTTATGCATATTAATATGTGAAATAATATTGCGAAATCAGCGCATTTTTCTTTTTTACCTTATATGTACATATACACACACAAGCACACGTATATAAAAGGTATATACAAGATAAAGAAAAGGGGCAGAGAAACGGGAAATAGGAATGCAGCGCCAAAGCGAGAGAGAGTCGATAATGAATTATTTGATATTCAATTTCAAGCAACCTACGAAGAGTTTAGTATCTCAGTGACATGAATGGCGACTTTCGTTATGAATTGGCTGTATGAATTAAATCAATAGAATTACTTGTCACATATGGGATCGGGAACCAGTTGTCCACAAAGCGAACGGCTTTGTATACAAAAGTTAATAATTTTCAAATCTGTACTGAATAAAATAATATTGCTCGACAGAAAATGCAAGCCTAGTTTATGTTCATTAGTACGAAGAGTTAATGTTAACGATAATAGTATTATAAACGTTAATTTATGTAACAAAGTACTGCTAACAGTTATCCTTTGTTTCTTAATTACTTTAATTAATTCAAGCGTAATTATAAGGCGAAGTTACAGAAGTGAGATTACTGAGTTCAACAAAAAATTTTCTAGTGGATCTAGAATGGAAAAGAGCTGACACATTATCGAATGTTTGTGCGAATGCGCATTACTTCCAGGCGTACTTACTTAATGGAAAAATATAATTCATTAAAAGATTACAATCTTCTATTATAATTTTATAATAAGACCATTAACTTCCAATTCGAGAAAATGCCATAGGAATTCGCTCACTCATTTATTGTTAATTATCTGTTCTAATTTTCATCAGTATAGTAAAATATTTCAAATTTGCTACAAAAATCATTTGTAAAAGTTGTCTTTTTTTTGCTAATGTCAATCGACTATGTTTTCTAAAATAAAAAAATTGTACTCGTAAACATATGAAATCCTTCTATAGGAAATGTTTATACATTTTACATTTTTACGGCATCCTTTTAATTGTCAACTTTCTTCACGGGATAACAACAGAACGTAATTTCTGTAATTTATTATAATATAAATTATGCATCCGTTATATTTTGTTTCGCACCCCCTCTGATGCGTGTTCTAGTAAACTAATGCTATTAATGCGTAGCAATGTTTACAAACCTATTATCATAATGAGAAATCACAGTAATCGTTAAAATACTGGTATGTAAAAAAACAAATTGTAATTAAAGGATATGTCACGCCTTGTAAAATTCCGAGTGCGGAAATGATATATTAGGCTCGAATTCATAATTCTATATATCAATTCGTATTATGGGTATTCACCCGTTAATTATAAGCGATCAAGATACGCCATCATTTTGCCAACATTGAAATTTGAAATTTAAATGAATTTGATGTAGATTCGTTAAAGAAATTTGTTTGAAAACGGTGACCCTACTATTGTAACTTCTCCTTATTAGATTCAAATTCTTGGTATTTCTGTTTTCTCTTTTTAGTTCCCGATCATTGTTCAAAGTATTTAATTTTTAATTTACGATGAATTATTAATAACGTGTGAACGTATCGCGTCTTTCTCGCACTTTTATATGCGCATATAAGAATGCACGTTTCCAGCAAACAATATTGGTGTATTAGAAGTCATCAATGCCGCCATCAGGAACACCGGAACGAACTTTATCCAATACTTTGTTGACAAATTCGGTCGAATGATTTGCTATTCGTACTTCTGTAACAAAAAATACCCCAAACAATATAATACATGTTTATGAATTTTTTACAAAAACAAAATAAATTTGATGATATTGTCCAATAATTGTGTTCTGCAGTACATCATGGATAACGGAACTTGGTCACCTTAATTATTTCCGTTACACCGGACAAATTCAATTTTTTTTTAAATAACTTCGTCTAGAGATGCCTATATACATATAGTATATTTGTCAAGGTCATCTTCAATTTTTTAAATGGAGCCCTATAATTTTTTCCGTATATCTTTTAACGGACAAAGAGATAAATTTGACAAGCACCGCGACATACTTATATTATTATTAAAACTGAAGATATAGTAAAAAATGTATTTTGGAGGGAACATATTTAGAGGCTTATGTACCTCTTAATCAGCACACGGCGTCTTACAACTAAAGGCGCCCATTTTACGTCTGTTTCTGGTCTGAACATCTTACGACCTCAGTAGGACGTTTTTAAGACGTCTTATGGACTTTCTTGTGAATATGAACATCTTTAAGACGTCTTACGGACGTCTTTAGGACTTTACCTGACGTCTATAAGACATCTTGAAATTCTGAGATGGACGTCGTTAACCCTTTAACGACCAGACACAAAAGAGTTGCCGGGAAAGTTTTCCAAAATTATTTACAATCGATTTTTAGTAATTGTACATAAAAGGGTACACCTCAACGATTTCGATGACCATGAAATATGTTGTCGGGGGCATGATCCTGAAAAACTTTTTCCTATACATACATGTTACCGCCGCCGCTCGGTTTTAGTTTCCTAGATGTGCGCAAAAATCTTTAGTCAAACTTATGTTACAAGTAAACTTCATTCTGGGGAAGAAAAAAATGCGTAAAATAATAACCAACGATTGGTTTGAACTAGGTAGCTCTTGTAATATAAAGAAACCCCCCGTGCTTCCGCTCACCAAGTTACCAATACTCTAATAGAGTACTCCAGTATATGTATGTCACGACGCGAGCAAGCACACTAGGGTGGTCCTTAATTTTCAACTTCCGATTTTTTGGTCTTACCCTCTTAAAATATGATAGTTGGTGAAAAAATGATATGTGCAAAATTTCAGCGAGATCGGACAACGGGAACCCCTGCCGCAATTGAGTTGAAGTTTTGAAATAATAGTGATTTCTCGTCAATTTCGGACATAATTGTGTTCGGCTATTTTGGAAGTATCAGTGCATATTTTTTAATAAAAGTACAGTTTATTAGATGTATAATAATAATATGTATGTATTACTTCGAAAAATATTGACGAAATTTTTTAGTTTTATCTTTTAAAATTAGTATACAATGCAGCGTATAGGCCAGAATAGGCAATCGGGGGTCTTAACTACACTATTCAACACGTATTTGGATCTGGTATATGCACTCCGAGATCCTAGTGGAGTTTTTCGTCCCAAACACGAATCCGTAAATAGAATTGCTCTATCACCCTCAGTTTTTAAAAAACATGAGTTTTTGTAAAAAGCGCACGATTTTGGGCAAGAATGAGGTATTACGTGAAAACCAAGAATTCTAGAAAGTTCAATTTAGTCTGAAAAGATAGAGGAGAGTTTTCTGAATATATCGGTGTATACAGTTATTAAATTTGATGGTTTTATATGATTGTAAACGGCCGTCAAAGTTTAAAAAAGTGCCGATGTGCATGATTTCTACGCAATACTTTTGCATTTTTACGAAAAGTTGTTTATCTAGCACGAATTCGCTACACAGTATCGGATTCTGTAGAAATTTCTGAAGAAGAAACCATCTACGAAAAATGTCGGAACGGTTTTTAACTCGGACTGCTTGAGAAAATATCCAGCGGGAACGCGTGCACGGTGTTTTGCCGCCTGGCGGCTGTGGCTTAGGGTGTTCCTTAATTTTCAACTTCCGATTTTTTTTGGTCTTATCCTCTTAAAATATGATAGTTGGTGAAAAAATGATATGTGCAAAATTTCAGCGAGATCGGACAACGGGAACCCTTGCCGCATTTAAGACGAAGTTGTAAAATTACAGTAATTTTACATCAATATCAGATATGATTGTATTTCATTATTTTAAAAATGTGTGTCTATTTTTTTAAATAAAAATACAGTTTCTTAGATATATACCAGGAGTATTTGTATATTGCTTCCTATAATATATTTCTATACTTCCTATGTATCGCAGTATCTAAACCATACTGTTACCTGTGTCGGCTACCTGAGGCACGAAACGCATTCTTGTGATATAAAGAGGCGTATGATCCAAAATTTGGATTCTAATCAAACGGAGATTTCAAGTAAAAAGATTGTTTTAAAAGATGTCAAAAACTATATTAATATTGGCATAGAAAAATTCATCTCGTCACAAAGTCGCAATTTTTTTCTAGATTTCATATAAGTACCGAATTTTTACAAAAAGACCCTTCAGTTTGGGAAATCGATGAAACATATAAAAATGCGTTAGAAATAATAAAGAATTTAAAAGTTGTTAACGACAGTGCAGAACGAGGCGTAAAGCTAATCACCGAATATAATAGCTTACTAACGAAAGATGAAAATAATAAGCAGTTCATTTTACAAGTATTAGAAGATTATCGGCGATGTTATCCAGATGCGAGTAAATCAACCTTAATGAAAGGCGTGTATTGACAAATATGTAATATTTTATAAGATATTACACTTAATTTTATAATATGTAGTTAGAAGTTAACTTTGGATAATATTATGTACATGTAAGACATTATATTTTCATTAAAAAATATTCAGTACTACCTCTAAAACGGCGGAACACATTTATATTGAAATTAACGAAAATAATAGAAATTTTAAAATTTCGTCTTAAATGCGGCACGGGTTCCCGCTGTCCGATCTCGCTGAAATTTTGTACATATCATTTTCTTACCAACTATCATATTTTAAGAGGGTGAGACAAAAAAAATGAAAAAAAAATTTTGACCCCTATAGCTAAGGACCACCCTAAAGCACACACAAATTGGTCGTTGGGTGGGGTCAGATCGGTTTAGCGGCCTTCCAGCCGCCAACTTTTAGGAAGTTTAAGCCCCCTTACGCACTGTCGACAAGTTGCCGACGACTACGAGATACACGGAAATCTATGAATTCTTATGCACTTGGTCGCGGCGAACAACAAAGGTTACTAGTCTCTTGTCGACTGGTCGATAGTGCGTAACGGGCCTAACCTCTTTGCGGACCTATTTCCGGGCAGAATGCGGTGCCCAAATGGATCTGGAGACGCGGTAGCGCCTCCACGCCAAGTACAAAAAAGACACCCTGTATACACGAAAGACACCCTGTATAAAACACCCTGTATAAATGTCGATCGACTGCCCCTGCCGTTTATCCATGTTCCGAGACCCTGCATATATATGTCGACTGTCGCTACCGCTATCCTTTACTCGTCGCCAGGCTATTCTGAAACTTATTTCATTAATATTTCATCACCCATGCAATATTTTTTAAATTTAAAGGCATTTTTCTTATGTAAACCGCATATAAGCTTTCGAATAAGACCAATTCCGAAAAAATCGGTCCACGCATGCTAGAGATATCGTAATATCGTCTCATGAAATTGTCAGAAATGGTAAGAGAAAATTTTTCTTCTTCAGTCGAAAATTCGCCAACCAAATACGTATACTACGCGTTACACACACACACACACACCTATCAGTTTCGCACACATGTTTCGTTCGTCGACTCTCGGGATCATTCCGCAGAGTATATATCCTTATATACCCTTATACTCTTATGTACCTACCCTTATACCCTTACACCCTTATATACCGTTATACCCTTATACCCTTATACTCATATATATTCCCTTATACTCTTATATATACACCCTTCTATACCTTTATTATTATAACTTTACACCCTTATATACCCTTATACCCTTACACCCTACTCTTATATAATCCTACACCCTTATATACTCTTATACTCTTATATACCCTTATACCCTTACACCCTTATATACCGTTTTACCTTTATACTCTTATATACCCTTATATCCTTACATCCTTATGCCCTTACACCCTTATATACCCGTATACCTTTATATACCCTTATATACCGTTACACCTTTTACCATTTACCCTTATACCCTTGCACCCTTTACCCTTGCACCCTTTACCCTTGCACCCTTTACCCTTGCACCCTTTACCCTTGCACCCTTCACCCTTGCACCCTTCACCCTTGCACCCTTCACCCTTGCACCCTTCACCCTTGCACCCTTCACCCTTGCACCCTTCACCCTTGCACCCTTCACCCTTGCACCCTTCACCCTTGCACCCTTGCACCCTTCACCCTTCACCCTTGCACCCTTCACCCTTGCACCCTTCACCCTTGCACCCTTCACCCTTGCACCCTTCACCCTTCACCCTTGCACCCTTCACCCTTGCACCCTTCACCCTTGCACCCTTCACCCTTGCACCCTTCACCCTTGCACCCTTCACCCTTGCACCCTTCACCCTTGCACCCTTCACCCTTGCACCCTTCACCCTTGCACCCTTCACCCTTGCACCCTTCACCCTTGCACCCTTTACCCTTGCACCCTTTACCCTTGCACCCTTTACCCTTGCACCCTTTACCCTTGCACCCTTTACCCTTGCACCCTTTACCCTTGCACCCTTTACCCTTGCACCCTTTACCCTTGCACCCTTTACCCTTGCACCCTTTACCCTTGCACCCTTTACCCTTGCACCCTTTACCCTTGCACCCTTTACCCTTGCACCCTTTACCCTTGCACCCTTTACCCTTGCACCCTTTACCCTTGCACCCTTTACCCTTGCACCCTTTACCCTTGCACCCTTTACCCTTGCACCCTTTACCCTTGCACCCTTTACCCTTGCACCCTTTACCCTTGCACCCTTTACCCTTGCACCCTTTACCCTTGCACCCTTTACCCTTGCACCCTTTACCCTTGCACCCTTTACCCTTGCACCCTTTACCCTTGCACCCTTTACCCTTGCACCCTTTACCCTTGCACCCTTTACCCTTGCACCCTTTACCCTTGCACCCTTTACCCTTGCACCCTTTACCCTTGCACCCTTTACCCTTGCACCCTTTACCCTTGCACCCTTTACCCTGCACATTTTTTTATTTGTATATATAGCCATTATGAGTAATGGAATTTTAGCTGTGCATATGTAGTTGTGTCATCTAAAGCGCAGTTGGAAAGCATCTTTATGTACTGGCAGCTCATTTTGATTTCACATCTTTTTTTAATTTTGTAATTATTATTATCTTCTATGTATTGTGATTTACTTGATTTGATGTACTTGGCGTAATTTTTTTACTTTTTTGAAGTTTTTGAGGGGATCTCACTTCTTTTTTCAAAGATTAATTGTACTATTATTTGCAAATTCATATTCATACACACGTGTTAATTGTTTTTTTATCCTGAATGCATGGAAAATCTTCCAGACGATTAGATCGAAACATTTGGATTCAAATGTTGACGCATTAACGCATGATTGTACGTTACTTTGTCTGGTAATTTATTGAACTGATGATGAATAATAACGAAACAGCAAATGCACTCGCAACAACTCCGCAATCCCGACTGTTAGGTTGAGCTTGTAGGGGAAGGTGGGACAAGATGGGGTAGTTAAGGTTTGATGATGAATAAAACACAGGTTTTCATAATCAACTAATCAATTGTTTTGTTTGAATCATTCTTTGGTAATAAGTCTTTCAGTTTAACTATGCATCAACCTAATCTCTACAGGTTTTAATACAAAATTTCAGAAAAAGTCCTTTCTCCCGATTGTTAGATTGAGTTTGTACATGTGGACATTTAATAAATTCTTCGTCGATTTTTCCGCCATGTTTGGTGAAAAAAGGGTATAACTTCTTAAGGTAAATTTTATTGCACCAAAAAGGGTGTAAGGGTAAAGGGTGTAAGGGTAAAGGGTAAAGGGTAAAGGGTGTAAGGGTAAAGGGTGCAAGGGTAAAGGGTGCAAGGGTAAAGGGTGCAAGGGTGAAGGGTGCAATGGTGAAGGGTGCAATGGTGAAGGGTGCAAGGGTGAAGGGTGCAAGGGTGAAGGGTGCAAGGGTGAAGGGTGCAAGGGTAAAGGGTGCAAGGGTAAAGGGTGCAAGGGTAAAGGGTAAAGGGTGCAAGGGTAAAGGGTGCAAGGGTAAAGGGTGCAAGGGTAAAGGGTGCAAGGGTAAAGGGTGCAAGGGTAAAGGGTGCAAGGGTAAAGGGTGCAAGGGTAAAGGGTGCAAGGGTAAAGGGTAAAGGGTGCAAGGGTAAAGGGTGCAAGGGTAAAGGGTGCAAGGGTAAAGGGTGCAAGGGTAAAGGGTGCAAGGGTAAAGGGTGCAAGGGTAAAGGGTGCAAGGGTAAAGGGTGCAAGGGTAAAGGGTGCAAGGGTAAAGGGTGCAAGGGTAAAGGGTGCAAGGGTAAAGGGTGCAAGGGTAAAGGGTGCAAGGGTAAAGGGTGTAAGGGTAAAGGGTGTAAGGGTAAAGGGTGTAAGGGTAAAGGGTGTAAGGGTAAAGGGTGTAAGGGTAAAGGGTGTAAGGGTAAAGGGTGTAAGGGTAAAGGGTGTAAGGGTAAAGGGTGTAAGGGTAAAGGGTGTAAGGGTAAAGGGTGTAAGGGTAAAGGGTGTAAGGGTAAAGGGTGTAAGGGTAAAGGGTGTAAGGGTAAAGGGTGTAAGGGTAAAGGGTGTAAGGGTAAAGGGTGTAAGGGTAAAGGGTGTAAGGGTAAAGGGTGTAAGGGTAAAGGGTGTAAGGGTAAAGGGTGTAAGGGTAAAGGGTGTAAGGGTAAAGGGTGTAAGGGTAAAGGGTGTAAGGGTAAAGGGTGTAAGGGTAAAGGGTGTAAGGGTAAAGGGTGTAAGGGTAAAGGGTGTAAGGGTAAAGGGTGTAAGGGTAAAGGGTGTAAGGGTAAAGGGTGTAAGGGTAAAGGGTGTAAGGGTAAAGGGTGTAAGGGTAAAGGGTGTAAGGGTAAAGGGTGTAAGGGTAAAGGGTGTAAGGGTAAAGGGTGTAAGGGTAAAGGGTGCAATGGTGAAGGGTGCAAGGGTAAAGGGGGCAAGGGTAAAGGGTGCAAGGGTAAAGGGTGCAATGGTGAAGGGTGCAAGAGTGAAGGGTGCAAGGGTAAAGGGTGCAAGGGTAAAGGGTGCAAGGGTAAAGGGTGCAAGGGTAAAGAGTATAAGGGTGAAGGGTAAAAGGTGTAACGGTATATAAGGGTATATAAAGGTATACGGGTATATAAGGGTGTAAGGGCATAAGGATGTAAGGATATAAGGGTATATAAGAGTATAAAGGTAAAACGGTATATAAGGGTGTAAGGGCATAAGGATGTAAGGATATAAGGGTATATAAGAGTATAAAGGTAAAACGGTATATAAGGGTGTAAGGGTGTAAGGGTGTAAGGGTATAAGGGTATATAAGAGTATAAGAGTATATAAGGGTGTAGGATTATATAAGAGTAGGGTGTAAGGGTATAAGGGTATATAAGGGTGTAAAGTTATAATAATAAAGGTATAGATGGGTGTATATATAAGAGTATAAGGGTGTAAGGGAATATATATGAGTATAAGGGTATAACGGTATATAAGGGTGTAAGGGTATAAGGGTAGGTACATAAGAGTATGAGGGTATATAAGGATATATACTCTGCGGAATGATCCCGAGAGTCGACTAACGAAACATGTGTGCGAAACTGATAGGTGTGTGTGTGTGTGTGTGTAACGCGTAGTATACGTATTTGGTTGACGAATTTTCGACTGAAGAAGAAAAATTTTCTCTTACCATTTCTGACAATTTCATGAGACGATATTACGATATCTCTAGCATGCGTGGACCGATTTTTTCGGAATGGGTCTTATTCGAAAGCTTATATGCGGTTTACATAAGAAAAATGCCTTTAAATTTAAAAAATATTGCATGGGTGATGAAATATTAATGAAATAAGTTTCAAAATAGCCTGGCGACGAGTAAAGGATAGCGGTAGCGACAGTCGACATATATATGCAGGGTCTCGGAATATGGATAAACGGCAGGGGCAGTCGATCGACATTTATACAGGGTGTTTTATACAGGGTGTCTTTCATGTATACAGGGTGTCTTTCTTGTATACAAGGTGTCTTTCTTGTACTTGGCGTCGAGACGCTACCGCGTCTCCAGATATGCAAATTTTCGTATTCAATACTGGATGACTCAAGTCGACGTCGGCCGAGGGTCAGTCCATGCCCTAGGGGGGTGATTTTACAGGCCGAAATAAATTTTTTTTTTAATATATATATAAAGATTTATTTTCAGCCTCAACGGCCTTGAAAAGGAACTTGGTTTTACAATTTTCCATTCATTCATCCACTCTGACATTCCGATAAAAGTCGAGTCAGATAAAAGTTTCGTCAGCTCCGGGCGGGTATGGGCGGATAGAAATCGACGCTGACCCGCTTACCCGCCGGCGGGTCCGGGCGGGTCGGGTGAATCGAAAGACGGACGGGTAACGGACGGGTAAACCCGCGATATATCCGCCCGTTGCAGAACTCTGATTTACAGTCCCCTCTAAAACCCTTTCTATACTATATTCTAGTCTCTCTGTTTCCGTGCAGTCTTCAATTAGATGCTTCAAACTCCCCGGTCCTCTCTCGCACAGTCCACATCTTCTCTCTTCTTCCTTCATCCAATACGTGTTATTCGCGTCGAGGTTCCCACACCTCGCCCTGGCTATCAATTTCTGACTATTCCCTTCCCCTCTCTTACTTAAATACTCCGGCATACTTATACATCTAATTGACTTATAATACTTATTGTACCTGGACTCGTTAATACTATTAACTTGCACTTGTGCCTGTACTTCCCTATCCCTCTCTTCGAGTATTGCATGCATTTCCCTACCCTCCTGTTCTAATTGTGTAATCCCTTCTTGGCTATAACCATTCCTCTTCAGGTACCCAATCCTTTCCGACACACTTTTGGTCCTCACTCTCCCCTCTCTTTTTTCCTTTATGCATTCGTTTACCCACTTCCGACCTTCCGCGTTTAAGCCTCCCTCCTCGAATTTCCTTGCTCTTCCCAGCCTTTATTCTTATTTTGTCTCGCTTAGTTTCTTCCAAAACGATATACCCTGGTGTGCTTCTTTCCAGACCCAGACACCATCTGATATAATTCATTTGTACCCTTTCTATATCTTCTCTCTCCCTTCACCCGAAGATCTCCGCTCCATATAGAACACTTCCTAACACCAAATGATCAAACAAGTACATCCTGGTTCTGAAATCGTCTTTAAATAATCTTTCTCCTATGCCCCAAACCTCTCTCACCAATATGTTTGCTTTCCTTACCCTTTCTTTTACGTGCTCCTTTACATCCCCATTCCTTTGGAACTTGAAACCCAAATATGTAAACTCCTTCACTTTCTGTATTTCTTCTTTTGCCCATTTCCATTGCTTTTGGATCCTTTTTTCTCTTCCTTTACCAAATACCATCATTTTGGACTTTTCCACATTCAGTTTTAATTTCCTCTTCTCTAAAAATCTTCTCAATCTTCTCAATCTTCTCATCATGTCCTCCATGTCTTCCCTGTTTTCTGCCAATAGTACCAAATCGTCTGCATACGCTAACGACCATAACTTTTCATTTCCTATTTTTATTCCTCCCAATTTTCCTCTAGACATTTCTTCTTCCAGTTCATTAATATAGATTGAGAAGAGCGTAGGGCTCAGAGTGCATCCCTGCTTAACTCCTATCTTTGTCCAAAACTCTCCTGTAACCTCATTTCCTACTCTTACGACATTCTTCACTTCCTCGTAGGTCTCTTCAATTCTTTCTATTAAATTAGGTCTGATACCGCTCTTTCTCATCATCTCCCATAAACCTCCCTATCTACACTATCAAAAGCCGTACTTAGATCTACAAAGAATGCATATACTTTACCTCCTTTCTTAACTAATTCTCTCTCTACTACGTGCTGTAGTACATAGATATTGTCCATCGTACTTCGCTGTTTTCTGAAACCGGCTTGCGATTCGCTCAGGATATTCTTCTCCTCCAAATCTGCTTTCAGCCTCTCATTTAAGATTGCGGTATAAATCTTATATGCTGTACATAACAGACTCACTCCTCTGTAGTTACTTACTACATTTTCATCTCCCTTTTTGTATATCGGCACTACCACGCATTTCTTCCACTGTTCCGGCATAACTTTCTTCTTCCACACCTCTTTTATCATATCCTTCAACCTTTCCTCGTGTTGTCTGTGCTATAGATCCAAGCCTCACTCGGTATTCCATCCACTCCAGCTGCCTTTTTCCTCTTCAGTTTCCTTATTTGCTCCTCTATTTCTGCTTCTTCTAATTCGTCCTCTTCATTTTCTTCCTCACTCTTCCCCCGTGCCCCCTGCCTTATCCCCTCTGGTCTCTTACTCTCTCCGTCTAGTTTTTCTAAAAAATATCTATACCATTCTTCTACCTTTATTTCTGCTCCTCTTACCCTCCCTTTCCTTCTTTCCCTATTTATGTATGCCCATTTTTGCATTTCTGTCTTTATCATTTTAATTTCTTCTAAGATCCTTTCTCTCCTTTCCTTGAGCTTCCTTGCTATTAAATCTTTTAGTTCTTTTTTCGCCTTTATGACTTCATCCCTATCTCCCTTGCCTCTCTTCCACTTTTTTAACACTCTCTTGCATTTTCTTTTCTGTCCTTTACACTCCCCATCCCACCATGCTGTTCGCCCGATCCCCTCTGTTTTCCCTCTCATTTTCTTCCTACTCATGCTGCTAATGACTTCTTGCTTCAATTCCTCCCATCCCTTCTCTAATCCATCCTCTCGGTATACGCATTTCTTTAATTTTCGCCTGTACTCTTCTATAGCTTCCGAATCCCATATAATAATTTCCCTTTCCGTCTGTAGTGCTTCCTCCTCCCTATAAAGTTTCTCTGTTACTTCCACTTTCAAAGGTGCGTGGTCTGATTCAGTTCTCTCTTCTACTTTGAACTTCTTTATTTCCTTCCACCCTTCCGTGTTTACCAATACATAATCTATTATTGAGACACCCTGCTTTCCTATAAAAGTGTATTCTCCTCCTTTGTCCCCCTCCATGTTTCCGTTCAATATGTGCAAACTCCTGCCCCCCGCAAACTGTATTAGTCTTTCTCCTTCCTTATTAAATACCTTGTCTTTTGATTTTCTCTCCCTTATTACGCCTGCCCCCTCCTCTTCTGCTCCAATACCACCTTTTCCTGCCATCCTCGCATTCATGTCTCCACCAATCATTATCAACCCACTACCTTCCTCCTCTATTTCGCTATCTAAATCTTTTATTAATTTTTCTATTCCATCTTTGGCGTAAACTGTCCACACCTTCCACACCTTCTTCCCTAACTTTACTCTCCTTTGTACCGCTCTCTCTGTTTCTGCTTCTTCTCCCTGCACCTCACATCCTTTCCTCACTCCCGTTATTATCCCTCCACTTGCTCTTCCTCTCTTCTTCATTTTTTTTTTCCGGTACACACCTCCATTTAAACTGAGCGGGCATCCTACTTTAAATATTTTCCCAAGTCTTCTCCTCTACCCATGTCTCCACTAGCCTTATAAAATCAAAACCCTGCACATACGTCCATACCTCTTTGTCTTTCCCTGTTATCCCCGCAATGTTCCAGAAGAGCACTTTTCCTCCTCCTTCCCCTCCCCCCTTCTTTCCACCCTGAGGCTTTCCTAAAAATCCTGCTGCACATCCATCCTTTTAATTATTTGCCAGTTTATCCATTTTCCTTCCACCATTACCTTGTGGAATCCAATTTTCACCATTTTCCCATTGCTCCTCTCTGTCATTGCCCACTGTACTACCTCTTTTTGTATTTCCCTTTCTTTCCTAGATAAGTCGTGGTCAATGTATATCTTCTTATTTCCTAATTTCCTTTTATTTTTCATTACCTCCTCCTTATCCCCTTCCGTCTTCAGTCTCGCTAAGATTACCCTCTTATTTCCCTTTCCTATTACCTTAACCCACTCTGTCTCGCTTTTGACCCCCAGTTCTTTCTCTAAAAACCCTTCTATCTCTTCTTTGGCTTTTTCTTCTTGTATTTGCACTCCTCTAATGATTATGTTTCTTCTCCTCTCCTTCTTTTCGCTTTCCTCTATCATTCTCTCTAATCTACTTATTTTGTTTCCTACCACTGTCTCTGACCAGAACCTTACTCTTTTTTCAATCTCTTCTTCCCTGCTTTGTATCCTCCCCTCCGTTCTATTCCCTTCTATCCTTACCTCGTTTTCAAATTCCCCTCCTGTTTCTGAGGACTGGATCTTATCTACCTTATTTTCAAGCCTCGTGACCCTCTCTAGTAACCCCTTTCTTTCCTCCTCCCATCTTTGCTCCCTCGCTTTCCATTCTTGTGTTAATTCTTCTCTTGTCTGCTGTATTTCTTTCTTCATCTCCTTTATTTCTTTCATCATTTCTTTCATACAATCCATCATTCCGTTTTCTTTCTGTTCTTTCTCACACCTTTGGTCCTCTTCCGTCTCTTTATCTTGCTCTCCTTTTCTTATTAGAAAATCCTCCATCCCTAGCGTCCCATCTGCCTTCCTCTTTAATTTTTCACTTCTCAACGTTTTTCCTGTTTTTATGCCTTGATTTTCTATCTTACCTGCTTCAGCCGTCCCTTCCTGATTTGTCTTATACATTTCCTCTTCCCTTAACCTCTTCTATGCCTGCCGCGGTTATATCCTAACCTCAAAACTTTTCTACAAGCCTTTTCACTCTTTTTCGTCGTTCCGTCCTGTTTTCTTCCTCTCTCCCCCCTTTCCGCCCTCCTTCTATTCCCTACTTCCACCTAATTTTTATATAATACGCTCCTAAAACCAAACTTTTTCGCAAATTATTCACACACCACGCTTCGTCCGCCGCTCACTCTCACACCGCATACAACCAAGTCCACATTCCGAATGACAATTTTTTAATATCGCGCTTCTGTTTTCGAGAAAATTGGCTTTAATTTTCGGTAAATACGCGTGCCTTTCAGCCGCCTGAGGGGCACCCGGAGGTAAGGGGAACGCGTCCAGCTACGTGTATGCAGTTCAAAAAACTAAATTGTAAAAAAATTAAAAATAATTTTTTATTAATATTTCGGAAACTAATAAATACCCGAAGCCCTAGATAATGCCCAATTCTAGTCGCAGGCACAACCGGAACTACGGAACTGATTTATTCGGGGCCTCGCATCGTTTCGCCATATTCGCTGAAGTGTTTTCTATAAAATAAGCCTATCTCTAGGCGGTAATGTGCATATTTAACGTTGCAGTAAGCTGTTAAACACAACAGTCCACCACCCCGTTTCGAGTAAGCGAGCCACGCGCTCCGCTATAATGATCGGCCGACAGAACCGCCTTTAGTGCCGGACAGACGGGGCCCTTGCCCCGGGTCCCGCTTAGGAACTTTATTTTGTAAAAATTAAATGAATTAAGTATCATTGGCAAGGTATCAATTTTTCTAGATTAGATTTTCGGCAAGCCTAAGCGACGCATGAAGTAGAGACGTAAGATTATCTGTTTTCAATTAGATGTTTTCAATAATATCGACTTAAGCCCCGGGCCTCGCAAATTTTAACCGGTTAACTGACAATGTATCATATATGATAAAAAAAATCTGGCTAATTCTGCTTATGTATCATATATGATCAAATGGAATAACTTTTTGGATTGTCAAACGATTTGAATGAAACTTGGTATGTAATGGTTTTTGGGGTCGCTGAATCTGAATTTGGCATTGGAATTGTAAAATTCAATATGGCAGACTCAAAATGGCCGACCCAAAATGGCTGCCAAATATTAAAATATTATCGGGATTTAGAAAAATCGTATATAGCGGTTTTTGGGGTCGTTGAATCTGAATTTGGCATTGGAATTTTAAATTTCAATATCGCAGACTCAATATGGCCGAACCAAAATGACTAGCGAATTGTTTGGATTTGTATAAATTATTCGTACTGTATTCAATGACATAAGTAGTTAGCTGGTGAAAATTTCACGACCCCAGAGTGTACCGACGTGAAGGTTACGGAAAGATTTTACACTCCACTTTTTTTTTTTTTTTTTAAAAAAAGGTTTAGTAAAGAATTGAAAAAACTCACCCCTAAATCCTATTTTTAGGGGTTGGGGGCGTCAGATGAAAAAAATAACCCCCGGAATCGATTCAGCGACTCAAAAAAACCCTGTATACCAAATTTTGTGTGATTCACTTAATTTATCGATATTGCCAGTTTGGGCACGAATAGTAAAAAAAAAAACCGTGCCAGTTAACCGGTTAAGGGCGGCTCTGTCGGCCGACCGTTGTACCACTCGTTTTCCATATTACTTCAATGAGGCCGAAAAACAATATCGACAGGTCTCGTAGCCGTCCCAATGGTGTCATTTAGGGGGTGTGCGGGTACCCGAAATTATGGGACCCGATTTGCGATTCGGGAGCCGATTTTCTTGCTTAAACATTCTTACATCTAATCACACTGCAAAATCACAAGTTAAAAGTTTTCGGGTCTCAGGTACCCGCAGTGTGATCAGATATAAGAATTTTTGAGCCAGAAAATCGGCTCCCGAATCGCAATTATAAAATCAACTGTAGTTACGCCGTTTATTACTAATATTTGCAGTTACTGCTATTTCATTTAACAACCAGGCACAAATTTTACATACGTCCGAAATGTAGATACGCCTTTCTTTTTTAATATACATACAGATAAACTATTTTTTTGCTTAGTGCCGGTTTTAGCGCACTGGCATCCCGGGCAAGATTATCATGGCACCCATCCAAGGGCACGAAAATCCATTAGCAGCTTTCTGCTTAACGAATATATAATATATAAATATAAATAAATGAACAAGAGGGGGAGCACTAGGTAGGGGCGGCCCTACAGATTTGGCGCCCCGGGCGATAGCTCAACAACTGTCTTTAACAGCTTACTGTGACGTCGAATATGCACATCGCAGCCTAGAAATAACCTTATTTTATAGAAAACACTTCAGCGAATGTGGTAGTATTTTTTCGGATTTTTACAATTGTGACCTTGAGTCGAAATTCGCAAAACATGAATTAGTTTATAATTTGCACTGCTATAAAAATGATTATTTAAATTGAAAAAATGTATTCAGGAAGGCCAATCCTTTTTTTATTCAAATAAGAAAGGAATCAACTGAATCCGACAAATAGTTTCCGAGATATAAATTCATAAGTACAACCCATTTTCACGATAATGGACAAAAATATATTCAAAATCGGCAAAATGATGACTTAAACCCTCCCCAATTTCACGAGGACTACAACATATTCCATTTTGAGCAAAATCCCAGACATCGAGGGGAAAAAGTGATCGATTTGGCATAGAATGACCATATCGTCGACGTCGACATCACGCCGCTCGCCTACCATCACGACGGCGATGGTCAAGATGACGCGAATACATGACCCCGCAATAGCCGAATAGTAAAAATACTAAAAATAAAAAAGATTTTAATGAAAGATTAATAAGTATTTGAATGACATTTTCATGTGATCGCTAATCATTAATAACAAATGATTTTCTGGATATAAAACTTTGCTTTCGCAATATCCAATATTTCGTATAATCACCCCTACTTTTCATAATTTCCTAGAAATCGTGTTATTTAATCATTATTCTTAACCACAAAACACTTGCATAAAATTTATAATAAAAATCTGATGATACTAACTTGTAGCCAATTTACAGTACTTGTCCATCTGACGTGTCAACTCTTCTTGATTCTCGGGATTAGGTTCTGTTAATTTTGCAGCAAGCGTTTGTTTGATTTGACTTATGCCGTGAATTAACCGCTCTGCAACAGTATTTATGCACCTATTAGATGATTCTATTCTCCAACGTTTAAGAAATTGATTGCATTGGATAAATAAAACTTCGAAACAGCATTTGAAAAAATGTGTAGAAACCTATACGCTTATAGTACGAATGTAAAAAAGTGTACAAAAAAATACAGAACATATTTTAGATATATGCATATCTACACACCTATTAGTTTAGACGATTTTTTTTTATGAAACTTGCCTCGAAAGTGATGACTTTGAAATTTATAATCAAAATTCTTTATTCCTACGTGTCTCACTTGACAAGAAGATAAAACCCTTATTTCCCTTTGTCTCCAGTCCAATGCGTTATTATACAGTATTGTCAACGAGGTCAACCTTGTGACTAACCAGCGCATTGTATTGTATTTGTATGGACCACGCATACATATTGCGACCTCGACGAATAGATAATAACTACAAAGTGAGAGAATTGTTTCACACACAAAAATAATTAATCAATATTGCAACAACTTTTTGCGGAGAGGGGAAAAACGATACTGTTACGACGCACAGTTCCCGTTAAACTTTTTATCTTCTTGTTAAACAAACAATATATAGAAATAAAAACATATTGACTAGAAATTTCAAATTTACAAGTTTTTAAAAAAGATCTCCACCAAGGAAAATAAGCTTCATCTTTGCATATACATATATTATCGTGTTCCTGGACAGAATACTTTCTTTAAATAAAATATTCGGGAGAGGGTTGTAAGTATTTAGCAATAAATCGGCTCAAAAAAGGAATAAAATTTTTTCAAATGTGCCACAAAAATTGATTAATTCCGATGTATAGTTTTTACTACGGTAACTGCTCACAAACAATGTACAGGGTGTCACGCAATAAGTATAAAAGTAAGACGAAAATGTGGTATAACATATTTTTATACTAGCCTTCGTTTCCGAGAAATTCGAGTTCGCAAACTTATTTGGTATTGTATAATGCAATAGCGAATATAGTACAACTGTAGATAAAATGAAAATCCTTGCGCAAACATAAGTCGAAACTGAGCACTCTTTTCTCAACGAAGCTTCACTTTCGAAAATGTAACCAGCTTTAAGCGCGCAGGTACTTGACAGATTTTCCAAACCAGTTTTTTCGAAAACATCGCCTGAGAAAAAGTTATTCCTCAATTTCGAATTATTTTTGCATAAGCATTTTCATCTACAATTACATATAACATATTTATTGCTGTAATCATCTAGTTACCAGCCGGGTGTGTTCCCAGAGAATTTCACTCGATTTCCTCTGAAACGAAGGCCTCTATAAAAAAAATTATTTTAACTTCTCGATTTAAATTAAAATTTAAGGCGCCACTTTTGCGGTTGGACTACTCATTGCGGGGCACTCTGTTTATACCAAATAGAACACGCAATTGAAGCCACTTCAATAACTGCGTAAATAATGTGTTTTGCGAAAATAGGTCCAGATGAATGTTACGTAGCTCGAAAGGAGTCACATTTATTCAATTTTTTTACGATTTATTCTTTCAAAGATCTCAAGGTTACCTTCAGTTTTTGAAATGGATCCATATGATTTTATTATCACGCTCTTGTAGCTGATGAGAATAATTCATCTATGTGCGTAGAATGTTTTGATCATCACATGACATTCGATAAGAAAATTCCGTATTCAATCGGTCGCGACTGTCGCGAGTGCAAGCAGTCGGCGAAAGAGTAAAACAGAAACAAAAGTGAGAATACTACGCGCTGTACTGTCTCGTGCTCGAAATCGGTAGAATGTGGAATTTCGTATCAAAGGTCGTCTGAAGGTTAATATGTTACACGGGGATGAATTTGTTCGTTCAGTAACTACAAAAATCCGGTGATAAAAAATTTGAAGAAATGAAGGTGATTTTGAAATCTTCAAAACTAGAAGTTATATAACAAATTTGAATGCTGTATTGAATGGTCACCTTCAATTTATATGGCAATTTATTTATATCACTCTATATTTGTAACGTTAAAGAAATCCTCGAACGTACTCGAAAATATAGAAGAATATGTCAGTGACTATTATAATTCGTATTATTTTCATTGCTTATTCTTTTGAGAATAATATATTGGGCTTCAAAATGACAATTATAAGAATGAAATATAATGTCCTTTGAATGAAACGGTAAGGTTAATTCTTGTAGTTACTGGACCTTCAATGATAAATAAGACCTAGTTTATGCACATATAAATATACTATAAGTACTCAACTGTGCTCCTGTTCAAGGCCATGTAGCTTTATTTTATTGGCCTCGTGTTGCGCTTTTTTTTTCAATCGACATGCACGAGAAGCGAGCTTATTTTTTTCTTTACGCGTTTTAGGTCTCGCCGTGAATGGTAACTCCGAAACGGGTGTCATGTCGTTTATAATGCGGGAAAGTTTATCCAATTCGCGACCGATGCTGTACAATTTACGTGGATTCGGAGTCAGATCATTCCCATCTCCTTTCCGTGCCTTTCCGCTGTGCTTGATTCCACGAAGCGCACAATGTGGGCTAAAAACAGGATCTGTGGCTTCGTTTAATATATGTGGATCTTCGAGGCGCGCTCTTGCGACGAGTCTCTGCCCTTTCGGCCCTTTTGCTTGTACATTGTACTGCCAAAAGTATCGCTCCTTTTTGCTGTGTTTATTTTCTCGATTTGAATCCATACTCCCACTGACTACTCTGCTTCCAGTACTTTGATCTTCACCATCACTGCCGACTGTGTCTATAAAAATACGCATTTGTAGTACAACTCCGAAACACACGAAGAATTTGTACAAAGAATTTACGGTAGTTATTTACATTAGCGATTCCTCACGGATTTTGATGAAATTTGGATATGTTGTAAAACTCCACATTTTGAACAACTTTTTCCTATACATCTTACCGCCGCTCGGTCTTAGTTTCCGAGATATTCGCAAAGATATTTTTTAAATTTCATGCTTTGCTGTTATAATTTGGGTTAGTTTTGAGTTAGGACCTTGAAATATGTTGTCAAACTCATCATTCTGAACAACTTTTCCCTGTATATGTTACAGCCGCTCGACCTTCGTTTCCAAGATATTTGCGAGAAACTCCGGTTGATCTATTCCGACACAACGCATTCCACTTTCCAACTTGTACCGGGTATTGGTATTGGGTGGGGCTAGATCAGCGCGGGGGCGCGTGAAGCATGGTAACGAACCGATGTGAGTCGGGGTGTTGACGCGAGCTCCCACATACCCAACAGGAGCTCTCGAAAGCACCCTCTTCCTAGCAAAAAAATTATGTTTTAGAACCAGAGGCATCCGAATATTCGACGGCGCCGGCGGGGTTGACGGCATCCGCAAGTTTCTAGTTGAATTCTCCAAACTCACATCGGTTTGCCACCACGCTTCACGCGCCCCCCGCACTAATCTAGCCCCAACCAGAGATGGGCATTATTTAAATAACAAATTATTTAAATGACGTATCAAATAAAAGAGACTTTAGTCTTATTCGTCATGAATAAGACTAACCCAAGTCAATTTTTAATCGAAGCGCCCATGATTGAAGTAGTTCAATCATGAGGATTCAATCGTCGGCCATGATTGAACAACTTCAATCATGGGGATTCAATTGTCGGCCATGATTGAACTACCTTCAATCATGGGGATTCAATCATGATTGAACGAACAGTGTTCTCGTATTCAATCGTATTTTATGGCGTTTTCGGACGGTCGCACTGGGGCGGACCGAGTGCGAACCCTACCCAATCGGAAGCGAAGAATGTGAACTTTTTCGCCTCCGATTGGCCAAAATTCGCACTCAGTGCGCCCCAGTGCGACCGTCCGAAAACGCCATTAGTCGATTGAAGCTTGACTAACCTTGGCGAGCCTCGAGACTCGCGAGAGCCTTTGATCGATGCCGCGCGAGGCCGCAGCCGAACGACATTATATCGTTCACCCGTCTAAACTGGCGCCTTGAGTTGCTCGGCGATGTGTCATCGATTATATGGAAAGTGAGTTTCTTTATTTTTCATCGTATCAATATGAATGTGGCACCAATGGATTCCTTGCATTCTCCCGATTAAACGGGCAGAAAATAATTTAAATCGGACTCCTTTTAACGAAACGGGGCTTTCAAATGTGCAAAAAAATTTTATGTATAATATCGTTAAACTCCAGGCGCCAGTTTAGACGGGTCGCGCGGCATCGATCAAAGGCTCTCGCGAGTCTCGAGGCTCGCCAAGGTTAGTCGAGCTTCAATCGACTAATTTACGATTGAATACGAGAACACTGTTCATTCAATCATGATTGAATCCCCATGATTGAAGGTAGTTCAATCATGGCCGACGATTGAATACCCATGATTGAAGTAGTTCAACCATGACTGACGATTGAATCCCCATGATTTCAATCATGAGCGCTTCGATTAAAAATTGACTCGGGTTAGTTTTATTCATGAGTCTCGAATACAATTTTCGTCTTTTAGTCGAACTCAATTTTTTATTTGAAATAATTTTTTGCCCATCTCTAGCCCCAACCTATACTAATACCTGGGACGAGTGGAATACGTTGTGTCGGAATAAATCAGCAGAAGTTGTTCGCAAATATCTCGGAGACTCAGGCCGAGCGGCAGTAACATGTATTGGAAAAAGTTGTTCAGAATGATGACTTTAACATATTTCAAGGTCATCGAAATCAGCGAGGAATCGCTGAAGCAAATAATTACCGAATCTACGATGTAAGCCATAGCATTGAAGCTACAATGCTAAAATTCACAACAACGGCGGTTAATATTACGCGAATAAATGGAAGGTCGCCAATTTGAACGCCGCCTTTAAATTTCGTGCAAAGTCAAGAGAATAACAAAAGAAACGAAAATACGCCTGGAATACCGTTTCACCGCGAGTACGCCCAGCGCGGTATTCGCGATATAATTGACTAGCAAAGCGAAAGAAACGAGCAATAACACACCGTTATCACTGCTATAGTCGTCGTAATGATCGCTGTCATCGTCACTATCTTCGTACCCCTCGTCGTGACTAAGATGATCAATGTGATAAAGTGGATCTGGGCTAAGAGCTCCTCCAGTACTTAAACTGCTCGTCGAACCCGCTTCAACAACACCGAGACTACCGGTGCTCAACAAATGTGGCCGTGGTTCTCTACGAGTCCATATTTGTTCCAGTCCCATTGTTCGGGTTGGAGCAGACATTGACAGTCTGGAAACCTTAGATTTGTTACTCGTTGTGCATCCAACGTTTATTTGCCTGTATGTGGAATTATCAAAAGGATTTTCACATCTTCTCATCAACAACTCGTGAAGGGCGGACTGTCCGTTCGGCCTGATCATAGGATGCGACGACGTCGAAGAGCTTGCCGTCGAGCTGCCTTTAAAAGGATTATCTTTCTTATCAATCGAAGAATATATAAATAAGTCGGTTTCGTAGCGTGTTTGTTTGTTAGAAATAAGACAAAGGTAAAGTTTATGTATAAACCTGCGACATTACTGGTTCCCGGGCTTGGAAAAGTGTTCGGGCTAACTGCCTCTAAATTGTCCGAAACATTGATATTTATGTTCAGATTAAATCCATGCGCATTTATGTACTGCGGACAGATATTGCGATACGTCGATCCGGTCTGCGGAAAACTACTCGGCGCGAAACTGATATTGTTGTCATTGAATAACGGGCCGACCGATTGAGCCGCATTGACGTCTACTTTGTACGGCTGAATCCTTTCTTCCGGTAAAAGTAGGTCGTCGAAATTTAAATCGCCAAGAAGCGTATCGTCGTTGGCGTTCAATTCGGCTAGGGTGGGACCTTGAATAAGATCCGCCTTGTCCACTTGAAATATATCGTCGTCTTCCATTTTGAACGAAACGTCCAACTGATCGGAATCCATCTTAAACGGAGATTCTACGAAATCCGGGCGACTGGGCCATATCGAGGGTACAGTTAGCGGGGACGGTGAGAACTGATCGTATATGCCCCTAGTACTCCTGTGCCCTCCGGGAATCGGTACCGACGCACTTGAGGGACCCATTTCTTGACTAGGTTCTTGCTTTACTATACCATCCATTGGGCTCGTTTTGATTTCGGAGAACAACTCGGTGTATCCAAATTCTCCCATTAACGATAAACGCTTAAAATTCAGTGGATTCGGGATTAATGATTGGAATACAGCTTCAAAGCACAATATAGGTTATTTATCATGAAAAACTCGGAAACTTACCAAATATTTTTCTTTCGACGAATCCCGTATTTCGTACGTATTTGGTGGCACGAATATCAATCTTTAAGTATTAGATACTTAAATAGTAATAGGCTATAGGTGCTACTACGCGAAGTCATGAAATTAAATGGTAATCAAAGGAAAGCAAACGAGAACCAATTTATACACTGTGCACGTTTACGGTACTCAGTTTATAGTCGAGGTGAGGCGAATAATAAAATTTCAAATGACGGTTCGCCCGTTCGCATAGTCCTCGTTATTATAGATTAATGATAAAAGTCATCAATCCATGCGCCTACATAGTATGTTCGCTGCCCGCACATGAAATGACCATGACTTTCGTCAGCAAATATTCTTCCTAGACAACGACATTGCCTCGCGAGATTTTCTCGACTTAATATTTGAAGGCTCTAAAGTCCGTTGCTTCGGGGAAACGATGCGTCGCGGAGAAGAACACACGTCACAGCCTATTTGCACGCTACTTTCCGTAGCTACGCACCAAAAACTAGGAAAATCCACTTACAAAACACAGTTTGTTATTGTTTTGCTACAAGATTTCGAGACAGTATCACTGATATTAGCATAAATAGGGACTGATCACATGACAATAGTCGAATACTCGGCCAATGAGAAGATCCGACCAATCATAAATGAACCCTCGACCTGTCAGTCATTTATGATTTGCGGATTTGTTGGGGATTATATACATACGGTGATGACATGAAGAAATCATACAATACTATGTACATAAGTAAGTGCATATGGATTTTCGCGAAGATGAATTTTGGATAGGCTCGCACTTACGCATAGAGAATTCGGTAACTCGCACTGATTCTGCAATAGTGCCAAAAATTATTTGGATTGGTTGTTTCTGATAGAAACGAAGATAGCTCTATAAGAATCCACCAATGCAAGTCATTTTCTGGCGCCAGTGCAGAGGTAGTGCGATATAGGTAGGGTAGATGCCCCAATTACCGTGCCCTGTCCCTATTACCGTACCTTTATACTTACAGAAGCTTTAATTGTTTAAAAATGCAACCTATTCGTTTGTAACACATACATTAATAGTTTAACTTAATTAAAAAAATTTATTTCCTTATTTATGTATCCGAGTTTTTTTGTACGGCTTCTATAAGTAGAGCACTAAAGAGGTGAGTTGCGCATCCGCCATGTTGGGTCCTCTGGAGAGAGAAGATTATTGAGTACCCGCCTTTTTAAGTATTGTCAGATTCACTTTATAAACAAAACATGCGTTGTTGATATTGATACATGGTAGCACGACAAATTATTACAGTATTTTATTACATTTTAGTGTATATTTGGTTTATACAGCGAATTTGACAGTACTCAAAAAGGCGGGTACTCAATAATCTTCTCTCTCCAGAGGACCCAATATGGCGGATGCGCATACTCACCTCTTTAGTGCTCTACTATAAGTATTGGGAAACTCTGGCCGGTATTCATAGTCGTTGCTTAAGACAAAGATCGTCTTAAGCATTTGCTTAAGTCCCCGTCTAGTTTCATAGTCGACAAATAAGCATCGTCATAAGCATTTACTCAAGTATTTACTTTGTCAAGCAATCCTTATTGAATCATGTTTCATAGTCAGTTCTTAAGATGATCTTCAGAACGTAAGTATTCATAGTCGATTAAGAACTTCTTATTCGAGCATAAAGCAGTCTTATTCGAGCAAAGTGAGGTTAGATTTTCAAGTCGACATTTTAGTTGACTTAAGACCATGTTATTAGGCCAAAGAAGATATATAATAAGAGGCGTCACTCGACAAAGACAGAAATAAGCTAGGGAAATCACTAGACAACCAATTTAAATGCCCATTCGGCAATGATCGGTAAACATCGGCAATAATCAGCAAACTACGGTAAGGTACATTTAGTCGATTTGAATATCCCGCTCGAATAGACAACCAATTTAAATGCCAAGGTCAAGTAAAGACTTCAAAGGTTCCGCCCGGAGTGACGCCTCTTATTATATCTCCTCTTTGATTAGGCGTTAAGACGGTGAAGGACACGTGTTACTGTTGGCAAAACATGCAGTGTTAATTTCTTCACAGGTTGTTAACGCGTAGAGTAGGAGTTCAGTTGTTATTTTTCGAAGCGTAACGCAGTACCATTTACGTCTCTGCCAGTCTCTGCGTGGTGGCGGCGCGGGAAAAGAAACACAAGATGTATTTTCAATATCATTCCTGATTGGGTATTCCGCTCGGCTACACGGAAAAGTTTCCGACGCTTGCCGAACGTAATATAAGATTTGCTTAAGCATTTGCTTGACTAAGCAAGCCTTAAGCACCATTTTCTTGACCAAGCAAATCTTAAGTGCGGACTATGAATACATGACGTCTTAAGCATAACTTATTCCGATAAGGCCGACTTTGTCAAGAAATTCTTAAGCACATGCTTAAGCAACGACTATGAATACCGCCCCTAGAATTTCGATGCGCCCACTAGTGACAGAAAATTGAACTATTGAGAGTAGGGGCGGTATTCTCAGGCCAGAGGTGTAAGATGCGAAGATTTCCGACTGCAGCGTCGCCTGCGGTGGAGTAAGGAATCTCAGCTTGTGATATCTCCGCTCTATAGAATAATATTCTTTGGTAGTTTCGTGCTATGCAAGATGCGAAGAATTGAAGATTTTCTACTTCAGCGCTCCGCTTGTACATTGTTGGTACTACATTACGCGGGCTTTTTTGGCGGGATACCGTAACGGACATATAGTCCAGTGAAATTAGGATTTGTCTTTGGAATAAATCCCAGCAAGCTAAATTTTGGTACGGGCCTTTATTTGGTCGTTTTAAACAATATGTCAAAAGTCCCCATCGATCCGAGTGCCGCTAAAAAATTTTACAGAGGGTTTGAAAAAAAATAACAGTTTTTCGCGAATATCTCGTTATCTAGCAGTTTTGCGACAAAAATAGGTCTCACACAATTTATAACCTAGGAAATTCTCTACAAAAAAGGTTGTATGAGTTTTTTTCATAGGAGTAACCATTTTCATGTGTGCCGGGTTACCAAGTTTCAACCCCCATACTTTTTACAAGGGAAGATCCCGAACCCGGAAATTCAGAAAATTATGAAACTCTGTAAATATGTAGCGGAAGTCCTGCTGAGTACAACGCAATTTCGTTTGCTGCCCAAATTCACTCCAAGAGGGTGCAATTGACCCCTGAAAATTTTTTTATTTTGTATTATTACTCGCGAACTGTAGGAGATAGAAAAAAAGTGTTCAGGAAAAAGTTACTTCTCTTAATTAGGACTAACATTTGGTAAATTATAGTTCTTACAGTTCTTACGGTTCGTGAGTTATAACAAAAAATCGGAAAATAGCCGGATTTTCAGGGGTCAATTTCACCCCCTTCGAGTGAACAAATTCAAACTTTAATCTTTGGGGATAAGTAGAGGATATATAGGTATGTATTACTCAATTTTTGTTGCTGCCCAAATTCACTCTAAGAGGGTGAAATTGACCCCTGAAAATCCGTTTTTTTTTTAGATTTTGTGTTATAACTCACGCACCGTAAGAACTGTAAAAACTATAATTTACCAAATGTTAGTCCTAATTAAGAGAAGTAACTTTTTCCTGAACACTTTTTTTCTATCTCCTACAGTTCGCGAGTAATAATACAAAATAAAAAAAATTTCAGGGGTCAATTGCACCCTCTTGGAGTGAATTTGGGCTGCAAACGAAATTGCGTTGTACTCAGCAGGACTTCCGCTACATATTTACAGAGTTTCATAATTTTCTGAATTTCCGGGTTCGGGATCTTCCCTTGTCAAAAGTATGGGGGTTGAAACTTGGTAACCCGACACATGAAAATGGTTACTCCTACGAAAAAAACTCATACAACCTTTTTTTGTAGAGAATTTCCTAGGTTATAAATTGTGTGAGACCTATTTTTGTCGCAAAACTGCTAGATAACGAGATATTCGCGAAAAACTGTTAATTTTTTTTTCAACCCTCTGTAAAATTTTTAGCGGCACTCGGATCGATGGGGACTTTTGACATATTGTTTAAAACGACCAAATAAAGGCCCGTACCAAAATTTAGCTTGCTGGGATTTATTCCAAAGACAAATCCTAATTTCACTGGACTACAGTGCGTGTGGTTTATGAAGGCATCAACTAAACAAGTAAGTATTTTTTTTTTCATTAATTTATATACTTTCCTCTTCTTTTTTTTATTTATCTTTTTCCTCTGTCTGTTTTTCCCGGGTTTTTGTCATGAATTCTCCTACAGCGAAACGCAAATATATTCCGAGAACTTTTCTTCGACAATGGTTAGAGCGCGATGATTTTAAACCTTGGCTACAACGCGTTTTTAACGACGATTCCAAATTTCATTGTTCCGCGTGTTGTAAAAATTATATGATTAGTAGCGGGTTATCAGAAATAAAAAATCATTTTGGTACAAAATCACACGCCGAGAACGTTTCTAAATTATCCGAACGTAACAGTGCTGCTTTTGATGATTTTGATGTGAGTGATAGTCCCGAAAATATTCTCGAGAAGATTCAGATTGCTGAAATTGCTTTGTGCGCTTTTTTTGTCGAGCACAATATTCCATTTCACATTAGTGCTTATTTAATTGGCCTTCTGAAAGTTATATTTCCAGATTCATATATAGCCAGTAAATTAACCTTGAGCCGCTTAAAATGCAACAAAATTATTACAAACGTGCTTTCTAAAGTAGAAGTAAGTAGAATTATTGAAAGTGCTCGACATCATAAATTTTCTATATTTGTTGACGAAAGCACAGATATTTCTAACGTAAAATGGCTCACTTTTTAAATTAAATACGTAAATTCGGAAACTTCTGCAGCTTTTACAGAATTATTAGAATTATTAAAATTAGACGCCATAGATTGCTCTGCAGAAGGTTTATTTTCAGCATTTGAGAAAGCATTGCACAAAAAGCAAATTCCTGTGCAGAATATAATTGGACTCACATGTGACAATGCATCAGTGATGATCGGGCGCTTTTCCTCATTTTGTTCAAAACTTAAAACGAGGTGTCCTTCATTAATAACAGTCAATTGTATTTGCCATTCCGCAGCATTAGTATCTAGTAAAGCATGTTCAGAAATCCGAAGTTATATTTAAAAATTTATTCGAAATTTAACAGTTTATATTAATACTAGCTTAAAGTACCCGGCGTTGCCCGGGTAAAACTTCGATTATCACGGAGTGTCAAGGGGGTGAAATAAGGGGGAAAGAGTGGTATGTCCAGATTTCATGGTAGTCTATATTTTCCGCAGGGTTCTAGAGAGTAATTATGCAAAATTTGGTTCAGATCGGGTAAAAAAATCGGGATAAAAAGTATCCTGTATGTTATTCCCGTTCCTAGATTACGTATACTCAAAATTTCAGAAAGATCCGTTTCGTAATTCCGACGTGATTGAGTAACAAACATCCAATCATCCAAACACACTTTCACATTTATTATATTATATTATTATATTATATTATATATTATAATATTATATTATTATTATTAGTAGGATTAGTAGGATAGTAGGATTAGTAAGATATTCCTTCTCCTACAGAAATTATGCAATCAATCGGGATAAAAAGTATCCTATGTGTTATTCCCGGTCCTAAACTACATGTATACGAAATTTCAGAAAGATCCGTTGCGTAGTTGTGACGTGATTGAGTAACAAACATCCAAACACACTTTCGCATTTATTATATTAGTAGGATTAGTAGGATTAGCGCCAAACGGTCGGCGAATTTTGCTAATTTTCAAGAATTTGTTAATAATAAGCCAAAAAAATTTTAAAATTGTGCGATACGCGTTGGCTAGCCATGCACGCTTGCGTAGCACGCATTCTGGAATGTTGGGATGCGTTAAATCTTTTTTTAATTTCGGAAGTATTTGAAAATCAAAAAAACGATACGGCTGATAATCTACTTTGTGATATAAAAAAAATAGAAACAAAAGCTTATCTTTTGTTTCTTAAATATATTTTAAATTATTTCAATTCCTTCAACGCGTTTTTTTCAAACCCGCAAGACAGCCGTTCATTTATTATATTCTAAATCTAGACTTTTGTTTCAAGATTTGCGCGGACATATTTTAAAACCAGAATATTCAACAATAAACGACTCGATGTTTCACATAGATTTTTTTTCCGGTAACAATTTGTTAGACTTGAAGGACATTTGCCTCGGTGTTGAGTGTGAACATTATTTGAAGGATCATGTCGATGATAATACTTTGCCCCAGGAAACGTTTCTTGAAATTAAAAAATTTTGCTTAGCTTTTTACATTAGAGCCATTACCGAGATAATAAAACGTTTCCCTTTAAAAGATACATTTTTAGGCAGTTTGCAAGTTTTTGATTTGAAATTAGCACTTTTTGATAGTAATAGAGACGATACCTTGAAAAATTTAATTTACGTTGCACAAAAATTAGGATCTTTTGACCACTTAAAATTAAAAGAAGAATGGAATAAGTTGTATTATACTTTCGACAAAGTGCAATGTCAAGAATTGTCACAGCTGTGCTTTGATGACATATAGGTCCAAATTAATTCTGCGAGTGATAAAGATAACAATCTTCTGTTCCCAGTCTTGAAACAACTCGTGAATGTTGCAAGGAGTCTTCCTCACTCAAATGCAGAAGCAGAAAGAATTTTCTCTATTCTGACGGATGTCAAAACTTGTAAAAGAAATAAACTTAGTCATGATTCTGTAAATTCCATTGCCGTGATTAAAACAGCTTTTAAAGAAAGGAAACAAAAAACAACACAGATGTGCATTAATTATTAATTATGTCAATTATTTTATACGAAAATTATAAGAAAATAAATTTTATTCAATTTTAATAAATTGTTCTCTGTAATAATTGTAACTGTACAAGTAAGTATCGGTGCCCATAGCGTAAGCTAAAGCGTCTATCGTCAATGTCAGCGGTTTATTGCAATTCGGATATTGCAAAATCCTACGTGTATCGTGAACGAAAATCCTTTATGAGCGAAAATAGGGAAAAAATTTATTTAACTTTTTTACGTAGTATTTAATTCCCTGTGAGATTCATTTAGAGAATCTTTTTAATTTTTACGAATAACGAATATTTATACTAAATAATATGAAAAATTATAGAACTATAAGAGGTAACTATCATTATTCATGAACCGATTGGGTTAAAAAATTAATCAGATTTTAAGACGAAAATATGAAATCTAAATATAAAGTTTTATTAAAATCTATTGAGCCATTTAAATGCAATTGTGTTAACAAACATTCGAGATTTTGAAAAAATCTATTTTTTTAATAGTCTCAGTGTGATCAGGAGATCCTAAAACGTGTATTTCCGCAATAAAAATTTTTTCGAAATTTTTTTTCGTTACAAGAATATCTGAGTCGGAAAGTGAAAATATCCGGGAAGCCAAAATCGCATTACGGTGGCTCGTGCCGCTTGCCAGCGACCAGGGTTGCCGTTTACCGTCCGAGGCCTGTAAGAGTGAAGGAGTCCGTGATAGGTACAGCATGAGTAAGTAAGACGAAAGATCCCTGAACGGCAACCTTGCCGGCATTAGAATCTCAACGTTTCAAGAGCGAGAGAGAAAGGCTCATATTCACCGTCCCTCTCAACTCCCGAAATTGTCCGAAGTCATCCGAAGCGCTGGGCTCACGTACGCGCAGATCGTGGAGTTGTGTATGTGCATGGTGGGGGAAATTCTCGATACTCCGGCCATTAACTTTAGCATCACTGAATAGAGTACGGACCGAATGAAAACTATCAAAACTTCCTCACTCTACCGCAAGCGGCGCTGCAGTCGGAAATCTTCGCATCTTACACCTCTGTCTCAGGCCGGTATTCATAGGGCGGTATTCATAGCCGTTGCTTAAGCATGTGCTTAAGAATTTCTTGACAAAGTCGGCCTTATTCGAATAAGCTATGCTTAAGACGTCATGTATTCATAGTCCGAACTTAAGATTTGCTTGGTCAAGAAAATGGTGCTTAATGCTTGCTTAATCAAGCAAATGCTTAAGCAAATCTTAGGGTGCCTTCCGTTTCGCGCATTGAGTGCATAGACCATAGACTTATATAGACGGAGCAGAAGAGAGGACTGTAGGCGAGGGGACTGTAAGATCGGAGGGGAAAAGGCAGAAACCATACAGGCAATTCGGTAGCTAGGTTCGGATGTATTCGGTTCTTGTCGGTTCGGCATTAATGGCTATGTTCGAAACATAACCACTGTTGCTCAACTATTACTGTTCTAAAGCATCGTAGTGGTCGTTGTATATAATCATATATTAATTGAGTGTAATAATAACTTATTGCGTAGTAAGCGGTTGTGCAAATCGCAGGAAAAATAAAAACTGCGAACAGTTGGAGAAAGAAAATATAAATAATGATAGTATTCGATTTCACATGTAAATAAATAAATATACATACATAACCAACAATTTATATATTATATATATAATCTTAGAAATTCAAATGTGTTGCTTGATTATCGAATAGATAATATGTTTATAATAAAAATATTTTTTTTTTTCATCAGTTATGTCGCAGCAAATGAGCGATATATATCTATTATACTATATAATTATTTATGCATATTAATTATGTTTATGAACTTTTAAGCTTACAAAATCTTTAAAAATATAAATATTATTGCATATATCTATAAGTACGATTTTATTTAAAAAAAGCTTCATTCTATTTACTAATTTTGTTATATATATAACCTACATGATATACGAAATTTGGAATTATGTATAAGTATAGCTAACCTTTTCTACTAAGGGTGCGTTCCGTTATTCACTGCAAGTACTTCTTATATGACCTCACTATTTTGAAATCGTTGTGTGGTCACGTGATCACTGCGACTGCTGTACGTGGCCGGCTGCAGCAGTTACAACAGGAAGTGACGTCGAAGTTCGTGACGTCATACATCTGTAGCAGTGCTTTTGCAGTGAACTGCTATCCATATCGCAACGCTATTGTCAGCACTACCAGTACTTGCAGTGAATAACGGAACGCACTCTAAGTATCCCTCATAGATATATATAATGTCATTGAATTTCCGAATAGTCCCGAGGAGGAACGGAGTTACCCGATTTGCCTGTATGACAGTCCCCTTACCGCGAATCTTACAACCCCCCTCAGACACGCTCCGTCTATATATGTCTATGGCATAGACAGCAGGCAATGGTGATTGGTGGTTCATACGGTGAGTGTATAGACTCCATAACCTGATTGGAGTATTCGAATTCGAAATACAGAAGGGAGAACTACGCATGCGCGCATTATGTGCATTAGCTGCCTATAGTTTGATTTTCTGTAGTTGCTGCACGCCTCATGCGCCAGAAGTTGGAGGATTCTAGGGAATTCTACGAATCAGGTTATGCAGTCTATTCACTCCCTGCATGAACCACCAATCACCATTGCCTGCAGTCTATGCACTCAATGCGCGAAACGGAAGGCACCCTTATATTACGTTCGGCAAGCGTCGGAAACTTTCCCGTGTCGCCGAGCGGAATACCCAATCAGGAATGATATGGAAAATACATCTTCTGTTTCTTTTCCCGCGCCACCACCACGCAGAGACTGGCAGAGACGTAGATGGTACTGCGTTACGCTTCGAAAAATAAGAACTGAACTCCTACTCTACGCGTTAACAACCTGTGAAGAAATTAACACTGCATGTTTTGCCAACAGTAACACGCGTCCTTCACCGTCTTAACGCCTAATCAAAGAGGAGATATAATAAGAGGCGTCAGTCCGGGCGGAACCTTTGAAGTCTTTACTTGACCTTGGCATTTAAATTGGTTGTCTATTCGAGCGGGATATTCAAATCGACTAAATGTACCTTACCGCAATTTGCTGTGTTACGCTATCGCTTGAACGTAGCTGGGGAATTATGTATAATCGATAAGTATGTAGGAGCGAGATTTGAAACGGAGGACAAGGAAGAGTTTATTGCCAGGGAACGTAAATACGTGGAGCATGTTGTATTTCTCGGGGGTTCTTCCTTACTATTTTTGAACGTGTCCTTATAATTAAATAGCTTTCAAATTACAGTTAGGCCAGGCGAGGGTAGTAAATAGCTTAACTTTTCCTTGCACATCTGCGTGCCAAGTTTCGTCGAGCGGGCAGCTACACGCCTCATAAAAGCACCTAAAATTCTGACCTTCCTTTCAACGCTTGCCGATGTCCTGTAAGGGTAAAAACTCCGGTCGGGGGAGGCCGAGTCATAAAGTCATAAACCTTGCTCGGGCGACGTCTTCTTGACCCTGAGGGTTGCGTTTACCCACACAGCACACAGCCGTCCTAAAAGCGTCCCAGGGACGTCTGTCCCAGTCGTACCGGACGTCCCAAGGACGTCCCGAATTTCCCACGAACGGCTTATATACGTCCCCTGAACAACGAATGTTACCAAAAAAGTGGTCCCGGGTACGTCTCGCACACAGCATACAGCCGTCCTAAAAGCGTCCCAGGGACGTCCATCCCAGTCGTTCGGGACGTCCCGAATTTCCCACGAACGGCTTATATACGTCCTCTGAACGACGAATATTACAAAAAAAGTGGTCCTGGGGGTACCACCCGTCTTTTAAGCACATGGATTAGGACTGAACACAGACGTTCGAAAAACGTAATTAAGACCTATTTTTATCGATGAATTAAGCCTTTCGCCCGGGTCCCCCACAGGACTTTCGTCAGTAAGGCTTACCTGGCGGAACCCTGCCTTAGACAAGCTGTGTATCAGGACTGGGACAGAACTCTTATATATACCAACCGGAGGGCGATGGAACACCAGCGAGAAACTCTCGAGCCGGGTAGCTCTCTGGTGGCATATGTCGATGAACCTTATCGGATCCCTACAATAGCACACGACGTCCTCAAAGCGTCCCAAGGCCGTCCCAAAGACGTATTTAACACGTCCCAAACGCGTCCCAAATGCGTCCCAAGGACGTCTTTAGGACTTTGTACAGATGGCGCCACTGTAGTTACCGACGTCCCAAAAGCGTCCCAAAGCCGTCTATAGACGTCCCAAAGCCGTCTATAGACGTCCCACAGACGTCTTGTTACCAATCGGGACATTCAGACCTAAAGTCCTAGAAGGGACCTAAAACAGACGTCCTCGGGACGTCGTGTGCTGTGTGGGTACCTACCTTCCGGATATGTATGTAATGTATGTAGTTTATGTAAACTGAGTATGTACTCGGAAAGCGCGCCTCGACCACCAGCCAAGAGTGGAGGGAAGCGCGAAAGAGGGAGAGACTAGAGGACAACCCACTGACGAAGCTTGAGGGATGGCATCGTTCTGATTGGACAACAAGGATCTATGGGAGGACCAGGAGGATCTTGTCATCGGCTTCGACGACGAGCTCGGAGCTGATTCTTAAACGCTTCGATCATTCTGTCGCTAACCAGCTTCCTGAGCAGTCAAAATATACTTTGCAGTTTAGCTTGAAATTGTTCTGTGTTTTTATTTTATTTAAAACTCCCACGCACTTCGACGAGCAGAGCGGTTCAGCGCTCCACGGGCATCAACCTGCGTTCTGTTATTAAAATCACCGCCAAAATACGTAACAGCTGATTATTGCCGAAGTTTACCGATCATTGCCGACTGGGCATTTAAATTGGTTGTCTAGTGATTTCCCTAGCTTATTTCTGTCTTTGTCGAGTGACGCCTCTTATTATATATCCTCTTTGGCCTAATAACATGGTCTTAAGTCAACTAAAACGTCGACTTGAAAATCTAACCTCACTTTGCTCGAATAAGACTGCTTTATGCTCGAATAAGAAGTTCTTTATCGACTATGAATACTTACGTTCTTAAGATCATCTTAAGAACTGACTATGAAACATGATTCAATAAGGATTGCTAGACAAAGTAAATACTTGAGTAAATGCTTAAGACGATGCTTATTTGTCGACTATGAAACTAGACGGAGACTTAAGCAAATGCTTAAGACGATCTTTGTCTTAAGCAACGACTATGAATACAGGCCTTATAAGTTTCCCAATAAAGGCAAAGAGGAGGTTAAGAGGAGGTGCGCTTGGTCGTGGAGTGGGGGTAGCGCCCGTGGGTTTTCGGCGGATTTCCAACGATTTCCATCTCGGCGTTGATTGGTTCGACGGTCGCGGCGTCATCGCACGCATGCGTGAACGTGCGTGGCATATTCCCCTCTGGTTAGTCCATTCGTCACGGCGGATTTCCTCACCACACTGGCTTTTCGCCCACGATTCTGGCATCGCTGCACCCACACATTAACACCACTCCTGTAGGTGTTCCCCCACCCTGATAATCTTATCCATAGAGACATTCCCAGCAACCCTGCCGGCTACGCAGTGTATGCATGCAACATGCACGTACATACATGCAACGGATTTTAGAACAGAAAACGATATTTGATGTTACTTTCGTTTGTGCCACCGTTGGTAGCGAATACTTATTAGTATTAACAGAATAAAAATACAAGAGATGAGAATAAATTACATGTAACTTAATTGGCGAGCTCAGTGCACCTGAGCGTACCTCTCACCTCTAAAGAAAGTGTCACATTCGCTACAGTAACAAAATGGCTGATGATAAAGTAGTCGGTGGTCCTTTGTGTGTAAACGGCGAAAAAGTGCATCAAACTGGTGCTTGCAATGTAAATTTGAATTTAACAGACGAAGTCGCCGCATCCACTGAATACATCCCTTGTCCCGAATTTCAATTCGCAGTAAGTTAACCAGATTTTTCTTAGACGTAAATTGTTTACTAAATAAATTGTACAAAAATGTGTTTAAGAATCTAGTATAATGCGATCTTAATTTTTAAAAATATTAAATTGTAGCACATAAAAATATTACACTTTTTATTTCACGATGTACATTTAAAATTTCAAGTACGCACGTAATCGCCGTGTTATTAAAAAAAAGGATTATTTAAAAAAAAGTTAATGCATTTAATATTCTGTTTTACGACATTTTTTTATTCTTCAAAATGTAAGATATAAATTTCAGAACATATTATTATATGGTCTATAAGTTCAAAGTTGTTATCCAAATGGAATGCAATTGCATTTTGGGTTTGAACGTAACATTAAATTCGAATGTATTGCGTATAATATTGTTGGCACTTCTGTCACTGATTCAGGTCCATCCAAGACTCTGGGTATACCAATAACAATTTTGGGTGGCGAAGATCGACCATCTTTTTACTTCCAATGCGAGCACCAATAGGCCTTGCAATTTTGAAATTATACATTTCGCTCTCAACAGTACTGTTATATATGATACCCACTACGTATTTGAAAATGGAACTTAAGGGGGACTGCGCCTTGTTGGGCCGAAAAATAGGTAATTCTTTATGAATTTTTTGTACAAAAACGGTACGACAAATTAATTCGAGGTTTGGCAGGCTGTTCTATTGTATCTTGAACTATTGTTCTGAATTTTTGTGTGACAGCGAAGAAGAAAACATGGCAGATACAGAGAGAGAGTTGAAAAATAACCGGGTGGCCCTGGCATTGACGAAAACTACTTTAAGGGTTATCCGAAACACAAAAAGGAAAAGAGATTCTTAAACTATATGAACGTAGCTACGGGTGGTAGTAGATTTATTGCCGTATCTGTTACCGTTCCTTTTTTATTTAAAGAAGTTTTCCTGATTTTGGGGCAAAACCTTTCTCAGACTCGAATCAGGGCGCTTCATCTTCTTTGAAAGGCTGCCATTTTAACATTTCTTTATTTTTCTTAATGCATCTACTACCACCCATAGCCCCATTCATATAGTTTAAGAATCTCTCTTCCTTCTTGTGTTTCGGATAAACCTTACAATACTTTTCATCAACGCCAGGTTCATCCGATGACTTTTCAACCCTCTCTCTGTATCTGCCATGTTTTCATCTTCACTGTCACACAGAAATTCAGAACAATAGTTCAAGATACAATGAAACAGCCTGCCGAACCGCACATTAATTTGTCGAACCGTTTTTGTACATAAAATTCACAAAGAATTACCTACTTTTAGGGCCACCAAGGCGCAAACCCACCTTAAATTGATGACCCGAATCTTGTGTATATCCTTTGTCGACGTACTATGAACTATACGTAGTACATTCACTATAAATTAATAAATTAATTTGTTATAAATTTTTAACTTCAGATACTATGACAAATATATTGTTTTTACTAACGCATCGTAAATGTTTTATATACTTTGTCTATTTTTGTGAATCACAATTTCACAATGTCGTAACTTTAGTTTTAATTGCACTGAGGATTAATGGGTGGGTTAAAAGTAACAGACAATTATTTTAATTTAATTTAATATATATGGAGTAAAGGTAGGCTCTCACTGCGCATCGCCTCAGCGCGATTCTGAGTGGCGAGTTTCTCTTCGGGAATATTTTTTGAGGAAGAGAGGCAAAGCCCAGTGTGATTGGATGCAGTTTAGATTCTACAGGAAGGGGTTCTCTGAACCACTGACCTAACGTGTGAGTCGAGGCGAGCTGAAAACTTCAGGCAGGACAAAACCGAGGCGATACGAGTCGAGATGTGAGTGAGCTAAGAAGTTGCGCCGAGGCGAGGCGATGGCTTAGAGAGAGCCTACCTTAAATCCTTTGATGCAAGAGATAATTAACAAGAACAAATAGTTTGAGTATACAAAATATACAAAAATCTATAAAAATTTGCGATGGCAGGAAAGGAATTACAAAAAACTGACCACGAGATTACAAAATGTGTTTGAGATTACACGCTGTATTGGCAGTCGAATAGACACGGTCTAGACAATCGTATTTTCTGTAAAGTGTATCCCCATAAAAAACTTAAAAAAAGGAAAAAATTACGCCAAGTACATGAAACAAATAAATCACAAACAATAGAAGATAATAATATAAATCGCAAAAAATAGAAGATAATAATATTAATCACAAAAAATAGAAGATAATAATATAAATCGCAAAAAAATAGAAGAAAATATACAATCACAAAAAATAGAAGATAATAATATAAATCACAAAAATAGAAGATAATAATATAAATCGCAAAAAATAGAAGAAAATATACAATCGCAAAAAATAGAAGATAATAATATAAATCACAAAAAAATAGAAGATAATAATATAAATCACAAAAAATAGAAGAAAATACACAATCACAAAAATAGAAGATAATAATATTAATCACAAAAAATAGAAGATAATTATATAAAACGCAAAAAATGGAAGAAAATATACAATCACAAAAATAGAAGATAATAATATAAATCACAAAAAATAGAAGATAATAATATAAATCGCAAAAAATAGAAGAAAATATACAATCACAAAAAATAGAAGATAATAATATAAATCACAAAAAATAGAAGATAATAATATAAATCACAACAAAAAAAATAGAAGAAAATATACAATAACAAAAAATAGAAGATAATAATATAAATCAGAAAAAAAATAGAAGAAAATATTTTAATAAATTGTCAGAAATTACTAAGAATTTCTTTATTCTGTTATTTTATTATATTCTCAATGTATTGCTTAATTAAGGTACTTGTTGTTTCAGACATCTGCTTGTTGTTTCTGTAATGGATACTATGGGCCTTGTTTCGGCGAACCTATTTGCCCAACATGTCATGCGTTTTTATTTCCCAATGATATTGGTCTTCTGCAAGTTTCCGTCTTCAGTGAAGTACGTTGTTTTATTATTGATATTTATTTATATACATTGAAATGTACAATGTAATCTACAGAATAGGTTGAAGAATTTAAGGCTGTACAGCATGCACAAAAGTAGACACAGAATGTCCACCGAAGATATGTCTGAAAATCAACGCGAATGAAATGCAAAATAATGATAGCTATTTTTTTCAAGTCAGATATTCATTTCGGTTTACCAGAAAAAGGTAAAATTGTCTACCTTCTATTTCATTGTACATATTCTCATGTCTCTCTTACAGTAGAGAATTACACAAACTTTGAACAGTCCCGAATGTATGTTCGTTATTCACAGATACTCTACATATAATCGCATTGTAAAATCTGTTATATCATTAATTCCAGGTAAATGAACGAAATTTTCGCACCTAGAGAGTGAGAATATTGATATCTTGTAAATATTGTAGGGTGACTGTACCTAATATCGCCAGGCAAAAATTAAATCGCTGTCAATTGAATAATAATTGATATATTTGCATGCAGTTCGTTTCAAAGTAAAGAGAAATTATTCATCTTTCATGTAGCATAAGTTAGAATCGTTGAAACCTACGAATTTTTAATTAGGACTCAAAAAACGTAAGACATGCAAAAATCGGGTTCTGAAAAAAGTTGTACCTAATATCGCCTACTCAAGAAATATTGATTAATTCATGTATATATGAGTTTTTTAAGTCATTTTCACATGTGCTTTTATTATTTCTTGCTCTATAAATGTTTTTTTATCCATATTTGATTTTATTTTTATTAGAATAATACAGAAATTTAAAAATATAGATTTTTAAAATATTTTATTTTTTACGTTCCGGTGTACATATTGGACAAATAAAGTTTCTTTCTGTTGCTCCGCACATTTCGTGACCCCACCTGTAACAAACATTACATAGAAACCATTGTTCTCCGGTAGGCGGTATTGAGATCACGTATACTGCTAAAAGAAAAACGCTATTTTCATTACGCAAAATATTTTAATCGCTTTCATTTCTTAAGTACATCATTAATTAGGTATTTCTAGTAGATATTCTTGCATTCACAAAATTATTAGACTTTCCTTCTCCGAATGTGATGTAAAATTGTGATAGTCCAATAAATTTTTACACTATTAAGATTCTCTAAAATCCTTCCCTTTCTGTTATTGTTGATCACATGATGCTGCAATTACAGTATGTCTTCCTTCATATGTTTAGGTACTAATTCAGTGCATAACCGATAAAGTTTAGAGCTTACTTTGCGAGATATAGTGAGTGGCGATATTAGGAACACTGGCGATATTAGGTACAGTTCCCACAGCTTATGAGACTTTGCAATTTGCAGACAATTGGTCTCCACAAATAAAATAGAGTACCTATATCGTTGTCGAGGTCGATTTGTGTACCTATCTTGATTGGACATTTTTGTCTACGTTTGTTAGTATGCGAGTTTCAAAATTCTTCAACTCTTTTTTCATTATCCAATACATTAGGTTATTATAAGTATTTTGAGTAGTAGCGATATATCGAAATGTACTTACATGCCTAAATAAGAAACAGCTCCACTGTTCAACTCTGTGGGAATAGGGATAATTAGATTTAAAATTATCTGATGTTGGGATCTGATTATTTGCTTACATTCCTTTATATGGATTCTTTTGTTATTGTACCTTCTTCGCTGCTAACAAATATCACTACTCCTCAGAGTAGTTATAGAAGAGTAATAAAGACCTTTTAGTATATTGTCAAGGTGTGTATAAACAAGTTTTGTATTAATGATTAATCAAGTGTATTTTAAAACTTATACTTACACGCTTTTCAATATTTCTTTTAAGATAAATGGTATTTTGTCTGACATTAAATCGACGTGCGTTACGAAAAGTAGCACGTTTCAAATTTCCAGCACGAAAACTAGCATGTTTGAGCGATTTGCCACGATGTTCCGACTGTAGCTACGAAAAGCAGCATATTTGGATGGTTGACTACGACAAATAGCATGTTTCGTCTTTCGCTCCGAAAACCAGCACGTTTGAGCGGTTTGCCACGAAAAGTAACACATTTCGTTTGTAGCGACGAAAAGCAGCACATTTGGCTACGAAACATCGAGTGCGTTAACTTAAATACCTTCCGACGCGATTTTTATTTAATACTAGGTCGGTAATTTATTAACCCTTCATGGTCACACGGGGTGTATCGCACCCCAAGAGCAATTTTCGATTTGAAATGTCGCACCTTCACGTCTTCCAAAGGGGATTTATCGCAAAAGAAAAAAAAAATTTAAAATATCGGTTTTCCCCACAACCGTGGAAAATCGCTCATTTTAAACTACAAATTATATCGTATCAAAATTTACATTTCTCGAAAAAGACTACTAGATCATGACTGTATAAGTATTACGAATGTACAAATATTCCTGCAAAGTGAAAAGATTCCAAAATACGAAAATGGTAACTGAAAAAATGACGCTGGGGTACAGTGAACCCCGTGTGACCAATTTGTGATTATGAGAAGGTGTGACCACGAACGGTTAAACATTAATATACCGTACTTAAATTATGTAGATTAAAATTTTCACACGTGTTTTCTTTTGGAGATTAGATGGAGATATTATTTAGCAAACAATATTTTCAAAAATTGAATTCTTCGATGCAAAATGCACTTCAACAATTTAAACAAATCACGCGCCGAAACGTGATAGTTTCTGCAGTATAATCCAAAACGTGCTGTTCTTCGTGGCGAAACAGGATAATGTGCTAGTTTTCGCCGCGAAGTACGAAATGTGCTATTCTTCGTGGCTAAGCCGTCAAATATGTTAGTTTTCGCGGCGGAAGACCGAACGTGCTAATATTCGTCAGAAACGATGGAATGTGCTTCTTTAGTGGCAAACCGAAACGTGCTGTTTTTCGTAAGAAAAATGAAACGTGCTACTTTTCATTTTCGCACGTCGAAATAAAGCAGCGTGGTATCTATGATACAATCCGTTTGCAAGAACACTCGCTTGCTGCGTTTATTATTATTACAGTAGGGGCTTGAAGTTGTTGCTCTGGACTCGAAAACTTTTTAAAAAACGAGATAGCGACCCATACACAGGAGAAATAGTCTGTGAGATGATGTTAACACATGCAGCTCTTCTAATATGTTATTACATAGATATCTTCAGGTGTGCTGGGTGTACCTCGACAAACGTTATCTTTTATTGTGTCATAGTGCTTTCGCCAATCGCGAATTAAAATGCCGGTGCTGGTGGATTCGAGGGAAGAATGACGGGTCGTTCAATTGCGTGACTTCTGGACACACTTTTTTATTTGTCGTCAGCGAGCTTGCTGTAGTCGTAACACTTAACACAAATAACGTCGGACACTACAATGGACACCGACCAGAGACGTACTGTACACAGAATCGTAGGCGCGTGGGCGCAAGGCGACAAGCGGGTCGCGGATGGAGTAATCCACCCAAAACGGTACAGAGCGCAAATGGGCGCAAGCAAAACTTTCTCTATGGATCGTGGTGTTGTCACGACGGTGCGATTCTCAGAACTAACGGTCGCCGGGCGAGCGCTTCGCGATGATCGTTAGCGGTCAAAAAACACTTCAAAGCGCCGCGACGGCTCAACAGCTGTGTTGATGCCACCGCGGGCGCGCGTTCAAATACGGCCGTTGCGCGCGGCCGCAACACATAGATTCCACACAGTTTTATGTCAAGTATAAATACTTTTCATCTTACGAGAAATATTGAAGCTGATGTAAATGTAAATTTTCATACGCAAGGTCATTTGAAGGTCATATTTGTTTAAGTTGGCAAATTTGTTACCAAATTGACCATAATATTATATACAAAAAGTAAATCATGTGATGAAGAAATTTCGAAAGCAAATACTGACTTCGAAGATCGTGTTTCACCAATCGTAATATGAGGCATTGAGAGCAACAACGGACTAACGACTAACCCTAGTACTCGGTAACGGAGAAATAGGCGATCTGAAAAATAGGGTTTTAACCAGGGAGTCGAGACCGAAGCAGTAACCGGGATTCAGACCGGTCATGACCGGTCGCGCGACCAGTAACCGCAGCGAAAAGCGACCGAAATTCTGACCGTAACAGTGAGAGGTTGGAAAAGGGAACCGTAACTCCAGACCGATTGTCTCTCGGTCGGGAATCTCAGACCGTATTTCTAACCAACCAAACCAAACCAAACCAAACCAAACCAAACCGAAGGCCTGGCCGGTCAGCCGACTGGTCGATTAGCCGGTCGCAATACGGTCGAGTTAATTTATGGAGAGGAACAGAAACCTCTCCATAAATTACGAGTCGGAGCGGTTCGGGTCAGTTCGTGTCGGTTCGGATCGGTTCAACCTAGCTGAATAAGCCGGGAAGGTATGTATGCTGTTCCCGGCGCTGACACTGTTTGTCACTCTCGTGACGGGTTTGTTGAAAGCAGACTTTTGCACTAATTTGTTACTGTAACACTGTCGGTTCCAAACTATGTCGATCTACTGAGACATTATTTTATTTAAAACACTAGTTATGTATTATTTTAATAGAAGTAGTTAATGTAAATAAATTATTGTTATTATACGAATAAGAAGAAAAGGATTGAAAATATATTTTTTCATGTTGTTATTTTAACAGTATGTCCAAGTGTGGAAAAAAAAACAGAATATAGGAATATAATAAAATGTAAATATATTTAACAAAAGCATAAATAACAAATTTCACCGCAAATGCCGTATCGGTCGGTCTCACTGACCGTGACCGCGACCTTAACCGAAATTCTATCGGTCTCGACTCTCTGGTTTTAACCGCATTTTGTTTTGCAGTCGTTGCCAGTGCAGTGATAATTTGTAGCTTGTGACACTATTCGATATGCTTCCTAATGAAGACATAATTAATTTTCCATTTAATTTTAATAAGTAATTTTTTTACGTGAATTAGTTCGTTTTTGCATTGGGCTGTTTGATATTTTCATGTCAGGATAGACAATCAAAATTTAGACTAACTGATCAATTTTATTAACATATACCTATAACAGTTTATAAAATAAAATATCAGTATTATTATAAACTGTAGCTTTACTACTCGGCCTCGCCCGAAATTTAGATTCCGATTTTACAAAAGAAATTTTTTTTTTATTTTTTTTTGTGAAAATATTCACATTTATCTGGATTAGCCAGGCATAATGAGCTGATGTACATTTCGTGACCCCAGAGTTTACCGTTAGAAAGTTTTTAAGCGACAGACAAATACACAAACAAACGATACACTTTCTGCTTTATAGTATAAGATTATCTTCGCGATAATGGAATCTATTACGGGTATAGTGTCTGCATTGTTAATTTGAGTTGATTACTTGCCTCTAAGTTTTTATAATAATCATGATAAATAGGTGGCATGTATTCAAGCAAAGATAGCAAGGTTTTTTATTAATTCATTAATATTATTTCCATTGGGATAGTGCAAACCTAATTTTGTAATCAATGTGGAGGTTCGTTTCCAGATGTCAATTTTATTAAGCGGTATGTAATTCGGTGCGGTTCGAATATTTATAATAAATTTTAAACGGTTCATCCTTTATTGAAAAGATATTATTTTTATTCATGGAAATTATTTTAAATGTTTTTCCAGCTGTCATAATTACTCCAATTCAGTTTTCTGGAATAAAAATATTTGAAAAAAAATCTTTTGTTTTCCACAAACCCAAAATCCTGGTCACACGGGAAGTACGACCCATACGGTACACAGACATCTTAAAGACATCTGAAACCAGACGTTTAATACACGGCTTGCTAGTACACGCCTTCTGCACGTCTTATGTCATAAATCAAGACATCTTAAAGATGTCTGTAAAAAGACATATTAAAGACGTGTTTATCAGGTCTGGGTAAGGAAAAAAAAATTTGGCGGTGACGAGAATCGAACCCAGACTTTCCGTTTACGAAACAATCGGTATTCGCACCTACTCAACACACTTCTTTATATAAACTCCGATATCGATCTGAATACATTATATGTTTATAGGTTGTAACAAAATTTTTCATGAAGTATAATAAGCATGAGCCAAACTCTTGCGACTCGCGTGAAGCAAAGTTTAGTCCACTGTTGTGCCTGGGTTGCGGCCACTGTTGTGCTCCAATGTAAATTGAAAAAAATTAATTTTTCCCATTTTATTATCATTAGTGTAGCTTATTGGAGTACATTACTGCTACTAACTCTAAAAATGTCGGTTAGTCCGTTTTTGTTCTCAATGTCTCAATTTTTGTGATTTTTGGGCGTGGAAGCAAGCCAACGCCAGGCAAGGGTTTAAACATGCCCACAAATACCCGGTTAAGGCCTCGCGTGGTCAGGGCCGAATGCGAATTCAGAGTGAGTGAGACAGAGCATCGCGTACCCGGTGATCGAGAATCAATAGCGATAAGCTTGTTGCTCGGAATAAGACACTACTGAAATTTTCAAGTATTCTATTCCTCATTGCATCTTCGTAAAAGAAGCCTGAGATTGTTTTAATCAAATTGAGTCTACTTCAAGATACTCCAGTCGAATAATTTTTATACAGATTTGTCTCGAAAGAAGATGATGGTTCGGAACCGAACGTGGGACTGAAGCGACGGCAGCTCATAGAGAACGCTTAGCACTGCCAAGTCATGTGCCAAGATAGGGGCGAAATATGATGCCGGCAGTCCCTCTTGTTCATTTGTAGTCTATCTAATTCACCGCGGCAACAACAGAGGAAGTGAGGGCCAGCTGAGGATAGCGATTGCCTTGTTTCGAGACAGAACCCCCCAGTCCTTATCTCGGAACACTACTGCATGCTGTTTATATCGAGACACTACTGTATGCTGCTTATCAATTTTGCATTCCGTTTCATTAAAAGTATAGTATTGTCTCGAATTAAGGACGGGGTTTCTGTCTCAAACTAAGGTGAGCGTTACCCCTCCTACATCTTTCGTTCTTGCCGAGGCGAATGAGACAGACTGCCTACAGCAGAGGTGCACACGGAGCCGAGCGTGGAGCTGCTACGTTGCTAACCACACCATGGGTGTGGGGAACTGCAAGACTGTATGTGCGCGCAGGCCAGGGATCGGCGGGCTTAAGCTACGCTGATGGAGGGGGAAACGCCAACAGGAGCGGTGGTTATGTGTGCGTGACTGACGCAGTTGCAGTTCATGCACACATTACCACCGCTCCTGTAGGTGTTCTCCTCTCCATCAGCGTAGCTTAAGCCCGCCGATCCCTGGTGCAGGCTCGTACCACGCAATTACCGGAGTTCCCCCCACCTATGTTGTGGTTAGCAACGTAACAGCTCCACGCTTGGCTCTGACCCGGCGCCCAGAATCGCGAGTAGGTAAAAGCGGCTCCGTGTGCACCTCTGGCCTACACGGTTGTCCACCCAACTCAGAACCCGTGCGTGCGAGAACATATGTATGGTCAAGCAATCAGTCCTTGTCCTAAAGAAGAAATTGGATTTTCGATGTTCAAACGCCTTGCTCAGAATGTTTGCGTCGTTTCCTCCTGAGCCTGAGGACAAATGTCGACGCGAATGTTCTCACGCGCGCGGGTTTTGAGTTAAGTGGATAACCCTGTATGAGCGAGAGGGGGACTCACAATCAGTCTCCTTCGTTCATTCGCAGTCTCTCTTATTCTACGTGATAAGATAATAGAGGCAAGCCGAAAAGACTCGGAAAGTCTGTAGCGTAGGAAAATCTTTTATTAACGTCTTCACATTTCAACGACTTTTTCAGTTCTAAACATATATTTACAAACTCAAACTAAGCACCGATAACAAAACCATACGCTTATCTATTACGTACATTCACTCCGTAACATTATTCATACATCACATATCTTACATTCTCACAGTACAGCAAATTCGCGTTGTAAGATCGTCAGATATTGTTTGTTGTATGTGATCATCTCTACCCCCACTTACCTGGGGGATCTCCCTGGGAACCAGTCAAGCATGACAGGGGACACAAATTGAAACTAGAGCTATTGTTTTTGCCCGGGTATCCGGGTACCCGGGTACTCGAGTACCCGGTGAGACCCCGGGTAGAAAAAAATTACTCGGGTACCGGGTACCCGTAGGATACCCGACTACCCGGGTACCCGTGCAATACCCGGCTATCCGGGTAGACAAAAATTACCCGTGTGTCCATGAGATACCCGAGTAACTGAAGTGTGATGAGATAATTGAGAATTTCGATTTGACAGCATATTCCGTTCATTACTGAGGTTAGCCGAAAATGATCGAAAGTCGAAAAACGATCGGCTGTCAAATCGAAATTCTCAACTATCTCATCACACTTCTGTTACTCGGGTATCTCATGGACACACGGGTAATTTTTGTCTACCCGGGTACCCGGGTAGTCGGGTATCCTACGGGTACCCGGGTACCCTAATAATTTTTTTCTACCCGGGGTCTCACCGGGTACTCGAGTACCCGGGCGGGCGGGTATTAAGAGCTCTAATTGAAACAAAGCAACCATGAAATACGATATGCGCCCGCAACTTCTTTGTAAAGGGACGGTCCCACGGCGCGTGGCTCAGCAAGCCTTGTAGGTTCGTCATATCTTTTTAGCGAGTGCGAGGTGGCATGCCATGAGCATTTCGACGTCACAGGTAGTTCAAGCTGATCATTCAAGTACCGCGCAAAACGCGCCAAGCACCGTGCCGTAGGATTTCACCTTAAGGGTACATTCTTGTATAAATCCTTCAAATTGTAGGCTCGAACTTGTAGCACCTAAACCATTGGTCTGAAATATAAAACAATGCCAGACTATTAAACGACATGAAATTTCCTAGTGGACATATCTTTCAAAATTACAAAAAATGACATTTTTTTACCAAATAACGACACTTGAAGTTTGAAATCACTTTTTCCCTATGTTTTCGTCTTTTCAACGCCTTTAAAAAATATAAATTTTCAAAATTTTTAAAATGTTAAAGGTTTTTCCTCTACATAGAAGTATATTCTTCAAAATAAAAAAGTTTCAGTCGAATCAGATAATAACTTTTCGAGATATTTGTTCCACCGATGTGAAGAACACAGTTTCGAGAAAAACGCGTTTAGAGGTTTTTTTTTAAAAAAAATCGATTTTTAGACCGGAAACTGCCCTTAAGGGGACTAGGCAGTCAGAAACTCGATTTTTTTGTTGTTGCATTTTTCGAAAGTACCACCCTTCCCGATTAAAATGCCGTTTGGTTTATGTTAAAATTCGCAAAATTGAGGATTTTACAGCCGAAACGGTCGAGCGCGCCCTAAACCGTTTCTGCGCGCACGCAGGTAGACTAGATTCCTCTTTCGAAACTTTAAGCGCGTTTTTCTCGGAATCATATTTCCTCTTCGTTTTGCAGTGATTGGGAAAAATCGGAGGTATCAGTCGATTTGAAAAAAATTCAGCATATATGAAACATGTCTAGTTACGACCTGGACCTACGCATAAGTCTGTAAAAACTCCTGGTTTGTCAAAAAAAAAAAAAAAAATAGAATGGCTCTTTTCCCTGGCGAAAAGTGACGTTTTTTTTTTAAAATTTGCCGTTTTGCAGCCACCATTTTTATAATTTTGATTTTTTTCTTTTTCAATAGGTTCAGGGCAGAATAGGGGCCAGGGCAAAGTATAAATTTCAGAGGATATTTCACAATTAAATTTCTTACGACCAGAATCACTGCAAAATTACAGCGGCTCCAAAAAAAAAACGCCTACATATCAGACGACTGTAGCGCTGTCATACATATGTATATAATATTCAAATCATTTATTTTTTACTGGTTATAGTTTTAATAAACATTACCCAAACGTACTAGTCACAATTTGTGTTCATCTCCTTGTAATTAATTCGCAAAAAATACTTGATTTTCGAGCGATCTGACTGCCTAGTCCCTTTAAGATGATAAAAAAAGTTTTTTAATGTTTTTTACCGATGTAGTCTTGAATAAATAGCTATAACTCTGGCGGTAATAAAAACACATCTGAAATCAAAATTCGAAAGGTTTTCATAAAATATATGATTACGGTTATCGTGTGAACTAAAAAATAATGAAAATTCGATGCTTGGTACATATTTTAATTTACCGTTTTCGGGGCACTTTTATTGCCCCGTGGGATCCCACCTTTACAACGAGAATTTATCAGAACTTTTCAGTTTGATCAGGAAAATAAGAGTAATTCATTAATACCACTTTTATAAAAATGCAGTAACAAATTAGAAAACTTGATAATTTCGGAAGTGCATGACTCACTCTGAACGCTGAGCTTATCGCTCTCGGTTTTTGAGCGTCGCAAATGTGGGGGATGACTGGGCAGAAAAAGCGGGTCCTTAACCGGGCGGTATTCTATAATCTATACCAATGATATATAATGTTGTAATTAGTATTTCTTTTAAATGTTTACGTAGAAAACAGATGATGAAGATTCTGGAAATGATGAACCCACTGAATTTTACTACAGCCATGAAAGAAGAACCAGTCAACAACAAAATTATCCGCAAAATGCAAATTCAAATGTATCAAATATATCAAATATTTCTAATTCTAATTCCCATGTATCGCCGCGTATTTACTTGCAAAATGAAAACATATCAGCCATACAGAATTATCAAAAAATACATCATGGTATAAATACAAGTAATTCTAAAGGTATAGTAGTTTTGTCCAAAAATATGCACCGTCTTCATAACACAAATTCTGGTAAAATGCAAGATAAAACTAATGGAAATGATAATGCTTATCATCAAAATCACAATGAAAAAGTTTCAACTGTTAATTCGGCAAATATGAAAGCAGGAGAGCTACATAGCACAGCGTCTCCGGCTCGAGAACCAGAAAACTATCAGCAGTGCCAGTGTAATTATAAAGTGCACAACGATATTGGAGAATCATCCAGATCATATAATTTATCTGAACGATTAGAAATGTTAACAAATGAGAAACATATTGAACACGAGCCTATCAATGAACCAGAGCTGGTGGAAAGATTACCACCAGAAGTGTTGCTAGTTGTTTTCTCCTACTTGGACGATGTTAGTCTCTGGTCAGCCGCAAATGTTTGTCGTAGGTGGTGTGGTTTACTATCCACGCATATAACACCTCAACAATGGCAACAAAATGTTAAACTACGCTGGCCTTTGTATAAGCCTATTGGATGTGTTACGAATTGGTACAAGGTGTACGATTTTTTGGCCTCCTCAGCACCTTGTAGAACATGTTTAGCACAAACATGTTTAAGATCACGTCATCCAAGAATGGAGGAAAACCCGTGGCGAATAAAGCGTTTGAACAATGAAATCAAAAGATTGAGAACAAATCCTCCTGAATGCATTCTAGCAACACCCTTAGATGAAATATGCTGTCATTGGCAAGCTACAATAACTGGACCTGTAGAAAGTCCATATGAAGGAGGCTTATTTTATCTTTATTTAGAAATACCAGGCAGGTATGTATGAAATACTTTAAGATCCTCTTTTGCAAATTAGGGTTATGGAATGGTAATTATGAAGTTATTTCGCACTTACTTCCTAACACTATTTGGTACGATTATGTCTAAATATTTCGGTATGTACTTAGTATCATTGATTACTTGTAACACGTAAATTGAATTTCGTATAATATTCATCTTTTCCGGTTTAGACTGCTGAAAAATGAGTGTGTGATGTACACAGACTGCACGCAATTATCGGACACCAGCGGCAGTCACACAGTCAAAGAGCCGTTTCCTCCTTTGGGCGCTGCGCAAGGAAGATATTTTTCACTGTGTGGGTGTGGCTGGTGTCCAAGAATTGTTTGCACTCCGTGTATAGTACATACTTTATACTTACATACAGTACGCATTCTGCAATCCTACTATTCTACTAGCCTACTAATATAATAAATGCGAAAGTGTGTTTGGGTTAGGTTTGGAAGTATCAATTACGTCGCAACTACGCAATGGATATTTCTGAAAATTTGTATATATATAGTCTAGGACCAGGAATAACATATAGGATACTTTTTATCCCGATTTTTTAACCGATCTGGACCAAATTTTGCATAATCACTCTCTAGAAGTTTTACCCGGACAACGCCGGGTACTTTAAGCTAATAGTTTATATACATATGCATTTTTAGGATACGTACATGCTGTTGAGGTATGTTGTTTGTATAACCAAGTGACACTGTCTTGAAATCAGTCACATGGAAGCATATTTGCGATATTTTTGTGAAAATTAATCTGCCGTGTAAAAACCTATATACGAATGGAATGTACTTACATTTAAAAAGCTATTACGGACTTATTGTTATAATAGTAATGGTTCCAATCTCCCTTATTAGCGATTGTAGCTTGATACTGTCTTCGCATGCTTTCTACAGATTTTTCGGCTTATATCGCCTTCATATCTTACAAATCCGACGTTGTAATACTTTCAACGATAAAATACGTTTCCCTCGGAGGTTTTAGTACACGATGGATCACATATTTTCAATGGGATTTGCATTTGGCGACTGAGACGGTCGATTCAACGCAGTAATGTCATTTCTCATGTTTGGAATCGTTATCCTCCTGAAGTGACTACTTATCCCCAGTTTCATTAAACTAACATTTCACCGATCTCAGAAGTCCCTTATGATACAATTCGATTATTTTTGGTGAGTTCCAATTGCCCGTACAAATATGCCAAAACCACGCGCGTTAATGTAACCACAAACATGCACTTTTTCTGGGTGTTCAATAGTTTTTTGCAAGATGGTAGCAGACAGATCCCTAATGATACATGTAAAATAGTAGGTGCAGATATTCAATGATTTTTAAGATATAAACAATTAAAGTTCCATACTTTGATAGATGTACTGTAATATCGACGAAGCGGGACAAAGTATCGTGTTTTCTCTCTTTCGTAGTCGACGGTAACTTCGTGTTCACTCTTTCGTCCCCTTTGCTCATTTTCGGATTCGCTCACTCTCGACCGAAGGATTCCAAGAAATGGTGGGGATAGCGACCGCGCATACAACGGAAAGTCGAAATAGCATTATAACGAGAATTCACTGTACATGTTTTTTCTCTTTGTGAATAGAAATATTTTGGTATGATCTTGTATGTTATCATTATTCGTTGTTGTGGGAGTCTGAGTCATATCAGAATCAGTCAGTCGAGTTAACGAGAAGTGTACAGTTGACGAAACTTTAATTGTTTATATCTTAAAACTTATTGAATATCTACACCTACTATTCTACATGTATCATTAGGGATCTGTCAGCTACCATTCTGCAAAAGCACGTCAAAATCGAAGTCGGGCCATTCGTGTCCTTCCCTTGTAAGAGACCTTAAACAAATGCGTACTAGTGAAGATTGTACATGGTTAGTTTTTGTTACAGTTTCCCACGCACTCCGTGTTATCTTTTGTAAATATTGCGGGTATTCTCTAATGTGACTGACTTTATACCTGCGCGCAGAGCGGACTTACTTTAGGTCGCGGTCCTATTGGTATAACCGCGTGATGCGCACGGTTTTCGTCGATGCACCGACCAATGTGGTGCAAAAAGACGTTTCGTGGTACAAAATTGTTAAACCTGGCCAAATATATAATTCCGAAATTCTTAAAATATTCTCAATTACTACTCATAATAAATTCGGGTATCCATGTTGTCGTGTACAACCAGTTACGAAACGATCACCTGAAACAAATGATTATAAATGTGTTTGTGTTTTATGTTCTTCGTCATGCAGTTTACAGAGATTAATAGCAGCACAGGCATCCGTGAATATTAAACATTTGAATTCAATAGTGTGTACTTATTTAGTAAAACTTTATAATGCCGCAAATGGGGCAAGGTATAATTTATTTTGTCCATAACTATATTTGGTTGAATAAGTTTATATTCTAAGCAAGGTGGTTCCCTACAGGTGGTAAACCTTTTAGAAGGTGATTTTGCAGAACAAAATAAGACGAACATATAGAATAAAATTTTTTAATACAACGCTTCGTTTCCCACAAAATTAACTTTTAATTTTAGCCAGACACGCGTGCATCGAAGTACAGTTTAGGCACATAAAAGGCACCCTTCAGGCACTTAAGAAGTGTATTTCGCTGCACGCATATTTGGCTAAAATTTAAATTCAATTTTCTTGCCTATTCCTGTTGCCTACTCAATTTTTTTTGCCCTGCCTGTACCCCTGCCTACAGTACATTCTAGAGATCCCGGTGTAGAACGTGTATTGAAGATACACGTGTACACGCGTACACGTGTAGTAAAAACATCCGTGTTCTAATCCGTGTGCTTCTTAATACACGGATACACGGGTATTGAAATACACGTGTACACGTGTATCGAAATTCACGGATCGTAGTATCCGTGTATCTGTGCATCCGTGTATCCGTGTACCCGTGTACCCGTGTACCCGTGAATTTCAGTAGACGGGTACACGTGTATCGAAATATACGGTTTCACGTGTATTAAGATATCCATATTTAATTTTTTAACTAAATATCCTATAAACATAATAACCTATTAAATTATGTCTGTACCTACATATGGCAAACTATTTGCGTAAAATCTAAACATTCGGATATTTAGTTAAAAAATTAAATATGGATATGTTAATACACGTGAAACCGTATATTTCGATATACGTGTACCCGTGAATTTCAGTACACGGGTACACGGATACACGGGTACACGGATACACGGATACACGGATACTACGATCCGTGAATTTCGATACACGTGTACACGTGTATTTCAATACCCGTGTATCCGTGTATTAAGAAGTACACGGATTAGAACATGGATATATTAACTACACGTGTACACGTGTACAGGTCGTACACGTGAAATCTGAATCTCTAGTACATTCTCGCGCATCCAGATAAAATAGACATTATACATATGTTATTACTTTTACATTTGGAATGATTTTTTAATTCCTTTCATGAATACAAGTGCAGTTATGAAGTACAGTGCATAGTTTCATATGACCATAAAATCTCTTCGGTTATTAATAGTGTTAAATATACATATAGTTTCGTACATGTAAGGCAATAGCATTATATAATTAAGCACTTATCTTCTTTTTCTTGATTAATGTGTTCCTTAAACTTTTACAGTTATCCACTCTCCCCGCCAATAGTAAGATTTCTTACAAAGATACTTCACCCAAATGTTTCTAGACACGGTGATGTTGGTATAGACACATTCCATCATAACTGGTCGTTAGCATTAACACTATCGAAGGTGTTAATCAGTGTCCAAAGCTTGCTTACGGATCCATATTGTCAGGTATACTATATATACTATTTATTACATTACTATCATTTATTATCTGAAATTCTTATATACGGAACAATTAGCAAATAATATTAAGTATTATAATAATAAAAAATGTATATGATGCATAGGTTTGTATGGAACCAGAAGTGGGTGAAATGTATTTGAACGATCGTGAAAGATTCGATGAAATTGCCAGGGCTTGGACATGGAAATATGCTATGCACGATGTTATGACACCACTCTAAAGAATTCTCGAATAAAATTATTTTATCTATACACACATACTATTTTGTTATCTCTTCAGTTAATATTTATTAAAATAATTTAATGACTCTTAACGCTCGTAATAATAAATTAATGTGGTTATATTTCAAACAATTCAGCGACAAATAGATCAACGATATAGGTACAAGTAGGTAAATAGGTAAATAGGTAAATAGGTAAATAGGTAAAAGTAATATATGTTATTAACCTTTATGTAAACATTCTGTTAATAATACATTTAAAATATGCATATTATCTAATTGTTTTGGATTTAATGCCGTATGTATGGTTTGCGATCAAATATATTAAATTTGATGTCGTTTTAATGAATAATTTAATTCATTTTCGTAATACATTCCAATTTACATAGTGCCTCATTATATTGTATACATTGCGTCCGACTTATCAAAGAAAAGCGGTATATTTTGTAAGCAATTGAAAACAAAAAATCCCTATAAAAAGTTGTTTGGTATAAGGGTGCCATTATATTCTACAAGTAGATTATTGTAGGTGAAGGTACCCTGCTGGAACTGCCAGTTAGAACCGCATTAAAAATTTTTTAATCCGGATTGATGCGGTTTTCTTCCCGTAAAATCCAGATTTAACCGATGAAATATTTTCTATCAGTTTCAAACCAGATATGCATGTAAAAATCTTGATGGTATCTAGCTGTATTTCCTAGCACAATTTGTCATCGGTTCTGCCAACCGGAGGAAGAATTATGAAATATGAATATCCAATGGCCTGCTGCAATAGGGTTCATCTTGTAGCGGGTAGACATCTAACCAGGGATTATAACCCGCGCCGTACTCTAACCCAAATCCGGTTAATCAAGGAAGGTTACTGTAACCCATACTAACCACGAGGGAACGGTTTCTAAATTCTAGAAAGGACGAGGTAACCCGCTCGGAGCGGGTTTCTGGTAACATAAGATAGTCTATCCTAGACAGTTACTTAAGGGGGTACTCTGGTCACCCGGCCGAAAAATTGAGCAATCTTTATGAATATTTTACATAATGAATAACAAATATAATCGTGCAAAACTTTTTACATAATATCCATCTACTTAAAGAATATATAAAACAAATTTTTATGTAATTTTTTTAATTGGTTTTTTATGCAAAAATTGTGCTTCAATATGATGCCGCTTAATATAAAGTAGGTTAATAATATTCAGCATTTTAATTGGAAAAAATAGCATGTTAATTTTTTTCACTATTTCTTGAGATCGAGGCCCACTGTGCGTCGGGATAAAAGCGTGCTCAAAGTGAAGCGAAAATTCATTCGTTGTTTACAATCGGTAATTTCATATTTTCGCAAAACCTAAAGATGAGTTTCTTCGCCCAGATTTCTAAAGCGCAATGAAGAATTTGGTGTCGCCGTTAAGAATTTCAGACATTCTTTAGTCTGAGTTAATCCGTATATTGCTCTGTTGGTGGTTAGTACATAGGATGAGTTCAGACACGCAGGTACCGTTGTCAACCACCGAATCGCGGAACAATACGGTAATAAACCGCAACCCTGGCCAGCCTGATTAATTTTTGGGAACCAGATATGGCATTTTCCTCCTCTATTTGGTCAAGAGGGAGAGCGTTCCTCCTGTGCCGACGAATTCACAGAGGGAAGGTCTCCCATCTTCGAAGAACTTTGTTTCTAATGTGTGTTTCATAATTATATTAAAACAACAATTACTTTCATATTATTTTCTCTTCTTTATACTTTGGCGGAGTTTCGGAATGTGAGTGTAGAAGGTAAGATGGAAGGAAGGAAAAGGAAGTTGTGTTTCGTCCCGGGTCTTCTAGTGGACTCCTGGGTAATGCTTTTTTTGTAAACAGATGTTTATTATCCAGAAACATACAATAATACTGATTGGCGACAATAAAACATAGAAAAAAAGCCATTCGATATAATATTCATCTCTACTGGTTCGTTTGCCAACGAATCTCATATAGAAACTACAATGTCCTTATTGACTAGGTCTTAAACACTATCCTTCCTCTCTAACAGGTACTGTTACTCAGTTATCACCTAGGTGCATTGCATAGGATAGGAACTGGGGAAAATTTTACTATTAAAAAAACCCCAGAACCGATATGTTGCTCATATGGCAAAGGCTTAAAGATTACGGCTTAACAACTAAAAAAACTTACGGACTATACAACAAAGATAACGATGGACAATATATACAATATTTACAACTGGATCCTGGGTTCGTACGATAAGTAAGAACTCCAAGATATCGGTTACAAACCAACTATCGAGGGAATCTTAGGGATTCTAAAAGTCAGCTTTTACGCTCACATAATTTTCGGATGTATACGTCGGTGGGCTCAAGCCACCAGTATTTTTTAAAATTAAGCCTGCTGAAATCAAAGTAATCGACGTTTGGCAGTGTAGCTGACAACTTGTGTAGGTTGCTGGATCCGGGGTGTTCATACGGGCTACCCGCGATTCTCTTGTTGGCTTTATTCTTTCTCCAATGGTCAATAATAGGGATGTTTTCAGCATTTTGAATTAATCCGGCTTTGTCGCAAAAAACGAACGCTTGCGGGGTAGTATATCCGGTGGCAAGCTGTCTCTGAGATCTGTCTGGAGATTGCTGAGCCAGTGAGTTAATAATATTGTTGTTGATATGTGACAGATTACTAAAATGATTTCTGACCAGTTTAATTATGAAAGAATCGATTCGAGGGACATCGGCTATTTTGCAGATTATTTGGTTAGAAACGAAATGACGCCAAACAGAATGTTGGGACCTGTATAACCTAAGACACACTGTGAGGCATTTGCGTTCGAAGGCCCGCAATTTCTCCATCATCGTGTGGTTGCAATTCCACCATATCGGCGCTGCATATGATAAGATGGGCCTAATAAGGAGCAAGTAGAGGATCACCTTCGATCGCGCATTTAGGTGGATGTTATGGAACAATTTGCTGTTCGCTTGGAACGCTCTACGGGCCTTGTCCAGCTGAGCGTCAAGGTGTAAGTTGCCGCGTAATAAATAATCGACCAGGTCTCCGAGGTATTTGACCATTTTCTTATGGGGGATGGCTACCCTGTTCGTAGTGCCCGGAGATGTGGTAAAAATTTTAAATTTATTGCTCCCAGCTTTGATTCTTGATGATAGCAAGTTACAAGGTTTCCTAAATAGAATCGTCTCGTATTTAGTTGGGCTAATTTTTAGGTTCCATTGGGCGAAGTAATTATTAACTTTCTGAACAATGTCTTCCAGCTTGTTTTGCACAATTTCGACCCTGTTACACCGACACGTAAATTATCATATAGCCAGCGAAAACTATTACCGAGGCCTTTCAGGCTCGTTGAACTGAAACAGATTAGGCAGATCGCTAGTGTATAGATTAAATAAAATGGGAGAATTGACCGTCCCCTGCTGCAGACCCTCGCTAACCATAAAAATTTCGGAACAAATGCCTTTCCCGTTTCACCTTACGAAGGTTTTATTAGAAATCATATCAAAGATAAGATATATTAACCAGGGGGGGGGGGGATTCTATTTTTTAACTTGTACCAGAGACCATTAATCTAAACAGAGTCAAAGGCTTTCTCTAAATCAATTAGGGCAGCCCCGACAAGGTGGATTTTCTCAACTTGTTGATTAATATCAACCATGATTTTGTGGATTGCATGTACAGTAGAGTGCTGGAATTTGAAGTCGAATTGGCAATCTGGGATGATTTTATGCTCGGAACAAAAAATGTTTATTGTGTCGTTTATTATAGTTTCATACACTTTACTATACTTTACTGCGCGGTTACTGCTAGGTTGCCGCAGGGACCAAGACGCGCGGCGGGAAAAAGGAGGTGTTGCCTCTGAAAATCGGCCGAGAAGTTCACTTAATTCCCAAGCCTGATTTAAATGGCAGGGGGAGTTGATATGTTCGAAGTGGGCGCCAATGAGGTTGAGCTTATCATTCGGCGCAGAAAATATGTACTTGTTATCTTTCACAGGAGTACTAGCTGTATTGCATCTACTTCTATGGAGAATTTGGTGATTGTTTTGAGGGATATGTAAGTCTTTAATATCTTGGAATTGGCGGCGGCGAAAAATAGCGTTGATGTTCGGAAAGAACGCTTCAGTGTTACGGTGATCTATTTTCTTTATTTGCTTAACCCAGAATTTTTCTGAAGCCTTTTGGAATTCGAGATAGAGGGCTGAGTTAACGTTTTTCAGGGCAATTTTTTTGCCACACTCGATACCCTTAGATGACCTCCCGGATTATTGATATGGAGGTCATGCAGCAGGGAGACAAGGTGTCTCTTGGTTTTTTGCAGCTTGGTTATTTTACGGTTAACATATTAGGACACATTATCAGGAGGCAAAATCTTCGGGACTACCAGCGTGATGGTATTCTGAATTGCGGTGCCAATCACCTCGAGGCCCTTGTCGATTTCAAGCAGTGTCAGATTACGGTTGTCAGGGATTATGTGAGAATACGGGTGCGCTAGTTTTTTAGAAAACTTTTCCCATATGGTTGACTTAAAATTATGCCGGGACGAGGGAGCCGCGGGGTTGTCCCTAATGACCCTATCATCTACAATGCTAAACGTAATGTGATTGCCGCGTGATCTCTATCGTAAGGCAGGATATTTATTTTGCCGTTTGTTCCGTCCAAAAGATCGAGTCTGAAGTCAGCCAGGCAGATATCGAGAAACGAGAGGGCCGAGTTGTACGTTGGAGCTATGGGAGTTAATACTCTTAGCTTGTATCTTATACTATGACTAGTTTCCCAATGCTTCAGGTACCTGACCTGCTGATTAGTGTCGCTATCACTAGGCCTAAAGGCTGGACAATACTTTTCCGTCACAAATGCAACGTACATCTGCGGTATCGAGAAGGGTACCGTTAATGTTTCAAAACGTCATTAAATTTACTTAAAGTTTGTACGCAAGGAGAAGTAAGTCAAATTTCACCGTCAATAGTCTTTTATTTCGCATTTCCTGTAACTAGCATTTCGATGTACCTTGCATTTGTGACAGAAAAGTATTGTCCAGCCTTTGGACCTGCCACTCCTGGTGTAGACCTTTGGTAGGTAGGTATCTGTTTCAACAGGCAATGCACAACGTGTGCCACCCGTGGCGCGAACAAGACCACCGCCGGTGCTTGCTATTCCAGCGGGTTTTCTTCCAGTGAAAATCAGTAAATTTGCAAGCGCAATATCTCGAAAACCAGTGGAAATAAGGTGCATACATTATAGGTTATTGTATTTGTCTTGGAACGCACTATCAAGTGATCTCTAAAAAAAATAGTTCCATTTAAAAAACCGAACTTGACCATCGTATCTTTTAAAATAATAATCGAAGAAGATAAACGTTTGCGCTAATAAATTTGCCCCCTCGAACCATGCAATTCCATATAAATATTTTTTTTTATATCCAATACGTTAGGAGATATTCAACTGTTCAGTGTTTCCGCGGACACACTTTATATTAAATTCGGCGAATCATTCTCCTTATCCGGGACTTCCGTTTCCGGTGTGATTGAGAGAGAGTGTGTGGAAGAAGCGTAGGAAATTAGAAGTAGAGGAAAGAGGTGAGAAAAAGTGTAGGAGAGAACGAGAAAGTGTGGAGGCGCACAGTGGCGTAGGAGGAAGGTGTACAGCGCAGGACAAGCGTGGGGGCAGAGAAGGCGAAGGAGGTGCGACGGTTAAAAGAATTTGGAGGTTAGGCTGAAGGAAGTGAAAAAAGGAGAAAAAAGGGGTTAGGAGTGAAGGTGAGAGCGTGGAGGTAGGTAGTGAAGTGCGAAGAAAGATTTGTGCACAACAGGATCGTGGGTGGAGAAGGTGAAGGGGTGATTGAAGGGGAAAAGAAGTTGGAGGTTGGGGTACCGCAGGCGGCTGCGCAGGAGTTGAGGAAAGAAAGTCGGTAAGGTAGGGAGCGAAGAGTGGGTAAGAAAGGAAACGTACGTGCAGCTAGAGAAAGTATAGGAAGGACAGTAAGAACGAGTAAGAATGGGAGACGAAAGGGCGGAAGAGGAGGAGATGGGAATAGGGATAAAGAAAAAAGTGGAAAGAATACAGAGGGAGAGAAGTAACAGTACGGGAAGAATAGAAGAATATTTTGGTAAAAAAAGCGTGAGGGTAGAAAATGATACGGAGAGGGAGGAGGCTTTCAGGAGCAGTAAGGTAGTGGCAAGATCTCCACAAGGGCAGGGGAAAGGAGGGAAAGAAGAGGAAGAAAGTAAAGAAGAGATGATGGAAATATTGAAGAGTATGAGGAAGGAGATAGCAGAGGGGAGGGAGGAGGTGAGGGAGGTAGCGAGGAAGCATGAAGAAAAACTGAAAAAGGAAATAAAGGAATTAAAGGAAGAGTTGAGAAGGAGAGACGAGTTATGGGAGGAGGAAAGGAGGGAGACAAGGAGGGAGATAGAGAAATTGATGGTGAGAGTAGAAGAAATAGAGAAGGAAGGGGGAAAAGGGGAGGGAGGGATAAATGAAAGAATAGAAAAGCTGGAATTAGAAATGAAGCAAGGGGAAAAAAAGGAGAGGAGAAGATAGCAGAAAAGGTAAAAGAACTAGAGTGGAGATTGGAGGAAAAGGAGAGAGAGGAGAGGAGGAATAATATGTTAGTGAAAGGGATACAAGAAAGGGGGGAGAATGTGAAGGATGAGGTGGAGAAGCTATTCAAAAGCATAGGAGTGGAAGAAGAGATAGAATCAGTAAAAAGAATAGGGAAGGGGGAAGGGATGGTGATAGTAAGAGTGAAAGATAAGGAGACAAAAAGAAAGGTGATGGAAGCAAAAAAGAAACTAGCAGGTAGAAAAGAGAGAATAGAGGACGATTTAACATGGAAAGAAAGGAAAATGAGGTGGGAAATCGAAGAGATTGCGAGGGAACAGAGAAGGAAGGGAAAAAGAGTACTAGTAAGGTATGGTAGGATAAGAATAGAAGAGCAATGGTGGAAATGGGATGAAAAGAACGAGGTGTTAAGGGACGAAGATGGAAGGGAGAAAATTGGAAGTAGGGAAGAGGTAGAGCGGGTAGGGAAGGAGGGGGAAGGGCAGGGACAGGGAGGGAAAAAGGGGGATAGAAGGAAGGAAGGAAAAGACACAGAGAGAAGAGAGAAAAGGGAAAGAAAGGTACAGGATAGCATAGTGGAACGTGGCGGGTTTGGCGAGAAAGGACAAACAATTTTGGAACAGACTAGAAAAATGGGATGTAGTGATAATGTTGGAGACGTGGGTAGAGGAGAAAGGATGGGGATGGATAAGAAGTAAGCTACCGAAAGGATACATTTGGAAAATGCAAGTGGCGAAGAGAGAAAGAAATAAAGGGAGAGCCAAAGGAGGAATAGTAGCAGGAGTAAGGAAGGAACTGGTGGAAGGGATGACAGGGGGTATAAAAGAAGGGGGAGAAGGTGTGATGGAAGTAAACATTAAAATAGGCAGAATGAAATGGAAGATAGTAGGAGTGTACATAAATGGGGACATGGAAGAAAAACTGGAAAAGTTAAAGGAATGGACCGAAAACGGGGAGCAGGAGTGGGAAACGTTAATAGGGGGTGATTGGAACGCAAGGACGGGCAGGAGAGGAGGATGGGAAATGGAAGAAGGGGAAGAAGTGAGAAGAGAGTCGAAGGATGAGGTGGAAAATTCGGAGGGAAAAAACTAATAAGATGGCTCGAGGAGCAGGGATGGGGAATATTAAATGGAATAACAAAAGGCGATGAAAGGGGGGAGTACACATACGTAGGGCCAAGAAGTGAGACGGTGATAGACTATGTGATCGGAGAAGTAGGAATTGGGGATAAGCTAGAAGGTCTAAGGGTAGGAGAGGAGGTTGACTCAGATCACCACCCGCTGATAGTAACATTGAAGGACAGGGCAGAAAGAAGGAGGATGAATGAGGGCGGAATGAAAAGTCGAGCGAGAGGCGTGTGGAACGAGAGCGGTAGGGAGAAATTCTGGGAGGTTGTGGCAGGGATAGGGGAAAGGAGAGGCGAGGATAGGAACACAAGAGTAGAAGAGGAGATTACAGAGGGAAAGACAAAAATAAGGGCAGCACTTAAGGCGAGTAGTGGAGAAGAGGAGAGAAAAAAAAGAGGATGGTGGGACAAAGAGTGTGCGGAGGCAAAGAGAAGCACAAGATTAGCGCTGAGGAGATGGAGAAGGGGTGGAGGTGAGGCTACAGAGTATAAAGAGGAAAAGAGAAGGTATCAAAGAAAATGCGAAGAGAAGAAAAAAGAAGAAGCAGAGAAGTACGTAAAAGAGGCTGAGCAGGCGAAAAGTGAAAGAGAGGTATGGGAGGTGGTGAATAGAGGGAGGAAAAGAAGAAAGAGGGTGAACGAGGAGATAGAAATGGAAGAGTGGAAGCAATATTTTATGAGGATACTGGGGGGTGTAGAGGGAAGAGTAGTGGTGGGGAAAGAGAAAATGCGGGAAATAGAGGCAGAGGACGCGATAGAACTGGAAGAGGTGGTCAAGATAGTAAAGAAACTGAAAAAACGGAAAGGCGACGGGGCGTGACGAAGTGCCGAATGAAGTATGGAAGTATGGAGGGCTGCAAGTGCAGAAGTGGCTATGGAAAGTGATAGGTAGGATATGGAGAGGAGAGGGATGGCCGGAGGAATGGAATGAAGGGCTAATAGTGCCAATAATTAAAAAGGGAGAAGGGATAGGAGTGGAGGAGTATAGAGGGGTGACGATAATGGACACAATATATAAGGTGTATGCGTCGGTACTCGCGGAGAGGCTAGATAGGGAAATGGAAGCAGGGCGCATGATCCCAGAAAACCAAACAGGATTCAGGAGAGGAAGGGGGACGTTGGACAACGTGTATGTCCTGAATTTCGTAATAAACAGAGGAATAGCGAAGAGGAAAGGAAAGATAGTGGCACTGTTTGTGGACTTAAAGGCCGCGTTTGATACGGTGGATAGAGGGATACTGTGGAAGGCCATGGAGGAAAGAGGAGTAAGTGAAGGAATAAGGATGAGAATAGAGGAAATATACAAGGAAACAAGAAGTAGGGTGAGGGTAGGCGAGGAGGTGGGAGATTGTTTTTGGACAGCGAGAGGAGTAAGACAAGGATGCCCACTGAGCTCATACCTATTCAATTTGTTAACGGCGGATATGGAGGAAGATTTGGAAAGAGGAGGATGGGGAGGAGTAAAGGTGGGGAACGAAAAGATAAGGTCGTTAGCATATGCCGACGACATAGTGCTGCTAGCAGAAGGGGAAGGAGAGATGTTGGGAATTATCAAAAGGCTGGAGAGATACTTGGATAGGAAGAGGCTAGTGCTAAATGTTGAGAAAACCAAGATAATGAGGCTGACGAAGGGAGGAGGAAGAAAAAAGAAGGTGTGCTGGAAATGGAAAGGAAAGGAAATAGAAGAGGTGAAAATATATAAGTATCTGGGGTATGAAATAGGAAGGAATGGAGCGCAGGACGGGCACGTTAGGGAAAGGGCAAGAAAAGCCGCAGGGGCGATGAGACAGGTGTGGGGAATTGGGGAAAGGAAGTGGGTGAAGGATGTCAGAAGAAGAATAAGGTTGTTCGACGCGTTGGTATGGACGGTGGCGAGCTACGGGGTGGAAATATGGGGATGGAGGGAAAGAAAGGTAATAGAGGCACTGCAGGAGAAATATATAAGGTGGGTGCTTGGAGTGGAGTGGAGGACGCCAGGGTACATGGTAAGGAAGGAAGTTGAGAGGGTAAAGATGAGGACAACAGCGGGAAGAAGGGCGTGGAATTTCGAAATAAGACTAGAAGAAGGAGGAGGAAGTGGGTGGGCGAGGAAATGCTGGGAAGAAGTGAAAAAGAGGGAATCTAGAAGTGGGAAGTTGTCAATGTGGGAAGAGGAAAGGAGGGGATATTTCAAGGAATTAGGATTAGAGATGGAGGAAGTGAGGGAGTTAAGGAAAGAAGGTAGAGAAGGATATTACAAGCCTACGTGCAGTACTATCATGGCAGAAGCAGCCACACAAGTGGGTTCCAGCAGGGCTGTGGTGGGAGTATGCACGGGGAAGGGGGTTTCGCCTCTTGCCCAGGGTCGGGAGCATGATGAGCAACGGCGAGAGGAAGTACTGGCAGTGGTGCCAATGGAATATCCAACGGCGAAACTAAACAGGACCCAAGCATCGGTGGTCTTTGGAATGCTGTTGGAGCGCGCTACCGATGCAGACGTTACGCTGTCCATATCTCGTAGGGGAAGGATGAATGGAAGCCTGTTACTGACCACAGATGATGGGGCCACCAGCGACTGGATTAAAACGGAAGTGAAACAGGGGAGGGTCACTAACGAAGAAGAGAGATTGATCCCCCGATAGCTGATGTGGCCTTCAAGACCGTTATCAGAGAATGGAGGGATAAGACTAGGAAAAGGAAGTGGGAGGATACGACTGACTGTGCGACGGCGAAGCTGTTGTTGGGCCCTGAACCAAAACGGGACAGGGCCAGGAAACTAATAGGAATGGAAAGGGTCGAAGCAAGGAATGTGGTGGGCATTCACCACTGAATGCTCACTTACATAGGATTATGGCTAGTGAAACGGAAATGTGTTCGCTATGCGAAGTTAGCAAAGAGGACTCTGTGCACGTTCTGTGCGAGTGTCCACGTACAATGGAAACCCGGAGAAGGATATTTGGCATGGAAGTAATTAGAGCAGAAGAGGTTAGCAAGTTGTGTATAGACAAGATTGCGAGTTTCCTGGGGGAGGTGAACCCATGGAAATATACCTAAGGCTCATCTCCGCCAGAAGGGGAGGACCTTCACGCTGGCCCCCTTCTCGGTCAGTGACTCGGAAGTAGACTGAGAAGGAGGCTGGAGCCGCGATTCGAAGGGGACCGTTACCCCTCGGCATGGTTCACCGGGGGGCGGGGGGCGGAGGCAGCCCCCCCCTCATATCTCCAACAGAAAGGCAGCCAATGAGGGCAGAATGGTTAGGCAGCTATTCCGACCGTGGTCCAGGGGTGACTGAGCCTTGGAAAGCTCGATCCGGGGCCGCGGAAGGGTAGCGGTGCCAAGAGTAAGAAAGTAAGAATAGTTCCAGTGCCCCAAGCACTTAAACGATACCGGCGCACCGGCTTTTACACACCTCTTTAGGAATGCGGAGTGCCGCTAGGGGCGGGTGGTGACCGCCCCCCTTCTGGACCGTGTCTCGCTATCAGATCTCGCAATGTTTGATCAAGACTTGATTTAATTTGGGAATGGGCGGGGGGGGGGGGGTGCGTTCCTAGGGCCCTCATGCCGTGGGGACCCTTGTCTTAAAATATTATAATTTTAGGATTGAAGTGTGTAGGTCGAGGGGGGGGGGGTAGGGTTGCAGTGTAGGATAGCTGTGGGAAGTTTCAGGAAACAGGAATAAGGGGGGGGAGTACTAGGGCGTTGAGTCAACGGGGGGAGAGGGGGGAGTAGGAGGGTGGGATAGCTAGCCTTATAAGGGTAAACAAGCCGTCACCCTAGCAAGTTGGAGGTATGGTATGGGGTGCTTCCAGCGGGGACGTGAAGGGGACCTGGCTACTCCGAGTTCAGGACGACGAGTAAAAGCGAGTTTAAGGGGTTGATAGGAGACCTGGTAGAGCGGCGTCGAGACACGGTTCCATATACCGCGAATCTATTTAGCGACGGGCTGGTACCGTCAAGACCGGAGAGGGTGGCTTGCGCAACGCATAATGACTCCGGCGCACCTATGCGTGCGTCTTAGGTAGGGATCGCCCACCCTTGTTGATGGTCACCCCCGCGAGTACGGTCCGTCGGCAAGCTGGCCCGGGCCTATAAAAAGCGGACGCGTACCCGAGAAACGGGGTAGAATCCTGGCGGGGTAATGTGTACCATGAGGAGGCGGCCATCCATAGCCATTCCCTCCCCCCTCCGGGGGGAGGCCCGTCTTCCCAGGCCGTGCAGGGTAGAGGGTGTGGTCCTCTGGACCAGGTGGCAAGTCGTCCCTTTCTCCTCGGCCTCGGCCGTTGAAGGGAGGCTCTCTAACCCCGAGGCAGCGCAGGGGAAAGAGATGCGGTCACACCGGGCGGCATGATCAGCTCTGGGGGAACTCCCGCTCTCCGAATGTTGAACACTCATTGGCTGCATGGCCCGAGTGACGCCCGGGACCTCGGCACGTGTCGTATGCTCCCCCCGCTGTATGTCGCAACTAAATCGACTAAATCGACTAAATCGACTACAGAAGGATATGAGGAAGTAGAGCGAAGGGACAGAGAGAAGCAAGAGAGACAGACATGGGAAAGGATAGGGAATTCAAGGTTTAATAAATGGTATAAGTGGGTGAGAGGAGAGGGATTGCCTAAGTGTCTGGACAAAGGCTGGGGAGAAAAAAGGTGGAGAAGAATAGCGAAGTTCAGACTGGGGAATGGAATGGCTGAGGCGAGATATTGGGAGTGTGAAGAGGAGAGAATGTGCAGAGTGTGTGGAAGTGAAGAGGAGACATGGGAGCATGTATGGGAAAGGTGCAGAGGGGAGGGAGAAGGTAGCTGGCAAGAAAATGTAAGGAAGATACTAGGCGAAGAAGGGGAGAAGGAGAGCTGGATAAGGAGACTGGAGGAGAACAGAATGGGGCAAGGGGGAGAATAAGAAGGAACAGGAAGAGAGTGACAGGAGATGAATAAAAGAGATGGGAAAGAAAACGGTGGTGGAAAGGAAAAAATGAAGGAGAGAGGTAGTAGAGGGAAAGGACAGGAAGAGAGAGTGAAGGAGGAGAGAAGATGCGGGAACGGAAGGACGAAAACGAATGGGCGAGGTAGTAATAAATAAGTAGGAAAGGTAGAATTAAGGATAGAGATGCGGAAAAAGGCGACAGCGAGAGAGGGCGAGCGATGGCGAGCGAGGAGGAGCGGGGGAGGGGAGAAAAGGCGAACGAAGGCGAGTAAAAGCGAACAAAGGCGAGCGAGAGCGAGCGAAGGCGAATAAAAGTGTGCAAGCGAAAGAGATGAGGAGAAGCGTGCGAAAAGCGTCGGAAAGGGTGTAAATATAGGGCCAGTAGGGGTAGAAAAGGCGGAAACGGTAAAATTGTAAAATATTGTAAAAATGTAAAAATGTAAAAAGGAAAGGAATGTAAAAAAAAAAAAAAAAATGTAAAGTGTAAAAAAAAGTGTAAAAATGTAAATAGAGAAAGTAAAGGGAAAGGGGTAAAAAGATAGCAAAGGCAAGAGGGACCGGAAGTTCTTGTAACCCTACGGGGAACAATAAATATATACAATATATTCTCCTTATCCTCTTCCGAAGGGGAAATGCCTCTCTTTGGACCATGCGGCTGAGAAGACATCGCCCATGCATAGGTTCGCGAGAAGGTATCGCATACCACGCCCATAGGAGCGATCAGCGAGGAATCCAGGATGGAATAATAATATTGGCTCGGTTGCAGAGCAAAAGACGGATCGAGTTTCACTTATGTTATATGTAAATCCACAGCGTGACTTGAAAATAACACTATGAAAAAAATGAAAGACTACGCGGGGGACACACGTGTTGACTCACGCGCGGCCAAAGCGAGACTCGCCCGAATATATAGTGCAACGTACGGACCCTGCCCTAGACGCATGCGGACTCATGGGTAAGTCTTGCCTAGCAGACCCTGCTTTAGACGCTGGGATGTATATATATATGAAGGATGTGTATATATATATATATGAAGGAGTGGATGAGGGAGAACTTGCGAGAGAACGGAATGGTCGACTGGCTCTCTGGTGGCGGCGACGGAGGTATCGCTACAATACAGTAAAGTAAAAAATAGCCGTAGCGGCCAGACACAGATAAGAGATGCCGCCCTTACTGTTAATACGTGCTAACTGGGTTACTCGAGTTATAGATGCCTTGTGTTACCCTGTTAGAGGGGTTAGTCTACGGTACTAGGTACCGAATGCGGTAAGGGTTCGGGTTACAATCCCTGCATGTAACAAATGAACAGAAATGGACAAGCTAGAACATAGGCGACAAGATCTATCGCGTGCCGAAGCATAAAAAAAATATTCGTCAGTTCCTTCGTTTGTTGGATTTGCAACTTTTTTCGGATTGAATTCTAATACCCGCCCAAACTGGCCCACCCATAAGGACATTTCACGTATACAATTTTTTTCGGATCGGACAATACCTTGTGTCTCCACTATGAGGGCCAATTTTCAAGGGACCCACTTTCCGCCATGTTAAAATATCGCCGCCTAGTTACATTATGGGGTTTATAATGTACTAACCTAATGTCGTGTAGCGTAAACTTTAGAGGCGCGAAGTTTGAACAAGACTACACAAATGTAATAGGAAAGAAAAGTAAAGGTGAAGTTAGAATAAGCCCCAAAGTGTTTGAAAACAGTTAGAGCTCCTTTTGATAAACATACTTCACGACTATAAATTGATCAATACTTGCCTGGAAACGGATGTTTTGAATATTGTAACTTCACTTTTAAACCTTCTCCTAAAAGATTGGTTTTGTAAAGCGATATTTTCTACAGCCGATAACAAAACTATACAGACGAGAATACGATTAAAAGAATTAAACAAAACTATAAAAAATTCCTATGATAAAATTAGAGCCGTAACAAGATCTGTGCAAGCCAAAAATTTTATTCCTAAATTAAAAAACGTTATTTTTATCTTATTTTTAATTTTTATTTTCGTGAGCGCTACTTTATAATTTTAAACGATTTGAACCTATTGAATCTATATCAGTGTGCAGAAATAGATGAATGTGTGCGTGACCACTAATATTTCCCGATCTTGTTTCGTAACTGTTATTGTTAATAAAATTAATAAGATAATTGGAAAAAATGTATTTTTTATTGGTAAAGTCGTCCTACCAAAAATGAGCGAGCCTGTGCGAGCGAAGCTGCAGTACTTTTACATTATACATTACTTGGTCTTCTGTCGTACGCACTACTTTAAAATTTAAATAGACTTTTCAAACGCCGCTGTCTATCGAATCTCGATATCGCGGTGTTTCGCACCTACTTCACTCTATAATAAAACATATCGTACCGAGACTCGCAACAGTATGTACTGTTACGTTACCAGATTGTAATGCAACTCTCATATTGGTTGAAAATCCAATATGGAGGATCTTGGGAAGGGCACGTTATTGGCTAATCTAGAAAGCTGCGCAAGAGCACACCTTATTGATGTCAGATTGGAGACAGATGGTTATTAGGGTATATATATACCTATTTACGTGAAGTAAACAGAATTAAAATACCGCCATAAACGTAAGAGTTGTTAAGAGTGGTTAAGGGCGGTATTCACAGTCGCGTCTTGAGCAAATGCTTAAGGTTGCCGTCTCATTTTTGTTATGGCCCGAATCGATCGAAGCGTCCCCAGTAAACAGACGGACCCTAATGGAACTACTGCGGTGGATAAAAAGAACTTATACAGTAGTTACATCTCCAGGTACTCTGTGTAGACGAATTTTTTACGCATAGTTGCCATATCTTTGGTTCTCTCTGTCTCTGCCGTGCTGTTGCCACAGAGTTCTGTCTATCGAGAAGTCTTGAAGGAATACGGCACGAGAGCTGCGTCTAGCGTCAGAGCCTCGCCGAACGTAGCAATAATGAATGATAGAGAGGTTGGATAGTGAAGTTAGCAAACATGTCAATGAAACAATACTAATTTGCGTATCAATATATTTCATTTATCCTTCACTCTGTGGACAGGGGTCCAAGCGGACCCCAAGCTAATAAAAACGTAAACAAAAAGTTACTGAATGTAAACTTTCCCAGTATCTTTTAGGAATGCTACCTCTGAAATTTTTCACACAGAATTTGATAAAAATTTCATTGAAATCGCTGAATTTGAATGCAGTAGTAGCCTTCAAAGGCACCTGAGCGCTTAACCGTGTACAGGGGTCCATATGTACCCCGATATTCCCCATACAAAAATCAATTTTTGTAAGCAGCTGCGTTAGTATTTTTCTACATTGTGTTTTGTATTTACATTCCTGTTGCCTAAAATATATGGTTTTTAGTCATTTTTTGTAGTAAATTATGTAGGATCACGGAAAAAGGGGAAAGCCTCAGACAGGACTCGAAACCCGCGATCTCCAGATTCGTTGCGCGCTGGCCAGGTGCCTTAGAAACTATTCTCCGTTGTGTTCATTTTTGTATTTTACATTAAATGGTTTACTGGTTTGTACACTTATCTTCTTAAACATTAATAAAACTTCACAAATACTTAAGCAGCTACAGTTTTTTCTGTACATTTGGGACTGAAAACGCGTGGGGTCCAATTAGACCCCTGTACACGGTTAACGTTAAACTATTAGTACACAGGGTGAAGGTTATACGTAGAGAGATGTAATATTTTGTATAATCAATGTTGATTTCAAAGCATACAATTTGAATAAGGTACATCACCGAAGTGTAACACACCGATCGTAATGAAGTTTATGAATGCTATACCTAATTCTTCGAAAAACATGACACTTTCTTTTTTATCTAGCTATACATCAAATTATCTATTTTATCAACAAGAATTGTCTGTTGTTTAAATACAAATTTAATAATGTAATCATTCTTCAGCTTCGACCCTCTGTTTGTTTGTTTGTATGTTTGTATGGTGTAACGTACTCAAATGAGACTGTGCCGTTAGTTACAGGTGATTCCACAAGTAGAGCGGTTTACCTGTGAAATTATGGGATTGGTTCGGGTGGCGTGCGATTATGAAATGAATTTCAAGATACGAGAGTCCTTCTTTTAACAATAAGTAACAATAGTTTATTCAAGAAAAGGCTTTTGACACTAGGTCGAAATAGAACATATAATACGACACGGAGTCGTGTGAACTTTGACGATATGATAATTACGTAACGACGTATAAGTCGTTAATAAAGGATATTCCTTTGATTTTGGTTTCGACGCTAGATCGGAAATAAAAAATAACGTTTGATTTCGGTCTCTACGCTAAGCCGGTAATTAAATATAGTATAACTGACGCGTTAATTAATATTAATGATATAGTATAATGGTACGATACTAAATCGTAAACTGAACATAAAGTCTCGACGCTAAGTCGATATAACGGTTTGATACAATAATGACGCTTGGTCGATTTGGAATGTTTAGTTGATACTTTGAGAGGGTTCCTTCTCTCGGATTTGTTGTAGCTTTCAGTTGCCTATCAGCTGGCCCACGCTTTCTAGGATGGAAGCCGAGGGGCTAGTTAAAGCGACCTCAGATGGTAGCTGGTTAACCAATAAAGGTGTCCCCGGATGGAAGTAGAATTTGATGATGATTCCCTCTCCTAGACTAGTAGTAGCTTCTGGTGCCTATCAGCTGGCCCACGCTTTTAAGGAGGGAAGTTGAGGGGCTAGTGAAAGCGGCCTCTGGATGGAAGTTGAGGGGCTAGTTAAAGCGACCTCTGGATGGAAGTTGAGGGGCTAGTTAAAGCGACCTCTGATAGATGTTGAGGGGCTAGTTAAAGCGAACTCGGATTGATGTTGAGGGGCTAGTGAAAGCGACCTCCAAGGAAGTTGAGGGGCTAGCTAAAGCGACCTCGTATGGAAGTTGAGGGGCTAGCTAAAGAGCGACCTCGGATAGGTGTTGAGGGGCTAGTTAAAGCGACCTCGGATAGATGTTGAGGGGCTAGTTAAAGCGACCTCGAAAGGAAGTTGAATGTAGGAAGTCAGGATGTTTAAGATAAACTTGCGAGACTGAGGGGCTAGTTAAAGCGACCTGCTTTTGGTTCGGTGGCAGAACCAAGTCTGCTCTCTGCTGCTGGCAGGCCCATATTTATAGCGTTTGGCGATACCTTGCTCTTGCCAATCACTAGTCGTCTGGTCTCGCGCACCAATTAGAATTAGCATCCGGTTCCCGCCGGTTCGCGCACTGTACTCGGTTTATTCGGCGTCCGGTTTATCGCGCGGTCTGCGCACGCGCGCTTGAGTCGTTCACGGCACTGAGTTCGCAGTTGAATAGGCGGTTACGCGCATGCATTGCGAATGTCCTTAATACTAATATTACATTTTAGGTATATGTATATATAATTGAATGGAAATAATACTTAATATAGAATAGAAAAAGGAAAAATGTATAATGGTTAGTAGCGGTACGTTACAATGGTTCAAATCTGGCAACTTAAATCTAACCCACTTCCAACTATCCAATTGTCTTGAAACTTTGCAGGCGTGCATAGATTGAATGACAATACAATATTTTAAATAAAAAAATGAACACCGAGGGGGTGAGAAAAGAACCCAATCATCAATAAATATAACCCATAACCACAAATCCTAACGACTTGAAATCAGCAACTTGCGTTCTTTACGAAAACGACAAAAAACAGCTACGTTCGGGACACTAGTGGCATCGCGATTACCGAAAATACCCAATTTATCGAGAAATAATCCGTCACCTATGTACGAATAGTAAAACTAAAACTTTGCAGGCGTTCGTAGTATTGTTGCGTGGATCTTCAACCCGGTGATGGTTCTAGGGCTGGGTTGATGCCCGTGGAGTGCAAAACCGCTCTGCTCGAAGTTGCGCCTTCGTAGTTATATGAATTCAGCTCGGTTTCAAAGAAAGATTGTATTCTTAGTATTTTAAATGGTTTGAATATTTATTTGTAGCAGCTATTAAATGATAAACTGAGATATAGCGGAGCTCGAAAATAAACGTGTTAGCTTTTCTACGTTCAGAAACAGAATGCCTGTCGTCGTTATTTCTGTTCCTACAGCGATAAAAACAAAACGTCTTTTTCGAGTGGATTACGTACATGCGGCAAAAATCGAAAGTCAAATCATGTTATTGGCTTCGCTGTTGCCGAACGAGTGGTTAACGCCTTAGCTATGATTAATTATTTAAATATATGACGTGTACAAATATTCTTAATGACGGTATAATAAACCTAACATAAGATGAATACAATTACAATGTCTTTTCTACTTTCGTATGTACAATTGGTATTCCTATTAGGAAAAGAATCGAGTTTGAATTCTTTGGCTATTTATCATGGTAGACAACCTTCCAACAGTAACCTTAAATCCTTCATATAGTGGAAAACGCATTGTTACCAATATGAGGTTGCGCGGTACGCAACTGAATACACAACAGTATATCACCATCGAAATTGCAGTACCAGAAAAGAATTATTTTTTAGTGACTTTAGCACTATAGCGTTTAAGCAAACTGTTAAACTGTATACACCAATAAAAGATATTTCTAAAAAAGTTTGAGCTGTGAAATGTAAATCCACAAACACTAAAAACTAGATAATAAAAAATATAAAAAAAAATTTATTAAAAATGCACTAAGAACTAAAAAATAATTATTTTCTTGTACTACAATTTTGATGGTGTTAATATCACTTTATATAAAATCGTGGGGCCCCATGTGCAACCAGAAGTTGAAGTATTAAAGTGATTCATATCCTGTTATTAAATATTGTGCCACACAATTTTATTTAAAGTAAATTATGTGATAATAACACCATAAATTTTTTTTTATATATTATCTAAATAAAACACATGGCACTAATCAGTATGACATTTTTTTATATTTTTTTGGATTATTTAATAATTAATAAAAATATTATGCCGGCCCCCCACGCTTCCTCACCGTCTGCCGCCGTGGCCTCCCCGGCGCCATCCTCCCCGGCGCCATCCTCCCCGGCCTCTCCTATTTTCCCCGCCACGGCCACGCTGGTATCGCAGCCGCCGTATTTCTCTTTTCATCTGAAACAGTACAATAAAAATTACATTTTCTACTTCTACCCGTACATATAGTGAATATGTACGACGCTCGAGACGAGATTCACTACAGCATAATTAAACAATTTTTAATTCTTCATCGAATCGATATGGCAGTCACACCAATGGATTTCTTATGTTTTATCGATGAAAATCATGCTAAATTTCGCAAAGATCCGAAGGGAAATGGAGAACTTGAGATTCGTCATTTTTTAGTGCAATATTATGAAGCAGTGAGAGCGACAATCCATTGGTGTAACTGCAATATCGATTCGATGAAGAATTAAAAATTATTTAATTATGCTGTAAGACTACATTTTACGTTCGACCACGCGGTGTCGTTTCGTTTTTGCCGGGCTGCGCCGTCGCCGTTCATACCAAACAAACTTCAGAAAAACACACACATTCAACATAACTTGCCTTGGACATTTCTTTTCTCATTTTCCTCGGTTTCTCCTCCTTTTTCTTCTCCGCTTCCTCCTCCTTTTTTTTCTCCACTTCCTTCTTTTTCTCCTCCTCCTCTTCCTTTCGGTTTTTGTCCTCTTTCTCTATTTCACCTCTCTCTCTCACCTCCTCTGGATCCTTGATCTGGAAATGAAATAACGAATGTAATATTTTATGGCAAATAGTAAGATTGTACAGCGTGATTCTCTCGCTAGAGTCCTAATAAACCGAGAGCTGGCTACATAGGGGTCAACGTGACTCAATGCAGTCACAGTTATTATTTAAAAATGTTGGATTAGTGTTGCCGAATACAAAATTGACGGTCTGCCGCGTCAATCCGGGGAACTAACGCGGGGGTGGACGGTCAAACAGGTAAATTTTCTAGCGCAATAACGTCATTCTTGCAGTTCTTAAATTTCATATACTTATTATTTACGCATTTAATGAACGATATGCAAAATGGCAGACTTCCAAGTGGAGGATAAGACCATGGCAGACGTCGATAGAAAGCGCGACACGTGGCTTGCGCGCTAGTGCAAGGGAGAAGTATACATCTGTTTCTCCCTTGCACTAGTGGGACTGCCGCCGGCCGCCGGCCGCATATTGGAACGGCAGCCTTACGGCAGCCTGTAGGGCCGTTCTAATATGCGGCCGGCGAGTTCGCACATTGGAATTACGTTCGTGTTTTCTAGGTTTGGTGCTATCGGAAACGCGAGTCCGTTCGGGAGATGTACGGCGGTCTGTAGCAGCTTAGTTGTAACGAGTTAGAACCGGTGGGACGCGGATCTCCCCCCACCACGCGCGCCTAGCGCGGCCCGCCGCTACCGAGCGCGGCCGCGAGATGGCTGCGCACCGAGCGGCGCTCTCGCTCGCGAAGTTGGCGCGCGACCGCCTATAAGCCGGCGCGACGGGCCCGTTAGGCAGAGTCAGCCACGAGCGTTACGAGCTACCGGTTGTGCCTCTCCGAGCGATCTCTTGGATACCATAAGCTGTGTCACTGCGTATTTTTGGTTCCGCTTACCTCCACGGCTCCCAAAGGACAGCGAGTTCGCTTACCTTTGGACGCAGGTCGACATCCACCGTCAATCTTAGGGACAGACTTTGTCTGCCCCGGAGGACATCCTACAGTCTCCGTATCGTCCGCGGGTTTTACCCACTGGACAGTCGGGTTCAAGGCTTCCCGGTCAGGGCCATTGGCGGAGATAACAGCCAAGGCACCAGAACGACCAATAACCCCTCCTACCTCCGTGTACCCCGAGATGTACGGCGGTCTGTAGCAGTTTAGTGATCTGTGCGCTCGCTATTACGTTTGTGTTGATAATGCCTCCTTTAAGGGGGCCGTCTCCTTTTTGTTATGGTCCGAATCCGTCGAAGCGCCCCCAGTAAACAGACGGACCCTAATGAAACTACTGCTGTCGATAAAAAGAACTTATACAGAGGTGACATCTCCAGGTACTCTATGTAAACGAATCTTTGACGCATAGTTGCCGCATCCCTGTTCTCTCTGTCCCTGCCGCGCTGTTGCCACAGCTCCTTCTATTGAGAAGTCTTGGAGGAATACGGCACGAGAGCTGCGTCTGGGCAGGGATCGGCGGGCTCCGGGTACCGCTGATGGAGGGGGGAACACCGATAGGAGCGGTGGTTATGTGTGAGGAACTGCGGTGTGTCAGTCACGCACACATAACCACCGCTGTAGGTGTTTCCTCCTGCATCAGCTGTAGCTGGAGCCTCGCTGAACGTAAAGGAGGATAGCAATAATGAAAGATAGAGAGGTTGAGTAGTGAAGTTAGGAAACATGTCAATGAAACAATACTAATTTGCGTATTTGTTTATGCATAGAAGGATGTAATATTTTGTATAATCAGTGTACAAATTCAAAGCATACAATTTGAATAAGGTACATCACTGAAGTGTAACACACCGATCGTAATGAAATTTATGAATGCTATAATTCTTCTAAAAACATATGACGCTTTTTTTCATCTAACTATACATCAAAATATCTTGTATATCAACAAGAATTGTCTGTTATACATATAAATAAAAATTTAGTAATCATTTTTTTTAAAACATCAATTTGGACAAAAGTATATTTCAATTCAATACTTTTGTACATGATTTTCTTCGGGATTGTTATTCCACGGTAGTAAAAATTTATCAACATAAACTAGAAATCAGTACTAACAATACGTATATTTTGGAATGTCTCATCAACCGATTTTATTTAGCTACGATCCTCTGTTTGTTGGTATGTTTGATTCAAATCTGGAAACTCAATTTTAATCCACTTCCCACCATCCAATTGTCTCGAAACATTGCAGAGGTGCGTAGTTTGGATGACAATACAAAATTGTGAAAAAACTCCGAGGGGGTGAAAAAATTACCTAGTCGCCAATAAATAATAATCCATAACAACAAATCCAATCGACATAAAATCAACCATTCTTTATGTTACCGTTCTTTACGAACTTTTAGCACTGTAGGGTTCGAGCAAACTGTTAAACTGCATACAGCAATAAGAGATTTTTGTAAAGAAGTTTGAGCTGTGAAATGTAAATCCTCAAACACTAAAAACTAAAAAAAAAGTATATTAAAAAATTTATAATAAACGATTTTATGAAAAATGCATTAAAAACTAAAAAATAATTATTTTCTTATACTACAATTTCGATGGTGTATTTTCACATAAAATCGTGGAGCAGGATATCTCGCAACAAATTCATTTCGACACTTGATGCTGTACTAAATTGATTCATATTCTGTTATGAAATATCCTGCTCCATGTTTTTATTTAAAGTTAAAAAAACACCATTGAAATTGTAGTACAAGAATAGAAGTATTTTGTAGTTGTTAGTGCCTTTTTGACAAAATCGTTTAATAGAACATTTTTTTATATATTTTTTTTTGTTTCTAATCAAGTTACAGTCATTACAATAAATCAATCCAACTTCATTGGAGAATTGAAATTCGACATTCAAGCTTTCGCCCCCTTGAATTGGACAATTACAGATGAAAAAGTATATATTTTTCGAATAATACAGTATTATCTCTTTAGCGGCTCGGTTTGGTGTACACGAAGTGGACTTTTCGCTATGCCCACCACTGAAACCGAGCGAGAACGGTACGAGACAGACGACGCGTTGATGTTTTGTCTCGCTCCGTCTTTCGGACGCCGTGACACTCCGTCCTTTGCGTTCGCGCCCGTCGCTCATACCGAAAGATGATGTAGGCAGTGTGGATCTGTAACACATTATGAAGTACATTAGGAAATACTTAATTGTAGTTTTGTAAGCGTACAAAATTTTACTGTAGATTTATAAGGTGTTAAACTTTACCTGAAATATGGCACTTATTATTCCATTTGTTCTGGCATTACTGTCCTATACACCATGTTTGCAGTAATTTGGTAAAAAGTCCGCCTGTAACAAATGATCGCAGACATTTCGATAAGTTTGGTATAAAAGTAAAAGTTTGTTTCAATAATTCGTCGAACATCATGTATACCTGCGACGCACAGTGGGGCAAAGTGACAAAGTTTGTGTCAAAATCAAAGAACTTTTGATAGAAATGAGATAGAGCGATGATTTTTTTTGTAGGTTAAAGCTGAAACATTTCAGAATAAGGGAAAATTGCCGAGATTGTGGTACGAACGTTTTTTCACTGTGAAAATCTGTGTTAAACTTGAAATTTTTCAACAAAATTTCGCCTGCGCCCGTAGGCCCGCAGCCTGTAGGGCCGTTCCAATATGCGGCCGGCGGCAGTCCTACTAGTGCAAGGGAGAAACAGATGTATACTTCTCCCTTGCACTAGCGCGCAAGCCACAACGGCAAGAATGACGTTATTGCGCTAGAAATTTTACGTGTTTTACCGTCCACCCCCGCGTTAGTTCCCCGGACTGTCGCGGCAGACAGGCGATTTCGTATTCGCCAACACTAATCCAACATTTTTAAATAAAAACTGTGACTGCATTGAGTCACGTTAACCCCTATGCAGCCAGCTCTCGGTTCATTAGGACTCTAGCGAGAGAATCACGCTGTACAATGTTACTATTTGCCATAAAATGATACATTCATCATTTCATTTCCAGATGAAAGATGCCCTCCCGACGGTGTCGGGAGAGATCGTCGAGACTGGGGAGAGAAATAGAAAGGAGGATGAGGCGAAAGAGAGAGAGAAGGAGGAGGAGGCGAAAGAGAGAGAGAAGGAGGAGCAGGCGAAAGAGAGAGAGAAGGAGGAGAAGAAGAAGGAGAAGGACGAGGACAGAATGAGGAAAGATATGGCGAAAGTAAGTTATGTTGAATGTGTGTGTATTTCTCTGAAGTTTGTTTGGTACAGAGTTGGGCAAAATGTAATCTAATTACAAATTGCAAATTACGATTAAACTGTAATTGTGTAATTGATTACACAATATTTTCTGTAATCTTCATGTAGGTAGTTGACCATTCGGTTTTGTTAACTATCTAAATGAACGATTACAGAAAATAATGTGTAATCAATTACACAATTACAGTTTAATCGTAATTTGCAATTTGTAATTAGATTACATTTTGCCCAACTCTGGTTTGGTATGAACGGCGAATATTTTTGAAATTCACTATATGAGCCGTTGTTTTTGAAAGTGGTACAAGTCGATCTGTGGCTAAAAAATCGTTTATTTTCTTTAACATTTTTATTGATTATTATTCCATAATAAACTGTAACAAGTTTATAGTTTTAAAGACATTACCCGATTTGTTTAACGAATGCGAATATTTTTCAGTTGATTCTCAAACGCAAACCCTTAAATATCTCAATGTATGAATAAATGGACTTATGCCACTTTCAAAAATAACGGCTCATATGTACGGGTAGAACTAGAAAATATAATTTTTATGGTACTGTTTCAGATGAAGAAGGAGCTAAATCGCCTCAAATATGGGTCATGGCGCCGTGGTTGGCGCCGTGGTTGGCGCCGTGGAGGAGGCCGTGGAGGAGGCCGTTCCATTATTATTAATAATTATTAGTTCGTAAAATAAAGTCAACATGATTGCTGAATGATTGTTTATTTTGTTTGATTTAATAGAATGTAAAACTTTCACACTTTCTATCGTGTCGGCATGAACGTTTCAATAACATACTGCTGCAATTTTCCAGATGAAAATGAATTTAAACACGGTATAAATCGGATTATTTTTAGCATTATTAGATTAGAAATGTTACGCATTTATATTTATTATCTAGTACAGTTCTAGAAATAATCCGATTTATACCGTGTTTGAACTCGTGCAAATCTCAGCAGTATGTTACTGAATACTGAAAACGTCACGTTTTACATTTTATCAACATCCACCACAAGCAACACTGTATGCCTCTCCAACCGAGATTACACCCGCCGCCGAACAGCCCAAGTCCTCAGCTCGAAGAGATATCTCACATAATTCGAAAACATTATCTCGACATTTATTCGAAAATTTTGAATTTCTTTTATTTCAGTTTATCCAGATACATATCGACGTACGTTACGAAAAGTAGCACGTTTCAATTTTCTTACGAACAGTAGCACGTTTTGGTTTGCCACGAAAAGAAGCACGTTCCATCGTTTCTGACGAATATTAGCACGTTTGGTCTTCTGCCGCGAAGGCTAACACATTTGACTGCCTCGCCACGAAGAATAGCACATTTCGTACTGTTGCGACGAAAACTAGCACGTTATACTGTTTCGCCACGAATAATAGCACGTTTGGGAATTTATGGCGAAAACTAACATATTATCCGGTTTGGCCACAAAGAATAGCTCGTTTTGGATTATCCTGCAGACTGCAGAAACTATCGCGTTTCAGCGCGTGGGCAGTTTAAAAGAATTCCATTGTTGAAAATATTGTTTAATAAATAATAATTCCATCTAATCTCCAAAAGACAACACATATGAATATTTTAGTCTACATAATTTAAGTAGGGGAGGGTGGGGGAATTGCGAACGCGGGGTAAACGCGTACATGCTACTTTTCGTGGCAAACCGCTCTAACGTACTAGTTTTCGCGGCGAAAACCGAAACGTGATACTTTTCGTGAGAACGAAGGCAAACGTGCTACTTTTCGTAGGAAAATTGAAACGTGCTACTTTTCGTAACGCACGTCGATATTATCTTTGCCAATCTCTGTTCTCCATCCGCTTCGCCGTGATTCATTCAAGCCTTCTTGACGACAAAATAGTAATAGGGGAAATGCGGCAACAGCGCGATCTGACTCTCGATACGTATCGGCAACTATGTATTTCCTACATTTATCGGCTAGCTTAGACTTCCACCGGTTCTGGTGGTACATGGCACGAATATACCATCAACGCCGGTGACGGAGGAACCTTGAAGCTTCATTCTGTCATTTTTCGGGCTGTCCTGAGTACACGATTCATAAATTCATTATTATTTCAACGTACGGTGCTTATTAGCATTCAAACGCACCGTTCCACCCTGCATTGATGTCTACTGGAGGCAACTGTTGTGCCCTGCGTGATGGCTCGCAAGGCTGGTACGGGAATTGGTGATGTCGTAGGTACGGAGTGAATCAAAGATGGGAATCTACGGGGTGCACTACTCGGTTATATTCAGATATTACTCTTTATTATAACCTTAACTTAACTAGACTGGGAATTACAAGAGTAAGCCGCGTTAGCACGTCGAGTGTCAAGACCAGAATGCCCGTTAGCTGTGTTAGGTAGGTTTTTATAGCCTGCTGGGCGTGGTACGCGTTACTAAGCCCGGTCGCGGCGATGCGCTTACATATTGCTGATTTGATAGATTTGGTCGCTTAGCGGCTCAGCTGGGAAACTTCTCGAACATAGCGAAATGTAATATGATATGTATAATATGTCTGGCGGCGCGTGTGCTTGGGCGTTTCCTGGGCACAACACAACTATACCCGCAAAAACTTAATTCTTGCCGATTCCAGGACGAATTTTGGTTGAAACGGTTTGTTTACTACATCGCGTATACGCAGGGTCGACGAAACCACTGTGCAAGTTATACGCCGCATAAGGGCGCCAGCCGAAAGTGGTGCTAAAAAACTATATCACACGCTTATAATAAAGGAATCCAACTCCCACATAAACAAAATGTAAATATATTTCTTTTTTTATTGTATCCAGTGCAAACAGGTGCAAAAATTTGGGGGCGCCAAAAATTTTCTTGCATACAGGCGCCAGCTAACCTCTCGTCGGCCCTGCGTACACGTCACGCTGGTGCTACGTGGCTCGACTATACCAGTGGCGCCACCAACGGAGAAGCCTTGAAGCCTCATTCTGTCAGTTTTCGAGTCATAAATTCATTATTATTTCAACGTGCGATGCTTATTAGCATTCAAACGCACCGTTCCACCCTGCACTGATGTCTACTGGAGGCAACTATACCCGCAAAAACTTAATTCTTGCCGATTCCAGGACGAATTTTGGTTGAAACGGTTTCGCGTATACGTACACGCTTTTCCTAGCTTGTGTGAGCGTACGCACACATTCAACGCCCGCTGAGACGGCCCCCTTAAGGCCGGTGTAGTATTGCAATACGTCGTCTGCGTCCTGAGTCACGTCGATCACTAGGGCATTTAAAGTCGTGCAATGATCTACAAAGTCAGCTCTTTGTGTCTGGCGAGCGAAGGTCGTCTCGATCTGCACACGTAACATTCTAGTCTGTTCCGCTAATATGTCCTCGTTATGCTTTATTGTCATTTCCGCGTCATGTAAGTGGTGTAACGTATTGTTGGTGATTTGAATCTGTTTTTTCATAGCAGTCATTAGAGTGTGTTGTGTACCGTCCAGTCGTGACAAGTGTTGATTTCACGTCCCGCGACGTCGAGTCTACTACTAATTAACCTTTGAAAACCTACAATATTTACTATTTCGTACTCTGAGGTATTATAACCACCTCGTATGAAAAACATATATAAAACATTATACGAAGCATAGCCGATAAGGCACTGTAATCGAAACTCGCGATAAGAAGAGCTCGAGCCGTGAATCTACGGACGGCAACAGGGAGCAGGAGAGCAGCTATTACGGGAGGTGGCGGCCAGCCGGCTACACACACACTAGGAAGGCCCAACCAACACCAGCTGACGTTCAGCGTGGGACGGAGGCCCCTATCAGCCAATGCTGCCGACATCCTCACGGATCTGCGCTCCTGATCAACGCCCGAAGCTTGCCCTCCCTTTATTTCCCGTAATTCGAGCTCCAATACGGAACCGATGTACATTAACTTCAATCCTTAGTATGTGGTCTGTACGAAATCAATCGTACAGAGCACATCGAAAACCCAACAGCGTAAAAATCTAAAGTATGAATTAAAATAAGAATTCTATTATCAACGCTGCTGAGAGTTTCACATTACGGCAGAAAAACGTTCTAAGTCACGGAGAAGAGCCAGAAATAGATGAGAAATAGCTCAAATTCTGCAGCAAATAAAACTCTTGGATAACGCGCCGGAACGAATTCTTCAGGTGGATCCCACGGCAGATGATTGGGAGATATCACCTCCCACCATCCTATTTGTCATGTGACAAACCTGAAGAAGGAGTGATCGACAGCCCTATAAAAAGGGATAGATCACCCACAGAGCTCAGAAGTTATGAATATATATTTGAATTTGAATTTGAATTGATTTAAAAACCATTCAGTGAATACTTAAAGTGTTTAAAGTGTGAAAAACGCTCTAGTAATAATAAAAGTTTTGTTAATATTTACAAGTGAGTGAAGTGTTACCTCCAATAATTTCCCATCCCCTAAATCGAGCATTCGTCTTTTGGAAAAACCCATTAAATTACGGAAAATGCCTATTGACAGGTCACGGGTTGCGCTGATTAATGGTATTACCTATGAGCAGAACGTTGCCCGCGGTCTTACCAGAGATTATGCGTAAACCGTGATCGACGCGACAGATTTAAATGTTAAGGAATTCCAAATAAATGTTGCGAATGTGAATGAATCACTATTGCCTCCGCCAATGGTATCGCTGAAGAGCAGAACGTTGCCCGCGGCAGCGCCGGGTGCGGAAGGTGATGAGTGATTTATTGATCAATAATTGCTATCAAAAACTGTAAAGGACGAATGCCGAGGAATCACCGCGCCGGACGACGGGTCCAGCTGCGTAAGTTGTACCAGCAGTTTCGTGAAAATCCAGCAAACGGTGTCGAACTATTGGGAATCGCCAAGGCCCCAACGGTCAGTAAGGACCAAGAGGCCTCTGAATTCGGGTATATCCTGTTCCCTGGGGAGTGGGCGGACCCAAAGAACGAGGAAACGCCAGAGACCAACGGGATTCCTGATTCGCCCATTGAGTGGAAGCTCCTTCTGACCGACCAGGCAGCAAGGCGGCCAAATTAAGGTAATCATGGGAATAAAAATGTATCCTAATTTTCCCCCTATCATTCTCGACTATCCCAGAGCGTGAAAGTCCCTGGACTAGCTCAAAAGCGGATCAAAACATAAACTCCGCAAAATCGCGCCCCCCAATAGGCAGTAGGGACGTAACAGTTGGTTAATTTGTTCGGCGTCGTCGGCGTCCATAGTACCGAGTAGGGGAGACCGGGTATGGTTGTCTCAATTTTCTTATTTTGATTTTTTTACGGGTCATAGCTGCAGGGAAGTTCATTCAAACTTAGATTAATATAAACTACGTACGTCCGACTTTATGAAAAAAATTGGTCCTGTGGATTTTGTCAACCAGATTAGGAGATAATTCACATTATTTGCAGGAACCATTTTGTGACAACATACCCCGAGGCCGCGTTGGTTGTCACAGTATCTGGGGTTGATTGTCACACATTTGGATAGCTAAGTTTATGAATAAAAAGTCGATTCAATTAAGAAATTGTTAAGTTTTAAAATTAGCGCCTTTTATCCATCCGGCGGAGAATCGAAGTAGGGTGAGCGTGCCCTCGCTTTCTTCAGTTTTGCCGTTTCCGTTTCCCTCCTGTTTCACCGTCCTGTTTTGATTCTCGGGCATATACACGCGTTTTCGTTCCGTTCTTCCGTGCCGGATATAATCGTTCATAAACCACGCATTCTGTTACTTTTCTTTGTGTTTCTCTCGGACACGCGAATTCTAAAGTAATCAGTGTTCGAAAAATAAACAATCACTGTTCAATTACTCTGCGTAATTTCCTTCATAACCTCTAACAGAAACTAATATCAATTTCCGGGGCACTTCACCTCTGGACGTCTTCTTATATGTTTGCGGCATAATTATTGAGAACTGTTGCCAAACAAACAAGAAAATAATATCACATGATAGGTATAGCAAGTTACAGCGGGATTAGCTGTCACATACGGCAAATACCTAACCCCAAAGGTACTGTGACAACTTGCCCCAAACCGTTAAACAATTTCACCTCTCTATTCATGTATTAAAAAGTTTAAAAAATGCAACTAAAACTACGAGAATAATGCAACAATCTTGTTAGAAAGCTTATCAGCGGATCGGGCAAGGAATTGCAGGAGCTTCTTAAAGCACGACGAGGAGGCTTTATCTCTTTGAGGCACGAGGACTTTAACGAAACGTTCACGATTATATTGAGTCTATGTACAATGTCACAATAAATTACACACTATTTACAATAACTAAACTATTATTTAGCAGAAGCGTTTGACGCAAGCAGGCGCGACAAACCCGAAAGCACTATAGCACGTTACAGAGTGAATTAGTAACGTAGCGAAGCAGCTAGTGCAAGCAAAGCGTAGCGTAAGATAAAGCGTGTATAGCGTAGCGAAGTCGCGAACGAACGTAATGATCCAGGAAAACGCCGTCGGTTTCCTGGAAGGAAGAAGTCTCCCCCTTCCATCGATCGCGAATCGAGGGAAGGGATCGTGATCGCTGCTCCACATGAGTCAGCGGGCTGAGCCGCTAATCGCCTAATTATTGACGGTTCTGTAAGATGGCGCAAGAATGCCTCTTTTCTTGAACAATCTTATAGTCAATGCTAAGGAACAACCTATACTTACTTGACAGAAAATACGGCATAATTTACTTCGAGCGCACGAAAAGAAAGAATGATACATCGTGTCTCCATGCGACTCCACAACGACTTGTGTGATGGGGGAGGAGGCGACGATATGTTTACGCATCGCCATGGATTATTAGTATATTCTTATTGTTTATAGTTTCTTTGTTATAGCGCTTGTGATAACCTACCCGTGGCTAGGGACCCTATTCCGTTAATTAACCCTCGGTGCTTGTCGAGTGTATATGTCGGCATTTCCGATACCTGATCTATTCTTTTGTGTAATTTTCCTACTCTTCTGAGTAATGCATCTAAATGGTATCCGCACGTTCGCCTTATGTCTACGTTCGCGACCTCACTTGCGCATCGTTTTTGTAGTTCGTTTACGTAGGAAGTGAACTGCCGATTTCTTTCGAGGAGGGTGTCCATTTTTAGATGGGTCACGATCTTCCAAGAATCGGTTACCATATGCAGTTCTCCCAGGTGCGTAAAGTGGATTCCTGCCTTATGCTTAATCGGTGATATCGTATACGAAGCCTGGCCGCCAGTCGGCACCGCTTCGGTTAGTCCCCGTGTCAGTACGATCATCCTGAAACAGTGAAGTTGGACTCTATCCCTTTTCCTAATTCCTAATTTTCTGGCTAAATCGCGCCTATATAAACGGTTCGTTCGCACGTTTTGCTTATTATAATCGTTTTTCCTTTTCGTGAGTGCTGATTGACTCCAATTCCTAAATTCACGATGTACTCCGAAGAGTTGAAAGCTGTAAGTACCATTACCATCCCTTATTTTTTGTCTACTTTCATTCTACTTTCCTGTTTTGATTATTAATCTCTTCCTTTTCCGTTATTTTTTCTAGATGTTTGCGAAACGCCGTATTTTCGGTTACATTTATGTTCACGAGGCGGCCTCCTTGCGAATGGAAAGGCTCCTGCAGCGGAGGTATATGCAGATGCTGTGGGAGGAAGGCTATCCCTCTTGGTCGCAGTCCGGCGACCTCTTTGAGGGTGGAAGTAAGTGTTCCTTATTGTAGTGGCTTTCTGTTATCGATCTTTTCACTCTTCGGTTGTTAATTAGCTTCCTTTTCTTTATTTGTCTTTAGCTGGAGGACGAGGACTGGGGCCAATTCGAGGTGGCGGATTGGAGTGTTTTCGCACCGCCTGGGGGCCCCGAATGGTGTTGAGGGTGGTGGATTTTTTTTTTTTGTAATACATCTATTTGTCGATATATTTATTGTCTACCTGAATATATTTTATTCTGAATATACTTAGTTTTTACCTCATCTCTGTGTCTTTCTATTTATTTTCCTTCATATCCGTTTCCTGTAACTGCCTGTAGTATTTAAGGTTAATCGTCGCGCTCCTCTGTTCCGCGTAATTTTCATTCGTTGTTTCCGAGTCGGTATTGTATTGCGACTATTCGATGAAATGTTTTAGTCGGTTCGCGTGTGTGCGTAGCGTTTTCCTTCCCCTTTTTATGGTTACGTTAACTTTTGATTTATTTTCTATTATTTCGTATGGGCCTACCCATTTATTATCTAATTTTTTCGATCTACCGCGTCGTACCGATTCATCGTATAGCCAAACCTTGTCGCCTATTTTAAATTCTATTTCGCGCGTTTTTTATCGAAGTTTTTCTTTGATTTTTCTTTTGTGTGTTGGAGTCGTTCTCCGGCTATTTCATTTGCCGTTCGTATGCGTTCTTTCGTCTGTTGCGCGTAGTCCTCATAGTTGTACGTTTGTCTAGGTGGGCTTGTTAGCGCGGTCGGTAGTGATGCCGTTCTTTCGCAAACTAGTTCATGCGGTGTAAACCCTGTCGCGGTATGGGGGGTTGTATTATATGTAAACAGAGCATAGGGTAGCCATCTGTCCCAGTCTGTTTGATCATTATCTATGTAATGTCGTAAATATTCTACTAGGGTTCTGTGTGATCTTTCTAATGCCCCATTCGATTCTGGGTGATACGCGGTTGTTTGGAGTTTCGTAATGCGAAGTAATTTGCATATATTTTTGAACATTTCGCTGAGAAAATTTGTTCCTTGGTCTGTTAGTATTTTTTCGGGTATTCCGTAGTCACAGACGATTTTTTCAACGACTGCCTCAGCTACCGTCGTCGCTTCTTGGTTGGGTAGAGCGATCGCCTTGCTAAATTTCGTGAGGAGGTCTTGAAACGTTATCATTATTATTATTATTATTATTATTATTATTATTAACGGGTATAACCCTGTAAATACAATTATTACAAACATAAGAAGAAATAAGAAAAACTTACTACTAAGGTTACAAGTCGTTGCACTTAACGTTGATCTAGAGACGCGGTAGCGTCTCGACGCCAAGTACAGAAAAGACACCCTGTATATGTCGACTGTCGCTACCGCTATCATTTACTCGTCGCCGGGCTATTCCAACCTAACCTGAAACTTATTTCATTAATATCTCATGACGCCTGCAATATTTTCTAAATTTAAAGGCATTTTTCTTATGTAAACCGCATATAAGCTTTCGAATAAGACCAAATTTCAATAAAATCTGTCCACGCATGACAGAGATATCATAATATCGTCTCATGAATCTGTCAGAAACGGTAAGATGTTCTTCGTCTTCTGATTCTCCTTCAAGCAAATTTTCGTCAACATAATTCGTATATACGCGTTACACGCACACCTTGAGCCAAAAGAAACTAGTGTATGTATGATCGGCGTCCGCCATTGTACATATACCTATGTGTACTATTGAATTATAACCTACCAAGTATCATCGCTTTATAACCTACCAAGTGTCAATTCATCATAACCTGCTGAGCGCAATGTTCTTCGAACTAAAGAATTGATCGCGCTCGGGTAATTTCACAGTGAGATGGGATGTTCAGATAATCGAAGGTTGCGACACGTGTTTAAGTAAAGGTTGTATTTCACTCTGAGTCTCAGAGTCGAACACAATTTGGAGACGATGGCTCGTCTCGTTTACACAAACTTGTACGCGATCGTACAAGAGAGAATCATACAAATAGAAATCGCGCACACGCTCAATCGGCTCGAAGCCCGAGGCCGGAAACTCACTCGCGAAAAGTAAAGTGAGAAGCGAGACGCGTGTTTACGCAATAGTTGCGCGAACAAGAAGAGCGATCCGGAAGCCGAAACCTCGCGGATCGCCGATAAGGACCGGAACCCCAGCGCCGCGCCGCGCCCGCGGACCGAGCTACTCGGTCCACCCGAACCACGGGAACGACGCAGCGACCGGGCCGATCTCCTATTGGTGACGCAAGCGCGCCCAAATACAAATATATGTACTTCGTACAAGCTAACACGCAGAAGATAGAATATATGTACAAGCAAAAAAAACAAACCATTAAAGTGACTATACAATAAAAGAGGAGAGTCCAATCATCTCTCGCTATCGCGAACATGCCGCCCGCCTCGTCCGAGAGTACGACGACGAAACGAGACCAGTATCGAGCGACGTCACCCGCAATCGGGCGAATCTTAGGCGAGACGCTGGATGCCAAGCCGTGGCAGTGCAAGCGCGCAATGGGATCGATTCCCCAATCGATCAGCGGCAGGACCCACAAAACGGGCGCGCCGCCCGCCATAACGGATGCATTATTACGCTTTAGAAGGGAAAAATAAAATTGAACTACGAACATTGCAATAGAAACTTAAGACTAATGAAAGTCCCCACCGCCCGCCGTTACGACGGGGCGATTGGGGCGCGTTAAGGCGTGTCAGCCACGGAAGTGGAGCTTCCCTTGACGGCGGTTGGAGGTAGATCAGACGTCCAGTCTGGTAAAGGGCATAGCGTGCCGATGGAACGTGTTGATGTCCTCGATGCGGTCTGGACCTTGACAACCCGAACCAGATCATCCTTTCCCGGGTAAACCTCCAGGATTCGGCCAAGGGCCCACTTTGTCGGTGGCTGGAGCTCGTCCTTCACAAGGACAAGAGACCCGACCTTCCAGTTCTGCTGGCGCCTTCTCCATTTTGGTAGCTGTTGGAGCTGGTGGAGGTACTCTTTGGTCCACCTACGCCAAAAGTGATCACGCAAATTAGATAAAAGCTTCCAACGCGACAGACCGTGGACAGAGACGTCCGCGAAACTGGGTTCTGGGACGGACAGTAATGCTTCGCCGACCAGAAAGTGACCCGGAGTCAACGTAGAAAGATCCGAGGGATCATCAGATAAAGCGGTGAGTGGCCTTGAATTTAGGCACGCCTCAATTTGACACATGAGGGTGGTAAGCTCCTCAAACGTCAATGTGTGGTCACCGACAACCCGGCGAAGGTGGTACTTGGCCGATTTTATAGCGGCCTCCCACAGCCCACCAAAGTGAGGCGAGTACGGGGGAATGAACGTCCACTTCGTGCCATCCATCGCCAGAGTCTCAGCGACTTCACAGTAAAAGTTGGACGCCGCCTTGAAGAGATTCCTCAACTCCCCGTCAGCTCCTCGAAACGTGGTGGCATTGTCGCTAAGCATTTCAGTGCAACGACCACGACGAGAAATAAACCTGCGAAACGCAGCGATAAATGAGACAGCAGTCAGATCCGAGACCACTTCCAGATGGACGGCCTTTGTGCAGAGGCACGCAAACACCGCAATATAGCCTTTATAGGCCTTGTGTCCTCTTCCTTTGGTGGTCCGTAGCATCAATGGTCCCGCGTAATCTATGCCACTCTTCAAGAACGGCCTGGAGGGCTGCAATCTCGATGCAGGTAGATCACCCATCTGCTGACTTCCAGTGGCAGCTTTGAATCGCAGGCAACGTAGACAAGTCCGAGTGACCTCCTTTATTAAGGAACGGCTCCTGGGAATCCAATATCCTTGAAACAAGTAACTACGTGTTAGAGTAAAACCACCGTGTAGGGTGGCCACATGAGCATCAGACACTAGAAGTCGTGCCAACGAGGAGTGTCGGCTTATCACCATCGGATGCTTGAAGTCCGATGGCAACGTAGCGTGATGCAGCCTGCCACCGACTCGGATGAGACCTTGCTCATCAAGGAAGACCCGAAGAGGCGCCAAGGGGGAGGCCAGTTTGACTGACCTCCCTTTACGAAGTTCATCAACTTCATCAGAGTATGTTTCTAGCTGGCTGAGTCGACACAGTAGAGTTCTCGTCTCTGACAATTCGGATGAAGTAAGAAACCCGGTTCGCCTTTGACCAGTGTTCCTTAAATTAAAGATAAAACGTCGAACCAGTGTAAGGATTCGACGAAGACGAGAGAAAGTAGAGAACCGAGCTAACAGCTCATTTTCTCGTTTCTCGTGCACTGTGTTGACAAGCACCGAGCTTCGCTGCTCAGGAGCCTCGACCATCTTCAAATCCAGGTTAGACTCAGGCCACTCCGATGGACAGCGAATTAGCCACGGAGGGCCTCGCCACCAAAGCGAAAGTTCTTTATAAGTAGAAAGATCCATCCCTCTGGTCGCCAGATCGGCAGGGTTGTCCAAAGAGCGAACATGACGCCATGGAATGTCCGGTAAAAGGCGCTGAATTTCCGCCACTCGGTGAGCCACAAATGGTTTCCATCGGGACGCGTGTGAACGGATCCAGGCTAGTACGACCGAAGAGTCGGTCCAGACGAAGGCTCTGGCACCTTGAAGAGCCAATTCCTGTTGCGTTTGAGTAAGTAGTCTAGCAAGAAGAATTGCACCGCACAGTTCAAGACGCGGCACACTTATAACCTTAACTGGAGCGACCTTGGTTCTGGCGACCAGGAGATTCGAAGAAGTCTGAGTTTGGTTCGTATAATGGACTCTGAGAAAGACAGTAGCACAGTATGCCCTTTCAGAGGCATCGCAGAACCCGTGAAAGTCTACTTGGACCTCATTTGGAACGTAGGATATCCAACGGGGAACCTTGATCTCCCCGAGACCACGCAAATTCTCCCGGAACGCGCTCCATGAGCAGACCAACGTCGGGGGAATTGGTTCATCCCAGGCCACACCACTGAGCCAGAGATCCTGCATTAAAATCTTACCCCTTATTAGCACAGGGGCGAGCCAGCCCATGGGGTCGAAGAGGCGCGCCAACTCCGACAGTACTTTCCTCTTGGTCCAGCAATAATCCGACTGGACCTGGAGCAGAACCGGTCCTTTAATGGACAGGGTGTCCGAGGCTGGAGACCAGACGAGGCCCAGCGCCCCATGCGTGTCCGGTTCCTGGAGGAGCTTCGTCCCCTCTGAATTGTGCGGGTTCAAGGCAGGGTGGCTGCTGGCCCACTTGCTGAGGCTGAAGCCCCCAGTTTTCAAGATCTCGATGAGTTGGCGTTGAACTGCTTTCGCACTTTCCAGATTGTGGCCGCCAGCCAGAAGGTCGTCCACGTAAGAGTGATGTAGAAGGACCTCCGCGCCAAGCGGGAAGCGCTCGCCTTCATCCAGAGCGAGTTGTCGAAGCACCCTTAGAGCCAAGTACGGCGCGGGAGCGGTTCCGTACGTCACGGTAGTCAAACGATGCGTATCTAACGAGTGACTGGGATCCGATCGCCACAAGATACGCTGCCAGTCTCGATCCAACGGATGTACCAAGATTTGCCTGAACATCTTGACGATGTCCGTGGAGAACGCGATTCGAAAGAGCCTCCACCGAGTCAGAACGCTCCACAGCGTGGTTTGAAGCTTCGGACCGGGTGACAGCAGGTCATTTAGAGAAGCTCCTGAAGAAGAAGAACAAGAAGCGTTAAACACAACGCGGATCTTACTGTTCTCCCCATCACCCTTCCACACCGCATGGTGGGGAAGATAGTAGAGCTGAGTGGCCGTTCTCGATCCCTCTGGCACAAGTTCCATGTGTCCGAGACGGTGGTACTCCTCCATGAAGTCCACGTAGTGACTACGAAGCCGAAGGTCCTTCTGTTGACGGCGCTCGTTGTTGAGCAGCGTCCTCAAAGCGGCTGGCCTGGATGAGCCGAGTGTGCTCGTACAGTTCCGAAGGAAGGGTAGACGGACTATGTATCGCCCTGTCTTGTCTCGCTGATGAGTGGCCACGAAGTTCTCCTCGCACCAGTCATCTTCAGGGCTCACAGGCGTGGGCTCCGAAATCTCCTCTACCTCCCAGAAACGTTGAAGCTCAACGGATAAGGGTTCCTGGATGCGCGTGTGGAACACACGGCGCGATGCAGGACTGGCAGTATCAGCTGGTTGAACAACCGGGCCGAAAAGTACCCAGCCAAATGGTGTATGCGTCGCAGCAGGAGTACCAGCTGGCCCCTGGCGCGTCTCTCCGTACAGTGCGCAGCAGACATCAGCGCCAAGTAGAAGATCGACCTGGGACGGCAAGTAGTACTCCGCATCGGCAAGGTGCAGATCCCTAATGTGAGGCCAGACAGTCGCTGGAGCCAGGCGAGAAGGGGTCGGAGGCATCACTGCTCGCGTCACCAATGCGTGAAATGAATGTCTAAAAGAAGATTCGAAGTCAGCTGTGACAATCAACTCGACCTCGTGCTTGGCTACCCCGACATCGCGACCCTGGAAGCCAGCAAGGGTCACATGCGTAGCCCTCCTCTTCAGTCGAAGTGTTTGGGCCACCCATTCGCTCACGAAGGAAGCATCAGCGCCCTGATCAAGCACCGCTCGGACGGAGATAAATTCTCCGTTCGGAGCCCAGAGACGAACACGGGCCGTCGCCAAGAGCACCAAACGTCTAGCACAAATCGAATTTACCACAGCCTTGGACATGGATTCTGGTTGAACATCGAGGAAGCCATCCGTCTTAACCTCGGAGTCACCGTAAGCATCGTGAAGAAGTGTGTGATGCTTGGAATCGCACACCAAACAACGAAAGGAAGAAGGGCAGGCAGCCACGACGTGCCCGGGATTGAAGCAAGATAAACAGACGCCTACCTTAATAGCCTGGGCCTTGCGTTCGCCCGCTTTCATTCCCTTGAATTTGGAGCAGTAGTTCAAGTTATGATTGCCTTGACACAACGGACACTGACGGCTGGATTTTCCCTTTTTTGAAGGAGCGCTAGCTTTCACCGTCAACGCCGTCCTAGAGCGTTCGGATGTAGGCTTCGTCCCTTTGGCAGCGTCCCGTTGTTTCGGAGACGCAGTCGACTCCTGTTTGTGTGCGGCAAAGAGAGCATGGACACGATCCTCGAAGAAGTCTTCAAGAGTTGAGAAGGTAGGGCTGGTCGAACGATCCTTAAGGGTGACTTCCCACGCGAGACGAGACGTGGAATCCAGTTTCTCCGCGAAAAGGAAGACAAACCATTCGTCCCATTCCTTCACAGGTCGGTCCAGTGCTGCAAACGAGACGATTGCCTGACGGAAATCGTCGAGCAGACGTTTGATCTCCTCAGGGCGTCCTTTCGTCACTGGGACGCAGTCCACTAGTCTCCTCATGTGGGCCGCGGAGAGAATCCGTTTATTCTCGAAACGTTTCTGCAGGCCCGCCCAAGCTCCGTCATAATTCGCATCGGTGATTGGAGTACGCTCCAACATAGTCGCTGCTTCACCAATCAAGGTCGACTTCAAGTATTGGAGCTTTCTGACCTTGGAAATGCGAGTCGAGTCGTGTATCAAGGAACGGAACCGATCGCGGAAGCTCTCCCACTCCAAGAAGTCGCCTGAGAACGACGGCAACGGTATCTTAGGAAGCGTGGAGTCTTCATCTTGCTCCACAGATCTAGAAGTCGAAGCGCTCCGGGATTCGGTTTCGGATGCTGGTTTCAGTGTACGCAGCATGTCCTTTAACACTGCCGAGTGTTGCAGAAAAATCTCTTCAATATCCGCGAACCGATCGTTTTTAATATAATCACTCGCGTTCGCGTTCGGGGATCGAATCACATGGCGGTGCCCATCGGAAAAACTCTTCCAATACTCTTGCAGAAGCTCCCGTCGTGCTTCCACAACCGATAACGTAATATTGTTTACTCCCAATTTTCGCAGATTGATCAGGAAACGTTCGATTCGTCCAGCGGTATCGTTCTGCTCGAGAATCAAATGGTCTAGCGTGGTCGCCATTGTTCAAACCGGACACGAACACGATCACACAAAATTAAAACGGAGTAAAATCGGAGTAAGCTCGAAAATAGCACGAGCACACGACCGTGAAAGCACCATCCACTCACTTTTCGAGATACGAAACGAAAGTCGAGCCCAGAATTATAGAAATGTTGCCTCGCACTTTACGTTCGCACTTGCAGCACGTGCCACGGAAACACAGAGAAGGTTCGCGAAGCACGTAGAAGGTTCTCGAAAACGCTCAGAAGGTTCGCGAAACACACAGAAGGTTCGCGAAACATACACGCGCAAGCCCCAATTGAGAGAAATCCACATATAAAATCCGGCTCGAAGGACCAAAAAATGAGCGCAATGTTCTTCGAACTAAAGAATTGATCGCGCTCGGGTAATTTCACAGTGAGATGGGATGTTCAGATAATCGAAGGTTGCGACACGTGTTTAAGTAAAGGTTGTATTTCACTCTGAGTCTCAGAGTCGAACACAATTTGGAGACGATGGCTCGTCTCGTTTACACAAACTTGTACGCGATCGTACAAGAGAGAATCATACAAATAGAAATCGCGCACACGCTCAATCGGCTCGAAGCCCGAGGCCGGAAACTCACTCGCGAAAAGTAAAGTGAGAAGCGAGACGCGTGTTTACGCAATAGTTGCGCGAACAAGAAGAGCGATCCGGAAGCCGAAACCTCGCGGATCGCCGATAAGGACCGGAACCCCAGCGCCGCGCCGCGCCCGCGGACCGAGCTACTCGGTCCACCCGAACCACGGGAAAAACGCAGCGACCGGGCCGATCTCCTATTGGTGACGCAAGCGCGCCCAAATACAAATATATGTACTTCGTACAAGCTAACACGCAGAAGATAGAATATATGTACAAGCAAAAAAAACAAACCATTAAAGTGACTATACAATAAAAGAGGAGAGTCCAATCATCTCTCGCTATCGCGAACACCTGCCAAGTGTCAAATAAGGTATGTTGTCCAAATTTGAAATGTCACGAGTTTTTACACTACCTGGGAGACTGAATTATTGTCTCAATTAATAAGGTGGGTCGCCAAATTTTTTTAATATATTTTTTATGTAGAGTCGCAGACTTGGAAGTTGTCCGGAGAAGGTGCGACAGAGAAGCATCTTCTTTCGCATAAGTTTCTGGAAATTTGTACCATGCATGTACAAAATATATATTATAACAAATTGCATTGCATTTAAATTGACAGATATGTTTATTATACCAGCAAATTATTTTTAATTTAGAGTTTTTATGTAAAGCTTATAGAAATGAAGGGGACGCACAGGCTTGGATAGAACTGAAGGGAACGCACAGGACTTGGATAAAAATGAAGGGGGCGCACAGGCTTGGAGGTTGTCCGGAGACGATTAGATAGATAGACAAAGCATCTTGTTTCGCACAAGTTTCTGGAAATTTGTCAAAAAAGGTAAATCTACAAAATTTGTCAAACGACGTAGCATTAAGAATTATTAAGAAAATAGATTATAGTGGACTACTTGCAATGTAGAGCAAGTCACATTAGTGAAGAAAGTACGCTGAAAACATATCTCCCTTGATGCTTTTCAATCTTTTGTGAAAGACATTCGTAAAACTTTAATCATACGCTCTCACCACCTTCAGACACATTATGCAGTCTCTACAATTACTATAGCAAAAGGCCACTCTATTTCTATATTTCTATATATAATAAATTCTACGTTAAGTCGTATAATTAAAAAAAATGTGGCTTTCATATATTTACAGATAATCGAAGCAGAAGATGATGCAGTGCGATCTACATCAGAGAAAAAATTTTATTGGAACATACTATTGATATTATTATATTAATTAAACGATTTTATTCAACTTCGATCCTCTGTTTCCTTCTTGTATGCTTGCTTTTATTATATTAATTAAACGATTTTATTCAGCTTCGACCCTCTGTTTCCTTCTTGTATGCTTGTTTTATATCTGAAAATTCTAATTTAAACCAATTCCACCAATCCAATCGTCTTGAAGCTTTGCAGGCGTGCGTAGTTTGGATGACAATTATATACAATATATTTAAAAAAAAAATAACCCCGAGAGGATGTACAAATTATCCAGTCATCAATAAACACTACAAAATGTATGAAATCACCACACAATTATCTTTTTTTTAAAAATACAATATAACTGAATCTAGAGACGCGTTTTAAAAATACAATAACTGAAAGAGAAAGTAACCCTGCTGCACAAGAAAATGAAATAAGCACATTTTTTGTATAAAATTTTTTTTTATTCATATGAAAAATATATAAAAAAAATTTAAAATTGTGGGCCGCCGCAGCCACGGCCACCGCCACGATCACCGCCACGATCACCGCCACGGCCACGGCCACGGCACTGAGCAGTTATCAAGGCCTGAAGGGTAAGGGCCTGGGCCTGTAGGCTGTTCGCTTGTGTGCGAACAGCGCGCAGCACGGCCCATTGCTCCTGTTGGGCCCTTACCCTTCTGCCGCTCCTCTGATGGCGGGCCACGTACTCTCCTGTAATTAATAAAATAAAAAAATAAATTTATGAGTAAAATGTTTTTTAATTGAAAGACCTTTCGAACGTTTAGATATAGGCTAAAGTGAACAATTTTTACAGTGTTTAAAGATAATAAAGATCAGAATTAATATCTATTCTCGTCAAAATGTCAGGAAATTTTGTTAAAACACTGCGGCACAAGATATATATACTATCTAATGTTATCTATAATAAAAAAATTGTTTATTTAGACCTAGGGTAGAACCCCCAATTACTGTCACCTTAAGCTATTTTACTTAAAATAACGAATAAATAAACGTTGTAAAGTCAAACAAAAAAGAATGATGTAATTCAACCTATAATCTATACGCTAGAAAAGGCACCACTTAATTTTTTTTTCTATTAATTTCCATAAGACGATACAAAATTTTAATTTGATGACAACAGTGGAAATCGCGACTTCCTTACTAGTGAAAGAGAAAACAGGGCACTAAAGAAAGGGCTATAATTACTATATTTAAATTATTTAAATAATAAACAATAATTTTTTTGTACAATATAAGTGTCATAGAAAGTCACAACGATCGTAATATAACGATTAATTAAGCCTTTTTAATTAATATTTGGGTGACAGTGATTGGTACAAGCGTTTCAAGCATTTTGGTATTACTGTCATAGCAGTAGTTGCTCATATACATGAGACGACATAACCGTAAAATGAGTAATAAACAGTATTAGGTCAGCTGGCAGTAATTGGGGTGTCAGTAATTCAGTCACACACGTTTTAGAGGTGTCAGTAATAGATCTCGAAATATGTTTTATAGATTAATGAATTTATATATAAAAATAGAAATTCTAAGACCCACAGAATGTTTTTCATGAAGTAAACATATTAAACCATAATAAATAAAATAAAAAACATACTTTTAGTCAATAAATACAGATACTATGCAATAATATTAGAGTCAGTCCTTAATGTGTCAGTAATTGGGGCTTCTACCCTATTTTCAAGCATTCTAAAAGTATGTAACTCCTTAAAATGTGTATGTATTTACCGTTTTCCATGGCCGGCCTCTCGCTACGTGGTAGTGGAAGCGGTGGTAGCGGTGGTAGCACTGGTGGTGGTGGTGGTGGCGGTGGCGGTGGCGGTGGCTGCGGTTGATAAGGTGGGAACTCCACCGACATATCGTCATCCTCTGAATCTGGAAAAATATAAATTTGAATACGTGCATATAAATTTTTATCATTTAACTTTTCTATAAGTTAATATAAAACTTACCATATAACAATAGCAGTTCCTCTGCTTTTCTCTACAAAAATTAATATAAACAATTAGCAAAAAAAATCAATATTTCATAAAAGCGGCGTATGATAGAAGAAAGATATACATGTAACGCAAGGATACGTATTGTTCAATGCAAATTGGAAATTAGGAAATATAAAAATTTGAAAATTGAAATAGTATATATGTTTCTTCTCATTACTTCAAGAGCCTTTCCATTATTTAATCATACAAAAAACTGTAACGTATTATAACTTTATTATGTGAACGATTCGCTCTTATAACTAGTAGTAAAACAAGAAGATATTAGACACGTTGGAGCAATATTCTAACTTATAACACCAACGATTAGAAATATCAAACATATCTTAGTTGAACGTAAATGAACATGTAAACTGCAACATTATGAAAGTCTTTGATAGGCACTTTGCCTACGTTAAGTATCAGTGGGCGTAGACCGTAACTGTATAACAAGTAATATACGTAGAAGCATATTTTAACTCAGATGTGTTTCATACTTCTAATAGCTGGCGTTACAAGTAATTAGAATATGCTTCAACGAGTCGAATATCTTCTTGTTGTATTACTTGCTATACACTTACGGTCTACTTCCACTGATAGTTAACATAGGCAAAGTGCCTACCAAAGACTTTCAAAATGTTGTAGTTTACATGGAAAGGCTCGTGATGTAATGAGAAGAAAGAAAAAACATATTTTGTAATGTAATGTAACGAATAAAACTAACGAATACAGACAACCGGGCTAGAGTATATATGAAGAATAACGATAACGATATATATGAATAACGATAACGATAACTCTGCTATGAATATAGGAATAGTATTGTTTTATACTTACATTTTCAGACATTTCACGCAGCGTGGTGTCGCGATGTCGATAATGGACGTTCACGTTTAAGAATGGATGAGGCGAGCTCCTCCGCTGGTCTTTTGTTTTTTAAGGAGCCCGCTTTTGGCATAGATACGGACACATACTGCCACGGGCTCTTTGAATTGTTGATTTTTAAGCCGGGAATTCACCGGGAAGTTAGCAATAAGCTAAGCTATGCTATGGCATGCTACGTTTTAAAAAAATTAGTTTCAATACATTCTTATGGAACCGTTTCCACCAAAAGCTAAGCTAAAACATAGCGTAGCGTAGCGTAGCGTAGCATAGCATAGCATAGCATAGCATAGCATAGCATAGCATAGCATAGCATAGCATAGCATAGCATAGCATAGCATAGCATAGCATAGCATAGCATAGCATAGCATAGCATAGCATAGCATAGCATAGCATAGCATAGCATAGCATAGCATAGCATAGCATAGCATAGCATAGCATAGCATAGCATAGCATAGCTTCCCGGGGAATTCCCGGCTTTAGGCCCGGTGCAAACAAGCGGTTTGCAACATTTTGCCGCCGCAGTTCACACGGGACGCAAGGATCAAATATCGATCTATTCGAAATTTTTCGTTACGTTTCGGGTTAAGTAACATTACGTTTTCTTATCATTTATAAATAAATAAATACATATAAAGCGAAGTTATACCAAGGCTTTTTACACGTTTAAATATACAGTAAGTAAATTTAAAGTAACGCTTATTTGTACTTCTACGTTAGATTTAACTGTATGTAAGATCCGGACCGAATAAATAATGCTGAAAGTGTAACCAAAAGGCGACGGTAAAGAAGACTCGCCCGACCGCGGCGGGACGTGACCGGCGGCACATTTTCTCGGTACGAGGAGGGCTCGCTTTGACCGACGGGCACGTCAAAAAACAAAGCGGGCGACCGGAGGTCACACATGTTACAGCGTTGGAATATTGTTCCTCATTTCCTTGCATGTAAGTGTGCTTCATTATTATTAATTAAGGTATACGCATAATGAAACGAACTTATTTTCAACGAATAGGTTAATTCATTACATGTGTATTAGAATAATAGTCTGCGCAAATTTTTGCTAACCTATTTCTTTATTATTGAAATGTGTATCTTTTTAGTTTCAAGTCCCTTAGAAGGAAATTACCAATTCTTCTCGTCAGGAGGAGAAGCAAAAGAGAAAATATATTTGGTAAGTGACGTTTACATTTATTTACATATTATAATAATACGTAAGATATTAATTCAGTGTTTATTACAAATTTCTCGTTTTTTACAGGTTGGAATATTAAAAATAAAGTAAAGTACAACACTCGCAGAGCTGCTTTGCGCTATTCCGAGTTTTTAAACATTACTGGCTGCATCGCGCCTTATCTTTCTTATCTTATAACATCACTCGATAGGCTGCATTGCGCCGTGTCTAGAGTATAACAACTTTCAATAAAGTTGGGCGAATAGTGTACTAGAAAACTACAAAATATAAATAAAAGTATAATTCGTCATGTCTGTTATTAATAGTATTAATAATATCTTACCCCTCGATTTTAAAAATATGCAAATTCCCAATAGAGGTGAATGGTTAACAGATGATCATATTGAATATTTTCAAAAACTATTACAAGCTAACTCTAATTATAAACCACGCGAGACGTGGAGAGTTCAATTGCCTGATACAATTCAACCTGTTCATGAAAATCATGATCACATACAGATTTTGCATCAATGCGAAAATTTTAAAACCAATGCAGAGGGACACTGGGTTTGTAGCTTTTATAAATATGCTGACAGAAGACTTTATATTTATGACTCTCTTAATAACAAGAAGATGCATAGTCATCATAAAATTTATCTGGAGAAATTATACCCTTTTTTGAATAAACAAGACGGCAAAATTGACGAAGAATTTATTGAATTTCCACACGTACAAGCCAAACCTAACAATCGGGATTGCGGAGTTTTTGCGATTGCATTTGCTGTCTCGTTATTATTCAAAATATTACCAGACAAAGTAACGTACAATCATGCGTTGATGCGTCAACATTTGATCCAAATGTTCCAAACTAATCGTATAGAACATTTTCCAGTGGTTCAAAATGTACCACTTAGTGCCAATGAAGTTACTACGCATTCAAAACATATAATTCAGACAGATGCACCATTCGTTTCGAAGTCAAAAATCAGCAATGTATACCTACCAAGTAATAGGACAGAATACATGTCTAATTATTATAAAAGGCAGAAAGAGGAAATTAGTTTGAAAAGAAAAGCTGTTTATAAAGCAAAGAAAGGTGAGTGTAACATGAAAAAAGGCAACGACTGTAAAAAAAGGGGGGAAAGCATTTATAATTATGAATATTATAATGCACATAAAGAAGTGATATATGAAAAGCGGAAAAATTATTATAACGCCCACAAAGAAGGTATATTAAAAAATAAAAAAATACATTTTGACGCAAATAAAGAAGTGAAATGTGGAAAGCGAAAAAATTATTATAAGCTAAATAAAGAAGGTATAATAAAAAGGGCAAAAATGGAGTATGACACAAATAAAGAAGTAGCATGCGAAAAGCGAAAAAATTATTATCAGCAAAATAAAGAAGGTATAATAAAAAAAAATAAAAAAAATGCATTATGACGCAAATAAAGAAGTGATATGCGGAAAGCAAAAAAATTATTATCAGCTAAATAAATAAGGAAGATAATTATAATAAAGTAGCGAAACGTCGTGCTGTTCTGAAAATAATAAAAAAGTATTGTAATATTGCTGTAACGAATAACAATATAGGAACCAAAAATAACAAAGAAACTTATATTAGAAACCTTTCAAAAATTATTAGCATGCCGTCCGGAGAAGCAAGTAGATTGGAAGCTGAGCGTATATTAAAATGGTGTTTTCATATTAGGCAAAAGTACATTTTGGAAATGAGAAAACTGTTGAAAGATTGTAAAGATAAAGTGGAAGTTTCTTTAACGCGCGTAGCAGAATGTTTAGAAGTTGATAACAGGATTAATGCTTTGTGTGGACAATCCAGACATACATCTTCTTCAGAATCATATTTTGCGGAAAGTTCGTACCATACTTTCACCGGTTCTGAATCAATTATACTGAATTCGGAAGGGAAAGCTATAAACGTTCTACCTGTATTGCAATCGAAGAAGACGACAAAAGCATGGCATTGTAGTTATCTTTGTAAAACAAAAAATGTTGAAACTCTGAATAATTTACAGGATTTCTTCAAACGATTGTTAGAATGCTCATTAAAAAAGGTACATAAGTTGAACAACCATATCAGTAGCTGTTCTAATAAAGTACATGCTGAAAAAGTTGGCCATTCTCATGGTTGTTACATAAACCCTAAACTACCCACACAGCACACGGCGCCTTAAAGGCGCCTGTTTTCGGCCTGTTTTAGGTCTGAGCGCCTGAGCGCCCGGATTGGTAACAAGGCGTCTTTAAGACGCCTTTAAGGCGCCTTTTGGGCGTCTTAAAGGCGCCTGAAAGGCATCTTAAAGGCGCCGTGTAACTACACTGGCGCCATCTATACAAAGTTTCACAGGCGCCTTATAGGCGTCTATAAGACGCCGGAAAGGCGCCTTTTGAGGGACTGTCGAGGGCCTTATAGACGCCTTTAAGGCGCCTTTTGGGCGTCGTCAGTCGTGTACCTGCACTAACGCCATCTATACAACATCGTCTATACTATGAGGTGCATTTCAGTCTCAAAGGGTATTTCAGCGAAAGTGTATTACCGACTCCTAATTTGAAGACTGGACGTAGCGCCCTCTGCTTATGGACAGCGTCCAATTCAAGAACTACTCTAAAATGTATTGAAATGTTGAAAGATTTGTTTGGCGTGAGAGTTTTAAACAGGCGGCAGGTGTAGAGACGTGTACATGCGTTAGAGGTGTACGAATTTCTTGCCGAAAATCTGTACGGAGAGTAAGGAGTCATATGGATCGAATATGGTGCATCCTGAGATTTGGTATTTTATCGGGTCTAAATTAGGCTAAATGCATTGGGACGGTGTTGAAGACGGTTATCGATACGATTAAAATAAAATCAAATTTGATAAAAATGTATTTCCATTTATTTAATTACAGTAAACTTCAAATTATATCACCCACTGCATTACACTATGTGTGTTTACAAATATTGAAAAACTACAATCCAAAATATTATTTTTCTATTTGTTATAAATTATAAATGAAATTATTATATTTCGGTAATCAAATTACTGGTGCGTGCATGCGCGAAATGACTATAGAATGCACTTACAATAAGCTGTGAATATACCTGTGGTTGGTTGGAATATACAACCCCCACCCAGTGATGCCAGAACCCGAGGGATTTATCCCACGGGTGTTACCACCACTCCACGACCAAGCGTTCCCCCTCCTAGCGCCCGTACCGCACCACACAGCGCATACCCGTCCCTCTATCCGTGTGCCGCACGCGCTGCCTGGCCGGGGCTCTCGGCGAGAATTCGTTTTCCCGACATCGAAGCGCTTGCGACGCAAGCAAAAAGTTCAGAGTTCAAATCCCGGTGCCGATATTCTACTTTTTTTCTTTATTTATTCTCTAATTTCTCTTTCTATATTCTCAGAAGACTAAAGGCTTAAAAACTGTTAATTTGCAAAGCATTTTCGAAGCGTGATTTGCTGCTAAAGATGCGATCCCGTTCTGGCTTGTATCGCACCACTACAAGCGTACCCTACCTTCTGTCCGTGTGCCGAACGCGCTGCCTGGCCGGCGCTCTCCACCGAAAATTCATTTCACCGGGACCCAAAAGCTTGGGTCGCAAACAGAAAATCCGAGGTTCAAAACCCGGTGCGAAAATTCTACTTTTTTCATTAATTATTCTCTAACTTCTCGTTCTATATTCTAAGTAGAATAAAAACTTGAAAAGTATTATTTTACAAAGCATTTTCGCAGCTGGCTAATGTACGATGTTGGTATTCTGCCTTTTTATACATAAACAGAAATAATTCCTTGAAATGCTACTTACAGAATAAGCTCCTTTCTAGGATGGACTCTTTAAAATTCACGTCACAATGGACAGTTACAGAATCGGTGATTTTCGTTTCAGGTAAGCGAGCCGCCCGCTCCGCTATTACGGTCGGCTTACCACTCGCACCCCGAATTACTGTAATGAGGTTTGAAAACAATATCGACAGGTCTAGAAAACCGCACAATTTTCACATTTCTCATTATAGCTTGATCAGAGTATTGCCGATGGATTGGTGAGTTTATGTCGACGACAATAAGTCTAAACAAGAAACAATACGGTCTATTTTTTATTATGAAGACACGTTTAGAATTTCAGTGTTCCCCGTATTAAGGGGTTACCGCAGTCAGTAAGATCAGAAAACGAACGATTCTTTGGGAATTTATTTCAGAAAGTACATGCATTTTTTATACAAAGGTTTTTGTATTCAGATGAGGAACCGTTTAACAGGTTATTTTAACTGGTTATTACAGCTGATTTCCCGGAAGCTGTTTTAAGAAACAGCGACACACACTATGTTCACTAAAAATGGTCCGAATTTTTCCATGTTTGAACTCATTTTCATCAGGAAATTCTAAAAAATCCATTGGTACTACCTACTTTCACGACGATTTCTCAAAAGCATGATCACTTTAGTTTTCTGTACTGGGTATTTTACCTGGCCCAACGGTGTTATTGTTCTCGGCAGTCAATGGACGGCCTACCCGGGACCGCAGGTCCTCGGTCGCAGCGAGGAAGCAAGACTGTGCGGTGGGTAGGTCTTTCCCGATAATTCGGGGCCAAAAGCATTTCAATAATCCGAAGAAGACTGAGTGTATCAACCTGATTAACACGAAAAGAGCGTCATTGACTAAGAATGGGTTAGTAAAACTCTTCTGTAGGTATAAATGAGTACGAAATTAAGACGAGTACGAAACCTGTCGATATTATTTTCAAACCTCAATACAGTAATTCGGGGTGTGAGTGGTAAGCCGACCGTAATAACGGAGCGGGCGACTCGCTTACCTGAAACGAAAATCACCGATTCTGTAACTGTTCATTGTGACGTGAATTTTAAAGAGTCCATCCTAGAAAGGAGCTTATTCTGTAAGTAGCATTTCAAGGAATTATTTCTGTTTATGTATAAAAAGGCAGAATACCAACATCGTACAGTAGCCAGCTGCGAAAATGCTTTGTAAAATAATACTTTTCAAGTTTTTATTCTACTTAGAATATAGAAAGAGAAGTTAGAGAATAATTAATGAAAAAAGTAGAATTTTCGCACCGGGATTTGAACCTCGGATTTTCTGTTTGCGACCCAAGCTTTTGGGTCCCGGTGAAATGAATTTTCGGTGGAGAGCGCCGGCCAGGCAGCGCGTACGGCACACGGACAGAAGGTAGGGTACGCTTGTAGTGGTGCGATACAAGCCAGAACGGGATCGCATCTTTAGCAGCAAATCACGCTTCAAAAATGCTTTGCAAATTAACAGTTTTTAAGCCTTTAGTCTTCTGAGAATATAGAAAGAGAAATTAGAGAATAAATAAAGAAAAAAAGTAGAATATCGGCACCGGGATTTGAACTTTGGACTTTTTGCTTGCGTCGCAAGCGCTTCGATGTCGGGAAAACGAATTCTCGCCGAGAGCGCCGGCCAGGCAGCGCGTGCGGCACACGGATAGAGGGACGGGTATGCTTGTGTGGTGCGGTACGGGCGCTAGGAGGGGGAACGCTTGGTCGTGGAGTGGTGGTAGCACCCGTGGGATAAATCCCTCGGTTCTGGCATCACTGCCCCCACCCCTCGGTATAAGGTCTCGTGGTGGAGAACTCTATGACTGCAGAGGCCGTATGCCCATTTTGTTTTCTCCAAGGAAAATATGGTATTGTCTCGAGCTTCCCATTGTTGCCCCAACACGGTCACCGGAAAGGCCCAGTTTATGCTTTTATGACACCCCCGACAGCTAAATGATCGCTTGGCCGCGACTTACGTACACAGCTCCGTCACTGTGTGCGTTAGCGACCTCAAGCGGTGGGTTAAAATTGACACAGGCACAGGATACGGAGAGTTAATTGAGATTTGAAAAATGTTTAAATTTTTGTATGCAAGAATAATTTTGTTCAAAGTTATAATGATAGCAGTAAGAAGGGTTTAAAAAAGTTTGTTGCTGGCGAACATGATTCTGGCTGTCGTAGTCATCGGAAACAAAAAGCGCAAAATGTTTTTTAATCTATGCTCAGCTCGAGCTCGAATGTGCGCTCGCGCCCGGAATTGGAGGTCCTGTGCACCCCTGGCCTAGTCGCAAAGAATCGAAGAAATTTCGCTTCAAAAATACCAAATTTCCAGCTGTAAATCGCCTGCGCCGCCAGGACTGTTTAGCTTACGCACCCCCTTTCGAAGCCAGATACAGCGTAGGTCCCCACCGTAAAACCCTCGAAGTTAGAACAGCATGGGGCCCATCCGCCCTTGACTATACTTATACCTATTAAAAATCACGTTGACTGGAACAGTTTGTACATACATACTAATATGTATAAAGAAATTAAATCGATTGGCGCACGGTGGGGCAAAAGCCCACCAACACTTGGCATTAATTCACCAATACCTTCTATAAGATTCTGTTGGTCTTAATTTCATTCAGGAAGCGTGTTACTGGATAAATTAAAGTAATTAACATTACTTTTACTGTTTTCTCATAGAAACAACTTCTTTTTGTACATTTAACAAGCGTTCGACACGGTGTGTTCAAGTAGGGCTTGTAACTTTATTTCTGCAAATGTAGACGTTATATTCACGTTGGATCAATGATGCAATGGAAGTTCAAACAAATATAATGAACATTTGCAAAGGCAAGGCTTGCAGTCGCGATTAACACAGCCAGAACAACCAACGATACACTGTATTAGGTACATAATTAGCAATTACTTCTGCAATACAGTCCACAGTGTATTTGGACGCTAAACGAGGTGTGATATTCCCTGGAGAGTTTAAACTTTAGCCCACAAAAAAAAACGGGTTTTCTGCCCACTGTGCGCCGCACGCGAAGGCGCCTAGACCTGACCTGTGATTTTTCCAATATTAGCGGGCTCGCTCCGCCGACGACCCTTCCTGTCTCTGCTTATTGTCACCCCCCTGTGACTCAGGTCGTTGCCAACACGTGCAACGCAGATTTGCGGAAAAGACGGTCGCTCACTGCGAGGTGAAAGTTTTAAGACTCAACCCCCCGAAACACAAACTCCCCTTAATTTCACGTGAACAACGTCATGTTCGATTTTGAACAGAATCCCATACATCGAGGTAAAAAAGTGATCAATTTGGCGTGGCATTACTCTAAAGGCCGCCATACACGCTCCTTCTTGCTCATTCGATTTACAGACTTGCATACAGTCAAAAGTTGTAATGCAACATGCAACACGGAGCGCGTGTGTCAATTGTCTGGCATGAACGCAATCACCGCGAGGTTGATTTAATATCTGGGTTCCGATTTACCGCAAATCAAAATCAATGGGAAGTGTGGGCCACCGGCAGACAGATTTAAAATTATTGACACGTGTAATTTGTTGAGAGGATTAATCGAATCGCACAAAGAAAATCAATGCATTTGGAAAATTAAATCTAAAGATTGTTTGGACAAAAATAAAAAAAAACTGTTTATAATATCTTCAAAAATAAATTAAAGGAATTAGATCAGGATACGAATAAAGATGCAGTAGTAATTCTGCTCTTTTCAGTAACGGCACTCTCTTCTTTGACCACTACTGTACTCGAGATCATTGCTTCTTTTTATTAGCGTTTTTTTTCCGGGTTTAAAGGGCCGATTTTTCAGCCGATTTCGTGATCTCTTTTCTGGGCGACGAAGAAAGATACGACATTGATGCCTCGTATACCTACACTTTTATTCATCTTTTGGCAGTTTAAAATTATGAAGGATGATTTAAAATCTTTACAACTTTCAGAATTATAAGCGTCGTCATCCGAACACATCCTTGTTCACTTGTCCCAAGGCTAGCGGCTTTTCCATTAGGCAGAAAAAAGAGAACCGAAGGTTTTTTTAATCCTTACGAGTGTCGCTATCGCCCTTACCACGACCAGAGATTTGAAAAAAATCTACAAAATGGAAGTCGGTTAAAGACAAAATACGTTTCCTCATGCAGTTTTTAACTTTTAATGCGGGGTCCCACTAGTGCAACGGCGCCCCGCGCACGTTTTTTTCGACGCGCAAGGCCGATTTGTTGCAGAAAGACGTTCCCACTGGTGCAACTGCGCGCCGCGCACGGGTTAGATTTACGAGTTTCTCGGATTTTCGAGCAGTTTGGAGCACTTGAAAGGGTCGACTTTTACGAGGACGCGCGCGTCGAAAGCGATCGTGTGCGCGCTATGCCGGGGTTTCTCTGCCACGCGAGCACGCGAATGCACGCCGCGCATCGTCGAAAAGACTGAAAAAAATGTGTATTTTCCAACGCAAATGTACTTTTTACTTTTACATATCACTTGTACGCGTGTATTTATGGTCTATTACTATTGGTTTATATATTAAAGCAAGCAATAACACGATAATTACTGTTGTAAATAACAACAATTATACTGCCACGATAGGTAACTTGTTTCTAGATATTGCATAATTGTAATCTAGAGACGCGGTAGCGTCTCGACGCCAAGTACAGGAAAGACACCCTGTATATGTCGACTGTCGCTACCGCTATCATTTACTCGTCGCCGGGCTATTCCAACCTAACCTGAAACTTATTTCATTAATATCTCATGACGCCTGCAATATTTTCTAAATTTAAAGGCATTTTTCTTATGTAAACCGCATATAAGCTTTCGAATAAGACCAAATTTCAATAAAATCTGTCCACGCATGACAGAGATATCATAATATCGTCTCGTGGATCTGTCAGAAACGGTAAGATTTTCTTCTCCAGGCCAAAATTTCGTCAACATAATACGTATATGCGTTACACGCACACCTTCAGCCAAAAGAAACTAGTGTATGTTTCGTTTATATGCCTTTTATTATGCGTTACACGCACACCTTCAGCTAGTCAGCCAAAAGAAACTAGTGTATGTTTTTCTTCTCCAAGCCAAAATTTCGTCAATAATACGTATACGCGTTACACGCACACCTTCAGCCAAAAGAAACTAACACATGTTTCGTTCGTCAAATGCTATTGCGTTACCTTCACTATGCAATCTACTCCAAATTTTGACAGCTTACAGTCAGGTTATAAACCTGGCGAGTGTCAAATAAGGAAAGTTGTCAAAATTTTCTGAAATGTCACGAGTTTTTACCCCACAATCCACACAAGACACTGAATTATTGTCTCAATTAACAAGGTAAGTCGCCAAAATTTTTTAATAGAATTTTTATGGGGATTTGTTTTTATACCAGCAAATTATTTTTAATTTAGGGTTTTTATGTAAACCTTATCCCCATAAAAAACTTCAAAAAAGTAAAAAAATTACGCCAAGTACACGAAATCAAATAAATCACAAAAAATAGAAGATAATTACAAAATAAAAAAAAGTTGTGAAATCAAAATGAGCTGCAAGTACATAAAGGTGCTTTCCCGCAGCGTGCAAAGGCGACACTGTGTAACGCAATGTAAGATTCGGTGCTTTCCAACTGCGCTTAATAATATTAAGCAGATATATTTTTATAGAAATAAATATTTCAATACCAATAAATATTTTATTCAAAATACTTGGCGCTGCTCACCGAATTGGTGTTGTTAAACTGAATACATATCTATAAACTGCATTAATCTTTTTCTTTCTTTCTTGTGCGTGAATTCGTGAATGTGTGTATGTATGCGTGTGCATAAGCTACGTATGATATTAGAATTAAATATATGTAGAATAAATCTGACTGCGTTTCTAATATGTATATGTTTATGTATTTTAGATTGTCAGTGAGTTATTGTAAATTATTAATTTACTATTAATAAGACAATTAACATTTTTTCGGTTTCGCAGCGCCAAGTATTTTGAATAAACTATTTATTGGTATTGAAATATTTATTTCTATAAAAATATATCTGCTTAATATTATTAAGCGCAGTTGGAAAGCACCGAATCTTACATTGCGTTACACAGTGTCGCCTTTGCACGCTGCGGGAAAGCACCTTTATGTACTTGCAGCTCATTTTGTTTTCACAACTTTTTTTTATTTTGTAATTTACACTATACAGGGTGTCCGCGGGAACAGTAAGCAGCTGGATATTTCCTTACGTATTTGAGATAGAAAAAAAATGTTTATATGGAATTGCTTGTTTCAAGGGAGCAAAGTTATTAGCCCAGACGATTTTTTTCTTAGATTATTATTTTAAAAGATACGATGGTCAAGTTGGGTTTTTTAAATGGAACTATATATTTTTTTTAGAGATTACTAGATAGTGCGTTTTAAGACAAATTCAATAACAATGAAATTCAATAAATGATACACGTGAATTTCTTGTGCAGGTGTAGAAAGTTGGCCTCTAGGAGGAATGCTGGTTCTATTAGTCATGATATAATCTCCTGCCTATGACCCACCTTTTTTCACACAAAGGGCGTTCGTATTTTCACTATTGGTCGCAATGGTAACTACTCTCAATCTCATAATATCGTGTGAGCAAAAACCAACAGGACACCGAGATAGCGAATGACTGAGCGATGTTGAAAGTGATGGCGGAACTGTGGGAGGGAAGCCACGGCAGAGAACTTCTTCACTTCATTTGAAACACAATTTTTAGCAATCGGTGACCGCGACGTAGTAAACCCCTTCAAACATCTCAAGTAGTATGAAGTGTGAAGGCGTTGTTTCGGCTACTGACCCAACCGCCGGCGCTAGCTTTATTTAGATAAAGAAAGCACGATGTAGAAAAGGAGGCTAGTATTTTCCACTGTCTTCTTCGACGTGCGCGCCAAGCATCCGCGTGCGCGCCTGGCAGAGCGTCGGCCCGTTTCGTGCGCGCGGCCTCATAAATTAGACCCTTTCAAGTGGACGAAAACCTCGTGCGCGGCGCGCAGTTGCACTAGTGGGACCCTGCCTTTAGGTGGCTCAAAAAAAATCGATGTTCAGAAAATATTGATCTGATTTCTGCAGGGCTGCGGAATCGGCATCAAAACTCTCGACTCCGACCCCGCCTCCGCTCCTGCATTTTTATATATATATATATATATATACTATACACACACACATGTACTGAGTACTTTAACAATCTATTATATATATATATATAAATGCAGGAGCGGAGTCGGGGTCGGAGTCGAGAGTTTGTATATAAGTATGTTTGTATATATTATATATCTACAGTATAAAATTTCATAAAATTTACTAATATGGAGTCGGTGTTGGAGTCGGCATATACTTTTTCGACTCCGACTGCGACTCCGACTCCGACTGCGACTCCGGTAATCAGAAATTCCTTCTGAACTCCGACTCCGACTCCACAGCGCTGGATTTCTGTAGTGGCGATAGCGACACTCATAAGGATTAAAAAAACGTTTGGTTCAATATTTTCTGCTTGTCTGCTTCAAAGAGCTTTTCTGGCAATTCAGAGGTATCCTGGAGTATATGTATCCATCGGCAGGATGAAGGTTGTGCCGCGTAGTGGGGGGTGGCGAGGATTCCTTGTAGGCTACAGGTAGTAAGGAAACTGCGGCAGTTATCGCAGAACCATCCACGGGGATGCACGCTATTTTTCGCTACTTTTCATACATTTTTCACATATTTTTTCATTTTATTGTTAGTCTGTAGTTTATTGCTAGTTTATTTCTTATTATACTACATATTTAGTTGTAGTATTTTTATATTAGTTTTATAGTGTATTGTATCGTGTTTTTCTTGTATTTCTATCGTGTTTTATTGTATTTTTATCGTGTTTTTATCGTGTTTTATCGTATTTTTATCGTGTTTTTGTCGCATTTTTTTATAGTATTTTTATTGTGTTTTTTTTTATTAGTAGTCTACGTATTTAAAATTAGTGTGTTTAGTGTGTTTCTTTGGCGTTTGGTTTGGAATACATACATATATTCTGCAGGTAAGTTCTATATCTCTATATTTCTGAAACCAGTGTTGCATTTTGTTTTTTTCTACATTACATTCAGCTTATTTCTATTTTTTTCATTACTTTAATAATGACTGGCAAATTGAAATTGAATAAGTACTATATGCGCGCCAACAGATCACTTAATCTGATTCCCTACACGAAGCCATCACGACATCATTAGATGCTAGTTCTTCACATTTAACATCTGCAATCCATTTTCTTAGCACCCCACTAGTGAAATTTAACCTGGAATTAGTTCACAATCATTTTCACATTCAACATCTTGTCTTTATCTTCTCATTACCAATACACTTATATGTTTCACCTGGCACAAGTTCGCAATCTTCTTCCAATATTACCGAAAGTAATGTAGAATTTTCTCCGAATTTAGAAGAAATTCAGAATTTTGCCTCCTTCGAAAATTCACAGACTTCTGAAGAATGAGCAACTGAATTGAATAGTCCCAATTTAGCCTCTTCATTGGCAGATTGGGTTGTAACACATAAAATTTCACATCGAGCAATAAATGATATATTCCCCGTTTTATAAACATCGGTTTCAAAACGGCCAGAAATGTAGAATTAATCGTATCAAACCAGATAATTATCATCATTTTGGATTACAAAATAGCATTTTAAAACTCATTAAATCTGTAGGAGTATCTCCGTATAAATCTTCACAATTAGGTAATTTCCTTTCAGAAGAATGCAATTTGGGTCCTTCTCAAATTTTTAATGTCGCGGAAATAGCATGTAAATGCGTGAAATTATAAATTTCTGACAGAATTATAACTTTCCCTTTGCTTCGCTGTGCTCCTTTCCTACGTACGAATAAAATACTCATTCAATGTTAGTACTGTCTTTAGAATGTCTTTCTGATGATAACATTAATGATTCAGGTTTCGAGTTTTTCTAGTCTCATCGTCTATACCTTTTAAGCTATGAATACACGCTAACAAAATTTCCAAACATGTTATGTTTCATGAATACTTGTGTATACAGCATTAGAAATGGCGCAGAAAACTTGGATTATTGTCAAGTTCCTTGGGGATGATACGGTGGAAGCAGTGCCCTCGAATTGGGTGGAGGGAAATTCATGCTATTGGCCGGGCTATGAAGCGAATCGCCTGAGAAGTGCATTGAAGAAGTGCGAGGCGCTCGATAAATCGTGGAAGAAGTTCGCCATATCCACGTTTGGCAGTGCAATTTACGGTAGGTTGAAATTATTATAATATTTACTTATTAATTATTGTACTAATCAGTGACTAATTATTATACCAATTAATTACTAATGTGCTCTTCCAGACGACTATGCTGAAGCCAGGCGCAAGGCAAAAAAAGCCGAAGACACCAGCGATCTGCAATCAGATGCAGTAAGTGGCCAGAAGCGCCGAATCATCCCCCGGACATTTTCGACCAGCGAGGACGAGGACGGGGACGAGGAGCCGCCCCTAAAAAAATCATTGTCCCGACCACCAAGAATGGCTCGGACCATTGCAGTATCAGGTGTAAAAATATGCTAATGTGTTAATATTCTGGTGTTTTGTATGCCTATCTTAACACATATTTATATATCACGCAGATATCGGAAAAAGGAAAATCAGCCCCAGGAGATATTCCACCAGTGAGGAGCCGGGGCAGGAATTAACGCCGCTGCTATACACACCTCCACAAATGGAGGAAATCGTTGAGCAAGCAACATTGCGGCTACCCCCACCTCCAAAAATGGGGAAAGCGTTGATACTATCAGGTGTGAAAATATGCTACATAAAAATTATAATATCTGAAGCTATTTAATTCTTTTTGTTATTCTGAGTAAACGATTAACTTTAATATTCCTATTATGCACGTTTTCTATATCGAAGTGCTGGTAGATATCAATATGTTTTGCTTGTGTATTGATTATTTGATTTTTAGTCTGCGCCAATGGATTCCCATGACATGGGATCGCAAATAGTGGTGCATACTTTAACAAAAATAATTTTGATTTTTAGACGAAACAGCATCCCCCAGCACCAGCTATGGAAGCCAGGGGAGTTTTTCATACGCAAATATGAGTCAAGTTGGTAAGTAAATATATGTGTATAAAGATAATTCTATTCTATGCGGAGATAGTTTTTTTATCATGGTAACTTACAGTGAAAAAATATAATATGTAATAAATAATTTTCAGAAAACATAGATGCAGGCCCCAGTGGCGGCAGCAGCAGCAGCAGCAACGCTACTGATGGGTTGTTGAGAACCATAATCGAACATACCAGTAAAATACTGCAGCAAAACAATTTGCTGAAAACGTTATTATTAGAAACGATGGAGCGGGTGAAAACCCTAGAGAATAAGCCAGCAGCACCAGTGGTTGATAAAAAAAAATCGTTTCTTCCCAATTTTCAATATTTGCTTTTTCCACTCAACTCCCTTGCAAACCGAAATTAATTTCCAAGATGCAGTAAGTAAAATATCATCTTTGTTAATATTATAAAAAAGCACTGCTCGGTTAAATTAAAATTAGTTAACTGTTTATAAAATTTATTTTCATTATTTCTTCGATACAAAATTGTACTGAATTCGTTAATGTTTGATCATTTTTAATTATAGGTAAATGAATTTGCAAAGTATGGGGGAGGGAATACATACGATTTTACGAAAAGGGTTTTGTCCTCCATTCTTGATAACGACGTGGCGCTTATGTTCAGCTGGCTGGGAAGGCAGGCGAAGGAACCGTTCCACAAATTAAAATTGGCTCAAGTGGTTGTAGGTATGTAATTATCACCCAAATTTCATCATAGCTAATACTGATTAATGTAGAATTCAATATATATATATACACACACGATATATATATGTCGTGTGCTGTCTGGGTATATATATGTAATGTCTTATTGATATTCTTGTTTAAGGTGCTGTGGGAAAAAGCAAAATCACGGCAAACAGGAAGGAAACGGAGTCAACGATCCAAAAATGGCTGAAGCGTGCCTGCGACAGGAAAGCTGCGAAATAATAATAATAATAATAATAATAATTATAATAAATTTAACCTAAGGGCAGAGCCGTCCTTAGAGTTTGCGAGGCCCGGGGCAACAGTCGATATTATTGAAAACATCTAATTGAAAACAGATTGCGTCTTTACTTCATGCGTCACTTAGGCTTGCCGAAAATCTATTCTAGAAAAATTGATAATCTGACAATTATACTTAATTCATTTAATTTTTACAAAATGAAGTCCCTAAGCTAAAAAATAACCAATCCCACTATAATTTTGGAACTGGCTACATCACTGCCGCCGTCCGCTTGGAGAGAATACTGGCACGCGACCGCCGTCCGCATTGAGAAATTGTTAAATTCGGCGCCGTCGCTGAAGCGTTAAGTGTCTTTATATGTATATTCAGTATATTCTGTACATTTTGTATACTTTGCATACTTACATGTGTATCACCTAGCTGTACTTCTTATGTAAGTGTATTCATTGCGTGCCCCCGTAAACAAACAAAATGTGCCCCCGTATAAGAAACAACTAATATAACACAAGTATTGTATAAGTATAGCCCTTAAATATTTGTAAACACACTGTGATTTATATATTTTATACAAAGCATGGTATGTAATAGTAATAATGATAAAAAAAGAAATATATATGTGTCCAACTGAGAGCCTCCTTGTTTTTTCAAGTATCTGTAAAGAAATTTTAAATAAATAAATAATGAAAATTAATTTTTAACGAGTCTGATTTCATTTTGATAACCCTTTGTTTTATTAAATTTATATTATAATTAATTTGTATTTATAACCATCGTAAATACGCCATTAATGGCGATTTTTAAACAGCTGCATTTGACCTAATTTATCGATAATTAAGACGCCTGTGAGTCCTAATCCAGGCCCGTTTAAGGCGTCTTTAAGGCGCCTATTCCAGGCGCCTTTAAGACGCCTGTTCCAAGCGCCTTTTAGGCGCCTTTAAGACGCCTGAATTAGGACTGACAGGCGTCTTAAAGGCGCCTTTAAGGCGTCCCGTTTGGTAACATCAGGCGCTCCGAAGGCGCATATTGGACGCTCGTAGGACACTCGCGGCGCCTTTAAGGCGCCTCGAGTGCCTGGGACCAGGCGCCTGAAAGGCGCCTTAAAGGCGCCTGTGTGCTGTGTGGGTATGTAAGTCCAATTTTTTAGCCTTTGAGATACTGGCACCTCACTTTCCGGATTTACGAAATTTGAAAAGAATGATAGACAGAATAGTGTACATTTATAAACACCTATTACATAATTTAGACAAAGCTTTAAACGACAGTGACCTTGAAACACTTGGACGAATAACACTGCCGGCTCGGAAAGAAGCTCAAGCGTTACAAAAAAGTAATACTGACGTAAGCTTGAACGAAGAAGAGATTATATCTCGATATTATTTAGCATTTAAAGCTTTCACAAAGCGGTCTATGGACACACCACGCATCCCGTGCGTTTCCTGCGAGAAACTCTGTTTTCAAAGAGAGGTTCTTAAGTTTGATATTTCTAAGAGAACATATAAGGGAAATGTAATGCAAACATTGTTAAATCATATTGGATACAAAGTTGGTGACATGCATTTTATTTGCCGATATTGTCACAATAAAATTCGCAACGATACCGTACCACTAAAATGTATTTTAAATAAGCTTGATGTACGTTCAGTTCCAGAAATAGCAGTGATGAACGATTACGAACGAATTCTCATTCAAAGAGCTAAACCGTTTCAAACGGTTGTGAGAATGGATACAGTAATGCGTAAAAATATGCCACATAAACATATGTTTCCAAAAGTAAAGGGGAGAACATTTCGCCTTCCTTTGCCGTTAGAAGAAAATTTAAAAAAAATCTGTCCTTCGACCGAACCTTTAAATCAAAATCATGAATTATACATATTGGTGCGGGGCGTTCCAACAAAATCTAAAATAGTTTGGGAAAAGTTAGTTGACTTGAAGAAAGTATGGAATGCCTTAGTATGGTTGAAAGCCAATAATCCTCTATACTCAGAAATTGTTTTACCACAATCGCACGATTTATTGCTGAGTGCCAAATTACCAGATACAGAATTTCAAGAAGAAGTTGTTGCCAATGATGATAATAACGAATCTATCGAGGACGTTGAAGGTGAAACACTTAATATCGATGAAAACCACAAACGTGCATTATTGACGCAAATGTCACAATCTGATTCATATTATGATCAGTTTACGATTTATCCAATGTATGACAAAAGGGTTAACGAATCTGCTACCGCACTCTATCAAATGCTTAAAGTTCAGGACATTCCGTTGGGCCATCGTGCTGAACACTTAGATGTGAAATGTTTCCCAGATTTATATCCTTATGGGGTGAACGGACAGCATGAAGAAAGATTGGTTCGTTTGACTGATCATGAATTCATTAAGTCCAAACTGATATCCAAGCATTCGCAATTTCGATTGAACATGCAATATATTTTTCATTTATTACACGATACCAATATGCGGCAATTGAACGCTGGAATTTTTCACAAAATGAACGTCGTAAATCCACGTGAAAAATACACAGCTGCTGGTTTTCTAGAGCAACTCTCTAAAGATCAGCTACAAACGAACTTGAACACTATATTTTCCAGATTACGTAATACAGCACAGTATTGGCGAAAACCGAGAAATGATTTGAACTGTATGATACACCATTATGGACCAGCTACATGGTTCCTCACGCTCAGTCCAAGTGAGTGGCTATGGACAGATTTAATAGAATATCTTCGTGATGTAAACGGCCCATCGGTGGCTAAAATATCGCCGAACGAACTCATTGCTTCTGATCCCGTTTCAACTTCTCGATTTATAGATAATACATTCCACGCTATGCTGGATTTCATTTGTTCGCCTGACAATCCGATTGGCAAGGTCACTCATTACTTTTGGCGCAGAGAATATCAGAGCAGGGGATTACAACATTTTCATCTTTTAATTTGGATTGAAGATGCTCCTATAATCGATAAATCTTCGAAGGAAGAAGTAGCAGCATTCATTATGAAATACGTCACTTGCAGATTGCCATCACCGCATGTGTCGCCAGAATTATATAGACGTGTAATTGCACGTCAAATGCATAAATGCAATAGTTACTGTCTAAGCAACAAAGAAACTAAAAATTCCTTCTGTAAAGTATGTCGATTTTCATTTCCACGTCCAGTTACAGATACTTTGATAATAAGGGATGTGGCTGTTTCTATAGGTGCTAGAAAACAATTGAAAGCAAAAGGTAGGCTCTATGATCTTCCACGTTCAATAAAGGAAGTTCGTATCAATGATTTTAATGCTGCCGTTCTTACGGTTTGGAGAGGTAACATGGATATACAATATATTGGGGAAAAGACAGGGTTGGTGACATGTTACTGTACTAAGTACGTGTCCAAGCCGGAAAAAAGTTACGCTACGGACACTATGGCAGCAATAAATTCTACTAAGTCATTGGCTAGTCTGTTGTGCAACCTTGGAATGCGCATGCTAAATCATAGAGAATGTGGAGCGCCTGAATGCGCTGATACTCTTTTAGGATTATCATTGCATGGCACTGACTCCAGTACTACTATTAGATGGTTAGATGTAAATATACTGAGAAGTAGGAAATTGAAAACTCGCAAAGAGATTGAGGATCTGGTAGGTGAATCCACAGACATATTTTGTCCATCCCTCGTAGATGATTACTATCCCAATAGACCCAAGGAATTAGAATCTACGCATCTGTACGATTTTGCTATGTGGTATGACGTTACTAAAATTAGACCGTCTGAAAAAACTGAATATTATGAAATCTGTCCATCTTTGTTTTTGAAAAAAAAGCCAAGAGGGTATCTTATCAATCATTATAAGTACAATGTTCAAATCCAACCTGAGAATTATTAATTCTCATTATTATTATTATTCAAACCTTGGAGAAACACCGACGAATTGAAAAATGGATTTAACACATATGCGGAAGCTTTTTTGTCGCTACAATCACAATTGACAGAAGCAGTTCAGTATCACGAACGAATAACGGATATTCAAGAAGCGCGTGATCATATAAAGGAAGAAATTGAAAAGAACGTGTTGAATACTGTCGAACAAGAAGAAAATGATCAAGGCGATCACCCATTAGAGTGTGTCCCCGTTGAAACTGTTGGTGCCATGAAAGATTTTAAAGACGCGGGAAATAAATTTGACTGTGGTGATCTTCAAGAAATGATTTCGGAATTGAACCATGATCGAAAGGGGATATTTGATAAAGTTACTAAGTCCTTGACGTCTAACGATAACATTCTCAGACTTTATGTGAGCGGAGAAGGTGGCACTGGGAAAAGTTTTTTAATAAAAACTATCAGACACTGGATCAAGCAGACTATCGGAAAAGACACAGCAGTAACTGCTCCTACTGGAATCGCAGCTTTTAATATCGAAGGTCTTACTATACACCGATTATTCCAATTACCCGTAGAACATGGGCATACAGCCCAGTATAGCCAACTTAGCGATGCAGCCCTTCAAATTGTACGAGATCAACTCAAAAATGTTGCTCTAGTAATCATCGATGAAATTTCGATGGTTTCTAACGTAACTTTCCTGTACATACATTTGCGACTTACAGAAATATTTGATACTACAGATTCCGATGATGCTTGGTTCGGAAAAAAGCCTATGTTGCTATTTGGTGACTTACTACAACTTCCTCCTGTTCACGAAGAACCTGCTTTTATACAATTATCCAATAAGAGTATAGAGAAAAATGTTGGAGGATTAGGTTCTTTTAATTTATGGTCTGCCTTGTTTAGCTATGACGAATTGACAATAAACATGCGACAGCAGGGTGATAATATTTACAAAGAGATCTTGTCGAGAATTCGGACCGGAGTAGTGACCGTTTCGGATACGAAGCTTTTAGAATCAAGGAAATTAAATTTCAAAGCGACAAATTGTAATGACGGATTAAAGGAATTAAGTGATTACATGCTTAATGTGGGATCTAATACGGTGTGTTTACTTCCCACATGTGTTCAGTGTGATGTTTTGAACGCTGCAATGCTGAGTCGATTTCCGTCCGAAGAAATCCATTTGATTGCTCATGATACAACGAATTGTGCACCGTACTTGAAAAAAAAGGTGTCAAAGGTACTGAACAATGACGATGATAGCTCCCGAACGGCGGGACTTGCAAGGGTCGTAATTGTTAAAGTAGGAGTGCAAATCATGATTAGAAGAAATATTGATGTTACGCTAGGTCTTGTCAACGGTACCATTGCTAAACTTGTTTCAGTTACACGAGGTGTTGATAATGACGTTGAAAATTTGAAAATTATATTACCCACGGGGCAAGAACATATAATAGAACGTGTAAGTGTTAAATTTGAAGTAATGGATAGAGCGTTCGTTATTAGAAAACAATTTCCGATTTGCCTCAGTTATGGTATAACTATTCACAAAAGTCAAGGACTAAGCTTGCAGAATGCTGTCATAGAAGCAGTAAATTCAATATTTACTTGCGGACAAACTTACGTTGCTCTTTCTCGGGTGACCACATTACAAGGACTGCATCTTATCAATTATGATCCATCTTCCGTAAAGGCACAAGAATCGGCTATAATAGAGTACAATAGATTGCGAAAAAAATATAGACCTGATCTTATGACTATTTCAATTTCTAAAAACCGCGTTCTCAATGTTCGTGATGCTGTTTGGGCAGTGCCTAATTATAATGTATCCGAATGTCAGAATACTAATGATCACATCGTGGGTACTATTCAATACTACGTCAGAGGTCTCCCGAATTCTGATGGTGTGTCTTGTTATGCGAATGCCACGATCCAATGTATGTTATATTGTTCATCAATAAGAGAAAACTTATTTTCGACTGAAAAAGCTGATCATATTATAAAAGTATTTATGGACCAATATAAATCGGATCAAAGTCCAAACATAATATCATTACGGCAATTCGCAGGAGAAAAATACGCTAACAATCAGCTACATGATGCAGCTGAGTTTATTACCTCTGTTTGTGATCGTGAGATTCTTATTAAGAATGCAGTACAATACGAAATTACAACGGTATTAAGATGTTTAGAGTGTAATTACACAAGTACTACTATCAGTAACAATTGTGTGGTACATCTTGCACTGCCCAAGATGTTAAAAAAAAAAAAATTTGAATTTCAAGATATAATAAAACACAATTTCGCAGGATGGAAAAATCTGAAAGATTCTTGCCCTAATTGTGATAATTCAAATTCAAACACAATAAAGAAAATCGATATAACTGCTTCCAAACAAATTCTTATTGCAAAATTACATTTGTTCGATCACGATAGTAGTGGAACAACAACGAAAGTGGAAAATGTCTACATCAAAGCAATACCTACTACTAAAATACAAATGGGGGATCACTGTTATAAACTTAAGGCAGCGATTTTCCACCACGGTAAAAGTATTGCCGATGGTCATTACACGAGTATGGTAAGGGGTAAGGGCACAGCGTGGGTATCCGTTGATGATTTACGAGTAGAAAAACAAGCTTGGCCACGAAATGCTAAAAATGCATACATATTTTTCTTCGAAAGGTGTTAATCGTGGTTGTTATTACAGTTCAATGTCAATGTTAAATACGTTCAGCGCTAAAGGCTGCTTTCAGCGCCATAAAATACATATAAATCGGCAATGCAGTGCGCATGGTTTCTTTTCGTAGTTGTTAAACTTACGTAGAATTTATCCTTAACCAAAAAATAACTAAAGTACACTCGCTGAGCTGCTTTGCGCTATTACGAGTATTCCAAGTATATACCTTATCTTCTAACGTCTCTAGATAGGCTGCAGGGCGCCATAAACACGTAAACGTGTGACGAAGATAGATCAGAATTTATAATTTATTGGGACTTCCTTACTTTTTCCTTATTTTTAGCACACGTGGCAGTCAGCTTCAAAAAAGTAAAAAAATTACGCCAAGTACATGAATTATCTTTGTAAAAAGCAGTGAGATCCCCATAAAAAAACTTTAAAAAAGTAAAAAAAGTTACGCCAAGTACATGAATTATCTTTGTAAAAAGAAGTGAGATCCCCATAAAAAACTTTCAAAAAGTAAAAAAAGTTACGCCAAGTACATGAATTATCTTTGTAAAAAGAAGTGAGATCCCCATAAAAAACTTTCAAAAAGTAAAAAAAGTTACGCCAAGTACATGAATTATCTTTGTAAAAAGAAGTGAGATCCCCATAAAAAACTTTCAAAAAGTAAAAAAATTACGCCAAGTACATGAAACAAATAAATCACAAAAAATTAAAGATAATAATATAAATCACAAAAATATAGAAGAAAATATATATCACAAAAAATAGAAGATAATAATATAAATCCCCCCAAAAATAGAAGAAAATATACAATATAAAAAAAGATGTGAAATCAAAATGAGCTGCAAGTACATAAAGGTGCTTTCCAACTGCCCTTAAGATTACACAACTACATAGACACAGCTAAAATGCTGCGTTCATACATTCCATTACTCATATCGCGGACATTTTAATTATCCCATCAAAAAGAATCCCAATTAAAAACATTGTCGTAAATTAATTAATATACAAAATTGCGCCAATTATAACAATGGCTATTTATAAAAAGAAAAAATGTATTAAATCATATTAAGCAGATATATTTTTATAGAAATAAATATTTCAATACCAATAAATATTTTATTCAAAATACTTGGCGCTGCGAAACCGAAAAAATGTTAATTGTCTTATTAATAGTAAATTAATAATTTATAATAACTCCCTTACAATCTAAAATACATAAACATATACATATTAGAAACGCAGTCAGATTTATTCTACATATATTTAATTCTAATATCATACGTAGCATATGCACACGCACACATACACACATTCACGAATGCACGCACAAGAAAGAAAGAAAAAGATTAATGCAATTTATACATATGTATTCAGTTTAACAACACGAATTCGGTGAGCAGCGCCAAGTATTTTGAATAAAATATTTATTGGTATTGAAATATTTATTTCTATAAAAATATATCTGCTTAATATTATTTAATACATTTTTTCTTTTTATTAATAGCCATTGTTATAATTGGCGCAATTTTGTATATTAATTAATTTACGACAATGTTTTTAATTGGGATTCTTTTTGATGGGATAATTAAAATGTCCGCGATATGAGTAATGGAATGTATGAACACAGCATTTTAGCTGTGTCTATGTAGTTGTGTAATCTTAAGGGCAGTTGGAAAGCACCTTTATGTACTTGCAGCTCATTTTGATTTCACATCTTTTTTTATATTGTATATTTTCTTCTATTTTTGGGGGGATTTATATTATTATCTTCTATTTTTTGTGATACAGGGTGTCCCAAAAATGTCGCGTTTCCTTGAAAGGGGTGACTCAGGGGGTGATTTGAAACAACTTTTTCCTTAGCGAAAATATTGTCCGAAGCATCGTTAAGGAGATATTAAGCAAAAACCCCGACCAATCAGAGCGCGCGCCTTCCGCCTGAGTTCCCGCGGTAGCGTTGGCTACGAGATAGGCGACCGCGCTTGTGCTACGAACGTACGAACAAGCAAGTCGGCATGCATCGAAGGAAACCGCGTTACACATTTTTTTTTAAAGCAGAATCTTAAATAAGAATAATTTGAAGTGAGAGGACAAGAAGTACGTAAATTTCGTTTTTAAATAAGGCATAAACGAAAAGCTAACGTAACAGAAAATGTACGACAAGTGATCGTAATTCGTTATTGAGGTAAAAATCCGTAGTTTAAGAACGGCCAACACAACTAAATTTAAAAAATAATATTAGGTGTATGAATAAATTCTTTCCGACTGGAATTTCTATCGCGGTGGTATTCAGAAGCTGCCAGAAAAATGGCAAAAGGTAATGAACAATAATGGAAATTATTGCGATGATCGAGTTGTTTTCATATTTTTTAAATCGAACTGTTATTGTACCCTAAAATCGGAAAGAATTTATTTTCACACCTAATAATCACCAATAAATTAAAGAAAACTCACCCTTTCGGACATTCCTTTCCTTGCTTTCCTTCCCTTTCCGGAAACCTGTGTCACTGGGTCACTGTACCGATCCTGGTTATCGGTGGACGAAAAGATTTATGGTTGGGTAGCGCCCAGTGCTCAGCTGATCACACTGCGTCCGGGTTAATGTACCGAATATTCACTTCACTGCACGGCTACTAACACTGATCACTGAATTTATTTTTCAGGGAACGTGTTGTTCCTACGTTATAAAAATTGGTGGCCGCGAAAGGGGCCGATTACTGTTAATTACTGAGACGAGATTACTACTATTACTCGGCGAAAAGAAAACTCGTGGCAGACTGTCTCGGGCTGTGCAGTCCGCTGCTGTGCAGCGATCAGATACGGATCCGACAGACGATCGTCAAAACAAAAGCGTAGGCTACGCTTGGTCAAATCGCTCTATCCCACTCGATCTCGTGTTTCGTTCGATCTCTTCGTCGCGCGGTGCGACAATGTATGTGGCAACTTCAGCCAATAACCAAAATACGTGTGTCCTGTCTTTAAAAGTGTGCCCAAATAGGTGACTCGACTAATCGTCACAGCAGCGGACTGCACAGCCCGAGACAGTCTGCCACGCAATTTCTTTTCGCCGGGTAATAGTAGTAATCTCGTCCCAGTAATTAACAGTAATCGGCCCCTTTCGCAGCCACCAATTTTTATAACGTAGGAACAACACGTTCCGTGAAAAATAAATTCAGTGATCAGTGTTAGTAGCCGTGCAGTGAAGTGAATATTCGGTACATTAACCCGGACGCAGTGTGATCAGCTGAGCACTGGGCGCTACCCAACCATAAATCTTTTCGTCCACCGATAACCAGGATCGGTACAGTGACCCAGTGACACAGGTTTCCGAAAAGGGAAGGAAAGCAAGGAAAGGAATGTCCGAAAGGGTGAGTTTTCTTTAATTTATTGGTGATTATTAGGTGTGAAAATAAATTCTTTCCGATTTTAGGGTACAATAACAGTTCGATTTAAAAAATATGAAAACAACTCGATCATCGCAATAATTTCCATTATTGTTCATTACCTTTTGCCATTTTTCTGGCAGCTTCTGAATACCACCGCGATAGAAATTCCAGTCGGAAAGAATTTATTCATACACCTAATATTATTTTTTAAATTTAGTTGTGTTGGCCGTTCTTAAACTACGGATTTTTACCTCAATAACGAATTACGATCACTTGTCGTACATTTTCTGTTACGTTAGCTTTTCGTTTATGCCTTATTTAAAAACGAAATTTACGTACTTCTTGTCCTCTCACTTCAAATTATTCTTATTTAAGATTCTGCTTTAAAAAAAAATGTGTAACGCGGTTTCCTTCGATGCATGCCGACTTGCTTGTTCGTACGTTCGTAGCACAAGCGCGGTCGCCTATCTCGTAGCCAACGCTACCGCGGGAACTCAGGCGGAAGGCGCGCGCTCTGATTGGTCGGGGTTTTTGCTTAATATCTCCTTAACGATGCTTCGGACAATATTTTCGCTAAGGAAAAAGTTGTTTCAAATCACCCCCTGAGTCACCCCTTTCAAGGAAACGCGACATTTTTGGGACACCCTGTATATATTTTCTTCTATTTTTTTGTGATTTATATTATTATCTTTTATTTTTTGTGATTTATTTGTTTCGTGTACTTGGCGTAATTTTTTTACTTTTTGAAAGTTTTTTATGGGGATCTCACTTCTTTTTACAAAGATAATTCATGTACTTGGCGTAACTTTTTTTACTTTTTTAAAGTTTTTTTATGGGGATCTCACTGCTTTTTACAAAGATAATTCATGTACTTGGCGTAATTTTTTTACTTTTTTGAAGCTGACTGCCACGTGTGCTAAAAATAAGGAAAAAGTAAGGAAATCCCAATAAATTATAAATTCTGATCTATCTTCGTCACACGTTTACGTGTTTATGGCGCCCTGCAGCCTATCTAGAGACGTTAGAGGATAAGGTATATACTTGGAATACTCGTAATAGCGCAAAGCAGCTCAGCGAGTGTACTTTAGTTATTTTTTGGTTAAGGATAAATTCTACGTAAGTTTAACAACTACGAAAAGAAACCATGCGCACTGCATTGCCGATTTATATGTATTTTATGGCGCTGAACGTATTTAACATTGACATTGAACTGTAATAACAACCACGATTAACACCTTTCGAAGAAAAATATGTATGCATTTTTAGCATTTCGTGGCCAAGCTTGTTTTTCTACTCGTAAATCATCAACGGATACCCACGCTGTGCCCTTACCCCTTACCATACTCGTGTAATGACCATCGGCAATACTTTTACCGTGGTGGAAAATCGCTGCCTTAAGTTTATAACAGTGATCCCCCATTTGTATTTTAGTAGTAGGTATTGCTTTGATGTAGACATTTTCCACTTTCGTTGTTGTTCCACTACTATCGTGATCGAACAAATGTAATTTTGCAATAAGAATTTGTTTGGAAGCAGTTATATCGATTTTCTTTATTGTGTTTGAATTTGAATTATCACAATTAGGGCAAGAATCTTTCAGATTTTTCCATCCTGCGAAATTGTGTTTTATTATATCTTGGGCAGTGCAAGATGTACCACACAATTTGTACTGATAGTAGTACTTGTGTAATTACACTCTAAACATCTTAATACCGTTGTAATTTCGTGTTGTACTGCATTCTTAACCCGCCGGCAGGCGCGCGTGTGTACTCAGTACACGGAGGTCAGTTTTTGGCTGAAAAAACCGTTTTACCGTGATGTATTGTACCCAGCACCCCTATGTATTCTTCCAGCGAACATTTCTGCATAATTATACGTACTAGTCAGGTTCAAATTCGGATTGAAAGTGTCTCTAATTGAATGAAAACGAAAGTATGCCGGGTTTCCCAGGTGTACGCCTCCGATTGTTCTGGTTTTTGGATATGTTTTAGGGGACAGAAAAATAAGATGTACGTGTTTTTTTATTTCGGCCTGTTTGCATCTTTAGGGGGTGAAACCACCCCTCAAAGGTTTTCAGGTGTTCGTCTCCGATTGTTCTGGTTTTTGGATATGTTTTAGAGGACAGAAGAATAAGATATACGTGTTTCTTTATTTTGGCCTGTTTGCATGTTTAGGCGGTGAAACCACCCCTCAATAGTATTCAGGTGTTCGTCTCCGATTGTTCTGGTTTTTGGATATGTTTTAGAGGATCGAAAAATAAGATATACGTGTTTTTTTATTTTCACCCGTTTGCACGTTTAGGGGGTGAAACCACCCCTCAACTGTTTTCAGATGTTCGTCTCCGATTGTTTTGGTTTTTCGATATGTTTTAGGGGACAGAAAAATAAGATGTACGTATTTTTTTATTTCGGCCTTTTGGCATCTTTAGGGGATGAAACCACCCCTCAAAGGTTTTCAGGTGTTCGTCTCCGATTGTTCTGGTTTTTGGATATGTTTTAGAGGACAGAAGAATAAGATATACGTGTTTCTTTATTTTGGACTGTTTGCATGTTTAGGCGGTGAAACAACCGCTCATAGTTCATTTAGACGTACAAAGTTGTGTTGAATAAAACGTTATATGAATTTGATTTTGCGTCATAACTTGCTTTATGGATGATGTTCTTGTCGCCAGTGACCGTTATTAGGGGGTAAACTACTCAGGAGGTGGTTCACCCCTCATTGTAAGTAGCGATGGGAAGCCATAAAACCACTAATGTGTCATCCTAAAATAAACTACGTCTAAGGTTTTTTTTAAGAATTTTATGAATTTTTTTTACTGGTTTCAAGTCTCTAAAATGCGCAGTTAACCGATTACGGCTAGTTTAGGGGTAGTTTCACCCCCTAAACATGCAAATGGGCCAAAATAGAAAGACAGGCATTTCTTATTTTTCGGTCCTCGAAAACATATCCAAAAACCAAAGCAATCGGAGACGAACACCTGAAAATCTTATAAAATTGAGGGGTGGTTTCACCCCCTAAACATGCAAACAGACCGAAATAAAAAAACACGTATATCTTATTCTTCTGTCCCCTAAAACATATCCAAAAACCAGAATAATCGGAGACGCACACCTGAAAACCTTTGAGAGGTGGTTTCACCCCCTAACGATGCAAACAGGCCGAAATAAAAAAACACGTATATCTTATTCTTCTGTCCCCTAAAACATATCCAGAAACCAGAACAATCGGAGACGAACACCTGAAAACCTTTGAGGGGTGGTTTCATCCCCTAAAGATGCCAAAAGACCGAAATAAAAAAATACGTATATCTTATTCTTCTGTCCCCTAAAACATATCCAGAAACCAGAACAATCGGAGACGAACACCTGAAAACGTTGAGGGGTGGTTTCATCCCCTAAAGATGCCAAAAGGCCGAAATAAAAAAATACGTATATCTTATTTTTCGGTCCTCTAAAACATATTCAAAAACCAGAACAATCGGAGACGAACACCTGAATACCATTGAGGGGTGGTTTCACCCCCTAAACATGCAAACAGGCCAAAATAAGGAAACACGTATATCTTATTCTTCTGTCCTCTAAAACATATCCAAAAACCAGAACAATCGGAGACGAACACCTGAATACCATTGAGGGGTGGTTTCACCGCCTAAACATGCAAACAGGCCAAAATAAAGAAACACGTATATCTTATTCTTCTGTCCTCTAAAACATATCCAAAAACCAGAACAATCGGAGACGAACACCTGAAAACCTTTGAGGGGTGGTTTCATCCCCTAAAGATGCCAAAAGGCCGAAATAAAAAAATACGTATATCTTATTTTTCGGTCCTCTAAAACATATTCAAAAACCAGAACAATCGGAGACGAACACCTGAATACCATTGAGGGGTGGTTTCACCCCCTAAACATGCAAACAGGCCAAAATAAGGAAACACGTATATCTTATTCTTCTGTCCTCTAAAACATATCCAAAAACCAGAACAATCGGAGACGAACACCTGAATACCATTGAGGGGTGGTTTCACCCCCTAAACATGCAAACAGGCCAAAATAAAGAAACACGTATATCTTATTCTTCTGTCGTCTAAAACATATCCAAAAACGAGAACAATCGGAGACGAACACCTGAAAACCTTTGAGGGGTGGTTTCACCCCCTAAAGATGCATACAGGCCGAAATAAAAAAACACGTACATCTTATTTTTCTGTCCCCTAAAACATATCCAAAAACCAGAACAATCGGAGGCGTACACCTGGGAAACTTGAGTACACGGGCGCGCTCACCGGCAGGATACACGGCATACTTTGGTTTTCATTCAAGTAGAGACACTTTCAAACCGAATTTGAACCTGACAAGTACGTAGAATTATGAAGAAATGTCCGCTGGAAGAAAACATAGGGGTGCTGAGTACAATACATCAGGGTAAAACGGTTTTTCAGCCAAAACAAACTCCCGTGTACGGAGTACACGACGCGCCCGCTCGTGTAAAACTTTTAGGCGCGCCCGCCGGCGGGTTAATAAGGTGGATACTCAATTCCCGTAGTGCAGAGATGGGCATTATTTAAATAAAAAATCATATAAATAACTTTTTAAATAAAAGAGACTTTATCTGTATGTGTCATAAATAAAAATCACCCAGAATTATTTATTATTTGAAGCGCCATAAATAAAATTTTCAATCGATGAGAATTTATCGGAAGGTCCATAAATAAAATTTGAAATCGACGGAAATTCATCGGAAGCGCATAAATAAAATTTGAAATCGACGGGAATCCATCCGTAGCTTCGGCCAATTTTCTCACTTTCATTTATATTTGTAGCGGAGAAGCATAAATAACTCTGGGCGTCGCTTGGAGGCCCTTGGGCCTCAAGCGCCTTTGCTCGAAGCCGCCGGGTCCTCGAGGCGAGTGACATTGTATTGTTCACCCATCTAATCTGCAGCGCGGAGTTGCTCGGCGACGTGTCATTGATTATACAGAAACGGAATTTCTTTATTTTTCATCGTATCAATATGAAAGTGGCACCAATGGAATCCTTGCATTCTCCCGATTAAATTGATAAAAAAATTAATGTTATGCAAATTAATTTTATGCGTAATATCGTTAATTGAGGCAGTGAGAGCAAACAACGGACTAACCCACATTCTTCTCGAAATTGAGTTAGTAGCAATAACGTATTCCAATATTTCCAATAGGCTCTACTAATCATATAAAATAGGCAAAAGATTTTTTTTTATGTGGGTTGGTCCGTTGTCGCTCTTACTGCTTCAATTATAGTTAAAATTTTGTCAGGTGTGGTATCACTTTCATCGGAAAAGCACAAGGTGTTACTTTCATACAGATCTAATGACGAATGCGGAATTTCAGATTTTTCCGTTCTTACATAATGGCTAGTGCAATCACTACTATCCTTGTCTTTTATGGCCCTGTGGTTTTTGACTGTCGAGCGCTCCCTTCTTAAGGTCGAGTTTTCTAGCCGCGGTCTGCGGCGGCCCCACTAGTGCAATGGAGAAGTATGCATCTGTGTCTTCGTTGCGCTAGTGGGACCGCCGCCGCCGACCGCGGCTATCACTGAGCGGTCTATCACAGCTCTCTTACCAAAAGGCATAGCCTTCCCCATTCACGTGGCCTGATTCTCCAGAAACAGATTCCCTATTGTTTTGAAATACGACGTCAGGCCGCTTGCCATATCTAAACCATCCCTTCATTAAAAAAGCAATACTTCGATACCCGATAGTTGGAAGACCCAAAACGGGCGTCAGTCATCGCATGACGCCAGGACTGTTTAATCTCATGCACCCCCATTCAGAAAAACACGTAGCCTAAGTCTCAGTCATAAACCATCGAAGGCCGTACAGTGGGCCATCCGCCCTCGGAGTAAGGACGGAGTAAGGAAGTAAGTGAACAGAGTTAATGGGTAAAAAAGTGAAAGTAGGAAAGGTCGTGGACAGGAATAACCTAAGGGTTGATGCGTACCAGTGACTCGAATGCTTTATGGCTCTGTTTTCGCTACAACGTTTATGGTGCTGGACGTATGGCAGGCAGATGTGTTGTTTACCCGTTTCAGTTAGTAATTCGGAGTCTTTCTCGCTAGGCACGTAAAGGTAGTTAAAAGATTGGCGTTTCACACAAATTTTAAGAAAATCTTGGGCGGTTAAGGGGGTATAGGACTATTGAACGACTGAGATCGACGGTTTCTTGTCGGGTGGATTGCTTAGATACCAAATAATCACCATACTGGCACTTCTCACAGTTTTTTATGTACGCATTAACGAGTAATGTAAAATAAAGAAATTGTCAGAATGTTGAAAATTATTCAAGTTATTTGACGCTAAAGATGGTCCCGCGTAGCGCGCAGCTGTAATTGGTGTACATAGTCCCAGGTGAACCAATCATCTAAAAGCAAAATGCTTTGGGATGATTAGTTTCTACACTGATACATATCGTGTGGAACTTTGGTGGCGAATTTAAACAAAAATTGTAAAAGTTACACACGAATTAAGTTTTTTCCACATTTTTATGGGAAAAAAATCGTCTTTAATCAGTTATAAAATGTGTTTACAAACATCCAATGTTGATGCGGAAATTCCACGCGATAGAGAAAGGAATTCTACAGCTCCAGTTAAAATTTTAAGTGAAAATATTCATTCGTTCAAGAGTTATGATGTACACCGTGTTTGAATATGTAGTTTCTAGATAAACGGCTTCAAAGTTAAGTCCCATACGCCAATACCGCTCTGCGAGGCCGTTACTCGACGGTGCACTCAATTACGTTCAGCGCTATAATTTCCGTAATTATTCGAATTTCCTCACGATACATTATTGTAAATGTTCACAAAGCATGGCACTTTCAGAATTAATAATAATAAAAAAATCGATTTTTCGAGATTTCAATAGTCCTATACCCCCTTAATGAACGGTCGGGTGCAATAACGGGGCTAGCGCTGGAAAATATGAAAAAGTATTGTTCAAAGGCTAAGAAAGATTGAAAAACGAAATGTTGCTAAAGTGGATTTTAAAAATTATAGTGTTGTAAAGCTCGTCACAACACAATTTTTAACAAATAATTATAGAATATAGGTCTGGCGATATATGGGTATGAATTTCGCGCGCCACTAACAGTCAGCAGCTGCGTATATTGCGCTACTTAGCACTCGCGTTGTAAATATTTTAGCAATTTGACGGAAATAGAGTCAGAGTTGGGCATTATTCGGTTAAATTTTTATTCGAATACGGATACGTAAAAATCCCAAGATTTATTCGCGAATAACGAATGACGGTTTTATTCGACGAAAAATTATTCGTTATTCGCGAATAAATCTGTACCGTTATTCTAGCCAGATTCATTCGGATAAGAATTTATTCGTTATTCGACCTGAATGAACGACGAATAAAGGTCGTCGCCCACTAGGCCGAAGCGCGACGAAGCGAAGCGCGGCGACCACGCATCGCTCATATGACAGAACAGCGGCGACGAGCATTTCGCTTTGGTCGCTGCGCTTCGCTTCGGCGTAATGGGCGACGACCTTAAATGTGATACCCGGCATCTATCGATGGAAGTCTGTCTGTACTGTGTCCAACATACGTTTGGACGTGTGTGTAGAGTTACTTAACCTAAAACATTAGGTTTCATGGGTGTCAGTCAGTGGTGTCATGATACATCGCCGAAATCACGTGATCATTTTATTCGTCCGTTGACTCGAATAAATTATTATTCGAATAAGAAATTATTCGAATAAATTTTCAGTCGAATAAAAAAGTATTCGTTATTGTCGAATAATGTCATTTTATTCGAATTTTTTATTCGAAGATTATTCGAATAAAAATTTATTCGCACAAATTTATTCGAATCCGTATTCGAATAAAAATTTAGCCGAATAATGCCCAACTCTGAATAGAGTTACCCTGGCCAGGTTTACCAGACTACATTATGCACAGAGATGGGCAATATTTAAATAAAAAATTATATAAATAACTTTTTAAATAAAAATCACCCAGAGTTATTTATTATTTGAAGCGCCATAAATAATATTTTCAATCGACGGGAATTGATCCGTACCTTGAAAATTTTATTTATGCACTTCGGATGAATTCCCGTCGATTGCAAATATTATTTATGGCGCTTCAAATAATAAATAACTCTGGGAATTTTTATTTGCTGAGTTATGAATACAATTTCTGCCTTTTATTCGAACCCAATTTTTTATTTAAATTAATTTTTTGCCCATCTCTGCCTGAGTGGGCCTTTTCCCTACGCGTAGTGGGGTGGGGGAACACCTACAGCAGTGGCGGTATATATGTGTGATGACACTGTGACACACACACATAGATGTTCCCCCTCCACTACGCGGAGGGAAAAGCTCGCAATCTCTGCGTGGGAGAAACGCAGTCATAACCATTCTCGAATGAGTCTCGTGAAGAATCGCATAGCTGTCAAACCATTTTAAGCCTTTATAATATTACACTTTACAATTAGTTTAGTATAAATTACTTATATTTAGCAAAGTATTATTTCATATTTACAACACTTACTATTCTATTAAATAAGATATTTATCTAATACTATTAACTAGTTTAGTATAAATTACTTATATTTAGCAAAGTATTATTTCATATTTACAACACTTACTTTTCTATTAAATAAGATATTTATCTAATACTATTAACTAGTTTAGTATAAATTACTTATATTTAGCAAAGTATTATTTCATATTTACAACATTTACTTTTCTATTAAATAAGATATTTATCTAATACTATTAACTAGTTTAGTATAAATTACTTATATTTAGCAAAGTATTATTTCATATTTACAACATTTACTTTTCTATTAAATAAGATATTTATCTAATACTATTAAATAAGTGTAGTGTATACAAAGTTTATTAAAATGAGTGGCAGTGAATGTGAATTGCAAAACATTTCCGTCGCGGATGATGTTGAAGCTTCGACGTCGACTGCAAGTGGAGATTCAATTGTGGAACAGCAGTGTGTGCCGATACTGCCTGACAATAGTGTCAATCTTAACATTATAAACGGGAAATATTTCAAACTGGTGCAGGAAAAATCCAACGACAATTGCATTATTGGCCTATGCCAATTTTGTTTGCCACAAAAAAAAACTGAAATCAAAGGCCAGGTAACATCGTCGTCGAATTTTCTCTCACATTTGAAAAGAAAACATTCTGCTGCTTATGAAGAATATTCTTCGGAATTTGGAAGAAGTAAGCGAAGAGCGTCTGCGACTAAGGAAGGAACGAAGATTATGCCACCAGATCAGTTCGAAAAAGATGTCGCCAAATTCGTCGTTCGTACCATGATTCCATTGCAGGCGGTGGAGGATATATCCTTTCAGGAAATATTTGATAATGTAAGAGCTGGTGCTAAGGTTACTACAATTAGTCGCCGCACACTGGGGAGAAACATCGATAAAATGTATTCAGACAATATGTGCGCACTTAAAGACGAATTGAAGTCTGTTGCATTTGTCTGCACGACTGCAGACATTTGGTCCGGAAGGAGACGAAGTTTTTTTGGGGTAACGGCACACTGGATTTCAACAAATTATGAGAGGAAATCAATGGCTCTTGCGTGTCGCCGCTTTACCGGTGAACATAATTTTTCTGCAATCACTGACTTGCTGCACGGCATTCATGCAGAATTTGGTTTAAGTAACAACAAAATTGTGGCAACAATCACAGACAATGGCAGCAACTTTGTGAAAGCGTTCAAAACGTTTGGCGTACAGGCAGCCGTCATTGCAGTAGAGGGTGAAGGTGATTGTGCCAGTGATTTATCCGGCGATGAAGAAAGTACACGAGTGAACGCAAATATCGCGAATGTGCTTCGTTTACTGCCTCGCCATATACGGTGTTCTGCACACACTCTCAATTTGTGCGTTACAACAGATATGGTACGGACAATTAAGGATGATGCAGGGCTATCTGCCATTCATGAGGACATCATACAGAAATGCAACATGTTGTGGAAAGCAGCGGTAAGGCCAAAATCCGCCGAAATAATTCTAGACACCATTGGTCATACATTAAAACGACCGGGCGAGACACGGTGGAATTCGTTGTATGATTCTCTAAGACAAATTGTGCAAATTAAGGACAAAATGATGGACTTAACAAGAGTTTTAGAAATAAAAAATGTGTTGAGGGAAAATGATTTCAACTATTTAGAAGAGCACCTAGAATGTACAGCGCCAATTGCGGAAGCGATTGACATTCTACAAGCTGACAATATTTTTTATGGAGTACTTTTGCCATGTTTGATATCTTTACGCCGAAAATTGATAAGACTGGCAGAAAAGGAGTGGGTATATTGTAAACCAATAGTTACGTGCCTTCGCGACTCGTTGACGTCGAGATTCGAAGGGTATTTCAATTTCACCACCCCGGAATCACAAAATGCCGTCCTGGCCGCTTTAACGCATCCGGAGTTCAAAAATATATGGTTCCCGTGCATTTCCGAGCATCAACAAGAGAAACTAGAGAAGCTCCTTAAACTCGCAGTAGTTGATGAAATGAAAGCTAATGACAAATTCGCCGCAACCACTCACAATCAGCCATCTACTTCGTCTCATCGCCACAGTTTCTTCGAATTTGGAAATACGCGTACGCCAGGACCTGCAGAATATATGTCTAAAGCATCACTCCAAGTTAGTACTTTCTTTCATTGAGTAAATATATAATTTGGATATACTTCCGAAAGGGACCGGTAAAAAATAATAAAATTATTATTTCTTATTATTATTATAATTATTATTTATTAATATATAATGGATCATACGTATTCCTAATCTGGTGACATTTTACTTACAGGTATTACACTTCTTTGGCGAGGAAGATACACAGTTTGCCATTTTAAAAAAGTATACAAATATCCACAAAGTATTTTTAAAATATAATACTCCGTTGCCATCCTCCGCTCCAGTGGAAAGACTCTTTTCATACGCTACGATGACTAATTCTCCGAAGAGCAATAGACTTTCTGACGAAATGTTTGAAAAGCGAGTGATTTTGAAGGCCAACTGTAAAAAATGAAAAGGAAACTGACTCTCCTTATTAACAAAAGGAATTCTTATCGGTCGCCACGATAATTGAGTTGGCTTTCATAGTTAAAGTTAGAAAAAGGTTTGGAAACTCGTTGGTATTGTTACGAGCTAGGGCCGCAGCAACGCGAGAGGCGTTTCCCAAGGAATATGGTTTATCAGCTCATTAGTTAGGGGTGTGGACGAACCTGATGCGAAATCAGGGGGACGCGAGAAATGTTAGTTATGCCTCGTAATACAGAACTCTTCGAAAGATGTCTCAGAGGATTTTCTCAAAATCGAAATGGAAGCTTCAATTGTAAAGTGTGGAAAGTCTCACGGAAGACCACTTTTTGTGGTCCAAACGCCCTGGAATGGAGCCAAACTTCAAACAATATTCGCATAACTTCCGCTGATTGCGGTGTCTCACTTCCAACGAAAGAAGGCAGAATTGAAATAAGAAGAAAAAGAAAGGTCATAGAAAACCTTAATCTATCAGAGAAAGATGTAATGTATGGACCAGATATCGATTGAAACCCGTAGGTAGCAATTATTAATGCGTATAGTACGACAATACTGCATGTCCAACTTTAAACGCGATTTTTCATAAAAACGCTTTTGCTTTGTGTTTTAGGTAATTCGCCTGTCCGGAATGATGTATAATCTGCTTCAAGAGGCATATAACATGATATTACTAATGTATCTATCGTCTACGAACCTTACGGACATGAGTCCCAGAGCATGCATACGTACCCCTTTTTATACTGGAAACTTTGAGCCTAAAACTGTTGGGGATATGCATGATCTCGCTTTTCCTGGGAAAAATGTGGTCACGCCACGTCTTCGCGTGGGCGACACTTGCATTCAGTGTCTATACGTAACATGAAGTATTTATTCACATAAGCAAAATTTTGAAAGCATGTGTGTTGCATAAGAAATTAGAGGTACATATTTTGTGTTTTTCAAATAGCACTGTATATTTTTCTCCTTATGTTTTTATACTACATAAAAAGGCGAATTGAAAAACAATTACAGAATGTATCATTTGAAGTATCTGATGTTAAAATAATTTTAAATGTATTGGAACTTGGAAGTGCTGTCCACAAAATTGCTCACCAATACATAACGTTGACGTACTGCATTTAAACATAAACATAAAGAAATGAATGTGTTTCCAAAACACGGTTTGTTATAATTGGCAAATTTACCAGTTCATCTAGTTGAACTGTTACCAGACAAGTGACAAAAATTATAAATAATCAAGGAAAATGTTTTCGTTTCAAAAGTATGAAATATATTTATATTTTTAATAAACACTTTGTATCAATAAAGCGAACGAACGTCTGCACCGACCTAATAATCCTAATATTAACGGAAAAGAATGTACGAATCGTCTGTTGTCATCTTTCTCTGTGTACAATGGTTGAAGAAAAATATTAAAAATGTATAATGAAACTCGTGGTATTCTGCACGTAATTACTTCTTGGTACAATCCGTAAATTCCTTTTGCCGATTCTCCTTGTCGTTCTCTCTCTCCCCCCCTCTCCCTCTCTTTGCCTATTTGTCTACATACCCCATACGCGCAAATAACGCAACCAATCTCATTCGATGAAATTGGAACTGTCTTAATTCGTGAAATTCGTGTTATACGTCGTAAAGTATTTTTGTGGTTACAATTAGTAATTCAGTTTCTAACATGCAATTAAATTATGCGTCATTAAAATCATGCACAACTCATTAATTGAAACTAAGTAGTTGCTATCGATGCGAAACTCTGGTCAAGAACATCGCAATACGGAGCTAATATTGCAGGCCGTAGAATCGACGGTATTGTCAATATTGCAGTTGAAAGTGTAGACACTCGTACCTGACCATGTTAAGACCTGGGACGATATTACGCATAAAATTAATTTGCAGGATTGAAAGCCCGTTTCGTTAAAACTGGCCCGATTTAAATATTTTTTTATCAATTTAATCGGGAGAATGCAAGGAATCCATTGGTGTCACTTTCATATTGATACGATGAAAAATAAAGAAATTCCGTTTCTGTATAATCAATGACACGTCGCCGAGCAACTCCGCGCTGCAGATTAGACGGGTGAAAGATACAATGTCACTCGCCTCGAGGACCCGGCGGCTTCGAGCAAAGGCGCTTGAGGCCCAAGGGCCTCCAAGCGACGCCCAGAGTTATTTATGCTTCTCCGCTACAAATATAAATGAAAGTGAGAAAATTGGCCGAAGCTACGGATGGATTCCCGTCGATTTCAAATTTTATTTATGCGCTTCCGATGAATTTCCGTCGATTTCAAATTTTATTTATGGACCTTCCGATAAATTCTCATCGATTGAAAATTTTATTTATGGCGCTTCAAATAATAAATAATTCTGGGAATTTTTCTTTGCTGAGTTTCAAATAAATTTTCTGCCTTTTATTCAAACACAATTTTTTATTTAAAATAATTTTCTGCCCATCTCTGCCGTAGTGGTGTGCGTCTTCGTGGGCGCCCTGTCTACTTTGTAGCAGTTCCCTTTGTACTGTCGAATGTGTACGGGGAGGCTTGTATACCGAAGTCAGTACGTCCTCGAGGTCTTGTATGGACACTATGTGGCGCGTCTGTACTTCGTCTAGGGCGTCGCGTTGGACTCGCATCGATATTATTCACTTTAAAATGTGGGTCCTTTCCATCGCCGTTCGGTATGAGTAGTATACGTACTTGCAGGCGGTCAAGAAACCGGGTAACCCTTCGGGGTCTATTCCATCGAACGAGGATATGGCTCTTATCGCGTGAAAGAATTTGTGGTTGTCTATTTCCGTCGGTACGTCGGGTTTGTCGTCTATATAGAAATTAGTAGGGACGAAAACGCTAGCGCGCCTCGGTTCTTCCCCTGGATCGCGAAGATGATCGAAGTGGACCGTGGTTTTGCCTGAGGGACCGGGGCTTGCGTGCGTAGTGTTCATAGTTTCCCTTAGTCTCTCTATTTCACGGTCTACCGAGTCCTGTAGTGGGCCTTCTCTTGCCTCTAATGCTCCTAGCCTATCGTTTATTGTTAACATTCCGTTGGTCATACTATACTCCAGCTCATTTTAGAAGGAACTTGCCGACCGACGAGTTTAGATCGGTTCTGCGCATGTTGGCGCTGATATGCCACCACCAATGGTCTTTCGGCTGCGCATCCGTTTTGCGCCGAAAGCATTGGCGTGGCGCCACTTTCGTATATACCGCGTGTTTCGACTTTTTGTTGAATTTGTCAAAATACACAAATATAAAAAATGTTATACACAATTAATGAAGATGAATTCTGGACAAAAAAATAAAAAAGGAAAGGTAAGCAACTGAAATATTATAAGTAACTGAAATATTATTAGCAACTGAAATATGATAAGGAAGTATTATAAGCAACTGATATATTATATATAAAGATAAATATTAACCTGAAAAGCCTGAAAAATGTATACGTTAATTTAATGGGACACGTTTCTCTTACAAATAGTTACCTCCGGACAGAGGAAGATTATCCTAAATATTTATAATTAGAAGAAAGCCCAATTTCCGGATATGAAATATGCAGAAATGATGAAATTAGTGGGAAATACTTGCGGCGTGGGACATCGTACCGTCGTCGACAGTGTAAAAGAATTCAAAAGCACGAGGACCGTGACTTCACCTTCGAAGAAACGGATAAGGCCCGATGTAATGCAGAAGATGTCGGAAGAGCAATAAGGAAGCATATGCACGCGTTTTGGGAACGAAGAGAACTACCAACACTTCCGAAACTTTTGGCGGTGATACAAAGGGACGAAAATTTACCACATATATCACGGTGTACGTTACAACGTCTTATGAAAAAAATGAACTTCAAGTACGTACATAGAAAATGCAATAGTGCCCTTATCGAGCGGGAAGATATAATTCGTTGGCGCCGGACGTTCATCACCAAAATTCGAGAATTCAGAGCGGCGGGAAGACCCATTTATTATTTGGACGAGACATGGGTAAATGGGGGCGACACACGGAAGCGAGTGTGGGTGGACAACACCATAGCTTCGGCATCGAACGCCACAGAAAGGGGTCTGACGATTGGTCCACCTACTCCGACTGCGAAAGGAAAGCGCCTCATCGTACTCCATATTGGATCGGAGGATGGTTTCGTCGAAAATGGCTTGCTGTATTTTGAATCGAAGTCCAAGAGCGCTGATTACCACGACGAGATGAATGCGAAACACTTTTTCGATTGGTTTAAGCGCACTGTACCAAATTTAAAACCAAACGCCGTTAATGTGATGGATAACGCGCTGTACCACTCTGCGAAACAGGAGCGCTGTCCCGTAACGAGCTGGAACAAACCGCAGATAAGAGAGTGGCTTACCAGCAAGAGAATACGAATGCCAGATACCGCACTGAAGTGGCAGTTATTGGACGAAGTTCGCAGAATTAAGCCCAATTATGATAAATATGTGATCGATGAATTCGCAAAAGCAACGGGAAGGACTATTCTCCGACTACCGCCTTACCATTGCGACTTAAATCCAATTGAGCTCGCGTGGGCAGTAGTAAAAGGCCACGTAAAAGCCAATAACAAGACTTTCCACCTTGTCGATGTAAAGCAATTATTGATACAAGGGGTGGAAAAGGCAACACCCGAAATGTGGGCAAATTTTATCCGCCACACAACAAAGGTGGAGGATAAATTATACGAACTGGACCAAATAATCGACGATATGCAGGATAACGCGGATGATTCTTCATTCGATGAAGACGACCCAGACCACGGTAAAGGTGCACATTCAGAATTCGAGCCAGATGCGAATTTGGAATTGGAGTCGGATTCAGATTGAGACACCAAGGAAGAAACTGCACAGTAGTCTGGTAAGCTACATTTTATGTCAGCAATCTAATCGTTCAATCTATCTTTCTTATGTATATATATTTATGTACTTCTGTACTCCTTTCAGAAACTTTTTTGAGGAAGGACCACTCAGAGTTCCCGGATCAACCAGAGATCTAGAGTATGGTATCTTTGAACTAGGTGTGCTAATAGGACATTGAATCTGGAATTAATGTGATTTTTATTTATTCTTGTAGATGTCTCAACCTGAATCCGGATCCGGCGCCAATCCCGAATGCGCACCTTCGTGGTCTGGGTCACTTTCATCGAGTGAAGGATGCTGCGCATTATCCTGCATATCGTCGATTACCTGGTCAAACATTTCGGGTGTTGCCTTTTCCACCCCTTGTATCAATAAATTTGGTACAGTGCGCTTAAACCAATCGAAAAAGTGTTTCGCATTCATCTCGTCGTGGTAATCAGCGCTCTTGGTCTTCGATTCAAAACACAGCAAGCCATTTTCGACGAAACCATCCTCCGATCCAATATGGAGTGCGATGAGGCGCTTTCCTTTCGCAGTCGAAGTAGGTGGACCAATCGTCAGGCCCCTTTCTGTGGCGTTCGATGCCGAAGCTATGGTGTTGTCCACCCACACTCGCTTCCGTGTGTCGCCCGCATTTACCCATGTCTCGTCCAAATAATAAATGGGTCTTCCCGCCGCTCTGAATTCTCGAATTTTGGTGATGAACGTCCGGCGCCAACGAATTATATCTTCCCGCTCGATAAGGGCACTATTGCGTTTTCTATGTGCGTACTTGAAGTTCATTTTCTTCATAAGACGTTGTAACGTACACCGTGATATAAGTAGTAAATTTTCCCTTTGTATCACCGCCAAAAGTTTCGGAACTGTTGGTAGTTCTCTTCGTTCCCAAAACGCGTGCACATGCTTCCTTATTGCTCCAATTTCCTCTTCCGACATCTTCTGCATTACATCGGGCCTTATCCGATTCGTCGAAGGTGATGTCACGGTCCCCGTCCTTTTGAATTCTTTTACACTGTCGACGACGGTACGATATCACACGCCGCAAGTATTTCCCACTAATTTCATCATTTCTGCTTACTTCATATCCGGAAATTGAGCTTTCTTGTCATTATAAATATTTATGATAATCTTCCTTTGTCCAGAGTTTTATAATTATATACCAATGTTTTATAAATATATACAAATTGTACCTTTCTTAAGTTTTATATAATAAAATTTATTGTTATATGTTATACTTTGTTGTTATATTTCATAATATTAATACCGTAAACATTTCAGTATAATACGACTAATAAATAAATTCTTAATATGGCACGAATTTAGTAGAATACACATTTTATTTGGTTACCCGGTATGTGAAAGAGAATCGGAATGGTGCAAGGAGAGTGGGAAGCCTGGGTGGTAAAGTGGGGGAACAAACACCTCGCGACAGTCGAATAGCTCATTCAACATGCGCGAAATAAGTTCCTTCTAAAATGAGCTCGAGTATAGTTAAGCAGGTGGTTATTCCCGCGAGTAGTCTTTCTACGTTCACTAGACGGTCTCCGCTTCCTGCGGGACTCTGTTCGGCGTTCTCGCCCGTGGTTGCCGAGGGAGTGGACGGCATTCTGTTGTCGGTCTCTAAGTCTACTCTCGGAATTAAACTATAATCTAATTCGTCGAACGGGTATAGTCTCCGGGCGGTTAAGCGTCCGGTGTGACTTGACGCAGTCGGGAATATGATGGGAACGCTATATTCTTCGCTAGTGTCTGCGTCTAGAGTAAACTGCGTACGTTTTCCGATTTCCCGAAACGCTTCGAATGTCGCGGCGAAGAGAGGTTTGTCGGAGGGTTATCGCGGGCGTACTTTACCGAATCTACGCGGATTACTTCGGCTAAATGATCTAGGCGGAAGAATTTCTTTTCGTTCGGTTAATTCTAGATCGCGGTCGATATTCGCATCCAGTGATTTCGCTCGGCGCATGAGAATAGCGGCGTACGGCCTGGATTTGCTGAGAGTGGTATTTCGCACTTACAGCACGTAGATCAGGTGATGCATCGCTGGTCTCTGCGTTGATAGTAGAGTTTCCTGGAGGCGTCCTCTGCAGACGTCTGTCGGTACCGCGAAGTGGATTGCCCTACTATTAAGTGAGTCGTTGTCTCCGCTATGTCCTGTTGTCTCCGTCGGTCAGGCTTGTTCCCTACGTTGGCAGGATCCCACCGCTGCCACCAATTTTGTTGTGTCAAGGCGCCTGGGGTCGAGATTCTGGCTAGAATCTCGGGGTGCTCCGGTCGTCCTTCACAGTCGTCGTCCAGCGGGCTCCGAAAGGTTCGGGTGATAATGCCGGGACGAGGATATTCGGTTAGAAACCGAAGGTAGGGGATCATTGCGGGTTAAAGACTTGGAACTCACCGTAAGGTTAAACAAGTTTATTCTGTCCTGATCTGGGTGACAGGAGAAGCGCGTACTGTATCGTGTGTCTGTTATTAATCTTCTGTCCGCTAACGCGACGCTCCAACACGGCACCATTCCGATAACGAGACGCCCGGTGTCTCGTCGGTCATTTTGGCCTTAGCCACCGCGGCGCGTACGCGGTGTGTAAAACAAGAGACCACTGTAAATACTGTGTATATATATACACAGTATACATACGCACTGTGATGGTCGTCACTCCGTGATCGAAGAACGGCGCCTGTTAGACTTTATTGATGTGTCAGGGTTCGGTGAAGCCGTTGGTTACTTATTAGATCGTTTATTTCTCGTCAAGGATATATATAGAGACCACTGTAAATACTGTGTATATATATATATATATATATATAGGGTTCGGTGAAGCCGTTGGTTACTTATTAGATCGTATACACAGTATTTACAGTGGTCTCTATATATATCCTTGAGGACGAGAAATAAACGATCTAATAAGTAACCAACGGCTTCACCGAACCCTGACACATCAATAAAGTCTAACAGGCGCCGTTCTTCGATCACGGAGTGACGACCATCACAGTGCGTATGTATGGCGGGCGGTATCATGCGCGTGCACATGGATTCTTTGTTCGCTAGGCACGTATGCTAGAACGTTCTATTACGTGCAATGTGTGCTTGGGTAACAGTCGCCTTACGCGTGTAGATTACGTATATCGTTCCTATTGTAACGTCCCACGGGGACACAAACCGGTAAAAACCGACTGTCGGTAAAACAGAACCGATCCGCATTACCATATAACCGTATTCCATTACCACGCAAACGCATTGTAAAGACTTTTGTACATAATTTATAATTTAAGCGAATATTGGAGAAACAAATATTATAGAAGTGTTAAGAATAATTAATTATAGATACTGACAAAAACATAGAACAAACTATAATGTAATAAGCGAGCAAAACATGAAATAACAAATAGCAACTCATTGCGCATGCGCCAGCCCGCCAATTCTCGGGTATAAAAGGTGACGCGCGCAGCACAGAGCGCGCTCATTCGAATACGTTCTTGCGACCAACGAATGCTAGTGCCTGGAGGCAGCTTAAGTACCATCCAGCAGAATTTCAGCACGCTCCGGAAACGGTAGCGACTGGTTCTCAGTGTTAAAAAGGTACGGGTGCTCCTCTTTGGACCTACCATTTGAAGGTTGAGAACTTTGTCTTCACGGAGGTTTCAAGCGTTGCTCCTATTAGTAGGTAGCAGCTTAACCGCTTAGCGAAGGCAAAGTCTACAGAACCCTAGAATAAAACTCTGCCAAAAGAATTGGGACCCGCTCCGGAAACGGCAGCAGACCGATCTTACTGCAGTAGCCTAGAATAAAACTCTGCCAAAAGAATTGGGACCCGCTCCGGAAACGGCAGCAGACCGATCTTACTGCAGTAGCCTAGAATAAAACTCTGCCAAAAGAATTGGGACCCGCTCCGGAAACGGCAGCAGACCGATCTTACTGCAGAAGTACATAACACAATACATATATTACATATTAACTAGCGTATTAAACATAAAAAACACATAAAATCCAAAAATAAGAATATTACTCATAGTTGTAAGCAATATTAATTTATCGTTATTGTTATTAGAGTAAGTTTTATTAAATAAATAAGTATTGTTAAGTTAAAAGCCTTAGATTCAAATCTTTGATCTGTAGAGTAGAACCCCCACCTATCCTATACTTGAGGGGACGCCGCTCTCCCCTCAGGGACCTCACGTCAGTTGTCCCCGGACAGCCGAACGTTACACTATTATAGGCACGGGATTCAATGTGAACAGTTTTGAGATTTATTCGAACTACGTACATATAATGGAACCGTTACCGTGGAATTCCAAAACAACACTGACCTTCCACTATCTTAACGAGACGGTGACAAACGCTCGCTTCTCCCCACTTCTCGTACGACACACTCTATTGACAATACGCCGCGCAATTCGACATATATTATATTCGTTCAGTATTATATCTTATAGTTCAAGTGGTCCACTTATTTATTTCTTATCTTTATAATAAACCAAAGCTATTGCATGTTCGGTTGGCCTCTGTTTAATCACCTTTCATCAGGTTATGTCGGCTCGTCGCTACTTCCTAGATCGAGCTCTCAAATACGAATGTCGCTATCGAGTGCCGCGGTTGAGAACCGCGCCTCGCCTTCTCGAAATCGATCGGGGGGAAATCGCCCCGTCGGCACCTGACGGTCGCTGTTTCTTAGAAAATATCGGGGCCCGGGCCGTCAATGGTCACGTTGTGCTTACAACGATATCCTCCGCGGTTCGGCGACCTGACTGGCACGCGCGAGGCGATTCCGCTGAATCGCCGGTTCGAAGGAAAGCAACGCGAGGACAGTGAGCACGGGATGGACCGGAAGGGCCCATGTAACACTTAATATTATAATATAAACGTGAATATAAACGGAACGTGTTGGCTCCAGCACGTCTTACAACGCAGTGAGCGCGTGATCACGAACGAACGCCCGCCATGATGCGCACACAACGCCCTCTATTCGGCACGCTACATACGGCGAAAGCATTATTACAACAAATTTTCACGGAAAAGGACACACCTACTGAACTGACTGATAAGGAAAAACAATTAAAGGAACTGGGTATGCGTGACAAAAAATGTCGCTCCCAGATCATTCAACGTATAGCAGACAGTCACTTGGAATACGTGAAGGATCAAGTAAGTGCATTTGATATGTGGAAGATGTAGAGGAGTTATGGAACGAAAGGAAACGATTAGGAGTAAAAAGAATCTTTAATGGGATATTTCGATGGTAGCTTATTGTTCGTCAGGACAATTCCGCAGATGCACACCGCACGCGATTCGCGAGAACAAGGAAGCCCTCGGCGGGCACACACGCTGGTCAAGCCGCCCGTTAGGTCGTCGCTACGCGACGATTGGCATTTTTTATCGGCCACGGCGGCAAAATCTCCTACAGCTCGGCTGTCCTGACAGTATGAACGTCCCGGTCATACATACATACAAATAAAGTAATCACGTGACCATCGACAACAGATCCACAATTACTACACGCGTGACTCACATCCACTTACTTTAATGTTTACACCTTAAGACTACTTAACGCTAATAGGATTTAGTAGTACACTTTATTAATGGTTAGCGCAAACAAATAATATGAAAATATATGGAACACAAAAGTTAATTACAACCGTCAGGCGCATCGCGAACCCAGGGTTTCATGCGATCCACACTTACGGTGCCTGTGTAGGGCAAGCGCGTCACCTGGAAACGATCTATGTCGGTCACGATGCACCGATCGAAGCGAAGGACTTTCTTAATCACGTATGGGCCCTTATATGTGGGGAGTAATTTTTTGTTCACACCCGCGGTAGTGTCGTACTTCCGGATCATGACGTAATCGCCTTCTTCGTAGGCCATCCCCGCTTTCCGCTTTCCGCTTTCCGTCATACCGAGTCTTATTCTCGAGCTGTTTACGTTTGATGCAACTTGCCGCCCTACTTCGAATGGCACTAAGGTCTCATATTTTGACGCCTCTAACATGCGACGGTCGTTATCGTTTGTTTCGCCCGATTGGTTGACGCCAAACAATAGTCTGCTTGGCGTATCACCAATGGATCGACACATCGTATTATTCAACGAGAATTCTACCAAATCGAGTACTTGGTCCCACTTATTTGGACATTCGGAAAGATTCGCTAGCATCGGTCTTATCGTTCTATTGAAGCGCTCGACTTGCCCGTTGGCGCATGGGGTACTGACGGCGATTAATACGTGGTCGATAGACTTTTCTTTTGCAAACTCGCTGAATTGAGCGGAAGTGAAACAAGTTCCGCGATCGCTGATTAATCTATTTGGCTTGCCGTAGGCTCTGAAGTAATCTTTTAAGTGTTGTAACCGTTAAACGCGGGGTTACCGGTGGGACGGTGGAGGAACCGTATTGCCAGCTCAGGACGGTTGTCCAGGACCGCCGATCGAATGACTGCACACAGAGGTGAGGTAGAGTACGGCGATTTACTTACGTTTGTGTACAAGGTTGTAACGTCCCACGAGGACTCGAACCAATAAAACCCAACTGTCGATAAAACAGAACTAATCTACGTTACCACACAGACCGTCGTCCATTACTGCGCAAACGAATTATAAATACTTTTATATGTAATTTACGATTCAAACGAATATTAGAGAAATAATTATTATAAGAATGTTAAAAATAATTAATTATAAGTATTGATAAAAGCGCAAAACATAATATTGTATAATAAGCGAACGAAACACAAAATAACAAATAATGAGTCACTGCGCATTCGCCAACCTACCAATTCTCGAGTATAAAAGCAGGCGCACGCAGCTAGGCGGGTCATTCGAAAGCTCTGCCAACAGAAGTGAGCTTGCCCCGGAAACGGCAGCGGCCTTCCAGCAGCAGACATAGATAAGAGAATTGAGCTCGCCCCGGAAACGGCAGCGGCCGTGCACTGTAATACACGAATCACTGTAAGAGTAAAACTCTGTCAATAGAAACGAGCTCGCCCCGGAGACGGCAGCGGCCGTGCACTGTAATACACGAATCACTGTAAGAGTAAAACTCTGCCAATAGAAACTAGCTCGCCCTGGAGACGGCAGCGGCCGTTCTTGCAGCAGACGTTGCCAAGAGTACGAGCTCGCGCCGGAGACGGCAGCGGCCGTGCACTGCGACATATCTCTATACATACATATATATATACATAATTAGCATAAATTAACATATTAAGGTAGAACTTCAGTGACAATCTTACCCAAAAGTTAATCCATTTCCAAGATATTAATGAGGCTTTTTCCTGTGATGAAAACCAGTCAGAAATGGCAATGGTGTATTTTTATCGCAAATTCAGTTGAATTCGCTCTTCTTTTTTATCTTATTTGGCAAATTTATTGAATATTTGATGATTTATCACTAACTTGTTTGTTGGAATGTACTTGACATGCAACTGCTAGAAATGAAATAATCAAACTATAATTTTCCTTTTTACTTACATGAAAAGCAGTGAAAAGTGTGCCAATGTGTTGTATTTGGTGAGTGTTGATCATATATATCTTAATTATATTAATAAAACTCTTATATATACATAATCATCATGAGTCGGAAATTCCTTGCGATCGTGGCAACGTTGCGCAATGAGAAAATATTCTCGTACAGCAGTTGGTAATATTCGCGAACATCAATCGCGTCGCGTATGTGTCGCTTAACCAACAATCTTTGTTGACATTTTACGCAATTACACAATGGTCAAAATACAATCAGCTCGTCGTTGGAAAGGAAAACCAGTGAAAAATTCTGTATACAACGCTAAACTCCGTGGACGTGCATTGGGGCTTGCCAAAAAACTAAATGTCCCACCACCTGCCTTGATAATCGAGGAATACAACGATTCGGAAAATGTTATCGAAAACACCAAAGATGCAGAGGAGCAAAATGATAAGTCTCTGTCGGACGGACTACGAATCGTTGATCTTTCAATTTTGGGACAGCAATTGTGGTGCGTTTCTTGTAAGGAATGTTTATCACTGGAAACCATCGAACACGAAATACCACGAGGACTGTGCTCAATTTTGAGCATACGATGCCACAAGTGCTTGCTTCTAAATAAAGTGACTACCGGCAAGCAGCAATGTCCTCCAGGCAAACGAAATGCATCACGTTTCGACATAAATTACAAAGCAACAATGGGTACGAATCATATGTATTCTTTGTTTTTGCCTAACAAGAATTATAACATACACAATAATTATAAGCAATGACTAAAAATGTCCTATAAATAAATTTTTTCATATCTTCAGGTATCCTGAGTGCTGGCATGGGCTGGACTCATATTAATAAACTTTTCGCGTGTCTAAACATTCCCTGCTTCAACTATAATACTTTCAAAGTTTACGAGAAAGAAGTCGGGAAAGCAGCAGAGCAAGTGGCAAAAAAAAGTTGTGAGGACGCAGCAGCTGTAGAACGAATGCTGACTATTCAAAATGCATCCTCCATTGAAAAGTCATTGTAATAATCGCTTTAATGTTACGAGCATGTGGTGAAAGTTTTCCTCTGCCTTTTGCTTTGTCCAAGTATACAGTAAACATTCGTATTAAACCCGACGAACGGGGCTGGCGGTTGGCGTACGATGCGTTGCGGACACTATTCCGTGCGTCCGATGCCGCATCGTTTATGGAAAACCTCAATAAATTTAATTGAATGCATACTTAGTTATTTCATATCATTTTTCGTTTCCTTCCCAGACCTGAGAACTTCCAGTCCAATTTCCTAATTCCCAATAAACAAACCACTGAGCCCGGGGTAGACGTTGTACGAATTATAATTTCGTACGACATGGGTTGGAGTAGAAGAGGAACAGGACGCGATTATGATAGCTTGAATGGATTCGGAGCGATCGTAGGAACGATGTCGGGGCTGGTACTGGACTATTCAACGTGTAATCGCAAATGCAAAAAATGCGATAGCAATGGTGGGAACCCTGATGACCACGATTGCCGTAAAAATTACTTCGGATCAGCCAAAGGCATGGAATCTCATGTGGCTAAAAAACTTATCCTAGAGAGTGAAATACTTAAGGCACAAAATCTGGAGGTCGGGGTATTTATAGGAGACGACGATAGTTCCAGCATTGCACAATGTCGGGCTGCCAGTTCTCATTCAATAATCAAGGAGTCGGATACAAATCATGCGGCTAAAGGAGTCAAGCACCAACTCTATAATATTAAAAAAAAACATAAAGACCTCACAAAAGACGCGATTATTTGGTTGCACCGATGCTTCACCTATGCAGTGAGTCAAAATAAAGGAAAGAGTAAAGAAATGACGGCTGCCATCTTGTCCATACCCTACCATGCAACCAATGATCACAGCAAATGTGGCGCATGGTGTGGGTATGTACAAAATCAAGATAATTATAAGCACCGGATTGTCCCTGATGGATTTTCAGATCCGCAATTAAGGGGGTACTCCACTGTGACGCGCCAAAAATTGATGAATTTTCAGGACTTTTCGTTTGATAGAAAAAATTGAACAATTCAATTGAAATTTTTACTGGTTATTAAATAAGTTGTAAACTATATTCTAGTATTTTTTATTTTTTATTAAACGATAATATACACAGTGCAACAGGCAATCGAAGTTGCCTCCTAAAAAATAAATGTATCATTGGTGCAGGTGATTCCGGGTGACTCAGTGATCGGAAACAAAATTTCGAGTGATTTTTTTGCTTAATATGAGTGTAATTCTCGTCCGTAGCAGATTTGTTATCATACATAACAAATGAACAAAATGGCCCACGTTAAAAGATTAATATCGAAAAAATGACTTTCTTTAAATCGTTTATCGATGTAAAAACTAATTAATTATTGAAATAACAATATAATTCTACTACCAACGAGAGCCAGATATGTGTAGAGTAATGTGTAAAATTTTCAGCCTGATCGGTCTAGTAGTTTTTCTATTTTACCTGCACGAGTTGAAAAAAAGTGGTTTCGAGAAAAACGCGTTTAAAAAAAAATATCGATTTTTCCTAAGTTATTCGCAAATATATATACCTACAATTAATCGGCGAGGCCAGCTCCATACAATATGCCTTCAGTTTCTTCATATGACTCTTCTTCAGCAGATTTCGCTTCCCTTCGAGCTGTTCTAGCCTCTTTTGAGGCATCGGTGCTACGCCGGTTAGCGCGGATCACGCGCCCCTTATCAGCAGCGGCGGTATTTGGCGACCATGCATCCGTGTACTTATAATCCGTGTACACGTGTATTAAGAACACGGATTTTTAATTCCTTAATACACGTTACACGTGTCCCATGTACACGTGTATTTAGACACACGTGAAAAGCCACGACCTCTAGTACTAATTTCTTTTCGTCGAAGACCCGTATTTTCACACGGGGTTTTAGTTTATGAGTAGTTGCTAGGAGGGGATCACATTCCGGTAAAGAAGCAATTAACTAAAAGTGTCACTCACAATAGGATCAGGTATAATTGAAGCTAATGAGTAGTCGCAACAATAGGGATCCGTCCGCCCGCGGACGCAGTGCCCCGCGCACAGCTCCGCCTCTCCTAATAAAGTTGGCTATAAAAGCCGAAATAATCGAAATAAGGACTCCAAACTTACACAGTTGATTCTTAGAGATATTTACTTTCGAAAAATGCAGAAAAAAAATTCCATTTCTCGAATCTGTCACAGTGGAGTACCCCCTTAACAACAGCGCTAAAAGATATTTTTAGTAAACTTGCGGCAAATGCGCAGAAATTCGCTTCTGCGGCTTCCACGAACATAAACGAAAGTTTGAACGCATCAATGGCCAGCTTCGCACCGAAATCAAGATGCTACAGCATGAGTGCATCTGCCGATCACCGCTTTGCATTTACTGTGGTCCAGAAAAATCTTGGAGCAGGATTTACTGAAGCGATTGCAAGGCCTTTACAACTCTCTCCCGGGAAGCACCTATAGAGGCACATTACAAGAAGTAATAAAATTTTAACAAAAAGACGGCAGATGAACACTCCAGCTCATAAAAAAAGGAGAATGGAATTGCAAAAAATGCGAACTGCGTTGCGTCAACGAAAGGAAAATGTGGAGGGCACGACGTACGAGTCAAACTGTTCCCTCTTATTGGAACCAGCAGTGCAATTTGATGACCATCGCCTTTGCGATTCGGAAGAAGCAGCCGATGAAATAAGCCAGATCGCAATTGTCCTCTTGGATTTGGAAACTTCTGGTTTCGACAAAAATTCTTGCATTTTACAAATAGGTGCAAAATGCGGGAATAAATGTTTCGAGACATATGTAAATCCAACAAGACCAATTGCCTCTGCAGTGACAACGGTCAATGGATTAATGAACATACACGGCGATTTATTTTACAATGGAATAAAAGTATCGTCAATTCCTTTGAGAGCAGCTACTGGAGAATTGTTGAACTGGTTGATGTTGATTGGGAAAAAATGCTGCATCGCGACACACAATTTAGGTTTTGATGGGCCAAGATTATTAACAGCTATAAATCAGTTTTCGTTGAAAACAGAATTTTCAGCTGTTGTCGATGGTTTCGTCGATACTTTAAGAGTAATTTCAAATGTTACGGGGCGAAAAACCAAAGGTCAATGTACGATTACGGGGTTGGCGGAACATTATAGTATAGTAACGACTGGCGCACATAATGCTATGCATGATTGTGTTATATTGGACAAAATTTTGAAAAAATGTAAAATCACCAATAGTGTACTGATAGAAAGCATGGAAAATTTTGTTGACCAAACCAATTATTGGGACTTAAGTGACATGAAAGATCTTACTCCACTGACACGTAAGAAATTAGTGAAAGCTGGAATTTCCTTAGATATTTTACGAATAACTTATCTTGAAAGTACTGAAAAAGGAGTGGAAAAACTCCTTTCTTCCAAACAAACAGGTCCATTGAAGGGCTTACGAGAAACCACGATTCAGAAAATTGTCAATTTCTGTCAAATTACATTTAGGGAGATAAGATGTTGAAAATATAAATAAAATACTATTATTGAAAATATTGTTATATCGATTTTTTAAATTTCTTACATAGAAATTTGCCGTTTTCGTAATATCATCTTTACTCTACATTTCTTTCACAGTAGAATTTTTCCTTTTTGTATTATCATATAAAATTCATGATTCAAAAATTTGTTGAACTTTGTTTAACACTTGCCATTTCATCTGGTTTATATTGCAAGGAAATTTTCTACTTTTTGACAAAAGATGAATATGAAAATTATATTCACATGTCTATATATTGATAATTACGCATTTTCATTAAAGATCCCAGGAACTGTCACGAATATGGAACAAAACGCAGAAATGTGCTTCAAATATTCCCGCCCCCAGAGCTGATTGCGGTGTTGCCGCACTTTCACAGTTACTCAGCTGACAATCGAAGAAAAACCAATTTGCCGTGTCCTTTTCTTTCATTTAAAAAAAAACCATCGAATCAATTGTCCGGAATTTTTGTGACAATTTTGTTCAGTGTTTGATCTTTCTGTACACAAAATTTAAAAAACTTTGGCCTATTATTTCACTCTTAACTTTGTAGTTATATTCTCAATATTGCGTCTTCCCATAAGAATACATGTTAAATTCAAAGTTAAATAATTTAAAAACTACCGAATCAACTTTTCTAAAATTTTGCGAGGGGTTTTACTATTGCATAAAGATTCATTCCTGATATTTTCAAAGATTTTCGCTTATTTTGAATGTTACTGAAGTTCATCCTTAAATACTAAAAACCACGAAAACCCAAAAACAGAATATATAATCGTAATTGTAAGCAGTATTAATTAATTGTTATCATTATTAGAATAAGTGTTTTTGAATAAACAGTCATTGTTAAGTTTAAGCCGTGGATTTCACTCCTTAAGGCTGCCGTCTCACCGGGCCTTGAATGTGCGAGTACGCTCACACAAGCTAAGTTATGCGTGTACATACTGTAACGAGTTAGAACCGGTGGGACGCGAGTCTTCCCCCACCACGCGTGCCTAGCGCGGCCCGCCGCTACCGAGCGCGGCCGCGAGATGGCCGCGCGCCGGGCGGCGCTCTCGCTTGCGAAGTTGGCGCGCGACCGCCTATAAGCCAGCGCGACGGGCCCGTTAGGCAGAGTCTACCACGAGCGGTACAGGCAACCGGCTAGCGCTCTCCCAAAGATTTCCTGTATAACCAGGCTGCATCTTTGTGTAATTTTGAATCCCACTACCTCCACGGCTCCCAAAGGAACGCGAGTACGCCGACCTTTGGACGCAGGTCGATATCCGCTGTCAATCTTAGGGACAAGCTTCGCTTGCCCCGGAGGACATCCCATAGCCTCCGTATCTTCCGCGGGTTTTACCCACTGGACGGACGGACTCAAGGTTTCCCGGTCAGGGCCATTGGTGGAGACCACAGCCAAGGCACCAGAACGACCACTGCCCCCACTCCTTACATTACCGCCGAACCTTTGGAGCATTCGACCTCCACAACGCGACCGACGCGCCCGACGCGCCCGACGCGACCGACGCGAACGACGCGGACGACACAGTAGGTTAAGCGTTAAATTAAGCCGCACTGACCCTGTAAGTCAGCTGGACCTGGCCGGGACATTTGTATACGTGTTAGCTTCAACAATAAAGCCCATTTTACCCACGACACCTGAGTCATTCACTCGACGGCCCTGGACACCCGGTCTGAACCGGCATAATCGCGGTTCCTCCATCGCACACCGAGTAACCTCCACGAGGAGCGGTTACATCTGGCGCCCGAACAGGGACTTACAGTTCCACGGAGGACGAACGAATGATCGGAGTCTCCTGGGTATACGGGCTACCGAAGGCCAAATTCGCCGAGTGGGCCAAAGAGCACGGGCTCAACGACACGGGAGATCTCGACACACTGCGGGCACGCGTCGTAGTACATCTACGAGAAACTATGACGGGGCACAAGGATGGTGCAGCAGCCGAACCCACGGCTGGAGGGAGCCACGAAGAAACAGATGTACCCGCCACACCCAACCCCTCCGAGACGCCGTTGGTCAGTTTCTCCCCAGAAACCAAGGAGAAAGCTAGACCAACGGGTGACAATTACCCACCCCCCGCCCAAGGCATGATGGACAGGGTACGAAGGTGGGGAGGCCACTACGACGGAGGGAAGGGCGCGGAAGAGTTCCTGGAGCAACTGGAAGACCTCCAGGATAGCTATGAGGTCAACCCCGAGCAAATTCAGAGATGCCTCACGACAATCCTGAAAGGCACGGCACTCGAGTGGTACCGCGTGGAAAAGAAACACCTCCCAACATGGGAGGCGTTCATGCGGGCCTTCAAACGGCGGTTCATGCCAAGACAAAGGCAACACGAACTGGAAAAGGCCATCCACAAGCGCCTGCAACAACCCACCGAAACCGCCGCGGATTTTGCCTCCTCGATACGGCTTCTAATGCACCGACACGGAAATATGTCCGAAGAGAGCCAACTCGAGTGGGTTTACTCCAATTTACGCCCGGAGTACCGCCTCTTTATCCATCGAGCGGACTTTCAAACACTACCTGACCTCCTCGACCTAACCACGGACCATGAGCGGGCCCGACAGGAAGAAGCCGCCCAAACCCCGCCCCGACCCGCTACCCGACTCAATGAGGTTGGCGACCGATACGCCCGCGATGAATGCTGCTGGAACTGCGGACAGCGAGGCCACCAGCGACGGGACTGTCGGCGTCCAACAAAACGCTTTTGCAGCCACTGCGGCCAGGAAGGCCGCCTCAGTCGCGAATGCGGATGTACCACGGCGTCGGGAAACGACGCCGGGACCGGCGAAAGAGGCTACGGCCGGTCCCCCCAACCCCAACTGCCACCACCACGACCCCTGCTCCAACTGCAACTCCCCCGGCCACGCCAGAATTAGGCAAAGACAGCCGGCCATTCCTGCCAGTACAAATCCACGGTCGGTGGTTCCAGGCCTTGGTAGACACCGGAGCGTCGCTGTCCTACGTCAACCGGGCAGTGGCAGACTGGTGTCACCAACACGGCCACCCTGGCACCCCCACGGATAGGTGGGCCCAGGTAGCTAACGGAGCCACCGTACCACTGGAGGAAGAACTGGAAATCACGGTACGGGTGGGAGACTGTACCCTGACCCTCCCGTGTGCGGTCCTCCCTAACCTAACACAGGATGTGTTATTGGGGATAGACGCCCTCCGAGCCCTCGGATTCACGATACGGGTCCGAAGGCAACAATGGACGCCAGAGCATGAGGCGGCCGCCACCATCGAAAGAACGCTCGGCCTACAAGAGTGTACCCCCGAGCAAGCACGACAACTCGAAGCATTCCTCGCACAGGAGTTGCCACCCTTCGAACGGCTGCCGGGGCGGACCCACATGGCAACGCATCGCCTCCGGTTGAAAACCGGTGCAGAGCCCATAAAGCACAGGTACACCCCGCGCAACCCGGCCATACAGGCCATCATCGATGAGGAAGTCACGCGGATGCTCGCGGAAGGAGTAATCGAGCCATCCAACAGCCCATGGAGCTCCTCCGTGGTCATCGTCCGGAAGAAAAATGGCAAGAAGAGGTTCTGCATTGACTTCCGCCGGGTCAACGAGGCCACGGAAAAAGACGCGTACCCACTGCCCCAGGTCCAGGCTACACTGGAGAAACTTCGACAAGCCCGATTCATCTCCACTCTGGACCTGGCCAATGGATACTGGCAAGTGCCCCTCGACCCCGAAAGCCGTCCAATCACCGCATTCACCGTGCCGGGGCGAGGCCTCTTTCAGTTCCGTGCGATGCCGTTCGGACTGCACTCCGCCCCAGCAACTTTCCAACGCCTCCTGAACCAGGTTATCGGCCCCCGGCTAGAACCTAGAGCGTTCGCATACCTCGACGACATCATCGTGCTCGGGGCGACGTTCGAGGAACACCTCGATAACCTGAGGGAGGTACTGCAGCGACTGAGGGCGGCGGGCCTGAAACTGAATCAGGAAAAATGCCAGTTCTGCCGCCCTAAACTGCAGTACCTGGGGCACACCATCACCAGTGAAGGCGTGGCGACCGACCCCGAAAAGGTACAGGCCATCGCCCGGATACCCCCCCCAACATCGGTCAAGGAACTACAGCGGTTTCTGGGGATGGTATCCTGGTATCGACGATACATCCCCAGGTTCGCCGACCTAGCCGCGCCCCTAACCCGACTTCTGCAGAAAAGACAGAAGTGGAGTTGGGGCCCCCAGGAAACGGCAGCATTTGACGCTCTCCGTCAACAGCTGGCCACCGCTCCCATCCTGACGTGCCCGGACTTCAGCCAGCCGTTCACTCTCCAGACCGACGCGAGTAACGAAGGCCTCGGGGCAGTACTCACGCAGAATATAGGCGGAGAGGAACGTGTAATAGCGTACGCAAGTCGCACGCTCAACCCCGCGGAACGCAACTACTCGGTGACGGAAAAGGAATGCCTCGCGGTAGTATGGGGCATCCGCAAGATGCGACCATATCTGGAGGGATATCGTTTCACCGTCCTCACCGACCATCAGTCCCTCAAGTGGCTACACACAATGGACAACCCTTCCGGCCGCTTGGCCCGTTGGGGCTTGGAGCTCCAACAGTACGATTATGAGCTCCAGTACCGCCGAGGAACCAGCAACGTGGTAGCAGACGCCCTCTCCCGACAGCCCGAGGAAGAATCAACCCCCCTCACAGAGGAAGTCGACAGTGTGGAGACGCCAACCGGGTGCGCCTGGTATGATAAAATGAGGGCCGCCGCCCAGGACAAGCCACATCGCTACCCGGAGTACCGCGTAATAGGAGGGAAGCTATACCGGCACATTTCGGACACCCACGGTCCCCGATCAGAGGCGGAATGGAGGATGTGCGTTCCCCAACCCCTCCGAGAAGCGGTACTCCTAGAGACGCACGACGCCCCTACCGCGGGCCACCTAGGCGCCCGCAAAACCGCGGCCCGACTGACGCAACAGTACTTCTGGCCCGGAATGGTCCGCGATGCAACCCGGCACGTCCAGCGTTGCCAGAAGTGCCTGGAGCACAAGGTGCTCCAGCAGCCACCCGCAGGGGGCATGCAGACAACACCGGCGGCGAACCCCTGGGACGTGGTGGCAGTCGACCTGGTAGGACCCCTGCCACGGTCAGCAAAAGGCTTCACCATGCTGGCCGTGATGCAGGACAAGTTCACCAAGTGGGTCGAACTCCAACCACTACGACAAGCCACCGCTCCAGCCGTCACCAGGGCCTTCAAGGAGAGGATAGTCCTCCGCTTCGGCTGCCCCAGACGCGTGATCTCGGACAACGGGAAGCAGTACGAAAGCAAGGACTTCACCGAGATGCTCCGGGGATACGGGATCGAGCACCGCAAGACCCCTCCGTACACCCCGCAATGCAATCCCGTCGAACGAGTTAACAGGGTCATTAAGACCATGATTGCCTAGTTGACAGACGGGAACCATCGGGATTGGGACAAATGGCTGCCCGAGGTGAGCTTTGCATACAACTCTGCCCGCCACGACGCCACGGGATACTCGCCAGCCTACCTCAACTACGGAAGGGAGCCGGCCACCCCCGGAGCACTCCACCAACCAACCACGGGAATCGCCGAGGAGAATGACGAGGACGCGCAGGGCGCACGATCCGAAGATCTGGACCGCCTAGGGGAGGCCATCCGTCTCGCCCGTCACGCCCAAGCCCTGGCCACGGAGGCCCAGAAGAAGGCCTACAACCTCCGCCGGCGGGACTGGCGGCCACGCCTCGGAGAGTCCGTCATGCTCCGAGAGCATCCCCAATCCTCCGCCGAGAAAAATTTCGCGGCCAAATTAGCGCCCAAATACTCCGGCCCGCACAAAGTGCGCGAGTACATCGGGCCAAATCTGGTCGTCCTGCGGTACGGGCGGAAGACCAAGAGGGCCCATATCCAGGACCTCAAACCCTGTGGAGGGAAAGAGGAAGATTCTCTGACCACAGGGCCCCGTAATGACACAAGACACCCAACCGCGGATACCGCCGCGGAAGTAAACAACAATACCACCACAAGACACTCCCGTACAACCATAGCCGCCGATCGCCGACCCCAGGGGGCTACGGCGATAAACAATACGGTACAGGATTCTCGCTGGCGAAATTGTCAACAGGGCATGTATAAGGCCGAGCAACGGGCTTGCCAAACAGAAGCAAGCCAGCTTGCGACGCCGAATCATGCCCGTAAGAAGGCGAATTGCACACGACGCAATTCAGGAGGCGGCAATACCGATAATCCACCACCCCGAGAATCGGCCCATGGAGTGCCAAGTCAGAAGGAGAGTGGGAGCGCCTTTAGCGCCCGCAGCCAAAAGGCGTTTGGAATTCGGCGGACCTCCCCCGCCGACGAGAGGGCCACCCCAGAGGTCGCGCCCACCACCAAGGGCCGCAATAACCACCTCCAGGACGGTGGCGATCGCGGAGGCAGTCGAGCAGAGCCAACTACCTCCACCGATGGTTCCGCAGCCAGCCCGCCCAACCCCAAGGGTAATAGAGGACCGCAGCCTGACATCGCAGGAAGGAAGAGGGCCGTCACTTCTGGCGACCCTCCTACAGGCGCCACCACCGCCGTGGCCTACGATGACCACAACGGCCCAACGGCCACCGACGACACCTCCACCGCCACAGGCGCCGCCACGCAGGACGCAGCCCCCCACCCGACCACCAGCGCCACGGCCGCCACCGGCATCACGGCCACCGCAGCCAAGAGCGTCGCCACAACAGGCCCCTCCGGCACGGAGCGTCCAGGTGGAGGAGCCACCCGCGAAACAACCCCTACTCCCCCTTTGCCCCCCGACCCCAGCAGAAGCCCAACGCCGGACGACAGCACCCGCCGTCACAGCCCCGTCCACCAACCATGCCCCAGCCAGGTCCTCCACCCCAGCCACGTCCCCGGGACCCCCCTGGCGACTAACCCCCGACCCGCCGGAGCTAAGGATCGACGTCCCAGCACTCCGCGAGGGCCAGAAGTTCCGGGTGCCCACTCCAGGGGGGTACCTGGAGTTCAAGATGCTGCGGAGGCAGCAGCTCCGGGTCCGATTTGGCCCCGCGCCTCAGCCGGGAGGCGGGCCCTCCGACGCGCCAGACATTTAATTTTAAGTTTGTTCAGAGGTGGTGGGTAGTTCATAAGCATGTAAATAGTAGTTGTAAGTTACATATTAGTAAGTAAGCAAATATATAAAAACAAAGACAGGGGAAGACCGCGTCCTCCGAGGGGGGGGGGGGGGGAGATGTAACGAGTTAGAACCGGTGGGACGCGGGTCTTCCCCCACCACGCGTGCCTAGCGCGGCCCGCCGCTACCGAGCGCGGCCGCGAGATGGCCGCGCGCCGGGCGGCGCTCTCGCTTGCGAAGTTGGCGCGCGACCGCCGCTACCGAGCGCGGCCGCGAGATGGCCGCGCGCCGAGCGGCGCTCTCGCTTGCGAAGTTGGCGCGCGACCGCCTATAAGCCAGCGCGACGGGCCCGTTAGGCAGAGTCTACCACGAGCGGTACAGGCAACCGGCTAGCGCTCTCCCAAAGATTTCCTGTATAACCAGGCTGCATCTTTGTGTAATTTTGAATCCCACTACCTCCACGGCTCCCAAAGGAACGCGAGTACGCCGACCTTTGGACGCAGGTCGATATCCGCTGTCAATCTTAGGGACAAGCTTCGCTTGCCCCGGAGGACATCCCATAGCCTCCGTATCTTCCGCGGGTTTTACCCACTGGACGGACGGACTCAAGGTTTCCCGGTCAGGGCCATTGGTGGAGACCACAGCCAAGGCACCAGAACGACCACTGCCCCCACTCCTTACATTACCGCCGAACCTTTGGAGCATTCGACCTCCACGACGCGACCGACGCGCCCGACGCGACCGACGCGACCGACGCGGACGACACAGTAGGTTAAGCGTTAAATTAAGCCGCACTGACCCTGTAAGTCAGCTGGACCTGGCCGGGACATTTGTATACGTGTTAGCTTCAACAATAAAGCCCATTTTACCCACGACACCTGAGTCATTCACTCGACGGCCCTGGACACCCGGTCTGAACCGGCATAATCGCGGTTCCTCCACCGCACACCGAGTAACCTCCACGAGGAGCGGTTACAATACACGCGTGTAGTAAACAAATCGTATATTACAACTTTCGTCCTGGAATCGGCCAAAAGGAAGTTTTTGCGGGTATAGTTGCCTCCAGTAGACATCCGTGCAGACGGGTCTGGTGCGTTTGAACGCTAATAAGCACCGTACATTGAAATAATAATGAATTTATGAATCGTGTACTGTGACAGATTCGAAAAATGACAGAATGAGGCTTCAAGGATTCTCCGTCACCGGCATTGATGGTATATTCGCGCCATGTACCATCAGAACCGGTGGAAGTCCAAGCTAGACGATAAATGTAGGAAAGACATAGTTGCCGATACGTATCGAGAGTCGGATCGCGCTGTTACCGCATTTCCCCTATTACTATTTTGTCGTCACGGAGGCTGGAATGAATCACGACGAAGCGGCTGAAGAACAGAGATGGGCAAAGATAATATCTTGATAAACTCCAATAAAAGATACTTTATGTTTATCCGTTCTGAACCAAAGTGAATTCATTCGACGGCGAAAGATAATTTTTTTATTCGAAGAAGAATAATTTGTTTATTCGATCTTTAACCGTAGTTTATTCGACTTTTATTTGAAGGCTTCAAACAACTTTCGGCAGCGTGTTTATCCGAACCGGCGCGATCTCTCTTTGAGCCTGAAGACTTGGGCTGTTCAGCGGCAGCTTCTGATTTCGGTTCGAGAGGCATACAGAGTTGCTTGCGGTGGATTATGTATTAATAAATTGTAAAACGTGACGTTTTCAGTATTTATTAACATACTGCTGAGATTGTCCAGATTAAAATGAGTTCAAGCTCGGTATAAATCGGATTATTTCTAGAACAGTAGTTGGTAATTAAATATAGGGTAACTTTACTCGTTGTTGACAGTGTACCAATAGTTGACACTTTTTTTCAGTCACAAATAATAAGCTTTTTATTAAAAAAATGTTTTTCACTAATACACTGTGTTGCGACCGCGCGCAACGGCCGTATTTGAACGCGCGCCCGCGGTGGCATCAACACAGCTGTTGAGCCGCCGCGGCGCGTTTGAAGTGTTTTTTGACCGCTAACGATCATCGCGAAGCGCTCGCCCGGCAACCGTTAGTTCCGAGAACAACACCGTCGTGACAACCTCGCCCGACGAATCGGCAATAGTTTTCGCGCCCATTGCGCCCAGCAGTTTTTTGGTGCTGATATTCTTGTGCGACCAGTATCGCCACGCGCCCACGCGCCGAGTAACCGTTGTTACTGTAATCGAGTGAAGTTTGGTTTCGTTGTCTCCTTGTTTTGTACATTCTGTATCCGTGCCGTCCGACGTCTGTGTGATCACAGAGTGACCAATAAATCAGTGTTGCGTCCACCTGCGGAGTGTTGACCACCCGTCATTCTTTCCACCTGAGCTGCCCTACCGCCGGCATTATAAATTCGCTCTTGGCGAAATCACGCTGTTTGAAAAAGTATTAGCCAAAAATATTTTTTAATAGAAAGCTTATTATTCGTGACTGAAAATAAAAGTGTCAACTATTGGTACACGGTCAACTACGAGTACAGTTACCCTAAATGTAATCTAAATTCTAATCTAAAAATGCTAAAAATAATCCGATTTATACTGTGTTTAAATTTATTTTCATCTGGAAAATCTCAGGAGTATGTTATTGAAACGTTCATGATGATACGATAGCAAATGTGGAAGTTTCACATTCTATATATATATATATTAAAATGATTGTGATTGTTTATGTTGTTTGTTTTGATAGAATGTGAAACTTAATATATATATATCTGACAAAATGTGACAACTTGAACCCCTCTTATTTTCACATGCACTATAACGTGTTTCAATTTGAACTAAATCTCAGACACTAAATCTGAAAGTGATCCGCTTGGCATGGAATAAACCGTATATATGATATTTTCCATTCTAACCGAAATGGATCCTAACCCACTTCCAACTATCACGTTCTTTATGAAAACGACAAAAGCTTCTACGTTCGGGACGCTAATCGCATCGCGATTACCGAAAATACACAATTTATCGAGAAATGACACTAAAACTTTGCAGCCGTTCGTAGTATATCACCATCGAAATTGTAGTACAAGAAAAGGATTATTTTTTAGTGACTTTAGCACTATAGCGTTTAAGCAAACTGTTAAACTATATACAGCAATAAAAGATATTTCTAGAAAAAGTCTGAGCTGTGAAATAGAAATCCACAAATAGTAAAACCTAGAAAATAAAAAATATATAAAATTTTTTTTATGTTAATCGATTTTATTAAAAATGCACTTGTTGCGGCCGCAATAAGCGAGCCACGTCACGATTTCAAACGTGCGCCCGCTGACTCATCGCAACAGCTGATGAGTCAGCTGAGGCCCGTTGACATTGCGTTGTTGACGTCAACGATCTTTTCGGAGCGCTCGCCCGGCGACCGTTAGTTCGAAATCCACCTCTGCGAGGATAAGCACGAGCACGCACAATCTTTTTCCAGCGCCCTTTGTGCCGCCTTTTTGGCTAGTTCCTTTTCACGCGACCGCTTTCGCCAAGCGCCCACGCGCCATTGTACTATATTCATTGTGTCTTCGTGTCGTATCAGTGTTTTTGTGACGTGCAGTGGTCAAAGTGGACCACTGCAAATAAAGTGTGCCAGTCAGAAGAGGAGTCAAGGTGTCAGTTCGTTCTCCTTCCCTTCGTGCAACCCAGCGCCGGCATTAAACCCGCACTTGGCGGAATCAGCACTAAAAACTAAAACATAATTATTTTCTTGTACTACAATTTTGATGGTGTTAATATCACTTTAAATAATTCACTTTAAATGAAATCGTAGAGCACCATGTGCAACCAGAAGTTGAAGTAACTGATTCATATCCTGTTATGAAATATCGTGCCCCACGATTTTATTGAAAGTGAATTATTTAAAGTGATATTAACACCAAAATTTTTTTTTCTATTTTTTCTAAATAAAACCCATGCCACTAATCAGATTTTTTTTATTTGTATCATCTAAATTCAGTGGGTGATATAAACATTATATCCCCCCCCCCCCCGCTTCCTCCGCGCCTACCGCCGTGGCCACCCCGGCACCATCCTCCACGGCCTCTGTTACCGCCACCGCCACGACTGCCACGACCGCCACGCCCGCGCTGGTAGCTCAACCTACGCAGCTCCCTTTTCATCTGAAACAGTACAATAAAAATTACAGTTTCTACTTCTACCCGTACATATTGTTATGTTTTGACATTATACAAGTTTAATACCGAACGAGAATAACAACACATGAACAGTAACGGTTTATAACAGCAGTAACGGAATGTAATAGGTTTGGAATAGGAGTATCGACACATTAGTCCTCCCCCTCGAGCCCGCGACTCCGCGCCCGAGGACGACCACCGTGGAGTTTTAGTGGGTGCAAGCCCCACATAACCCCGTCCCTCCCCCGGGGGGCGGGGTGCCCGTTAGGGATTTCTCCACGTCGAAAGAAAAAAAAAAAAAAAAAAAAAAGGAGTATCGACACGTCTGCACGTAATGGCGTCTGCTTATCGAGTGACAGCTTGACAGGCGATCGGTGCGATCGCCTTCTTCTCGCTGTCCTCTTGTATTGCTCGCGAGCACCAGCGGGCCATGGATTCTATCCATAGGGTGCTCGCAACAATATAGTGAATCCCAAAAATATTCGGACCCAAATGGATTAGCATTCTGACAATTACCACGTTTCGTACAAAGTTGTTTGGTATGAAGTAAGACATACACGATGCTTCTCTGGCTAGTGTCTTCAAAGGCGATGCCGCCAATAAGCCGCGCCTCGCTGAGTTTCGTGGTTTTCGACGCTTGAGACGAGATTCACTACAGCATAATTAAACAATTTGTATTTCTTCATCGAATCGATATGACAGTCACACCAATGGATTTCTTATGTTTTTTGATGAAAATCGTGCTAAATTTCGCAAAGATCCGAAGGGAAATGGAGAACTTGAGATTCGTCATTTTTTACTGCAATATTATGAGGCAGTGAGAGCGACAATCCATTGGTGAGTGACTGCCATATCGATTCGATGAAGAATTACAAATTCTTTAATTATGCTGTAGGATTACATTTCACGTTCGACCACGCGGTGTCGTTTCGTTCTTGCCGCGCTTCGCCGTCGCCGTTCATATCAAACAAACTTCAGAAAAATACACACACATTCAACATAACTTGCCTTTGCCATTTATTTTTTTAATTTCCTCATTTCTTCCTCCTTTTTCTTCTCCTCCGCTTCCTTCTTATTTTTCCCCGTCTCCCTCTCTTTCTCCACTTCCTCCTCCGTTCTGTTTGTATCTTCTCTCCTTTTTTCTCCTCTCTCTCTCTCCTCCTCGTTTCCCGGCTGACGCCAGGTCAATGCATCCTTGATCTGGAAATGAAATAATGAATGTATTATTTTATGGCAAATAGTAAGGACGCTGGAGTCGTAAAGACAATGCCGCGAATAAGCCGCGCCTCGCTGAGTTTCGTTGAAGTGACGAATTTCAGGTTCTGCATTTCTCATCAGATCTTTGCGAAAATGGCGTCAACCGATTCCTTATGCCGTCCCGATGAAAATGGCCCCAAGCTGACTTCGTTAAAAATAGTCCGATTTACAATTACATGATTCGGGAGAACGCCAGGAATTCATTGGTATCACTGCCATATCGATTCGATGCAGAATTACAAATTGTTTAATTATGCTGTAGTGAATCTCGTCGCACGCGTAGAAATCCACGAAACTCAGCGAGGCGCGGTTTATTGGCGGCATCGCCTTTGTAGACTCTAGCCAGAGAATCACTTTGTATAACAGTATACAATATAATACTTACATTATTCATATTCTCCATTTATTTGCACTAACTTGGTTGGCGTCCACTTGGTTGGCGTGCTTTGACTGGACTGACTCTACGCAGCGGACTGTTTGCGCCGTTGCCTGGTTTGTAGAGCGTCATTTGTTTCAGAGCGCACCACAGATGAATTTTTGGATTCATGTTTCACGTTCACGGTTCGCGTTTACGTTTTTTTTTGTAACGGGCAGAAGGATTTTGAGTCGTGTTGCGTTGTGTTGTATTGTGTTTGTTGGTTTAGTATGAAATGAGTGACACACTAAATGTGAGTATGTAGGATGTGCAAGAAGATATGGACAATAATTCTCCGTTTCGTCCGCGACACTTACGTCCGTCCGCAAGGAGATTTTTGAAATGGAAAGTATATCGCGAAAAGAGAAGGCCTTTGACCCCTCAGAAGAAACAGGAAAGGGTAAAAACGGTAGACGACACTGCCGTAGGACAACATCCAGAAGAAGTAGCCGAGGAACCTATAGTAGAGGAACCATCAACATCCGATGGACGAAATCATACGCATCAAAAGATAATGTACTTGCCATCTGATGAAGATACTGATACGGCCAGTTCGGGAGAAACTGAAGATGCGCTTGAAGAATTTGATATACAAAGTAACGAAGAAGAAAACTTCGTTATAGAAAAAGTTGCGAAGAACGAGCCGCAAGAGCAATCGCGTCTCCAAAATAGCAACAATATAATGAATTTCCCAAATGTGCTTGCTCAATTGCAAAAAATAGGTAAGCATGCAAAAGATAGGGCAGACTGCGGCATTGAATACCTACGAATAACTGGTGTGAAACGGCGTGGCTTCAAGAGCATCTTCAGCGTAATGTGCACTTTATGCCATTACAAAGCTGAAATCTGCAATCAATCGGACGAAGCCGAAGAAGTGAATTGTAATCAGGGCGCCGTTAATGCAACAATATTATGTGGAGGCAGTTATGCCCAGTTGGAACACACTTTTGCAGGAGTGAACATACGTTACATGTCGAAGAGAGTTTGTGAAGAATCAAGATGTGAATTCGTCAAGTCTGCAATGGTCGCTGCAGAAGAAGAGATGTTAGCAGCCGCTGAAGAAGAAAAACGTTTGGCGATTGAAAGAGGCGACGTTCTTCCCGGATCAGGGACCTCACATCCCCGTTGTGGCCGACGGAAGCTGGATGAAGAGGTCCTACCGCAGTGGATGTTACGATTCTGCGTCTGGAGTCGGCGTGATAGTTGGTTATCACACGAAGAAAGTTTTATTTTACGGCGTTCGAAATAAAGTTTGCAGAATTTGTCGGATTGCTGCGAAAAACAAGAAAGAAGCCCGAAAGCACATATGCTTTAAAAACTGGAACACATCTCGAGCATCGACTGCTATGGAAAGCGATGCTATAGTAGAATGATTCAATACTAGCGTAGGAAAACGTGGGCTCGTTTATTCTACTCTGATTGTTGATGGGGACAGCAGCGTGTATAAGAAGATTATTGATGCTGACCCATATAAGAGACAGATTCGCGTAAAAAAAATTGGATGCACGAATCATTTGTTGCGAAACTTCTGCACAAAAATGAAAGCGATTGTGAAGAAGACTACACCTGGACCATTGAGGCAAGTTGTGGAAAGTAGCATTCGCCGGATACGCACGGACATCGTAAAAGCCGCAAAGTTTAGATACAATCAGAATGTATCAATCGACGAGAAAACGAAGAATTTGTATGGCGACATACAGAATGTTCCAAGCCACGTGTTTGGTGAACACGCAGAGTGTGTAAGACTAGAATATTTCTGCGATGGAAACAATAAAGAAAATGAAAGAAACATCGTTCCAGAATTGATGAAAATTGGAGTGTACCAAGACGTAAAAGAAATACTTCGTCCACTGTTAGCTCATGCGGAGAGTTTACTCTATAATACTACTAATAATGCGGTGGAAAGTTTGAACGGATTAATTGCCAAGTACATTGGCGGAAAAAGATTAAATTTCGCCGAAAGAGGATCGTATACAGGAAGATGTGCTGCTGCTGTCGTGGAGTACAACAGTAACCAAGTGCACTCGCGATTGAATGCGGTAATGCAGAAGAAAACACCCGAGGTTGTACGCCAAGTGGAAGAAAAGAAGAAGAAAAAAAAGGAAAAGAAAGCTGCAAAACAGAAGGAAACGAAGGCTGCGCTATATATACGCAAGCAATTGCACTCACAGAAAGATTCTGATTATGGGCAAAATGTACAGAAGCCAGACATGCCATCCGAAATGTATGAATTGGATCAGGAAAAGCATATGCAAATGCTCAGCGAGTGGCAAGGCAAAAGACATGCTATTGAAGACGAAACCATCGGACAAGCGAAGAACCGCAGATGGTTGCAGTATAGGTCCAAATTGTTGACAGCATCCAATTTTGGACAAGTGTGCCGTCGCCGACCTGACAAGCTATGCGCAAATGCAGTGAAATCATTTGTGTGTCCAAAGTTGATTAGTGCACCAGCGGTGGAATACGGGAAAGAATGCGAAAAAATTGCTCGCGAAGAATTGAAGAAACAATATAAAGATATTGAAAAATGTGGAATTTTCATCGACAGCTGCAACCCCTTCTTAAGAGCTTCACCGGATGGAATCATCGGTCAAGAGGGTATTGTGGAAATCAAATGCCCCAAATCAGCGGAGAACTTTTCGGCGGAAGAAGCTATTGAAAAAGTACCCGCTGTCCAGCGCATATTCACACGAAAAACAGGTATTTCAATGAACAAAACGCATTATTATTTTTATCAAGTACAAGGCCAGTTACATATTACTGACAGAAAGTACTGCATATTTTGCGTTTAGACCCGTAAGGGTCTGAAATCTATAAAAGTAGAGAGAGATGATGCGTTTTGGAAAAGAGAAATGGAGCCAAAACTGGTACAATTTTATTTAGAATGCATGCTACCCGAATTAATAGATAGTCGGCACAATAGGTGCATGCCTTTTCGGGAGCCTCAATTTATACTAGCAGAAAGAGCGAAAGAAAAAGCGAGAAGCTTGAAAAAGCGAAAAAGTTCTCCCTCCGAAAATAGTGAAACAACTATTGTATGGATCCGGCGTCGCACGGCACTGTAAAGTGCAGGACTACTGCATGTGTCAGTGGTCACAAGTGCCAGCAATGGCACTTTTCCTCGCGGATCGTACGATCACGCGAGTGGATCGATGCCGCCGTCACTTTCCCAAGAAAGTGAAAAAGGCAATAATCAATTTAATTCACCCTTTAATTTTTTCAGATACATTTCTAAGTTCACAGAAGCAGACAGACAGAAGGCAGAAGCAAGATAGAAGAAAAGATGCAGATGCGAATCTACGTTGCAAATTATTTGCATATACAGGATGTTTCTCTACCTATGGTCAATACTCTAGGGGGTGATTATACAGGCAAAAATAAGACGAAAATCAAGAGTGACGAAATTGCGGTAAAGGCTTCATTTTCGAGAAAATTGACATTGAATTTCACCTAAATCCGCGTGCATCGTCGGCGCTTGAGGGGCACGCGGAGGTGAGCGGAATATCCTACGAACAGCTGACGCGTTCCGCACACCTCCGCGTGCCCCTTAAGCGCCGACGATGCACGCGGATTACGCTAGGTGCTCTTAGGTGCTCTCGAAAGCACCCTCTTTCTAGCAAAAAAATTATGTTTTAGAACCAGAGGCATTCTAATATCCGGCGGCGCCGGCGCCGCCGAACAGAGTCGGGGTTGACGGGCATCCGCAAGTTTCTGGTTGAAATCTCCAAACTTACATCGATTTGCTACCACGCTTTACGCGCCCGCGAGCGGGTGCGCGCCCCTGCACTGATCTAACCCCAACCTATACTAATATCCGGGACAAGTTGGAAAGTGGAATGCGTTGTGTCGAAATAAATCAACAGAAGTTTTTCGGAAATATCTCGGAAACTAAGGCCGAGCAGCGGTAACATGTATAGGAAAGAGTTGTTCAAAATGTGGAGTTTTACAACATATCCAAAATTCATCAAAATCGGTGAGGAATCGCTAAAGTAAATAATTACCGAGACTTTATCTTTATTTGTCGTCGAATAAAAATAACCCAGAGTTAGTTTTATTTGAAACGCCACGGATGATCCAGTTTATTCGACGGGAATTCATCTGTCGGCCACAAATAATTTTTTTAATCGAAGGCCTTCATTCTTGAGGTCCCTCGAAGCTCGAGCCGAGCGACATTGTATCGCTCACCCGTCTAACCTGTCGCCTGGAGTTGCTCGGCGATGTATCATCGATTATGCAGAAACAGAATTTCTTTATTTTTCATCGTATCAATATGAAAGTGATTTTGCCGATTAAATTGGCAGAAAATAACACAGTACAACAAATTTTTACTTTTTTTCGGACTTGTAACATTCAATAGCCGTTTCTTATAGGTTTTCGTGCGCTGAAAACGAATCCGCAAACCGTTTGTCGCCATCACCTTCAGTTTTTGAGAAATTCAATTTAAAAAAAAAACTGCAAATTTTCGACTTTGAACATCTTTTATGCCGAAATGGTAATAGTTATTCGGTTGCTCGTTGCGTCAAATTATTTTATGAACTCTCCCGAATACAACGATATAAGTTATTATTGCATTATGAACGTTTAAATATGTTTAAACAACGATCAAAGGGAAAAGGACACCCAAAATGCACCCATTTTGGCCGATATCCTTAAATTTATTTCCAAAATTGAGGGTCTGGGAGAAAATCTGACCATTCCACGCGATGCAGCAGACAGTTTTCCTTCTAAAAGCGTCAACAGAAGTGGTAAATCTCGTTTTGTTTTCAATACAGAAGCGAAATAGTTTGGCAAAACGCGCGAAGCCGGCAGTGGTAGTCAACGGCGCGGCGTATCCACAGCCGCGCACGGTAACAGAATCGCTTAACGCGCGCGACTCTCACCATGCTCCAATATTATAATAGTGTCAAACGCATTCTTACTAGTACAATCATATGTCGGTACATCCGATATCTATGGGCTGTTGCTAAAAGTATAGGTTCGTGTAGGTCATGTACATGTTGCCGTTCTCATTTGTACTCGCGCGAGCGCCGCCAGTCTTAAATGGATAACCCTGTATCTGTTGTGCCCTGCGTGATAGCTCGCAAGGCTGGTACGGGATCTGGCGTAATCGTGGGTTCGGGAGCGATTAAAGGATGAGAATCCACCGGGTGAACTACACCATATGTGTTTAAACTCAAAGACTAAGTCTTTATTCAGAAACAACTAAAACTAGACTGAGGTGTACAAGTAGGTTTTTAGCCGTGTTGCCCGGTCGAGGGTCGGATCTCGAGTCTGCCGATTTGCGGCGGCAAATCGGTTTTTATTTCACTATTGGGTGTAGTGCCGTCACTTCGCGTTACCGTATATGGTCATAGCGAAGCGCTCTCATTTTTGCTTATTTCGTAGATTCGCGTTCGCCTCGCAACTGACTTAGCTTAGAAACGTCTCGAAACGTTCTAGAGTAATATAATATGTATAATGTATAATAGTGTGTATAATACGTGTGCTTGGGCGTTGCCTGGGCACAACATATCTGTTAAAAATAATAATGTAAAAACAATCGTCTTCGACAATGAATTTACCCCGTCGTATAGTATGACTTTCACACGAACAGTTCATTTGTATTTTTAATACATTAGGAACTGATGTACCTAACTGTACACACATAGCACCGACACCATGCATATTCAAAAAATCAAAGTTTGAAATTACAGAAAATTTATTACATAGTTTATTATGCAATAGTTCATAATTTTTTTATTAAATAGTTTATAAATAACAAATACAATATTGGAGAATGGTGAGAGTCGCGCGCGTTAAGCGATTCTGTTACCGTGAGCGGCTGTGGATACGCCGCGCCGTTGACTACCACTGCCGGCTCCGCGCGTTTTGCCAAACTATTTCGCTTCTGTATTGAAAACAAAACGAGATTTACCACTTCTGTTGACGCTTTCCCAAGGAAAACTGTCTGCTGTGTTACGTACGCAGATCTATCTTTGACTTTTTAACCCTTTCGGGTGTCCGGAATGCACGTGACCCGGCAGGGTCACCGTTTCCTGCAGTGGTGTGATGCAACCGAGTTTTCCCCGAAAACCTAATATTCAATGAAGGCACTCATATCCCCTCTACTTTCTAGCCGAATTTCACAGTATAAAAAGGGCCACGAATCCACACTCGGGGGCTCATTTCAAGTTTAGTACGTTTAGACGAAAGAGTCTTACGGGATCGAGTAACATTCTCCTTCAAGTATTATTTCAACTTTAACCATACAGTACGTAGACTTGCTGATAGGTGTTGTAATCATTAAACTCTTTGAGACCCCCGCATTTCTCAGTGCGTTAAAACCGAGAGGTGGACTTAGGTACCGCGACAAACAAACACTGAAACAATTGTAAAAGACTGAACTTATAGAATATAATTAGTTATTTCTAATTCAGAGTTCTTTTATTTTGAATCAATCATCATCTGAATTCCCTCTTTGAGACCAACCCACATAGATACTCCTTTACCGCTCAAGGTGTATCACATTATAAAGTTACGAGGCTAAACTAACATTCCTAGTGGCTCCCGGGGATACCAGACCCCGGTTCGTCCACGAGATCCTACCTCTTAGTGGCTCCCGGGGATACCAGACCCCGGTTCGTCCACGATATCCACCTTCCTAGCGGCTCCCGGGGATACCAGACCCCGGTTCGTCCACGATATCCACCTTCCTAGCGGCTCCCGGGGATACCAGACCCCGGTTCGTCCGTGAAAGCTTACCTTCCTAGTGGCTCCCGGGAATACCAGACCCCGGTTCGTCCACGACATCCAACCTCCTTATAGCGGCTCCCGGGGATACCAGACCCCGGTTCGTCCGCTACTAACAAACTCTAAACAAATTCAATCCTCGGCCTCGCAGCCGCCATTCTCATTGCCCTCAGCCTCGGCTCGTAACAAATTGGTGACAGCGGTGGGATACTCTCTTAGCTGGTTATTCAGATTTTGATGTGCTTTCAGCACGATTCAAATCTTACGGCCCCGCGTCCGAGAAGGCCTATTAGAGTTAGGCCGGAATATCGCGAGAATATTTGTATTAAAGGTTGGACTACAACCTTGGCCAATGGTAGCATAATCTGCTCACAGTGTGCTTTAACCACGCCTAAAGAAATATCAAGTACCGCATTAGAACATCGGTTTCAGCGTAACCCGCCTGTAGTTCTTTGCGAGTCTTGTAACGAGTTCTTGTACGAGACTCAACCAATTTTGTATTGCCCTCGTTGCATACTGAATTATTTCACGCACGGTCCGTGAACGGTTTCTGATAATTTGAAGCAATCAAATTATCTGTAAAAGTAAAGAAAATCTTTCGCTTTTATTTTAACGCCTGTTCGGGTCGTTACCTTTTTATTTAATCATGCCCGAGACAAATGCCTCGGCCTCTCCTGAGGATATAGCCAATCTGACTTTGGCAATGGCTAATTCAATGGCTATACTTACACAGCGTAACTGCATACAGTATGCTGCAGCTTCAATTCCGGTTTTCGACGGTGAGAATCCACCCCTCTCGGTTTTCGCGCAGAATGTAGAAAACGGGTTGGCTTTGATACCGCCAAATACGGAGTCTGAGTATCTAACAATCGTATTAACAAAACTCACGGGTCCTGCGAGAATTAGTACTCAGGATAAGTCATTTTCTGATACGTCGGAGTTATTAAAATATCTAAAAAAACGATACGCTCCGGGACGTAATCTGGCGCATTTCCAAGGGGAAATCGCTCAACTCAAAATTCGTAGTGACGAATCTTTAAGAAGATATATCGACCGGGTTAGTCGCCTTGCTCATCGCACTCACGCGGCAATTCGTGATCGGTTCGGCGCGAACGCCGATGCAATAACTAAGGAAATGGAAAAAGACATACTGGAAAACTTCATCGAGGGATTACCGGAACGCGTTGCGTGGCGAATAGCCGCGTTGGGCGAAAAACATAAAGATTTGGACGACGCGATTGAGGCCGTACTCCAAATTGAACGTCGCCTCAAGAATCGCCGTGAAACCTATGACGACCGATCGACAGATTACGACGACGATTATCACGGGAGAAGACGGCATCGTGAACGGGAACACAGGTCGCGACCTCTGTACCCTCAGTCACCCTCTCCTTCGCGTTATCGCAGGCAACACTTTAGGGACAAGAGCGCATCTGGTTTGGAAAGTGATTACGAAGACCGACCAAAACGCGCGACGGCTATGACCTTACGAAGGACTGATTCACGTTCCCCGTCTTATTTTTCTGATGCGTCAGAAGAGGGATATTACCGCGATAGGAAATATGCCGAGAAAATTAATGATAGGCAAGAATTATACTGCTGGAACTGCGGCGTGAAGGGACACGACGGGAAGACTTGTAGAGAAAGGGACAAATTCCAACGTAGAACTAGATCACCGATGATTCCTTCTGCCGGACCAAGCAAATCTTTAAACTACTAGAACGCTCATCGCAACGGCGACTCGGTGAGTGTTTCAGAAAAGGATCGCCTAAAAACAACCAGGTTCACCGACAAAAAGAACGAAGATTAATCAAGGAGGCACCAACACCGAGGATCAGGGTCAACGTCCCGGAACTGGAAATCGGACAAGGGGAGTTTCTCATAGACGGAGGAGCCTCCGTTAACCTAGTCGCCCTTAACGTATTGGGAGATAAGGCCGCGATCACTTCCAGAGAAAAAATAGAGATAAAGAGCTTGTCTCCTTCGCCCATTCACACTTTGGGTACCACTACGTTACATATCAATGGCATTCCAGCGCATTTTTATGTAATTAGAGATCTTCCAATATCAGCAGATGGTCTCATAGGAAGCCCCTTTTTACTACAAGAGCAAGCAGAAATTTCCTATCGCCACAAAACACTTGTAACTCGCAGTCAGCCGATTAGGCCTATTAGATTTATTAATTTTCCAGAAATGGAGCCACAACTTAATTCTTCCAAAATAAAGCATCGAATTCCTCGGACAGTTTGCTTTCCCGCCACATCCAAAGGAAATACGAATCGCGACACCAACGCTATAGGACATCGCATCAAAACATTACACAGAAACCAAGAGGCGAAGCCAAACTACAAGGAACCCAGTTCTGAAGATTCTGATGAAGCCTCTACACCGGTTGCTCGTCGAAAAACTAAACCACCGCAAACCATAGTAAAAAGAAAAATACCACCTCCTTCATTGCCAACAGTACAATCTGCACCTGTAAATCAAGAAGAAGCAGAAGAATCCATTGTGGAGGACAGGACTTTAACTGCAGATTCGAATCCTTTCTGCGACTCAAATCCACTGGACGCCACACTGATACCCGCAGATCACAGTCAATTATTTTCACAGACAGTCATAGAAAGACCACAAGAATCAAATCTCCCTACATCACCAGCATCAACCATTTTCAGTAATCCAATTATCGCATCCACACCTATTCCTTTAAGAAACATAACGATTCCTCCACAAAATATGTCAATCCCCTTACAAAATTCATTTCTGAGGACAAATTTCCCCAGACTGATAGACACCGTTCCAATAGATTGTGAATCATCACCACCTGAAGATAGCAGTTCGGATCAAGAGGAACCACCCATTCCAACCATACCACAGCCAACCGTATCAAGCAGTAATCTTCAAAATCTGCCAGAAGACATCAGGAAACAACTGATTGAGGAAGCTCATAGCAGCCTCATTGGAGGACACAAAGGGGTTACCAAAACATTAAATCGACTACAAACAAAATACCATTGGCAGGGTATGCGAAGACACGTACAGGATTTCATCAGGAAATGTAAGAGTTGTCAGGAACAAAAATTAGTTAGAGCAAAAACAAGGCAACCTATGATCATCACCGATACGCCTTTGGAACCCTTCGATAAACTCGCCTTGGACACCGTTGGACCTCTTCCGGAGACTCCTGCTGGGAATCGCTACATTTTAACAATGCAAGACAGTCTCACGAAATATTGCATCGCAGTTGCAATACCGAATATTCGAGCTACTACAATTACAGATGCCTTTGCACGACATTTTATTTCAATTTTTGGGACACCTCGTTCAATCTTAACAGATAAAGGAACCAGTTTTGTGGGGAAGATAATGACACATCTCGCCGAAATATTCAAGATAAAACAATTAACTACTTCCGGATACAGGCCTCAAACAAACGGATCTTTGGAGAGAAGCCATATCGTCCTTACTGAATATTTAAAACATTACATGGAGTCGCATGAAGAATGGGATCTCTTCATTCCATTTGCCATGTTTTCCTATAACACATCTGTGCACGAAGCCACCAACTTCACACCACACGAGCTGGTATTTGGAAAAATGGCTCGTTTTCCCAGCGCTTTTGATGTGGATCAAAATACAGAAACCTACGGGAGTTATTTGACGGAATTAATCACCCGGATGACAAATATTCGCAACACAGCAGCAGATCACCTCAACAGAGCAAAAGAACGATCAAAGCGATACTACGACAGACGAGCACGCCCACAGCAGTTCAAGGAAGGAGAATACGCCTATGTTATAAAGGAACCTCGTTTAAGCAAATTTGATCCCCACTATATTGGACCATATAAAATAGTGGATGTGTCGAATTTACATAATGTAGTCTTGGAGACTGGTAACCATAAACTAATTACCAAACATCAGGACAAGTTAAAGCACGCATTTCTCCCGGACGACCCGTCGGGATCAGAATGACAACCAGACCAGGACCGTTTGGATTTCAAACCAGGGATGCCGAGAGGACCTTCCCGAGGAGCGAAGACTGAAGTCACCCATCACCCTACAGTACACTACAATTATCACCCACATACACCGCAAAAGGCCGCGGAAGGTTTGGTTTCAACACACCATTGCACGAGTGAGTAGTATTTTGTCTGGTCGCGTGCATTTCCGACACCGAAAGGTGGAAAAGCATCGTAAGAAACGATGTTTTATCTAAGGGGGGAGGTGTTACGTACGCAGATCTATCTTTGACTTTTTAACCCTTTCGGGTGTCCGGAATGCACGTGACCCGGCAGGGTCACCGTTTCCTGCAGTGGTGTGATGCAACCGAGTTTTCCCCGAAAACCTAATATTCAATGAAGGCACTCATATCCCCTCTACTTTCTAGCCGAATTTCACAGTATAAAAAGGGCCACGAATCCACACTCGGGGGCTCATTTCAAGTTTAGTACGTTTAGACGAAAGAGTCTTACGGGATCGAGTAACATTCTCCTTCAAGTATTATTTCAACTTTAACCATACAGTACGTAGACTTGCTGATAGGTGTTGTAATCATTAAACTCTTTGAGACCCCCGCATTTCTCAGTGCGTTAAAACCGAGAGGTGGACTTAGGTACCGCGACAAACAAACACTGAAACAATTGTAAAAGACTGAACTTATAGAATATAATTAGTTATTTCTAATTCAGAGTTCTTTTATTTTGAATCAATCATCATCTGAATTCCCTCTTTGAGACCAACCCACATAGATACTCCTTTACCGCTCAAGGTGTATCACATTATAAAGTTACGAGGCTAAACTAACATTCCTAGTGGCTCTCGGGGATACCAGACCCCGGTTCGTCCACGAGATCCTACCTCTTAGTGGCTCCCGGGGATACCAGACCCCGGTTCGTCCACGATATCCACCTTCCTAGCGGCTCCCGGGGATACCAGACCCCGGTTCGTCCGTGAAAGCTTACCTTCCTAGTGGCTCCCGGGAATACCAGACCCCGGTTCGTCCACGACATCCAACCTCCTTATAGCGGCTCCCGGGGATACCAGACCCCGGTTCGTCCGCTACTAACAAACTCTAAACAAATTCAATCCTCGGCCTCGCAGCCGCCATTCTCATTGCCCTCAGCCGCGGCTCGTAACAGCTGCATCGCGTGGAATGGTCAGATTTTCTCCCAGACCCTCAGTTTTGGAAATAAATTTAAGGATAACTGCCAAAATGGATCGATTTCGGGTGTCCTTTTCCCTTTGATCGTTGTTTAAACAAATTTAAATGATCATAATGCAATAATAACTGATATCGTTGTATTCGGGAGGGTTCGTAGAATAGTTTGACGCAACGAGCAACGAGCAACCGAATAACTATTACCGTTTCGACACAAGAGATGTTCAAAGTTGAAAATTTGCAGTTTTTTTCAAAATCTAATTTCTCAAAAACTGGGGGTGATGGCGACAAACGGTTTGCGGATTCGTTTTCAGCGCACGAAAACCTATAAGAAACGGCTATTGAATGTTACAAGTCCAGATGACCGTTGTATTGTGTAATTAAAATCGGCCTACTTTGAACGAAACGGGCTTTCAATTCTGCAAATAAATTTTATGTGTAATATCGTTAATAATGATAGTTCAAATTGTGTCAGGTTTGGTATATTTCCATCTTTCCTTTTTACACTCTCGGACTTCTCTATCTTTCATTATTGCTACGTTCAGCGAGGCTCTGACGCAGGACGTAGCTCTCGTGCCGTATTGCTTCAAGACTTCTCGATAGAAAGAGAGAACTCTGTGGCAACAGCGCGGCAGAGACAGAGAGAACAGACGATGTGGCAACTATGCGTCAAAAGTTCGTCTACCCAGTGTACCTGGAGATGTCATCTCTGTACAAGTTCTTTTTATCGACCGCAGTAGTTTCATTAGACTCCGTTTGTTTACTGGGGACGCTTCGATCGATTCGGACCATAACAAAAATGAGACGGCCCCCTTAACCGTAGAAGACGCCGCTCTCCTCTCGGGAATCTGTCGACGCTCAGTTGTTCTCGGACAGTTGAACGTTACAAGGTATCCCGGCCAGGTCTATGCTGGCACACAGTGTGTAAGCGGCTTCAACTAGCTCTTAGTCTATCGCGGATTACGGTGTGTATCGCGGCGCGCGGTTCGGTGTATATCGCGGCGCGTACTTTGGTGCGTAGGTCGGAGTGTATCGCGGCGCGTGTCGCGGTCGTCGGTAGCGTTTCGGCGAATGTGGAAGGAATAGACGGTTTGACCGTTCGGTGTCCTGGCGGGTCAACCCTGCCACTGGACCCTGGTCGGAGAGTCTGTGATCCGGTCACCCAGTGGGCACAACCCGCGGGTGAATCGGAGACTGTAAGGACGCTCTCGAGAACGGAGATAACTCTGTTCGGGAGATCGATGGCGGATGTCGGTCTGCGTCCAGAGGATGGCTCACGCTGTCCTTCTGGGAACCGTGGAGGTGGAGAGTCAAAAAATGCAGAGACTCAGTCTGTCGACGCACAAGAACAGGTGCTAACACGAGAGCTTGATATTTCACAAGGACTAGTGTCGGCACAAGAACGTGGAATCGCACAGGAGGTCTCTGAGAGAGGCGTACTACTCGTACTAACGCTCTAGGCGGTCTCTGCCAAATAGGCCTATGCCCCCGGCCTGTATGTCCTCGTCCGCACATTTTCGGCAGCGAGAGAGTCACTCGGTGCGCGACCCTCTCGCGCCAGTTCTTGGTAATTGCAGACGAGTGGTGGGGGGCAAGACCGTTGGCGTAGCGCGATACGCGCTACCTCGGTCGGGCGCGTGTTGGGGGGGGGGGGGAGATCGTTGTCCCACCGGCGTAACTCGTTACAATGTACAAAAAAGTCGACATTAGAAATAAATTAAAAATTATTTCTAGTTTATGTTAAATTTGAAGTTCTTTCCAGCTCGTAGTAAAGAACGCAATTGAAAGTTGCAAAGATGTGACCACACTTCTGAAAATTGCAGAGGTATTGTTCGCCTCTTTCACCATTCTGCGCCCGCGGAACAACAACTAAAGAAAAAGCAGAGAAAAGTTGTCCCCCAATCAAAACCACTTCATCTTATTCGCGATAAGGCAACCAGGTGGAATTCGCAGTATGATATGATGAACGGTCTACTTCAAGTACGGCGTGCAATAAGTGCAGTATTGAGTGAGCCTCGAATGCCCGAAAACCTAACCGGTACCGAGTGGTCCCACATCGAATATTATTGCGATTCGTTAAAAATTTTTAAAGAAGCGACATTAATTACAACAGTAGATCAAGCATCCACTTTATCTCGGTATATACCGACCGTGCATATGCTGAAAAAAAGTTAACAAATTTATCGCAACAGTAGGTCCCTAATCCTGCGATAGATCTGCAGAACAACCTGCTATTGGGCCTAAATATTAGATTCAATTTTATTGACGAGTGTCAAGTTTTAATAATCGCGATGATGTTGGACCCTCGTTTTAAGGACAGACTGTTACCGGAGGGAAAAAAGGAATCGGCGCACACATTACTGCAGCGTAAAATAATGGAGTACGCAGGAATCCAAGAAACAGATGTGGCAACGGCAAGTGACATGTCAGAGACTTAAGGTATGCTCGAAAAAAATTAATATTATGTGACATAGTGCGAAATAATGTATTTTATATATTTTCATTGCAGCATCAACGTCAGCGGGATGTTTGATGGAACAGTTCTCAAATATTGCGAACGAGGAGGAGAAAAATAGCGAAAATCAGCTATGTACCATAGATAACGAATCAAAATGGTATTATAATGCAAAAGTCCTACCAGCCGATGCATGTATCCTGAATTAATGGCAGGAAAATTCAGCACGCTTGCCGAATTTGGTCATTGTGGCGCAGAATGTGTTGGGTATTCCAGCAAGCCAGGCATTCAGCGAAAGATTATTTTCAACTGCTGGAAATATTGTCACTTATAAACGTACCTCCCTTTTGTGCGGAAAAGTGGAGCAAATTTGCTGTTTGCCCGCAAATTTAAGAGCTAACCATAGCTAATATGTATAGTTCTTTGTGCATAGTGATATAGCGAAAATAGTATATGTATCTAAGATATAATCAATATAATATAGTGTATGTTATACCCCGTTGCCGGGAATGTTCTTCGATGGACAAGATTATTTGGGTGGTGGAACACCTACAGGAGTGGTGATAATGTGTTCACACGTGATACATGATGCGTGACGCACACATTATCACCATTCCTGTAGGTCAGTGATGAGCAACCCGCGGCCCGCGGGCCACCTGAACATCGCCCATATATGTTTTTCACGAACGAGCTTTTTCACGTAATCGACTCACTGACGAAAGATTAAATAATTGTCTTAGAGTAGCAGTTTCAAATATCGCACCTAATATTGTCAAACTCGTTCATTAAGAACAGAGTCATGTATCTCATTAATTAAATTTCAGTGGTTATTTACGTTCATTTAATTCGAAAAATATAGGTTCATATATCTGTTTAGAATTTAGATTATAATATGTAGGTATATATTAATGTATATATATTGCTAATAAACAGTACATCAAAGTTTAAAAATAACGTTTTATTGTAAATCAATGTCATAAATAACAAATTCAACCCATAAATTAAAATTCTTGGATTAGTTATATTTATCTATTTAATATTGCGGCCCGCGTAGAGAAGTTGGTTTCCATTTGTGGCCCACTTCTGACAAAAGGTTGCTCGCCACTGCTGTAGGTGTTCCCCCACCTAAATAATCTTGTCCATTGAAGAACATTCCCGGCAACGCTGATGTTGTATGTATATATTTTAGTATAGTATAGCGTGTAAATAGTGTATGTATATAGTTTAGCGTATTGCGTGAATGTTACTGTATATGATTGTAAAATAATCACGATATGCTCAGACCACGAGGTTGCTGGAGAGGTTAGGATCGGTGTTGAGTCACCACAACACAGCTTTGAACAACAAAACGGTCTTTATTCGCAATATGTGCACGAACGGTTACTCGTGATGCACATTAACAACAATGTGAGCCCCCGAACACTCTTCAATTACAATGATAACCGTCGAGTGTGCCTCAATTGCACGTGCTCATGCACAATAACGAATGCACAATCAATCACCTGTCTTCACACTGAACACCTACTCGAGAGTGATTCTAGTTTGCAGAACAGGGATTGAGCACTATAATAATCGTGATTTGCAAAGAAATGAACTGAGAGCAATACGTATGATCTTGCACACAGACAAAACGAGAGGGATCACAAGATGGATCCGCATTTCCGACTTACAAGGGGACACTAAGGTCGACGGGAAACGGATTTTCCTGAACCTTGCAGTATTTGAAGATGTCGCCTCCGAAGTTAATTTGGCAAAGCAGTAGGGCGCGCTTCTCAAGATTTTCCGAGAAAATTGCATTTGAAAATCGCTTTACTCGGAGATAAGCAGTTTGCGTTATCCTGGTAATTGGTACGTTTCACTGTTCAGAATTAGTTCTGAGGGTGTAATTGTGTGCATGATATTAAATCTAAAAAGCTGTTTCCTTAGGAAACATCTTTTTTGAATGAGAGGGGAGACATTACTTTTCAGATTGAACAATTTATGTATTTATATAATCTCCCTAATACGTCTTGACTGAGTCGACTCTTATTACAGAATGAATATGTCTACTATTTTCGTTGTTAACATAAATAATATACATTTTGTTTCTTAAACGAGCGTTTACATATTTTCCACGACGATGAATAAATATTACAATAAAACCAACAACTTCGTGTAATTCCATTTGAATTTCCCTCCGAAGCTTCGTTCACATCGTAGCAGGATAACGGCAATGCCACATCTACCCTCTCATTCAAAAAAGATGTTTCCTAAGGAAACAGCTTTTTAGATTTAATATCATGCACACAATTACACCCTCAGAACTAATTCTGAACAGTGAAACGTACCAATTACCAGGATAACGCAAACTGCTTATCTCCGAGTAAAGCGATTTTCAAATGCAATTTTCTCGGAAAATCTTGAGAAGCGCGCCCTACTGCTTTGCCAAATTAACTTCGGAGGCGACATCTTCAAATACTGCAAGGTTCAGGAAAATCCGTTTCCCGTCGACCTTAGTGTCCCCTTGTTAGCTTCGTCTCGAACATTCTCGAGCATCGATCGACAAGACGAAATCTGATTGGTCGATAGATTGCGGATCGACCGTGACTTCCGCTGTCCAGGAGGTGTGCGGTGATCGAGCGTGCGGCGGCAAAGTGAACTACTCATTCCCAAACAATGATAATACCTTCTATATTATACTATATTCCCATATACGTTTTCACTTTTGTAACTCTCGGTATTACCTACCTCTTACTCTTGTATACATGCATCTTGCATATGAAATAAACTTTAGTAAAGTTTTCTATATATAATATAAGTCTTCACTTTATTATATTCCCGAGAGGAGTAATTGGATTGAATCTGGTTTACCCAGAAGGTATAAATCACAATATAATGCGACCATACATAGAGCTACCTAGTGCCCCATTACAAGAGATCAAGCGAATTTATCTCTTTGAAAAATTTAATCACATTCGGGATATTTTCAGACTTCAATCAAGTTTAAGTTCAAATTCTCTCTGATGTTGAGTCGACTTCTTTCCTGCGAGAACTTAGGGCATTGAATGATTTTGCATTCCTGTATTGAGTTACTATATTGTTTCTATTAAACACTTATTTTATCACACGTAAGAATTCAATTTCAACCTATAATAAATTTTGTATACCTATTACGTTCCCGTTCTTTCCAGTTTCTTCCTTTCATAAAAGAATTGTCCGCTTTCAATGAAATAGTTTAATATCACAAACCATTTAAATTCATCGGGCAGGTCAATACAGGGTGTCCCAAAAATGTCGGACTTCCTTGAAAGGGGTTACTCAGGGGGTGATTTGAAACAACTTTTTCCTTAGCGAAAATATTGTCCGAAGCTTCGTTAAGGAGATATTAACCAAAAACCCCGACCAATCAGAGCGCGCGCCTTCCGCCTGAGTTCCCGCGGTAGCGTTGGCTACGAGGTAGGCGACCGCGCTTGTGCTACGAACGTACGAACAAGCAAGTCGGCATGCATCGAAGGAAACCGCGTTACACAGTTTTTTTTTAAAGCAGAATCTTAAATAAGAATAATTTGAAGTGAGAGGACAAGAAGTACGTAAATTTCGTTTTTAAATAAGGCATAAACGAAAAGCTAACGTAACAGAAAATATACGACAAGTGATCGTAATTCGTTATTGAGGTAAAAATCCGTAGTTTAAGAACGGCCAACACAACTAAATTTAAAAAATAATATTAGGTGTATGAATAAATTCTTTCCGACTGGAATTTCTATCGCGGTGGTATTCAGAAGCTGCCAGAAAAATGGCAAAAGGTAATGAACAATAATGGAAATTATTGCGATGATCGAGTTGTTTTCATATTTTTTAAATCGAACTGTTATTGTACCCTGAAATCGGAAAGAATTTATTTTCACACCTAATAATCACCAATAAATTAAATAAAACTCACCCTTTCTGGACATTCCTTTCCTTGCTTTCCTTCCCTTTTCGGAAACCTGGCCACTGTATCGATCCTGGTCATCGGCGTCCAGTGCTCAGCTGATCGCAGGGTCAATGTACCGAATATTCACTTCACTGCACGGCTACTAACACTGATCACTGAACCGATCCTGGTCATCGATGGACGAGCCCAGTGCACAGCTGGTTTCAGGTACACGACACCATCCAAGGTTAATGTGCCGAATATTCACTTTACTGCACGGCTACTAACACTGATCACTGAATTTATTTTTCACGGAACGTGTTGTTCCTACGTTATAAAAATTGGTGGCTGCGAAAGGGGCCGATTACTGTTAATTACTGGGACGAGATTACTACTATTACCCGGCGAAAAGAAAACTCGTGGCAGACTGTCTCGGGCTGTGCAGTCCGTTGCTGTGACGATTGGTCGAGTCACCTATTTGGGCACACTTTTAAAGACGGGACACACAATTTTGGTTATTGGCTGAAGTTGCCACATACATTGTCGCACCGCGCGACGAAGAGATCGAACGAAACACGAGATCGAGTGGGATAGAGCGATTTGACCAAGCGTAGCTTACGCTTTTGTTTTGACGATCGTCGGTCGGATCCGTATCTGATCGCTGCACAGCAGCGGACTGCACAGCCCGAGACAGTCTGCCACGAGTTTTCTTTTCGCCGGGTAATAGTAGTAATCTCGTCCCAGTAATTAACAGTAATCGGCCCCTTTCGCAGCCATCAATTTTTATAACGTAGGAACAACACGTTCCGTGAAAAATAAATTCAGTGATCAGTGTTAGTAGCCGTGCAGTAAAGTGAATATTCGGCACATTAACCTTGGATGGTGTCGTGTACCTGAAACCAGCTGTGCACTGGGCTCGTCCATCGATGACCAGGATCGGTTCAGTGATCAGTGTTAGTAGCCGTGCAGTGAAGTGAATATTCGGTACATTGACCCTGCGATCAGCTGAGCACTGGACGCCGATGACCAGGATCGGTACAGTGGCAAGGTTTTCGAAAAGGGAAGGAAAGCAAGGAAAGGAATGTCCAGAAAGGGTGAGTTTTATTTAATTTATTGGTGATTATTAGGTGTGAAAATAAATTCTTTCCGATTTTAGGGTACAATAACAGTTCGATTTAAAAAATATGAAAACAACTCGATCATCGCAATAATTTCCATTATTGTTCATTACCTTTTGCCATTTTTCTGGCAGCTTCTGAATACCACCGCGATAGAAATTCCAGTCGGAAAGAATTTATTCATACACCTAATATTATTTTTTAAATTTAGTTGTGTTGGCCGTTGTTAAACTACGGATTTTTTCCTCAATAACGAATTACGATCACTTGTCGTACATTTTCTGTTACGTTACCTGTTCGTTTATGCCTTATTTAAAAACGAAATTTTCGTACTTCTTGTCCTCTCACTTCAAATTATTCTTATTTAAGATTCTGCTTTAAAAAAAAAAATGTGTAACGCGGTTTCCTTCGATGCATGCCGACTTGCTTGTTCGTACGTTCGTAGCACAAGCGCGGTCGCCTACCTCGTAGCCAACGCTACCGCGGGAACTCAGGCGGAAGGCGCGCGCTCTGATTGGTCGGGGTTTTTGGTTAATATCTCCTTAACGAAGCTTCCGACAATATTTTCGCTAAGGAAAAAGTTGTTTCAAATCACCCCCTGAGTAACCCCTTTCAAGGAAGTCCGACATTTTTAGGACACCCTGTATACCGTTACACCTTTTACCATTTATCCTTATACCCTTTACCCTTACACCCTTTACCCTTATACTCTTTACCCTTGCACCCTTTACCTTGCACCCTTCACTCTTGCACCCTTGCACCCTTTACCCTTGCACCCTTTACCCTTATACCCTTTACCCTTGCACCCTTTACCCTTTACCCTTGCACCCTTTACCTTTACACCCTTTACCCTTGCACCCTTTGCCCTTACACCTTTTACCCTTACACCCTTTGCCCTTACACCCTTTACCCTTCACCCTTGCACCCTTTGCCCTTGCACCCTTTGCCCTTGCACCCTTCACCCTTGCACCCTTTACCTTGCACCCTTCACCCTTGCACCCTTTGCCCTTACACCCTTTGTCCTTACACCCTTTGCCCTTACACCCTTTGCCCTTGCACCCTTCACCCTTGCACCCTTTACCCTTGCACCCTTTACCCTTGCACCCTTCACCCTTGCACCCTTTGCCCTTGCACCCTTTGTCCTTGCACCCTTTACCCTTGCACCCTTTTTGGTGCAATAAAATTTACCTTAAGAAGTTACACCCTTTTTTGACCAAACATGGCGGAAAAATCGACGAAGAATTTATTAAATGTCCACATGTACACACTCAATCTAACATTCGGGAGAAAGGACTTTTTCTGAAATTTTCTATTAAAACCTGTAGAGATTAGGTTGATGCATAGTTAAACTGAAGGACTTATTACCACAGAATGATTCAAACAAAAAAAATGATTAGTTGATTATGAAAACCTGTTTTATTCATCATCAAACCTTAACTACCCCATCTTGTCCCACCTTCCCCTACAAGCTCAACCTAACAGTCGGGATTGCGGAGTTGTTGCGAGTGCATTTGCTGTTTCGTTATTATTCATCAATAAATTACCAGACAAAGTAACGTACAATCATGCGTTGATGCGTCAACATTTGATCCAAATGTTTCGATCGAATCGTCTGGAAGATTTTCCATGCATTCAGGATAAAGAAACAATTAATACGTGTGTATGAATATGAATTTGCAAATAATAGTACAATTAATCTTTGAAAAAAGAAGTGAGATCCCCTCAAAAACTTCAAAAAAGTAAAAAAATTACGCCAAGTACATCAAATCAAGTAAATCACAAAACATAGAAGATAATAATAATTACAAAATTAAAAAAAGATGTGAAATCAGAATGAGCTGCAAGTACATAAAGGTGCTTGCCAATGTATTAAATAATATTAAGCAGATATATTTTTATAGAAATAAATATTTTAATACGAATAAATATTTTATTCAAAATTCTTGGCGCTGCGCGCCGAATTGGTGTTGCTAAACTGAATAAACATGTATAAATTGCATCAATCTTTTTCTTTCTTGTGGGTGCGTTCGTAACTGTGTGTGTGCGTGTGCATATGCTGCGTATTATATTAGAAATAAATATATGTAGAATAAATCTGACTGCGTTTCTAATATGTGTATGTATTTTAGATTGTAAGGGAGTAATTGTAAATTATTAATACTAATTGTAAGACAATTAACATTTTTTCGGTTGCACAGCGCCAAGTATTTTGAATAAAATATTTATTCGTATTAAAATATTTATTTCTATAAAAATATATCTGCTTAATATTATTTAATACATTGGCAAGCACCTTTATGTACTTGCAGCTCATTCTGATTTCACATCTTTTTTTAATTTTGTAATTATTATTATCTTCTATGTTTTGTGATTTACTTGATTTGATGTACTTGGCGTAATTTTTTTAGTTTTTTGAAGTTGTTGAGGGGTCGTATTATAACTTTATTTCGTGCACGATTCGCACTTCTAACTAGTAGCAAAATTCAATCATACAAAAAACTGTAACGTATCATAATTTTATTTTGTGAACGATTCGCACCTATAACTAGTAGTATAGTAAAAAATAAGAAGATGTTGGACACGTGTAAGCATATATTCTAGTCTAACTTATAACGCCAACGATTAGAAATATCAAACATATCTTAGTTGAACGTAAAGGAACATGTAAACTGCAATATTATGAAAGTCTTTGATAGGCAGTTTGCCTACGTTAACCCTTTCGGTACCAGCGCCGGATATATCCGGCATCCATCTGATGACCTGTGCGTACCAGTGCCGGATATATCCGGCATCCATCTGATGACCTGTGCGTACCAGTGCCGGATATATCCGGCATCCATCTGATGACCTGTGTGTATCAGTACCGGATATATCCGGCATCCATCTGATGACCTTGTTGGACTACCCGTAAGGCAGGTCCTAGAGACGCGTGTAGCTTGGATATTAGATAGACTAACTGGTGGTGAATAATCGACACGTGGTATGCTCGATGAGCGTAAATATATATTTTTGACACGTCCGTTTAGTACGAGGACGTAGAGGCGAGAGCGCTAATGGCCGCTCTCACGCATCGTCCGAGACGACGACTCCCCACTCTCCACATGCCGGAGAGGTGGGGGAACATAGATGGTAAACTCGCTAACGCGCTCCCCACAGCCTCTACGCACGAGCGCCATCTATAGTTTGCAACACAGAATTCTATTTTACCGACGTATTAGATTAAACATATTCAAAATACATATTGCACATACGCTTAAGGCTGCCGTCTCATTTTTGTTATGGTCCGAATCGATCGAAGCGTCCCCAGTAAACAGACGGACCCTAATGAAACTACTGCGGTCGATAAAAAGAACTTATACAATAGTGACATCTCCAGGTACTCTGTGTAGACGAATTTTTTACGCATAGTTGCCGCATCTCCTGTTCTCTCTGTCTCTGCCGCGCTGTTGCCACAGAGATCTCTCTGTCTATCGAGAAGTCTTGAAGGAATACGGCACGAGAGCTGCGTCTAGCGTCAGAGCCTCGCCGAACGTAAAAGAGGATAGCAATAATGAAAGATAGAGAGGTTGGGTAGTGAAGTTAGGAAACATGTCGATGAAACAATACTAATTTGCGTATTAATATTTTTCATTTATACGTAGAGAGATGCAATATTTTGTATAATCAATATGTGATTTCAAAGCATACAATTTGAATAAGGTACATCACCGAAGTGTAACACACCGATCGTAATGAAGTTTATGAATGCTATACCTACCTAATTCTTCGAAAAACATGACACTTTCTTTTTTATCTAGCTATACATCAAATTATCTTTTTTATCAACAAGAATTGTCTGTTGTTTAAATACAAATTTAATAACGTAATCATTATTCAGCTTCGATCCTCTGTTTGTTTGTATGTTTGTATGGTTCAAATCTGGCAACTCAAATCTAACCCACTTCCAACTATCCAATTGTCTTGAAACTTTTCAGGCGTGCATAGATTGAATGACAATACAATATTTAAAAAAAAATTAAATATCACTTTAAATAAAATCGTAGGGCACGATATTTCATAACACGATATGAATCACTTTAATACTTCAACTTCTGGTTGCACATGGTGCCCCACGATTTTATTTAAAGTGGTATTAACACCATCAAAATTGTAGTACAAGAAAATAATTTTTTTTTTTAGTTTTTAGTGCATTTTTAATAAATTTTTTTTATATATTTTTTATTTTCTAGTTTTTAGTGTTTATGGATTTACATCTCACAGCTCAAACTTTTTTAGAAATATCTTTTATTGCTGTATACAGTTTAACAGTTTGCTTAAACGCTATAGTGCTAAAGTCACTAAAAAATAATTATTTTCTTGTACTGCAATTGCGATGATGATATACTACGAACGGCTGCAAAGTTTTAGTGTCATTTCTCGATAAATTGTGTATTTTCGGTAATCGCGATGCGATTAGCGTCCCGAACGTAGAAGCTTTTGTCGTTTTCGTAAAGAACGTGATAGTTGGAAGTGGGTTACGATCCATTTCGGTTAGAATGGAAAATATCATATGTACGGTTCATTCCATGCCGAGCGGATCACTTTGAGATTTAGTGTCTGAGATTTAGTTCAAATTGAAACACGTTATAGTGCATGTGAAAATAAGAGGGGTTCAAGTTGTCACATTTTATCACATTCAAAATTGTTTTATAAATACAGACCCTCAAAGTACTCAACTTTCATCGATTTTTTGAAAATTACCTTTCGAATTTGGCAAAATGATTATTTAAATCCTCCTTATTTTCACATGGACTCTAACATATTTCAATTTGAACAAAATCTTCAGGACGACGAGGAGGAAATAACCGTGGGAGAACAATATTTATATTTACTCATAAAAAAATATATTAAAATGATTGTTTACGTTGTTTGTTTTGATAGAATGTAAAACATCCACATTCGCTATCGTATCGGCATGAACGTTTCAATAACATACTCATGCAGGGATCGGCTGACTCCAGCTCTCGCTGACACGTACAGGAGCGGTGGTAATGTGTGCGTGAATTGACTCCAGCTACGCGACCTAGAGTCGGCCGAAGCTACGCTAGCAGCGAGTCAACGTTGTAGTGACGTAAAAGCATGTGACGTCACATTCGCTTCGCGTGTCCGTCAATTCACGCACACATTACCACCGCCCCTGTACGTGTCAGCGAGAGCTAGAGTCAGCCGATCCCTGTACTCATGAGAATTTCCAGAAGAAAATAAATTTAAACACAGTATAAATCGGATTATTTTTAGCACTTCGGTTCATAACGGATAAACACAAAGTGTCTTTTATTTGAGTTTATCCAGATATTATCTTTGCCCATCTCTGTTCTCTAGCCGCTTCGCCGTGATTCATTCAAGCCTTCATGACGACAAAATAGTAATAGGGGAAATGCGGCAACAGCGCGATCTGACTCTCGATACGTCTCGGCAACTATGTCTTTCCTACTTTTATCGGCTAGTTTGGACTTTCACCGGTTTTGATGGTACAAGGCACGAATATACCATTGGCGTCGGTGACGGAGAAGCCTTGAAGCTTCATTCTGTCATTTTTCGGGCTGTCCTGAGTACACGATTCATAAATTCATTATTATTTCAACATACGGTGCTTATTAGCGTTCAAACGCACCAGACCACCCTGCACGAATGTCTGCTGAAGGCAACTAAACCCGCAAACACTTCCTTCTTGCCGATTCCAGGACGAAAGTTGTAATTTACGGTTTGTTCACTACACGCGTATACGTACACGCTTTTCCTAGCTTGTGTGAGCGTACGCACACATTCAACGCCCGCTGAGACGGCAGCCTTAAGACTTTTGACTTTGGATTTCAAGACGATCGTTTTCTGCCTTTTTGACCGATTTCATCGATTCGACAGTGGAGCGATATTTCTTATACAATAAAAATTATTCTAATAAGAAGTCTTTCTTAATTTCTTACAAAAATTCTGAAAAAACCAGCTACAGGTATAATTGTTGTTTGATCTCAATTGATCTATAAAAATTGGAGGTTAAGGTTTTGTTTGAAACTTTTGCATAGAAACATTTTAGGCTCTTTTCAGAATGTTTACAGGAAATAAAAACCGTAATCGATTTAAAAACGGATTAACGGACTCCGAATATGACGAGAATTCCGAAAATGAAAATAATTTCAATCTGCGTAAAAGACGAAGAACAAATGTAATATATAGCAGTTCAGAATCAGAAGCAGAATTGATTGAAGAATCCAATGGCACGATTTGTAATATAACATGGACGAAAAAGAATTTTGTACCAAAAATTCATCAATTTACCTCAAAAAGTTCGGGACTCGCTAAACAAATACGCAGATCATCCAAAATCATCGATTACTTTCAATTATTTATATCTGAAGAGCTCGTAGAAATAATTGTATATGAGACGAACTATTATTGGGCTCAACAAAGTAATAACGACGTGAATACTCTCGAAACAACGGCATTAAACGAATTGTACTGTTTCTTCGCCATGTCGTTACTGATGACACGCAACAAAAAACTATCACTAAAAGAGTACTGGAGTACAGATAATTTTCTACGGAGCGATATTTTTAGAACAATAATGACCAGAAACCGTTACTTTCTGTTGTTACGCATTGGTGATTGCCTAACAAAAATAATAAACATAATCGATATGCTGCGAAAATCATTCAATGCAGCATTTCAGCCTTATCAAGATCTCTGTATAGACGAAAGGTTACTGTTATACAAAGGCCGCCTATCTTTCAAGCAGTATATCCCGTCAAAAAGAAACAGATTTGGCACAAAGTCGTTTATTCTTTGCGATTGCAAAACCGGATATGTGCAAGACATAATAGTTTATACTGGAGCATCTACAATTCCGGATAGTGAAATCAAAGAAATTGGAAAATCGGGAGCAATCGTTTTAGCACTTTTGGAGCCGTACTTAGGAAAGGGCCATACCCTTTATGTGGATAATTTTTATTCGAGTCCAGCATTATTTAACTTATTATATAGCAAGTGTACAAATGCATGCGGGACTGTAAGAAGAAGACGACAACGAATGCCAAAGATTGATGATCAATTGAAAAAAGGAGAGGCATCTTTTCGTTCTTCGAAAAATTTGTTAGTCTTGAAATGGATGGGCAAGAAAGAAGTCTATATTATTTCAACTATGCATACTGCAGATTTTACGACAATATCCAGATATGGAGGAAAACAGATTCTGCAAAAACCTGTATGTGTTGTAGATTACAATAATTCAATGGGTATAGTAGATAAAGTGGACATGGTAATAAGTACTGTCGATTCAACGCGTAAATCGTTGAAATGGTACCGGAAATTATTTTTCCATCTAATTGACATTTGTGTGTGGAACGCGTACTGCCTTTATAAGCACAAAAGGAACGAAACCATATCCATGGCAAAGTTTCAATTGCAATTGATAAAGGAAATAATCGATAAGTATCATCACGATTATATAAAAAATCAAAGAAGTGTGGGGTTCCTATATGCGGCCCACCCTATATGCGAGTACCGCGGCCGACACGCGGCCGCGCGGCGTTGCGTTATTGTTGGTCCGAGGCGAGGCGAGCAGCGAGGCAAGCACGCCTCGGCAGTCGTTGAATTGTTCTGTAATGCATCGGAGCCATCTTGGCTCAGCTTTGAATAAACCCGGATACGTTATTAGTTAACGAGTTGCAGCGATCACTTTCGATATTCCCATTCCTCTCCTGATCCCACATAATTTTGGGGGCTCGTCCGGGATCAGATCAAAAAGAGCAATCATCATCAGACAGCGGAGTATCGGCGTGGTTGCTGTACGACGGTCGGGTACGACGCGGCAGTGTGTGACGACGCAGAGCGTGACGGGCAGCGTGACGGTGTTCTCGGTGTGTTTTTCGAGCGACGAATAGTCGGAGAATACGCGCGGTGGTCATGTCGCCCAGGGAAGTGAGAGAGTTTACAGTGGCGGAACTAAGAGAAATGTTGAGGGCCCGCCATTTGCCTGCGGGCGGCACGAAGGCCGAGTTGATAGCCCGACTGAATGAACATGATCCATCGGGCCAGTGGGCCTGTGTGGTTCGAGAAAGTGAGGAAACGCGACAGGATGGTGCGTCTACTTCCGTCACTATAGTGGGCGAGGACGCCGGCGGAGAAACGAGCGCCGCTGAGGATGAGGTGGCGCGGAGTCGTCGCGAGTTGGACCTTCTGCGGCGAGAAAAGGCGCTGGTGGAACGAGAGCTGGAATTGACGAAACGGGAGCTTGCGTTTGTGCGGAATACGCAACATTCGAGGGTGTCCGAAGAGGAACGGACAGCGACGCCGAGCGCGACCACGGCGGCCACGACGGAGGTGAGCGCGACAACAGTGGCTACGACGGCGGCGAGCGCGACGGCGGCGGCTCCGATGGCGGTGGCTGACAACGAGACGCCGACCGGTACGACGGGGGTGGCCGAGGCGGCGGCGGCCATGGATGTGCGGGCTCGAGCAGGCGTGAAGACGGTCGCGGAGTTGCTGGGGTATTTCTTGTCTCTAGTGCCCTAGATGAGGGCCTGCAGGTAGACACAGTTTATACCGATTTCCAGAAAGCCTTTGATACAGTAGATCACTCTGTGCTGCTTCACAAACTTGCTTCGTGGGGGTTCTGTGGACCTCTTTTAACTTGGCTCGAAAGCTATCTTTCGGGGCGTGTACAAATAGTTAAGATAATAAATAGTCTTTCCTCTCCGATTTGTGTCACCTCGGGCGTTCCTCAGGGGTCACATCTCGGACCCCTGCTGTTTATTATTTTTATCAACGATATTGCTAAGGTGCTTTCGAATACAAATTTCCTTCTCTATGCTGACGATCTGAAAATATTCAGAGTTATCCGAGGAACGGAGGATGCGTGCAATATGGAAAGTGATCTGCTAAGGTTAGAGCAATGGTGTACTGTTAACAGAATGCGTTTGAACATAAGGAAGTGTGTTGTAATGAGGTCCTCCCGTGCGTTATCCTGTGTTAAACATCCGTATAAATTGTACAACACAGAGCTTAGAGAAGTTTCCGAAGTTGTTGATCTTGGGGTTTGCTTTACACCTTGCTTTGATTTTAGACCTCACTATGTGCGCTGTACTAGTAAGGCAATGAGAACCTTAGGCTTCATCTCCAGATTTGCCAGACACTTCAAAGACAAAGAGTCTCTGAAGTTGTTATATGTGGCCCTTGTAAGGCCTCACGTTGAATATGCCTCATGCATTTGGAGTCCTAGGCACGCGAAATTTATTAAATTGGTTGAAAGGGTGCAACATAAATTCTTGAGGTTCGTCAATCGTACCCTAGGTCATCCTATGGATAGAGCTGACCATGACTATGGCCCGGCACTTGCAACCCTTAGAATGGTCACTCTGGAGGAGCGTAGGCGCATTGCAGACATGACGTTTCTTTATAAAATTATTAACGGCCACATAAACTGTCCAGGCCTCTATTTGCTACGAGGCATCCGAAATATCGGCATTATGCGATCGACCCTATTAACAGGGCGATGATAACTGCGAATCAGTACTTTAGAGTCATTGATCCCTTTCTGGGGTCCCTGACTTCGGTAAGAACGTTATTATATAGGATTGTAAGTGACTCAAATGGTGGTACTTAGTACCTTGTTAATTTTGTTTTAGTTTAGTTAGTTATCTTGTTTTTCTACTCATTATTGGCTAATTTATTTACTGTTCAGACTCTGTTCACTGCACCTGTATTGTGTATTTGTAAATCATGGGTACTTCCCGTAAACTTATTAATAATAATAAAAATAATAAAATTTCGAGGGGAAATCAGAGGACTTCCCCAGCTGGTCGAGGCAGGTGCAAATGTTGCGCGCAGCGTACCGTTTGAGCGACGACGATGCGAGGATATTAGTAGGAATGCGACTGAAGGGAAAGGCGCGGGATTGGATGCATTCTCACCCTGAATTCATCCAGATGAATGTCACCGAATTGTTGGCGAAATTTGAAAGTATGTTTCACCATCGGCCGAGCAAGATGGCCACACACCAGCAGTTCCAGGACCGCTTATGGAAGAGGGGTGAGCTGTTCGAGGATTGTTATTACGACAAGATGATAAAGGCGAGTCGTGTCTCGATCGAGGACCAGGGCGAGCTGACCGACTACCTCGTCGGCGGTATCCCTGATCCGGTATTGCGGCATCAAGCGAAGATGCATCGTTTTGACATTCCTGAGCCGTTGTTGAGAGCGTTCGAGAAGTTCGTGTTGCCGTCGACGACCCACGGAGGAGGTGCACGGGGAAAACAGCCGATCGAGAGGACCATGGCATCGACGGTCCCCGAGGAGAACCAGCGGGCCAACGGGAAGCCGCCGAGGAGGGACGTGGGGAAATGCTTCGCCTGCGGGGATCTGGGTCATCTGAGCAGGCACTGCCAGACGAAGGCGCGCAGCCGGACGTGCTATGGGTGTGGTGAGCGGGGGCACATTTCGCTGACGTGCCCGAAACGCGACGACAAAGAGACAGTTAAAAGCGCAAATTTAGTGGCGCAGGTTTCTACGAAGAAAACGTACAAAACGGTAAGATTGAACAGTGCTAGCGTGCGAGCCCTCGTGGATACGGGCAGTGATTTGACACTAATGAGAGCTGAATGTTACGTTAGAATCGGGGCGCCGCGTTTGCAAGAGACCAATGTAACGTTTCGGGGTGTCGGGTCCGAGGGTAATGAGACGCTCGGTAAATTCACGGCGGATGTTTCCATTGACGGAGATTCTTACCCGATCGTAATATACGTAGTTTCTGACGTATTGCTGAGGCCCAGTTTGCTCATAGGAACGGACTTTTTAAACACGGTCAATGTAACGATAAATAAGGGAGCTGTATCGATCGAGAGAATTGAGGAGGAGTCTCCCGTCAGTGGTGAAGTCCTTGAAATTTATAGTATCGAGTGTGATGAAATTGGCGATGAAACTCGTGACGACGTGAGCCTTTCGCATATCGAGGATGCCGTGCTCAAGGAAGAGATTCGGCGAGAAATTGTCAATTATAGACCCGAAAAGACACGTGACGTGGGTGTGAGAATGAACATCGTGGTAAAAGACGATGAGCCTGTCTACCAGAGAGCGCGACGGTTAGCTCCAGGAGAACGAGATATTGTGAACGCGCAAATACGCGAATGGTTACGGGATAATATCATACAGCCGTCGCTCTCTGAATACACAAGCCCTATCGTCTTGGTGAAAAAGAAAAAGGGTTGGCGCTTGTGCGTGGATTTCAGGAAAATGAATCAAAAGATTATGAAAGACCGGTATCCCCTACCGCTCGTGGAGGATCAGCTGGATGCGTTACAGGGTGCGAAAATATTTAGCACGCTCGACTTAAGAAATGGATTCTTCCATGTACCATTGAGTGAACAAAGCCGCAAATTCACGTCATTTATTGTACCCGACGGGCAGTATGAGTTTTTGCGTGTGCCTTTTGGATTGTGTAATTCGCCGGCGGTCATCGCGAAATTTATTAGCGCTGTGTTCCGGGATCTCATTAACAGAGGGATCGTGCTGGTCTACATGGACGATCTGATCGTGCCGTCGGGCGATATGGAAACCGGCGTGCGAAATCTTAAGTTAGTGCTATCTGTAGCGAGAGAGTCCGGTCTAGACATAAATTGGGGAAAGTGTGCATTGTTACAGACTAGAGTCGAATTTCTGGGCCACATCGTAGAGAATGGTAGTATTCGACCGTCGGAAAATAAGATTAACGCTGTCGCGGGATTTCCGAAGCCGGCGACAGTCAAGCAGGTGCAAAGTTTTCTGGGGTTGACCGGCTATTTCCGCAAATTTATAGAGGGGTATTCACTAATTGTAAATGGCAAATGTAGAATTCGAAATCGGCCAGAGGGAGACACAGGCGTTCCAGACCTTGAAAGATAGGCTGTGCGGGAAGCCCGTTCTCAAGTTGTACAAAGTAGGCGCGCAAACTGAGTTGCATACGGACGCGGCGATGTTCGGTTTCGGTGCTATTCTGCTGCAGCGTGATGATGACGTCGGCAAGATGCACCCGGTGTATTTCGCCAGCGGGAAGACGACGCCGGCCGAGACGCGGTACACCAGTTACGAACTGGAAGTCCTCGCGATAGTGAAGGCCCTTAGAAAATTCAGAATTTATCTGCTAGGGATTAGGTTTAAGATAATAACAGACTGTAAAGCGTTTTCCCTCACCGTTAAAAAGCGTGATCTATGTATGCGCGCAGCGAGGTGGGCGCTCCTGCTGGAAGACTTCGATTATAGCGTCGAGCATCGGCCGGGCAGCAGGATGGCGCACGTAGACGCATTGAGCAGGAACCCTTTACCGGCCTGCTTGTTGGTGAGCGAAGATAGTAATATGACGACTAGGATTCGGAGGGCGCAACAGGACGACGAGAGGGTGCGACGCATTTCCGAACTGGCGGAGCAAGGGAAGATAGATGGATACGCGACAAAGGGCAGGTTGCTCTTCAAAATGGTTGATGGCGACAATCGACTGGTTGTACCGAAGAAGTTGCAATCACCGCTTATACGACAAATACATGAGAACGGGCATTTCTCGGTATCCAAGACTGAAACCCTTTTGAGGAGGGATTACTGGTTTCAGGGTCTTAGGTCTAAAGTTGAGAAGACGCTCAAGACCTGCATCAGTTGCATACTGGCCGAGAAGAAGATGGGAAAACAGGAGGTTTTTCTGACCCCGATTGACAAGGGTGAGGTACCGCTCGACACCTACCATATCGACCATTTGGGACCTTTACCTTCGACGAAGAAGCGTTATCAGCACATTCTCGTCGTTGTCGACGCGTTTACCAAGTTTGTATGGCTGTATACCACTAGGACGACGGCCACTAGTGAGGTGTTGCAACACTTGAGTAGGCAGGCAGTTACATTCGGCAACCCACGACGTATCGTCTCCGATAGAGGAACTGCCTTCACGTCCGGGGATTTTCGGGACTACTGCGCGCAGGAGAATATACAACATTCGCTCATCGCGACAGGAGTGCCCCGTGGCAACAGTCAGGTGGAGCGAGTCAACAGGACACTCATCCCGCTACTGACTAAGTTATCGGCGCCTAAACCCGAGGAGTGGTACCGGCATTTGGACGCGGTGCAGAAGTACCTGAACGCTGCTCCACATCGGACCATCGGCACGACGCCGTTCGACTTATTTTTCGGGACGCGGATGCGAGCGAAAGACGACCCGCAGATTAAAGAACTACTCGAGCAGGAATGGGTGGCGATGTTCCAGGAGGACCAAAGTGAAGCTAGGAGGAAAGCGAAAGAGAGCGTCAGGAAGATTCAGGAGGAGAATCGAAAAGCCTTCAATAAGAAGAGAAAACACGCGATATCGTATCGCGAGGACGACTGGGTGGCGATCAAGCGGACTCAGCTGGGGCCCGGCTTGAAGTTGGCGGCAAAGTACTTGGGTCCGTACCGCGTTGCAAAGGTGTTGCGCAACGACCGGTACATGGTGGAAAGGGTCGGGGACCACGAGGGGCCTTGTCAGACGTCCACGGCAGCGGACCACATGAAACCTTGGCCGAGAGCGGATGTTGGCCTCTCCGACGAGGAATCCGATCACGAGGAAGACGAGATGGAAGCAGCGGGCATCTGAGAGCAGATGCCAGAGCAGGATGGCCGAATGTGGGGTTCCTATATGCGGCCCACCCTATATGCGAGTACCGCGGCCGACACGCGGCCGCGCGGCGTTGCGTTATTGTTGGTCCGAGGCGAGGCGAGCAGCGAGGCAAGCACGCCTCGGCAGTCGTTGAATTGTTCTGTAATGCATCGGAGCCATCTTGGCTCAGCTTTGAATAAACCCGGATACGTTATTAGTTAACGAGTTGCAGCGATCACTTTCGATATTCCCATTCCTCTCCTGATCCCACAGAAGAGACACTGATAATCCCACGAGGTTAACAGAGAGGCATTTTCCCTCATTGTATATATCAAGAGGAAAGAACCGGAGCCGAAGATGTGTAGTTTGTAGCAAAAATGACAAAAGATCGGACTCAAGATATGAATGTAAAGATTGTAATGTTGGTTTATGTCTAGATCCTTGTTTTAGAATATACCACACCAAATTACATTACTAGCCGTTATATGTATATTAATATATTATCCAATTTGTGTTTCTTACTAATTATAATAAACGTTTATTCGTATAGTCTGTAAGAATATAAATATCTAAAAATCTGTAAATTGTAATTGTTCTACTGTTACTTATATAATTAATAGAATTTTATATAAATGTATTTTAATATTAAAACTATAAACGACACTTGTTAGAAGAAACATTGTTTTATTAAGCACAGTTCTTATTTAACGCTTAGGTAAATCTTCATACAAAAGAGGACTGACCACGCGCTATGTGTGCATTTACGGAGCGGCGCCACGTACAGCGGGAGTGTCACGGCGGACAGAGCTCTGGTACCGAAAGGGTTAAGTATCAGTGGACATAGACCGTAACTGTATATTATTACAAGTAATAACTGTATATAACAAGAAGATATTGGATACATAGAATCTCGACACGTTGAAGCATATTTCTAACTTATAACGCCAACGATTAGAAATATGAAACACATCTGAGTTAAAACATGCTTCTATGTATCCAATATCTTCTTGTTGTATTACTTGTTAGACAGTTACGGTTTACGTCCACTGATACTTAACATAGGCAAACTGCCTATCAAAGACTTTCATAATGTTGTAGTTTACATGTTCGTCTACGTTCAACTCAGATATGTTCGACATTTCTAATCGTTGGCGTTATAAGTTAGAATATGCTTCAACGTGTCTCATATCTTCTTGTTGTATTACTTGCTATATACAGTTACAGTCTACTTCCATTCATAGTTAACGTAGGTAAAGTGCCTATCTACCAAAGACTCAAAATATTGTAGTTTACATGTTCGTTTACGTTCAACTCAGATATGTTTGATATTTCTAATCGTTGGCGTTATAAGTTAGACTAGAATATATGCTTAAACGTGTCCAACATCTTCATATTTTTTACTATACTACTAGTTACAAGTGCGAATCGTTCACAAAATAAAATTATAATACGTTATAGTTTTTTGTATGATTGAATTTTACTACTAGTTTCAAGTGCGAATCGTTCACCAAATAAAATTATTATAATACGTTACAGTTTTTTGTACGATAAAATAATTGAAAGGCTCGTGTAGTAATGATAAGAAACATATTTTGTAATGCAATGTAATGTAATTTTTAATAATTTCGCATCATACACTATTTGAATTTTCAAATTTTTACATTTCCTAATTTCCAATTTACAATTGATCAATACGTATCCTTGCGCTACATGTATGACTTTCTTCTATCATACGCCGCTTTCATGAACTCTTGATCTTTTTTGCTAATTATTTGTTTATTAATTTTTGTAGAAAGAAGCGAACGACGCCTTAATAGCTGGTAAATAATAAAAGTTTATATTATTATAAATTTATTCAAATTTTTTATTTTTCCACTCATTTGATAATGAAATTAATTTAGCAATAGACGTGGGACTTGAGGCGTTTAACATTAATATGTCGTCCCCGCCAGCGCCGACGTCCCAGCCAGCGCCGGCGTCCCCGCCACTAGCGAGGCCGGCCACGGCTGATGGTAAATACATACATATTTTAAGGAGTTATATGCTTTTAGAGTGCTTGAAAATAAGTCTAAATTTGAATAAAAAATATTTTACTAATAAATTTATTTTTTACAAATTATAGAACCGCACGTAGCGCGCCACCAGCGTAGTGGCTGGAGGGTGAAGGCCCGGCAGGAGGAATGGACTTTCATTAATGCGATTAAGGAACAGGCCACCTCCGTCAGGGCCTGGGCCGTCCACCAATACAGCCGTGGCCGTGGCAACCATGGCGGACGTGACGAATAAATAAAAAAAATTAAAAAAAAAAATTTAAAATGTGTTTATTTTTTCATTTGCTCGTGCAGCAGGGTTACTTTCTGTTTCAGCTGTTGAAGTAATTCTCTTCGTCTGCATCGTTAACGGAAATAGGACACATTTTACTAATTATTTATAAATTATCATACACTAGCGGACAAAAAAGTTACCACTTTTTCGATTTGTTCTATTTTTTTTATTTTTTAGCATACATTTGGGACTGTGGTATGTTTAATATATTCATATTCTTATGGAGAATTTAAAGCTGTATAAAACCCAGTTAAAGATGATTTTATTTAACTGACAAACAAGTATTATATGACATTGAACGGGGTAACACATTTTTGGGGCCGACAAAGAAGTTACCACGTTTAGTAATTTTTTAGGTTGCCCTAAAAGGAAAAGGTACCCCCACAAAATATTAGATTTTTTTTATTAATGTTCAAAAGTGGTAACTTTATGTTGGCTTTAAAAATGTATTGTCTTGTTTAATGTTATGCAGGGTTTTTGTTTGTTAGTTAAATAAATTCAACTGTGACTGGGCTTTATACATACAGCTTTTAATTATTTTTCAAGATATGTATATTAGGCACATGCTGCAGTTTTAAGTTGATATTAAAAAGTAATAGACGTAGGGTGAACTCGGTTTACCCGTTAATAAGAATAATAATAATAATGTCACGTCCCGGGTGGCGGTGTCTGGGACAATGACATGTGGGGTTAGGAATTCAGGCGCGAAGGCCAGCTTTGTAGCACTGAGGGTAAGGGGAAATTCAGGCGCGAAGGCGAGCTTCGTAGCACTGAGGGTAATTGGAAATTTAGGCGCGAAGCACTTCGTAGCACTGAGGGTTAGAGGGAATTCAGGCACGAAGGCCAGCTTGGTAGCACTGAGGGTTAGAGGGAATTTCAGGCGCGAAGGCCAGCTTCGTAGCACTGAGGGTTAGAGGGAATTCAGGCGCGAAGGCCAGCTTCATAGCACTGAGCGACCAGGGAAGATTTAAACAGTAATCGCGTACCTGGGTGACACCCGTTAGAACACCCGTGGTTTATATTTAGACTTGGTAATTGGATTTACTGCTGCATTAATATAAGAAGCCACAAGCCATATTTCCGCGAAATTCGTCTAGACCGTATGGTCGTACAAGACCTATACGAAAGTACGCCGCGTAAACACTATAAGAAATCCCAGTGGTCGCGAACCGCGATCAGCTGTTGCAGTAGCCTGTTATGATTTCTATTCCCATAACCGAAGGAGCAAGTCAATAATTCGAAGCGTGATTTAAAATAAGAACGTTTATTTATTTTGAAGCACGAAAATATGCCATGCACTATTAATGCGATAGCGATTAGTTTGGTATAATAATGCGTTGGACATTAAGCATTTGCACATAACATTTATATAAACAATGATCAATAGCAATATGTATGTATGAACATGAGATACATGAGTATTAGGAATAGACAATAATATGAAATGCGATATGCAATTAGCAATGATAACAATATAATGCAATAAACGTTAGCAATAGATAGCCAGTATAAAGCAATTAGTATTTGACAGTAGATAAAATATAAATACACTAAGCACTAGCAAAGACAATAATGTAAATCAATGAGTATTAATATGAAATATGAAAGCGTAAGCAATACAAAATAATATAAATGGAGATTATATTCAGTTGAACAATAGTTAATCGTAATCACTTACAGTCTGATTGTAGATTAATATTTAGATTTATACCGTTTACTGAGGTCATCAGTTTAGGTTACTACAATTTGTTTCCGTGGAAAAGGCTTCCGTAGAAGAGTTTCCGTAGAAAAGGGCTTCGGCCTCTGGGGCCCTTGTGTTTATGTGATTCGTCGGAATGTCAGGTATGAGGGGTATGCGCAGTATGCACCATGACTCATGCTTCAAATATGTGTTACGTAATTGGAATGTGTTGATGAGTCATGCGCGAAATATGCGTCGCAATAGCATATTTGGGGGGTATTTTGGGGGCTTTGAAAAGGTGTACTCAACCCATTGGATGGATTTTGGGGGATTTTGATTGGGGAGGTTTGAGAGTGGCGTGCATTTGATTTGTCGTAGAGAGGGGTGAGACGTGGTCTCGAGTTAAGTAGGTTTTTGGGACGAGGGGCTTGTTTAGATTTTAAATGTGAGGGAGGAGATCGTGCCTCATAGGGCGAAGAGGGGAAGGGGATTTCGTATTTAATCATCTCGAGATGGGGACCGTTAAGGTACATCGTCTATTCTCCATGTCATTTTAGAAGGAACCTGCCGACCGACGAGTTTAGTGCGGTTCTGCACATGTTGGCGCTCATTGGCTATGCCACCACCAATGGTCTTTGGGCTGCGCGTCCGCTCTGCGCCGAAAGCATTGGCGTGGCGCCACTTTCGTATATACCGCGTGTTTCGACTTTTTGTCGGATTTGATTGTCTCTTTTTTATTGCAAATGTCAATCTATATAATATATACGGTTATAAAAATGTTATATAATATTAATAACTATGGAAATAAACGCGCATTTCTACACACAAACAATAAAAAAGGAAAGGTAAGCAACTGAAATATTATAAGTGTTGCAGCCGCGGTTAAGCGCGCCGCTTCGCGATGATTTAAATGTGCGTGCGAGAGCGTGTAAACACGGTGACGCACCGTTCGTCAAGAACGGTTACGCGCGTCACACGTTTTTGTACCGCTAGAGCGTTCGATTTCGTAGAATTCGACAGTTAGTCGTCAGAACACCTGCCGAAGATAAACACGCTCTCGCACGCACCAACAATATCGTCCTCTTTGTCGCCCCGCGACCCACAGTTTTCGAGACGATTAAAACGGCCCTTCGAGCCATTCGCGCCCAGCGCCCATTGTGCATAACTTTGTACATATTTTCCGTTGCGTGCTTTGTGAGTCGTGTTTGTTCGTAGTAGTAGGGTAATGGGGATTCCAACTCAGGTCCTCTGAGGAGAGCGCGGGGGCGGGGGAAGTTGGGGCGCGCGGGGGAGTGCGGTGGAGGGAAACATGGGCGCGGGGGGAAGCGGGGAATAGATGACCGGTTGCGCGCGCATGAGCCGCGGAGTGGGGGAAGCCGAAATCGTGGAGGGGATCAGTCCGGACCGAACCGCCGCGGAGACCTCTCCACGTCGGACCCACCCCCAAAAACTTCGGAGGGTCATCCCCTCCCTCTAAAAAAATTTCTGGGGCCGGGTCTTGTATGAAAAATCTTTTTTCAGACTCGATCCAGCCCCTGAATTTTTTTTCCCCAAATATTTTCAAAATACTTTTTACAAAATCAATAGATACTTCCCCCCAACGCAGAGAAAATAATAATTAAGAAACGTTGAATCTTAAAATTAGGTGGTAAGGAGGAAGACGGGTAAATAAATGGGAGAAATAATATAGGTTTAAGAATATATATATATTGTTACATAGAAATATAAAAATATGAAAATATAAATAGAATATAAAAAAAGAATATAAATAGAATATAAAAATAATATAATATAGAATATAGAATATAAAAAATAGAATATAAAAAATAGAATATAATAAAATAAAAGAAAATAAAAAAGAATATAAATAGAATATAAAAATAATATAATATACATAGAATATAGAATATAAAAAATAGCATATAATAAAAAAATATAAAAATAGAATATAATAAAATAAAAGAAAATAAAAAAGAATATAAATAGAATATAAAAATAATATAATATACATAGAATATAGAATATAAAAAATAGCATATAATAAAAAAATATAAAAATAGAATATAATAAAGTAAAAGAAAATAAAAAAATATAAAAATGAAAATAAAATAAAGAAAAATATAAAAAAATGTAAAAAATTAAAAAACTAGGGAGTGGGTGGCGATGGGGGCAACGAGGGTGAAGGTGACGACGGTGGCGAGGGGGGTGACGGACGCCGCCTCGAATATGGCCGCAGCCGCGCGGCCCCCAAATGCCGCCGCATTCGATGTTCCTGTAATACAAACACAAACATCGATATAATATTACCACATTAAACATATTAAACATATTAAACATAAAACACACAAAACAATGTAGTGTGATACATACCACTTGCGGCGGCTCAACTACATCTACCGCCTCCTCGTCCATCAACCACACGTCCAGCATGATATGCACGTCCTACAACATAGATACAAACGTTGATATAATTTTAATACATTAAACATATTAAACATAAAACAATGCAAAGTATTACCAACCTGTGGTGGCGACGAAGGCGGCGACGACTGCGGCGACGGCTGCGGCGACCAACGCGGCGGCGAAGGCGGCGACGGTACTTCTCCCCAATCTGACGACCACGTAGGCGAACGCTAGACATAGAAATCCATGATTAAATATTTGCACAACGGCATGACTAGAGCTCGATTTAAAAAATTAAACGCGATAAATGTTAAAAATATTCTTTTGTACACACCTCGGGGTCATACTCCGGCGCGATTCGTCCTAATCCCATTATTGCAACAAAAGAAAACACAAAACTCAAAAAATTTCTTTTAAGATATGACTGCTATCGGTCAAGCTTTGAAGACAACTGGCTCCACAGCGTTCATACAATTTGTCACCCATGCCTAAAGTTGCATACGTTGCAAAGTAAGATGCATTTGTTCTTCACCTTCTTCTTCACTAGCCACCCTCTCCTTCTATGTGCTCCACCTGCATTTTCGCTGACCATCTTCTTCTTCGAATTATTCACTGACCATTCCAATATTCTTCTTCGTTTGAATCATTCGACTAAATTATACCACTTTCAACGTAAATCAAACGTGAATCGTACCACTTTCAACATATATCGAACATGTATCGTACCACTTTGAACGTGTATCGAACGTGTATCGAACCACTTTGAACGTGTATTGAACGTGAATCGAACCACTTTGAACGTGTATCGAACGTGTATCATACCACTTTGAACGTGTATCGAACGTGTATCGAACCACTCTGAACGTGTATCGAACGTGTATCATACCACTTTGAACGTGTATCGAACGTGTATCGAACCACTTTGAACGTGTATCGAACGTGTATCGAACCACTTTGAACATCTATCGAACGTGTATCGAACCACTTTGAACATCTATCGAACGTGTATCGAACCACTTTGAACGTGTATCGAACGTGTATCGAACCACTTTGAACATGTATCGAACGTGTATCGAACCACTTTGAACATCTATCGAACGTGTATCGAACCACTTTGAACGTGTATTGAACATGTATCGAACCACTTTGAACATCTATCGAACATCTATGGTACCACTTTAAACATCTATGGAACATCTATCGTACCATTTTGAACATCTATTGAACATGTATTGAACGTATATGATACCACTCTGAACGTGTATCGAACCACATATACATAATAATAATTAATTAAGGAGGTTGGGGAGTGTGAAGAAAAAAACATTTATGCATTAAAAATTGATTATATTTTATTTATGCAATTCTCTCTGGTGTTTAGACCACCAGTTGAATATTTTAAATACATTTTGCATTGCGCAATGCTTCGCGTGTCTGCCACATCGCAGAGTATTAACTACATTTAGCTTATTTAGAGATTTGATATCCTCATAGTCAATGTCCAGCGTCTCAATGATTACATCCGCTCTCGTATTTTCATCGAGGAAATCCGCAAGCCAATCGCGTTTCTGCAACCCTTTAACGTATACGATATGGGATGCGTCATCTTCTTCGTCGATCGCATCAGCTACAGCTTTGGTAATCAGCTGTTTAGCCATACTGTACGGAACGTCTCCATCGTCCCACCGTAGTCCATGATGTTTTGCAATCAACCATCGGATGCTTGATTTGTCGGATTTTGTAAGAAGATATTGCGGTATCGAACTCCCAAAAATATAGTGCGAGAGAATTGTTCCCATTCGTAGTACAGCCACTTCCTTGACGACAAATCTTCCGTCGACGATGAATCCTTGCAGGTCAACAAATGTTGATACAACCATTGTCGATATAATTTTAGAGGTCTGCTCGCTTCCAAGACAGATGAGAGAATGCAATCTTTCTCATAAAGCATCTCGATTTTTACGATGAAATTGTTGTACGAATTTGATACAGGAGAGGGCGGGCAAGTAGTATGGCAATTTAATTTATTTTGCGCACAACATTTGTTAGCGGATTGTATTCAACCACCCGGTCGTGCAGAATCAGACAGTAGGCTGTAGTATTTGCAGGTACATTCTCTTTACACTCAAATTCTATGCGCACGTCCACGGTACCATTTTTAATCGACTCATTTTGTCGCGAGCAATCAATCACCACGAGAGGACCAAATTGTAAAAATTCAGCCACAGTGAATAACGCCTCGTTGCAACTATGTCCATAATACGATTTACGGAAATGTGTATACATGTGAAACAAGATGGCGTGCTTATTCTTGTCAAAGTCCAAGTTCAAGTCATCATATGGATAAAAATCCGAGTTGAGAAAAAGTTTTACATTAGTCAATTTGCAATTGTTAAACTTAGTAACATCTTCGGTCATCACATTCTTTCGAGCAGTCTGTAGAGCAAAGATAACGTATCGCGGTTTCTCCAGCTGTGCAGCTGCCTTCACGGCCCACGAATGCTTGGTTGTGCTCTGTAAGAGAGGATACTCGTACAGATCCCACGAGCGAAAACTAATGCTCAGGTTTTGTCCACTTTCCAAAGCATGCAGCAACGATAGCTTATTAACGTCGTTCAGCGTCACATGAGGCATTCGCCATTGCACTTTAAGTAATTCAATTTCAGGTTCCAACATTGGCGATCCTATTAGAGAATTGTTATCGTTGCGCGATCGTATTAAAATCAATTCGTGACGTGCATTAATAATCATGCGTTTGTAGTCCTCGCAAAATCCCAACAAATATTTGAGTGAGATGCAAAAATTGAAATGATTTTTCACTATCAGTCCATCGTGTCGTTTCACGCCCCATCCAGCATTCTCCATATTTTTGTCTTCGTCAGATGTCAGCGATACATAGTTTTTAAGCGTGCTAGTTATTCCAACGTTTCTGTTGCGGTCAATCTCCACACCATTCAGCTCGTATCGAATCTCATCAAATAAGAACGCCATGCAATTATTTCCCAACGTCGTCGTTGATGCTTCGTTTGGCTTATTTATCACCAATTTCCCCTCCACGTAGAGAAAACTTTCACATGGTAATGTATATAAATCCTGCTGCTGTATAGGTATTCTTATCTCATCACTATATCCAAATGTTGTGTTGACGTATGGGATGTACGTGTGAGTCTCGAGCTTGACGATGCGATTATCAAACGTCGGCTTCACTCCAAAGCTTAGAATGTCAGCCATTTTTTTCAACTTATATGCGTACAATGAATCCCAATGATTTCAAAAATGCAATGTTCGTAGCACTGAGTCTCTTCTTTTTAGCGTAATCAGAGCTGTTGCAGGTGTTGTTGTTGTTGTTGTTGTTGTTGTTGTTGTTATTGCAAACAATTTCACTTGGAAGAAATGTGTTTCTGAAGTCGTTCAACACAAGCATTTCTTTCATTCGCGCCACATGTATTATCGTTGACGTCGTCGTACGTGTAGTCTGATGGTAATCTCTTCACCTCGAAAATCGAGCAACCGTCCGTCTTGATCCACAACGCGTATCGTTAGATCCGTAATGATCCGTGCGGTGATCGGAAGGTAAATGATCTGTGCGGGCGTTTCCGATATCTTATATCCTGGTGGGACTCTCGGAGAAAATTCATGTATCGTATGTACGCGCTTCCCATTGTTGTACGCGCCAGCGGTCACGCTACATTCTATGCGAATAATGTTCACGTTCATGATATTAATTGGATCGTCCGATTCGTGCCATTGTCCAGGTTCTAATATCCGATTCATCGAGAATCCCAGTAGCGATCCAATGTTGTTGGATTTTGTAAAATCTACAGCGAACGAGCAGTACAGTTCACTTTTCATGGTGTTGTTGTTGGGATGCAACACTATAGGATACACATCGCTATCGTTGTTGTCATCGGTGTCATCGAGATTTTTAGGATATCGTTCGAGTAATCGCTGCTTCAGGTACTTGGCAATGGCGTCTAGTTCGTAGGAGCCGTGGGGAATCGCAATGTATTCATGACTGGTGTCGACACTGCTGTTGATGTTATAGTTTACAGCGAAGTAGAATTTATCGTTGCTCGAGTCGATGTTCGGTATTGTATGATAAGTTTCAAAGGTTGTTAGGCCAAGCTCGTAATCATCGTCGCTCAAATCTATGGGTGGAAAGTAGCTCACCGCGAGGGTGCTACTCTTGCCGGTTAGAGTGAATGTTAACGACATATTCCGCTGAAACTGCTCCACTAGTACTGAATCGGAGCGGTGGAAGTCAATCCTTAAATTTGGTGCCGATCGTTTGTAGAAAGCGTAGACATAGTTGTCCACAATTGCTCTGATTGTACTTTTGATACGACGTTCGATTGTATTCAATTTTCACAGCATCTTTATCCAGATATTGTACCAATTCCCTAGGTGGTCGAAGATTCCCGAAGCTGTCGAAATATATAGCTCGACACCCTCTCTTCGCATACGCCACCCAATGAGTCCCCGGTCCCTCGACATTGTCCAAATTTACGATACCACTTTCGTTTCGATGTACTCCTCCGACAGGTAGTGCATTGCGCATGAAAACACCCCTAAAGAATGGAATACGCATACGTTTTGCCAACTCCTCCAATTGCGCATCAGTAGTTACGCCGATAGGCATTTTTATTTTCTTTTCGACGTTTTTTTTTTCGTTTTGATATTCCCTGTCCGCGCTTGTACGGTGCGAGATAAAGTCCACGACCTTCCATGGAGCGATTATGGCGTTGCATTTCCTGCAGCTGATGTTGCGCCGCCTTATTATCGTTTACCGCCTTGGCGATCTCCGCCGCTCCACCAGCTAATGATCCGAGAACACCTAGCAGCGGGAGAAGTGGTAATATACCACCTCGTTTTGCTACAGGAAGAATCCGCTTTTGCGATGCTTTCTTTGGAGTCCTTTTGCGGGTTTTTGTTTTCATTCCCATTCCGATTTTCGTCTTGGCCTTCATAGCTGCCCAAACAGCCGTAGCAGCACCTCTTTCACCCAGAGTCGAGTCTCGCGCAACGATGCGGTTTCGCGCTTTGTCAGCGAGTACCTTATCTGCCGCGTGCCTTTCACCGAGGTCGTTGCTACGTGAATATGCAATATCGTGTTCGCGACACGCTGCGTCCAACGGATTGATGCCTTGATCCCCTCTAGCCAATCGTTTTGCCAGATGAGTTCCTGGACCGCAAAACTGGTATCCTGGGATATGTAATTCGATAGGTAGCGCGTTTATCGCCCGATTTAACAAACCACGACCTTTCTTTACTCTCGTTGGCGACATTCGTCACAGTTTTTAATCAATGGTGCTGGACCGTCGATATGCGTTCGCTGCCAAGGGCGATTATAATGTTCAAGACACCGACGATACTGCTGAACCTCAGGATCGGCTTTTATATGCTCGGGGAGTCTGTCCCACAACTGATCAATGTGTCTGCCAAACTCTCGCAGTAGAATAATCTTTGGTATATATTTCAACTGCTCAGAGGTTAGGTCTCGAATATCGCAATTATCCGACGGGATCAGAAGCATTTTGAATACTGCGCTGTTTTGCTTCGGCGCGGACCTATAAATAGGGCGCGTCGCCGCTTCGACGTATCAAAATCATTTTTTCACAGTTCGCGGAGAGGATGCGATTCGTACGGCAGCCTGTAACGATACGCGTGACAAATTTTGACGATAAATCGCGAGTGATGTGTCCGAAAACAATGCGCAGACACGGTAGCATGTTGCCAAACACTATCCGATGCCTCATTTGCGGTCCATCAAATTGTGGAAAGACAAACGTGTTGGTGAGCTTGTTGGAAAGTCCACACGGCGTCCGCTTCGAGAACGTGTATGTGTATTCCAAGTCGTTGCAACAGCCGAAATATCAGTATTTGGAGAATTTATTGACTCCGATAGATGAAATTGGCTACTTTACGTTTTCGAATAACAGTGACGCCATCCCACCGAGCGAATCACTTCCGAATTCTATTTTTATCTTTGATGACGTGGCATGTGACAAGCAAGATACGATAAGGGAATACTTTGCAATGGGGCGTCACTCGAACGTTGACTGCTTCTATCTCTGTCAGACGTATGCAAAGATACCCAAACATCTTATACGCGACAATGCGAATCTATTGATTCTGTTTAAACAGGATGGTACCAACTTGAAACATGTGTACAACGATCACGTAAACACTGATATGTCCTACGAGGATTTCTGCGCGTTGTGTCGTAATTGTTGGCAACGGGAGTATGGTTTCATGGTAATAGACAAGGATAGCGCGATGTCCAATGGACGTTATAGAAAGGGATTTAAGGAGTTTGCAATACCATGAGATTGTCAATTGTCGTCGACACGTCGGTGGGAAAGCAACGTCTGCGGTACAACGATGATTGATATCGATATGGAGATTAAGGATCGTGAGAGAATAGCGAAGGAAATTGCAAAAACCAGCGAAGCCATTCGCAAGAAACATCAGGCTTTGAAGACTGGCAAGATGGAGGAAGATATCGCGTTGGAGAGATACTTTAAACCTGTTGTCGAACCCTTAAAACATATCGCGGAAAATATCGCAGCGACAGAAGCTGACGCATTACCGATGACGAGCACAAACATCGAAGGGAATGAAACATTAACGTCTAAAACAAAAATCTATCCGAAAGGGAATACATTGCACAAGACAAAGAGGAAACGATCATACACGTCATCGGAAAAATCACTCATAACCTCCACACCAGTTCAATCGAAACGAAAACGGCTGAATGTCACGTCAAACGATTCCACGATTTCTTCCACACCAATAAATACATTTCCCGATGTACAATCGCTCTCAACCATTGATGATGACGTTTTCGAAACTAGTCCCGATGAGTCGTTGGCAACATCTGTTAGACAACAACTCCAAACATCCGAGGGACAAGAAACGTTTCGCAACCATTTCGGTCCGCTGGGACAAAAATATATGAACGCAATCCTAAGTAGTGATAAGGATACGTCAATGGACTATGTGTATGGCGTATACTTTGGTGATAGTGGAACGATGCTTGGGGATAAGGCTTTCGATATAGACAAGGATGACAATATAATCATCGACGGTGTAAGATACGGAGGAACACCTGGTCTTTACGAATTGATTTTCAAGAGAATTCCCGACGATACCACATACACCGATGCGGATAAACAAAAATACAAAAGTATACTGCTGACAACGAATGCTCACAGACGCGATCATATCGCTAAAAATCCCATTTTGGGTAACAAGGGATACAAGTACAAGCATGTAATTGCACCGCTACTCCCACGTGTATCGGTTAGTAGGACAGGGAAAGGTCTAACTGCACCGCGAGTCATGGCGGTAAACGATAACAAGATCGATTACGTGCACTGGGACGATCCCAACGAGCTGGTGGACCGATTCCGTTTGCTGGAAGCGTCGCGTCAGGCGGGTAACAACTCGCACGACAACGAAATTCTATCGATTATCGAGGAACTCCGCGAGGTAGGCCTCATTATAAATTAAACCGCGCAACGATGATTTGCACTGTATGCATCGAGATGCCGATCAACAAATTTGGGGTATCGCTCGAGAAGAGTGGAGCAGCTACAATGGACTATTACAAATGGAACGGTTTGCTTCGAAATTATATGCGCGATAACGCTCTTTGCGTGGTTGGTGCCGACTTTGATGCAAAATCACGCAAGATACGACGCGTAGCTCACCCCACGGTCGATACCGATGCCGTCAATAAACTATACATGGAAAAGAGCATTAAACTTTTGAGAGAGCAGCAGGAAGAATTAGAGAGGAAACTGATCGTGCTTCAGAGAGATATGCTGACGTTGCAAAACAGCGTTCAAAAGATATCACAGGCGTTGAATTCTATACCGCAGCAGGACACCGAAAATCTAAAAGTTAAAGAGGCTATAACCGCTTTTGCTACGGAGCAGCAACTTATTCAGAATTTCCTGGGACCAATGGGGAGCACATAATGCATGTGCACGATAATTATCGCACCATTCGTGTCAAAGACACCTCTGCGATCAAACATGCTGTCATTATCGAAATCCAAGAGTAAAGAAGAAAACCACGGCCACAAGAAGCAACAACTTGTTGAGGAATTGCATGCTCCAGCTCGAAGACACTTCCCACGGAGGCACGTCATAGTGCATGGATACGATGATCTGTGGCAAGCTGACGTTGTAGAAATGCGTCCATACTCGCGATTCAACCAAGGTTACCACTACATACTCACCATCATCGATGTGCTGAGCAAGTATGCATGGGCGTTACCGCTCAAGACTAAAAGTGGTGCTGAGGTGACTAAAGCGTTTGCAAAGATATTTAGAGATCGATATCCGAAAAATTTGCAAACCGATCAAGGAAAAGAATTTTACAACGCCGATGTGCAGAAACTCTTAACAAAACATGACATTAATCATTATTCGACGTATTCGGTGATGAAGGCCTCCGTCGTAGAACGTTTCAATCGAACTTTGAAGAACAATATGTGGAAAATGTTTACGCTCAATGGAACCTATAAATGGACCGATGCGCTATCGCGTCTACTTGCAGAGTATAACGCACGAAAACATAGAACCATCAAAATGCGTCCTCGCGATGTTACTCCTGCGATCGCCGATAAGTTGCTAGCCACCGTATACAGCAACATAAAGATCGCTGCTCCAGCAAGATTCAAATTAGGCGAGTTTGTGCGCGTGAGCAAATTTAAAACCATCTTCGATAAAGGCTATACACCGAATTGGACAACGGAGGTGTTCAAGATAGCGAAAGTACAGGCAACTAATCCCGCGACGTATCTGCTCGTCGATTCCTATGGAAAACCAGTTGCCGGAGGATTCTATGAACACGAGCTGCAACGCGTCGCCGATCCTGATGTATATTTAGTGGAAAAAGTGTTGCGTAGGAAGGGGGATAAGGTATACGTCAAGTGGCTGGGGTTCGATAAATCACACAATTCATGGATAAATAACAATAATGTATTGGAAAATAATAATAATAATACATGAACAAATAAAAATAATGTGTGGATAAAATAAATACATGTGTACAATTTATTTAACATTTGCTGCGAGTAATGTCGCTACCAATCATTCAAGACATATGCCGGCAGTTCGCAATCAACAAGAGATTTGCCAGTTTCATCAATGACATCACGCTCACAAAATTTGAAAACTTCATATCGATATGATGTATAGTTTCATAAAGAGCGAGGGAGAAAAGCTGACAATTAAAATAGCATTCTGGAATATCCATGTCTCAGTCAACCATATGATATCCAATTGTTCTATGAAGAATTATGTATATTTCATTATTAGCCCATGGATAGTAAAGAAATATATATAATTCTTCATAGAACAATTGGATATCATAGGGCTGCCAGATACATGGATATTCCATAATGCTATTTTTATTGTCAACTTTTCTCTGAAACTATACATCATATCGATATGAAACTTTAAAATTTCTTTTTTTACAATTTTATTTTTACAAAGGAATTTTATAGCGGAATTTTATAATGTCCCCAGGGTAGAGTGTCAATCGAATCGGGTACGATATACCGCTTGTCGTCGTATGGGCTTAGAGCGATTTTGGATTCGGAAATGGTGTACACTTTGTGCAATTTAGACCGTATACATGATTGCCTGCGAACCATTTCGATCTCCTTTTGCAAACACTCCGCGTAGTCGTCGAAAGTTATCGTTCTGGCTATGATGTTGGTCTTGACGCCTTTTGCCTTTTTCGTATCTTTTTTACCATCTACGCGGAGTGCATACATTTTCGCTCTAAGACCTACGAATTCGGTCATTATCGCACCATTATTTTCGTCCTTCATCAACCCTGGAACCTTCTTATTTAGGCGCGGCATATTATATGTATTGTCAATGAGATAATCGGATGTGTCGAATCTATCGATATTGCGTTTCATGGTCTCGTAGATATCTTCACATTGAATGTGATAAATGAGGCTGTCAGTGTCGGTATACAGAATTTTACAATTTTGAGCTAGCAGTGGAGACATGTAATCGTGATGAAATTCATACAAACAAATTTTCGATATGTCCAGAATGCACATACCCACGTATATCGGTTTGTTGAATTTCACCTCGACTTTGCGCAATTCAACAGCTATTAAATTTTCCTAAAAAACACTTCTGCTGTGGAAATTCGGTTTCGCGATCATTGCCTCTGCACCAAAACGTCCATCCCAATGTGTTAAAAGTTTTACATCCACGTGATTTCGCACGTTTTCCATAGTTTTACCAAATACCGCGTTGTTCATCAATTTATATAAATTTTTCTCAAAATCGTTTGTCGCGGCTGTTCTGAGCCGTGTATTTAGTTCGATGTAATCGTGGAGCCAGGGAGATTGAGCGAATTGAAGCACGCGATGTATCTTTGTAATACGAAGACCGTGTCGCGTGCACTGCTGCAGGTTGCGATAATGGATAACGTAACGCTGCTTATTGTATAATGTCGCAAGTAACTTATCCTGTCTGCTGCCAGGTGGTTTGGCACGCGTTGGACAGAATGGTAGATCAGCATGAGCGTCGTGCAGACGTTGCGGATATTCCAGGTCTACCTCGAGAATATATCCCGTGGGCGAATCGATAGCGATCGAAGACACGTCAAAATTTGCAACATCTTCGACCCATTGAAATTTAGCGTATGGCAGGGGCTGGCACATTGCCCATCCATACAAATTGTTCACATCAAAATACATCAAGTACGATGACTGTTCCGATGCGTCGTAAGATGGCATGTACTTGTTATTGGCATGTGCGTATCTTCCGGAACATTGACTTAAACCTCCGCGTATACCACGTTCGATAAACATGACCATATCGACGTCGGTGAGCAATTCGAATGTAATTTTGGTATGTTTTAACATAGCATCCCACGTGAAACCAGGTAATGTATAATAATGCGCTGAATCTAATCCGTAACTCTTGATACAACTTTCGCGAAAATTTTCAAAAATATCTGCCAATAACAAGACATCTGCTTTCAAATACAAGTCGCTGTATTCGCCCAAGGTTCTAATCCCGAAACGTTGCCAAACAGTCTCGGCGTGCGCGTAATCGCTTTCGGATACAGTCTCACCCGTTAATGAACTGTAGAATGACTCGCGCGGTGGTAAGCACGGATCCTGCAGCTTGTTCGCGCAATCAAGATATTCATATGGAAAGACACCCTTTCGCGTTAATAAATTGAAATCTTCAATGGATAATGTTTCAAATTGGGATCGTAAAATTTTCAATTGATCTGCGTTAAGAAAAGATGCTAATTTGTCGAGACTGGTATTGAGAAATTTGTATGAATCGATGAATCGCAATTTAATATGATTTCGCGAGTCTGATTCAGCCGGATCTTCAACATTTTTTGTGAAAGAAATATACTTTTCCTTAGTTATTGGTAATACGTCAACGTGACCTTTGAAAGCGGTAGCTATTTCCATGATAATGAAATGTGAATCGTAACCGGATAAATTATGAAAAACTATGGGGATGTAAAACGCATTTTTATATTTTAAATTGCATTTCGAATGTGCGGGTCCTCTAAACCGCCCGGATAGATGGCAATGATCACGAACTCGTACATCATCAGCCTCGAATGGCTCTTCGCATATATGACAATTTGTTGCATTGCGAAATGCTATCCACTGGTCTTTCGTCAACTTTTCCATAGAAGCATTATTGACTAGAATGGGCTTGGCAAAATCTGCAAAATTTTTTAGTTCGTCGACGAACCATGAAATACAATCCGCGTCGCGGCGACATCGATATATCGATAGCGATGTATCGTACGAACAATGCATATAATATGCAATGCTGTGCACTTTATGTTGTTGGTACGCGTGTAATTTAGAATCCGCATCACCCATCCTGCGGTCCTCCGTTTTCTCGATGATGCACTCAAGATCTGCATATACCACGAATGGATGTCGCTCCATCATGCAGTGGTTCTTGAAACTGAGGAAATTGTTGCCTTCGCTGGGCAGCAGAATGGCACAATCGTTCATATTCCCGCAATCCACTGCATGGGCCTCCAACTTATCGATAGATCCAAAGTAGTGCAAGCATCTGCAAAACCATAAAAAATTTTATTTAATTTTTTTGCGAGACATTTCAACATTTCACAAGTTTATATACGTACCGGTCACAGATGAATTTCTTTTCTTTGTGCTTGCTCAGCTGCATGCTCACCAGCCGGGACAAGTTCTTGATCAGTACAAAGTGTCCTACATCGCCGTGCTCTTGATACGGTGTGTATAGCAGGTTGATGTGTCGATCCCTCTTTTGGCTGGTGAGACGCAGCGGAAAGACTGCAACAGTTATCTTCTCATTGTCCTTCTCCAGTCGCTCCTCGAAACTGTACACGTTGATGGAGATTTCGTTCTGCCGCTCAAACTTCCCAATTTGCTCCAGGGACATTGGAAATTCAATACCCTGGAGATTTAGCATGGAAGCATAGTCTGGGTATGAACTCGGGCGGTCTGCATTTCGTTCGGTTGCATGTAGAGCGGCGACCACTGCCCACGCGAAACACGCATTGTCTGTGGATTGTACACTAATTGTTCCATTCTTTAGCAACAATTTCTGTGGTAACCTGTAGTGACACCCCGCGCGCAGTGGATTGTACTTGTTAACATTGACTGTCAGATTCAGGATTCTCGTCAATGCCCATCCACTGTCGCGTTCCTGGAACTCTTCCAACGATGCCAGGGTTGGTTCGATAACGCATCGTTGGTACCACTCCTGCAGATCGGATGTGTGGAAGAGTTCACAGTTTCGGGTATTAATGCTTTTACAAGCATGCTTGTCACCCGCCACAAATTCACCGTTGAACACCGTGTTCACTTTGAGGCTTCGATGTTTCCTCAAAGCATCCTGCACATGCTCCAGCACAATGGTCGCTGCATCTTGGAGAAAGTTGCGCGGCTCGATGTAATTTGAATTTAGCACGGCACCAGTTAATACGCGGCTTTCGAACGCAGTGTCTATTTCACGCCACAAAAGTCCTGTGCTGGAATGTCCTGCACCTTCACGCACGAAACGTCCGCGCAACGAATATTTTAGTCCTTCGAGTCGCGCGATTCGAGCAACCAACGATTGTCGAACCCCAATCGATAATCGAGGACGTTTCACTCGGCTGTGTTCTTCCAACGATTCAATACACTCGTTGCACCGTTCTTCCCACGCGAGGTATTCTTCTCGCGAAATCAATCGTTCGGATTGATCCAACAATTGACGTTCTGTTTGCATGAATTCTTCCATGATTGTAAATGGAATGTAAATGTGATATCTTTTCCGCGCAACGCGTTGCAACGATTTGAGGCTTTGTGCAGTTTGGAGCGCGCTTTTATAAATAGGTACCATGATTCGATATCTCTGTCTAACTCTTTCGGTGTACCCTCTCCATCGAATGCATTGCATGTAAAAAAATGGCGATCCGTCCCAACATGGTTCTCTGCAGTTTCTGTTGATGCAGCATAATTCTTTCTATGATTCACGCTTATGACGAAATAGCGCGCAAAATCTACGACACAGTTTCTGCTGACACCTAATTCTAAGATTTGACGCTTTCAAAAGTATCATATTACATTCGACACGTGCCAAGACTTTTATCCTTGAGGGTGAGACTCAAATTACATATGATCATGTGATATGTTGCATCGTTAGGATTGAAAAAACATTATGGAAAAGTTGGAAGTTTTAAAATAAAAATGTGGTGGTGGGGGAAGCAATCACACCGCTATTTAAGCCCGCTCTCCGACGCTATTCCATCAATCGCTCTGTAGCCTCAGTGACTTTCGACGGAACAAATACTACTCTGAAAAAAAAAGTGCAGTACTAGTGTCGAAGAAAACGCCGAACGTATGAATTATTACGTTCCGATCATGCAGGATGATGGTATAGCTCAATGTGGGGAGGAGACAGTTGTTTGGTATGGCTTAATTTTACATATTCTTAAATTTTTTATGTTTGTGCAAACAATTTCATATCTTTCATTGTTCTCTTAGCCCGCGCCGAACATCGCGTATCATGGTTAGAAGATACGCATTAACATCCATGGGTAGTAAATATTTGGAAATTGGAATCAGCGTACGACCTACGATCGATGTAGAAATTGTTCTCGGCGATAATCGTGGGATGTATCTCACATTGCCATGGCATACTTGGCATGCGTTATGCAGCAGTCGTACAGCCATTGAAGAACGTTCACGATTACCTGGATCACCTTCGATGCAGATAGATAAATTAACGATAGATTTTTGTAAGATCTATAATTCTCCAATTGTAAGGATAACGCTACATGATAAGCCGTTGTATTTCAAACCGGATACAGTAACATTTTTATTAAATCTTGAGCCATGTATAGGCTATGTATATTCGCGACTGTATCAAAATGTAAGAGATGTGCAGACGAAATTTAAAACTTTTGTTAACGTGCTACAGCAGAGCGATGTTGCCTGTGAAACGTTAGATGTGCGTCAAGCTGCTAAAATAATATGTGATAGTGAACATTACTGTGAGGATTATCATATAGATTGCGAACTGTTAGCATGCGCCATCAATGATATTCTAGCTGATGCTCGTAGGAAAAATGTTAAATTATATTCTTTTATTTTAAAATAAAATTTCTTAACCATATATTATTTCTCAATTTTATTTACCCGCCTTCCGCCTCCTTCTCTCACCATCTAATTTTAAGATTCAGCATTTCTGCTGACGCTGCATAATTATTTCTATGATTCGGGCTGCTAAATGACGTCATCCCGCACGGCTGCTCCAGAGGATTCGAGTTACACGCGATCGCGCGAGACGCTTCCTCCGAATTTAGCTTTTAAAGTATTGCTCTCTCTTTCGCTCCTCCAAATGCGTGGTTTGGAAAAAGCCGATCTTCCCCGACATTGTCCAACGTCATCCGATAAAGTATTAAGCAATTTCAGCTTTATAATGGTTTGAAAAAAAAAATATTTGGGGAAAAAATTTTCTGGGGTTGGATCGAGTCTGAAAAAAGATTTTTCATACAAGATCCGGCCCCAGAAATTTTTTTAGAGGGAGGGGATGACCCTCCGAAGTTTTTGGGGGTGGGTCCGACGTGGAGAGGTCTCCGCGCCGGTTCGGTCTGGACTGATCCCCTCCACGATTGCGGCTTCCCCCACTCCGCGGCTCATGCGCGCGCAACCGGTCATCCATTCCCCGCTTCCCCCGCTTCCCCCCGCGCCCATGTTTCCCTCCACCGCACTCCCCCGCGCGCCCTCACTTCCCCCCGCCCCCGCGCTCCCCTCAGAGGACCTGAGTTGGAATCCCCATTACCCTACTACTGTTCGTGTTATCTGTCTGTGGAGTGCTCGTGTTTCTTGTAAACGACGCCCACTTCGGCCAATAAAGTGCCGTCCTGTCACCGTCAAAATCGTCGTTGGAGTGCATTCCCTTCCCTGGCCACACCAGTGGCGATCCACACCGCCTCCACCAGGCAACAGTTTAAACAATAAGTAACTGAAGTATTATAAGCAACTGAAGTATTATATTCAACTGAAATATTATAAGGATAAATATTAACCTGAAAGGCCTGAAAAATGTATACTTTAATTTAATGGGAAACGTTTCTCTTACAGATAGTTCACTCTGGACAAAGGAAGATTATTATAAATATTCACAATGACAAAAAAGGCTCAATTTCCGTAGATGAAGTACAAAGAAATGATAAAATTAGTGGGAAATACTTGCGGTGTGGGATATCGTACCGTCGTCGAAACTTTAAAAGAATTTCAAAGGACGGGGACCGTGACTTCACCTTCGAAAAAACGGGTTAGGCCCGATATAATGCAGAAGATGTCGGAAGACGAAATTGGAGCAATAAGGAAGCATGTGCACGCCTTTTGGGAACGAAGAGAACTACCGACAGATCCAAGAGTTTTGGCGGCGATCCAGAGAGACGAAAATTTACCAATTTTTATCGCAGAGTACGTTACAACGCCTCTTGCAGAAAATGAACTTCAAGTACGTACAAAGTTACTACCGCCTTACCATTGCGACTTGAATCCAATTGAGCTCGCGTGGGCGGTAGTAAAAGGCCACGTAAAAGCCAATAACAAGACTTTCCACCTTGCCGATGTAAAGCGGCTACTAATACAAGGGGTGGAAAAGGCAACACCCGAAATATGGGCAAATTTTATCCGCCACACGACGAAGGTGGAGGATAAATTATATGACCTAGACCAAGTAATCGACGATATGCAGGATAACGCGGATGATTCTCCAATCGATGAAGACGACCCAGACCACGGCGAAGGTGCACATTTAGAATTCGAGGCAGATCCGTATTTGGAACCGGAACCGGAACCGAATTTGGAATTGGGGTCGGATTCAGATTGAAACATCAAGGGAGAAACTGCACATTAGTCCGGTAAGCTGCATTTCATGGGAACAGTCTAATCTTTCAATCTATCTTTCTTATGTACATACAGGGTGTCCCAAAAATGTCGCGTTTCCTTCAAAGGGGTGACTCAGGGGGTGATTTGAAACAACTTTTTCCTTAGCGAAAATATTGTCCGAAGCTTCGTTAAGGAGATATTACCCAAAAACCCCGACCAATCAGAGCGCGCGCCTTCCGCCCGAGCTCCCGCGGTAGCGTTGGCTACGCGGTAGGCGACCGCGCTTGTACTACGAACGTACGAACAAGCAAGTCGGCATGCATCGAAGGAAATCGCGTTAAGGTTGAGTTTCCTAGCCGCGTCCGGCGGCGGCGGCCGGCGGCCAAATCCTAAACACCGCTCTTATGGAGAAGCATGCAACCGTTTTCCTAGCCGCGTTTCCGAGCGGCTGCGGCCGCGCGTCTTCTACAGCAGCAACCTAGGCTACTCGAGACGTAACACAATGCGATGAGTGTCTGTTTTCCGCCATGATGGCGGAATCTACTAGTCGCGCGGCTAGACACGGCGGCAAATCGCTTGGCTGCTCCAAAGGGAGTCATAGCCGCGGCCGCGCTGCGATCCTACGCGACAGTGGGACAGAATCACAAAAAATAAGGAAACAAGGCAGAATTCAAAAGTTATGGGATCATATGTTTTTTTTTATATACAGGGTGTCCCAAAAATGCTGCGGTTCCTTAAAGGGGGTGATTGGGGGGGGGGGGGGTGATTGCAAACAACTTTTTCCTTTGCGAAAATGCCCTCCGAGGTTTCGTTAACGAGATATTAATAAAAAGTACCGACCAATCAGAGCGCGAGCCTTCCGCTGGAGGTCCCGCGCTAGCGTGGTCGCGCGCCGGGCCGCGCTGCGACTACGAACAAGCAAGGCGGCATGCATCGAAGGAAATTGCGTAGAATGGCAAATGAAAAAGACGTAACAAAAAAATCGAACCTTTTGCCATGGTTTGTTTGCCATTTAAAGTGAATAATGAATAAAGGATAAATGGATGAAAATCACGTGTAACGTAAAAAGACGAATACTCATTTGTTTTAGAAGATTCGAAAATAATAATTATTTGAAGTGGGAGGATAAGGAATACGTAAAATTCCTTGTGTTAATAACATATTCACGAAAAGGTAATGTAACAGGAAATTAACGAAAAGTGATCGTAGTTCGTTATTGTGATAAAAATCCGTAACTCAATAACGGCCAGCACTGTTGCTGATAACGAATAAGTCTGTTTAAAAAGGCCGAATAAATATTTTCGTACGAGAATTTGGAGAATTATCGCCGGAAATAAGCCATAGCTTGCGTTAAATTTAAAAATGAATGATCACCATTAAAGTAACTAAAACTCACCCTTGTCGAAAATTCACCTGCAACTTGAAAACTTGTGTCACTGGGTCACTGAACCGATCCTGGTCATCGATGGACGAGCCCAGTGCACAGCTGATCCCAGGTATACGACACTACCCAAACTTAAGGGTCGCAATGTCAGGTGCGTCCAGGTCAACGTACCGAAATATTCACTTCACTGCACGGCTACTAACACTGATCACTTCCCAGATAGCACAGGACGTCTTAAAGACGTCCATTTTACGTCCATTTTAGGTCTGAACGTCTGTGGCTTGATTTGTGAAAATGTACATCTTTAACACGTCTTCTGGACGTTTTCTGGACGTCTTTAAGACGTCTCCTGGACGTTTTCTGACGTCCAGAAGACGTATTTTGCAGACGTTTTAAAGACGTCCTGGTTACGTCCGAAACAGGCGTTCAAAAGAGGCTGGGCGCCATCTAAGAAATGTCGATAGATTAGGATACATTAGTTGAAGGAAACCAGGGATTGTAACCCACTGTCTTTTTTTTTTGTTTTTTTTTTTTGACGTGGAGAAATCCCTAACGGATACCCCGCCCCCCGAGGGAGGGACGGGGTTATGTGGGACTTGCACCCACTAAAACTCCACGGTGGTCGTCCTCGGGCGCGGAGTCGCGCGCTCGTGGGGGAGGACTTTTTGCGGGAGCAAACTAGCGATTCATCCGCTACCTCCCTCTCAGCGCAGTGCAAACTCCGCGCTCAACAGCCCCGCGCGGCAACGCGGTCTTCCCAAAACTCCGGCGACGCGAGACGGACCACGCGTCCGCGTCGCCACTTCTGAGGGGGGGTCGCATGATGTTGTGGAGGGGTGAGCGTGCCCCCCGGCACTCCCACCCCGCGACCCCCCGCGGTCGAGCAGTGACCCGGACGCAACCCGAAGGGTCGCGGCCGGACGGGGAGGCGGCACTAGGTCATATGGTCAATTGACCGCCGCACTCACCCTGTACCTGCTCGACCGCCTTCCTCGGGAGCGCGCTAAACACGGCGCCAATGGCGCGGCTCCCGGGGGAGCAGCAGATGGTCGGATCCGTATCTGATCGCTGCACACTGCACAGCCCGACACAGTCTGCCACGAGTTTTCTTTTCGCCGGGTAATAGTAGTAATCTGGTCCCAGTAATTAACAGTAATCGGCCCCTTTCGCGGCCACCAATTTTTATAACGTAGGAACAACACGTTCCGTGAAAAATAAATTCAGTGATCAGCTTTAGTAGCCGTGCAGTGAAGTGAATATTCGGTACATTGACCCTGCGATCAGCTGAGCACTAGACGCCGATGACCAGGATCGGTACAGTGACCCAGTGACACAGGTTTCCGAAAAGGGAAGGAAAGCAAGGAAAGGAATGTCCGAAAGGGTGAGTTTTATTTAATTTATTGGTGATTATTAGGTGTGAAAATAAATTCTTTCCGATTTTAGGGTACAATAACAGTTCGATTTAAAAAATATGAAAAGAACTCGATCATCGAAACAATTTCCATTATTGTTAATTAACTTTTGCCATTTTTCTGGCAGCTTGTGAATACCACCGCGATAGAAATTCCAGTCGGAAAGAATTTATTCATACACCTAATATTATTTTTTAATTTTAGTTGTGTTGGCTGTTATTAAACTACGGATTTTTACTTCAATAACGAATTACGATCACTTGTCGTACATTTTCTGTTACATTACCTTTTCGTTTATGCCTTATTTAAAAACGAAATTTACGTACTTCTTGTCCTCTCACTTCAAATAATTCTTATTTAAGATTCTGCTTTAAAAAAAAACTGTGTAACGCGGTTTCCGTCGATGCATACCGACTTGCTTGTTCGTACGTTCGTAGCACAAGAGCGGTCGCCTACCGCGTAGCCAACGCTACCGCGGGAGCTCGTGCGGAAGGCGCGCGCTCTGATTGGTCGGGGTTTTGTGTTAATATCTCCTTAACGAAGCTTCGGACAATATTTTTGCTAAGGAAAAAGTTGTTTCAAATCCCCCCTGAGTCACCCCTTTCAAGGAAACGCGACATTTTTGGGACACCCTGTATATTTATGGACTTCTGTACATCTTTCAGAAACTTTTTTGAGGAAGGACCACTCCGAGTTCCCGGATCACCCAGAGAAGTATGGCATCTTTGAACTAGGTGTGCTAATCGGCCGGGAGTGGGTGGACGATCGGAGTGTCCTCGAAGCCCAGCTGGGCTCCGATCTCTCGCTGCCGACGGTCGTGCGTCGGATGGCGGGAGACCGGGAGTGTTGGAGAGCCGTCTCCGCTTTTGCGGAGGCGGTGATGGAAGAGAAGGAGGAGGCCGAGCGGGACCGGATCCGCACCGGGCATCCGTCCCGTCTCGGCGCTCCTACGAGGAGGGGGCGGAGGAGATGACCCGGAGCCGGGGGAGGTAGGGCGGCGACGTAGCCTCGCGCGTCGCCCCCGCTCCCCGTCGGCATTACTCCGGGTCGGAGGGGCCCTTGTCAGGGCCGCCTCGGGGTGGAGTGGAGTTGCCATTAGTTGCTGTCGGCGTTGCTTCGTGGCAGGGCGCGAAGCGCGACGGCGGAGTTTCGATCTAGGGGGTCCTCGTGTCAGAGGGCCCCCCGGGGGGCAGCCGACCATCCGCTGCTCCCCCGGGAGCCGTGCTATAAGCGCTAGTTTTCACGCGCTCCCGCGGCAGGCGGTCAAGGGGATCGCTCATTGCACTCTGTCGCGGCTCGGGGTGTCCGCCGGGCGTCTGGGTCCGGTCGCCGCTTGCCCCCCCCCCCCCCCCGAGTGCGGCGGCAGAAGAGCGATCCCCGAACCATATGACCTTGTGCCGTCTTCCCCGCCCGGCCGGGTCACTGTTCGACCCCCCAGGGGTCGCGGGGGGGGGGGTACCGGGGGGCACGCTCACCCCTCAACAACATCATGCGACCCCCCCCCCCCCCAAGAAGTGGCGACGCGGACGCGTGGTCGTCGCGCGGGGTCGTGTCGCGCGGAGTTCGCATTCGCGCTGAGGGGGGGGGGCAAGCGGATGTATCGCTAGTTAGCTTCCGCACAAGTCCCCCCCCCCCGCGAGCGTGCGACTCCGCGTTTTAGTGGATGCATGCCCCACATAACCCCGTCCCTCCCCCGGGGGGCGGGGTATCCGTTAGGGATTTCTCCACGTCAAAAAAAAAGAGAAAAAAAAGGTGTGCTAACCGGAGGATAATCAAAAGAACAATACTGATGATAACTCTGGTCCAGGGGAAAAGTCAAAATGGAGAAGCAATTTCAAGAATTTTTCCATTCATTAACGAAAGATAAAGAAGATGTAATAAGCAATGGAACAGTTAACCTGTTCAAGAGACTCGTGGTCGATATATCCGACCAAAAACTTTGGGATCGAGAAAAAGCTTGGAATGATCATCTAGAATCAAATCCATCAACGTCAATTAGCATGGCAGATGTTTTACACGCTAAATTACTTTCCTTGTCCACAGGAAATGAAAGATTCTTAGTTACAGAACCTTCTGATTGGCAGTTAGATGATTTTGCTGGACCTTGGTCTAGGCTGGTCATAATGGTTCGTAAGTCTAATTTTTCAACCAATGAGATAGAAGCCTTCAGAAAGATTCTGAATGAGCAGACATCGCACCCAGAAGTATCACCGGAACTTTCGCAACAATCCACACCGTCAAAACATTGTGATCCCTTCAATCCAGACTTAAAAGTGAAGTTATTATTTGATAAGTTGTGCGACATACCTATACCTATAGATACTATTTCCACACTACTTAGACCAGAAATCATCTCTTTAGTTCTATCGACTTCAGTGAAAGATGAAGATTTGAATAGGATCCTTTCTGCCAATTGCCCTTGGACAGAGTTTGATAGAGGAAGAATCATGCTCCAGTCATGACAGATAGAAAAGATAAATTTATCAAGACTTTGACTGATATAGTTGTGACAGTTAAAGAACACATGGGAGCGAGATCGAGATCCGAACAGTCGCCCTGGATGCGGTATTTGCCGATCACAGGGAGTCCCCGACTGGTCATAATACGGATCCACGAAGCTCTGGAAGGGCGCTCCATTGGCTGTCGGCTTGCCGGCGCATGGCCGATGGGGAACTCCGATGGGTTCCATGTTCTCTCAACTGAGTTGTCGTCTCTGGTGGTACCCCGGGGCCTTTGGTCGCGTGGGGAGGATCCAGAGTCAGCCCAGAGCGGAGAATTTGGACGATGTTGGAGGCCCGACCGGGGTAAGACCATGTACCGCACCTCCATGTCGGTGCTCCCGGGGCCCCTGCACGACACAGTCGGGCAAGGGGCGCGGACACGGGCATGGCACACCTATTCACCCCTTTAACGGCTTTGTCCGTAGGGGCGTCCTCCCATCGCCGATTTAATCCGCGTATATGGGAGGGCAGCAGTCTCGGTGTAAATCCGAGATTGCGGCGTCCCCCCCGCCTTAGTGGGGAAGCCTGGAAGCGTATCGCTTCCGGGATTTTCGTAACCCGTGGTGGTGGAACGACGACCCCTCGGAGAGGTATCTCCGGAGGGTATGCAAAGCCACCACGGACCGATGATCTTGCCTTAACCGGCTGGATCGCGAGGTAAGGAAAAACCTCTATAATAAAACCCCCAACCCTGAGCCCCAATGGTGGTGACAGGGTGCGTGTTCCCTCCCGGAGGGGCACGTGGGCTAAGCGGGTATGCTCCGTCTAACCATGATCCGACTGGGACATGCCGCCCCCAGTTCGTAGCCCGCGCCCTTAGGGGCCCGGGTATAATGGCTTTGCAACGGCAGGTCGCCTCTACCGTTGTATGACCTCCCAAAGCGACTTCTCGTGGGTTTTTTATGGAGTCCTCATTTTCACAGGGCGGTGCCCTTTATACACCACCGGAAGACGACCGGGCTCAAACGTCTGAGGACCGATGTTCGATCGCTTCGTGCGGGTCATCGGCCTCAAAACAGGATCAGCTTTCGATCGCGGTTTCGCGGGTGGCTGGCCTGGGGGTGGGAGGGGTTGAGGACGAGGAGAATTCGGGAACGACAGCAGGGGTGGCAATCCAGCCACTTCCTGCGAGGATCACCCCGGAGTAGGCGCCATGGGCCTAAAAACTGGGATGGACATGCTGAAGATAGACTCCCCCTCGCATGATCCGGAAGAGGAGTGGGAGGATGTCTCGAGCGAGAGGACGAAAGTCTCGCTACCACGAGTCGAGACTGCTCCACGCAGGGCACCACACACCACCAGAGGTGTGCCCTACGTAAGGAGCGTGGTGAAGGTGCCTGCGGAGTTCCAGCGGCCGCTGGGACTCCAGAAGCAGGTGGCCGAGTTGATGGGCCGGCTGGACCCGGGCGCCGTGACCATCGCGGCATCCCCGCGATGTGGGTCGCGTGCGAGCTCCGTCCGGTCGGGGGCGCTGACGCCGCGCGCCGGTTCGGCGATGGGGGAGCCGGGTTGGCCGCGATTTCCGCCGGAGGCGAGAAGGGGAAGGAGGAGGAGACGGGCACCGCGGGACTCGGGCCCTGGGAGGAGGGCGTCCTGGAGACGCCCGCTGAAATCGCGGGGATGTTGATGGAGGTCGAGACCCCGACTGGCGTCAGGCATGACGATGGCAACGCTGTCGCGGGAGGGGTCTGGCGCGGGAGCCAGGCTGAGGCCTGGCCCCGACCCGCATCGAACGCGGAGAGGGAGGGCCCTCCCAGCTCCAGTGGGATTAACGGGGGTTGTCTGGACGACCCTTTGCCATCTTCCGACGGGGGCACGGACGGGTGTGGGAGATCCGGATTCGTCCCGGGCAAGCGCGAGCGGAAGCCCGGCGTGTGGACGGACCCAAAAAGGTTGGGTCCAGGTATGAAGACCCTGTCGATACGGGCATCGCTCCGCGACTGGGCGGAGACGATATCGGTCGGTGGTCTGGCGGGGCAGGCCCAACAAGTGTTGGTCGCGGTCGCCGCGACTATCAGCGCGGCGAAACATATGAAGTCGACGGACAAGCGCGCTGTCCGAATCGCGATACGGCGCGCTTCCGTTGTCGCCGCGGAGCTGACCGGCAGGGCGGAGAGGGGTGAGAACCCCAATAGGCCGGCGCGAGAGGTGGTGTTCCGCCCGGGCATGTGGGAGATTAAGTCCCACAAGCTGGCGTCGCAGGTGCGGGCGCTGACGGACCAGGCGCACTCCCTGGGGGAGTGCCTGCACGTCAGGGAGAGGGAACTGGAGTTCCTGCGCGGGAAATACGCCCGCCTCGAAACGCGGGCGTCCCTCAAGGGTGTGGGCGTGACGGAGTCGGAGGCCTTGTCCTTCCATTCGTCCGTCCCGCTCCCCACTCGCGCGGTGCTCCTCCCGCCGTGCCTGCCCCCCTGGACGGACGCAGGCGCCCCGCCATCGTCATCGGTGGCGGTGCCCGGGCCCTCGTCGGCCGCGAGGTCCGACCCCCTGCCGGGGGAGACGACAGCGAGCGGCCCTGCCACCAAATGGGGGAAGAAGAGGAGGCGGGAGGCGTTACCCCCGCCCTCGCTCCCCCCCATACCTAGGCGCCGGCGCCACTGCCGTTGAGCAGCCGTGGGACGCAGTGTTGCGCCGGATGGGGGAACTCGAGAGGCGGGTCGATACTCGCCTCCTGGCCCTGGGAAGGGTCCTGGGGCGTGGCGAGCCGACGTCGAAGCCGGCCGCCGAACCGACGGCACTGGCCCCGGTGTGGGCCAAGGTCGTCAAGGGGACCCCTGCTGGGCCGGCCCCCTCCCCCCGGAGGAGAGGGGGAAAGCAAAGGGGCGGGAGGGAGCCGGCGGGTCTGCTGGTGGACCCGCGGGCAATAAGGGGGGTGCTCCCCCTCCCGCGCCGCCACCGCCTTCTCTGCAGAAGAAGAAGGCCGGGCCCCCGCCTCCCCCGGCTCCGCCGCCCCGCGATCTGGCGACGGCTAGGGCCGGCACGAGGGAGAAGGTGCCGCCGAGGGCCGCTCCCCCGACGTCCGCAGCCGTGGGTGGAGGGGCGGGTTATCCGCCCCAGCCAACCCTAGCGCGGCTCAAGCGGGAGAACAGGGCTGCGAAAGCCGCCAAAAAGGCCAAGAAGGCTGCACCGACCGCTGCCGCGTCGGGTTCTGCCGGCTCGTCGGGCACCCGGGACCCAGGCTGCCGCTCAAAGCACCTGGGCCCAAGTCGTCCGCCGCGGGGCCAAGAGGGCGGCGAAAACGGCCGCCGGGGGCGGCGCTAGAGGAGGACCAACGGGGGGGGGGGCTGCCGCCACGTCAGCTCCCGAGCGGAAGGGCACACCCGGACGGGCCCCGGTCTTGATACCGCGTGCCCCCAGAACTGCAGCGGTGGCCAACACCGCCCCTGTTGGGGGGGGGGGGGGAAGAGTTCTCCGCGCGGGTCGCCGGCGCGATGGCGGCCATCAAGGTCGCCGACCTCGGTATCGCAGCTATGCGACCGAGGCGCGCCGTCATCGGGGGACTCGTTTTCGAGATCCCCGGATCTCAGGGCTCGGCCAAGGCTGCCACCCTTAAGGCGAAGCTGGCGGAGCAGCTTGGGGGCACGGGCATTAGGGTGCACTGCCCCCAAAAATTGGCCGAGTTCCGGGTGTGCGGCCTCACGGAGCTGGCGTCTGTGGAGGCGATACGGGGGGCGATCGTGGCCCAGGGTGCCTGCGCGGCGGAGGACGTCTCGGTGGGAGTGAAGCGCCGAGACGCCGCCGGGCTTTTCTCCCTCTGGGTCCGCGGGCCTGTGGCGACTGCTGCCAGGTTTGTTAAAGCGGCCACGATAATCATGGACTCGCTAGTGGCCCGCGTCGTGCCGCTCGCGCAGCGGAAGCTGCAGCGCTTCCGCTGCCTCTAGTTCGGCCACGTGCAGGCCAAGTGCGGCAGCCCCACCGTCAGGAGCGGCCTCTGTAACCGCTGTGGCAACGAGGGGCACTTGGCACGCTCCTGCGAGCCCCCCCCCCCCCCCGGCTGCCCGCTCTGCGCGGCAGCGGGGCTCCCCAGCATCCACCGGATGGGCGGACCGGCCTGTCGGCCTCCCCCTTGGACCTCCCCGCCTTCGGGTGTTTCCCACGCGTCTACCGCGTCTCCCCCACCCGCGACATCGCCGGTGGCAATGGAGACCGGTCCCCTGGCCTCAACATCTGCGGCCGGGGCTGGCGCCGACAAAAGGAAGGACCGCGAGGAGTCGGATTCCCCAGCTAGCGGTCCTCCTCCGTCGGTGCCCGGGGGTCCCCGAAGGAGAGGAGGAAGAAGAAGGGGAAGGAGGGGCAGCCCAGAGTAGTCTGAATCGCCGAAAACGTGAAAAAAAAAATCCTTACGCTCACATTTCACCCTTTATCATTATGAAGATGGCCATTCCAGATGTTTTTGGGGTCGCAGAATCTTATTCCGAGGTCAAAATTGTTATTAAATTAAAACTAAGCCCTGTAGGGGGGAGGAAATGTTGATAAAATAATGTTATGTTTTTTTTTAACAGTACTGTCTGATTTGATTACGTTATTTGAAGTTAATTACGGCATCAAATTTTGAAAAATTTACAGGGATAGCGTTTTTAAGATAGCAAAAGCTATTGAGCGCGCGGAAACTAGAAGGTCAATAATTTGTATAAATTCACACTTCAGATATTGAAACTGCTTTCATTTATGTATAAGATGAAATTGTGCATTCATTCGATGTTATTGAAATATATAAAAAGTTATAAATAACTGAAATACTAAATGGTCGTTTTTAATCGCATGTTACATTTTTTGGAACCGAGAGGCATCTTTGAAACTTACATTATTTAATAGTCTATAGTTTAAGGAATGTATGTGCAAAAGGAGAAGTTGCACTTTTTTACGATTTCCGAGTGATATCCAATTATGTTGGCAGCAATCAGGCCGCTTGCGCGGAAGAAGTAAGTATCTTCGTCCTCGCTAGTTTGCCCTCGCATCAAGTCCCTCCCCTCAGGCGCGCAACTCCACACACGTGGTAGACCACCTTGGAGGTTTTAGTGGGCTCAAGTCGCCTCCGCGGGCGGGGGGTATTCCGTGGGGATTTCCTCCAAGTAAAAAAAAAAAAAAAAACAAAAAAAAAGTCAAAGAACACACAAAGAAGAGTGTATCTATAGATACAGATATTCTAGTACCAGAATTAATGTCATTGAGCAGTCAACATACAGATTTGCAGAGGATTCTTGCCTGTAATGGGATTATTGGGAATGTTGTGTCCGTTAACCAAGCAACTCCTTTTGAACCATCTGCAGCCAGTACTTCAGAAGATAAATCTTTCCAATTTGTTGATAATTACTAACTCTTTCTTTATCCAAATCTATGGATCTTACATTATTTAGAAAAAAAAAACTCTGGTCCATATGATTCAAATTCGGAAGATGATAATTATTGATCTTTTTGAAAAGTGACAAATCATTTTCATTTTTTTTAAATTTTTCTACTCTTCCTGAATAGGGTAAATATGGGTGTTACTTCGGACTTTTAAGATATGTCAGGGACCGCTTCTAGTGGCCCACTAGTTAAGGTTTGGGCACACATATCAATTCCCTGCCAGATGTAAGAAGAAGAGATTCTCTACACCTCTCTTCTTCTTACCACTATCACGCCGGCACTGTGTTGTCGCGGAGCTGATAAGTGTGTTTAGACGTTTAAGCGCTAGACGAGCCAAAAACGCGTGCCTATAACGAGAATATATGCTGTATTCACGTCAAAATACCAATTATTGTAATTGAAATACTTGAAGAGTACAATTACTGATATATTATATGTGGGACCAGGAACCACCATAACATCAGAGGAGGAAACGGAATAAACAAGACCGGGAAGTCGGCGGTAGCCGAGGTGGTTAAGGCGGCTGGTCACCGCGGACTTCCGGTTTGTGACGCGTCCGAGCAAGACGTAGGCGCGGAACTCTTCGCAAAATCTCACATAAAAGGCGATATTTTATTGTTATAAAGTGTTTTTGAGCAAGTGTAGTACTAGCAATAACATCAGTGATTGTGGTACTGTATTAATTGGACCTTTTAACGCGTCGGGGTGGCCCCGCGCGTTAAATATCGAACCCGATGGCGACGCCGCCAGCACATGGCGAGAAGCGTCGCATTTCGCACGATGAGGATGGCAAAGAGAACGTTTCGCCGGAAGCCATTTCGAGACCCAGTCAGCTCAAGACGCCCAAGCTGCATTCGTTGCAGCTAGACAAGCTTTACAAGCAGCTGCGCAAAGAACGTAATTGCGGCACTATATCGCAGGTTAGACCTAACCTCAACGTGGCCCGCAAGCATAGGCCGTCGCCCCCCGCGACACCCTCCCAACAAAGTACAAGTACACAGCCTAGCACGTCGTCAGAAGATAGATGGGAGCTGCCCAAGAAAACCAGCAAATCTAACGAGAAGCCCTCAGAAATAACAGAGCCTGAGCTAGTAAAAAATAGATTCAGTGTGCTATCGGACGAAGATTCTGTGGATATTGAAGGCAACGAGCAAGTAGGTGCACCATCTAGTAGCACGAGAAAGAAGACACAGAAACAGCCTCCTATATATATATACGGTCAACACTGACATTAATTCCTTAATTAAAGACATTGTAAACTTGAACATCCCTAAGGCTACGTTTCATATAAGGGAAGTTCACGCGTCCAATCATATTGTGTACGTAGATGGAGTCGAAAACTACGCAACAATCGTTGATATGCTACTGTTGTGCCCTGCGTGATGGCTCGCAAGGCTGGTACGGGATCTGGCGGAATCGTGGGTTCGGGAGTGATTAAAGGATGAGAATCCACCGGGTGAACTACACCATATGTTTTTAAACTCAAAGACTAAGTCTTTATTCAGAAACAACTAAAACTAGACTGAGGTGTACAAGTAGGTTTTTAGCCGTGTTGCCCGGTCGAGGGTTGGACCTCGAGTCTGCCGATTTGCGGCGGGAAATCGGTTTTTGTTGCGCTATTGGGTGTGGTGCCGTCGCTTCGCGGAACCCTACATGGTCACGGCGAAGCGCTCGCATTTTTGCTGATTTCGTATAATTCGCGTGCCTCGCGACTGACTTAGCTTATAAACGTCTCGAAACGTTCTAGAGTAACATAATATGTATAGTGAATAGAAGTTGTATAATGCGTGTGCTTGGGCGTTGCCTGGACACAACACCGCACACGCCGATTTTAATGCGGCCTTTGTAAGAAGTAGTTCTCAGAAAAATATTTTGAGAACAACTTCTTAGAAAGCCCCATTAAAATCGGCGTGTGTGGGTTCGATATGTTCCCTTGTAACCAATACCATAATTCCAGTATTCAATTTTGCCGCATTTCATGATTTAGTTGCGGCACAATCCGCCAGAGGGTGCTGATTTTGCCAACAGAAATATATGGGAAGTGCCCACCCCTGATGGTCACCACCATCTTTCAACTCAATTGCATACAGCGCTGTCTACAGATATGTACGGGAAGTCAACAGTGGCTATATTTCAGGCTTCAATGAGTGTCACTCCCATGGGACCTTCCCTGCACATGCCCCCTCTCCTACACCAGCAGGCGCGATCGACCTCTCTCGTGATCCCGCTTGCGTCCTTCTTCCGCAAGCCACCCACAGCTACGGCGGCCGCCAAATAGAGGTTGAAGGGGGAGATTGGGAAGCTGCCGCCTTTCCTGCTGCTGCCGAACAAACTCCGAGGTCCCGTCCGACCTGAATCAACAGGAAGGGGGGGGGGGGACTCCATTCGTTTGACGGGGGTGTTACGTCCTGAACAGATCTTCAACAGATCACCCCGAGCGGTTGGAATGATCTGTCGGGTTCTTGATCTATTTAGGTGCTAAAGCACGTCTTGACTATACTTACCAGGGAAGAGGAAGATGAAAGGGGTTTAAATAAGATTTTGCAATGGGATTTAGAGGAACAATAATAATATATGGTATATTCTAATAAAAGCAAATAGCTATATACCCTAGAGACTGCGCTCCGTCTCTGGTAACGAAAGAAAGTCGACGAACCTGTCGTAGGTTGTGTTCGCTCGCTCGCCTCCTCTGATAACGCAGGGAAGTCGGTGCACCTGCCGTCTGTTGTGTTGCTCGCTCTCTCCGTCGCTGGTCGTCGCGTTCGCAGTGGTCTGTATTGGCGCGTAAGGGCACTCCTGGCGAGTGCCGTTTCTCGGTATGTCGGATGGAGATACACTTCGCCTAACCAGATCGGCCGAGCGCGTTTCGCGTTGAACTTCACGCGAGAACGATGTCGCGATTTTACGACAACACGACTGTTCGTCGTTGCTTCCTAAATCGAGCTCTGTATCCAACTAACTCGTCGCTCGCTCGCGGTTGAGGGCCGAGCCTCATACTGTCATAGACGATAGGGGGAAACCGCCCCGTCAGCAATTGTCCGCCAGCAAGCTCCTTATTAGGTAGTCGCGAAGACCGCGTGGCAACGGTCACGTTGTGTTTGCCTCGATCGTTTCCTGGTTCAGCACAACGTGACTGTCACGCGCGAGGCGATTCCGCTGAATCGTCTCTACGAAAGAAAGCGACGCGTGGACAGCAAGCACGGGATGGGCCAGAAGGGCCCAATCCCCTTATGCGGTTAGCCTTACGCAGAGTTTTCTCTCTCCCAAAGTGCTAACGCCCACCTTGGATACGCTTAATTTTAAATGTAAGTCGTTGGTTACCTAAGGATTACCGAATCGCTAAGTCGTATTTCCAAAAAACCATAGCGGTCATAATCGCGCTGGTTGAAGTAGAGCGATATTTCGCGATGTTTGGTGATACAGCTGATTCGCTTCTCCTGGTGCAGGAAGCAGTTGAGGAATGTAGGACAGTAGAAAGCGAATGTTACGACCCCACCAAGCACCGCGCAATATCCCCCTCCGCCCTTTCCCACGGACCGTCCGCCTCACGACCCGGGAGAAGTTTGTGGCGGCGGCGATATCGACACCCTCCATCTTGCCCCCAGCATTCGTCGACAAAGACGAGGTCACCTCCGCAACCACCCCGACTGCGTCCAAACTCCTCCGGGCTGGTGGCGGCTGATGGGCACCCCCAGCTGCGGTCACCTGGGAGGGCACCCCTACACTACCGGACCCCTCCGAATTTGTAGCACAGGCCGCTCCGATCAACGTACTGGTGCACCGCTTCCTGACATACCCTGTCTGAAGGCAGTGGAGCGACATCCCCGGCAGTGCAACCACCATTATCTCGAGGCGCTGCACGATAACACACATAGCTCTCGAGAGTTTCAGCACCGCTCCCAGGAGGCCGCTTATCAAGTCTAGTCCCAACCAACTACTGATCAGAGTATCCTGCGTATATCTGAAAAGCTAAAGCGCAGCGGCAGTTATATGTGTAGGGAAAAGATGTTCAGAATGACACGTTGAAATTACCCTTGACAACATATTTCAAGGTCATTGAAATCGGCGAGGAGCACCCTATTGTAGCTATTACCAGAAAGTCATTTACATCGTAGAGGAATTTTGTCATTTATATGGAATAATTACTTTAGTTCTATTCGTCCATTTATTCGACTGAATTTGTATTCGAAAAGTATTTGCAGATTCTTTGAATAAAATTAAATCAAATAAACGCACAAATAAAAGTTTATTTGAAAACGCCTAACTCTGTCCATCAGCAAATGTAAGGTATAAAAATACAATTGTATTTTGAACGACAATATCATTGACATTTTTGAAAAGAGTTATTTTAAAGGTTTTTATAACATTTCATATTGTAAAATTTAATAATATAAAGCTAGTGTATCTACCTTAAGTATATATAATTACACAATCTAATACTATGAGTATTAGGTATATAAAACTACATACAGATATATACATATGCACAATGTAACAGATACATAAAATAGTTACAACTTACTATACCTAACTTTTTGTTTATCTTGATGACCATAATATTCATTGATAATAAGTTTACATAGGAACAAATGGAACACAATTATAAGAAAACATATGCTAATCCAAAAAAGTGTTGGCAGTCCTCCAAGTTGATGCCCATGTTTGTGTAAAGCCATCACATGATGATCATGTGCTGGTGCTATAAGAAAATTTATATTTATTTCATTGTTGTTAATAAACTTTCACATTTATACTAACCGTCGTCTACTGCATGAACATGTAATGCATTTCGCAGATCTTGCATATGTTGATAATCAGATGTTATGTATAGTATAGCTGTTAGTGGTTTTGTTAATTTTACTGGAAAATTTGTATATGACTGACTTAAGGAAACAGGTGCATCTAAACATCCTGCATCGCAGCCAAAATAAACACTGTCACTTTTATCTAAAGCTACTCCTAAAACTGCACGGTTGTCTTCTCTAACTGTTACAGATATGTTTAAATGAGTTACGTTGCCATAACTTATTCTCCTAAAAAAACATAAGAAATAAATATATGAATATCAATTGACATTATCCAATGAATATGAAGAAAGCATTGCAAATAAACATCCATATGAAATACTTTGAAATAAAAAAGAACGTATAATGTAAATCTCCATTATACGATTATCAGTATTATATATTACTAACAAAATATACCCGCGCTTCGCATCGGGGCTAAAAGATATTAAGGGGGTACAGGACTATTGAAATTTCGAAAAATAGATTTTTTTTATTAGCATTAATTCTGAAAGTGTGATCCTTTGTGAACATTTACAACAAAGTTTCATGAGGGAATTTGAATAATTACGGAAATTATAGTGCTGAACGTAACTGAATGCACTGCCGAGTAACGGTCTCACAGAGCGGTATTGGCGTAGGGGACTTAACTTTGAAACAGTTTATCTCGAAACTACATTTTTACACACCGTACATCACATCATTTGTCATTCTCTTTCCCTCATATTTCTTCTTTCCCTGTTCCACCTTTGTTGATTTTTCAAGGTCAGACCAGCTTTTGGGGGCATCTTCAATTACATTTTGGTGACCGTTGTGACATATACTTTCGATCTATATAAAAAAATCTGTGCGATTCCATCATCAACTGAATAGTGTTCCTAGTTAGGGGTTGATTAGGGTAAAACCCTGGAATTGGTTTTTAGGCATTTATGCGGGTAATCTTTGTGACTAAGAACCAAGTTGATATCTAATCTAAGTAGACTCCTTAATTTTCGACCTCCGAACTTTTTCTATCTCACCCCCTCCAATGGTTCCAATTTATAAAAAAATAATATCTGTAAAAGATGGGCTTGGTGGTGTAACAGGAAAACGTACTCCACGAGCCCAGAAAGAGTCTAGCAGGGTAAGCATGGTCAAACGGCTCCCACGCCGATTCCTGGAGTTGTTATTTTTTAAACAATGCTCCTTGCCTGAACAATCATTGTGTAAAGTTTTAGATCGCTAACCCCTCGTTTAAGGGTAATACGGGGGTAAACGCCCTTAACGTTATTATTTTTTATCTCGGTTACTATTTAAGATATTTGAATGAAACAAAAGCGACAAAATAGCTACATATTAGCTGTAATACATATATTTTTCCGAATTGTAAATCAATTATTACGGGTAGAAAAGAATAATTTATTTTTTGGGGGTGGTTTTTGCAAACAACCCTGTGTGTGATAACCACCAAAAACTCAAGAATAATACTCTATTATCTAACTATCATGTATAAAATTGTAGAATGATCGCGTTAGTGGAACATAATTAATAACCCCTCAACGACGGCGACTGCGTCCCTCTACTCTCCATACGACGACGTATCGAGGTCGCCATTGAGGGGTTAAATAATTATAAACAATAAAACTTTACATAATGGTGTTTCAGGCTAGGAGCATTGTTTCAAAAATAACAACTCCAAGAATCGGCGTTGGGGCCCTTTGCCCATGCTTACCCTGCTACACCTTATTAATATCTGGGAAGTATTCGTATTTAGCGCATGCGCGTTGTTTCGCAGCTACCTTCACCTTCACACTTCGATCTCCCAAACGAACCGCAATCGTTTCTTCCATTCGCATTTAAATGACACGTACTCAGGCTCGCGACAAGTACTGTTTATCGTCACAAACCCCCTCATATTTAAAATATAATGATCTTCTTTAAATTATTTAACTATATTCCACCATCTCGACAATTTTCGGGATTTTTTATATAATAGCTCGATAATAGAGCATTATTCTTGATTTTTTTGGAGGTTGTCACTCAAAGGGTTGTTTCGAAAAACCACCCCCAAAAAATTAATTTTTTTTTCTATCCTTAATAATAGATTTGAAATTTTGAAAAAAATATATGATGTACAGCCAGTAAGTAGCTATTTTGTCGCTTTTGTTTCCTTCAAATATCTTAAGTAGTAACCGAGATAAAAAATAATAACGTTAAGGGCGTTTACCCCCGTATTACCCTTAAACGGGGGGGGGGGGGGGGTAAGCGATCTAAAACTTTACACAATGGTTGTTCAGGCAAGGAGCATTGTTTAAAAAATAACAACTCCAGGAATCGGCGTGGGGGCCGTTTGACCATGCTTACCCTGCTAGACTCTTTAACATGAAAATCCTATAAACGCGATTTCGAAATCCTACAAAAAATACAAGTTGTTACAGTTCACAATTTTAACCGATTTCTACGACAACTGCCTTCACACATGAATTTTTACCTCCAAAACTGTTAAACATACACATTTCGTGCTCAGCTTGTTTTAAGGGGTAAAACCACTCTAGAGGCAGAAAAAAAGACCTAAATTTAACAATTTATTTTGGGAATATGACAAACGGAATAGAATTTGTTTTCAGAGGGTTTATTTAACACATATTGAAGTACGAAAAACAATTCTTTTATTGTCATTTTCATACCAAATGGCGGTGACAGAGCCCGTCGTCGAAACCACTTCTTTCAAACTGGGAGGACGGATTTCTCGGAGACTATTGCATGGATCGATTTGAAATTTTTACAGTAGCTTCACAACAATATTCTCTTTGAAAGTACGTAGCCGTTTTTTCATTGAATGTAAACTCTTTTTTTATAAACAATTTAATGCTAACGAAACTATTTTTGTTTGAATGGACGTATTAGGTGATGTTGAAATTCCTCTCAGGTGGAAATAGGTTCTAGAATAAAACCGTTAAAAGGCTTGCTGCACGTGTCAGTTTACAAAGACCATATGAAAATCAAATTATGACCGCAAAGGAATTATTTGAGTGGATCATAATTAATATCAAAATCACTTTTGTAACTAAGTAATAACAGAAAGATCATTCAATCTTATTAGAAAACCGTTTTAAAACGGCACACACTATTATAGGCACTAGAAGGTATCATAGCTTTGTGATACTTTAAAATATGCACAGATGGAACTATGTTCTACGTGGTTCCGCGATGTGTACTTGTTTCTGTTATGTAGCTTCAGATCGATCGTTTCGTTTGCTGACGCCGATCAGTTGTACGTTAACAGCCCCTATGACGAAGTAATTATTATAGGATTGATTTTGTATTCCTGCAGTAACCGGCTCTACCTATTTCCACCTGAGGGGAATTTTAGCATCACATAAAACAACAATAAATCCATTAAAAAATCATAGTTTACGGCATTTCTCATTACATTCCGGCTGGCGCGGTCTCTTGGTAGACACCTAAATCGGACGCGCCGCGCCTTTGCTGCAGTTTTAGAGTATCCGCCAATTAGAAAAGCTTAACAGGTAATGGGGAGACCACAGAATCAGGACATCATTTCTAAAAAAAATTTAAGAGCAGGACTGTAAGAGCGAAGTTGAAAATAAAAATATTTTGATTATTTTTAGGGTGCAAAAACGACTTTCTGACTAAAACAAAAATTCAGTGAGGAATGCCTATTCTTTGCGATTAAAACAAACGAAAAAAGAAATTCGTATGTTTAACAGTTTCGGAGATAAAAATTCATTTGTGAATGCAGTTGCCGTAGAAATCGGCAGAAGCTGGAAACTGTAACGGCTTGTAATTTTTTTAGCAATTTCGAAACTAGTAAAATGATGACTTAAACCCCCCTTAAGGGGACTAGGTAATCAGAAGCTCGATTTTTTTTGTTGCATTTTTCGAAAGTACCACCCTTCCCGATTAAAATGCCGTTTGGTTTATGTTAAAATTCGCAAAATTGAGGATTTCACAGCCGAAATGGCCGAGCGCGCCATAAACCGTTTCTGCGCGCACGCAGGTAGACTAGATTCCTCTTTCGAAACTTTAAGCGCGTTTTTCTCGGAATCATATTTCCTCTTCGTTTTGCAGTGATTGGGAAAAAACGGAGGTATCAGTTGATTTGAAAAAAATTCAGCATATATGAAACATGTCTAGTTACGACCTGAACCTACAAATAAGTCTGTAAAAACTCCTGGTTTGTCAAAAAAAAAAAAAAAAAAAAAATAGAATGGCTCTTTTCCCTGGCGAAAAATTACGTTTCTTTAAAATTTGCCATTTTGCAGCCACCATTTTTATAATTTTGATTTTTTTTACTTTTCAATAGATTCAGGGCAGAATAGAGGCCAGGGCAAAGTATAAATTTCAGAGGATATTTCACAATTAAATTTCTTACGGCTAGAATCACTGCTAAATTACAGCGACTCAAAAAAAAAAACGCCTACATATGAGACGACTGTAGCGCTGCCATACATATGTATACAGGGTGTTCCAAAAATGCTGCGGGTCCTTAAAGGGGGTGATTCGGGGGATGATTGCAAACAACTTTTTCCTTTGTGAAAATGCCCTCCGAGGTTTCGTTAACGAGATATTAATAAAAAGCACCGACCAATCAGAGCGCGAGTCTGACGGCCGAGTTGCCGCGCTGCGACTGCGAACAAGCAACTCGGCATGCATCGAAGAAAATTGCGTAGAATGGGAAATAAAAAAGATGTAACAAATAAAATCGAACATGTTGTCATGGTTTGTTCGTCTTTTAAAGTGAATAATGAATAAAGGAATACGTAAATGTCCTTGTATTAATAACGTAGCCACGAAAAGGTAATGTAACAGGAAATTAACGAAAAGTGATCGTAGTTCGTTATTGTGATAAAAATCCGTAATTTAATAACGGCCAACACTGTTGTTGATAATGAATAAGTTGGTATAAAAACTCGGAAGAAAAATTTACGTAGGGAAATTTGGAGAATTATCTCCGGAAATAAGCCGTAGCCTGCGTTAAATTTAAAAAATAATAGTCGCCAATAATGTAACTAAAACTCACCCGTGTTGGAAATTCACCTGCAGCTTGAAAACCTGTGTCACTGGGTCACTGAACCGATCCTGGTCATCGATGGACGAGCTCAGTGCACAACTGATCTCAGGTACACGACACCATCCAAAGTTAAGGGTCGCAACGTCAAGTGCGACCGGGTTAATGTAGGTACCGAATATTCACTTCACTGCACGGCTACTAACACTGATCACTTAATTTATTTTTCATGGAACGTGTTGCTCCTACGTTCTAAAAATTGGTGGCCCCCTTCGGGACCGATTGTTGTCAATTCAAGAACTGCTCCACGTGACCACCGCCATTGTCGATGCATGCTTCAGCGCGGAGATTCTAGCGCAAATTCTCGCGCAGCAGCACTTGCGTCCCCGTTGTTCCGAGCGTACACCCAGAACATCGCGTAATATTCTTGGGCCGTGAACATTTCTGCGACGTGATTGCTAGCTGACTAACAGGATTTTTTCCAAGTAACTTCCTCTACCCCCAAGTAGCTTCTCTCGTTCCATTATGAGTTAACCCCCACCAGGACAAGAGGTTTTAGGTAAAAAGAAGCCATCACATTTTCGAAACACACATGCTTTGCAGAAGTGCAACGAACGAACCATTCGTACACTTTCACAAAAGCCCGCGCTCCATCCTTTTAGTGCCAATGTACCCATTGCTTCGAGATAGAAAGCAGACACCACGTGTTTCGGTTCGAAAGAGTCCGAAGGGAAGAGAAACAGAAAGTCTTCGAGTTATTATAAAGAAGAAAATGCATACCTTTCCTGTTTCCCTTTGCCGGTACCCTGAGTCACGTCTGCTACGAGGCGGAACCAGCTAGATCATAAATTACCCAAAACTGTAGGAAACCGTTCTCTACCGCCGACTCGCGGGACAATACGGCCGAATGTTTGGGAACTGGCAATTAAAAAGTATTATTCAACATCAATACGGCTCGCGAAGAGCCACAGGAAGAAAGAGGGCATGTAGTTCGCTGACTGCGCGTAGTCCCGCCTGGTTCGTCCTATCTTCAAATTAAAGACGGATCCCTTATCTCTCGAGCATTAACACGCGCTCGAATTTCAAAACAAAAGGACGCGTCGACGTATTCCGTGCGAGAGAAGGTGGGCATGAAGTCCGATTGGCCCTAATTTAACCAATCAGCCCTGCATCTCTCCCAAACGGCCACTGTCCTGAAGAGGCCCTCTTCACAGCGATATCTTCTCCCCAAGGCCCACCTTCTCTCGCACGGAATACGTCGACGCATGCTTTTGTTTTGAAATTCGAACGCGTGTTTAGACACGAGAGATAAGTAGGCCCAAATGGTTGGTTCAGGACCAATCGAACTTCAAGCCTGCCTTCTCTCGCACGGAATACGTCGACGCGTGCTTTTGTTTTGAAATTCGAGCGCGTGTTAATACTCGAGAGATAAGGGATCCGTCTTTAATTTGAAGATAGGACGAACCAGGCGGGACACGCGCAGTCAGCGAACTAAATGCCCTCTTTCTTCCTTGTCTCTTCGCGAGCCGTATTGATGTTGAATAATACTTTTTAATTGCTAGTTCCCAAACATTCGGGCAGAGCATTTCGCTAGGATCGCGGCTTATGACCGTATTGTCCCGCTAGTCGACGGTAGACAACGGTTTCCTACAGTTTTTGGTAATTTATGGCTTAGTTGGTTCCGCCTCGTAGCAGACGTGAACTCAGGGTATCGGAAGAGGGAAACAGGAAATAGGATTTTTTTCTGGGAAGAAGTCGCTTGGAAAAAATCTTGTCAGTCAGCAGTCAGCAATCGCGTCGCAGACAAATGTTCTCTGCTCAAGAGTATTACGCGATGTTCTGTGTGTACCCCCCCGAACAACGAGGACGCAAGTGCTGCAGCGTGAGAATTTGCGCGGGAATTACCCACGGCTCACGAACGCCAAGTAAAAATGAATTTCCACCAATTTTTATAACGTAGGAACAACACGTTCCATGGAAAATAAATTAAGTGATCAGTGTTAGTAGGCGTGCAGTGAAGTGAATATTTGGTACCTACATTAACCCGGTCGCACTTGACGTTGCGACCCTTAACTTTGGATGGTGTCGTGTACCTGAGATCAGCTGTGTCTGTCGATGACCAGGGTCGGTTCAGTGACCTAGTGACACAGGTTTTTAAGCTGCAGGTGAATTTCCGAAAGGGTGAGGTTTAGTTACATTATTGGCGACTATTATTTTTTAAATTTAACGCAGGCTACGGCTTATTTCCGGAGATAATTCTCAAAATTTCTGTACGTAAATTTTTCTTCGGAGTTTTTAAACGAACTTATTCATTATCAACAACAGTGTTGGCCATTATTGAACTACGGATTTTTATCACAATAACGAACTACGATCACTTTTCGTTCGTTCCCTGTTGCATTACCTTTTCGTTTGTACCTTATTAAAAAAGGAAATTTACGTGCTCCTTATCCCCTCACTCCAAATAATTATTATTTTCGAATCTTCTAAAAAATATGTGTATTCGTCTTTTTACGTTACACGTGATTTTCATCCATTTATCCTTTATTCATTATTTACTTTAAATGGCAAACAAACCATGGCAAAAGGTTCGATTTTTTTGTTACGTCTTTTTCATTTGCCATTCTACGCAATTTCCTTCGATGCATGCCGCCTTGCTTGTTCGTAGTCGCAGCGCAACCCGGCGCGGGGTCACGCTAGCGCGGGAGCTCCAGCGGAAGGCTCGCGCTCTGATTGGTCGGTGCTTTTTATTAATATCTCGTTAACGAAACCTCGGAGGGCATTTTCGCAAAGGAAAAAGTTGTTTGCAATCATCCCCCGAATCACCCCCTTTAAGGCCCCGGAGCATTTTTGTAACACCCTGTATAATATTCAAATCATTTATTTTTTACTGTTTATAGTATTAATAAACAATACCTAAACGTACTAGTCACAATTTGTGTTCATCTCCTTGTAATTAATTCGCAAAAAATACCTGATTTTCGAGCGATCTGACTGCCTAGTCCCCTTAATTGGAGATGGGCTACAATATACTTCTAAGGTAAATGTCCCCATTAGCGACCGTTTAAGAATGTGACTGGTTCGAAATAGTAATTTTTTTACTAATATACGACAATGTTTGATTAAAGTATGGATCATTGTATTTTTTTAAGTCTCTAGTTTCTTAATCAAATTAGTTTTAGAGTGATATTTGACTATTTACACAAAAATTATGGTGAAAATTATATTGGACTTGATGTCCCCTTTATTGACCAACTTGTACCATCTATCGACCGTCTCACGTCCCCATTATTGACCAGCAGTTTCCCCCATTCTAAATGCACCATTTTGTTTATTAAATTTGTGTTCATGAGAATAACAAACTGTTTTTATTAACATTTTATGAAAATTAAACAATTTATAATGTGTTTAAGATATTCTTTTATGTTTTCTATTATTTCCTCCACGGCTGACCTTACATATGGGTACTCCAGATTTTATTTTACATATTGCTTCAATTAACTCGGTTTCCGTGTATTTCGCGCGCTTCTGCTCCTTTTTCTTTCTTTTCACCATTGTTATTTTCTAAAGAAAATATATTTATGTTAGTACTTTTTGTACTCAATTGTGAGTACAAATCAAGTGTACTCAAAATTTAATAATTAAAAAATTACTTGAGTACTTTAGTTAGGTCTAACAACACCACTTGTAAAATGTCCGAAAACTGGTACAGACCGGTCTTTGACGGTACCTATTTCCGACCAGGATTTTCTGCAACAATAATGAAAGAAAATGAATATTTTCTTTTTATTTTATAATTCTGTATATATTTCTAGTTAATTTGAGTAAGTTACTGCACGGATCCATGTATTTTTATTGTAAAATTTGCGACTTTAATGATATCTGTAGTATAGCCTCACGTTATTAGAATCTATCAACGTTCATGTCAATGACCAAGTCCTAATTTAGATGTGAATTTACTTAAAGATGAATGTACGGCTACATAAATAACGTATGAAACAATAAATGAAACACTTCTAATTATAATTTCTGAACTTTCTGGTTGATATTTCGCTTTCTATGTTGCAATAAACAGTACTAAATGAATAATTGGTCACTAATGGGGACGTGATCGGTAATGGGGTCATCTACCTTATATCATCAAAATCCCTGACATCGACGTATACAAGTGATCCAGTTGGCGTGCAATGGCCTGTATCTTTCTGTACCCGTGCTACCGAAAATCGCTTCAAATTACAATAGCCCCTACAATAATAGTTATAGAGTGCGTTAAGATTCTATTTCAGGCTTGAATGGAATAAAATAACATCAATATTTAATTTCCGTTTCTTTAGTCGTCACTAACAGCAGTTATGTCATAAAGTTTGAAGTTACATTACTTTTTCCAAATTGGTCTGGGTCACGGCCAACCAGCGTCGCCGGGAAATCGGTTATCGACTCTGGTTGGCTGCGACCTCACTTGGCTTGGCTAGCTGGACTTGGCGCTGGCATCGGTTCGTTTCCCATCGTTTCCCATCTTGGCGTTGATTGGTTTGACGCCACGGCGTCATCACGCGCATGCGTGGCATGAGTAATTTCCCCCACCACTACGAATAGTTTGATAGCGGAACCCATTTCCCCACAACGCTGGGTATCAGGGAATACTTCTCAATTCTAAGAGAGAACACACTTCTCAAAGCTCCCTTTACCTTATGGTATTCTTCGAGTATCGAAAGTTATATATTTGAGTTCATACGTACTGTTGTGACCCAACCGACACCCAGGCATAACGACGCCGCGGGCATTCCGATTGCCCCAATCGAGCGGCCGAAATCCGGCAGAACCGCGTAAGTGATTTCGGAAGCATACCGAGAACCATCAGCACATGACGAAATGCCAAAAACGGGCCAAAGACGGAGACCCCGATGGTCCCCGCTTCACCCCGATTAGGATATAAGAAAGATGTACCGAGCAATTACGGCTCAGACTCTATACGAGACTCACGCGTGACTGTCACAGCGTCTGTGTAACCCAGAACGGGATAGAATAAACCAGCGCCGTTCAGGAGTTGCCGCGTAGGGCAACTGGTCAGACAGCCCGGGGCAAACACTTGCTGGCGGCGCGCAAGCCACGCCTCCCCGGGCAATACGGTACAGATGCCTAGGATGAACAAGGACCGTCGCCTCCCTACGCATCTACGAGCCTGTACTCCCGCCACAACCATTCCTCCCCACTCCGCTCTAACGATACCTGAGGTCACTGCCCCGAGCTTTGCTCGCAGCGTTTGCCCCGGGCAAATGCGGCTGCCCATGCCCTGAAAACGGTAGCCTGACCGGCGCTGAAATAAACCTTTTTCAACCCTACGGTGAGTCCTAACTCTTTAATCGGCCAATAATCCTACTACCCTCGGTTTCGAACCGAGTATACCCGTCCCGTCACCTTCACCCGAGCATTCGGAGCCCGTCGGACGACTACAGCGAAGGACGACCAAGAAACATCGCGAGATTCTCAGAGAGAATCTCGACCCAGACACCTGCCACAACAGTACTCAGCAAACTATTAACTGCAATTTCAAAAAGTGAGTTATTATTATAAACTGATTGTCGTTATTTCGCAGTGGTATGGGCAGTTATCTTTTTCATAATAGTAACAAAACAAAGTAGAAACAGTTACTTATATTTATTAATTTACATATTATTCATGTCTTTTTAATATGTATGTACTTATTATTGCGTAAATGTCAAGTCCTATCAAATCTAAATGTAATCAAATGATTTGCAATACTTTCTGTAAGGATGTATATCTTTTTACAATACCTGAATAAATAATCTCGATGAAGATATTGTGGATCAATGTTAAATTCAAGATGCTGATTACTGAAACGCAGACTACCGAGGCTCAAAATAATAGCTTGTTGAACAGCTGAAGGATCCCCAGTCATTAAGTGATGACATCCCTGTTTTTCGAGTGTTATTAACCATGCCTCACCTACATTATTTACACCGTCAATAGAAGATGTGTCTTTCCATAAACGTGGTGCATCCCTGAAAAGGTGATAAGATATGAATTCTGCAAACAAATACAGAGTGGGTGGAACAACTCGCACGAGAGCACTTCGCTTCGTCGCGCTTCGGCCTAATAGGCGACCTCCTTTAGCGCACCAGCCGAGGAGGGCGTTAAAAAACTATATCGCAGGCTTAATAATAGAGGAATCCAACTACCCACATAAGCAAAATGTAATTGTAATTCTTTTTTTTTTGTACTTTTTAAAGGCAAAACATTAAATAGAAAATATGTGCAAAAATTTTAGGACCCTCAAATTGGGGTTGAAAGCATTGTCCAGACAGTATCACTTCAACTTATTGGAGATGTAGACACCCGCTGGAATTCCCAGTATAATATGATGAAACGTTTAAATGAACTTAAGCTTCTTAAGCTTAAGTATAATTCTTTCTGAGTATGGAATGGCGGATAATCTAACAAGTCGAAAATGCGAGATATTAAACTACTACGTCAAAGTACTGGAACCATTTAAAGAAGCCACTGAAATAACGAGTGCCGAAACATATCCAACTCTTTCACGGTATACCTGCCACTCAAGTGCCAAGTGAAAGATTATTTTCTAGTGCAGGAAATGTCGTCACTGCTTAACGAACAAAATTATTAACTGAACATATAGAAGAAATATGTTTTCTTCATGAAAACATGAAAAATAAAGCAGAAGCATTAAATTAGCGTCTTCTACACATATTTATTCCTTACATTTAGACTAGTATTTGATAGTAAATACATATATATATATTAGAATAATTCGAGTAATTCGAATATTTACGAATAACTCGAAAGTTAAAGATTAGTTCGAATATATTCGAATTACTCGCTGAAAATTCGTCTCCAAGTAACTCGAAGTCTTACGAGGGCTCGAATATTCGAGCCGCTTGAGTTTTTCAAGTAGCTTGCATTTTTTCAAATAGTTCGACGATTTCAAGCAGCTCGAAAAATTCAAACGCTCGACCCGGCTTGAGTCATCGAACCGAGTTCAGCTCAGCTCGGAAATTCCGGTTACTCGCACACCCGTAGCTACTACTTCGGAAGAATGTAGATTTCAATTTGAACACAGAACTGTCTTTGATACAATGAAGAACCAGATTATGTAAAAGTCATCCAATTCTGTCATACCTAACCCCTTCGCGATCACGGACGAGATATCTTGCTCCACGGTATCTGTCGTACGATGCCACGGACGAGTTATCCCGCAACATTATGTCGTCCGTACGATGCCACGGACGAGTTATCCCGCGACATTATATCGTCCGTACTATGCCACGGACGAGTTATCCCGCGACATTATTTCGTTCGTACGATGCCACGGACGAGTTATCCCGCGACATTATGTCGTTCGTACCATGCCACGGACGAGTTATCCCGCGACATTATATCGTCCGTACTATGCCACGGACGAGTTATCCCGCGACATTATTTCGTTCGTACGATGCCATGGACGAGTTATCCCGCGACACAATATTGGGATTCGCCACACTGCGATACGCTACCTGGTGACTCCAAAGCTCTAAGCGCCAAAGACGAGATATCCTGCGCGTTTGTTTTCTGTTTTTACAGCTGAATATCGTTCATCGCACGTTCTGAGCAAGGTAGGGTAAATGAACACGTACCAGTGAATGGACATTTTATATTAAAATGAGTAAAATAAGTTATTAAAACAAGCAACTAATTAATTAGAGACTTCTTTTAATTTCGTGCTTCATATCCAAACATTTTTCGTAGAACGTAGAATCAATCGCGCTGCAAACATAATTTTATAATAGTGTTCATTCATTAGCCTTAAATGTTCATTTATTGGTGTGTTTACCCTTTTATGGAGAATAAAATTTTTAGAGTTGGCGCTTTGTGAGTATCGACAATGATGCCTCGACGTTCAAGAAATCGAATTATCAGCGATAGTGATAATGATAGCATCGAGGATACAGAGTTAACTATAAATGAGGGTGAAATTCCATTATCTGAACGGTGGAAAAAATTAACTGAAGAAAGAAAGTGGAAAATTCTAACCATCACAGAAAATTTTGAACCACGAGTGATAAATTATATGGATAACTGTAGCGAAGTACAACAAGAATCAGGCTTATCAGAGAGTAGTTGCCCTACTTCAATTTTTCAGTTCTTTTTTGACAAAGAGCTGATAGAACTAATAGTAAATGAAAGTAACAAATACAGCCGTAAAGAAGGTTTTTCGGGACGTTACTATAATGATACATCCAACGATATATATTGTTTTATCGCTATCATAATATACAGGGTGTCCGCGGGAGGACTGGACAGCTGAATATCTCCTAAAGTATTGGAGATAAAAAATTTAAAAAAATATGTAAATTAATGGTACGATGGGGCTGCTAGATTAGCCGCGACGGATTTTTTTTTCGATTATTATTTTAAAAGATACGATGGTCAAGTTCGGTTCTTCAAATGGCACTAACTTTTCTGAACTCCTGAGTTGTTAGTGCGTTCCAAGACGAATTCAATAAGCTTTAATGTATACACTTGATTTCCACTTGTTTTTGAGATATTGCGCTTGCCAATTTGCTGATTTTCACTTGAAAAAAACCTCTGGAATAGCAAGGACCGGGGTCGGTCTTGCTGACGCCACGGGTGGCAGTGCCTGCTGAAATAGATACCTACCTGCCAAAGGTCTACGCCAGCCCGAAGGCTGGACAATTCTTTTCCGTCAGAAATGCTACTTAGGTAGGTACATCTGCGGTATCGAGAAGCGGACCGTTAGGCCCGATCCACACTATCGGTCCGGTCTCGATCAAAATCACATCCCTGAGCGTCCACACTCGCCCGGATTGATAGTGCGGACGCTCACGGATGTGATTTTGATCGAGACCGGACCGATAGTGTGGATCTGGCCTTACTTTTATTTCGCACTTGCTTCTACGCTCGGATGGCCGGTTATTTTGGGAGGGATGCAAGTTCGATTGGTTAGGTTAGGAGGTGTGAAAGTTGCTAGACTAAATTTCAACCATAGGGAGGCAGATTGAACCAATCGGATTTGCATCCCTAAGAAACGGCTGCTCTCTTGAAGAGGCCCTCTTCACGGCAATATCCCCTCCCCAATGCCCACCTTCTCTCGCGCGGAATACGTCAACGCATGCTTTAGGTTTTGATATTGAAACTCGTGTTTATACTCGAGAGGACCACGCGTCGACAGCGGGCTACCCCCTTTCTTCCTGTGTCTCCCCACAATGAGTATTGCCGGTGGATTGTAGGAGCGTAGATGTCTGGATGCCAGTTATTCAATTCAGGAGACGATAGAAACACTTTATTACAAAACACACATGTACTATAATTAAAGTAAATCGTATTCCTCTCGGGCAGGAGTACTGATAATGATCGAACTTGCGCCCCACTTCGCGCAGACCGATTACGCGGAGGGTACTCGGATGTCACACACTGCACAATTGATACAGGGTAACAATTCTGGATCAACGCCCGTCAAGGAGATGCGGCCTGGTACCCCGTGACGAGAACAGCCCTTCGCAGTGCCTCGTCCGATTTTTATGGCCTTTCGGAAAAAGGTACGAATCCTGGGCCGAACGTAACGAATTTGGGGTCCAGCCCCCGCAGTCGAGGGAGAAATATCCATTAGAGCGTATTAAGAAATTCTTTTCTTCATCGTGTCGAAAGGGACGTGACGCCAATGGATTCCTTATGCTTTTCTGATGAAAATCATACTAAATATCACGCAAATCGGATTACTTTGACACAAGCTGTTTGTATTCCCTATGCAAAAGTTGTCCGATTTACACGACATTTGTAATGATTTTCATCGGAAAACTCCAAGGAATCCATCGGCGACACTTCCATATCCATACGATAAAGAATAAAGAATTAGTTTATTTCCTAAACAGATACAGGGTAATTCTGGACGTACGCCCGTCACCCCGTGGCGAGGAACACACCCCGCAGTGCCCATCGATTTTTATGGCTTTTTCCGGAAAAAGGTACGAATCCTGGGCCGAACGTAACGAATTGAAGGGTTTAGATCCTCGAAGGGTTTGGAATATCATTAAGAACTGAAAAATGTACAGGATTTCAAATGTTTGCTTCTTTTCTTCATCGTATCGAGAAGGAAGTGACGCCAATGGATTCCTTATGTTTATCTTCATCGGAAAAACATAAGGAATCCAGTGGTGCCACTTTCATATCGGTGCAATAATGAATGAAGAATTTCTTACTACGCTGAAATGAATATTTCACATTTTCACCCTCGACTGTGGGGGGTAGACCCCAAGTTGTATGCTACACACGAGCAAAAATCGGCGTCTAACAGACTCTTGTTAACACATAAGTTTCACGAGTATAGGATGTCTCCGGGAGACACAATGGTCCAGCATTTAGCAAAGGTGCAGAATATTGCCGCACAATTGAAAGATATTGGAGAAAAGGTATCAGACACGACCCTTATGGCAAAACTGCTTGGTAGTCTATCGTCGAAATACGCAATGCTGCAAACAGTGTGGGATAGTGTGGACCCTGAAAGGCAGACGCTCAACAACCTGATAGAAAGACTTATTCGTGATGAATCCCGATTAACCCTGGAAGACGAGGTACCCGGGCTTTTACTGCATACAAGAAAAATAATAGTGCAAAGAAGTGCGAAAACCAAAAGATCGCAAAGATATCGAGTGCTTCAAATGTGGAGAAAAAGGTCACTATGCGCGCGAGTGCAAAAACAAACGACGAGAGAAAACAGAACAAGACAAAGGTGAGAGCAAAGGACCACGAAATTGCGCATTCGTTGCAGAGAAGATGAAGAAAGGAGATGGCGTCGTTTGGAAACAAGGTTCAGGATCTTCAGCTGCAGTGACGAAGGAAGTGATAGACGCCAGTATGCAGGATGCCTGGCTTACCAACAGTGGGGCATCAAGGCACAACACTCATGGACGCAAATGGCTCACAGCACAGACCAGGTATAGAATAGACCTATCACGCAATGTAATTTTGTGTCACACGTTCGGGGGGCTCGCGAGCCCCCTTACCATTTTTGTGTCACACCCAACGTTATCGATTCAGAGTGGAATTCGAACGCAATCCTACAAGCGGTTAGAATTGAAACTAAATATGATGAAAATTGCTACGAAAAATGCAAACGTCTGAAAGTAGTTCCGAATTTGTTTAAAAAATACAGTACGTTTGTAACTAAGCAGGAATACCTCAGCAAGCAATTGGAACTTGGTATATTTCAACGGGGTCGGGTAGGAACAATCCAGCAACGTTTCAAGTTACATATTTTATTCTTACATTCTACCAAAGTATTGCAAGTTAAAGAAAGTTCTTATCTTTATATCCAAGGATGAGCGAGGAGGGGGTTTTGGGGGCTGAGGTCAGGATGAGCGAGGAGGGGATTTTTGGAGGCTGAGGGTGAGGATGAGCGAGGAGGGGGTTTTGGGGGCTGAGGGTGAGGATGAGCGAGGAGGGGATTTTCGTGGGGCTCTGGGTGAGGATGAGCGAGGAGGGGGTTTTGGGGGCTGAGGCTGAGGATGAGCGAGGAGGGGATTTTTGGGGGCTGAGGGTGAGGATGAGCGAGGTTGGGGTTTTGGGTAATTGTTCGGCAAAAATGCACTTTCCGCTAAAATATCCATTCCATTGGCTATTGCTACGACAAATAATGTTATTAACATTTACTCTAACCGCCCAGTATAAATTATTATTAAGTATGATCGATACAACTCGAGATATCAAGCAATTAGTAACATTTGGCCTTGGATTTGCAAATGATTTTCTACGCCGAATGAATTCTCTTTTATTCTCAATGTTCAATCGTTCGATAAATCAATGTTAATGCTTATACGTATTACATAGTATTAATTATAATGTAGAAATACATTTTACAATTAGTTGAATTTGGTGTAAACGAATGGTTGCAGAAATATTTGGAGAAATATTTCGAAGAATAATTCTGAGTGACATACTTACTTCTTTCTCATGCAACTTTCTGCAAAGCTTTAAAGAATTAGATTTTACTGTAAATTTCAGTCTTGGCGGTAAACTAATACTCGGGGCACCTAGGATCCAATTATTATTACTTCACTAGAATGATTAAAGAGTGAATTAGAAAGTTGCGGGTATGTCAGTAACAGCGTGAATTTTTAATACTTTTCGGCGTACGATACGTGAAAGGGTTCTGCTACACGCAAAGTACTAATAAACAATGTGAGCTTGCAATTTATAGCTTGCACGAACTTTGAAGAAATACCATTTTTAAGCGCCGTAGTGTCTTGATCCCCGAAATGGATTTTGCGACTGCTTGTGAGTCCTTTGAAATGGACTTTACAAAGTCCGCCCTCTATGTCAAACTCACACTCTAAACAAGAGTCACATGTATACAAGCACGCACACACCTTTCAGCAATTTCAACACATTTCAGAGTAGTTACTGAGTTGGACGCTGTTCATGAGCAAATGCCACTGCATTCAGTCCTGAAATTATGGGTCAGTAACACAGTTTGGGTGGCGACACGAACATCCGTAAGGTGATAGGTATATCATATACCTCGTCTGTGGTGACACGAAGTCCCATAAGGTGATAGGTCTATCCTATACTTCGTCGATGCTCACAGCCTATCACCAACTGAGAGTTGGCGGAACTATATCTCTGGGTGACAATAAAGAGTGCGACATTATCGGCGAAGGAACTGTTTTAATCAAGAAATATGTCCATGGAGCGTGACATGATTCGCGTATAGTAAATGTTCTGTATGTTCCACAAACGAAGAAGAATCTGTTCTCCGTCGGTATCTGCACGTCTCCAGGTTATGAAGTGAATCTCCAAGGAAATCGTGTTGACATCAAAGACAATGGTGGAGTGCTCGGTTCGGAAGTCAAGCAGTCGAAAGAAATCTATCGTATGCTATTCAAAGTCAAAAATGTTCAAGCGGACAACGAAGTGAACGTGTCGGAAGTAAATTTGCAAATGTGGCATCAGCTACTCGGGTACTTAAATTGTCGGACGTTGCGGAACTTGGTCAACAACTGTCTCTTGGATGGAATCGAGTTATCTGACAAACAAGATATAGTAGTGTGTGAATCGTGTCAACTCGGAAAATCCCATCGACATGTGTTTAAAAAGGAACGTGAACGGGCCACGACTGTGCCGGGTGAAGTCATACATACTGACGTGTACGGACCAATCAGTGTAGAATCTTTAGGAGGCGCAAGATTCTTTTTGATTTTCAAAGACGATGCGACGAGCTATCGCCACATATATTTCCTACGTCACAAAAATGACGTGTATGAAAGATTCAAAGAGTTTGACAAATTAATCGAAAACAAGTTTGGAAGAACAATGAGTGTTCTAAGATCCGACGGTCGCGAGTTTCGAAATAAATTCATGGACACCTATCTCAAGGCGCGAGGAATCCAGCGAGAGAACACAGACCCATACACACCAGAGCAGAACGGAAGAGTAGAACGAGACAACTAGACAATCATTGAAGGTGCCAGAACTATGATACAGAAGCAGCCAACACGGCGGTATACTTGATGAATAAGTCTGGTAATGGACGAGGGAACTCAACGCCATATGAACTTTGGAAAGGGAAGAAACCAAATTTACAACACTTATGTATCTTTGGATCTGAGGCATATGTGCATGTACCTAAACAGATGACAACCAAACTTGATGTTTGCGCAAAGAGAATGCTGCTCGTCGGATATGATGGTGATTCGTCCAACTATCGTATGTATGACCCAGCTACAAAAAAGTTATCAGTGTCACGAGACGTGGTGTTCAATGAGCGAATTGGACAAGTCAAGCTAACGGTCAACGATGGAAAAAACGACGAGATACTTTTACACAGTGATAGGCAAGATGAAGAACTCCAGCAAAGAAACAGAGAAGTAGAAGAGAACGACAACAGCAATGACGAAACCGAAGTTTTTCTGCCAGCTGTTGACACCGACAATACCATAGAAACACAGGAAGAGCTAGAGTTAATCGTCCAAGCGCCACCATTCGCAGAGAAGCATAACCTGAGAGATCGTAAAACCATAAAACGACCATTTCGTTATGAGTCAAACGTAGCGGAGCACGAAGAACCTCTCACATATAAAGAAGCAATAAACAGCAAAGATGCAGCCAAATGGGTGGATGCAATCAACAACGAACTCAAAGCGCATCAAGAGAATACAACTTGATCCCTAATCGAAAGAAAGCCTGGTATGAAAACTATTGACTCTAAATGGGTTTTCAGGATCAAGAAAGAATGCGCAGGACAACATAAATCGCTTCAAGGCAAGACTATGTGCTAGAAGATTCATGCAGCAGAAAGGAGTGGACTATCTGGAGACCTTCTCACCGGTCGTACGATATGACTCGCTGAGGACACTGTTGGCAATTGTGGCAGCCGAGAATCTCGAACTGGGTCAGTTCGACGTGCAAACAGCTTTTCTACATGGCGAACTAGAAGAGGACATATTCATGGAGGTACCGGAGGGTCTCGCAGTGGCGGTATCTACAGGCCATGTTCAGAAAAATGTAGTGTGTCGGTTAGTTAAATCACTTTACGGACTTAAACAAGCCCCGCGTTGTTGGAACAAAAAGTTCTGTGATTTTCTGAGACGTTTTTAATTCAAAGAGACAAAAGCCGATCACTGTATTTTTGTAGGAAATATCAAACACTCTATAGTGTATCTAGCTTTATTCGTAGATGATGGTTTGTTTGCGACTACATCTCAAGCAACACTTGAGTCAGTAATTGGGCATCTGAATAGTACTTTTAAAATCACAATTGGCGACTCAAGTGTGTATGTTGGCATGCAAATCGAACGCGATAGAAAGAAAAAGTCTATCTTCGTACACCAGGAAGCGTACGCGAAACGTGTAATTGAGAAGTTCGGTATGCAAAATGCAAAACCAGTGGGCGTGCCGTGTGATTCACACTCGGTATTGTATACAGCAGGCTTGGGAATTGAGTGATCTTTTCGGCCGAGTTTCAGAAGCAACGCCCTCTTTTTCCCGCTTCGCGTCTTAGCCCCCGCGCCAGCCTTAAAGCTCGAGCCACCTCAGGCGCGTACCACGTGAATCGCGCGTGGCGCGCTGACACAACAAAAACGCATCGGCAATCGTGCTCTCTGGGACGTGTAGAAACATATTGATACAATGTCGCCCTAATGCGCCACGCGCGGTTCACGTGGTACGGGCCTGAGGCGCTCCTAGCAGCTTGGTCGCCGCGGGGGCCAAGATGCGCGGCGGGAGAAAGAGGGCGTTGCTTCTGAAACTCGGCCGAAAAGATCACTTAATTCCCAAGCCTGGTATACAGCAAACGAAAACATTGAATCTGATAGTGTACGGTACCGCAAAGCTGTTGGACCTTTAATGTTCTTTAATGTTTAATGTTGTGTCACGTCCTAATATTGCTTATTCAGTGGACTTAGTTAGTAAATACTTTAATAAACATAGCAATGAACATTGGCGAGCAGTAAAAAGAATATTCGCGTATCTAAAAGGAACTTTAGGTGGAAGCAATTTAAATCTAATTGGCTATTCCGATGCTGACTTTGCTAATGATGTCGAGACAAGAAGGTCAATGACTGGTTTTTTGTTTGAACTCGCTGGCGGTACTATCACGTGGTCGTCACAGAGGCAAATACTCAGTGCTGTCTTTAGGCATGGGCACACTGGGCAGTCGCCAGGGGCCCCATGGCAGTAGGGGCCTCCAAATATAAAGTGACCAGACTTCCCGCATTTGAGCCCTTTGTCCCGCATTGAAAAGTGTCCCGCAAAGTGTCCCGCATTGGACATGTACCTAACCTTTTACATTTTCGCAGTGGCATAAAGTTACTGTTTTCTCCACTTCATATTAGATGGCGTTAATACTCTGAACTGGCAACAAAGGTTTCTACTTGTCTTGTTACGGTTGGCGTTCATTGCTTTGAATGTTTTAATAAAGTACGGAAACGAGAGCTCCTCGCGGATCTGTTAACCTTTTTTTTGCTTGTCGCGCATTGGAACAGAAAATATGTGATCACTTTATTCAAATACAAAACATTTTGATTCCCGTGGGTGGGCAGGGGCCCCACTGCATTGCTTTGCCCCAAGGCCTACAATGCTGTGAAGACGGCTCTGCAAAAACTAGTTACTTTAAGCACAACTGAATCAGAGTACGTAGCAGCTTCGGCTGCATGTAAAGAAGCCATATGGCAGAGTAACTGGTTGCAGAATTTGAAATATGACTCCGAGAAGGCAACTGTGATATACGTTGACAACCAAAGCGGAATCAGGCTAGTTAAACATCCTGAATACCACAAGCGAATACTATACATTGATATACGTTATCAATTCATTCGTGAAAAGTCAGAAGCAAAAGAAATCACTGTTAAATATATTTCGACAGAACTACAAAAGACAAACATTTTCACCAAAGCGCTACCTAAGCAACGCTTCAAGTCTTTATGCGAAAGCATGCGAGTGATCAATATACAACGCGTATGTACAAGGTCATCGTTTGATCCTGCAACCCGCGCTCGCGCGAACTTGTAATAACGGACGCATTCCACTACCACTATGGCCAATACATCCGCTATCTATGAGCTGTTGATGAAAGCGTTCGGGCTGGAACGACCCCCCACGATTGGTGACGCGACGCGTTCCGAACGTGGCCGAACACCGTGCGCGAACGAATCAGGCAACGGGTGTCCGCCCGCGACGAGGCCCGAGTGTGACCGAAGTTCGACTTTCAAACGGAGGCACACTTCTCGAAGCCACTTCTCGCACCGGCTCGGCGTTCAGAGCTGCCAGCGACCGCTGGATATCAGCGATGCCCGAGCTATGAGAATTTTAAGATGGTCTCTTTCAAATCAACGTCGCAAAGAGCTATTCGGAATTCCCTGGCTCAGGTAAGCGAGCCGCGCGCTCCGCTTTTATGATCGGTTGATCAGATAACTGTGGCAGGTGCTACACATCCCGCCAACAGGAGTTACATCGTCGAAGAGGTGGAGAAGATTCCACAGTAACTAATAAATAATAAGAAGGATCGACATGAAAAAAAATATTTTCTGCTAGTTCAAAAATGCCTCCTTATATCACAAACGAGTTTCATTCAATATGCCGAACAGTTTTTTCGAAAAAAATTATTAAATATAAGTTACTTTTGGGACTGTTAGACGAGAATCCCTCCTTAAAGATAAAATCATAAAAAAGAAAACCAGAACATTAGATTCTGAGACCTGCAGAACCAATGTATAATTGAATAAACATTTAATTTAATTTCTCAATTTATGAAAGTAATGATACAGAAACAACCAGCCTATTGTTTATCAACCCCATGAATTTTATAAAGAACACAAAATAAAGTATCAAATAAACAGTTTGCAAACGCTTTTCACAGTAATTATGATGAAAATATTGATAAAAGAAAAATTAAGTGAACGAAAAATATGTTAAATTATCCATCATTAAGAGGAGACAATTTTTCCCCATTTTTTCGGCGCAAATTGCATTCCGATATCTTTTATAGTTCAAAAGTTATACAAAAAAGGCCCCAAATTCTTCAACCCGGGGCACTATCGCGTCAGCGTGGTCTAATACCGCAGCTGGACCGCCGCAAAGGTAGATATTTCCACGCAGAACGGAACCGGTGCGATCGCACTCTTAAAATGGCTACCGTTTTTTCCCGTCTGCTACGTCAAATCTAATATCCTCTGGCGAAAGCCAAAAGCACCCTGCGCTCTCTACTGGCATCGAAAAGACCGTGCGCTTTCATCAACAGCTCATAGATGGCGGAAGTATCGGCCATAGTGATAGTGGAAATGCGTCCGTGAGGCGCTGTTGCCATTTTACAAGTTCGCGCGAGCGCGGGTTGCAGTATTAAACGATGACCCTGCACAACACACTTAAACGGTGAAAAATGTTTAATTTTGTAATCTTGTAATAGGTTATAAGTTTAACTTTGTAAATATGTTTAACTTTGTAATTTCTGTTAATTTCATGATAGGTTATATGTCAAACTTTGTAATTCGTCTAACTTTGTAATCTGTTTTTGGAATAACTTTGTAATTCGTCTAACTTTGTAATCTGTTTTTGGTATAACTTTGTAATTCGTCTAACTTTGTAATCTGTTTTTGGAATAGTGTCTAACTCTAATAGGTAACAATACCATTGGTTATTGACAGGTTAGATTGTTAAAACCATTGAAATATACGACACGTTGTGTAAATGTGCATACGTTATTTGACGCGTTCTGTTACTGCAATGCGGGCGAACTTTTATGTGTGTGTGATGGATGAACAACGCACTTAAACGGTGGAAGTGTTAATGTAACCCCACAAAAACTTCAAAAAAGTAAAAAAATTACGCCAAGTACATCAAATCAAGTACATCACAAAACATAGAAGATAATAATAAATACAAAATTAAAAAAAGGAGTGAAATCAAAATGAGCTGCCAGTACATAAAGATGCTTTCCAACTGCGCTTTAGATGACACAACTACATATGCACAGCTAAAATTCCATTACTAATAATGGCTATTTATACAAAGAAAAAATGTATTAAATAATATTAAGCAGATATATTTTTACGCAAATAAATATTTAAATACGAATAAATATTTTCTTCAAAATACTTGACGCTGCGCCCCGAATTGGTGTTGCTAAACTGAATACATATGTATAAATTGCATTAATCTTCTTCTTTCTTCCTTGTGCGTGAGTTCGTGAATGTGTGTATGTGTGCGTTTGCATATGCTACGTATGATATTAGAGTTAAGTATATGTAGAATAAATCTGACTGCGTTTGTAATATGTATATGTTTATGTATTTTAAATTTTACGGGAGTTATTGTAAATTATTAATTAATACTAAGACAATTAACATTTTTTCGGTTTCGCAGCGCCAAGTATTTTGAATAAAATATTTATTCGTATTTAAATATTTATTTGCGTAAAAATATATCTGCTTAATATTATTTAATACATTTTTTCTTTGTATAAAAAGCCATTATGAGTAATGGAATTTTAGCTGTGCATATGTAATTGTGCCATCTAAAGCGCAGTTGGAAAGCATCTTTATGTACTGGCAGCTCATTTTGATTTCACTCCTTTTTTTAATTTTGTATTTATTATTATCTTCTATGTTTTGTGATTTACTTGATTTGATGTACTTGGCGTAATTTTTTTACTTTTTTGAAGTTTTTGTGGGGATATCACTTCTTCTTTAGAGTGATTTTTAGAGAGCTACCGCGTCTCTAGATAAAGGTAAAGGGTGTAAGGGTAAAGGGTGTAAGGGTAAAGGGTGTAAGGGTAAAGGGTGTAAGGGTAAAGGGTGTAAGGGTAAAGGGTGTAAGGGTAAAGGGTGTAAGGGTAAAGGGTGTAAGGGTAAAGGGTGTAAGGGTAAAGGGTGTAAGGGTAAAGGGTGTAAGGGTAAAGGGTGTAAGGGTAAAGGGTGTAAGGGTAAAGGGTGTAAGGGTAAAGGGTGTAAGGGTAAAGGGTGTAAGGGTAAAGGGTGTAAGGGTAAAGGGTGTAAGGGTAAAGGGTGTAAGGGTAAAGGGTGTAAGGGTAAAGGGTGTAAGGGTAAAGGGTGTAAGGGTAAAGGGTGTAAGGGTAAAGGGTGTAAGGGTAAAGGGTGTAAGGGTAAAGGGTGTAAGGGTAAAGGGTGTAAGGGTAAAGGGTGTAAGGGTAAAGGGTGTAAGGGTAAAGGGTGTAAGGGTAAAGGGTGTAAGGGTAAAGGGTGTAAGGGTAAAGGGTGTAAGGGTAAAGGGTGTAAGGGTAAAGGGTGTAAGGGTAAAGGGTGTAAGGGTAAAGGGTGTAAGGGTAAAGGGTGTAAGGGTAAAGGGTGTAAGGGTAAAGGGTGTAAGGGTAAAGGGTGTAAGGGTAAAGGGTGTAAGGGTAAAGGGTGTAAGGGTAAAGGGTGTAAGGGTAAAGGGTGTAAGGGTAAAGGGTGTAAGGGTAAAGGGTGTAAGGGTAAAGGGTGTAAGGGTAAAGGGTGTAAGGGTAAAGGGTGTAAGGGTAAAGGGTGTAAGGGTAAAGGGTGTAAGGGTAAAGGGTGTAAGGGTAAAGGGTGTAAGGGTAAAGGGTGTAAGGGTAAAGGGTGTAAGGGTAAAGGGTGTAAGGGTAAAGGGTGTAAGGGTAAAGGGTGTAAGGGTAAAGGGTGTAAGGGTAAAGGGTGTAAGGGTAAAGGGTGTAAGGGTAAAGGGTGTAAGGGTAAAGGGTGTAAGGGTAAAGGGTGTAAGGGTAAAGGGTGTAAGGGTAAAGGGTGTAAGGGTAAAGGGTGTAAGGGTAAAGGGTGTAAGGGTAAAGGGTGTAAGGGTAAAGGGTGTAAGGGTAAAGGGTGTAAGGGTAAAGGGTGTAAGGGTAAAGGGTGTAAGGGTAAAGGGTGTAAGGGTAAAGGGTGTAAGGGTAAAGGGTGTAAGGGTAAAGGGTGTAAGGGTAAAGGGTGTAAGGGTAAAGGGTGTAAGGGTAAAGGGTGTAAGGGTAAAGGGTGTAAGGGTAAAGGGTGTAAGGGTAAAGGGTGTAAGGGTAAAGGGTGTAAGGGTAAAGGGTGTAAGGGTAAAGGGTGTAAGGGTAAAGGGTGTAAGGGTAAAGGGTGTAAGGGTAAAGGGTGTAAGGGTAAAGGGTGTAAGGGTAAAGGGTGTAAGGGTAAAGGGTGTAAGGGTAAAGGGTGTAAGGGTAAAGGGTGTAAGGGTAAAGGGTGTAAGGGTAAAGGGTGTAAGGGTAAAGGGTGTAAGGGTAAAGGGTGTAAGGGTAAAGGGTGTAAGGGTAAAGGGTGTAAGGGTAAAGGGTGTAAGGGTAAAGGGTGTAAGGGTAAAGGGTGTAAGGGTAAAGGGTGTAAGGGTAAAGGGTGTAAGGGTAAAGGGTGTAAGGGTAAAGGGTGTAAGGGTAAAGGGTGTAAGGGTAAAGGGTGTAAGGGTAAAGGGTGTAAGGGTAAAGGGTGTAAGGGTAAAGGGTGTAAGGGTAAAGGGTGTAAGGGTAAAGGGTGTAAGGGTAAAGGGTGTAAGGGTAAAGGGTGTAAGGGTAAAGGGTGTAAGGGTAAAGGGTGTAAGGGTAAAGGGTGTAAGGGTAAAGGGTGTAAGGGTAAAGGGTGTAAGGGTAAAGGGTGTAAGGGTAAAGGGTGTAAGGGTAAAGGGTGTAAGGGTAAAGGGTGTAAGGGTAAAGGGTGTAAGGGTAAAGGGTGTAAGGGTAAAGGGTGTAAGGGTAAAGGGTGTAAGGGTAAAGGGTGTAAGGGTAAAGGGTGTAAGGGTAAAGGGTGTAAGGGTAAAGGGTAAAGGGTGTAAGGGTAAAGGGTATAAGGATAAAGGGTGTAAAGATAAAGGGTATAAGGGTAAATGGTAAAAGGTGTAATGGTATATAAGGGTATATAAAGGTATAAGGGTATAAGGGTATAAGGGTATACGGGTATATAAGGGTGTAAGGGCATAAGGATGTAAGGATATAAGGGTATATAAGAGTATAAGGGTATATAAGGGTGTAAAGTTATAAAGGTGTAAAGTTATAAAGGTATAGAAGGGTGTATATATAAGAGTATAAGGGTGTAAGGGAATATATATGAGTATAAGGGTATAAGGGTATAACGGTATATAAGGGTGTAAGGGTATAAGGGTAAGTATATAAGAGTATAAGGGTATATATAAGGATATATACTCTGCGGAATGATCCCGAGAGTCGACGAACGAAACATGTGTGCGAAACTGATAGGTGTGTGTGTATACGTATTATGTCGACGACGACAAATTTTCGACTGAAGAAGAAAAATTTTCTCTTACCATTTCTGACAATTTCATGAGACGATATTACGATATCTCTAGCATGCGTGGACCGATTTTTTCAGAATTGGTCTTATTCGAAAGCTTATATGCGGTTTACATAAGAAAAATGCCTTTAAATTTAAAAAATATTGCAGGGGTGATGAGATATTAATGAAATAAGTTTCAGAATAGCCTAGCGACGTGTAAAGGATAGCGGTAGCGACAGTCGACATATATATGCAGGGTCTCGGAACATGGATAAACGGCAGGGGCAGTCGATCGACATTTATACAGGGTGTTTTATACAGGGTGTCTTTCATGTATACAGGGTGTCTTTCTTGTACTTGGCGTCGAGACGCTACCGCGTCTCCAGATATGGTTTGGCGTGCGAAGTTCGGTGATTGATCAGGCGGCACGAGCTGTGACCTGAATATTGTTATGCATGGGCAGCGATGTTCATGCTTAGGCTTCGTTAGTAACACGTTAGTAAGCAACGATACTGCGTATGCGATAGACCCTATTCCGGTCTGTTTGTAATTCGTTCAATATTAAAACGCTTTTCACAAATATAATTCCTATTCACTGTTCACCATCGTTTATACGATGCATCAACATAAACAATGAAAGTCACAGATATGCTGACAGAAGTTTTTGGTATGGTTACATAACAAATTTCTTTACTTCTATTGTAGACACAACACCTATCCTGGTCTGCAGGAGAGTTTAAGGAAGGGCTCTCTAGCGTAGGGGCCCCTCACGCGCCTGCTTCCCCTTCCCATCTTACTCTGGCGCAGCGTGCCTTCCGTTGTCAAGGAGACCGCGCGACGCTACGAAGGCTGCCATGACGGGCTAGCGTCTTCGCGGTATCCCTGACAACGCGGACGAGAGTGGGAGAACCCCAAGCTCCAGCGGGAGCGACCTTGGAGAGCCGTGGTTTAAGGTCACTTGAGTGCAGGGCTGGAAGGGATCCGGCCGGCGGAACACCTACAGGGAGCGGTGGTAATGTGTGCGTGAATTGACGCCAGCGCCAAGTCAGCCACGTGGCGACATGGCGAAACGAATGTGACGTCACGAATGTATAGACGCCATTGCCAAAGACGCCACGTGCGATTGTGAATTGAACATTTTTAGTAGTTTTTCCAAGTTTTTCATTCAATTGAAATTACGACATGAATAAGGAATCAGGTAAGACAAATACTTAATACTTTTGCATCAACAGAATTATAGAAATGATATTTTTTATTTATACCAGCGCCAAGCGAGTGACGCCGCGGCCAATCAGCGTCGACAACATATGTCCCGGTGACGCTGATTGGCCGTGGCGTCGGTCGTCTCCGATCGTGCGTCTCACGCACACACTACCACCGCTCCCTGTAGGTGTTTCAAATTGAGATCAGCCGACCGGAGACCGCCAGGCCAATTTTCAGCCGGCAAGGGTATCAAACAGTGACGTCACACTCGTTTCGCGTTGTCGCCACGTGGCTGACTTGGCGCTGGCGTCAATTCACGCACACATTAACACCGCTCCCTGTAGGTGTGTTCCGCCGGCCGGATCCCTTCCAGCCCTGCTTGAGTGGGCTGTTTATTGCCCTGTGCGGTGGAAAAGGATGTGCCAGGGTGAAATTGGGGGACGGCGGAAAAGAGCGTTCGGAGGCCACTCAGAACGTAACCGTCGAAGAAGCCTGTCAACCGTTTCGACTGTCTTTAGCAAAAACATACTGTGTATCTTTATCGACATAATAAAGAGCGTGTTAATTTCTTAAGTTAGTGAAGTTATTTCTACACTATGAAAGAGAGGACATTTTATTTGACTGCAAAACAAATGTGTTTCAAAACGTAAACAAAAAGTGTGATTTTAGTGCGTGAAACATTGATCGTATACATGAATGAAAATAGAATACGGATATAGCACATAATAAAGCCCAGGACAAAAATTGAATTCCTAATTTGTAATTGCTTACGTTTCAGAAACGAAGCTCAGACCATTATTCGACTTCTTTTGGTATAGGAAATATGCATGTTTCGGCCTGCCTCATTGTTTTCAGACACTGTGTATTAGAATGGTTTGTTACTCACAAGGTATGATGTCCACGATAACAACCTTCGTTCATGGCTACATTTTTCTCCACACCTGGAATCCCCTTCGAAATTTGTGATAACACGTAATATATTGTAGAATTTATTTTATGGCCATTAATAGCACCGTCAGCTTTAGAATCACTTATTGTAAGGCTTGTGTGCCAATAACTTTGCCAAAGATTAATATGATCATCTTTCAAAGTTTGTTGCTGAGCTCTAATTGCTTTATTCATTGCCTACAATAAATTACAAAAAATTAGAATATGCTTACAGCAATATTCAATTATTTCTATAAATTACGCACCTCTATAGCTTTTTTCTTCGTTACTTCATAATGTATGTGGTATTCCTCCATAGTGATAGGTTCACTGTATTGTATACTTGTTAAGAATTTCAATCTTACAGTACTTCTTGCTTTAATTTGTACCATTCTTGGTGGGGTTGTGTAAAGTATTGAAACGCTTACAATCTTATTTGTATTAGGTAGTGGGACGAACCCAGAAATTAGATTATATTCATTTACAAATTCATCTACTTGAATTCTAAAGACAGAAATAAAATTGTATCGCATTTACACAAATGTTTAAAATATATTACTATATACACAACTAAAGTGAACGGTATCAAAGTTAATTTAAAAAAAAACCATGAAAGTTATCTTCATCTTCTCCTTAACCCATACGGGACGAGCGTCGCACCCATGCGACACAAGGCATTGGTTACAGTAGCTGGAAAAGGTATAGTCACATCGTAAATTAAACCACCAATCAGCGGCACTAACTGATGTAGCAGCTCTGATTGAAACTTCGGGTCGTTACCTTCTCACATTTCTGTCAATTCGTTTTTGCCGACGCTCGAAATATGTTTACTGTAACGCTCCAGCGATTTTACGACATCGCTATTCCTCTGATAACTACAGTATCCTCTCGATATACTATCGCTTTGCACCTTACGACGAAGACTCGTCGCGATACTATATCAGGAACTTTAATGTCGATGGAGGCTACATGTTGCTTTACCAGTATGTACAGTAATACTGTTTGTATTCAGATCTTGAACATTAAATCGGCTATAGCCGAAATCGGTTTACACAGGACCATTTTATATACAGAGTGTCCCAAAAATCAGTCCCATACATTAATTCTGTGTTACAGAACATTTTTCAAGCCACCACCCCCTTAGTTCTATCAAATTATTCTAACCACTCCCTGCCATATACAAGGTGCCCATTGGCGTAACTAGTTAGGGAGCCAGGTGGGCCTGCCCCTCCCCCCAAAACACGAAATGACCCCCACTAGAAACTATCGAAATAAGTAAAAAACATTCGTCTGTTAAATAACCAAAAATTTTTTTATTCAGTTTACTCTTTGGTTTAGTGTTAAATAAATATGTAGGTAAATGATTGTCATAAAATATGTATGTATATAAAGATTCATTTACCTATAAAAAAAAGGGAGAGAAAGGGGGGAGAAGGTGAGACCTGGCCCCACCAGACAAAAATCCTAGTTACGCCAATGAAGGTGCCCCATCTTTTCACGTGTTATAACCTAACATTTAGGATCAATCGTTACGACTATTCCCAGCATTCTAACATTGCAGTCCGTCGAATATTATTGATATAATTGATACAGAAAATAGTCTATTGATATAAGAAACTCTGCGTAGGGTCACCTGTCCACTGAATGAACACTTAAGCTGCATGTCTGTTAAAATTAGTACTCAAAAGTCGTTATTTAATCCCCTGAATGTTATTTCTGTAAGCGAGCTGTTTTATTACTAAAGTCAGACATCCCAGAACACAATTCTAGCAATATTTGATAGTTATAACTTTCATTAAAAGTCTGGCAGAGGATTAAATGAAAAATGGGCCAATGACCAGTGAATGAACGGGATAATAACAGTGGTTAGGTTTCCAATGCATTTAGACGATTTTTTGTGTAAATAATTTTTCATTCTCCAATTGCAAGAATATTATTGATTTGATACTTTACTAGTCTTATAAGATCATAATTATGCATAGTTGAAATTTGGTTTCTGGGGTGGGTTAATCTAACCTACGCATTGACGGCGAAAGTGTCAAGAGAAAAAAGACCGGGTAACGTGGTAAAGTTAGAAATGTCCAACGAATGTCCAGTTCATTCATTGGTATCTCCCATCCAAGGCATGAACACCTAACAAACTCGACAAATTCTTAGAAATTCGTTATTTCATACAGTATTTTTCGTTCAAGGAACATTTAAACTATGTAACTATAACAACAAATTTATCATAGGGCAATTAAATGCACCTCAAAAAACAAATTGTAGATATCACGTAACAAGACTTACCTTGAACTTGTGGGACGCCATGAAGACAACCTTTGAATAAACGGAATTGATGTCGTATCGATTATAATTAAACAGAAAAACGCTTTTGAGAGATATCTGTGGGTCTCCAGTCTAAACGTCAGTGTCAGTTTCAACGTGAAGAGAGCGCGATAGGCGTTAATTTGTCGTATTATATGAGCAACGTTCATTCACTAGGGGGTGTTCATTCACTGGACAGGTCACCCTATGTATAGTGTGATCGCAAGTGAAAAAGAATACGATGTTACAATCTTACGTTCGTCGGAACGTCGATCTCAAACGCCAAGTGTCGCGACATCAATTGGTGCCGCCTTATGTCGTTTGCAGTTTGCCATAAAGAGATAGCAGGTAGGCTCGGTGATAAAGTGGAAGTGGTATATAAACAAATGAAGATTTTGTTCTCGAGATCGGTTACGGGAGCGTGGAGACTCGTTAGTCTGATGACCGGGCACTGAATGACTATTATAAATTATAATTGAGTAGCAGAGGACGATTCTTGAAATATTATTATTGTTCCTAATTATTCAGGAAGAAACATGGCTTAAGCTACCATTTCTACAAGACGAGAGCCGACAAAATACCGGTATTTTTTTCGGTTTTCCGTAATATATCAGTTTCGTTATAGCTTTGAACTCCCTGGCGTAATAGCGGTATCAAAATTGTACCGGTATTAAGTCCCTGCAGTAGAATCACCCCGTAAGGGGAGGTTCAGGTCTAAACATCGATTTCTTTTTATTTTATTTTTCGAATGCTCAACCTTTTAAGAATACGTGTTTAAAATTATTTTTTGAAATTCATGAAATTCCCGAAGTTATAGGCATTTGAGTCGCGGCAAATGCATGGGTAACACCCGGCCACTCGGCGCTCACGTAAAACTTTAAACGCGTTTGTCCCGAAACAGTGTTCTTAAAATCGGTGGAACCTATATCTCGAAAAGTTATTATCCGATTCGACTGAAACTTTTGTTATTTTGAAGAATATACTTCTGGCTCGAGAAATCAGTAAAATTTTAAAAATATTAAAAATTTCTATTTTTTAAAGGCGTTGAAACGACGAAAAATATTGACAAATAGTGATTTCAAACTTCAAGTGTCGTTATTTTCTCAAAAAATGTCATTTTTTGGCCTTTTTACTGCTAAGTCCACGAGCGAGTTTAATGCCCTTTAATAATCTGGCATTGTTTTTTATTTCAGACAAATGGTTTAGGGTGCTACAGGTTCCACCGTTTCGGATGAATCTTCTGACGCCTCCACTTTAACGACCCCCAGTGCCATCTGCAATGATTAATTATAAAACAAAAAAATTATTTCTATAGTTTAAGAGATCCTTAATTCAATGCAAAAAGTCCCATTAAATTATATGTAGTAGTTTTCCTTTAATTAATTCCCAAAGATCACCTAATTTTATGTTCTCTAAGACCGGAACAGCCCCTTAAATTTTCTCTCAACAATAGTCGAACACCCTGTATATAAATGTCTGTACAATACATACAACATTTGAAAAATGCAGTTTTTTTAAATGACTGTGTCTTTGTTAAAAACATGCTTTTTCGATTAGGTTTGACTTATCTTAAAGGCAAATGATGATACTTTCCGATAGTATACATAAAGATTGCAAAAAATATTGTCACCATAACAGAAAAGTAGAGAGTTCAAAATTTATAATTTAAAAATTTTGTTCTTTAACTTCGGATGAATTTTAGCAAAATTATGGGAGTTTCAAATTTTAAAATAGTTTTTCCGGCTTTTCGGAACAAAGACCACACTGTGAGCCCCCAAATCGCCAGGCCTGACAGTGTCCGATTTCTTTCTTTGGGGTTTCTTAAAAAGCAAGGTCTACGTTAATAAACGAACAAGAATTTAACAACTTGAAGAGAATATTCGCCAAAAAAGTAACAACATTCTCCCGGAAACCTTCAGAAATGCCATGCAAAATACACTCCAAAGAACCTGAATTTGTGTCGTGAACACTGGCATGCAGATGGCCGATATCATTTTCCATGTTTAACTCCGAAGCTTCAATAAATAGTATATAAAAAATATCAACACTCTTTTATTACTTTTAGAAGTTATTTAAAAACAAAATATGAAACTAATTTTTACGACACTGTATAATTATTTCACAGTAGCAGTAAACAGCAACATCTGTTTTCTTGATGAATCTTAATAAATTTTCTGCAATTGTTTATGAACCTACAACTTATCTATTGTAAGTATACTACGCTTAGAACTACGTTCCTGAAATGGTTGAAGGCATACGGATGTGTCAAAATGTACTGCGTATGCTGCTGGTTCGTGCAATTCCGGAGCTCGACCAGCGGGCGCGGCGGAAAATATTCTGGGTGTGCTTGTCTCGTATGGGTCAAATTATGTGATGAATTTAACAGAATTATTTCAAGGATTGAAAACATTAACAAAACATACAAAATATCATTTTTAAAATATAGTCTTTCTATTAATCTTTTAAATTAAAAATTCATTGTATTATATATTAATCTGCTAATTACTTGATTGATTCTGTACGAGACTTGCTCCAATATGTTGAAACCTGCGGTTTTAATGGTACGTTTTGCAAAAGTGAAGAAGGATTAACTATCTTCATGTCCTGTACCAATATTGCATCAAATACTCTATGAGCATAATATTGGAATTCTGTATAATATCTATCCCTAAAGCATTGATAATGATAAACAATCCCATTTGTAAAATGGGTGACTGTAGCTTCCCGATGAGAATTACTTGTGGGTAAAGAGTGAGAAATTAATGGTTGCCATTTTATTGGCAATGTCAATGCTCGTCCTCGTTTTATATATATCCAAGCTTCTGGTAAAATAGGAATCCCAAAAACTCCATTACCAACATATGGCAAATAGCGATGTTCTCTTTCTTTTGGTGGGTCATGAAGAATGTTTACATTATACTCTTCGGCGTCCACACGAAATGGAGCCAGTCTTTCACTCATACAATGATCTTCCAATGCTAGAAATAAATTTCAAGTAGTTTTTAAAGTCATTTCAACCATTTTGTTTTCAATAAAGAACATTAATAATTAAAGATTCATTGAAATTATGAAAACTGACAGAAATTAGATACATGTAAAAATTACTGTCACTTAACGTTATACATTAAAATTATGGAAATTTATGTAATAGGACAGTCCTTACCGATTCGATGATCTTCGAATATGTTGTCGGTGGCATGATTCTGAACAACTTTTTCCTATACATGTTGCCGCCGCTCGGCTTTAGTTTTCGAAATATTCGCAAAAAACTGTGATCCAGTATTTGCTTCGCCAACTTTTGGGAGATTTACGTTAAATAAAATGTGTAAATCTCTCAAAAGTTGGCGGCCTCCCTCCCGGGGGCCGCTAAACTATCTAACCCGGACCAACCACTGATCACAGTTTTTTGCGCATATCTCGAAAAATAAAGCCGAGCGAGTGCAACATGTATAGGAAAAAGTTGTTCAGAATCATGCCCCCGACAACATATATCAACGTCATCGAAATCGATAAGGATTGTGCTTTTGTAAATAATTACCTTTTGTTCATAACTATGTGAATAATTATTTTTTTCATTAATAGTTATTTATATGATTGTTAACAAATAACGAATAATCACATATATGTACATAGAAAATATTATAATCTGTTCTTGCGTAGTCACGCTCAGTGGCTCAAACGCGGCGTTATGTCTACGCTAATTTTAATGGTACAATTCAAAGATTTTGAGTATACTATTTGAAGTCACACACAAATGATACCCTTATCCACCTAAGATATTTTACTTTTATAACAAAAATATTCATTGATACCTCCAAAATAGCCGAACACAATTATGTTCGAAATTGACTAGAAATCACTAAAATTTCAAAACATGCGGCACGGGTTTCCGTTCTCCAATCACTTTGAAATTTTGCACATATCATTGTCTCAGCAAGTGTCACAATTTAGGGGGCTGAGACAAAAAAAACGGAAGTTGAAAAATAAGGACAACCCTCATGAACAGCGACGAAGTATAGGATGGACCAAAGTATAGGACCTATCATCTTATGGAAGTTCGTGTCACCACAGACCAGGTACAGCAGCGCTGTCCAAAGTCGTGTACGCATACTCTCGGGGCTCTCCCTCTCTCGTCTGCGTTCTCAGGGATACAGTCTGTTCCACAAGAGCGTACTCGTTGTGTCTTCGAAGAAACTTTTCGAGTGGGACAATAAAATAAACATTCAAGGGGTCCCCTAATACGCTTTCGAAGAGGACTGTTAGTATGTTCAAAACCTTGGAGAGTGAAACAGTGTTTCGTGATGCGTTCAGCGTATAGTGCCCGCAAAGATATAGGGAGGTCGTAAAAGTGGTAGCGCGTGTCTGTTTACATGTTTCGAGAGTCGGATGAGCGAATTGACAAATCTGTAGGCAGATAAGGGGCGCGGGCCTCACTCACGGCTCGGGGCATGTGGCCTGAGACTCAATTCCTGCTGATATTCCTACAATAGTATACCACGTACGGTCCAGGGTGCCGGAGCCTCAAAGACCGCCACTGTTCGAATGTTTAATTTACGACCTCCCTATCTTTGCGGGTATTACAATACACGCCACGCGATTTGAGGCAGTCTTTCTGTGTTGCCATCCAAAAGGCTCAAAAATAAATCAAAGGAGTTTGTATGGAAGTGGGTGAGACGCTTTGAACAAACAAAAACCGTCGATGACCTGCCTAATAGAGGTTTGAACCGAGGCACAGCGTCGAGGGAAGATAAAGCCATTGTCCAGCTAAAAAAAAATCCGACGTTGTCATTACGTAAAGCTCAGAGCTTGTTACGAAAAAAGAATATAAATGTCAGTATTTTGACCATAAAACGGCGCTTGCAAGAAAAAGGCAATTCTTGGCGAAGTACAATAAAAAAAAACCTTTGCTCTTTTCGAAACACGTTGAAAACGCCTGAAGTGGGTTCGCGGACATGTCAATCGCGATTTGGACAATGTTGTATTTAGTGATAAGTGTTCATTCTGGGGTTGGCTTCCAGTAATGAAAGCTTGGTCTGTGCAAGGAATGCCAATCATCCAACGTACTGTTAAACATGCAATAAAAGTGCATGTTTGGGGGTGTTTCAATGTACGCTTTGGTACATTGTGCTTATTTACAGACAATTAAAATGCAGTAAAAACGAAAAGATTATATGAAACGGGTCTCCTTACGTCTGGTAAGAAGTGGTTCGATAAATACGGTGAAGACTGGATACTTCAAGAGGACAACGATCCCAAACACCGAAGCCGTGTTTACACGGAATGGAAGGCGGAAAAGGGCGTCATTACGTTGGATTGGCCATCTCAGTCACCAGATGCCAATACAATTGAAAGCGTGTGGTCATACATCAAGCAAAAGCTTCGAGGAAAACATATTCACAATGTGAATAGTCTAATTCAACAAATAAGAAAGATATGAAGGTCACTACCAGTATCATATGCTGAAAAATTGGTAGAAAGTATGCCAAAATGTTGCGAAGTAATAATCGCAAACGCAAGAGATTGGACCCACTATTGACTAAAAGTGTAATAGTATGTGACGAAGTCACGTCACGCGCCGCACGAGCGTATGGCGCCGAGCGGATAAGCCGAGTGCGCGCCGCGGCCGCCAGGCGGCCGCGGGACCGCGAACCTGCGAGCGAGCGAAGATGTACGACCGTTCAATATAAAGGCCGCGGCGAGCAAGACTGATAGGTCTCCAGGGGGTCGACAGTAAGCGGGATTGGAGGGCTCCCGGGTAGGGGAGTTCGCCCCAACGTCCAACAAAATTTCAAAAAAAAAAATTAAGGATAATATTATATTAATATTTCGAAAACTAATTGTTGAACTTTTATATAGATATATTTCAAAGTAATGTACACGATGGTTAGGGATTCACCAGAGCCTGAGACTATCGTAACCAGTGTTCACAGGAAAATCCCTACGTAGTACCGTACTCGCATCGTAGGCAGGGAGAACGCATGCGCGCGATGACGCGGTGACGTCAAACCAATCAACGCCAAGATGGGAAACGATGGGAAACGAAGCGGCGTGTCCCGTCTTGGCGTTGATTGGTTTGACGTCACCGCGTCATCGCGCGCATGCGTTGTCCTTGCCTACGATGCGAGTACGGTACTACGTAGGGACTTTCCCGTGAACACTGATCGTAACTACGTCCTGTAGGATAATGGACGTTATCCTTTGTACATCCGCGTGTCGCGTCGCGGTCACCTATTTGCGCAAGCGCGTGCCTCTTATATTTATACCCACTCCCATATACAAACACACACACACACACACATATACACATGCCAGCGGCCAAGCACGCTGAACCCTACTATATCTAATACTTAACTGTAGTATTAATAAATACCCGAAGCTACAATTTTAGATTTAGAGTCCACAACCCCTCCCCCCAAACCTCATCTTTATCGGCAACCAGTCCCTTTCGAAATAATATTTAAGTTTGGAATTATAATACTCAACACTTTTCTCTTAAAAAATTCCCCAAGATGTACCTTATTTTCAGAGCGTGAAACTAGGGAAACCCGTTCGGCAGCCTGTGTATTACACACACAAACGCTCCGCTCCTACTACTATAGCTGCTCCCCACTCCATTGGCGGACTCGCTTGCCGTTGAACGGACTCGGGGCTCGAGCTAGAATGTGCGCCCGCGCCCTGAGAAGGGATGCTTGGGCATGCCTGGTGTAGTATGTTCGAAGCACTTTGCACCAGTGTGTTTAGAACAAAAATATAATCTTGTGAGACCGAAGAAGGGTAGCGTGCCAACTATTTTTATACCGGAAAACTCTACATCTAGTGCACATGGACCTTTATCAAGTAACATTTGTACAACTTTTGTAGAAAATTCCATTGAAAAGACCCGTATGTGACTAGAGCGCCAACGATCCCCAAAATACCCCTTATCCTTTTGATAAGGTACTTACAATTAGATATTTAAAAATTAAGAGAATTGACTGTTACGAGCGCGGCGAGCTTCCTTATTCTTCTTAAAAATATACCCAATACATCAATTTCTAATAGTCTAAAGATTGTGGGATAACCCTGGTCGGAAATTGCGTGTAGAAATCGTGCCGCTCGAACACTAAAGGCCGCGGCACGTAACACTCCCTAACAATGGATGGTCCTGCCACTAACTTCTTCATGGCACCACTGCTTGACGCAGATATGAACATTGCAGACAATAATCCAAAGCCTTATTTCGAACACCCAATTACTACTGAACCATGTATTCAGGTATTTTTCGACCATTGTAATATGCTCAAAAATATTCGGAATTGTTCCGGGGAGTACCGCACATTATTAGACGAAAATAATAACCAAATTAGTTGGAAATACATAGAACATTTAGCAGACCTCCAACAAGAGGGTTTGCGGTTAGGGAATAAGCTTCGATGTGCGCATATTCATTATAAAAAAAATGATAATGAAAATGTATTTGGCAGCACAAACGTTCAGCGACAATGTTGCAGACGACATACACTTCTGCTGTGAGACATTGGAACTGCCCCAATTTCGTGGATGTCAAGAAACTGTTCGGTTCATTAGATGTATTAATAAAATTTTTTATTTTTTAAATGTTAGGAACCCGTGGGGGAAGCACCACAAAAGACCCCTCTCCGTGCCAAATGAAGAGTTGTGGCGACCACAATTACTGGAGGAAATTGAGTATTTAAAAAATGTACGGACAGTACATATATTTATGCCGCAGAAAAGCTGGTTTCATAGGTTTCTATAATGAGGTATTAGCAGCCATAACGTGTTTGATTCATACGTCAAATCGGAAGCAATTCTCAAATATTTAATAATAAGCCAGGGCCACGTTGAACTTTTTTTGCGCAATAAGACGAATATGTGGTTGGTGTCCCAACCCAACCGCATCCCAGTTCATATCTGCGTACAAGCGGTCACTGACACGGCATGCTGTCCACTAGTCCACTGGGAATGTGCAAGCCAGGAACAAGACGAAGATTTTGCACGTTACTTCCACGCTGTTAAGATTTTATTGTATAGTATAAGAATATATTTTAACAAAAGATGAACTATAGACCGTTCAAGAAAATACAATGTTTAAAGAATGCGGTGTTGTTCTCACAACGTATACTCTGCCAACTCTGAACAGCACTCTCATCCATGTACCGCCTAGACTTACTCGGATTCAATACATTCATACGCATTAGCTATAACGCAATAACAGATCAATAGAATGGAGAGATTTAAATTAACGGAACGGTTCTCTTCAACACACGCAAAAGCATGCTCATTTAGATAGATTTGATTCTGCAGTGTTTGAATAATAGAATTCAAAGAAAATATAACCCAGACGACAACAATTTAATTGATAATGGGTTAGGAGAATTTTTACATTTTCAGTGGGCACTGAACTCTAACCATAGCGAATATTCTCAACAAGCGAATGGATATTTTTTAATTGAAAGCTTATTATTCGCGACTGAAAATAAAAGTGTCAACTATTGGTTCACTGTCAACTACGAGTACAGTTACCCACCCTACTATTCTTGTGTTTCCGCTGAAATTTCTGTTTTATAATTATTGTTATAATATTTATATACACATATATATTTAACGTCCAAAGTTAATACACAAACCACTTAAGGGGGGTTTGCGTCTTGGAAAAGGGGATTTTCGTCATTGTTCGGACTAGTGACACTAATCGGCTGGTACACTGGTAAGGTCGCTGACGTACAAGTAAAATCCAACTATTGTAAAGGCTGTGAACTTTTGGGGAAAAAGAAAAGGAACTGCAAAATATGAAGAATGGGCGCAATCGCATGAAGAAAATTGTCAAGCTAACCACGAAGGCTCCGCTGGGAAAATGGAAGTTGACGCTATCATCGAAATGTTTCGCCGCTCTAAAACTTTACATCAAGTCAAATATGCTCAGTACATTGGTGATGGTGATAGTAAGACTTTCAAAGGAATCACAGATGCTCAACCTTATGAAGACCTTATCGCTTGTAAAAAAGAGTGTATCGATCACGTCCAGAAGCGGATGGGCTCGCGGCTTCGCGCTCTCAAGAAAGCGTATAAGGGCCTTGGTGGCAAAGGAAATCTAAATGTCAAGTTGATTGATGAATTATCAGTATATTACGGTATTGCTATACGCTGAAATTACGAATGTGTCCCAAGCATGAAAAAGGAAATATGGGCCACTCTTTACCACTCTGGCCACGCCAAGTATTTGACTTCCAGGCCGCGGACATCTAGGCAAATGTCTAAATGTTACATTTTATCTTCACATTATTAAAATGTCCGCGATATGAGTAATGGAATGTATGAACACAGCATTTTAGCTGTGTATATGTAGTGGTGTCATCTTAAGCGCAGTTGGAAAGCACCTTTATGTAATCGCAGCTCATTTTTATTTCACATCTTTTTTATATTGTATATTTTCTTGTATTTTTTTGTGGCTTTTAAGTATTCTGAAAGGATACACCGCTTTTGTCGTTCAGGAAATACAAAAGAACATATTTAATACTAATATATTGTTGCGAGCACCGGGTATAGGCCCATGCATGGCCTGCTGGTACTCGCAGCTGAAGGGAGAAAAAGAAAGTCGGCCCCCTTGAAGAGGACGATCAAAGCAGCGATGAGAGACTGTCTTGTACCGAACGCTATGGCGTTCGGACGTACGGGTTTAGCTTGTACCATTGTAAACTTATAGTTACTACGGAAATATAGTTGTGCAGTGTGTACGCCCGTGTAATTATTCTACCCTTTGCGTCGGGGTGGCCAACGAGGAAACGCCCCGACGCATAACTATATTTTTGCGAGCAGGGTTTGGCGGAAATCCCGTGCGCCCGTATCAGGAATAGCGGTGGGGGAACTCCACGCATGCGCGCGATGACGCGGTGACGTCAACCCAATCCAAGCGCGATGACACGGTGACGTCAAACCAATCAACGCCAAGAAACGAAACTTGACGGTGGCGCCGTTTCATTTCCCATCTTGACGGTGGCGCCGTTTCGTTTCCCATCTTGGCGTTGATTGGTTTGACGTCACCGCGTTATCGCGCTTGGATTGGTTTGACGTCACCGCGTCATCGCGTTTGGATTGGTTTGACGTCACCGCGTCATCGCGTTTGGATTGGTTTGACGTCACCGCGTCATCGCGCTTGGATTGGTTTGACGTCACCGCGTCATCGCGCTTGGATTGGTTTGACGTCACCGCGTCATCGCGCGCATGCGTGGAGTTCCCCCACCGCTATTCCTGATACGGGCGCACGGGATTTCCACCAAACCCTGGTTGCGAGCACCCTATGGATGGGAATCCATGGCCCGCTGGTGCTCGCGACCGAGGCAAGAAGGCAAGCGAGAAGAAGGCGATCGGATCGATCGCCTGTCAAGCTGCCATTCTAGAGCAGGGTTGCCAATGCTAGTACTTTCGTACTAGATCTAGTACTTTTTGTAAATTTGTAGTGTTGGCACTGAATACTGTGTTCATCGTCTACTTTCATCAGTAGGAGATAAAATGAAAATGATGATAAAATATTTCATGAAATCTCAATATGTTACAATTACACCAATTGAAAAGATAAATCCATCCGACAATGGTCAGGTTTTGGACATGGAAAATATCTAGGAGCGAGAGTGGAAGCCCTTCTACTGAGTTTAGATAAGAATGAAGTTCCAGAAAGCGACATAAGACACTTTAAGATGAAATGTTTGCCCTTCTATGTTGAGTTCTGAAGACAAGTTTTCAAACGAATAAATTTCGGAGATCCTGCTTTAAAAAGTTTAGCGATGCTAAATCCTGAAATGTGCAAATCAGACTGCATTTCCAGTATAATGCCACTTGCTGTAAATTTTCCTAATGTGATTGAAGAAAATAGTTATGAAGGGCTTGATAGAGAATGGCAACTATTGAAGACTGTAGAAGCATTGGAAGAAGGTAAAAAATTCATGGTTTTTTCGAATAAAGTTTTTGAAATGAAAAATGCTGTAGGAGAACACTTTTTTCCTAATTTAACAACATTAGTTAAAGCTGTACTGTGTCTCCCTCATTCGTCAGCAGCATCTGAAAGAATATTTTCAGCAGTAACAATAAATAAGAATAAACTAAGAAATCAACTACAATCTTCCTTGATGAATGGACTCCTCTTGCCAAAAGAAAAATTGAAACATTCATGAGTTACAGCTGTTACTATTCCTGAAGAGTTAATTAATTTAGCAAAATCTGCTAATAATGATAAAAAAAAAATAAATATTTCCAGTGTTTTTCTTGTGAGTGGGAATCCCTGTATATATGTAGGTAAATAGCATATTAAATAATTTTTAGTTTTGACAATTTTCTGTTCATATGTGTCGTACACGTATTAATTTAGCAGTTTTACATTGAGTTCATCAATGATAATAAGGCAGTAACATCGTAAAATACCCTAAACAGAGTGAAACGAAAACAAATAAAAAATTGGTACTTTTTTCAGATCTAGTACGTTTTTCCTGTAAAAGTTGGTACAAAATATTTTTGCTGGGTGGTCGCCCTGTTCTAGAGCCAGACGCCATCGCGAGCAAACGCATCGAGATTACAATATTGCTGTATATTTGAAATGACGTTCCATTTATTGTTCTGGTTCACGTTGTATTCCTTCTACCTTAGATTGCATTGTTATGGCTAACCGAGTCAATCCCGGTACACAAAAATATAACAATATTATTCCTGTGTATATTCTTATCACAATAAAGGTGCTGTTTGTTCGTATGCACACTATTATTTTTATAACTATTGAAAATGTGAAAAAATGTTTTATATGAAAGTTGTGTGATTTGATGGAGGAAACTTAATACAATAGTAGAAACTGCGTTTAACCCTGTAGGGACTAGTGGGACTCCAGAGTCCCATTCAGACTAAAACATCTTTGTTTACGTTCTATCAATAAGATAGAGATTTGATAGGTATATTGATCTTTAGTTGGCAGGGAAGAAACTGTTTGTACCATCAGAACCCGAAATTAAACTTTTTACTGTTATAAACAAGTGAATCTAGTCGACGCTATTGATCGTGATCTGTGCCTGTTGCAATTTGTTGACTATTTTTATAAATTAAACTAAGTAAACTAACTTTTTATAGTAAAATAAGCATACAGGGTGTCCCAAAAATGTCGGTTTTCCTTGAGAGGGGTGACTCGGGGGGTGATTTGAAACAACTTTTTGCTTAGCGAAAATATTGTCCGAAGCTTCGTTAAGGAGATATTAACCAAAAACCCCGACCAATCAGAGCGCGCGCCTTCCGCCCGAGTGCCCGGGGTAGCGTTGGCTACGCGGTAGGCGACCGCGCTTGTGCTACGAACGTACGAACAAGCAAGTCGGCATGCATCGAAGGAAACCGCGTTACAGTTTTTTTTTTTAAGCAGAATCTTAAATAAGAATAATTTGAAGTGAGAGGACAAGAAGTACGTCAATTTCGTTTTTAAATAAGGCATAAACGAAAAGGTAACGTAACAGAAAATATACGACAAGTGATCGTAATTCGTTATTGAGGTAAAAATCCGTAGTTTAACAACGGCCAACACAACTAAATTTAAAAAATAATATTAGGTGTATGAATAAATTCTTTCCGACTGGAATTTCTATCGCGGTGGTATTCAGAAGCTGCCAGAAAAATGGCAAAAGGTAATTAACAATAATGGAAATTATTTCGATGATCGAGTTGTTTTCATATTTTTTAAATCGAACTGTTATTGTACCCTAAAATCGGAAAGAATTTATTTCTACACCTAATAATCACCAATAAATTAAACAAAACTCACCCTTTCGGACATTCCTTTCCTTGCTTTCCTTCCCTTTTCGGAAACCTGTGTCACTAGGCCACTGTACCGATCCTGGTCATCGGCGTCCAGTGCTCAGCTGATCGCAGGGTCAATGTACCGAATATTCACTTCACTGCACGGCTACTATATAACACTGTTCACTTAATTTATGTTTCACGGAACGTGTTGTTCTTACGTTATAAAAATTACTGTTAATTACTGGGACGAGATTACTACTATTACCCGGCGAAAAAAAGAGTCTTCTGTTCGCCGGGTAATAGTAGTAATCTCGTCCCAGTAATTAACAGTAATCGGCCCCTTTCGGGGCCACCAATTTTTGTAACGTAAGAACAACACGTTCCGTGAAACATAAATTAATGTGTTAGTAGCCGTGCAGTGAAGTGAATATTCGGTACATTGACCCTGCAATCAGCTGAGCACTGGACGCCGATGACCAGGATCGGTACAGTGGCCTAGTGACACAGGTTTCCGAAAAGGGAAGGAAAGCAAGGAAAGGAATGTCCGAAAGGGTGGGTTTTGTTTAATTTATTGGTGATTATTAGGTGTAGAAATAAATTCTTTCCGATTTTAGGGTACAATAACAGTTCGATTTAAAAAATATGAAAACAACTCGATCATCGAAATAATTTCCATTATTGTTAATTACCTTTTGCCATTTTTCTGGCAGCTTCTGAATACCACCACGATAGAAATTCCAGTCGGAAAGAATTTATTCATACACCTAATATTATTTTTTAAATTTAGTTGTGTTGGCCGTTGTTAAACTACGGATTTCTCCTCAATAACGAATTACGATCACTTGTCGTACATTTTCTGTTACGTTACCTTTTCGTTTATGCCTTATTTAAAAACGAAATTTACGTACTTCTTGTCCTCTCACTTCAAATTATTCTTATTTAAGATTCTGCTTTAAAAAAAAACTGTGTAACGCGGTTTCCTTCGATGCATGCCGACTTGCTTGTTCGTACGTTCGTAGTACAAGCGCGGTCGCCTACCGCGGGAGCTCGGGCGGAAGGCGCGCGCTCTGATTGGTCGGGGTTTTTGGTTAATATCTCGTTAACGAAGCTTCGGACAATATTTTCGCTAAGGAAAAAGTTGTTTCAAATCACCCCCTGAGTCACCCCTTTCAAGGAAAACCGACATTTTTGGGACACCCTGTATATATAGTAAAAATGAGTCCTAATTGACATAGGGGCTTATATATATATATAGGGGCTTTCGGATTAAAGGTATGGGACGTGTATGTCCCACCGAGACTTAGGAGTAAATATTTATGAAAATTGTTAAGTACTTATATGTCATTCCTATTGCTTTATATATTCGTACTATTCTATATAATTTGTTAAATCTTGTATAATTACATATTTTTATTAGTGTTCATGTTATTTATCGTTACTACAGCAACAAGATGTCGGTGCTATAGCTCCGCCTGACCCATTCATATTTGATATAGACACGGACGCGGGACGACTCAGATGGTGAAAATTACGTTCAGTCAATATTGAATACTTGTCAAAATGACGACAATACCGATGATATATGTTGGATTATTCAAGATGATCGTTAATCATGCGCACCAGAATGTAATGCAGATAATGAAACACTTGTACGTAAATCAAAGCGTCGAAGACGTCTTGAAGACGCCCATTTCAGACTTTCACGACGCCTCAAAGACGTCTTCGTAAGGACTTGACTAGGCCTACTGTAGCTCTTTAAAGAATTATTACAGAAATTAAGCGTGACTTGATTCGTGTTTATTAGAATTAATATCTTTTAATTAAATTAAGTATTCTGAAAAAAGAAGCCCGTCGAGTAGCTGCTCTTGTTCTCATTTGAGAAAGTCTATTTTCATGCTGCTCAATATTTTCGTTTCTTCATAAAAAAGAAGAACGTCTTGCAATAGCGATGATAGAGACATTTTTTGGTATAATCAAGTTCAAGTCGAAAATTTAAATTTCAATCTTCAAAAAACGCCGGTACTCGAGAGTGACGATATATGATCTGCCCGGCTCTCTTATAAGCATGACTGCTGTATCCCACCTGCGAGAAGCGCTCGGCCCGGTCGCCGCCTGGCGGTCGCGTACTATCCATCGCGAGCCGGCCTAGTCATGACTTGTTTATGTACATTTGCGTCTTTAAGATATCTAAACGCAGTCGTTTAAAAAACGTATTGGCATGGACGTCTTAAAGACGTCCTAAACACTTACTCGAACTGACGTCTTAGAAATATCTCAGGACTTAAAGTCGTCTTAACACAGTCGTCTAAAAGACGTCTTAACACAGTCGTCTAAAAGACGTCTCCACCCAGACGTCTTAAAGACGTGTCAACACAGTCGTTTAAAATACGTCTTGGCATAGACGTCTTACAGACGTCTTAACTCAGTCGTTTAAAAGACGTCCTGGTACAGACGCCTTAAAGACGTCTGTAGACAAACGTCTTAGAAATGTCTCCGCACAGACGTCTTAAAGACGTCTCAACACAGTCGTTTAAAAGACGTCATGGCATAGACGTCTTACAGACGTCTTAACACAGTCGTTTAAAAGACGTCCTGGCACAGACGCCTTAAGGACATCTTAACACAGTCGTCTAAAAGACGCCCTGGCCCAGACGCCTTAAGGACGTCTTAGAAATGTCTCTGCACAGACGTCTTAAAGACGTCTTAATATGGTCCAAGACGTTCAGACCAAAAACAGAGGTAAAATGGACGTCTAGAAGACGTCGTGTGCTATCTGGGTTATATTTAGCTTACTTTTGATACTAACACAATATAAATTCTATAATATAATATTTCTTTGTAGTTATTTTTTCTTTGTAGTTTCGAAAATACAGCGAGTATTGATGGAAGCCTAGGGGAAAATACTAGCTTACAGTACTTCTTCCAATTTTTTGAAAAAGATGTCATTCAATATCTTTTAAATTAAACTAATTTATATGCAGCTCAACAAATTTCCGAAAAAAATGCACGATCGAATGGAGAAAAGCAAAGTTCATGGGTTAATACTACTTATGAAAATTTAACAGATGTCTTTGCCATTCACCTTTATATGGGTATCGTTCGATTACCTGGTATAAAAGATTATTGGTCTACAGAATTTCGGGTCGAACAAATATCTTCGAAAATTACTAGAGATAGATTTCTCGAAATACGTTCACATTCGCATTTCGTTGACAATAGAACATATACTGAAGGTTGTATAGATAAGTTTTTCAAAGTCAGGCCTATTATGGATTACGTTCTTGAGGCTTGTATAACTCATTTCGATGAACAGAAAATTTATTGTATTGATGAAACCATGATCCCCTACAAAGACACTAGGGCTGGCAAGTTACGCAAGTATATTCAAAGCAAGCCAATAAAATGGGGTTATAAATTTTTCCAAATTTCCGGTTCTGATGGAATTATATACAGTTTCATTCCCTATCAAGGACTTCCGTTTCCGGACGCGAGAGTGGCTGAAGTGCGTGTGTGGTGTTGTGAGTTGGGTGAGGGCTGTGAGAGTGAAGAGGGGTACGAGAGAGTAGGGAGGTAGTGGGGAAGGTGGAGGGAAGGGCAGGAAGGGTGGAGTGAAAAGGGTGAAGGGCGGCGGCAGTGGGTGGCGAAGAGAGAGGCTGGTGAAGGAAGCGGGTTGGAGGTTAGGTTGGGAGACAGGTAGTGTGTGGCGGGAAAGTAGAGACGGAGAAGCAAGTGGAGTAGTCTAGCGGACAGGTGTGGAAGCAGAGAGAGCTGGTAGGAAGGCGGGAAATTTGAAGGAGTAAAGGAGAGAACAGGTGGAAAAAGTGGAGGGTAGGAGCTGGGAAGGCGAAGGAGGGTTGGTAAAAGCGCGAGGACGAATGGAAGGGTCCAAGGGAGAGGGGGTGCGGGGAGGGGGGAGGATGGAGAGAACAGGAGAGGAAAAGGGAAGGCAGGAAAGTGAGGAAAGGAGCAGGAAAGACAGTGTGAGCAGCGTGGGTAGCAACGCGGGAAGCGTGGACAGCTGCGGGGGGAAGAAAAGGAAGGAAAGGGAGGAGGAAGGAGGGAGGGAGGCGGGGGGGGGAAGAACAGGATTTAAAAAGAGCTCGAGGACGGTGAGATCGCCCGTTAGTAGAGGGAAGGGGGGAGGGGGGGAGGAGGGAGAGGAGTTGGCAAATGTGGTGAAGATGTTAAGGGAGATGATGAAGGAGTTAAGGGAGGAGAAAGAGGAAATGAGGAGAGAGATGAAGGAGGTGATGGAGGAGAGGAAGAAGGAAAGGGAGGAAAGGAGAAAGGAGATGGAAGAGTGGAGAGAGGAAAGGAGAAAAGAGATGGAGGAGTGGAAAGAGGAAAGGAGGAGGTGGGAAGAGGATAGAAAGGAGGAAAAGAGAAAGAGGAAAAGTATGGAAGAAAGGTTGGAGAAGGTGGAAGAGAGGGATGGGAGGATGGAGGAACTGATAGGGAGGGTAGAGAAATGGGGAAAGGAAAAGGAGGATAGGGGGGGTTTGGGGAGGGGGGAGGGTGGGGAGGTAGAGGAGTGTTGGTTGAGAGTGAGAAGGATGGAACTAAGGCAAGACAAGAGGGAGAGGGAGGAGAGAAGGAATAATGTGGTGATAAGGGGGATGGGGGTAGAGGGAGGGGAGGAGGAGAAGGAGGTGAAGAAGTTGTGGGCAAAGATGGATCTGGAGGAGGGGGGGATAAGGGAGGTGAGAAGGGTTGGGGGAAGGGGAAAGGAGGGGGGCGGGGTGGTCTTGGTGAAATTGGCAGGGAGGGAGGAGAAGAAAAAGGTGATGGAGTCGAGGGGAAAATTAAAGGGCAGGAGAGAAAGGATAGAGGATGATTTGACGGAGGAAGAAAGGAAGGCGAGGTGGAAGGTGGAAAGGGAGGCGGAGAGGGAGAGGGAAGGAGGTAAGAAGGTGCAGATAGGATATATGAAGCTATGGGTGAACGGGCGATTGAGAAAGTGGGATGAGCTGAGGGAAAGATGGATGGAGGATCAGGGAAACGAAAGATAAGGGAAAGGGGGGTGAGTAGGGAGGAAAGGGCGGGGGAGGGGGGAGAAGGGAATGGGTACAAGGTGGCTTTTTGGAATGTGGCGGGATTGAGGAATAAGGACGGGGATTTTTGGAAAGGTTTGGAGGAGTGGGACGTAGTGGTGATGTCAGAGACGTGGTTGGAGGAGGGGGGGGGGGTGGAAGAATGTGGAAAGGAGACTGCCAAGGGGATATATATGGGATAGGCAATGGGCCCGGAGGGAGAAGAAGAAGGGTAGGGCAATAGGAGGGATGCTAATGGGGGTGAGGAAAGGGATGGAAGTGGGAGTGGAGGAGAGAGGGAGGGAGGGGATTTTGACGAAAAAGGTAAGGATGGGGGGGGAGTGGTGGAGGGTAGTGGGGGTCTACGTGAATGGAGATTTGCAGAGGAAGTTGGAGAGTATAGGGGAGTGGATGGAGGAGAGGGAATGGGGAGTGAGGGTGCTGATAGGAGGGGATTTTAACGCGAGAACCGGGGAAGAGGGAGGGCGCGTGTGGGGAGGGAATGAGGAGGAGGGAGGGGAGCGCGGAGGTAGGAGATCGAAAGATAAGGAGGTGAACTTTGATGGAAGGAGGCTATGCGGGTTCTTGGAGGAAAGGGGGTGGAGTATTTTAAACGGGGGGGTAGAAGGGGATGAGCAGGGGGAGTGGACATTCACAGGGGGGAGGGCGAACACAGTGATAGATTATGTGATTGGGAACGAGGATACGTGGGAGAAGGTGGATAGGGTAATAGTGGGAGAGAAGGTGGATTCGGATCATCAGCCACTGGTAGTATGGACCAAGGGGGAGAGGGGGAGCAATGTAGAAAGGAGGAAAGGTGGCGGGGGAAGAGGAGGGGGAAGAGGGAACTGGACGGAGGAGGGGAGGAAAAAGTTTATGAGAAGCTTTGGAAAGAGAGGGGAGGGGGACTGGAGTGTAGATGAGGAGTGGGGAGAACTGAGGGAAAGAATAAAGGGGGCGGTGGGGAAGGCGATGGTAGAGGGGGGGGAGAGGAAGAGGAAGGAAGGATGGTGGGATGAGGAGTGTAGGGAGGAGAAGAGTAAGGTGAGAAGGGAGCTGAGAAAGTGGAGAAGGGAGGGGGGGGATGGGACGGTGTACAGGGAGAGGAAAAGGGGGTATGGAAGGATGTGTGAGGAAAAGAGAAAGAAGGAGATGGAGCGCTGGGAAAAGGAGCTGGAGGGGGTGAGGACGGAAGCACAGGTATGGAAGGTGGTGAGGAGAGAGAGAGGGGGGAGAAGTAGGGTAAACGAGAGAATAAAGATGGAGGAATGGGACGAGTATTTCAGGGGACTGATGGGAGGGGTGGAGTGGAGGGTGACGAAAGGTGAAGGGGGGGTGAGGGGGAGAGACGGAGAGAGGGAGATAGGAAGGGAGGAAATAAGACGGGTGGTGAGGAGTTTAAAGGATGGGAAGGCGGGGGGAGGGGACGGGATACAAAATGAGGTGTGGAAATACGGGGGGGAGGAAGTGGAAAAGTGGCTATGGGCGATATGCAACAGGGTATGGAGGGGAGAGGGGTGGCCGGAGGGATGGAAGGAAGGGGTAGTGGTGCCTGTGGTGAAGAAAGGAGCGGGGGAAAGGGTGGAGGATTATAGGGGGATTACTCTGACACAGACGGCCTATAAGATTTATGCATCGGTGCTGGCGGAGAGGCTGAGAGTTGAGGTGGAAGAAAAGAAGTTGCTGCCACCGAGTCAGGCGGGGTTTAGGAGGGGGGTGGGATGTGTCGACCACATCTACACCCTAAACTACCTAATAAACAGGCAAATTGGAAGGAAGGAGAGGAAACTGGTAGTGATGTTTGTAGACATGAAGGCAGCTTTCGACTCGGTGGATAGGGAGGTTTTAATAAAGGCTATGAGAGGCAGGGGGGTGAGGGAAGGGTTGGTGGTAAGGTGTGAGGAGGTGCTTAGGGAGACGATAGGAAGGGTTAGGGTGGGAGAAGAGGAGGGGGGGAGGTTCTGGACCGCCAGGGGGGTGAGACAGGGGTGTCCGCTGAGCCCAATCCTATTCACCCTACTAATCGCGGATGTGGATGAAGAGTTGGAAAGGGGTGGATGGGGGGGAGTGAAGCTGGGAGAGAGGAGGATATACACACTAGCCTACGCGGATGATGTGGCGGTGCTGGCGGAGGATGTGGAAGGGATGAAGGGAATGATCGGTAAGCTGGAAAAGTATGTGGACGGGAAGGGGTTACAGGTTAACGTAGGAAAAACGAAGGTGATGAGGTGTAGAAGGGGAGGGGGCAGGTGGGGGAAGGTGGTTTGGAGATGGAAGGGAAAGGAGGTGGAGGAGGTACATAGTTTTAGATATTTAGGATACACAATGATGGGAAATGGGGGGCAGGAAGAACATGTAAAGGAGAGGGTAAGAAAGGGGGCGGCGGTGATGGGGCAGGTGTGGGGGATAGGGAAAAGGAAATGTGGGAAGGACTGGGGAAGAAGATTGTGGCTCTTCGACAAGCTAGTATGGGCGGTGGTTAGTTACGGGGTAGAGGTGTGGGGGTGGAAGTGTAGGGAGAAGGTCGAGGGGCTACAAGAAAGATATATGAGGTGGGTGTTGGGGGTGGATTGGAACACCCCGGGGTACCTGGTAAGGGAGGAGTTACAGAGGGGAATGGTAAAAGGTGGGGCAGGGATGCGGGCATGGGGGTACGAGAGGAAGCTAGAAGAGGGGAAGGGGGGAGAGTTGGCGAGAGAGTGTTGGGAGGAAATGAAGAGGAGGATGAAGAGGGGAAAGGTGCTACAGGGGTGGGAGGAAGAAAGGGAGCAATATTTTAAAGACAAGGGGTGGACGGTGGAGGAGGTGGAAAGGGCGAGAGAGAGGGGGGAGTTAAGGGGGGAGGAGCTGGTGGGGAGGGAAAGAAGGGAGCAAGAAGAGGAGAGGTGGAGGAGGATAGGGGAGGGGAAATATAATAAATGGTATGGGAGGGTGAAGGGAGTGGGGGTTCCGGGATATCTGAAGAAAGGATGGGGGGAGGAGAGATGGAGGAGGATCGCAAGGTTCAGACTGGGGAATGAGATGAGGGGGGGGAGATATTGGGGGAGGAAGAGGAAAGGAGGTGTAGAGTGTGTGGGCAGGGAGAGGAAACTTGGGAACATGTATGGGAGGTCTGTACAGGCTGGGGGGTGGAGAGGGGGTGGCAAAGTGCGGTGGTAGAGGTGTTGGGAGATGATGGGGAGGGGGAGGTATGGATGAAGAGACTGGAGGAAAGGAGAGAGGTGTGTGGGGGAGGGGGGGTAGGGATGAATGGATGAATGGATGAATGGAGGATTGAGAGTGGAAAGGGAAGTGTGCGGAAGCGGAGGTCCGAGAAGCGGGGGAAGGGGAGCGTGTGTGCGTGCGATGGAGGAGGGGAGAGAGAGCGGGCGAGAGGGCGGTAATTTTAAGCAGTAGGTTAAGATAGGTTTAAGTAGAATAAGTTAGAGTTAAGGAAAGGTTGTATGGAGGAGGTTTTTTGGACTGGGAGATTGTAACCCCTAGGGGAACAATAATAAAGATACTACTACATTCCCTATCAAGGATCATCAATATTTACAAGCCTAAATGGTACACTGATGGCACTGACTCAAAAAGAAATCGAGTTAGGCGTCGATGCATCAGCTGTTATCGCTTTATGCAAAAGCATTGCAACACAACTGTGGCATGGGAATTTATTGTGATAACTATTTCTCAAGTTTGAAGTTATTTTTATACTTGCGTGATGAATTTGATATTTTTGCTACAGGAACTTTTCGATCAAACAGAATCGAAAATTGTCCGCTGATACCTGACAAACTACTCAAAAAAGAAAGGAGATGGTCAACTGACCATAGAACATATAAAAATCAATTTATACCGATTAAATATTTGGATAATAAATGTGTCATAGGGGGTAGTACAAAATACGGCTTAGAATCTAAAAGTAATCTTGTACGTTGGTGTAATGAGAAGAGAAAAAAGAATATACCATGCCCTAACACTGTCAAAAAGTACAATGAAAATATGGGAGGCGTCGACAAGAAGAATGCTCTTTCGAGTTTTTATAGATCATGTTTCAAAAGTGGTGGTACCTGCCTATTTTTTCCTATTTACTCGAGTTATGTATAACGAATGCGTGGTTGTTTTATAAAAAGCAAAATAAAGCAAACCATCACTTTGTTCTCCATAAATTTAAAAAAAAATATTAAAATTAAAAGATTTCAGAAAATAAATTATTCAACGTTTATTTTATAGTGGCAAAAAAGTACGTGGACGCCGAAGTGGCATCTTTTCGAATAGGACCACCAAAATTTCCAAAACACGCAAGCAGGTACCCACGAAAGACATGAGATTTGATTCATTACATCATTTTCCATTATTCAGCGAATGTAGACAAAGATGCACTCTTTGCATTCTAAATAAACCGTTTTCATTTTGCGAAAAGTGTAATGTATATCTGTGTTGCAATAAAAGCAACAGTTGTTTTTACGATTACCATAAAAAAAAACAGAATAGATATTTAAAATTATAACATTTTGTTTCATTACTACTTACTATTCAAACATGATTTCCCGTATTAAAAAAATCAGTTAAGTACAGTAGAGCGTCAATTATACGAACTGCTTGGGACCGAGGTGGTTTGGAAATTCGAATTGTTCGGATAATCGAAGAGTTCGGAGAATGAAGGATGCATACACAGCATTTTACACAGTTTATAACCATAGGAATTACACCTAAAATTACTTATTAAATACAGGAGTACTACTGCGTTAATTTATATTATAGTCCAGTGAAATTAGACGGAAATCTGCCCAATCTACGGAATAATTCCCACCGAGCTAAATTTTGGTATGGGCCTTTATTTGGTCGTTTTAAACCATATGTCAAAAGTCCCCATCGATCCGACCGCCGCTAAAAATTTTGCAGAGGGTTGAACAAAAAAAAAAAACTGTTTTTCGCGGATATCTCGTTATATAGCAGTTTTGCGACAAAAATAGTTATTATACAATTTATAGCTTAGGAAATTCTCTACAAAAAAGGTCCTATGAGTTTTTTTGGAAGGAGTAACCATTTTCATGTATGTCGGGTTGCCAAGTTTCAACCCCCATACTTTTGACAAGGGAAGATCCCGAACCCGGAAATTCAAAAAATTATGAAACTTTGTAAATGTGTAGGGAAAGTCCTCCTTCGGATAATCGACCGTTCGGTTAACCCTTATGTCAATAACCAACTTTACCTACGTTGTTCAATGACCAGGGTACAGCTGTACCCGCGCGGTGAAATCTTGTATTTAAGGCTCTTTAGAGGGGTGATTCATATCTGTGCGATTATACTTGACTTCGGCAACCCTGTGGTCAGCCGGGAAAGCTTTATTAGGTATACGGGACTTTCCACATGTACCTGAAAATGACTTTTAAGTGATTTTCCACAAAGCCGCACGATCGTTTGTTTAGTTTTTCGAAAGCAGGCGTGCTGCAGTTGTTTGAAATTCGACTTGGGACGAAACTCGGGGGACTCCTCTGCGTTGGGAGTTAGAATTCACTTTTTAACCGACTTCAAAAAGGAGGAGGTTATGTATTCGACCCGTATGTATGTTTTTTTATGTTTGTCCCCTCATAACTCCTCAGCATATGGACCGATTTTGATGATCTTTTTTTTATTCGAAAGAGGATGGTGCCCCGTTGGTCCTATTCTACGCGGAATCAATATTGGCCAAATATTTTACCAGTTATAGTTAATAATAATTTATATGTTTGTCCCCTCATAACTCCTCAGCATATGGACCGATTTTGAGGTTTTTTTTTTTATTCGAAAGAGGGCGATGCCCCGGTGGTCCCGTCCGAGACTAAATCAATATTGGCTCAATATTTTGCCAGTTATGGTTAATAATAATAATTTATATGTTTGTCCTCGCATAACTCCTCAGCATATGGACCGATTTTGATGATCTTTTTTTTATTCGAAAGGGGGCGATGCCCCGGTGGTCCCATCCTACACTGCATCAACATTGGCCCAATATTTTGCCCGTTATGGTTAATAATAAAGACTATTGTCACCTAATTATTATTATTTTATGTACGTACGCGCATATCTCCTCAGCATGTTGTGTCAATATATATAAAACTAAAAAGTTAAAAATAAACAAAATTTAAAAAAAAAATTAAAACCGACTTCAAAAAAATAAAGTTGGACTAAAAGGTAAAAAATAATTCTTTCCCTTATTTAATCTACGACTCTCATATTTTTTAAGTCGGTGCCTCATCATTTGCACTGTGTAAATCTGGCGCCGGCTTAAAAAATATGAGTCGTAGATTAAATAAGGGAAAGAATTATTTTTTACTTTTTAGTCAAACTTCATTTTTTTGAAGTCGGTTTTAATTTTTTTTTTAATGGCTCATTCCTATCATACAAATTCGAATTGCAAGAGATGACGAGCGAGGAACGGGTACGAGGCGGGCGACGCGTTGGTGCTTTGCTTGCTCCGTCTTTCGGGCGCTTGGTGCTCCGTCCTTTGCGTGAGCGACAGACACAAGCTTTTTGTCTAAAAGACGACAACGGCTCCACTAAGTTCGTAGAAGCTTATCGCGGTTCTCGTGAGCCAATCGCAGCGCCTCGCACGGGCAGACAAAAGACGGAGTGTCGGGCGTCCGAAGGACGGAGCGAGACGAAGAGTATCGCCAATTTCTCGGAATCGTGTCCTCTCTACATTGTATGCTCACCTCCGATCACGAGCCGTGACAGCCTAAGCGAGAATCGAAAGCACTTTTATTTCGGAACGCCTCATTCGCGTGGACTCTGTATTTCTGTCAACGATAAGTGTTTATTGTGTTTGTGGGTTGTTTATTTACGTGTTTGTACTGTATAATTGCATAAATTATAAAAAAGTGGAAGACATTATACAACAATGGAAGAATTATCAGAAAAAGAGTTTAAAGATTGAACAATAAAGGCAAGGCTGCGTACTTGAAACAGCTATTAGGACCTATCGAACAGGACGATTTCCTTGCTTCTGATAGCGACGACGAGGACTGGTTTCCAGTGCCGCAAACTGAAGCCCGAAGCTCTGAAGTTTCGGACAGCGATGAAACTGATGAAAATGCAGATGATGAAGGTGAGACAGTCAACGAGGAATATGAAAAAGAAAATGAAGCGAGTGAAGCGGAGACAAGCGACGACGAGGCGGCTGAAGGCATTATACGAATTTATATGAATTTATTTATATTGTTGCGAGCACCGGGTATAGGCCCGTGCATACCCTACTGGTGCTCGCAGCGGAAGAGAAGAAGGTCGGCCTCCGTCAAAAGGACGATCAGGAAGCCGACAAGAGAAGAGTCGGCTATCGTACGTCCTAGCGTTCGGACGTACGAGTACTATAATCGGGACACATAATTGTATCGCAAATATAGACAACGGTCGTTTAGTGCGTACCCGTGTCGTTATTCTGCCCGTTGCGTCGGGGTGGCCTGCGGTAGAAACGCCCCGACGCAACAATATAATTTATGATGTAAATTATTAATTGTTTATAACATTCATTGGTTACATTCAGGCGACAATGGAAACCCGAGTGGAAATGATAAAAATTTTGTGGCGAAAGATGGAACAGTTTTGAGTCGGACACCACTGACTAAACATCAAGCTGCAGCTCGTAACATCGTGCGGCAAAGAAGTGGCCCGCACAGGAGCACAAAAATGTTATCCATTAGCGATACGTTCAAAAAAATTCTTTCAAACGAGATGATTGATATAATCATTCGTCATACTAATAAAAAGGCGACTGCAGTTTATAAAAATTACAACGAAACACATCCTACGCGGAAACAAGCAGTATGGAAAAATTTGACACCTTGTGAATTGTATGGATTTTTAGGAATTTTGATTGCGGCAGGTGCAAATAACTCTAACACTGATCACACAACAGATATGTGGAAAACTCTGTCATATCCTTTGTATCGAGCAACCATGGGCATCAGTCGGTTCTGGAACATTTTGAGATTTATCCGTTTCGACGATGCGAATACCCGTGTTCAGCGTATGAAGGACGATAAGGATGCGCCTATACGGGATATATGGTGCATGCTAAATTCAAATTTGTCAAAGATGTAAGGTAAATGGCCCAGTGCTTAAACAAGGCCCAATAATTAAAAATTGGGAAGAAATTTTGTTAATAATAACAGTTTTACTAATTTGCAATGTTTAAACTGTTCGAAATATAATTGCAAAATGTATTAGCTTCCCTGATAGCCAGATCTGGGTAGCAGAATCTGACGTCAGACTGCAGTAGTCTGCGTCTGCATTTGGCTGCGTTCTGAGGTGCAGAGCCTGATGTCAGATCGACAGCAGATCGACAGCAGATCGACAGCAGATTCTGCCGTCTGCTTGGCACAGCCAACTCAGGCTCAGGCTTTGCACCTCAGAACGCAGCCAAATGCAGACGCAGACTACTGCAGTCTGACGTCAGATTCTGCGCTCTCATGCCAGACCCTGCTACCAATCTGATGTCAGATTGGAGACAGATGGTTATCAGGGTTTATATAGATACAATTATAAGCTTACAAAACTGAATAGTTATATCATAAAAAATATTATTGTACAGTAATACTTCAAAAGTTTCAATTTCGTTTCTTACCTAATGGGCTCAAGCAAGCGCGAAAATATTTTTGTTAAGGTCGTAATTAATTATTATTTTATAATTTTTTAAATAGTACAGTTGTTTTGGATTTAATTAATACTGAAGAATTGAAAATTAATTGGATCTCTTGTTATTTTTTTATCTTTAATATTGAAATTTGTGCGTTTATCCACTAGTACACGAAAACATGACACGGACCAGTTATTAAACGCGTGTTTAATGGCGTTTGAACTGGTTTGAACATTTATTTTAAGTACTAAAGTAAGTATTTTTTGTATCCTATATATTTACGTTAATAATACCTATAAAATATAATACTGTTTAAGAATTAGTAGAATAATTAATCTTAAGCTTGTCATAATATTAACATAACCTAAAATTTTATAATATACTTTTAATCATTTTTTAACTTATTCTAAATTTTTTTCGGACATATAAAGTCAAAATTTATTATAAATAAAATGTTTTTATCACCCCAAAATATTACCACATTGATTTATTTTCATTACCTGATAGAAATAGTTAAATTAAATATATATTTAATAATTGGGACACTGATAATTAATGACTGGGACACGCTATGAAGTTCATTTAATTACTGGGCCATATGAACAGTTTCATGTTTTAATTAATTTAAAACTTTTCCTTTAACAAATGTAGATTCTTGTTACATTATCTGAAAGTAGAAATTTTACGCTTTCGAATAATCATATTTAGTTATAACTTTATACTGTTTAAATATAAAAGAAATTGCAATTCTCTCAACTGCTTCCTTAACTGTTTCACCACTGGGCCATTTACCTTACCAGCCAACTGAAAGTTTGACAATTGACGAACAGCTTTTCCCTTTCCGAGGTCGAACGAAATTTACACAATATATTCTGTCGAAGCCTGCAAAGTACGGAAACAAAATATGGTGGATATGCGACGCAAAAAATTCTTATCCACTCTTTGGCCAAATTTATACTGGAAAAAACGGGACTACTCGCGAAAAAAATCAAGGAGAAAGAGTAGTCAAAGACCTGGCTACGCCATACAGAGGGTCAGGTAGAAATATTTCCATGGACAATTTCTTCACGACACTGCCATTGGCAAAATGTCTGATTTCGTGCAAGCTTACTATAGTTGGAACTTTGAAAAAAAATAAAAGTTATATTCCCAAAGAAATGGCTCCATCCAAAACTAGAAACGAATTTTCATCTGTATTTGGTTTTCACGAAAAAGTAACCATTTGCTCTTACGTGCCAAAAAAAAATAAGGCAGTGGTTATGCTATCCACAATGCATTCAGACACAGCAGTCTCAGATAATAAAAAAAAAAGCCGGAAATTATCCAGTATTATAATAAAAATAAAATTAGAGTGGACACCATGGACCAATGTTGGGAAGATACACGACTCACAGGCGGACAAACAGATGGCCTCTTGCCCTTTTCTATAATCTCCTCGACATCGCGTCTCTTGCCGCATACATAATTTATTATGAAAACAATAATATGATTAAAAAAAAAACAAACGAACAAAGATTATTTTTGCGAAAATTAACTGAAGAACTTTGTATGGGAATTATAGAAAATAGATCTCAAAATGTGCAGGTTATGAGACACTTTTCCACCAAGCTTGCCATCGAGAGTGTTCTTGGTAGGGCCGTGAATACGTGTTCAGCGATAGATATTCCGTCTGGATCTCAACGAACACCAGGTCCGTCACCAGTTGTTGGATCGTGTCACGCATGCTATACAGGCGACATAAAAAAGACAAGGAAGGCATGTCATGAATGTAGAAAACCAGTTTGCGATCAGCATTCAACCACTTTTAGTAAATGCTATGACTGCGCGTAATTGTTGTAAATAAATAATTAAAATAAAATAAGTATTTGTTTTTCATTTTATGCACGTAATAAATATCTGTTTTCATTTATTTTCTACTCCCTGTTACTCTTAGACGTTATTTTCAATAGTATTCCCGATAATTATCACATTCATATATGTGGGTACAGGTGTACCCCGGTTATTGGCACAGACATATCAACTTTGACTGCCCTATTCTAATATTTTCAAGGTAGAAATTTTAAAACGAAGGACATGAGTCGATAGTAAAAACCTCAAATAACGAGGATTTGGTCTGGTGAAACTTTCTTTTAACGGGAACATAAAAAATTTTAAGAGGCAACGCTTAGGTGGGTACAGCTGTACCCGGTTATTGACATAAGGGTTAATCGAGGTTCGGATAATTGCCGCTCTACTGTACATATTTACGTTGTTTTCTATATTTCCCATCAATGTTCAAAAAATTACCCGTAAGTCCGGGTGGGACTCCTACCTCCCATACCATAAATCAATGATTTTATCATTCTCAGCATTCCAACCAAGTAGCTTCCAAATCCGAAGTATAAAATAAGTTTTTTTAACGCTCCAAAAAATTATACGTCAAGTTTAAAACATCCCCGTACCTACAAAGTTAAGTTATTATTTAGAGAGATTTCAATATCGATGTAATTCTTCTTAATTAATCCCTAATTTATATATTTTTATTATTGCCACATTATTATGTATTTCAAGATGCGTTCAACGATGCGTATGAAGTGCATGTTTAAACAATAATTTATCTGATATGTTTATGAATATCGGTGACAAATTTCAAGTCCGGTTAGTGTCTCTTACCCATAACGTGTGATTTACTAAACGAGAAGCAATGAAATTGAGCCACATCGATATGCTTTTATTTAGTGGCGTGGTACTATCCACTTTCTCATAGTAAATCACATTGTTACTAAATAAATATTCTAAACCTCTTACCATAATGCTCCATTCTGAAAGTTACATTCATTAATCCATAGAGTTTTATATTCGCACAGACGGAGTTTTTATGGAAAATAATATTGTACGAATGTGTTTCGACATATTACTAACAAGGGACGTTCGGCAACCGGGAAATTCAGAAAATTATTAAACTCGGTGTGCAAGTAGCGTAGTTCATCCGTAACACAACCCTATTTTTTGTTGGTGCCATAATGCAATTATTAGGGGTGAAATCATCCCTTGAAAAAAGTGCAGAATTTACTTTTCCTTGCAATATCTCGAGAACGGTGAGAAGTTATATCGAAAAGAAGTTTATACAAAAGTTGCATCCTTCTTTTATATCTACAAAACCGCGTAAAAATAATTTTCGAAAAATCCATATTTTTCAAGTTACCCCCACCACCAACTCTTAAAATAAAGTTTTTGTATTTTGTAAATATACGCTGACATACCTCTGGATAATCTCTTTTTATACATATAAATAGTTTATGTGTTATATTTTTTTTGCAAACAAATAAAACCTCTATTACCGAATTTGAAGTCCATTTTGGCAGTTTCCATTAATAACATGGTTTCTTAAAGCCATATTTAAATTCTTATTTATGTAAAGTTCAGACAGCTTTCAATTATTTAAGCAAGGCACTAAAATTGCATCCATGGTAAAACTCATTAAAACTAATCAGTGACGTGCATGAATCAGTATGATAACAGCACATTTGTACATGCATTACTTGAAGTGTAATCTTATTAGGCCATTTTGGAAACCACACGATAAATAAATAATGCGTGAATATTCACAATGACTTTGCAATATATATATGTTATCGTTGAAATGACGCAGAATCGCATTGATGCGGATAACCTTGTCGAACCTTCCGATTTGCAAAATGCATATGTATTTGAATTTTAAATGATTTTACATCAATTTTACTTACCTATCCCACTAATAACATATATATAATATTACAGTTAATATTAAATTTAATTATAACATTATAGCAGTTTTCATTAATGAAGTGGCCGCATAAAGTAATATTTAAACTTCGCAGTCTCTTTTTGTAACATTGAAAGAATTATACTAATAGAAGACGATAGATACATTGCAAATTACGGTTCGTAAATAGTACAATAATGATATTCTTGATAGAAATGATTAAAACAAAAATACTTGCCACACCGTGCACATCGCATAAAAGCCGGCTCCCCACAAATACCACATTTCGGTATAAGCTATTCATTCCCGAAGTAACAGAAATCTACAAAATTTTGAAATTCGCTGGTATGCGTTTCTAGATATCCGCTTTTAAACCAAGCATATTGAGAAAGGTTTTTGAATCTAGGCGAAGAAAACTGGTTGTGGGTCAGGGACTGCAATTTAATTATTTCATTACGTAATTGCAAATCGACATCTCTCTCTCGGAGAATCACATTACCCGAAAATGTCCGCACGAAATTTTTCCAAATCCGGAATCCAAACGCATCTAAAGGCTGAACGATGCCCGTCGTTTTTTTTTTTTTGAATCATTGAAAAAGTTACTTCCTTGTCTTGTGGAATCAATTGCTGTAACTCATTTTGGCAGTGTGCCGTCCACTAGTCGAGTAGGAGCATGCTTCTACGCCCAGTATTCGGTAGATACACTTCGCTAAACCAATTTTTAAAATGTTCAGCCGTGAGTTTTCCTGACTTTGAAGCTCCGATGTAAATGTTAACTGGACGGAATAGAGTTCTTTGCACTATCGGACCAAGTGTTCCTGTAGATTCCTTCAAAACTATGTATAGTGGTGAAAGAAGACGTTTGCTTGCTGATATAATAGGCATTATAGCGTAGCTATGTGTTGTAGAAGATACAGATTGAATCGTCGCTTCTACCGTTTTCACTCCTAATTTCGCCAATGTTCGCCCAGAATGTATTTCCAGGTTGAAACCACTCTCGTCTGCATTATAAGTTTCTTCAACTCCGACAGCTGGGATGTTAGACTTTACGCGAGAAACAAACGATTCTGCAATATTTTCGATGTTGTCAATACCTTCAAATGTAAATTGCGTCCTAAATGTTGTTATCATACTGATTCATGCACGTCACTGATTAGTTTTAATGAGTTTTACCTTGGATGCAATTTTAGTGCCTTGCTTAAATAATTGAAAGCTGTCTGAACTTAACACAATTAAGAATTTATATATGGCTTTAAGAAACCATGTTATTAATGGAAACTGCCCAAATGGACTTCGAATTCGGTAATAGAGGTTTTATTTATTTGCCGAAAAATATAACACATAAACTATTTATATGTATGAAAAGAGATTATCCAGAGGTATGTCAGCGTATATTTACAAAATACAAAAACTTAATTTTAAGAGTTGGTGGTGGGGGTAACTTGAAAAATATGGATTTTTCGAAAATTATTTTTACGCGGTTTTGTAGATATAAAAGAAGGATGCAACTTTTGTTTAAACTTCTTTTCGATATCTCTCACCGTTCTCGAGATATTCCACGGAAAATAAAATTCTACATTTTCTTTCAAGGGGTGATTTCACCCCTAAAAATTGCATTATGGCACCAACAAAAAATAGGGTTGTGTTACGGATGAACTACTCTACTTGCATACCGAGTTCAATAACTTTCTGAATTTCCGGGTGGCCGAACGTCCCTCGTAAGCCATGTTATACAATATACTTGTTCGATACGACGAGCTACAAAAATATCGAAATTTTATATATTGAATATTAACACTTTCGCTGCCACCATTGACCCTTCCTGAAGCCAAGTTTCAACTATGCATAATTATGATCTAATAAGACCAGTAAAGTATCAAAATAATAATGTTATGGAAGAAGGGAAAAGAAAAACCACTTAGGTGTGAAAATACAAAGTATCGGGCTACGAATTATTTCAACAAACTAAGCAGTAAACACAGTGATATAAGCTGTGGCTGATGTGGCTCCGATCGGAGTCGCCGGCATATATCACGCGTTGCTGAATGGCTCAGATCGGCGCCGGTGGCAGCGAAAAGTATTAATGGGTAGTACTACTTCAAATAAAATATATTATAAGACAAATTATATCATCTATTTGAAGAACTTGGGAGTATGATTTCTTCTAAGAATTTTATTGCAATAATTACCATTCCTGACATTGGTTGCAGAGCAGCCATTTGTAACTGAAGTTTTGTACGTATTATTGTGAAAATATTCTATTAGAAACTTGAATACATATGTTTAGGTGAACATTATCGTATAATAGCTCGATAAACTAAACGACTTTTCATGCTGATAAGGTAAAGAATACACGAAGGTTACTGTACAAATTCGAAAGAAAATTTTTTATTTAAATTTAATTCTGTTACCTTCGATTGTTTCGCCAGTGGAGGAAAATACCCATTGTGCAAACGGTGGACCAAAATAAAGGAGTATTCCACCACAAATGATTACTAATACAAGGATCTTGCGAAACGAATAATTTCCATCAACTAACCGACGGATTCGTTTTCCAATTTCACGGCTATCGAACATACTTCCAGATCGAATCATAATTGCTTGCCGATTCGAGCACTTTAGTCTTTGCACGTCTTTTTTGGTGTTCCTTTGATGTTATATGATTATACGGTAACATAACCTTTTTATCTTTACCGCAACTTTGATCTCACAAAGGTAAATCGTAATTTGAGACGACTGCAACTTATTTGTTCGTAAACACCAATAACTTTTATAGTCATTTATTAAAATAATAAACTGAGTAGTATTTTACTACTTGACCAATAAAATGTTATATTAAACATTAGTGATATACAGTTCCGCTGTCAGTCGAACTGAATTCACACGCAATAGTTACACGTCACACACACACATGTAACCAGGGTTCGGAGGTCTCCAGTTTAATTAGAGCACTAAAGAGGTGAGTATGCGCATCCGCCATCTTGGGTCCTCTGGAGATTGAAGATTATTGAGTACCCGCCTTTTTGAGTACTGTCAAATTCGCTGTATAAACCAAATATAAACTAAAATGTAATAAAATACTGTAATAATGTGTCGTGCTACCATCTATCAATATCAACAACGCATATTTTGTTTATGGGCGGTATTCATAGTCGTTGCTTAAGCATGTGCTTAAGAATTTCTTGACAAAGTCGGCCTTATTCGAATAAGCTATGCTTAAGACGTCATGTATTCATAGTCCGAACTTAAGATTTGCTTGGTCAAGAAAATGGTGCTTAATGCTTGCTTAGTCAAGCAAATGCTTAAGCAAATCTTATATTACGTTCGGCAAGCGTCGGAAACTTTCCCGTGTAGCCGAGCGGAATACCCAATCAGGAATGATATTGAAAATACATCTTGTGTTTATTTTCCCGCGCTGCCACCACGCAGAGACTGGCAGAGACGTAGATGGTACTGCGTTACGCTTCGAAAAATAAGAACTGAACTCCTACTCTACGCGTTAACAACCTGTGAAGAAATTAACAGTGCATGTTTTGCCAACAGTAACACGCGTCCTTCACCGTCTTAACGCCTAATCAAAGAGGAGATATAATAAGAGGCGTCACTCCGGGCGGAACCTTTGAAGTCTTTACTTGACCTTGGCATTTAAATTGGTTGTCTATTCGAGCGGGATATTCAAATCGACTAAATGTACCTTACCGCAGTTTGCTGATTATTGCCGATGTTTACCGATCATTGCCGAATGGGCATTTAAATTGGTTGTCTAGTGATTTCCCTAGCTTATTTCTGTCTTTGTCGAGTGACGCCTCTTATTATATATCCTCTTTGGCCTAATAACATGGTCTTAAGTCAACTAAAACGTCGACTTGAAAATCTAACCTCACTTTGCTCGAATAAGACTGCTTTATGCTCGAATAAGAAGTTCTTAATCGACTATGAATACTTACGTTCTTAAGATCATCTTAAGAACTGACTATGAAACATGATTCAATAAGGATTGCTTGACAAAGTAAATACTTGAGTAAATGCTTAAGACGATGCTTATTTGTCGACTATGAAACTAGACGGGGACTTAAGCAAATGCTTAAGACGATCTTTGTCTTAAGCAACGACTATGAATACCGGCCTATAAAGTGAATCTGACAATACTCCAAAAGGCGGGTTCTCAATAATATTTTCTCTCCAGAGGACCCAAGATGGCGGATGCGCATACTACCTCTTTAGTGCTCTAGTTTAATCCCTCACCTACAGGAGCGGTGGTAATGTGTGCGTGAATTGACTCCAGCGCGAAGAGAGCCAAGTGGCGACAACGCGAAACGAATGTGACGTCACGAATGTATAGACGCCATTGCCAAAGACGCCACGTGCGATTGTGAATTGGACATTTTTAGTAGTTTTTCCAAGTTTTTCATTCAATTGAAATTACACTTCATTACGACATGAATAAGGAATCAGGTAAGACAAATACTTAATACTTTTGCATCAACAGAATTATAGAAATTATATTTTTTATATATACCAGCGCCAAGCGAGTGACGCCGCGGCCAATCAGCGTCGACAACATATGTCCCGGTGACGCTGATTGGCCGTGGTGTAGGTTTGTCTCCCATCGTGCGTCTCACGCCCCCATTACCATGGCTCCCTATAGATGTTTGTCAACTGACCAATAGCTGCGAGGGATTAAGCTGGAGACCAGGGGTGGGCACTTCCTATAAAATAACTGTTGGCAAAATTTAGTTAGGGCACTTTTCACTCGTGGCGCTAGGATCAATAAAGTTGAAAGAATTTGGTACCAGATGGCGCTGTTGAGATTATTTTGTGGCGGGGAGAAGAACATATGGAACCGGCACACGCCGATTTTAATGGAGCTTTTGTAAGATGTTGCTCTCAAAATATTTTTCTGAGAACTACTTCATACAAAAGCCCCATTAAAATCGGCGTGTGCGGGTTCCATATGTTCCATTGTTAGGTAATTTTATTACCTAACCATTATATTCTGATTGCTGTAGTGACGCCGCCACTGGGCGCCGCTGATTATGTTCTATTGTAGGCACCCAAGAGGGTAGAAATATGATTTCTGAGCAGGCCTACTTTGCTCTAGGTTGCAGATCCATTTGTGGGCGAATAAATGACTCTCCACAATTACTAACAAAAATGGTTTTAATAACCTTAACAATTTCAGGTACGAAATGCTCTCTGAGCGATGCGTACAGTACGACACGTGATGCCAGAATGGCGTTCCAATGGCGGTCGGCGTCTTCTTCTCCTTCTTCTCCACGCCCACGGTGTAAGAAAGATAGGTGGACCGACTACGCTACCCCCACCACAAAATTGCTGTGATCTTAAAGAAAAAGTTACTCGTCCCTCCCGCAGAGGGTATTAGTGTAACGTGTGAACAATATCACGTTTACTTCCTTATGTTTCTTTTACACCGTGCCATAATCACGTGCTTAATACCAAGTGGGTTCCAAAATTTGTAATGACTTCATGCACCTCCAATAAAAACTTTTATAAAGTAAAATATTTTAACTTTTAAAATTAATTAAACTGAGAAAATGAGAGTCGGTTAACGACCAAACAAATATTTATCGTTATATAAAATGCTTATTTTATGAGGATAAATTATACTTAGGATAATATTATAACAAACACACTTTGTTTCAATTATACAAATATTTATTTATTTGTTGTACGGTTTCGCTGTTTTCTTTTTTCTTTGCTCTTAGAATACTCTCCATTTTTTAATCTGGCTACTTGTCGCATTCTTAAAGTTAAATAATAATGTATGCAGTAAGCAACAGTATATTCCTTATGCTTCATACATGGAAAAGAAAATTTATCTGAATTTTCATTTAGATCATTTATCACCAATTCATATACATTTGTAGAGTTTAAATGATTTTGAAACGAGATTTCAATTTTCTTAAAAATTTGTACTAAATGTACATTGGGGTGAATCAGCCCACCCCGCGACTTTACAGTGACTAATTCGCTTTCCGGGCAATCCGAGAGGATATTCTCATACCGAGAAATAAATGCACTTCTGCATGGCTCACACTTAGTTATTTTGAGCATTCTTCTGCAGATATACCCTGTAATATAATAAACGATGCAGGGCATTACCTCGTCCATTTCGTAATCGTGTTCAATAATTTCATCACACTCCCATTCTGTAAATTCGATTAAATGATCTAATTTCTTTTTTAAATTTCCAATGTGGACCTGCTTGTGTGACATATTCTTATCTTTAAAAATATTTTTAAATTCTTTAAGAGTTATAGAAGGCCTTTCTTCCTTCGTGAATTCTCTTACAGTGCAGTTACCAAATTTGGGAGGTTTTAAAATCTTATACATTGAAAGCAGGTGGTACAACTGCATAAACGACGTGAAGGTCGGATGGTCGTTTTGGCATCCGGCCTGTCGTATTATACCAAAGAATTTCTGTAATTATGAATATTGTTATAAATAAATATAGAAAGTTAATAATATTAATAAAAAATCCCTCACTTCCAAACAATCCTGGTTCATTTTATTCGTCAGGATGTACTTAAAATCGAACTGAGATAACAATTCGTTGCATAAATGCAGCGTGGAAAGTAATGTTACTCTCAGTCCTTGCAAGGTGGAGGCTGTTAAACATTCCTCTTTTCGAGTTTTGTTTTTTTCCCAATCGTCTAGCCAGGTGATAGCTTTTTTGATGCCCTGAGAAATCAAAAATGTAATGTTTGTCCCATTTATTGCTAAACAAAAATGTAATTATTACATATTTTGTTCATGGCAATGTGTCCATTGTAAATGAATGTTAATGATTTTTCTTGCCTCTAAATCTTCACTGCCAGGTCTAATACCCTCCAGTGGGAAACTTCTATTCAAGGCATCAAACAAATCGTTTATTTGTTTTGTGAAGTCAATAGTTGCTTCACACCCTTCAAATACTTTCGTCTCTGGCTTTTCACGTCTCTCTACTTGTAGATAATATTGCAATCCGTCGGCAACTGAATTGCTAAAAAGCTATTAGAAAAAGCTGGCAATTGCTGATTGCATATCATAAAAAAGAAAAGTCCAAGTTAGTAATACCATACTTGATAGTAACATACTTGTGTTGCTAGAGAAACACGCATTTTCATCGCATGCGAGAGTGAAATATGATTTTCAGTAATTTTTGGGCATATCCTTAAAGTGTTTTGGGAATCGCGATTGTACAAGGACTTATAATATCCCCATCTCACTGTTCCGTTATTTATCTATACATAATAAAGTGAGAATAAACGTACTTTACAACATTCCTTTTTCAATCTATTAGATATCAGAAAAAGTTTGCAAATCAAAACTTGAAAAACGGGGACTATGGAACTGCGAACTTTTTCCGCTATTTGATAAATTATGTAAATTATATTAACCCTGAGAATTTTATTTTGTTCCAATCTATTGCGGATACATTTTATTAAATGTAGTTCTTCATCTAAAACATTTTCTTTAATATTTATAAAACGTTCGTGAACTTTCGTAAGTTCCTCTGAAATGCGATTAAAACTTGTTTCTTTTCGATTTAAGTGTTGTTGAACAACACGTCTCCTACTTGAAATAGTCTTAATTTTTTATTTAATTGTTGGAGATGCTGGAATTCTTATTCTTCTTTTATTTAAATTATTTTTTCTGTTTAAATTTTGTGTCAGGATATTGTGCAATGATGCACAATGTTTGCAAATACTTCCTGATGCTATAATTAATGGGCATTTATTATGCCTCCATGAAATTTCGTCCTTTGAAGCACATTCCAGACGAATACTTTTATAATATTTTTTCGATGGACCTCCAGTGCAAATTTTTAGTGCATCAATTTCTAAAAGCAAATTCTCTAAATCTTCAACAGATTCTGGATTACTTTTTGTACATTCCAACATCTTTTTCCCCAGAAAACGCAATTGCACTCCGGAGAAATTATTTATAATCACCTATAATTATTAAGTGTTAACTTTTTTATTATATAAATTGACTGTTGTTGTTGTTGTCATATTGAATTACCTGTTTTGTATATATGGGTATTACTTCATTTTCATTTCCAAATGGATCTGCGAATATTTCTAGTGCAGAAAATATAATAAGTTTTTTATTTAAAGAACAATGAAATCCCCATTCAGCTGTGGGCAGTTTAATTTCAACTTTATGTTGAACAATGGTATCATATAAATTTTCATGCATGTCAGTTATTTCCGCAAGTGTACTGCCTGCATCTTGAAATTCCACTACATTTCGTAGTATTTCTTTGAATGTACTACAGGTACCGGCCACTTCTTCTACTTCCCTTTCTTTACCGGGCACTTCTTCAGTTTCTGTGGTTTCTGTACAAGTAATTTTCATAATTTTTTCAGGTGGCTTTCCACACTCTTCATCTATTAGTGTGTTTACGCGTTTCAAAGGCACAGCTCCTTTTGCTAAAACTTTCTTCTTGAATTCATACTAAAATGTAGTTTTAATATTTGTATCTTTTGGATATACCGCAATTATCAACCGGTCAATTTTCAGATCGCGGTCTTCCCGTGGTTAATAATATACAATATGTACTTACTTTATACATGACATTACCAGCAGCATCACGTACAATTTCTGTACTTTTTACATCGCATATATTAAAATGTTCTTCGCAAACATAAGAATTTGGCGTTATTTTTTAATTAAGGAGCTCCGACCACTTATTTAAATCGTCAGCACACTTTGGTGCCTTGAAAAGGGTGATACTCACAGCACTTGATTGTTTATTGTAACAATCTTTTACACAACACTGCCGTCCCATATTACCAACGTTCGTTTTCCCTTGTCACGATGTAAGAAAGAAAGAAATCAAAGTGGAATTCATTTATTCAAACACCCGTTTCCAAGCGGGTATTGATTAATTTATAATCTTGAAGTCCTCTCATTAAAAGAATCTCTAACTATTTTCAAACCCCTCAGGCTTGTGCGAATTTCGCGCTTGTAAAGCTTATACTTCACGCCGCTAGATGGAAGTCGTAACACCCTTGTAAAAGAAACATAAGGAAGTAAACGTGATATTGTTCACATGTTACACTAATACCCTCTGCAGGAGGGACAAGTAACTTTTTCTTTAAGATCACAGGAGTGGGGATAGAGTCGGTCCACCTATCTTTCTTACACCGTGTCCACGCCACAAAATAATCTCATCAGCGCCATCTGTTACCAAATTCTTTCAACTTTATTGATCCTAGCGCCACGAGTGAAAAGTGCCCCTAACTAAATTTTGCCAACAGATATATAATGGAAGTGCCCACCCCTGCTGGAGACCTCCTAAGCTCGACCAAATTAATACAGAGCTCCCATATGACGTCACATTCGTTTCGCGTTGTCGCCACTTGGCTCTCTTCGCGCTGGAGTCAATTCACGCACACATTACCACCGCTCCTGTAGGTGAGGGATTAAACTGGAGACCTCCGAACCCTGGATGGGCGATACATTCTAATTGTATCGATATTTCGTATCGATACATATTGATGGTCAAAGTATCGATACAGATGAAATATCGGAAACAAAGTATCGATATCGTCAGTTTATTTCTTTGTAGTGTAACATGCACCGTTTATAGAGGGCGTAGAATTAAGATATGTAACTATAGTTGTATATTGTTGCGTGGCCATTTGGGTCCTCTGGATCCGTGGTAGTGGCTTCGGCGAGGGTCGACGCCCGTGGAGTGCTAAGGCACTCTGCTCCTTGGACGTGGATTTTTCAGAGATAATTATAATAATAAAATTGATGAAAGAATAATAAAACGTTTGAAACACTAATAACTTGTAACTTCAATGAGTTTATTTGAACAATACGAAACAGAAAATGATATTTTCAGAGTTTGTGAGGATACGTCAGTTAGCTTTGACTATCAAGGCTTGAATGGTGCTACCAGAAAAGTCCGTCGGTTTTACACCTTTTGTTATTTACAAAATGTCTTGGTTTCTAAGAACCAATCGCAAATTTCTTAATTAGTTAGCAAAATTCCTATTCGTTGATCCGATTCGTTTCGGTTATTGATTTTTTTATATAACAAGCGTTTAACAACATTGCGCTGGAATTGCACACCTAGGAGAAGGGATCAAAGTGCAGTTCATTTATTCAAACACCCGTTTCCAAGCGGGTATTGATTAATTTATAATCTTGAAGTTTTCTCATTAGAAGAATCTCTAACTATTTTCAAACCCCTCGGCCTTGTGCGAACTTCGCTTTGTTTCCCTTTCCTATTACATTCGTGTGATCCGTTTCGAACTTCGCGCTTCTACAGTTTGTGTCGAACGCCGCTAGAGCGAGGATCGCAACTCGCAACAATATCTTAATTCTACGCCCTCTACAGGGTGTCCCAAAAATGCTGCGGTTCCTTAAAGGGGGTGATTGGGGGGGGGGGGGTGATTGCAAACAACGTTTTCCTTTGCGAAAATGCCCTCCGAGGTTTCGTTAACGAGATATTAATAAAAAGCACCGACCAATCAGAGCGCGAGCCTTCCGCTGGAGGTCCCGCGCTAGCGTGGCCGCGCGCCGGGCCGCGCTGCGACTACGAACAAGCACGGCGGCATGCATCGAAGGAAATTGCGTAGAATGGCAAATGAAAAAGACGTAACAAAAAAATCGAAACTTTTGCCATGGTTTGTTTGCCATTTAAAGTGAATAATGAATAAAGAATAAATTGATGAAAATCACGTGTAACGTAAAAAGACGAATACACATTTTTTTTAGAAGATTCGAAAATAATAATTATTTGAAGTGGGAGGATAAGGAATACGTAAAATTCTTTGTGTTAATAACATATCCACGAAAAGGTAATGTAACACGAAATTAACGAAAAGTGATCGTAGTTCGTTATTGTGATAAAAATCCGTAACTCAATAACGGCCAGCACTGTTGCTGATAACGAATAAGTCTGTTTAAAAAGGCCGAATAAATATTTTCGTACGAGAATTTTGAGAATTATCGCCGGAAATAAGCCATAGCTTGCGTTAAATTTAAAAATGAATGATCACCATTAAAGTAACTAAAACTCACCCTTGTCGAAAATTCACCTGCAACTTGAAAACTTGTGTCACTGGGTCACTGAACCGATCCTGGTCATCGATGGACGAGCCCAGTGCACAGCTGACCCCAGGTATACGACACTACACAAAGTTAAGGGTCGCAATGTCAGGTGCGTCCAGGTCAACGTACCGAAATATTCACTTCACTGCACGGCTACTAACACTGATCACTTCCCAGATAGCACAGAACGTCTTAAAGACGTCCATTTTACGTCCATTTTAGGTCTGAACGTCTGTGGCTTGATTTGTGAAAATGGACATCTTTAAGACGTCTTCTGGACGTTTTCTGGACGTCTTTAAGACGTCTCCTGGACGTTTTCTGGACGTCTTATGGACGTTTTCTGACGTCCAGAAGACGTCTTAAAGACGTATTTTGCAGACGTTTTAAAGACGTCCTGGTTACGTCCGAAACAGGCGTTCAAAAGAGGCTGTGCGCCATCTAAGAAATGTCGATAGATTAGGATACATTAGTTGAAGGAAACCAGGGATTGTAACCACTGTCTAACCCAAACCATCCACGAAATATGGATTGATCGTACAGGTAAAGCCTAATTAAATCTACATACATATATACATAAGTATACATACTGGTACATATAAATGTTTATGAACATTTGCTGAAGGAAACAATGGAAAGCCAAAAACACAGAGGAATTTGTTTAAATGTTTCTGACCGAATGTTTGCAAACCGGTTTTATACAATTTTTATATTGTTTTCATGCAGTTTTTATACAGCTTTCATAACGTTTTTGTACAGTTTTTGTATATTTGTTTCAGTATATGCGGTCAAAGGTATGTAGTTCTAGGTTAGGGTTTGAATAATTTTTAAATTTTACGTTAACGTTGTTGATGCCCAATGGATGTTGTATTGCTATTTAGTTGGCCTCGGCAGAAAAGGGAAAGAAGATTTCCATAAATTAAACGTGTGACGAAGTCACGACACGCGCCATCCGAACGCGCGGTGCCGAAAACAAAGGCCTTAGTTCGCGCCGCGGCCGCTGGGCGGCCGCGGCCCCGCGGTGTCTCTCGCGAGCGAAGATTCGCGGCCGGCGCTTATAAGGCCCGCGGCGAGCGAGATTGACAGCTCTCGTCCCGCACGCATTAGTGGTTCACACCGCCGTACCGTACGTTCGAGAGGCTCTATTTTTGTGGATTTCCTTGAGGTGTGCACGCGCCGACCTATCGTCACGCGGTGCCATTACCAGTCTCGTTTCCGATATAGGCCGAGAGAAATCTTGCGCCCTACCCCGTCGAAGAGGTATCTCTGCGCCCAATAGGCTGGAGGCCTATTGCACTTCGAACCTGTAAGATACGACTCTCGTACGGACGCGCCTCTTAAGGCCACCAAGAGCAGAACGTTCACTAGACCGCATCCCCACTCCTACGACTCGCCGCCGTCGCGAAACGACGCACCGTACCGCCGTAGCCCTTCCGTCACGCTCGGAATCTATGTACAAACACAAGTTATAGAATACACACTAGTCAATAAATATTATTATTTATTTCAACCACAGCTTTGCTCATTCGCCGAACCCTGCCTTACCGACTGAGTCGGCAACCTATCCCTTCTCCGTCCCACCGGTAATCGTTCCGCAACTAAACACGATTACAAACGTAGCAACAGTTTTCATATGTAACTATCACCCTTATTTTACTGTTCCCAATATTGATTACTGTAAAATTCAATGTATTTTCTGTATATTCGACCTCGTACTAACATGTTCTTTTATCTATGGTAAGTGCATATATTCTGCATTATTTCCGAATTAAATAAATGAAATAAATTGTTATCGAGTTTGATCTTATTTTGAAAATCATTTACTTCCTTAAATTTTTATTAAATCGAACCAGTACCGGCGAACGTCTTAAAAACATCTTAAAAACACCTGTTTCGGACCTAACCAAGACGTCTTAAAGACGTACTGGTTTGTGAAAATGGACGTTTTTAGGACCTTTTTAAGACGTTTTTAAGACGTTCGTGGACGTCTTTAAGATGTCCTGAACGCCTGGCATGGACGTCTTTAAGACGTCTTTGTGCTATCTGGGTTTATTTACTTTTTATGGAACGTGTTGTTCCTACGTTTTAAAGCCGCGACGCTAACCGACGAAACGTATCCTCGCTTGGTGTTTCGATATTGGGATATTCTAGCGCAAATGCTCGCGCAGCAGCACTTGCGTTCCCGTCGTTCCGGGCGTAGACCCAGAACATACGGTAGTATTCCTGAGCTGTGAACATTTCTGCAACGCGATTTCTAGCTGACTGACAGGATTTTTTCCAAGCAACTTCCGCTACCCCCAAGTAGCTTCTCTGGTTCCATTATGAGTTAACTCCCACCAAGCCAAGAGGCTTTAGGTAAAAAGAAGCCAGCACATTTTCGGAACACACGTGTTTTGCAGAAGTGTAACGAAAACTTTCACAAAAGCCCGCCCTCCGTCCTTCTACTGCCAATGTACCCATTGCTTCGAGATAGAAAACAGACACCACGTGTATCGGTTCGAAAGCAGAGATGGGCAAAAAATTATTTCAAATAAAAAATTGATTTCGAATAAAGGACAAAAATTTTATTCGAGACTCATCAATTAAAAATAACCCAGAGTTATTTTTATTTCAAATAAAAATAAGTGAGAGTTACTTTCATTTGAAACGTTACAAATAATTTCTTTCGTTCGACGTGAATATATCCGTTGGCCACAAATAATTTTCTCGCTTGACGTGAAATTATCCGGCGGCCACAAATATTTTTCTGGTTTGACGGAATTCATTTTAACCTTCAAATAATTTTGTCGTCTTTCCATGCATTTGTATTTGAAAAAAATTATTTGAAGCGCAAATAGCTCTGGGAGTAGAGAGCGAGAGAGAGGGGGAGCGTGTGCGAGAAGGATAGAGATAGATGATACTTTTTCGCTCTCTGTAGCGGTAAGCAGGAGAGCATGATGCGAGGAGGTAGTTGTTAGAGCGATTTTTGGATTAATAATTATTTTGTGTTAAGTAAGTTATTCGTGAAATTTAGTGCGGAATGTAACGAAGGGGCTGTGTTTTTTCAGCAAATACTGTGTAAATGCGTAAATTATTTACACGTAATGTGTAATTGGTTTGGTTGTTACCTGGTGTAATAATTTTCATACAATTTTAAACATGTAAACAATCGGTTTTATTTATTAAATCATTCCTGCAGGCATATTAACAATTTATCAATTATAATTTATTCAACAACTGCAGGTACAACTCATATTTTTACAGATGGGCACCTGAGTACCCTAAAATAATAGCTAAAATAAAACCGATTGTTTACATATTTAAATTGTATGAAAATTATTACACCAGGTAACAACCAAACCAATTACACATTACGTGTAAATAATTTACGCATTTACACACAGTATTTGCTGAAAAAACACAGCCCCTTCGTTACATTCCGCACTAAATTTCACGAATTACTTACTAAACACAAAATAATTATTAATCCAAAAATCGCTCTAACAACTACCTCCTCGCATCATGCTCTCCTGCTTACCGCTACACAGAGCGAAAAAGTATCATCTATCTCTATCCTTCTCGCACACGCTCCCCCTCTCTCTCGCTCTCTACTCCCAGAGCTATTTGCGCTTCAAATAATTTTTTTCAAATACAAATGCATGGAAAGACGACAAAATTATTTGAAGGTTAAAATGAATTCCGTCAAACCAGAAAAATATTTGTGGCCGTCGGATAACTTCTCGTCAAGCGAGAAAATTATTTGTGGCCAACGGATATATTCACGTCGAAGGAAAGAAATTATTTGTGACGTTTCAAATGAAAGTAACTCTCACTTATTTTTATTTGAAATAAAAATAACTCTGGGTTATTTTTATTTGATGACAAATAAAGATAAAGCCTATTTTATTTGATACGTTATTTAAATAATTTTTTATTTAAATAATGCCCATCTCTGTTTGAAAGGGTCCGAAGGGAAGAGACGCAGAAAGTCTTCGAGTTGCTATAAAGAAGAAAATGCATACCATTCCTGTTTCCCCTTTCTGACACCCTGAGTTCACGTCTGCTACGAGGCGGAACCAATTAAGTCATAAATTATCCGAAACTGTAGGAAACCGTTCTCTATCGCCTACTTGCGGGACAATACGGTCATAAACCGCGACCCTGGCGAAATGCTCTGGCTGATCAACCTGATTAATTTTGGAGAACTAGAAATTACAGAGTATTATCCAGCATCAATACGTCCCGCGGAGAGACACAGGAAAAGAAGGGATAGTCCGCTGACTGCGCGTAGTCCCGCCTGCTTCGTCCTACCCTCAAATTAAAGACGGATCCCTTATCTCTCGAGTATAAACACGTGTTCGAATTTCAAAACACAAGCACGCGTCGACGTATTCGGTGCGAGAGACTGTGGGCTTGAGGTCCGATTGGCCCCAAACTAACCAATCTGCCCTGCATCCCTCCCAAATGGCCACTGTCTTGAAGAGGCCCTCTTCACAGCAATATCTCCTCCCCAAGACCCACCTTCTCTCGCACCGAATACGTCGACGCATGCTTTTGTTTTGAAATTCGAGCGCGTGTTTAGACACGAGAGATAAGCAGGCCCGATTGGTTAGTTTGGGGCCAATCGGACCTCAAGCCCACAGTCTCTCGCACCGAATACGTCGACGCGTGCTTGTGTTTTGAAATTCGAGCACGTGTTTATACTCGAGAGACAAGGGATCCGTCTTTAATTTGAGGGTAGGACGAAGCAGGCGGGACTACGCGCAGTCAGCGGACTATCCCTTCTTTTCCTGTGTCTCTCCGCGAAACGTATTGATGCTGGATAATACTCTGTAATTTCTAGTTCTCCAAAATTAATCAGGCTGATCAGCCAGAGCATTTCGCCAGGGTCGCGGTTTATGACCGTATTGTCCCGCAAGTCGGCGGTAGAGAACGGTTTCCTACAGTTTCGGATAATTTATGACTTACTTGGTTCCGCCTCGTAGCAGACGTGAACTCAGGGTATCGGAAAAGGGAAACAGGAAGCAGGATTTTTTTCTTTATAGCAACTCGAAGACTTTCTGTTTCTCTTCTCTTCGGACCCTTTCGAACCGATACACGTGGTGTCTGCTTTCTATCTCGAAGCAATGGGTACATTGGCAGTAGAAGGACGGAGCGCGGGCTTTTGTGAAGGTTTTCGTTGCACTTGTGCAAAACACGTGTGTTCCGAAAATGTGCTGGCTTCTTTTTACCTGAAGCCTCTTGGCCTGGTGGGGGTCAACTCATAATGGAACGAGAGAAACTATTTGGGGGTAGAAGAAGTCGCTTGGAAAAAATCTTGTCAGTCAGCAGTTAGCAATCGCGTCGCAGACAAATGTTCTCTCCTCGAAAGTATTACGCGATGTTCTGTGTGTACCCTCCGAACAACGAGGACGCAAGTGCTGCAGCGTGAAAATTTGCGCGGGAATTACCCACGGCCCCGAACGCCAAGTAAAAATTCATTTCCACCAATTTTTATAACGTGGCAACAACACGTTCCATGAAAAATAAATTAAGTGATCAGTGTTAGTAGCCGTGCAGTGAAGTGAATATTCGGTGCATTAACCCGGACGCACTTGACGTTGCGACCCTTAACTTTGGATGGTGTCGTGTACCTGAGATCAGCTGTGCACTCGGCGATGACCAGGATCGGTTCAGTGACCTAGTCACCCAGGTTTTTAAGCTGCAGATGAATTTCCGAAAGGGTGAGTTTTAGTTACATTATTGGCGACTATTATTTTTTAAATTTAACGCAGGCTACGGCTCATTTCCGGAGATAATTCTCCAAATTTCCGTACGTAAATTTTTCTTCCGAGTTTTTAAACCAACTTATTCATTATCAACAACAGTGTTGGCCGTTATTCAACTACGGATTTTTATCACAATAACGAACTACGATCACTTTTCGTTCGTCATCCATTTATCCTTTATTCATTATTCACTTTAAATGGCAAACAAACCATGGCAAAAGGTTGGATTTTTTTGTTACGTCTTTTTCATTTACCATTCTACGCAATTTCCTTCGATGCATGCCGCCTTGCTTGTTCGTAGTCGCAGCGCGGCCCGGCGCGCGGCCACGCTAGCGCGGGACCTCCAGCGGAAGGCGCGCGCTCTGATTGGTCGGGGTTTTTTGTTAATATCTCGAAAACCAAACCCCGGATCCCAAAACGGCTAAGGACTTTTCGATGTCTTTTTGCATCAGGATATTGCATGTTCCGGGATGTCCCTCAATTCTGGGACACCCTGTATACGTTTAAGAAATATATATTATTACAAAAAAAGAAAAAATATAAAAAAATAAAATACAATATAATAATAAAAATAGAATATAATAAAGAATATAATAAAATAAAATAAAATTTAAAAGAAATAGTAAAAAGAAAAAAAAGAAAAAATAGAAAGAATATAAAATACAATATAAATAGTAAAAAGAAAAAAAGAAAAAATAGAAGGAATAGAAAAATATAATATAAAAGAATATAAAAGACAATATAAAAATATAATATAAAAGAATATAAAAGACAATATAAAAATATAAAAAATATAAAGAATATAAAATACAATATAAATATAAAAAATGTAAAAAAATTAAAAACTAATCAAAACGAAAACGACGTTCACGTTCGAGGCCTTCAGACGTCGAAGGTGAGGAGGGTGATGGGGGTGGCGATTGTATGTCCATCACCCACGACGGTGACGGAGACGATGAGGGCGATGGAGGCCGCGGCACCCAATACGGAGCCCACCGCGAACCAACATTGGGTTCCTGTCGCCGCACCCGCGCAACCATCATGGGGCCAAGCACTGGCTCCGACCGCCGCATCTGCACCTGGAGTGCCTCCAAGTCCGCCAGCGAGACTTCTAAATTATGCAGCGGCATGTCCTAGATCACAAACACAAACGTTGATATAACACTGATACATTAAACATATTAAACATAAAACATATAAAACAATGCAAACTACTACATACCACTTGTGGCGGCGACGGCGGCGATGGTGGCGATGGCGGCGAAGGTGGCGAAGGCGGCGACGGCTGCGGCGAGCCCCAATCCGCTGACCACGTCGGTGATTGTGGTGGCAACGGCTGCCATGGACCCCAATCCGCCACCTCCGTAGGCGATGGTGGTGGCGAACGCTAGACATAGAAACCCGCGATTTAATATTGACACGACCGTATGATTTGAGCTCGCTCGATTTCAAAGATTAAACGCGATAAATGTTAAAAATATTGTTTTGTACATACCTCGGGGTCACACTCTGGTGCAATCCTTAATACTCCCATTTCGCACAAAAATATATAACGTACGACACAAAAATTAAAAAAACCCTTCCGCGACCTGCAGCTGTCGAGTTTGGTGAGCAACTGACCTCGCAGAGCGTTCAGAAAATTTATCCTATGTGGGTCCATGGTGAATTTTCACAGGCTATCGGCTTCTACTTCTTCGAATTATACATTGGGCACCCTTTTCTTCGAACGTATCATGTGACCGAACCATTCAGTGTTTACATATCAAGCATCTATCGAACTGCTTTGAACGCGTATCGGATGTATATGTATGTAGGAGATTGAGTTTGGGGAGGGTGAAGAAAAAAATTTGTGCATTAAAAATTGATTATATTTTATTTATGCAATTCTCTCTGGTGTTTAGACCACCAGTTGAATATTTTAAATACATTTTGCAAAGCACAATGCTTCGCGTGTCTGCTACATCGCAGAGTATTAACTACATTTAGCTTATTTAAAGATTTGATATCCTCATAGTCAATGTCCAGCGTTTCAATGATCACGTCCGCTCTCGTATTTTCATCGAGGAAATCCACAAGCCAGTCGCGTTTCTGCAGCCCTTTAACGTATACGATATGGGATGTGTCATCTTCTTCGTTGATCGCATCAGCTACGGCTTTCGTAATCAGCTGTTTAGCCATACTGTATGGAACGTCTCCATCTTCCCACCGTAGTCCATGATGTTTTGCCACCAACCATCGGATGCTTGATTTGTCGGATTTTGTAAGAAGATATTGCGGCATCGAACTCCCAAAAATATAGTGCGAGAGAATTGTTCCCATTCGTAGGACAGCCACTTCCTTGACGACAAATCTTCCGTCGACGACGAACCCTTGCAGGTCAACAAATGTTGGTACATCCATTGTCGATACAATTTTAGAGGTCTGCTCGCTTCCAAGACAGATGGGAGAATGCAGTCTTTCTTGTAAAGAATCTCGATTTTTACGATGAAATTTTTGTATGAATTTCACACAGGAGAGGGCGGGCAAGTAACGTGACAATTTAATTTATTTTGCGCACCACGTTTGTCAGCGGATTGTATTCAACCACCCGATCGTGTAGAATCAGACAGTATGCTGTAGTATTTGCAGGTACATTCTCTTTACACTCGAATTCTATGCGCACGTCCACGGTACCATTCTTGATCGACTCATTTTGTCGCGAACAATCAATCACCACGAGAGGACCAAATTGTAAAAATTCAGCCACGGTGAATAATGCCTCGTTGCAACTATGCCCATAATACGATTTACGGAAATGTGTATACATGTTAAACAAGATAGCATATCTATTCTTGTCAAAGTCCAAGTTCACATCATCGTATGGGTAAAATTCCGAGTTGAGAAAAAGTTTCGCGTTGGTCAATTTGCAGTGGTCAAACCGAGTAACATCTTCGATCATAACATTCTTTCGGGCAGTCTGTAGAGCAAAGATAACGTATCGCGGCTTCTCCAGCTGTGCAGATGCCTTCACGGCCCACGAATGCTTGGTTGTACTCTGTAAAAGAGGATACTCGTACAGATCCCACGAGCGAAAACTAATGCTTAGGTTTTGTCCACTTCCCAAAGCATGTAGCAACGATAGCTTATTAACGTCGTTCAGCGTCACATGAGGCATTCGCCATTGCACTTTAAGTAATTCAATTTCTGGTTCCAACGTCGATGATCCTATTAGAGAATTGTTATCGTTGCGCGATCGTATTAAAATCAATTCGTGACACGCATTACTAATCATGCGTTTATAGTCCTCGCAAAATCCCAGCAAATATTTGAGCGGGATGCAAAAATTGAAATGATTTTTCACTTTTAGTCCGTCGCGTCGTTTCAAGCCCCATTCGGCATTCTCCATATTTTTATCATCGTCAGATGTCAGTGTTATTCCAACGTTTCTGTTGCGATCAATCTCCACGCCATTCAGCTCGTATCGAATCTCGTCAAATAAGAACGCCATGCAATTATTTCCCAATGTCATCGTTAATGCATCGTTTGGCTTATTTATCATCAATTTCCCCTCCACGTAGAGGTAACTTTCACACGGCAATGTGTATAAATCCTGATGCTGTATAGGTATTCTTATCTCATCGCTGTATCCAAACGTCGTGTTGACGTATGGATTGTACGTGTGAGTCTCGAGCTTCACGATGCGATCATCAAACGTCGGCTTCCCTCCAATGCTTAGAATGTCAGTCATTTTTCAACTTATATGCGCACAATGAATCCCAATGATTTAAAAAATGCAATGTTCGCAGCACTGAGCCTCTTCTTTTTAGCGTAATCAGAGCTGTTACAGTTGTTGTTGTTGTTGTAAACAATTTCACTTGGATGAAACGGGTTTCTGGAGTCGTACAACACAAGCATATCTTTCGTTCACACCACGCGTATTATCGCCGTCGTCGCATGTGCAGTCTGATGGTAATCTCTTCACCTCGAAAATCGAGCAACCGTCCGTCTTGATCCACAACGCGTATCGTTAGATCCGTAATGACCCGTGCGGTGATCGGAAGGTAAATGATCTGTGCGGGCGTTTCCGATATCTTATATCCTGGAGGGACTCCCGGAGAAAATTCATGTATCGTATGTACGCGCCTCCCATTGTTGTACGCGCCAGTGGTCACGCTACATTCTACGCGAATAATGTTCACGTTCATGATATTAATTGGATCGTCCGATTCGTGCCACCGCCCTGGTTCATCGAGAATCCCAAAGCGATCCAATGTTATTGCGCTTCGTAAAATCTACGGTGAACGAACAGTACAGCTCGCTTTTCATGGTGTTGTTGTTGGGACGCAACACTATAGGATACGCATCGTTGTCACCATAATCCTTGTTGTCATTGAGATTTTTAGGATACCGCTCGAGTAATCGCTGCCTCAAATACTTGGCAATGGCGTCTAGTTCGTAGGAGCCGTGTGGAATCCTAATAGTTTCAGGAGTGGGGGCAACACTGCTGTTTTTGACGCCATAGTTTGAGGTGAAGTAGAATTTATCGTTGCTCCAGTCGATGTTCGGTATTGTATGATAAGTTTCAAAGGTTGTTAGACCAAGCTCGTAATCATCACCGCTCAAATCTATGGGTGGAAAGTAGCTCACCGCGAGGGTGCTACTCTTACCGGTTAGAGTGAATGTTAACGACATATTCCGCTGAAACTGTTCGACTAGTACTGAATCAGAGTGGTGGAAGTCAATCCTTAAATTCTGTACCGATCGTTTGTAGAAAGCGTAGACATAGTTGTCCGCAATTGCTCTGATTGTACTTCTGATACGTATTCGATTTTCACAGCATCTTTATCCAGATATTGTAACAATTCTCTAGGCGGTCGAAGATTCCCAAAGCTGTCGAAATATATAGCTCGACACCCTCTCTTCGCATACGCCACCCAATGAGTCCCCGGTCCCTCGACTTTGTCCAAATTTATGATCCCACTCTCGTTTCGATGTACTCCTCCGACAGGTAGCGCATTGCGCATGAAAACACCTCTAAAGAATGGAATACGCATACGTTTTGCCAACTCCTCTAATTGCGCATCGGTAGTTACGCCCACCGGCATTTTTATTTCCTTTTCGACGTTTTTTTTTTTTTGGCTCGATATTCCCTGTCCGCGCTTGTACGGCGTGAGATAAAGTCCACGACCTTCCATGGAGCGATTATGACGTTGCATTTCCCGCAGCTGATGTTGCGCTGCCTTATTATCGTTTACAGCCTTGACGATCCCCGCCGCTCCACCAGCTAACGATCCGAGAACACCTAGCAGTGGGAGAAGTGGTAATATACCGCCACGTTTTGCTATCGGAAGAATCCGCTTTTTCGATGCTCTCTTTGGAGTTCTTTTGCGAGTTTTTGTTTTCATCCCCATTCCGATTTTCGTCTTGGTCTTCATAGCTGCCCAAATAGCTGTAGCAGCACCTCTTTCACCCAGAGTCGAGTCTCGCGCAACGATGCGTTTTCGCGCTTTGTTAGCGAGAACGTTATCTGCCGCGTGCCGTTCACCGAGATCGTTACTACGCGAATATGTAATATCATGTTCGCGACACGCTGCGTCCAACGGATTGATGCCTTGATCACCTCTAGCCAATCGTTTTATCAGATGAGTTCCTGGGCCGCAAAACTGGTAACCCGGGATATGTAATTCGATAGGTAGCGCGTTTATCGCCCGATTTAACAAACCACAACCTGTTTTTACTCTCGTCGACGACATTCGTCACAGTTTTTAATCAATGGTGCTGGACCGTCGATATGCGTTCGCTGCCAAGGGCGATTATAATGTTCCAGACACCGACGATACTGCCGAACCTCAGAATCGGCTTTCATATGCTCGGGGAGTCTGTTCCACAACTGATCAATGTGTCTGCTAAACTCTCGCAGTAGAATAATCTTTGGTATATATTTTAGCTGCTCAGAGGTTAGGTCTCGAATATCACAATTATCCGACAGAACCAGAAGCATTTTGAATACTGAGCTGTTTTGCTTCAGCGCGGACCTATAAATATGGCGCGTCGCAGCTTCGATGTATCAAAATCATTTTTCACAGTTCGCGGAGAGGATGCGATTCGTGCGACAACCTGTAACGATACGTGTGACAAATTTCGATGATAAATCGCAAATGATGTCCTCGAAAACAAGACGCATACATGACAGCATGCTACCAAACACTATACGATGCCTCATTTGTGGTCCATCAAATTGTGGAAAGACCAACGTGCTGATGAGCTTGTTGGAAAGTCCACATGGCGTTCGCTTCGAGAACGTGTACGTGTATTCCAAGTCGTTGCAACAGCCAAAATATCTGTATTTGGAGAATTTATTGACTCCGATAGATGAAATTGGCTACTTTACGTTTTCGAATAACAGTGACGTCATCCCACCGAGCGAATCGCTTCCGAATTCCATTTTTATCTTTGATGATGTGGCATGTGACAAACAAGATACGATAAGGGAATACTTTGCAATGGGGCGCCACTCGAACGTTGACTGTTTCTATCTCTGTCAGACGTATGCAAAGATTCCAAAACATCTTATACGCGACAATGCGAATCTATTAATTCTGTTTAAGCAGGATGGTACCAACTTAAAACATGTGTACAACGACCACGTAAACACTGATATGTCTTACGAGGATTTCTGCGCGTTGTGTAGTAATTGTTGGCAACGGGAGTATGGTTTCGCGGTAATAGACAAGGATAGCGCGATGTCCAAAGGACGTTATAGAAAGGGATTTAACGAGTTTGCGATACCGTGAGATTGTCAATTGTCGTCGACACGTCGGTGGGGAAAGCAACGTCTGCGGTACAACGATGATTGATATCGATAGTCTGGAGATGAAGGATCGCGAGAGAATAGTGAAGGAAATTGCAAAAACCAGCGAAGCCATCCGCAAGAAATATCACGCTTTGAAGACTGGCAAGATGGAGGAAGATATCGCGTTGAAGAGATACTTTAAACCTGTTGTCGAATCCCTAAAACATATCGTGGAAAATGCTACAGCGGTAGAAGCTGACGACGCGTCACCGCTGATGAGCACAGACGTTGAACGAAATGAAACATTAACGCCTAAAACAAAGAGGAAACGATCATACATGTCATCGAAAAAATCACTCGTAACCTCCACACCAGTTCAATCGAAGCGGAAACGGCAGAACGTCACGTCAAACGATTCCACGGTTTCTTCCACACCAATAAATACATTTCCCGCTGTACAATCGGTCGCAACCAATGATGCCGACGTTTTCGAAACTTCTGCCGATGAGTCGTTTGCAACATCTGTCAGACATCAACTCCAAACATCCACGGGACGAGAAACGTTGCGCAACCATTTCGGTCCGCTGAGTCAAAAATATATGAGCGCAATCCTAAGTAGTGATAGGGATATGACTATGGACTATGTGTATGGTATATACTTTGGTGGTAGTGGACCGATGCTTGGGGATAAGGCTTTCGATATAGACAAGGATGATAATATAATCATCGATGGTATAAAATACGGAGGAACACCCGGTCTTTACGAACTGATTTTTAAGAGAATTCCCGACGATACCACATACACCGATGCCGATAAACAAAAATATAAAAGTATACTGCTGACGACGAATGCACACAGACGCGGTCATAATGCTCAAAATCCCATATTGGGTAACAAGGGATACAAGTACAAACATGTAATTGCACCGCTACTCCCCCGTGTATCGGCTAGTAGGGCAGGGAAAGGTCTAACGACACCGCGAGTCATGATGGTAAACGATAACAAGATCGATTACGTGCACTGGGACGATCCCAACGAACTGGTGGATCGATTCCGTTTGCTGGAAGCGTCGCGTCAGGCGGGTAACAACTCGCACGACAACGAAATTCTATCGATTATCGAGGAACTCCGCGAGGCAGGCCTCATTATAAATTAAGCCGCGCGCCTATGATGTGCGCTGTATGCATCGAGATGCCGATCAACAAATTTGGAGTGTCGCTCGAGAAGAGTGGAGCAGCTAGAATTGACTACAAATGGAGCGGTTTGCTTCGAAATTATATGCAAGATAACGCTCTCTGCGTGACCGGTGCTGACTTTGATGCAAAAACTCGCAAGATACGACGCGTAGCTCAGCCGGTGGCTGACACCGATGCTGTCAATAAACTATACATGGAAAAGAGTATTAAACTTTTGAGAGAGCAGCAGGAAGAATTAGAGAGGAAACTGATCGTGCTTCAGAGAGATATGCTAATGTTGCAAAACAGCGTTCAAAAGATATCACAGGCGTCGAATTCTATTCCGCAGAAACATGACCAGAATTTCCTCGGGGCGGGTGGGAGCACATAATGCATGTGCACGATAATTATCGCACCATTCGTGTCAAAGACACCTATGCGACCAAACATGCCACCATTATCGAAATCCAAGAGTAAAGAAGAAAACCACAGCCACAAGAAGCGACAACTTGTTGAGGAATTGCATGCTCCAGCTCGAAGACATTTCCCACGGAGGCGCGTCATAGTGCATGGATACGATGATCTGTGGCAAGCTGATGTTGTAGAAATGCGTCCGTACTCGCGATTCAATCAAGGTCACTACTACATACTCACCGTCATCGATGTGTTGAGCAAGTATGCATGGGCGTTGCCGCTCAAGACTAAAAGTGGTGCTGAGGTGACTAAAGCGTTTGCAAAGATATTTAGAGATCGATATCCGAAAAATTTACAAACCGATCAAGGAAAAGAATTTTACAACGCCGATGTGCAGAAACTCTTTACGAAACATAGTATTAATCATTATTCGACGTATTCGGTGATGAAGGCCTCCGTCGTGGAACGTTTCAATCGAACTTTGAAGAACAACAAGTGGAAAATGTTTACGCTCAATGGAACCTATAAATGGATCGATGCGCTACCGCGTCTACTTGCAGAGTATAACGCACGAAAACATAGAACCATCAAAATGCGTCCTCGCGATGTTACCCCTGCGATCGCCGATAAGCTGCTAGCCACCGTATACAACAACATAAAGATCGCAGCTCCAGCAAGATTCAAATTGGGCGAGTTTGTGCGCGTGAGCAAATTTAAAACCATCTTCGATAAAGGCTATACACCGAATTGGACAACGGAGGTGTTCAAGATAACCAAAGTACAGGCAACTAATCCGGCGACGTATCTGCTCGTCGATTCCCGCGGAAAACCAGCCGCCGGAGGATTCTATGAACACGAGCTGCAGCGCGTCACCGATCCTGATGCGTATCTGGTGGAAAAAGTGTTGCGTAGGAAGGGTGATAAGATATATGTCAAGTGGCTGGGGTTTGATAAATCATACAATTCATGGATAAATAAAAATAATGTATTGTAAAATAATAATAATACATGGCTCAATAAAAATAATGTATCGGTAAAATAAATACATGTATATACAATTTTATTGTTATGCAATAATTCCAATATTTATAAGTACGAGTTAATAAATACAATAAGTACGAGTTAATAAATACAAAAGAGTTCTAACCCAAATTTGAGTTTTTGGGAGGGGGAAATCCAAATTTGGGTTAGAACTCTCTTTACTATACTACTATTATTGTATTTATTAACTCTATTCTACAACGGAATTTTATAATGTCCCCAGGGCAGAGAGTAGACCGAATCGGGTACGATATACCGCTTGTCATCGTATGGACTTAGAGCGATTTTGGATTCCGAAATGGTGTACACTTTGTGCAATTTAGACCGAATGCATGATTGCCTACGAAGCATTTCGATCTCCTTTTGCAAACACTCCGCGTAGTCGTCAAAAGTTATTGTTCTGGCTATGACATTGGTCTTGACGCCTTTTGCCTTTTTCGTATCTTTTTTACCATCTACGCGGAGTGCGTACATTTTCGCTCTAAGACCTGCGAATTCGGTCATTATCGCACCGTTATTTTCATCCTTCATCAACCCTGGAACCTTCTTATTTAAGCGCGGCATATTATATGTATTGTCGATGGGATAATCGGATGTATCGAATCTATCGATATTGCGTTTCATGGTCTCGTAGATATCTTCGCATTGAATGTGATAAATGAGGCTGTCAGTGTCGGTATACAGAATTTTACAATTTTGAGCGAGCAGGGGAGACATGTACTCGTGGTGAAATTCATACAAACAAATTTTTGATATGTCCAGAATGCACATACCCACGTATATCGGTTTGTTGAATTTCACCTCGAGTTTTTGCAATTCAACAGCTATTAAATTTTCTGAAAAAAAAAAACACTTCTGCTGTGGAGATTCGGTTTAGCGATCATTGCCTCCGCGCCATATCGTCCATCCCAATGTGTTAAAAGTTTTACGTCCACATGGTTTCGCACGTTTTCCATAGTTTTACCAAATACCGCGTTGTTCATCAATTTATACAAATTTTTCTCAAAATCGTTGGTCGCGCCTGTTCTGAACCGTGTATTTAGTTCGATGTAATCGCGGAGCCAGGGAGATGGGGCGAATTGAAGCACACGGTGTATCTTTGTAATACGAAGACCGTGACGCGTGCACTGCTGCAGGTTGCGATAGTGGATAACGTAACGCTGCTTATCGTATAATGTCGCGAGTAATTTGTCCTGTCTGCTGCCAGGTGGTTTAGTACGCGTCGGGCAGAACGGTAGATCTGCATGAGCATCGTGCAGTCGTTGTGGATATTCCAGATCTACCTCGAGAATGTATCCCGTGGGCGAATCGATAGCGATCGAAGACACGTCAAAATTTACAACATCTTCGACCCATTGAAATTTAGCGTATGGTAGGGGCTGACACATAGCCCATCCATACAAATTGTTCACGTCAAAGTACATCAAGTACGATGACTGTTCCGATGTGTCGTAAGATGGCATGTACTTGTTATTGGCATGTGCGTATTTTCCGGAACATTGACTTAAACCACCGCGTATACCACGTTCGATAAACATGACCATATCGACGTCGGTGAGCAATTCGAATGTAATTTTAGTATGTTTTAGCATGGCATCCCACGTGAAACCAGGTAATGTATAATAATGCGCTGAATCTAATCCGTAACTCTTGATACAACTTTCGCAAAAATTTTCAAAAATATCTGCCAATAACAAGACATCTGTTTTCAAATACAAGTCGCTGTATTCGCCCAAGGTTCTAATCCCGAAACGTTGCTAGACAGTCTCGGCGTGCGCGTAATCGCTCTCGGATACAGTCTCACCCGTTAACGAACTGTAGAATGACTCGCTCGGTGGTAAGCACGGGCCCTGCAGCTTGTTCGCGCAATCAAGGTATTCATATGGAAAGACACCCTTTCGCGTTAATAAATTGAAATCTTCAATGGATAATGTTTCAAATTGGGATCGTAAAATTTTTAATGGATCTGTGTTAAGGAAAGATGCTAATTTGTCGAGACAGGTATTGAGAAATTTGTATGAATCGATGAATCGCAATTTAATATGATTTCGCGAGTCTGATTCAGCCGGATCTTCAACATTTTTTGTGAAAGAAATATACTTTTCCTTAGTTACAGGTAATACATCAACGTGACCTTTGAAAGCGGTAGCTATTTCCTCGATAATGAAATGTGAATCGTAGCCAGATAAATTATGAAAAACTATGGGGATGTAAAACGCATTTTTATATTTTAAATTGCATTTTGAATGTGCTGGTCCTCTAAACCGCCCGGATATATGACAATGATCGCGAACTCGTACATCATCAGCCTCGAATGGCTCTTCGCAAATATGACAATGTGATGTATTGCGAAATGTCATCCACTGGTCTTTTGTCAACTTTTCCATAGAAGTATTATTGATTAGAATGGGCTTGGCAAAATCTGCAAAATTTTTTAGTTCATCGACGAACCATGAAATACAATCCGCGTCGCGGCGACATCGATACATCGATAGTGATGTATCATACGAACAATGCATATAATATGCAATGCTGTGCACTTTATGGTGCTGGTACGCGTGTAATTTATTATCACCCATCCTGCGATCATCCGTTTTCTCGATGATGCACTCGAGATCTGCATAAACCACGAATGGATGTCGCTCCTGCATGCAGTGGTTCTTGAAACTGAGAAAATTGTTGCCTTCGCTGGGCAGCAGAATGGCACAATCGTTCATATTCCCACAGTCCACTGCATGGGCCTCCAGCTTCTCGGCTGATCCAAAGTACTGCAAGCATCTATAAAAACAAAAAAAATTTATTTAATTTTTTTCACGAGACATTTCAATATGTCATAAGTTTATATACGTACCGGTCGCAGATGAATTTCTTTTCTCTGTGCTTGCTCAGCTGCATGCTCACCAGTCGGGACAAGTTCTTGATTAGCATGAAGTGCCCTACATCACCGTGCTCTTGATCCGGTGTGTAGAGTAGGTTGACGTGTCGATCCCTCTTTTGGTTGGTGAGACGCAACGGAAAGACAGTTATCCTCTCGGTGTTCTTCTCCAATCGCTCCTCGAAACTGTACACGTTGATGGAGATTTCGTTCTGCCGCTCAAACTTTCCAATTTCCAACATTAGAAACTCAATACCTTGGAGATTTAATACGGAAGCATAGTGCGGGTATGAACTTGGACGCGCGTTGTCTCGTTCGGCAGGATGGAGAGCGGCGACCACTGCCCACGCTAAACATGCATTGTCTGTGGATTGTATACTAATTGTAGCCTTCTTTAGCAACAATATCCGCGGCAACTTGCACTGACATCCCGCGCGCAGCGGAATGTACTTGTTAACATTGATGGTTAGATTCAGGATTCTCGTCAATGCCCATCCACTGTTGCGTTCCTGGAACTCTTCCAACGATGCTAGGGTGGGTTCGATGACACATCGCTTATACCACTCATGCAAATTGGACGTGCGGAAGAGTCCGCAGTTTCGGGTATTGATGCTTTTACAAGCATGCTTGTCACCCGCCACAAATTCGCCGTTAAACACCGTGTTCACTTTGAGGTTTCGATGTTTCCTCAAAGCATCCTGCACATGCTCCAGCACAATGGTCGCCGCATCTTGAAGGAAGTTGCGCGGCTCGATGTAATTTGAATTTAGCACTGCACCAGTTAATACGCGGGTATCGAACGCAGTGTCTATTTCACGCCACAAAAGTCTTGTGCTCAAATGTCCGGCACCTTCACGCACGAAACGTCCGCGCAACGAATACTTCAATCCTTCGAGCCGCGCGATTCGAGCAACCAGCGATTGCCGAACACCGATCGATAATCGAGGACGTTTCACTCAACTGTGTTCTTCTAAAGATTCGATACACTCGTTGCATCGTTCTTCCCACGCGAGGTATTTTTCTCGCGAAATCAATCGTACAGATTGATCCAACAATTGGCGTTCTACTTGCGCGAATTCATCCATGATTGTAAATGGAATGTAAATGTAATATCTTTTCCGCGCAACACGTCGCAACACGTCGCAACACGTCGCAACGATTTGAGGCTTTGTATAGTTTAGAGCTCGCTTTTATATCCATATCATGATTTGTGATCTCTGTCTAACTCTTTCGGCGTACCCTCTCCCTCGAATGCATTGCATACAAAAACGAGCACGCAAAATCATATGACGCAGTTTCTGATGACACATAATTCTATGATTCCCGCTGCTACATGACGTCACCCTGCACGGCTGCTCCAGAGGTTTCGAGTTACGCGTAATCGCGCGATACGCTTCATCTCTGTGACGTCATCCGCCGCGTTGGGGGGAATTTCCGTCGCATATTGGTTTGTGAAAAAAATATTGGTTTTGTGAAAAAAATATTGGTTTGTAAAACAAATATTGGTTTGTGAAAAAAATATTGGTTTGTGAAAAAAATATTTCGGCGGTGGATTTTTTTGTTTTTTTTTCATTTAAATTAGGATCTTAAAAATTAATATTTCCTTCCTTACCGACAGTAGGTAACTTATCGGCTGTCGGTAACTTTCCCGACATGACCTTGAAAGTGCGTTAGAATCCCCATAGCCCTACTACTACTGTCACCAAGCGAACCCCACCATAGTTGGCGCTCTTGATCAAAATCTATATAAGTAAGACTGCAGGGATCGTTAGGGCAGTCGATGGGACTTCGATAGTCAACTCAGTTCGTTATCTTTGCGTTTACTTTCTAAATGTGACAAGTGTATAAGTTAATAATAGTTATTTCATTTACATCGTTAAAAATATATTATAACCAACTTCTATCATTCATAACTAAGGTAAGATTAAGGACTCTACTGTTCCATTACAAATAAATTAGTTTATTCTCAAAGTCTGCTGATTAAACAAATCCCTCCCTCGGTAAATAAGTTACTCAACCTTAAGTCTAGATAAATCATTGGGTGGTGGGCGTTAGAAGGCGTGTAGAAAAGGTTAGAATAGAACAGGAACAGGCTTCAAGCTCAATAACTGACGTTGCTGAGTTAAGGCAAACCATCCTGCAATTACAAAATGAATTATGTGACCAGAGGAATCGAGTAGGACAGGGATCCCAACATAGTTCACCATCTGATGTAGTTTCACCTTCTCCTACTGCTCAAGATCCTCCCTCTCCTGCTCGGAATCTTCACCCCACTCCAACTCCAAGTCTCATGCCACGTTTAAGAGATGTGTTAGAAATCATTCCCGCGTTTGATGGATATAAAATCCCTGTTCACCAATTTTGTAGAGCTTGTCTTCGCGCTCGTGAAATGCTACCTAATCATTTGGAAGTTTCGTTAATTCAAATGACAATAAATAAATTACAAGGACATGCCTTTCTAGCTGTTGAAGATTTAACTTTCGTGACGATAACAGACCTTTGCGAACACCTAAAAAATACCTTTGCACCAGTGAAATCATTGAACCAATATCGCGGGGAATTAGGGAATATATTTAAAAAAACAAACGAACATGTGTTGGATTATATTGCTAGGGTTAAAGAATTAAAAATGGCAGTAAGAGAGGGTGAGGAGAAATTACAAGGATCTCTAACACTAAGTGTGGAAGAAAATTTAAAAGCGGAGGTTTTAGAAGCATTTGTGCATGGACTTAAACCCGAAATTGCACTTCGTTTAAAGGTTGAGGGACTTGAAGACTTCGATAAGGCTGTATTAAAAACGGTACAATTGTCAAAAATAATAGAAACCGAAAAAGCGCGTTATAAAACACCATTTTGGGGAAACAAGAACAATTCTAATGGGAAACCAAACACTTCGCCATCCTCTTCAGGGGATTCCAATAGTAATCGTAATTACCGTGATCAGAGTAACACTCGTAACGATGGTCAGGTACCCCCAACATCGCAAACCACTTCGCGTACCCCCATAACATGCAACTATTGCAAATATCCAGGACATGTAATCTAAATAAATTTAATGTAAAAGTTAAAGTACAAAGAGGAGCAAGCTCAACGCCAAAATTCGACGTCGGGAAACGGAGAAAGGGGCCCGCGGGGAAACGGTGGACCGCACGAAACCCCGAAAATCAGGCACCAGGTCAATGCGATACAGGTGGAAGAAGTGGAGGAAGTGGAACCAATGTCCCACGAACAACCACCGAACGAGTTGCTCGAATCCTCCTAAGTAACGCCGAAAATATTCCATCAGTTATTCTAGTTGCCCGACAGTTTACTCAGAAAGCTACTTTAATGGTTGACTCTGGTTCTCAATTAAATTTAATTAAACTGCAAGCCCTTAAATCAGCCGAGGTTGATTCAATTTCTAAAGTTGCTTTAAAAGGGATCTCTGAAATGTATGTTTATACACTTGGGACCGTAGAAATAAATCTATGTGGTCAAGATGTTCTGTTCCATGTCGTTGAGAACGACTTCCCAATTCCGCAAGACGGAATTTTGGGCTCTGCGTTTCTTACTTCCAATTCAGTACAGTTAGACTATTCACAGAAACTTCTGAAATGGGGTCGTATACATGTCCCTTTTCTTACGCGCGAAATAATTCACGTTACTGCGCGATCAAATGCACCATTCAAGGTTCATGTCTCTAATCCACAGGTACCTGAGGGATACCTTCCTTTGTTCACGCCTAAAAAGGGTCTATTTTTCGGTCAATGTATTGTATCAAATATACAAGGTACAGCGTATCTTAGAATTTATAATACTACCGAGGAGGATGTTGATATAGAAGTACCAACCTTAGAACTACATGAATATGAAAGTCTAGATTCAATTCATCCAAATGGAGTTGGTGCTGCCGGGGCCTCTCTATCACGCACTACTGAAATAAATCATTCCATTCATACCACAGATTGGCGGGGTTCTTAGTCAGGGAATTCCAGGAAAAGATCTGCCCGTAGCATACGCCTCGCGGCTTCTTAGCCCTCCCGAACAGAAATACTCAACAATCGAAAAAGAATGTTTAGCGGTGATCTATTGCATAACCTATTTCCGACCTTATCTATACGGGAAGAAATTTACTATTGTTACAGATCATAAGCCTCTAATTTGGTTAAATTCTATTAAGGACCCAACTTCCAGGCTCTGGAAATGGAAACTGATAATTTCAGAGTACGAATATGAAATAATTCATAAACCAGGCAAAATTAATAGTAATGCCGACGCTTTATCACGCAATCCACCAGTAAAAGAAATCTTCCCTATAAACCAAATAGACGGAACCAATGTCACAATTCCATTCCAATTAGCGGAAAGATCAGTGAGAAGTCGAAGTTCGAGTATACCTCCGGATTTCCCAGAATCATCATCTCCATTGTCCTCAGTTAGCGAGGAATCAGAACCCTGTCCACCATTCTCCCCAATTACTCCAAGGAATCGAAATTTTGAACCCGGGATAAGAGAATTACATAATGTAGATGATCTAGAAGTGACTCCTACCGTTCCAAATATACGAATTCCGTTAATCAATGACGAAACAGATCTAGGAGGTTTCCTATTGACATCACCTGAGACGGAAGAATTGCTTAACGAGGATCAGGAAACAGATACTTCAGATTCCGAGGTAGAAAACGACGATGAAGATTCCGAAGAAACAATAGTGACGGATGAACTACGACCCCCAAAACTTAGAATTCGTGAAACAACAGAAACACTATCCCTACAAAAAGATGCTAAAGTAATTTTCCTCACGTATAATGGATTACCGGCCGACAAAGGTTCATTAGAATTTCAACAAAACCAATTACCCCCAAATAGTGGCAACCTAACTCCGGATCGACCTTGCATATACACCGTGGGAAATCATAAAATAATTGCAATACCTATATTGGCACGAATAACTTGCATAATAGACGAAGACTCTTTTATCAGAGGAATTCAAGCAATTTATACCGCAGTTATTGAACTTCAATTAAAATCTTTTAGTATACGCAGGACCGATCCGTTAGGGGAGTTGTATTGGAGTTATATTGATAATTTGTTTAAAGAAAGATTCAACGATGTACCGGTTACAATAACTTATTGTCAAGGAAGGGTCTCAGAGCCGCCACCCACAGAAAGACAGAGAATCATCTCGGAAACACATGAATCTCCGGTTAACGGTCATAAGGGGGTAACAAAGACCCTAAGTAGAATTAAACAACGGTTCAAGTGGCCAAACATGAAAGCTGAAATTCAACAATTAATTAGAAAATGCCGTACATGTCAACTTAAGAAGTTAACGCGGGCAAAAACACGGCAAACAATGGTCATAACGGACACTCCGGGGTTGGCCTTCGACAAGGTTGCAATGGATGTTATGGGCCCTCTGCCTGTAACCCCATCAGGAAACCTTTACATCCTTACAATACAAGATCTTTTGACTAAATATTCAGTAGCTGTAGCTCTTAGTAATATAACCGCAGTAACAATAGCTGATGCATTTGTAAAACATTTTATTTGTGTCTATGGAGCTCCACGAGCAATTCTGACTGACCAGGGAACAAATTTTCTCTCATCATTAATGCGAAACGTTGCAAAAAGATTTAAGATAAGACATTGCCAAACCACTGCATATCATCCTCAATCGAATGGGTCAATAGAACGATCCCATCACGTATTGGCAGAATACTTGAAAGTAAATATTGAAAAATCCCAAGATTGGGATAAATGGTTACAATTAGGAATATTCTCGTATAACACAAGTGTACATGAAGGGACTCGTTTTACTCCTCATGAATTAGTATTTGGGAAAACCGCTAGAATTCCTTCAACACACCCTCCGATCGAGGATGGGATGCAACCTTCGTATGTAGAATACTTGACAAATTTATATAATCGGTTACGGGATTGTCAAGAAGAAGCTCGAAAAAATTTAATCCAGGCGAAACATAGGTATAAGCATTACTATGATAAACGCGTGCGTGCACAAAATTTTGAACCAAATGACTTTGTGTTCCTCTTAAAGGAACCAGTAAAAGATAAACTAAGCGATCAGTATTCTGGACCATACCAAATCGTAGAGAAATTAGGCCCTAATAACGTCAAAATAAAATGTGGTAATAAAGTTAGGATAGTCCATACCAATAAGCTTAAACATTCACATGTAATTTTATGACATATAATTTACAGAGGTATAACCCACAAGATGGGTCTATTTCGTGTGGGACTCATCACGGCTAACTTAATATTGTACGTGACCGCCCTGATTGGGTTTGACTGCGGTGGATCCAAATTGAATCATACAACGATATCGCTGTTGGACGTTGATGAATGTGACATAGTTGTCAACTCAGTAAACTCAACAAAAACTTATATACAAAAGCTTCAATTGTCGGAATATGACCATACACAAGTCATTCAGTGTAAAGTCAAAATCAGGCGAATTATATATTATTGCGGAATGCATTCGCATGTTTCGGTCGTACATAATGGCCAGATGGAATATCTTCAAGAGATATCATACACCAAATGTCTGCAGATGCATCAAGATGGCACCCTTAGCCTAGGGAACGGGGTGTACTTCTCTGGGATTGTTACTAATTCAACAACATTCCGTAGTGAAACGCTCGCAGGTTCGGCTGGTATAGACGGAAGGTGCTCAGGGGCACAATATTCGGACCCATATGGCATCTGGAACAACGCTTTGGTCCAAGCTGTTATTGAAATCCAACTCCGAACATCGAGTGCGGCAGTAAAATTAAACACTGGGCGTATTACTCTACCATCAGGAACAACCTGCGATCTTTTACAAACGACCTGCATCGACCTTGAGGATGGACACACCTTTTGGAGACCAATGCCCTTGGATTCTTGCAAACTAAGCCAATACAGCGTTTTATATGAGGGAGATGCGATAAAAACTTTAGAGAATACACAAGAAATGGCACCAGTAGTCTATTCTCTAACTACGGACGACATAACATTTGCATTAACCAAAACCACAGAACAATCGCTTTGTGGTTATACCCTACTTCGAACAGAACACCCAAAACTCTTTATAATTGAAACCCAACCGGGAAACACATTTTTGCACAAGACAAATGTCCCTGTGGATAATTTAGATATATTTGCCTACGTAAATTCAAAATTCGTTTACGTGGAAAAACATATACGAACGCAAATGAATACTCTGTACCAAGATATTATTTTACAAAAATATCTTTTAGAGCAACAGGTCCTAAAAAACGCCTTGACCATTGCATCCTTGGTTCCTGACGAATTGGCCTACGTAATCACGAAGGCACCAGGACACATCCCTATCAATGCTGGAGAGGTAATACACATAGTCCGCTGTATTCCAGTGGAAGTCAAGGTACGACACACGAAGGTATGTTATAATGAATTGCCTGTCACGCATCAAAATCAGTCAGTATTTTTGATACCAAAATCAAGAACCATTACGAAATTCGGCACAATGAAAGAATGTAACGTAATTCTGCCGGTGATGTACCGAATCGAAGATAATTGGATTAAATTTACACCTGATCCATCAGAGGCAATAGCACCACAGAACCTTAAACCCCTTACTCACCCAACATAGAAGTATTTAATACCCAACTCATTGGCAACCAGCGGAATTTATTCTGAACAGGATTTAGAAAAACTACGTAATCATATTATGTTCCCAGCCGAAAAACCAGCGGTGTTAAACTCCATAGCCAGAGGGGTAATCGGACAAAACATACCAACCGACGCAATATCAATCACTGGACTATTTGATGAGGCTTCTATAAGGCAGATAGCAGAAAGGACCACCGCAAAACTCTGGAAGGGATTCATAACCTTTGGATCATTCAGCGCAGGGGTCCTTACGATCTTCATTCTAATACGAGCCGTGAAATTAGTAATAGATACTCTCGTACACGGGTATACTCTGCACATGGTATATGGATGCAGCCTGCATCTCGTTGGAGCTTTATGGAGCTCCATCACCCATCTTCTAATCCATCTGGCGAAACAACCTCAAACGGAAGCCGGAGACACTACCTCAAAGCAACCAAAACGGGACACGAGACAACCCCTGGAGGAAATTTCAACTTCATCCGCTCCACCGCCATCGCAGTCAACAACACCAATTCAGGTTCAACCGGTCAACTATTCAGATCTTTATAAAAGAATAAGTCCGCATTTAAATCTGTAAACCTAAAAATTGAAGCTAAAATCAATTATACTCGAGCTCATTTTAGAAGTAACTGGACGACCGACGAGTTTAGATCGGTTCTGCGCATGTTGGCGCTCACTGGCTATGCCACCACCAATGGTCTTTCGGCTGCGCATCCGTTCTGCGCCGAAAGCATTGGCATGGCGCCACTTTCGTATATACCGCATGTTTCGACTTTTTGTCGGATTTGATTGTCTCTTTTTTATTGCAAATGTCAATAATATATATAAAAAATGTTATAAAAAGTTAAAAACTATGGACATAAATTTCTCAACACAAAAAAATAAAAAAGGAAAGGTAAGCAACTGAAATATTATAAGTAACTGAAATATTATTAGCAACTGAAATATGATAAGGAAGTATTATAAGCAACTGATATATTATATATAAAGATAAATATTAACCTGAAAGGCCTGAAAAATGTATACGTTAATTTAATGGTTTCTCTTACCTCCGGACAAAGGAAGATTATCATAAATATATATAATGAGAAGAAAGCCCAATTTCCGGATATGAAATATGCAGAAATGATGAAATTAGTGGGTAATACTTGCGGCGTGGGATATCATACCGTCGTCGACAGTGTAAAAGAATTCAAAAGGACGGGGACCGTGACATCACCATCGAAGAAACGCATAAGGCCCGATGTAATGCAGAAGATGTCGGAAGAGGAAATTGGAGCAATAAGGAAGCATGTGCACGCGTTTTGGGAACGAAGAGAACTACCAACAGTTCCGAAACTTTTGGCGGTGATACAAACGGACGAAAATTTACCACTTATATCACGGTGTACGTTACAACGTCTTATGAAGAAAATGAACTTCAAGTACGTACATAGAAAACGCAATAGTGCCCTTATCGAGCGGGAAGATATAATTCGTTGGCGCCGGACGTTCATCACCAAAATTCGAGAATTCAGAGCGGCGGGAAGACCCATTTATTATTTGGACGAGACATGGGTAAATGCGGGCGACACACGGAAGCGAGTGTGGGTGGACAACACCATAGCTTCGGCATCGAACGCCACAGAAAGGGGCCTGACGATTGGTCCACCTACTCCGACTGCGAAAGGAAAGCGCCTCATCGTCAGGGAGTCGAGACCGAAGCAGAAACCGAAATTCTGACCGGTCTTGACCGGTCTAGCGACCAGTAACCGAAGCGAAAAGGGACCGATATTGCGACCGTAACAGTGAGAGGTTGCGAAAAGAAACCGAAACTCCAGACCGATTGCCTCTCGGTCGGGAATCTCAGACCGAAGACCTGACCGCTCTGGCGACTGGTCGGAGTGGTCGGTTGATCGGTCGAGTTAATTTATGGAGAGGTTTCTGTTCCTCTCCATAAATTACGAGTCGGAACGGTTCGGAGCGGTTCGGAGCGGTTCGGTTCTGTTCGGATCGGTTCAACCTAGCTGAATAAGCCGGGAAGGTATGGTCGTATGGATGCTGTTCCTGTCGCTTACACTGTTTGTCACTCTCGTCACGGGTTTGTTTTGTTGATAGCAGACTTTTGCAGTTATTTGTTACTGTAACATTGTCCATTTCAACCTATGTCGATTTGCCGAGATATTATTGTATTTCAAACACTAGTTATGCATTATTTTAACAGAAGTAGTTAATATAAATAAATTATTGTTAATATAGAAATAAGAAGAAAATGATTGAATTTATAATTTTTCGTATGGATATTTTAAAAGTATGTCCAAGTGTCGAAAAAAAAACAGAAGACAGGAATGTAATAAAATGTCAATATATATTTAACAATAGCATAAATAACAAATTTTACAGCAAAATTTATTACAATGTTTCAATTTTTATCTCTCGGAATAACATATGAAAACATTATTTAACATCTTATGAATCAGTTGTATAAGCGTTACATATTCAATTTTTATTACGATATACATGTATAAGAAAGGAGTGTGGTACATCGGAAAATACTCTTGTGATGCGGATGCGAGTAGTACATCTAACGTAAGACAAAGATGGCCCCGTCATGATTGTACGTTGCCATTCTTTAGTACCTGTAGAAGAATGAATATTGGTTTCTGAGCAAAACAATTAGTGGTGAAAGTAAATTGTGCTTAATAAAAATGGAACTTATCTTTCGATGAGTGGTGAAGAAGCCATAATGCCCATATCTCGGTCGTCGCTTGAAGTCCTTCACGTGTCAGGTCGCTGTTCCTCTTCCGTTTCGATCCAATGGGGAGATGATTGCCATTCTGTATGTCCTGTAAAAGAATCAATATTAGTGTGTCAGCAAAACAATTAGTGGTGAAAGTAAATTGTGCTTAATAAATATGGAACTTATCTTTCGATGAGTGGTGAGGAAGCCACAATGTAATTATCCCTGTTGTCGTTTTTAATCCTTCCCGTGCCGGGCGATGGTCTTCCTCCGTTTCGATCCAATGGGAAGATTCCACTTGTTGTATACACTATACACTACACACGCACTGCACTTACACAACTTATATTATACACACTACTTAATATTAATTAAGAATTGAATAAACTGTTACATCTAACGACCTAACGATCTAACACTATACACTGCACACGCACTGACACTTACACAACTTATATTATACACACTACTTAATATTAATTAAGAATTGAATAAACTGTTACATCTAACGATCTAACACTATACACTGCACACGCACTGACACTTACACAACTTAAATTATACACACTACTTAATATTAATTAAGAATTAAATAAGGTATTACATCTAACGACCATGATGTCGTCAATTACATGCATCTGTAAATTATAACGCAGATGGGACACTACATGTTTCACTCCTGAAAATAATCTCTCAACACTCACTTGTGTGGCGGGCACACTCTGAACCACGCACGCTAATTTATACAATTCTGGTTCCGCGTTTTTCTTTGATTCCCAATATAACAATATGTCGGTATCTTTGGAAACACGCTTCCACGAAAGATAGGAATTTAAAATATTATTAATATTAATCACGGTTTGCGCGGGGGAGCAATTTATAACGCTTTCGGATTTTAATAACAATTGTTCTATATCGTCGCAATCATTCTCGCACACATCAATACTCCTCGCTGCCACATTCTCTCCATTCTCTCCTGCAAGATCATGCAATCTTTTCCATAATGCTACTAACTGTTGTCTCGCCGCTGCTTTATCATCCTCATTCAATAACACATTATATCGCGGATCCATAAAAATTGCCGCACGAAACACGTCGTTCTTAAATAAATCGCGCTCGCGGTTTTCCATGCTGTCATACAATACATTAGATGCGACCGTGTTTAACTTCTTAACGCTAATCTTACATAATAGCCACGCTCGAAAAAAATCGCCCTTTACAAGCTGCTCCTCTTGTAATCTTTTGGTTGCAATTTTCGCGGGTTCTAACGCATTTACAAGGTCCTCTACTTGCTTCCAGGTCGCTTCGCTGAATTCTTCGTGAACATAATCGGAAGCAATTTCGCGGCACAAATCTTTCTTATCAAATACCGACTTACACATTTCGTAAGTCGAACTCCAGCGCGTTGGGCAGTCGATCGGCGGTTTTTGTAGACCCAGGGCCTTTAGGGTCACCAACATTGAAGGGAGGCGCAAAAACTTACATAGTTCCCTAACCTTTCGGATAATATCTACGTACGGATCATTCTTAATTACAGCACACACTGCGAGTTGCAGTGTGTGCGCAGCGCATCGCACACCTTTAATTTCTAAACTCGCGTCTTCTGATATCAGCAGGTTCTCCAATGTGGCATCCTCTTCGTCGCGGTCCTCTTCGAATTCGCTGGGATGATCCTCTTCAATGTCTTCGGCCATGAGTTTCACGCACTTCACCATATTACTCGCATTGTCTGTTGTAACCGAATACACACTACGCAAATTCAGTCCATAAGTCGATATTATACGCTTAATATCTTCTTTCAAATTGTTCGCGGTGTGAGACCCGAATATCTCTTTCGCGCATAATGTACGCAACACTATTTTACCGTCCTTAACGTATTGCAAATTTAACCCGAGGAAGGATCGTCCAAGACGCGTCGCGGTATCCACTTTCAAACACACTAACCGGCCTAAAATTTCACTCTGAATATCCCGCCGAATACATTGTGCCCGCGCCGTTATTTCTGACCTAATATTTTCCGCGTTGATTACAATCCTATTCTGCAATCCATCGAGGATTGGATTTAATAATTTTCTGAAGCCGCTGTCTTCCATTAACGTAAATGGACGCGCGTTGACAGTCACTAATTCCACACATGCATCCATCACCTCACTGTCATTTAGCCGCACTGTACACACATCTTTTTTATTTCTTTTCGCACCGTAGTCCACTGTGTCACTATTGCATCTTCTTCTTTTTTCACACACTTTTAACCTAATTAGTTCGCCAAATTCCACAGGATGTTTCGTCGAGATATGCCGCTCCAAGTTTGTGGCATGGTCGCCCTTTGATGTGTAACCGCAAACCTTATTATCGATTTTGAGAATACATTCCGATGTATTACTTGCCTCAATATACGAAAAATACGCGCGAACCGGGTGACATTGCTTTCTACCACGAGAGGTCATATTGCAATCACAATTAAAAAACTTACGAAACTTACGAAACTTATGAAATATAGCTAAATTACTCTAAACCCGAAGCTCTAAAATAAGTAAAATAAGTAAAATAAGTAAAATAAGTAAAATAATTAAAATAAGAAAAATAAGTAAAATAAGTAAAATAAGTAAAATAAGTAAAATAAGTAAAATAACTATGGACTTGATTAGCAAGTCGGAATATATAGCGCTGCGTTTATCACAATACGATAACTGGCAGAGATTTTGGGTGTTCACTGAAGCATTGCCAAAGTGACTCTGCCCTTGTCGGACGGATTTCGTTAATATATAGGTAAACGCAGAACTTTTCCTATTGGTTATTGAAATGTTGTGGAGGGCAGGTAAGGGTATCCCACCCGTTCGAAAAAGGAAGTAAGGTGGGTGATAGTTTTATGACATGTACGGCTGCATGGCCCGCGTTATTTAGCGCACCGGTAGACGCTCCATTTATGATCGTATACCTGGTCATTGTTTGAACTACGACAGGGAAAACCATAGCGAGGGAAATGTTAATTCTAAAGTACACTTTCTTGCCTCGTTTTGGTAGAGGATCACTTTTTGCACTCGATGTCAGGGATTTTGTTTAAGGGGTTACATGCACCAGGAGCTGTGAAAAGAGAGGACATTTTATGACTTTTTTTACCTATAAGTAATTTTGTTAATCAAAAATCGTAATGCACTTGAAAGCTTATAATTTAATGAATATGTTCCGAAAAATTAGGACGGTAATTCGTCTTGTTCACCTGGTAGCTGGTGTTGAACAAAGCAGGGAGTTTTCGGTGCAAAAAATATCTCCTGTGGCCCAAAAGAAAGAAAAAAATTTCCTTTAAAGTATGTAAAAGAAAATAGTCTTTATCATACGTTATTTTTTAAATTTTCATTTTTAGAAAAAAATATGAGTGTTTGAACTTCAATTCAACCCCGTAATGCAATTTCTTAGACAAATTTCATCAGTTTTTCAATTATTAAAACCAAACTGTGGCTATTGCAAAAAACCCATAAGATAAAGACTAGATATTGATGTGAGAAATAATCGTGCCAAGTTTCATTCAAATCGGTTGAATAGTTTTTGAAGTATCATTGGCACAGATTTGAGAAACGTAGTTTCTTAAAAATAGCGTGTAAAGTTTAAGGTAGAGGTTAACGTCAGATAATTTTGTTTTTTAAATTCACAGAAAATCGCAGATTCCCGGGTCATAAAATTGGCCTTCCTTTGATGTTGCAGCTTCTGCGAATACTTCGTTGAAAAAATTGATTGTTCCGACCATCCTAGGTGTATGTAACCCCTTAAAGTGAAATATGACGTAGTCCACATGAAATAATGGAGGGTCTAAGTCGCAATTTTTCTGTTTTCGAATTTATTTAAAAAATATAGGCCGCCAAATTTTGCAATTTTTGCCCCTTTTCGTAATACCGAGCGTAATACGTTTATCGTATTGAGTTCATTCTCCTTTTATGCCATCTAGAAGGTTTTGCCTATTTGATTAATATTTCTTCAAACTGAAAAATCATTTTTGTAGCATGGTAAATTATAGACAAATTCTAATTTTGCAAAATTTTCCTCGAAGTTTGAAGATCTGAAACTTGGATAAAATATTACCATGTTTCTTGATACTATACCTACAAAATAAGCACCTTCTTAAGAGGGATTGTTTAAAATTAACGCCGCAATGAACCATCGAAGGCAGCGGTGCCCCCCGTTTCAGGTAAGCGAGCCGCGCGCTGCAGTATTGCGGACGGTTCACCATACCTCTCGCACCCCGTATTACCTCAATCAGGATGAAACATAAAATCGACTGGTCCCCAAAAGTGGAACAGGGGACTTTTGGGGATAACCCCTATTGAAATTAAAACAAAAGCAGTTAAAGAAACTCTTTCGCAGGCATAAATGTCACCATTATGGCGGATACGAGACCAGTCGATTATATGGTTTGACCTGATTGAAGTAATACGGGGTGCGAGAGGTATGGTGAACCGTCCGCAATACTGCAGCGCGCGGCTCGCTTACCTGAAACGGGGGGCACCGCTGCCTTCGATGGTTCATTGCGGCGTTAATTTTAAACAATCCCTCTTAAGAAGGTGCTTATTTTGTAGGTAGAGTATCAAGGAAAATGGTAATATTTTTTTCTAAGTTTTAGATCCCCAACCATCGAGGAGAATTTCGGAAAATAAGAATTTGTGTATATTTTACCATGTTACGAAAATGATTTTCATTTTAAAAAAAATTTAGTCAAATAGGCCAAACCTTCTAGATGACAATAAAAGAAGAATGAACTCAATACGATAAATCAGTTTCAGTTGTTAAAGTTCTTAAGCACAGCTCCGTTTCAAGAATAGAGACAAAAACTGCATTTGACGGCCCATATTTTTTAAATAAATTAGAAAACAGCAAAATGGCGACTTAAACCCTCCATGGTTTCACGTGGAGTGCATCATATTTCACCTTAAACAAAATCCCTGACATCGAGTCCAAAAACTGATCGAATTAGCGTGGAATGACCCGTAGAAAAGAATCCCCTTCCAAGTGAGAAATGATCTGCAACTCAGGAAACAATTTCGCTTTCTAAAGGGAGTAGGTACACGGTGCGTTTCTGTAAGATGTTTAAAACGCTTTTATTCGACGTCTCTTGAGCTTTCATAGGGAAGAAAAGCTCGGCTGTCGAGAACGCCTAATCCTACAATAAAAGCAACTCTTCGTAGTTTACCACACCATTCTTAACATGGAAGATGTAGTCCTAGCTTGTTAAAGATTTCAAATTGTTTTCAGTAATTGCTATTTTACTCAGGGCTTTATGGTCGCGATTTAGCCACTCGTAAAATGCACTTTATTGTTATACCATAGACCTTCATTCGCCAACGAAAGGACGCATCCCGAAATTTTGTCCATGGAACAGGGACTTTTGGGTATACCTAACCCCTATTGAAGTTCAAACAAAAGCAGTTAAAGAAACTCTTTCGCAGGCATAAATGACACCATTATGGCGGATACGAGACCAGTCGATTTTATGGTTTGACCTGATTGAAGTAATACGGGGTGCGAGAGGTATGGTGAACCGTCCGCAATAGTGCAGCGCGCGGCTCGCTTACCTGAAACGGGGCGCACCCCTGTCTTCGATCATACCATCGTACGAAAAACCTTATTTTGTAGACAGTAGGTTAGAAAGATGGTCATACTTATTTAGAATTTAAAAACATATGATGTTGCAGGCAAAATTGGGTAAATAAGAATTTGCCTATATTTTTTGATGTTACAAAAATGAATTTCATAAAATATCATGTGAATAGGCAAAATAATCTAAATTAAAAAAGAAAAGAATGAATGCAATATGATAAATAGTTCCAAAGATAAAAGTTTATAAGTATAGCGCAGTTTCAAAAAGGTATATGCAAATATTGCAAATAGTAATCAATTCACAACTGTGGTTCTGAAACAAATTCGGAACCATCAAAATAATAACTAACTCCCTCTAATTTCACACATCATGTTTCATTTTGATCAAAATTCCGGACATCGACGTCAAAAAGTGATCGAGTGGAATGACCTTCCTGCTATGTTAGTCGAAAAATAAAAACACATAGTATGGTGTTTGTAATATTGAAAACATCATAAATGTTTGCAATTTCATTCATTATATCAATTGGTCCAAATATTTTTAAGAATTTACATATAAATTTAATTTATTGATTTTATTTGTTATTATAAATTTGTTTCATTTATACTATGTATTTCACTGTGGATTGCAAAAAATGCAAGGCCAGGTTACTAACGTGATAAAAAATAATTAAAATATCCTACTAAATAATTTTAATCGCGATTTGCGATTCGCAACCGGGATAGTAACAATTTGTCTTACAAATTTTAATCGCGCGTATTTCTATTTTCTTCCTATTTCTCAGGAGGTGATGAATTCTAGTTGCCCGCATTTCTATCTCTCCCGACTTTGCGTCAACCGTATTGCAATCGGTCGAGACTCTCGGTCGACCGTTTTGCGAACCTCTCCATACATTAACTCGAACCTCTCCATAAATTAACGCGACCGTATTCCTGACCGCTCAAGACTTTCGGTCGACCGGTCCGCTCAGAAAAATTCGCTTTCGGTTACGGGTTGAGAGAAAACTCCGGACCGCTCGTCGCTCACCAGTATTGGTCGACCGGACCGTAAATGCCATATCGGCCGTCTCAGTGACCGCGACCGCGACCGTAACCGAAATTATATCGGTCTCGACTCCCTGCTCATCGTACTCCATATTGGATCGGAGGATGGTTTCGTCGAAAATGGCTTGCTATGTTTTGAATCGAAGACCAAGAGCACTGATTACCACGACGAGATGAATGCGAAACACTTTTTCGATTGGTTTAAGCGCACTGTACCAAATTTAAAACCAAACGCCGTTATTGTGATGGATAACGCGCCGTACCACTCTGCGAAACAGGAGCGCTGTCCCGTAACGAGCTGGAACAAACCGCAGATAAGAGAGTGGCTTACCAGCAAGGGAATACGAATGCCAGATACCGCACTGAAGTGGCAGTTATTGGACGAAGTTCGCAGAATTAAGCCCAATTATGATAAATATGTGATCGATGAATTCGCAAAAGCAACGGGAGGAACTATTCTCCGACTACCGCCTTACCATTGCGACTTAAATCCAATTGAGCTCGCGTGGGCGGTAGTAAAAGGCCACGTAAAAGCCAATAACAAGACTTTCCACCTTGCCGATGTAAAGCAACTATTGATACAAGGGGTGGAAAAGGCAACACCCGAAATGTGGGCAAATTTTATCCGCCACACAACAAAGGTGAAGGATAAATTATACGACCTGGACCAAATAATCGACGATATGCAGGATAACGCGGATGATTGTTCATTCGATGAAGACGACCCAGACCACGGCGTAGGTGTCCATTCAGAATTCGAGCCAGATGCGAATTTGGAATTGGAGTCGGATTCAGATTGAGACATCAAGGAAGAAACTGCACAGTAGTCTGGTAAGCTACATTTTATGTCAGCAATCTAATCGTTCAATCTATCTTTCTTATGTATATATATTTATGTACTTCTGTACTCCTTTCAGAAACTTTTTTGAGGAAGGACCACTCAGAGTTCCCGGATCAACCAGAGAAGTATGGTATCTTTGAACTAGGTGTGCTAATAGGACATTGAATCTGGAATTAATGTGATTTTTATTTATTCTTGTAGATGTCTCAACCTGAATCCGGATCCGGCGCCAATCCCGAATGTGCACCTTCGTGGTCTGGGTCACTTTCATCGAGTGAAGGATGCTGCGCATTATCCTGCATATCGTTGATTACCTGGTCAAACATTTCGGGTGTTGCCTTTTCCACCCCTTGTATCAATAATTGCTTTACATCGGCAAGGTGGAAAGTCTTGTTATTGGCTTTTACGTGGCCTTTTACTACCGCCCACGCGAGCTCAATTGGATTTAAGTCGCAATGGTAAGGCGGTAGTCGGAGAATAGTTCTTCCCGTTGCTTTTGCGAATTCATCGATCACATATTTATCATAATTGGGCTTAATTCTGCGAACTTCGTCCAATAACTGCCACTTCAGTGCGGTATCTGGCATTCGTATTCCCTTGCTGGTAAGCCACTCTCTTATCTGCGGTTTGTTCCAGCTCGTTACGGGACAGCGCTCCTGTTTCGCAGAGTGGTACGGCGCGTTATCCATCACAATAACGGCGTTTGGTTTTAAATTTGGTACAGTGCGCTTAAACCAATCGAAAAAGTGTTTCGCATTCATCTCGTCGTGGTAATCAGCGCTCTTGGTCTTCGATTCAAAACATAGCAAGCCATTTTCGACGAAACCATCCTCCGATCCAATATGGAGTACGATGAGGCGCTTTCCTTTCGCAGTCGGAGTAGGTGGACCAATCGTCAGGCCCCTTTCTGTGGCGTTCGATGCCGAAGCTATGGTGTTGTCCACCCACACTCGCTTCCGTGTGTCGCCCGCATTTACCCATGTCTCATCCAAATAATAAATGGGTCTTCCCGCCGCTCTGAATTCTCGAATTTTGGTGATGAACGTCCGGCGCCAACGAATTATATCTTCCCGCTTGATAAGGGCACTATTGCGTTTTCTATGTACGTACTTGAAGTTCATTTTCTTCATAAGACGTTGTAACGTACACCGTGATATAAGTGGTAAATTTTCGTCCGTTTGTATCACCGCCAAAAGTTTCGGAACTGTTGGTAGTTCTCTTCGTTCCCAAAACGCGTGCACATGCTTCCTTATTGCTCCAATTTCCTCTTCCGACATCTTCTGCATTACATCGGGCCTTATGCGTTTCTTCGATGGTGATGTCACGGTCCCCGTCCTTTTGAATTCTTTTACACTGTCGACGACGGTACGATATCCCACGCCGCAAGTATTACCCACTAATTTCATCATTTCTGCATATTTCATATCCGGAAATTGGGCTTTCTTCTCATTATATATATTTATGATAATCTTTCTTTGTCCAGAGTTTTATAAATATATACCAATGTTTTATAAATATATACCAATGTTTTATAAATATATACCAATGTTTTATAAATATATACAAATTGTACCTTTCTTAAGTTTTATATAATAAAATTTATTGTTATATGTTATACTTTGTTGTTATATTTCATAATATTAATACCGTAAACATTTCAATATAATACGACTAATAAATAAATTCTTAATATGGCACGAATTTAGTAGAATACACATTTTATTTGGTTACCCGGTATGTGAAAGAGAATCGGAATGGTGCAAGGAGAGTGGGAAGCCTGGGTGGTAAAGTGGGGGAACAGAGACCTCGCGACAGTCGAATAGCTCATTCAACATGCGCGAAATTAGTTCCTTCTAAAATGAGCTCGAGTATAGAATGTAATATAACGCACGAATTTGGTAAACATGAACAAATTAAGCTAAAACTTACTATTTTGATGAAATATACTCAGAAAACGACGTTATGAATGTGGGATCAGGAACCCCCATAGCATAAGAGGCGGATACGGAAGAACGAGGACGGGGGAAGTCGGCGGTAGCCGAGGTGGTTAAGGCGGCTGGCCAGTGCGCAAACCTAAAGATCGCGGGTTCGAGTCCCGCTGAGGCGACTTCCTTTTTTCCATGATCCTACATGAATGGAAATTTTGATTTTTTAATCACGCATAATTACACTCCACAACTTCCTAATCCGCTCCCCAAAGTGACAGAAAATATAACCTATACGCTATACCCGATTTCATAAAGATACCGTTGCGGCGTAATAATAATATTTTGGAAGGATGTTAAGTCATAAAAAGTTGACAAATGTAGCGTAAAAGAACGAAATTTCCAATAAATATTTATTGTCATGTAATTAGCATGTATGTAGGTTATATTTTCTGTCACTTTGAGAAGGGGACCAATCGAAAGATCGAACTTTTGCACCATAATGTTCGACTTTTTGGATCGATTTTACAGTATAGGTCGATCCTACGGAATCGATTCTCGGGGAACAGAAATCGTGTTCCAATTCTATATTATTTATAAAAAAAGTTTCCCGGTCTCTGGAAATTTAAACTGAAACTACTTTTCTGGAACATTAATGATAGAATTTTGATTTATTGAAAATTAGGTTATAAAATATCACATAAGACGCTACGCGAGTTCCCCCGCCTTGTAAGAAAAAGTATAAAATTCGCGATTTATATACAATTATATAGCCATGTGGTCCATGGGCATATGAAGAATGTTCAGGATGGAATACCCCTGAAGAATACATTTGTGATTCATGTGGTAATTAATTTTAAAACAAAAAAATAATTTTTTTTTTTATTAATTTAACAGTTTTCTCACTTCTTTTGTAAAGAAAAATCATGGCCGGAATTACCCCACGTTAATTCCGTAATTCCAGTCAAATGAACTTTTTTGTGTTATTGCTTCCAACTTTGTTACAACGTAAATTTATGCTTTCTCGGTCATACTAATAAAATCTAGACACTTCAAACTATCAATTCATATAAAAAAACTAGCAAATGTGTAAGTTGCTCAAATTGTATAGCGTTTCTTTCTTATATAGCCGGAAGTACCCTACTTTCCCCTGTTTGCAGTATTCGAATTCGAAATACAGAAGCACACGTAAAGCGACAAATACGAATGCGCGTAATATGTGCATTGACTGCCCATGCTTTTATTTTCTGCACTTGCTGCACGCATTATGAGCTAGAAGTTGGAGGATTTTAGGGAATTCTACGAAATTGGTACTGCCATCTCTGCACTCGCGGTATGAATTGCAACCAACGTAACGGTCTCAATTTCGAAGCGAACAACACATCCCTAGAAGGTTTTAGGCAGGGTCGAAACGAAAGATGAGGAAGGAAGCAAATACGTAGCGCGCATTTTTATTTCTTAAAGGCTTTTACTGCTAAGTTTTTCGAACGTGCTCTTATAATGCTAACTTTACAGCTATACTCTAATCCAGAAGACGTACTAGAGCCTGCGGTTCTATTCAATAGCCTTCAAAACCTTGAATTTACACCGGACGCGGATAATAAATAACTTCATTTTTCCTCTACTCATCTGTTTCCAAATTACGCTGGCTTAGCAGCAGTTCGTCCTGTAAAACTCATAAAATATGGTCTTCGCTTTCAATAATTGTCGCTGTTCAAGAAGAATAGAAAAACTCAGGTTGAAAAAATCCAGGAACCAATAAAGCCATCAAATTTCGTTAGCAGTCGGTCCCCGATCCTTAGGACGAAGTAACCGATGTAGTTAGGAAGCGTGCTTCGACCACCGTCCAAAAGTCTCGAATTAAATTTAACGTAATCCATCCAACTGCATAGCTAATTGTAAGTAAGTTTGAACATTCCCGCGCAACCTCACGAGCATCAAACGCATCGAAACCCGTACCGATACGTTACCAAAGAGTAGGTATAATCAGTGTCCACGGGAAATTCCGTGCGTAGTATAATACTCGCGCCGCAGGGAGGGAGAACGCATGCGCGCGATGACGCGGTGACAGTTAAACCAATCAATGCCAAGACGGGACACGCCGTTTCGTTTCCCATCGTTTCCCATCTTGGCGTTGATTGGTTTAACTGTCACCGCGTCATCGCGCGCATGCGTTCTCCCTCCCTGCGGCGCGAGTATTATACTACGCAGGGAATTTCCCGTGGACACTGATTATACCTACTCTTTGGTAACGTATCGGTACGGGTTTCGATGCGTTTGATGCTCGTGAGGTTGCGCGGGAATGTTCAAACTTACTTACAATTAGCTATGCAGTTGGATGGATTACGTTAAATTTAATTCGAGACTTTTGGACGGTGGTCGAAGCACGCTTCCTAACTACATCGGTTACTTCGTCCTAAGGATCGGGGACCGACTGCTAACGAAATTTGATGGCTTTATTGGTTCCTGGATTTTTTCAACCTGAGTTTTTCTAGTCTTCTTGAACAGCGACAATTATTGAAAGCGAAGACCATATTTTATTAGTTTTACAGGACGAACTGCTGCTAAGCCAGCGTAATTTGGAAACAGATGAGTAGAGGAAAAATGAAGTTATTTATTATCCGCGTCCGGTGTAAATTCAAGGTTTTGAAGGCTATTGAATAGAACCGCAGGCTCTAGTACGTCTTCTGGATTAGAGTATAGCTGTAAAGTTAGCATTATAAGAGCACGTTCGAAAAACTTAGCAGTAAAAGCCTTTAAGAAATAAAAATGCGCGCTACGTATTTGCTTCCTTCCTCATCTTTCGTTTCGACCCTGCCTAAAACCTTCTAGGGATGTGTTGTTCGCTTCGAAATTGAGACCGTTACGTTGGTTGCAATTCATACCGCGAGTGCAGAGATGGCAGTACCAATTTCGTAGAATTCCCTAAAATCCTCCAACTTCTAGCTCATAATGCGTGCAGCAAGTGCAGAAAATAAAAGCATGGGCAGTCAATGCGCATATTACGCGCATTCGTATTTGTCGCTTTACGTGTGCTTCTGTATTTCGAATTCGAATACTGCAAACAGGGGAAAGTAGGGTACTTCCGGCTATATAAGAAAGAAACGCTATACAATTTGAGCAACTTACACATTTGCTAGTTTTTTTATATGAATTGATAGTTTGAAGTGTCTAGATTTTATTAGTATGACCGAGAAAGCATAAATTTACGTTGTAACAAAGTTGGAAGCAATAACACAAAAAAGTTCATTTGACTGGAATTACGGAATTAACGTGGGGTAATTCCGGCCATGATTTTTCTTTACAAAAGAAGTGAGAAAACTGTTAAATTAATAAAAAAAAAAATTATTTTTTTGTTTTAAAATTAATTACCACATGAATCACAAATGTATTCTTCAGGGGTATTCCATCCTGAACATTCTTCATATGCCCATGGACCACATGGCTATATAATTGTATATAAATCGCGAATTTTATACTTTTTCTTACAAGGCGGGGGAACTCGCGTAGCGTCTTATGTGATATTTTATAACCTAATTTTCAATAAATCAAAATTCTATCATTAATGTTCCAGAAAAGTAGTTTCAGTTTAAATTTCCAGAGACCGGGAAACTTTTTTTATAAATAATATAGAATTGGAACACGATTTCTGTTCCCCGAGAATCGATTCCGTAGGATCGACCTATACTGTAAAATCGATCCAAAAAGTCGAACATTATGGTGCAAAAGTTCGATCTTTCGATTGGTCCCCTTCTCAAAGTGACAGAAAATATAACCTACATACATGCTAATTACATGACAATAAATATTTATTGGAAATTTCGTTCTTTTACGCTACATTTGTCAACTTCTCATGTCTTAACATCCTTCCAAAATATTATTATTACGCCGCAACGGTATCTTTATGAAATCGGGTATAGCGTATAGGTTATATTTTCTGTCACTTTGGGGAGCGGATTAGGAAGTTGTGGAGTGTAATTATTCGTGATTAAGAAATCAAAATTTCCATTCATAACGTCATTTTCTGAGTATATTTCATCAAAATAGTAAGTTTTAGCTTAATGTGTTCATGTTTACCAAATTCGTGCGTTTTATTACATTCTAATTGATTTTAGCTTCAATTTTTAGGTTTACAGATTTAAATGCCTGATAGGATGACCTTATACCCGATTCCATAAAGATACCGTTGCGGCTTAACTATAATATTTTGGAATGATGTTAAGTTATAAAAAATTGACAAATGTAGCGTAAAAGAACGAAATATCCAATAAACATTTATTGTCATGTAGCATATCTATAGGTTATATTTTCTGTCCTTTCGAGGAGGGGACCACATAATTTCGACGCGCGTTACGAAGAGTAACACGTTTCATTTTTTTCTTACGGATAACTGCATGTAGAAAAAATGAAACGTGCTACTTTTCGTAACGCGCGTTGATTTGGTGTAAGTTTTTCAAAGCGTACGTAAAGAGACAAAAACGCATGCGCGCATCAACTGCACGCTTCATGCGCTAGAGGTGGGAGAATTCTAGGGAATCGTATGCTCCACCAACGCAACCAATGCACGCATAGACTGACACGGAACGGTTTTCTCTGCAGTCTATGCGCATAATGCGTCACATGGAATGCACCCTCTACTTATAGCGATTTCGGCAGACACGCACTGGTGCGCACTAGTGCGAACTTTTTCAGTGCGACACCATGATTAGAGCACTAAAGAGGTGAGTATGCGCATCCGCCATCTTGGGTCCTCTGGAGAAAGAATATTATTGAGTACCCGCCTTTTTGCGTATTGTCAAATTCGATTTATAAACCAAATATAAACTAAAATGTAATAAAATACTCTAATAATGTGTCGCGCTACCATGTATCAATATCAACAACGCATATTTTGTTTATAAAGTGAATCTGACAATACTCAACAAGGCGGGTACTCAATAATCTTCTCTCTCCAGTGGACCCAATATGGCGGATGCGCATACTTACCTCTTTAGTGCTCTACCATGATGTAAGGACATAAGGTGTGCTCTTGCGCAGCTTTCCAGATTAGCCACTAACGTGCCCTTCCCAAGATCCTCCATATTGGATTTTCAACCAATACGACAGTTACATTAAAATCTGGTAATGTAATAGTACATACTTGTTGGAGCAAATAGAAGAAAACCTAAATGTAAAGAAATAGGTGCTGCCACCTAGTGGCTGGAGTCGGAGATTGCCCCTCTCTTATGCCAAAGAAACGTAGAGTTCCTTATCTATGTGATACTAAGTCTAAGATAGTAGCATACAAAGAAGTATCCAAAGCCTTACTCTACTCTTACATTAATATATATTTCAACTGCGTATCTTTAAGTCTACTTTTGTTCAATAAATACGTTTCTAAAAAATATTACTTCAAGTATTTTAACCCACATCAGGTTATGGGCTCAGTATCGTTCTAAGTACGTTAAAAGAAGTAAATAGCTATACGCAGTAGAAAGGAAAGAAAAATGTCGTCACTAGATTACAAAATCAGCGTGGACAGACTCGAAAGTGCAGGAGATTGGGCAAAATGGAAGTGGCAAATGGGTATGCTGCTTCGTGCACATGATTTGCGAAGGATTGTAAATGGAAACAATCAGTGTCCTGAAATCTCAGATTCTGCAACGGCCGAAGAAAAAAAGAGGTTAACCGATTGGTTGAAGGAGGATGCAAAGGCGGCTGGGTTGATTGCATCAGCATTAAGTAAACCAGTTGCCGAACTTGTTCTAACCTGTGTGCATTCACAGGACATATGGGAAAAATTGTGTGCCCGATTTGAGAGGAGCAGCACGCAAAGACTGAACATGTTGATCGATTCTTTTTTCCAGGCAAAAAGAGATGGAAAGGAAGACATCAGCACACATGTTGCTAAACTACAAAAGCTCTTTGTTTATCTCAATGCAGAGTTAACAAAACACAACGAAAATACTCTTTCGGAAAGAATATTGAACGGTCGAATCATGTCTACATTAGGAAAAGAGTATGACCATTTCAAAGATCTGTGGGACACAATTCCTACAACCGATCAAAGACTAAATTTGTTAATTGAAAAGCTGTGCTCAATTGAACTGCGTGAGATACGAACAGACAAAGAAACAAATGAAGTCACTGCCCTCGTTGCAAGAGGAGGTGTTTTTAAAAAGAAACAAGACCGTCAAAAGGACATTTTTAATAAAACGGAACGTGCAAAGAAAAATAAATTTCCGTGCAATAAATGTAAGGAACTAGGTCACTGGGCAGCTGAATGTCCACAAAATAAATTGCAAGAAAATCAGGGGACCAGTGCAAATAAAAATCCGAGTAAAATGAATGTATACTTGGCGTATTCCCTTGGTGCTGCAACAGATGGCTGTATAAAACCAGATCAATGGTATTGTGGCAGTGGAGCTTCAAGACACATCATATCAAACGTATGTTACTTTGATAGTTACACAAAATTTGCGTTTCCAGAGGTGGTCTGTCTGGGTAAGAGAAATGTCACAATGACAGCGTATGGCCAGGGAGTTGTTAGGGTTCAAATGCTCCTCAATGAAGAGTGGCAGGACGCAAGCTTGAAGGATGTATGGTATGTTCCCGATGCAAGTGCACATCTATTCTCCGTGAAAGCAGCAGCTCGAAATGGTTTTGCGACGACAATGAATAGTCGCAGTGTCGAGATTAGAGAAGAGCAAACTGGTGAGATAACAGCTACAGGATGCCTTCGAAATGAATTGTATGTTTTGAATATGCGCATTGTTAAGCCGGCGCAGCCCGCACAGGTGTATTTGGCAGACGTAACAGACACATTGCAAGTGTACCATGAGCGTTTCGCTCATCAAAACAAGCGCCATGTGAGGCAGATGCTGAAAAGGCTGGGCATCAGTGTCGCTGAGGGTGATGAAAAATTCTGCGATGGATGTGCTGTCGGAAAAATGCATCGACTTCCCTTCAAACAACGAATTGACCGTTCAGTGACTGTTGGTGAGATAATTCACGCAGATGTCCTTGGACCAGTGGAAACAGCTTCGATGGGTGGAGCTCGGTACTATGTCTGTTTCAAGGACGACTATAGTAAGTTCAGAAGGCTTTTCTTTTTGAAGCATAAAAACGAAGTGTGTAAGTCACTCGAACAGTTTTTAAATGAAGCAAAAACAAATGGTCACAATGTCAAGAGGTTGAGATGTGACGGTGGAAAAGAGTTTGACAACAAGGATGTCGCCAAAGTGCTGGCAAGAAGAGGCATCGAGCATCTGATTGGACCTCCGTACACGCCTCAACAGAATGGGGCTGCTGAACGTGAGAACCGCACCATTGTAGAGGCGGCTCGCTCTATGAGACTCGCAAGCAAATTGCCGAAAACCTTGTGGGCCGAGGCATGTAATACAGTGGCATATATCCTAAATCGTACGGGACCAACATCCGTTGAGGGCAAGGCTCCATATGAATTGTGGTACAACAAGGACTGCGGAAAACTTGATCATCTGCGAATCTTTGGCACTGCATGCTATGTACATATTCCAAAAGAGCTTCGCAGAAAATTTGATGAAAAAAGCGTATTCGGAAAATTGGTTGGATACGTAAACGACAAAGATGGATATCGAGTTTGGGTTCCAAAATTAAGAAATGTGGTCTGCAGCCACGATGTGATTTTCAAGCCAGAGGTTGTGTGCAATCTGAGGGCTAACGTCACTTCTGTGAAAGAGAAGAACCCTGATCAAGAGCACAAAAGTAAGAGTACAAATATTGTTTATGAAAGTACCTTGAAAGAAAATTTGGATGACTCTGCAACAAGCGATGACTACATAAGCCTGGATGAGGAGGAAGGATCAGAACATGATGACCAAGAATCGGAAAACCAGGACGTTCGAACCAGCTCACGAGAAAGAAGAAAGCCGGACTGGATGACAAGTGGTGAATTCGTAATGCTTGCGGAGGGGAGTAAATTTCCAAGTTCTTATGCTGAGGCGATGGAATCAGAAGAAAATAAGCAGTGGTTGACAGCAATGGAAGAGGAGATGGGATCTCTCAAAGAAAATGAAACCTGGGAGCTTGTAAATCGACCAGCTGGTGCAAAAGTAATTCAAAACCGGTGGGTATTTCGGGTGAAGTCCCCAAGCAATGGTGACGATCCTCGATTCAAGGCTCGCCTAGTTGCGAAAGGTTATGTGCAGCGAAAGGGGATTGATTACGACGAAACTTTCAGTCCTGTTGCGCGCTACGACACTGTTCGCACATTGTTAGCCATAGCTGCTTCAAAGGGCTTGAAACTGCAGCAGTTTGACGTGAAAACGGCTTTTCTGTATGGCACTCTGGAGGAAGAGGTTTATCTTGAGCAACCTGAAGGGTTCAAAGATGATACTGGTTGAGTGTGTAGACTGAAAAAAAGCCTGTACGGACTGAAGCAGGCCCCGAGATGTTGGCATAAACGGTTTTTAGAATTCATGAAGAAAACCGGACTGAAGAATAGCACGGCTGATCCCTGTCTGTTCTATCGTAATAATGACGGATATGCACTCTACGTTGCTATATACGTTGACGACGGATTAGCAGCTGGCAGCAACGAAGAAGAAGTTCAGGAGTTTTTGGAGAGACTCAAGACTGAATTCAAGATTACAATTGGTTCTCTTGACAACTTCCTTGGCATGAAGATAAAATGCCATAACAATGGATCAATTACTGTCAACCAGGAGGCTTACACCAGGAAGATTCTGGAACGTTTTCGTATGGATGAAAGCAATCCTGTGGCGACACCTGCGGTTCGTGAGGACGGTGCAACATCAGAAAATGTAGAAGGACAGGTTCCATATCGTGAAGCCGTCGGAAGCCTAATGTACCTGGCAACGGCGACGCGACCTGACATTGCGTTCGGGGTAAGCTCGGCAGCACGAGCTATGGAAAACCCTACGAGGGGGAATTGGAACGCTGTTAAACGCATTTTCAAGTACTTGCGTGGAACCAGTGACTTCTTTATCAGGTATCAGAAGGATGGTAAACAGTTGACAGTATACAGTGATGCCGACTACGCTGGTGACATCACGACAAGGCAATCCACGACAGGCGTTGTGGGCATGCTCGCCGGGGGAGCGGTATCCTGGACTAGTCAATTGCAGAAAACGGTTGCTTTATCTACTACTGAAGCAGAAATCATGGCAACAAGTGAAGGAGCTAAAGAGCTTGTGTGGCTGAAACGTTTAATGAGAGAACTTTCTGAACGGGAGGAGGCGGTACCTGTACTTCATGTCGACAGTGCAAGTGCTGTCAAGCTTGCTAAAAATCCTGCATACCATAAAAAGACTAAGCACATCGAAAATCGACACTTCTACATTCGAGATCGTTTCCTGGAGGGTGACATAAAACTGGAACACATAGCAGGGACCGATCAGTTAGCAGATTTGCTAACGAAGCCGCTTGAACGAGTTCGCTTTGTGGGACTGCGAAGCAGGATCGGAGTAAATAAAAAGCAATAGAATTTAGGGTTTTGGAGGAAGTGTTGGAGCAAATAGAAGAAAACCTAAATGTAAAGAAATAGGTGCTGCCACCTAGTGGCTGGAGTCGGAGATGGCCCCTCTCTTATGCCAAAGAAACGTAGAGTTCCTTATCTATGTGATACTAAGTCTAAGATAGTAGCATACAAAGGGTGCGTTCCACTTGCGCCCAAATCGCCCGCAACGCCCGCGATTTTCATTAAGGTGGGTTCTCCTATACGCGACTGGACACAACGTCAAGAATTTCAAAGTCGATTTTCTCGAAACTGAAGCGCGATATAAAATAAAGTTATTCTTTCTTTTCGACTTATAACAAGTAAATAAGTCGAAAAAGAGGAATAAGATTTTTTGATATTGTGCTTCATTTTCAAGAAAATCGACTTTGAAATTCTTGACGTTGTGTCCAGTCGCGTATAGGAGAACCCACCTTAATGAAAATCGCGGGCGTTGCGGGCGATTTGGGCGCAAGTGGAACGCACCCAAAGAAGTATCCAAAGCCTTACTCTACTCTTACATTAATATATATTTCAACTGCGTATCTTTAAGTCTACTTTTGTTCAATAAATACGTTTCTACAAAATATTACTTCAAGTATTTTAACCCACATCAATACTGTTGCGAGTCTCGTTACGATATGCTTTATTATAGAGTGAAGTAGGTGCGAAACAGCGCGATATCGAGATTCGATAGACAGCGGCGTTTGAAAAGTAGAGCTCTTACTTTTTGACCCGTCGGGTACCCGTCTACCCGAAACAACTTCAAGCCATTGAATGTGGTATTGTTCGATCCTTTTTGGCTAACATCAGACTATACCACAGACAATCACAGACAATACTACATTCAATTGCTTGAAGTTATCCCGGGTAATGTCCGGGTACCCGGGTACCCGACGGGTCAAAAAGTAAGAGCTCTATTGAAAAGTCGTTTTAAATTTTAAAGTAGCGCGTACGACAGAATACCAACTCTAACTGTTTTCAAACTCTTTGGGACTTATTCTAACTTCACCTTTACTTTTCTTTCCTATTACATTTGTGTAGTCTTGTTCAAACTTCGCGCATCTAAAGTTTACGCTACACGACGTTAGGTTAGTACCATGGACCTGAAGAACAGTGCATGAGCTAGACTTATAGACGCGGGGGTGTAAGCGAAAGACGCAAGGGGAATCAAGCTGTTTCAGCCATCTTGTTATGATATACTAGTGGTGCTATCTATGTCATACCGTGGTAAACTTTGAAACTTTACACTTGCATTACTCAGGTTTCATAAATTGATCAATGTTTTTATAAATAATACATATTTATACGAATTGTAATACATAGGGTGAATGAAAATACGTTATATTTAATTGCCAGAAAATAACTATATATATAATGGGCTATAGAGTGCACTACTAGTATATCATAACAAGATGGCTACACAGGCGATTCCCCTTCCGTCTTACGAGTAAACCCCCCGCCACTAGGCACTGTCCTTCAGGTCCATGGTTTTGTTGCGCGATTCTGTGGGGTTTTGATTAGATGGCGGGTCCGTGCCCGTGGAGTGCTGAAGCACTCAGCTCGCGAGTTTGATTCTGACTATAATAGCTATCACTGGTTAAGTTCGTCGTTTCCCGGATCGGCACAGTATAGAGCTTGCAATCGTTATCGCTTAAATCTGTATGACGCTTTAACGATTTCAATAATCCCCTTCTCAAAACGGCTGTTATTAAGGTGTCCGCATATATGGCCTGCTCCGGATCCATTCTTTCCAATTGTTTGGCAACTTTTATGCCTGAGGCCTCGTACTCCGAGATCTCGAGTCTGGTGGTGGTGGTGGTGGGGTTGTTCAACGCGGCAGCGCACGATTTTAAAACATCAATCACGTTGTCATCCTTTTTTTTTCTTTTGGCGCAGCGATTAATTTCGCCAGCCGGCCGTTTATTCGTGCTTTCACACGGTTGCACTTCTTCGTCCTTCATACAAAGAAAAACACAAATAATTTAATAAAATAAGAAATAACAAAGGAATTAAATTTTGTTTATTTTTATATTGTATTTTGTTTTGTCATAGTTCCCGACTACCAAGGACGAGTGGAAAAAAATAGCGGAAGGATTTCACAACAAATGGGACTTCATCAACTGCGGAGGTGCTATGGATGGAAAACATATACGAATTGTTGCACCACCGGATTCCGGGGCTTTCTATTACAATTACAAAAATTACTATAGTATTGTATTAATGGCGTTAGTAGATTCCAATTCCGAATTTATTTTTGTCGACGTCGGACAAAATGGAAGGATATCGGATGGTGGTGTTCTGGAACATACGGAATTTATGAGACGATTAAATAACGGGCAGTTGAATTTGCCTGATAATACTGAAACATTAAAAAATTTAAACTTCGCCTTTTTAGGCGATGAAGCGTTTGCCTTAACTAACAATCTTTTAAAGCCTTATGCGCAAAGGGAACTGGACCACGATAAAAGAATATACAATTATAGGTTATCGCGAGCTAGGAACGTAGTTGAAAACACATTCGGCATATTATCCTCGCGGTTTAGAGTGTTACATACCGCAATCAATATGAAGGTGGAAAATATATCCTATGTCGTATTGGCTACTTGTGTTCTCCATAATTTCTTACGGAGACGGAGTGCAGCATATATGACGAACAACAGGCGTATGCAGGAGGGGAATCGTCAAAACGATGCAGTACAGTTGGATAATTTGCAACCCGTTAATCATAGGAATATAAATAACGCTGCAAAACAAAATAGGGACCGTTACAAAGAGTATTTTGTAGGAGAAGGAAGTGTTCCGTGGCAGGAAGATATGTTGAATGTGTATAGAGTGTAAGTGTTTAATGTATTAAGGGGTTAGGCCACCTTGGACGAAGCAAAATTGCAGTCATTTTCGGCATTTTTTTAGGAAGATAATGAAATAAACAGAAAATTTAATAAGAAGCCTGTTATTATACAACTCTCGCCGGAAATAATACGATTTTTATTTCCTACAAAATGGTGACGGCATAGCCATGATGTGCAAGATCTTGAGGAGCGATGCCTTCCACGGTGTTCAATCTGACGGCTATACCGTTTGACTTAGAACAAAAAACCAAAAAGATTTATTTTCTGCATGCCTAAAACTAGAGAAGTACGTAGGGAAATCCAGAAACATTAATTTCTCACGAAATGGTGAACATGGGGAGAAAAAGTGAATTTTTTTTTATAAAAGAGTCAATTGCAAAGAATATGTTTAAGATATTGCAAAACCGCTACGTACTTCTCTAGTTTTAGGCATGTAAAAACTAAAAGTTTTTGTTATTTTGTTCTAAATCAAACGGTATAGCCGTGAGATTGAACATTGTCGAAAACGTCGCCCCTGAAGATCTTGCATATCATGGCTCTGCCGTCGCCATTTTGTAGGAAAAAAATCGGATTATTTCCCGCAAGAGTTGTACAATAACAGGCTTCATATTGAATTTTCTATTTAATTCATTATCTTCCTAAAAAAAATGACGAAAATGACTGCAATCTTGTTCCGTCCAAGGTGGCCTAACTAAAAGGTCTGAAAACACAATTATTTTTTTTTTCAAATTTGAAGGCTTTTTAAATAAACTGTTGCGTATTCGAAAGTATATATTTTAAAGTTCTTGTATTTTTTTGCAATTTAGTATATAAATAAATAAGGGAATTATAGGCGATCTCTCCGCAGTGTTTTTTTTTATTTAAGCACTTTATGGTGACCGTGACTGTAGCTTTCACCTGGTTCATCAGAAATAAAAAATTCGAACAAATTTAGTGCTTAATCGTGGCTTCTTTAATTTCGTTCTGTACATTTTTTTTACAGATGAAAACTGATGTAAGATAATGAAAAATGAGAGTGATTCTATGGTGAAAGTCGATACTTTTACTATGAACAGCCGCCTTTTTATTTGAAAATAATTTTTCGGGATAATGAACGATTAAGCACTTGATAATGGTCACTGGTTTGGAGGGTGAATGTGCACCTCTGGACCAGTGGAGATTTGTTAAAAAATCTTGCTACAAAATTTGTTATAGCATTGAAAATGATGTTTATTAGTCACCCTAATAAACTATAATTTCATAAAATGACAACCATATGTTTCCTTTTTTGTCTGTGTCCATTGTAAAATTAAATTCAATTTCTTGTTTACCTTCAGTACTACATTCAAATGATATTTCCACGTAGTTGGAGCCACAGAGGCTCCCTAAGAATAAAAGTTTGCAGTGACAACATTTTAAAATAATGTTTGTATGTTTTTCGATTCGAATTAAAAGAACGCCGACGGTTAGACTCTCCCGCACGTAAGTTGTAATACTTGGAGGCAAAGTTATATTGCGCGATCTGTACACTAGAGTACTCCCCTTGAAGAGAAAATAAAAGTGCAATTTTTAAACGTATTGTAGAAAGGACATGGTTCACCGAAACGTTAATTGTCGCTTATTTTTTGGGGGGAGTGTAGTAATAAAATAAATGAGGTCATAAATAAACTTACTGGATTGTGAGGCTGTGTACTAGTGTCGTCCAGGTCATGTACATCTGCATCTGCATCTGCAGCTTGAAACTCAATTTCTTCGAGTTGTGGTTCGTCCCGCCTCGCTTCCGCCTCGTCCAGGAGAGATGTCTCTTGTTCTATATTAGATATGCTGGCACTTGGGGTATCTTGGTCTTTGGTGAATGACAGTAAGTCGTAGTACCACAGTGATGGCACATACACGTCATCGGCCCCCTTCCCAGACCGTTTGGATGCCTCTACTCTTCTGAATTCTTTCCTGAATGACCCACGGAGCTTTTGAATCTTCTTACTAACAAAATCTTTGTCTGCATGAGGAAATATCGGCTTGCAATATGCAATAAGTTCGTCGTAACACTTTTTCTTTAAATTACGATTTAAATAATCATCCGATTTCACTTTCCACAGAGAAGGCATTCGTCTATACAAAGTAAGGAGCCCCGTCACTGCTTTGTGACACCACTTTGTATCGTCAGACATAATTTTCACAATTATCACCCAGTACGTCACTAAACTAGCCGAAGTATACGAACACGTATTGACACCACGACTCTTCGTTAGATTCTGCCTTTCCTCCGTGTTTTCACTTAAAACGTAAGCATTGGTTCCTCCCTCCGTAGGTCAAATTCCGAATGGAGGTGGTTATGGCAAAATATAATTGGTTAAGGCGTGACAAAAGGGGCTGATTTGAGCCCAGGAGGACATGCAAAACGCTTTCGTCCTTCTTCCCGAACGACGGTCTGGTAATAAAAATCGGGGGTTGTAAATACGTCTTTAGTTTATGTTTGGCGGCCAGATGTGGAAGCTCCGCGAGGTATTTCCTTATTTGACCACTGTCTTGGGATTCCCAATGTTTAGCCCAGCAATAAAGACGTCGAGGGCTGAAGCCCATCAGTGACGGCATTGCGGAGAGTCCCAGCAGTATGGCAATTAGAATTGCCAAGTGTTCGCCAGGCACAGGATATAAACTTAAATATACCGAGTCTTAAGAGTCATGCGTAAAAAGGATGAATATGTAGGCGTAGGAGCGTGGTAATTAGAATATCTTGTTTTCAGACATTGCTAAACTAAATTCAGTTTTATTATAAGTATGTAGAAATATACGTGGTTCCACTGAATACACGCGATTACTCGCGACGAGGGCCAATACACTTCGCGGAGGGACCCGGGAACGGGTAGTTCGCGCGGGGTCCCGTCTACGCCGTGCACCTTTCAAATTACAGACGGATCCCTTATCGCTCGAGTATACACGCTTTTCTTCCTGTGTCTTGTCTCCGCGAGGCGTATGTATTGATTAGTGATGGGCGTGATACCAGTCTTTTCTCATGAGTTTTAAGCAATACAAATCATAAAAGGAGTAGGGGAGAGTGGGGTAATCACGCACAGAGTGCTAAATATCGCAGAAGTCGCACAGAAAGCGCGATTTCAATGGTCAATTCATAAAAAACGTTCCCACAACCCATACCTAATATATTTTTCAAACTCCTCTTCTTGTGCGTTAGAAAAAATTGCAATCGGTCGGAATATCGAAAAAATATAGTAAAGGCCATTTATATACTTTTTTTCTGAGCCTGTACTGAAAATCCAAAAATCCCTTTTGTACATTTAAATAAGTTTTATACATGCTGAAAATTTCATCAAAATCGGTTAACGTTGCTCTGAGCTACAACGCGCTTAAGGATATGTTCGGCATTACCCCACGACATCAAAAAATAAAAAGGAATTTATTTCAGGGGTTAAAATCATGATTCAAGCCACGCCTTGGTCACAACGTGTTGGTAAAAAAGTACTTTATTTCAACTTAAAAAAATCCCAATTGTATCATTAATTCAACAGTAATTACATGCAATTGAAAATGGAGAAAATATTAGTTGAAACATGATGAAAATAATAAATTGTGTTTATCTTGACTAGCATGAGCGTTCTGTATTTATTACTTTCTGCCTGGCGTTGGATACGCCTTAAACTATTAGCTAGTGGAGAGGAAACATCAGTTTTTATTTATTAAAACCCTGTAACTATCGCGTTCGGGATTACTCCGCGTTCGTGATTACCCCACTCTCCCCTAGGCATTCCGTAGTCCGAACGATGACCAGAACGAGCAAAGAACCTTGCTGATTGGCCAAATTTTCCTTGGAGAGGAGGGACCTTCTCTCTGTGAGTTCGACGGTGTAGGAGGAACCCTCCTCCCCCTCTTTGCAACGTAGAGGGTGAAAATTAGACATCTCCTTACCAAAAATAACCAGATGGATCGCCCAGAGTCTCGACACGGTCGCGGTTTATAACCGTATTGTTCCGCGGGTCAGCGGTGGAACCCGTCGATGGAGCAATATACTCATCAACTCAGAGCGAAGAAAGTCTTAATCCTGAAAAAGGGCACGATGTTGATTGCCCCTTTTCGACATCTGGCAGACAAATGCTTCCCGACGAAACCTTCGGAAATAGTATTCCGATTTGCACGATATTTGTGATAATTTTAATTGGGAGAACGCCAGGAATCCATTAGTGTTACTTTCATATCGATACGACGAAGAATAAAGAATTTCTTAATACGCTGTAATGAATATTTCACCCTCCACTTTGGGTCCCCGGCCTCGATTCGCTACGGTCGGCCGAGGATTCATACCTGTTTCAGAAAAATTGTATACTTTATTCTTTATCGTATCGACATGGAAGTGATACCGATGGATTTCTCATGTTTTTCAAATGAAAATTATGCCTACCAACTTTCATATAAATCGAACTATTTTTAACGAAGTTATGGAAATCAATTTATTATGAAGATTCCTTAATTACAATCCGATTTGTGTCGTTTTTGGACCATTTTCATCGGGAAAACATAAGGAAACGATTCACGTCACTTTCGCCAAGATCCGGTGAGAAATGTAGAATTTTTTATTCGCTACGTCTTAGGGGGCAATATTTTACGGCCCCCCCTGGTCTCGAGGGTCGAAGTCCTCGAAACCATCGAGGCACGGCTTATCGACGGCGTTGCCTCTAGAGCCTTGGATCGGCTGCCAGGCTGCACTGTCAGAAATCCTGAGGCGCGCGACGAGCCTGGTTTCAAATGTCGTTTTGTCCTTTTCCAACTACCTTTCTCTGTCTCTTATGTAAACTCTTCTGGAATCGAGGTTGGAGCGCGGACAGGACCGTGGTGCTTTCTGTCGCGCGGGCAGGACCGTGGCGCTTTCTTGCGCGCCACGCAAGAGCGTGGGTGAAAAATTTGACCTGCATCACGCGCAAGCAGAAGACTACCCCCTTTCTTCAAAACATCTTGCATATCACACCTCTTCAGCATTTATCTTACAATATAACGTCACTTGCATACCTACGTGTATTTATTGTCTATCAATATTAGTTTTTATATTAAAACAAACAATAACATGGTCATTATTGCCGTCAATAGTAATAATTATGATCGTCACAACGGTGAATGTGTTAACTGCAATTTCATTTGGCAACGCATTGCCGGGGAAACATTTGGACATTTTTTAATGTACCCTTGTAAAATATTACAGTCGTTATAAATGAGTCATAAACCATTTCCAGAATTTATAGCACCTTTAGGTCAACCAAATGTAGCTTCCTAAAAACAGATGTTTCAGTGTACCCTACAGTAACAGCATTTATGATATTTTCTATAAGCCAGGTATATCGAGGAATTTGTATACTTTTCGCGACCGTGTCTTGCCGATCGTTTCGCAGATCGATGATATACATCGAACAGGTAGTGCACAATATACCACTGCGGTGGATCGTGTAAAAAGCATGTGGAGTCGACGTAGAAATGGGAGCCCGAACTCGCTGTCTCTAAGTAGTGACGGGTACGACCTCCTGGCCTGCGCGAAGGACCGCCGCGATCCGGCTTCACGTATTTTTGCGTGCCGTGCGGCGTGTGGCGCGCCGGACCGCGCGCCGGATCGCGCGCCGGAACGTCCGTGTAAAGGGCCCTAATGACTGCGCCATGGAGGCCCTCTTCTCAGGTGGGAACGTCATGCCTTCACATAAGATGTGGTGCAACCATATATTCCGTACTGTGTAACGTTGACCACCCTTTCCTGGTTCCCTCTGCGCACAAGTGGCATCTGCTGGTGTCCAAGTCGTAATTCCTTCCGCCTCAATGCGAATCCAGAGAGAAAACCCAACAACGGCCCAGCCACGCCACACCAACCCCCCGGAGCACTCCGTTCAAACCTTTCAAACTCCACTCCAAAATCCCCGGCAGTGTCGAGCACTATTTTGTGTATAGGTTCCCTAGCCTTCGTCATCTCTATTCCACCGTGATTTACTTTATAGTCGGTCCCTGGAATCCTCTCTGCCAATCTACCCTGAGTTTGATTGTGTTTTTGTCGCAAAATATTGTAGGAAGTGAACAAAATGTTGTGTATCTGATCCCCAATACTGAGATTCAACTCAAAAAGCGACAAATCAAAATGGGCTCTTGGGCACAAGAATCCTCTTGTGTGCGTGTACTTATTATGTAAATCCAGTCGGAAAGAATTTATTCATACACCTAATATTATTTTTTAAATTTAGTTGTGTTGGCCGTTATTAAACTACAGATTTTTACCTCAATAACGAATTACGATCACTTGTACATTTTCTGTTACATTACCTTTTCGTTTAGGCCTTATTTAAAAACGAAATTTACGTACTTCTTGTCCTCTCACTTCAAATAATTCTTATTTAAGATTCTGCTTTAAAAAAAAACTGTGTAACGCGGTTTCCGTCGATGCATGCCGACTTGCCTGTTCGTACGTTGGTAGCACAAGCGCAGTCGCCTACCGCGTAGCCAACGCTACCGCGGGAGCTCGGGCGGAAGGCGCGCGCTCTGATTGGTCGGGGTTTTTTGTTAATATCTCCTTAACGAAGCTTCGGACAATATTTTCGCTAAGGAAAAAGTTGTTTCAAATCACCCCCTGAGTCACCCCTTTCAAGGAAATCCGACATTTTTGGGACACCCTGTAAATGTTGTAGATTGTAAGTGGGTATTAATGGCCCGTATGCATAAAAATACGGAAATGCTTGAAAGTAATAAGTATAAGTAACAGCAAATACTAGATTTCGTATGCATAATCTTCTACTAGTACTAGATAGTAAATGATGGAAAATTCTAAGTAAATACTACTAGTATTTACTTAGTGATTGAAGTATTTACTTTGTTGTAACGGAGAGTCTGATGGTCTGAGTAGTTCGACGTGTGTACAATCTAAAGCTCCTATACAACACGGAAAATTGAAATTTGACTGCCAATCTCTTTTCGCTTTTTCTATTTCATTTGAATTTTTTGGAAATTTAATCCAGTTTTGACGTTTAGTACAGATTTTGCGAGCAACTTCTGTTACTGTTCGACTAACTGTACTTTGATGTACACCCGTATCCTCACCAACGCCTACTTGGAAACCGGGATCACCTGTGTATCTCAAAAATACCTATCATTTTCTCTTTCCGTGAAAGACCACCACCCCGGGTTTCGTCCACGTTGTCTAAAAATGTGTCCGCCAGGTAGTTCACATGGTGTTCTTCGAATCTGAACAGGGCACGGTACTCTCGGGTATGGTTTCTTCGATTATTGTAAACCTTGTGGGCACGAATTTGCATGAACAACGCCATGATTGCGATTGAGCAGACATTTTAAGACATACGACTGGCAGACTTAAAATAACACTAGCATTTACTTGCAGTTTTCAGTAAGTACTTTGTATTATGCATACGTGTTTTACGTATTTACTGGAAAATAAGTAAAAACTATTTCTAATAAATACTTTGTAACGAGTTACGCCGGTGGGACGACGATCTTACCCCCCACCACGCGCCCGACCGAGGCAGAGCGTACCGCGCGACGCCAACGGTCTTGCCCCCCACCACTCGTCCGCAATACCGAGAACTGGCGCGAGAGGGATTCACAGAGAGAGACTCTCTCGCTGCCGAAAATGTGCGGACGAGGACATAAAGGTCGAGGGCATAGGCCTATTAGACAGAGACCGCCTAGAGCGTTAGTACCAAGTACGCCTCTCCCGGAGACCTCCTGTGCGATTCCACGTTCTTGTGCCGAAACCCTCGTTCTTGCGAAAGACAAGCGCCCGTGTTTCACACCAGTCCTCGTGCGTCCACAGACTGAGTCTCTGTGCATTTTTCGCCTCCACACCTCCACGGTTCCCAGAAGGACAGCGTGAGCCATCCTCTGGACGAAATACCGATAACCGCCATCGATCTCCCGAACAGAGTTATCTCTGTTCTCGAGAGCGTCCTTACAGTCGCCGACTCACCCGCGGGCTGTGCCCACTGGGTGACCGGCCCCCCCCCGACTCTCCGACCAGGGTCCATTGGCAGGGTTGGCCCGCCTGGACACCGAAGGGTCAAATCGTCTTTCCTCTCCACTCTCGCCGAATCGACCATCGAGACCCGCACCGAGATACGCGCCGCGACACGCGCCGCGATACGCACCGCCGACCAACGCTCCGAAGTACGCGACGCGATCCGCGCCGCGATACGCGCCGATACCCGCGATAGGCTAAGTCTAGGTTTAAGCCGTGCATACTCTGTTTGCCAGCATAGACCTGGCCGGGATACTCTGTACATCAACGTGAATAAATTCTCGTACTCTACCTCACCTCTGCGTACTAAGTCATTCGATCGGCGGCCCTGGACCACCGTCCTGAGCTGGCGATACGGTTCCTCCACCGTCCCACCGGTAACCCCGCGGTTTAACGGTTACATTTGGCGCCCAAACAGGGACTTACAAAAGTACGGAGGACGATCGAATGACGGGGGTCAGCTGGGTGTACGAAAAGTCCAAAGCCGACCTCGTCGAGCTCGCGGTATCCTACAAGCTCGACGCCACCGGATCCATCGACGCGCTGCGAGCGCGAATAGTGGCGCACCTTCGCAACACTACCATGCAGCGGGACAACGAAGCCGACATCCCACCCACCACGTCCAAGGCAATCTCCACGGTAGCCACTGTGGAGAACGCTTCGGACTCCGAAGAAACGCCGCTCGTCAGCTTTTCCCCCAAAACTAAGGGGAAAACCGAGGCAGCGAGCGACCATGGTCCACCTCCCGTCCAATACATGATGGACCGAGTGCGAAGGTGGGGAGGTCATTATGACGGAGGAAAGGGCGCCGAGGACTTCCTGGAGCAGCTCGAAGACCTCCAGGATAGCTACGAGGTCGCCCCCGAACAAATTTTACGGTGCCTCACCGTAATCCTGAAAGGCGTGGCACTACATTGGTTCCGCGTCGAGAAACAGAATCTCTCGACGTGGGACAAGTTCTTGCCGGCCTTCAAGCGGAGATTCATGCCGCGACGAACACGGCAAGAGCTGGAGAAGGCCATCCACCAACGCCTCCAAGAGTCGACCGAAACCGCGGCCGACTTTGCCGACCACCTACGGCTGCTGATGCGCCGCCACGGGGGAATTTCGGAAGAAGACCAGTTAGAGTGGGTCTATTCGAACCTCCGCCCAGAGTACCGGCTGTTTATCCACCGGCAGGACTTCAACACCTTGCCCGACCTCATCGACCTGGCAACCGACCACGAACGAGCACGAGCCGACGAAAAGGCCAGAGCGCCGACTAAAGCCCCGGACGAACCCCAAAAAGTCCGGGGATACCAGCGGCTCGCCGTGGTCGGCGACGACTACCAGAGGGAGGACTGCTGCTGGAGGTGCGGTCAACGCGGACACTACCGCCAAGACTGCCGCCGGCCAGCACGGCTGTTTTGCAGTCGCTGCGGAACCGAGGGGCGAGCCTCCCGAGACTGCAGATGCCAGGGACCGTCGGGAAACGCCAACGGAGCCGGCGGACGAGGCACCGACCGGAATACTCCACCCAGACGGCCTCGAAGGGATTAGGCGACGATGACCGGCCATTCATACCGATCAAGGTCCACGACCAGTGGTTCCAGGCGCTCGTCGACACGGGGGCCTCACAATCCTACGTGAGCCCCACGATGGCCAATTGGTGTCGAGAGCGCGGGAGCCCCGGAACCACGACGGACCGACTCGTCCGAGTGGCCAACGGCGCCACGGAACAGCTCACCGAGGAGGTAGTCTTGACCGCGCAGATCGGAGCCGAAATACACGCCTTCCGATGCGCGGTCCTCCCAAACCTATCACACGACGTACTCCTCGGTGTCGACGTCCAACGGATCGTGGGGATGACCCTCCAGATCCAGCAGCTGCGGTGGAAACCACGAGAGGAAACCGCCACCGTCGAAGCTAACCCCGGCCTCCGAGGATGCACCAGGGAGCAAAGGCAGCGGCTGGAAGCATTCCTCGTAGAGGAGCTCGGCCATTTCGACCAGCTGCCCGGCCTCACCAACATGGCCAAACACCGCATCCGACTAAAGGCAGGCGCGGAGCCTGTCAAGCACCGGTACACGCCGAGGAATCCTGCCACCCAAGCCATTATCGACGAGGAGGTCACCCGAATGCTCACGGAGGGCATCATCGAACCCTCGAACAGCCCGTGGAGCTCCCCGGTCGTGGTGGTCAAGAAGAAAAACGGAAAGCGAAGGTTCTGCATTGACTTTCGACGGGTCAACGAGGTCACCGAAAAAGACGCGTACCCGCTGCCCCAGGTCCAGGCTACCCTGGAGAAATTACGGGGGGCGCGGTACATCTCCACGATAGACCTGGCCAACGGATACTGGCAGGTGCCTCTTGACCCGGAGAGCCGCCCGATCACCGCGTTCACCGTACCGGGGAGGGGGCTGTTCCACTTCAGAGTGATGCCTTTCGGGCTACACTCCGCGCCGGCCACCTTCCAACGCCTCCTGGATCAGATCATCGGCCCGCGGCTGGAGCCGCGGGCATTCGCCTACCTCGATGACATCATCGTGCTCGGAAGCACGTTCGAGGAGCACCTGGACAACCTCCGCGAGGTACTGCAGCGTCTACGGGCGGCCGGACTACGACTGAATAAAGAGAAATGTCAGTTCGGCCGAACCGAGCTACAGTACCTCGGTCACACCGTCACCGACCAGGGGGTAGCGACAGACCCGGAGAAAGTGCAGGCCATCGCCAGGATACCCGCCCCCACGAACCTAAAAGAACTCCGAAGGTTTTTGGGCATGGTATCCTGGTACCGGCGATTTATTCCCCGATTCACGGACATCGCCGCCCCACTTAACCACCTACTTCAAAAGAAAGTACGGTGGACATGGGGCGAAAACGAGGAGAAGGCGTTCGAGGCCCTCCGACAACAGCTGGCAACCGCCCCCGTACTCGCCTGCCCCAACTTCACCATTCCCTTCACGCTCCAGACGGACGCGAGCAACGAGGGGCTCGGCGCGGTTCTAACGCAAGAAATCCAGACCGAAGAACGCGTTATTTCGTACGCGAGCCGCACGCTGAGCCCCGCCGAGAAAAACTACTCGGTCACCGAGAAGGAGTGCCTCGCGGTCGTCTGGGGCATCCGGAAGATGCGGCCGTACCTGGAAGGGTACCACTTTACCGTCCTGACCGACCACCAGTCATTAAAATGGTTGCGGACAATGGACAACCCCTCCGGTCGGTTGGCCCGCTGGGGCCTCGAGCTGCAGGAGTACGACTTCGACGTCCAGTACCGGAAAGGGGCCAACAACCTGGTCGCCGACGCCCTCTCCCGGCAACCCGAAGGCGACTCCAAAACAGCAGAGGTCACCAGCGTGGAGGCGCCAACCGGCTGCCAGTGGTACGACCGCATGAAAACGGCCGCCGAAAACGAACCCCACCGTTACCCGGAGTACCACATCGTGGAAGGGCACCTGTACCGCCACATCTCGGACGCCCACGGCCCCCGAACCGAGCTGGAGTGGAAGTGGTGCGTGCCCCAGCCGCTCCGAGAAGCCGTACTCCGGGAAAATCACGACGCACCCACCGCCGGACACCTAGGAGGCAGCAAAACGGCAGCGCGGCTATCGCAACGCTACTTCTGGCCAGGAATGATCCGCGACGCGAAGCGATACGTCCGACGCTGCCAAAAATGCCTTGAGTACAAGGCACTCCAGCGAGCGCCCGCGGGCGGTATGCAGACGACGCCCGCGGCAAACCCGTGGGACGTGGTGGCCGTCGATTTAGTGGGACCCCTGCCACGGTCAGCGAAAGGATTTACCATGCTGGCCGTGATGCAGGACAAATTCAGCAAGTGGGTCGAGGTCCAACCACTACGACAGGCCACCGCCCCCGCCGTCACCAGGGCCCTAAAGGAGAGGGTCGTGCTCCGGTTCGGATGCCCTCGGCGAGTAATCACGGACAACGGCCGGCAGTACGAGAGCAGGGATTTCACGGGACTGCTCCGGACATACGGCATCGAACACCGGCGGACGCCCCCGTACACCCCCCAGTGCAACCCAGTGGAGAGGGTCAACCGCGTCATCAAGACGATGATCGCGCAATTGACCGACGGAGACCATCGCCACTGGGACCATTGGCTGCCGGAAGTCATGTTCGCCTACAACACCGCGCGACATGACTCCACCGGATATACCCCGGCGTACCTAAACTACGGCCGGGAACCAGCAACCCCCGGGGCCCTCCGCCAACCACCGACCGCGATCGCCGAGGAAGACACCGATGACCGGAGCACCGACCGCGACGACGACGTCGAACGCCTGCGAGAGGCCATCCGCCTCGCCCGCCACGCGCAAGCCCAGGCCACAGAGGCACAGAAGAAGGCCTACAACCTCCGGTGGCGGGACTGGCGGCCGCGGATCGGCGACAAGGTCATGCTCCGTGAGCATCCCTTGTCGTCCGCGGCCAAGAACTTCAACGCCAAACTGGCACCGAAGTTCTCAGGGCCCCACGTGGTGAAAGAATACGTGGGGCCAAACCTGGTCCTGCTGCGGAGCGGAAAAAAGAAGCCCCGTAGGGCCCATATCCAGGACTTGAAGCCCTGCGGAGGAGAGGAGGGAGGCCTCCCTGTCGGGACGCAAGCTCCCACCACCGCCGACCAAGCCACCGCCCCCCCCCCCCGCGCAAGCGATTGAGCGCGAAGCCGCCGAAGCCACCAAAAACAAAACAGCCCCTAATTACGACCACCAGGTGGCTTCGGCGATGAACGCCGCGGGATCGGTTTCGCGCTGCAGAAGTCAGCGCGAAGAAGCTGATAAGGCCCGCGGCGTACCGGAGGGGGAAAAGGCAAAATTTCGGGAAAATGGCCCCAAAGCCAAGAATTGCCCACGAGACCGCCAGAAAGGAGGCGGTACCACTAAAGGCGGAGAACGCCGAAAGGCCTATGGAGTGCCGGACAAGAAAACGGCCGGGGAACCCCCCGCAAGTCCCCCCCGCAGCCAAACGGCGGCTGGACTTTGGCGGACCCCCACCCCCGGCCCGAGGACCACCGGCGAGGCCGAAACCGCCGCCACGGAAAACCTCCTCGACAATGGGGATCACCCTTGTCGAGGAGGTGGAGAAGAGTCGGCTGCCCCCACCGATCCTGCCAGCACCGTGCCCAACCCCCGAGGCCAACCAGCCCACCGAGGACCGGTCGGGACCAGCCGCCTCCTTACTGGCAGCGCTGCTACAGGCACCGCCACCGCCCTGGAAGGCGATGGAAACGCCACCGCAGCAGCCACCAGCCCCGACACCACCGACACAGCAGCCACCAGCCCGGACACCGCCGACGCAGCCACCAGCCCGGACACCGCCGACACCAGCCCGGACACCGCCGACACCAGCCCGGACACCGCCGACGCCGCGACCAAGGCCGCCGCCCCGTCCCCGGAACCCCCCGGCCCTAATGGACCTCGTCCTACCCCCACCCCGACTGCCCAGCCACCGCCGCCACCGACTCCGAGACCCCCACCGCCAGGACCGACGACTCAACCGCCGAGGCAGCCGAGGACAGAGCCGACGCCACCGCCGCAGCCGCCAGCACCGCCATCCCCTCCCCCGACGACCGCCGCAACGCCGTGGTCATACCACCCGGCCACCTCCCAGGACCTCCGGCTGGACCTACCGGCCTTCCAGGTCGGCCGGAGGTACCGGATCCCCACGCCCGGGGGATACATGGAAGTAAAGCTGTTGCGGCGGCAACAATTGCGGGTCAACTTCCTCCCTCACCCCCAGCCCCCACAATAACTAGGTTAAGTAGCTATTTTAAGTAGGTTTAAGTAAAATGTAAGTAGACTAAGTTAGAATAAATGTACAGTAGATTTAAGGATAGATTTAAGGATAGATTTAAGGATGAAAACAAAACCGAAACACACACCACGCACAGAGGTCTGTGGGAGAGTGGGGGTAAGATCGCGTCCTCCGAAGGGAGGAGGCGATGTAACGAGTTACGCCGGTGGGACGACGATCTTACCCCCCACCACGCGCCCGACCGAGGCAGAGCGTACCGCGCGACGCCAACGGTCTTGCCCCCCACCACTCGTCCGCAATACCGAGAACTGGCGCGAGAGGGATTCACAGAGAGAGACTCTCTCGCTGCCGAAAATGTGCGGACGAGGACATAAAGGTCGAGGGCATAGGCCTATTAGACAGAGACCGCCTAGAGCGTTAGTACCAAGTACGCCTCTCCCGGAGACCTCCTGTGCGATTCCACGTTCTTGTGCCGAAACCCTCGTTCTTGCGAAAGACAAGCGCCCGTGTTTCACACCAGTCCTCGTGCGTCCACAGACTGAGTCTCTGTGCATTTTTCGCCTCCACACCTCCACGGTTCCCAGAAGGACAGCGTGAGTCATCCTCTGGACGAAATACCGATAACCGCCATCGATCTCCCGAACAGAGTTATCTCTGTTCTCGAGAGCGTCCTTACAGTCGCCGACTCACCCGCGGGCTGTGCCCACTGGGTGACCGGCCCCCCCCCGACTCTCCGGCCAGGGTCCATTGGCAGGGTTGGCCCGCCTGGACACCGAAGGGTCAAATCGTCTTTCCTCTCCACTCTCGCCGAATCGACCATCGAGACCCGCACCGAGATACGCGCCGCGACACGCGCCGCGACACGCGCCGCGATACGCACCGCCGACCAACGCTCCGAAGTACGCGACGCGATCCGCGCCGCGATACGCGCCGATACCCGCGATAGGCTAAGTCTAGGTTTAAGCCGTGCATACTCTGTTTGCCAGCATAGACCTGGCCGGGATACTCTGTACATCAACGTGAATAAATTCTCGTACTCTACCTCACCTCTGCGTACTAAGTCATTCGATCGGCGGCCCTGGACCACCGTCCTGAGCTGGCGATACGGTTCCTCCACCGTCCCACCGGTAACCCCGCGGTTTAACGGTTACAACTTCATACTTTATTGCATACGGAACTGAGTATTTGCTTGAAAAATCACTAGTAAAAGCTTATACTTGCTTTTATGCATACGGGCCAATATTAAGAACGATCAGTTTGGAAACCCATCGAAATATAAGGCACGACTTGTTGCTCGCGGTTTTAGTCAAAAGTATTTAATTGATTGCAATGAAACATTTGCACCTGTACCAAGAATAGCAAGTTTCAAATTTGTATTAGCTTTTGCAAATCAGTTTGACTTAATGCTACATCATATGGATGTAAAGACGGCATTTTTAAATGGTACAGTAAAGGAGAAAATTTATATGAAAGTTCCTGAAGGAGTCGTTAGTAAAAGTAATCAAGTTTGCAAATTAAATAAAGCTATATATGGTTTAAAACAGGCAGCGAGATGTTGGTTCGAAGTATTCGAAAAATGTCTTGTAGAAAAGGCTTTTCGAAACTCTTCGGTCGATCGCTGTATTTATCTATTAGATAAAGGAAATATATATAAAAATATATATGTCCTATTATATGTTGATGATCTTGTGATTGCTACTGCGAATTAGGAAACAATGACCAACTTTAAAAGTTACTTGATGGATGGATTTTGCATGACAGATTTAGGTGATGTTAGACTTTTCTTGGGTATAAAAGTTGAGAAAAGTTCTATTAAGTCTATCCTCTCCTTACTGAGAGGATTCACGGTAAAATCACGTTAGATCAGAGTGCATGCATAAAAACAGTGTTGGAGAAATTCAATATGAATGACTGCAAAACCTGTTAGTACACCTCTTCCGAGCAAATTAAACCACTTAGCGTTAAATTCAGATGAAAAAACGAGGCCCCGTGTAGAAATATACTTGGTAGTTTAATGTATGTAATGGTATGTACGTGTAACGTCCAACGCGGACACGAACCTAGCGTTACCGACCGTAGGTAAAATAGTACCGTTCAACCTTTTGTATACCTCATTAAGTAATTAAGCAAGTACTAAAGTAATGAATATCAGAATAACATTAAGAATAATCAACTACAAATACTAATAAAGTATTATAAATAGTATTAGAAAGTATTAGAAAGTATTATAAAGTATTATAAAAAATATTTACGAATAATCAACTACAAATACTAATAAAGTTAAATAAGATGTAATAATGTACAACGCATGCGCCGCATCGTTAAATCTCAGGTATAAAAGGAGGTGCACGAAGCACAGTAGGCGCTTCGGCTCCATATCAAAACTACACAGTACAAAACTACACATGCAATTTAGGACACATCAGAACAGTGCACAGAAAGTAGTGCACATGCAATTTAAAGCACATTAAAATTATAGTGTACATACAATTTAGGACATATGCGATTTAGGACACATACAATTGAGGACACATGCGATTTAGGACACATACAATTTAGGACACATACAATTTAGGACACATGCAATTTAGGACACATGCGATTTAAAACACATGCGATTTGCAGTGCACATACAATTTAGGACACATGCGATTTAGGACACATACAACTTAGGACACATACAATTTAGAACACATGCGACTTAGGACACATGCGACTTAGGACACATGCGATTTGGGACACATACAATTTAGGACACATGCGATTTATCATGGGCATAGCTAGGATTGCATTCGGGGACGGGGGGCCTAAAGCCCCTCTCATTTGGGGAGGGGGGGGGGGGAATAAAAGACTCCTACGGCTTCTAATTCGGCCATTTGTGCACTGAATTTTGAATTTATGTACTTATGTAGGAACCAATATAACCGAGGTCGTGTAATGCGGAATTAGGTCACAATTGAATTTATTTCTACTTTATAATAAACTAACTTAATTTTGGATGAACGTTTAACTACCTGGCGGACACATTTTTAGACAACGTGGACGAAACCCGGGGTGGTGGTCTTTCACGGAAAGAGAAAATGATAGGTATTTTTGAGATACACAGGTGATCCCGGTTTCCAAGTAGGCGTTGGTGAGGATACGGGTGTACATCAAAGTACAGTTAGTCGAACAGTAACAGAAGTTGCTCGCAAAATCTGTACTAAACGTCAAAACTGGATTAAATTTCCAAAAAATTCAAATGAAATAGAAAAAGCGAAAAGAGATTGGCAGTCAAATTTCAATTTTCCGTGTTGTATAGGAGCTTTAGATTGTACACACGTCGAACTACTCAGACCATCAGACTCTCCGTTACAACAAAGTAAATACTTCAATTTTTTTCAAGAATTTTCCATCATTTACTATCTAGTACTAGTAGAAGATTATGCATACGAAATCTAGTATTTGCTGTTACTTATACTTATTACTTTCAAGCATTTCCGTATTTTTATGCATACGGGCCATTGACTATTTATACAAAGACAAAATGTATTAAATAATATTCAACAGATATATTTTTATACAAATAAATATTTTAATACGAATAAATATTTTATTCAAAATACTTGGCGCTGCTCTCCGAATTGATGTTGCTAAACTGAATAAATATGTATAAATTGCATTAAAATCTTTTTCTTTCTTTCTTGTCTCAGTGGTGTCTTGTCTTTGTTTTATATTTATTAACCAAGACAATTACCATTTGTTTCGGAGAGCAGCGCCAAGTATTTTGAATAAAATATTTATTCGTATTAAAATATTTATTTGTATAAAAATATATCTGCTTAATATTATTTAATACATTTTGTCTTTGTATAAATAGTCATTGTGATAATTGGTGCAATTATAGTATATCATTACTTTTGTAAAGTTAAAAAATATAGCACATTAATAAATTTATATTAATTTACGACAATGTTTTTAAATGCGATTCTTTTTGAATGGGTTATATACTTGGCGCTCTTTTTTGTACCTTTTTTTAAAAAAGGTAATTTTGTGGGGATTTCACACATTTTGTAGTTTTATTGATGACCAATTATCTAATTGGCGCAATTGGCTTATTTATTTACTATCATTTTTTTGTAAGAACAAAATATAAAGATCTTTAGCGCCTCTGGGCCATTGCCTTTTTTTAATTTGCACGTCATCAGCATCAATCCAACTACTAGTCATTCCGTCTTCTTTACATATGCTGGTGTAATGGCCATCCTCAATACAGGAACCACTATGAAATATAGCATTCATAACTTTATATGATTGTCTAGCTATCAATACTTTGGTTGTGGGAATAGTACATATATTAAATTTACGTATTGCTTTGACTATTTTATCACCTTGCAATGAAAATAATAGTAAACGATTAATAACTATATCTTTCGCCAATATTAATTCATTCTTAAACATAATATAATTTCCTGTACACTGTTCACATGATCTGTTATCTGATTCATGCCAATGTGATGAAAATCATACCAAATATCATGTAAATCGGACTACATTTACACAAGCAATTTGTATTCCTAATGTAAAAGTAGTCCGATTTACATGACATTTGGTATGATTTTCATCAGAAAAACATAAGGAATCTATTGGTGTAACTTCCATTTCGATACGATAAAGAATAAAGAATTTTTTAATACGTTGAAATGAATATTTCACGTTTTCACCTTCAACTGCGGGGGGTAGACCACGAAAAAAATAATTCTATATTCTTTCTCGAATCGATATGGAAGTGATGCCGATGGATTCCATATGTTTTTCCGACGAAAATCATACCAAATTTCTTGTAAATCGGACTATTATTAACGAAGTTAGCTTGAGGTTATGGAAGTTAATTTTTCATGGAATTTCCTTCATTATTTTCCGATTTACGTCATTCTTGGTGTCAGTTTCATCGGCGAAACATAAGGAATCAATTGGCGTCGTTTTCGCAAAGATCTGATGAGAAATGCGGAAGTTGAAGATTTCTCACTTCTTAATAGGCACTCCAACCCCTTCGAGGGTCGAAAGCCCTAAAATTCGGTGGGGCACTGCGGGGGCTTGACCTCGCCACGGGGTACCAGGACGCATCCATTGTCGGGTGGAGCTCCAGAATCATCCTGTAGAAACTCTAAATTAAAAATGGCTCACTGGTATAAAAATATCTGGCAATTTAAATGCATTATTATTATTTTGTACATGCCTGGTATAATAGAAACTTGTGCGTAAGAAGATATTTCTCTATCGAACCTTATCCGGGCAATGTCCAAGCTGTGCGCCCCCTTCGTTTCTAGAAGCTCAACAAAAAAATGTATTTAAAAGATTTAGCGACTTACCTTGTTAATTGAGACAATAATTCAATCTCCTATATGGAGTAAAAACTCGTGACATTGGAAAAATGTTGACTACTTACCTCATTTGACATTTGGCAGGTTATGATGGTTTGACACTACCTAGGTTACGTTTTCCTTGACAGATGTGCTGTCTGGCTGTCACGTGACAACAATTTGTTACGCGATAGGCCGGAACCTTCATCCAATGAACGACGTGCCAGAGACATTTCCTCTCCCTTTCATGTTCCCCTCTGGCCCACACTTGACGCTGGAGAAAAATCTCTTAACATAAACTTCGGCAAATTGCAACTTTGCATCGAAATATCTCAGCTCATAAGGCACGTAGGAACAAAACGAAGACACTTTTCTTATGTAAATCAAACCCAAGCTATCCATGAAGACCATTAAAAACTTAATCGGATCAGCCGTTATTGAGATTCGGTAATCTCAGGGTTCTTCCAAAAACCGCTCGGCGTTATATAGCCACGAGTGACTCGCGCTGCGCATATACCTATATGTATATACTTGGCGCGAGACACTACCGTGTCTCTTGATTGCCACTGTTTTTGATATTATACGTAAAATAGAATTTAAATATAACCGATTCATTTTTGAGGGGGCATGTTGGATTGTTGGTAACAATTGCGTCAGCCAGAATACAAATATGAATCTGGTTACGTGTGATAACCGCTGACGAAAGCAGTAAACTAACTGCCAGCGGACCCATGGGTCTGTGAGTGTTTCTATATACCTGACTGCCAGGGTAAGAGACAGAACGCAGGCCTGTTCCTTTATCTCAAGTGGACAACGGACTTTTCATATTGCTTTCGCGTCTTCTCTTCACTTTGAGTCTAACCATTGGTGCGATACGACGTCCTTCCTAGCTGAGTTAATAAACTAGAGTTTATAAAGATATACTAATTGCAGTTTATGCAGTTACCCATTTCCAATAGGGGGCTGCAGCCTCGGGCCCCACTTTCCAGGGGGGGGCCTTGAAGGTTGGATAGCTCCGGTCCCCAAAAATCTTAATCCGGACCTGATAAGCAAAATGCCTTTAAATTTAGAAAATATTGCAGGCGTGATGAGATATTAGTGAAATAAGTTTCAGGTAAGGTTGGATTAGCCGGTTTACGAGTAAAAGATACGCGGCAGCGACAGTCGACATATACAGGGTGTCGAACATGTACTTGGCGTCGAGACGCTACCGCGTCTCTAGATATATCTGATAATATAAGTGTTTATCATATACGCATGAATATTACGGAAAGTTTTATACTAAATTTTATTAATTCATGTCACAAAAGGGGTATCAAATCAAAGCGAATGTATAAAATATGGCTGTGATGATAAAGTAAGTTATCATATGTACATTAATTCTTTCTCGGTTTATTTTAACCGCAAACCTCATTCTCATTATATTTTTTATTCAACAAAATTTTATGGTTTTAGGAGAACAAAAATGATTCGGAAATAATTAAATCTGACACGAGAAAAGCCAACAAAAAAGATATACATGACGAAATTACTAATTGTGTTGAAGTGAAGAAACAGTCATCAATGATGGCTGAATTGATTGTATTGAAATCAAAAGTTAAAGAATTAACAAAACAAAATTCCGAAAGGGACAAAACCTTGCATACGAAACAGGAAAAAATAAATTCTCTTGTAGAAAAAAATCAGGAGCTTCAGCAAATGCTGAGTGAAACAACTGACCTGAACATGGACCTGCAACGTAACGTAATACATTTTTTCGAACAATGTGAAGGTTGGTATATTTTGAAATGATACAGAAATGATGTGAAATTCTCTGATGTTTTCATGATTGTTACTTACCTGTTACCCACTTCTTGGATGAACACAGCCCAACCAATTAATTGGTTGTCCAATGAGAATCTGAAGCTCGTAATTGGAAAGTTAATTAATATTGGTTACATCAGAGATTTTTAGAAATTACAGTTTAAAGCTTAATTTAACTTTAAAATTTTCAAGTTTGCTCTATAAATACTGAATCAACGAAAAATCAAACCCAGTACAATTTAATAGAACATGTTCCCTCCGTGGGATTTCTGAGAAGAACTGATAATATTGTTGCGAGCACCCTATGGATGGAATTCCATGGCCCGCTGGTGCTCGCGACGGAGACAAGAGGACAGCGAGAAGAAGGCGATCGGATCGATCGCCTGTCAAGCTGTCACTCGATAAGCAGACGCCATTACGTGCAGACGTGTCGATACTCCTTTTTTTTTTTTTTTTTTTTTTTTTTTTTTTTGACGTGGAGAAATCCCTAACGGATACCCCGCCCCCCGGGGGAGGGACGGGGTTATGTGGGACTTGCACCCACTAAAACTCCACGGTGGTCGTCCTCGGGCGCGGAGTCGCGCGCTCGAGGGGAGGACTTTTTGCGGGAGCAAACTAGCGATTCATCCGCTACCTCCCTCTCAGCGCAGTGCAAACTCCGCGCTCAACAGCCCCGCGCGGGGTCTTCCCAAAACTCCGGCGACGCGAGACGGACCACGCGTCCGCGTCGCCACTTCTGGGGGGGTCGCATGATGTTGTGGAGGGGTGAGCGTGCACCCCGGCACCCCCACCCCGCGACCCCCCGCGGTCGAGCAGTGACCCGGACGCGGCCCGAAGGGTCGCGGCCGGACGGGGAGGCGGCACTAGGTCATATGGTCAATTGACCGCCGCACTCACCCTGTACCTGCTCGACCGCCTTCCTCGGGAGCGCGCTAAAAACGGCGCCAATGGCGCGGCTCCCGGGGGAGCAGCAGATGGTCGGCTGCTCCCGGGGGGGGGGGGGGCTTTGACACGAGGACCCCCCCTGATCGTATCTCCGCCGTCGCGTGTCGCGCCCTGCCACGACGCGACGCCGACGGCAACTCGCGGCTAAGGCCGCCTCCTTCCCGAGGCGCCCTGAAAAGGGCGCCTCCAACCCGGGGTAATGCCGACGGGGAGCGGGGGTGATGCACGAAACTACGTCACCGCCCTACCTCCCCCGGCCCCGTGTCGATACTCCTGTTCCAAACCTATTACATTCCGTTACTGCTGTTATAAACCGTTACTGTTCATGTGTTGTTATTCTCGTTCGGTATTAAACTTGTATAATGTCAAAACGTAACATTGGTGTCAGAAGTGGGATGCCCGCTCGTAGCGGCATGCCCACTCGCGCTTCCGCGGCCTCCGCGAGACCTTCCGCGGGACCGACGGGCGACGCCTCCCTGCACGAGCTGTTTAACAGTCTCCAGCTTAGCATCGTTGGACAGATGCAGGAGCAACGAAGGGACGACGAAGCTCGAAGGAGAGAAAAGGACGCTGAGGACCGGCGGACACAGGCGGCCTTCGAGGCCCGCATGACAAGCCTGGAGGAACGGATCCAGGTCGCAGCCGTTTCTTCGCAGAGCGGCTTCGGTTCTGGTAGCAGCGGCGTGGGGCTTCGGGGAGGAGAGACGGCGCCCCTTGTAAATAGTGTTACTTTGGCCCCTATAAAGTGTTGGGAGTGTTTCTACGGCGCAAGCCTCTGCCCCCGTCGCTGCGCCCGCTGCTGCCCCTTTGTCGGAGCCCCGCGTTCTCAGCTTGGGATACGCGGTGAAGCCGACGATTTTTTACGGTAAAGGTTCGTGGGAGGAGTACAGGATTCAATTTGACACGATTGCGCGCGCGAATGGCTGGGACGACCAGAGGAAGGCTACGGCCTTGGTCGCTTCTCTCGGGGGCGCAGCGAGGAGCGTTCTTACGACGGTCTCCGCTGCTCAATGCGAAAGTTTCGCGGAATTGGTTTTGGCGCTAGAGTTCCGCTACGGGGCGAAACATCTGTCCAATTTGAATTATGTGCTCTTCCAGAGCCGTAGGCAGCGGAGAGATGAAAGCATCACCTCGCTCGCCACCAAAATCGAACGTTTGGCACAATCCGCGTTCGCTGACTGCCCGGTGGAAACTCGCGATAAACTTGCCGCGTCTCAATTCGTCACGGCATTGTCGAGCTCTGTCCTGCAGCGGGAACTGCGGCTCGGTGATTTCACGTCGCTAAGGGCCGCTGTGACCAGAGCTCTGGAGATCGAGGCTGTCGAGGCAATGCTCACAGCCCCACGGCCGAACCGCGGGTGCGTTACCCAGAAAAGCGGAAGGCTAAACCCTCCGACAATTTTACAAGGTATCCGGAAAAGAGAAGGAGGCCTGACGAACCTGAGGATCGTGCAGACGGTCCCCCGAGGACCTGCTGGCTCTGCGGAAAGACGGGACACTTGAAAAAGGACTGTTACAAGGCCAGGAACGGCCAGGCGGCCCCAAGGAAGCTCAACCAGGGAAACGGGAAGAGGACGGCGTAAGGGGGAGACGCCGTACCGTGAAGAACAGTCCCCCCGGTCGTCAAGAGTGTGGCGATGCAGGCGGCGACTGGGAAAACAAGCGGAAGTCCGTGCGAGGAAATTTTCGTATGCGGGAAGATCGGTGGGTATCCCTGTAGGATAGTCTTAGATACAGGGTCCCCGATCAACTACTTAGGAAGATGCTGGCTCAGGGCGTGATTGAAGAATCGCGGAGTCCGTGGTCTTCGCCGATCGTCCTCTTCAAGAAGAAGGACGGGTCCATCAGGTTCTGCGTGGATTTCCGGCGCCTCAACGAGATTACGAAGAAGGACTCGTATCCTCTGCCCCGTATCGAGGATACCCTGGATGCTCTCGCCGGATCTTCGTGGTTTTCAACCGTGGACTTGCAAAGCGGATACTGGCAGATTTCTATGGACGAAAAGAACCGATAGAAAACTGCGTTTTCAGTGGGGACAGGACTGTGGCAGTTCAAGGTGATGCCCTTTGGACTCTGCAACGCCCCTGCAACTTTCGAGCGACTGATGGAAGACGTGCTTCAAAACCTGACCTGGAGGATCTGCTTGGTTTATTTGGACGACATCATCATCTACGGGAGTGACTTTGAACAGGAGCTCAAACGCCTACGGACGGTGTTTTCACATTTACGTCAAGCTGGACTATTGATGAGCCCCAAGAAATGCTGCCGAGAAGTGAAATACCTGGGACACATCGTCACCGAGAGCGGAGTCAAGACGGATCCGGAGAAGATCAAAGCCATTTCGGAATGGCCGCAGCCGAAGAACGTTACGGAATTGAGAAGTTTCTTAGGATTGTGCACGTACTACCGGAAATTTGTGAAGGATTTCTCCAAGATCGCCAAGCCCCTGCATCGCCTCACCGAGACCAAACAATCTTATCAATGGACCGAACAATGCCAAGAAATTTTTCAGGAGTTGAAAAGAAGACTCACCGGAGCCCCGGTGCTCGCCTACCCAGTGATAGGAAAGGATTTTATTCTGGATACGGACGCCTCCGACTTCGCCATAGGCGGAGTCCTCGCACAAGAACATGAAGGTCAAGAGAAGGTTGTAGCCTACTTCTCTAAGACCTTAGAAAAAACGGAGAAGAACTACTGCGTCACCCGGAGAGAGCTACTGGCAGTAGTGAAGTCAATCGAACATTTCCTCCACTACCTCTACAGACGGAGATTTCTCGTAATGACGGATCATGCAGCGCTTCGTTGGCTACAGACTTTCAAGAACCCCGAAGGACAGGTCGCACGCTGGATTGAACGTCTACAGGAGTACGACTTCGAGATTCGTCACCGGGAAGGGAAAGCCCACGGAAACGCCGATGGACTTTCCAGAAGACCTTGCTCCGAAGAAGACTGTAAGAACTGCAATCGACTAGAGAAGAAAGAAGCAGAAGAGCAAGGACATTCCACGAAGAAGATTCACAGGACATTTTGCGACGACAAGAGGACCGAGTGGAAAAACGCCAAGAAAAGGATGAAGAAATCGGCTTCATCCTCAAACAGAAGGGGGAAGGAGAGAAGCCCGTCTTGCAGGACGTCGCTCACTTCTCCCCGCAGCTGAAGTACTATTGGTCGATATGGGAGTCGCTGGTGGTTCGGGAAGGTTTACTTTTCAGGAAATCGGAGTCCCACGATGGCGCAACGACCTCCTGGCTTTTGGTGGTGCCGCGCGAAAGGGTGGCAGAGGTACTGAAGGAGTTCCATGATGCCCCAACAGCTGGACACTTCGGAGTAAACAAGACCTTGGCAAAGATCCGCCAACAGTTCTTCTGGTCTACGTGTCGACAGGACGTTCAAGAGTGGTGCCGGCGGTGTGACACCTGTACGGCGAAGAAGGGACCACGTCAGAGGGGAGCGGGGAACCTGGGTATATACAACGTGGGAGATCCGTTCGAGAGGCTTGCCCTGGACGTTGTGGGTCCGCTCCCGAGGTCCCAGGCCGGGAACAGGTTTATGTTGGTCGTGACAGACTACTTTACCCGGTGGCCGGACGTAATCGCGATGCCAGACCAGCGAGCTGTCACAGTGGGAAGAGCTCTCCTGCACAGCGTAGTTTGTCGTCATGGTGTACCGTTGGAGATACACACGGACCAAGGAAGGAACTTCGAATCCTCCGTGTTCAAGGAATTAATGAAGCTGCTGGGAATCAAGAAAACACGAACAACCCCTCTGCATCCTCAATCGGATGGACTAGTAGAACGCTTGAATAGGACATTGTTCCAATATCTTGCAATGTATGTTGCAGAACACACCCCCCCCCCCAGCGGGATTGAGACGAGTGGATCCCCATGTTCCTCCTCGCTTACAGATCAGCACGACATGAAGCTACCCAGCTAACGCCAGCGATGATCTTGTATGGCCAGGAACTTCGCCTACCCCAACAGTTATGGAGAGGACTGCCTCCAGAAATAGAAGAGGACCCCGAACGAGGTTACACTGAATGGATCCGCGGAAAAATGAAGAAGATTCACAACTTCGTGCGACGCCGGCTAGACATCTACAGCTCCAAGATGAAGTCGTGGTACGACAGCCGAGTCCACGCAGTGGAGTTCCAGCCCGAAGACCGAGTGTGGCTGTTTCAGCCAAGAAGAACTAAAGGAAAGTGTCCGAAGCTACAAACGGATTGGGAAGGTCCCTACGTGGTGACAGACCGGATCAACGACGTCGTTTACAGGATTCAGCGTTCACCCAGGACTAAGTGCAAGGTGGTGCATGTACGCCGCCTTGCGAAGTATGAAGGTCGTTTGCAAGAGGATTAACCAGTAGTACAGAGGAACCGAAGATCGAGGAATGAAGACTCAAGAGGGAAGATTAGGTTAAACTAATCAGGTGGACTGGGCTGCGGAGGCTGCCTCCGTAGCCCGGCCCCCTTTCTTGAGTCTGTTTCAGAAAGCACGAAACCCGACGACGAGGGACAAGGTGTCGGGGGACTGCTGCCGCGGCTCGGATGCGGCTCCGAATTCCCCGAATGTGCCACAATAGCGTGGTGGTCCACAGCGGGGTGCGGACATACGTGGAACCACCCCGCTACCCTCCTGGTTGGGATCCTGACCGCGATGTTTACCACGGGGTCCCTTCCTACGAGGTGGACAGCAGACGGGAAATGGTGTTCCCAACCACCGGGCGAACGTGCGACGCACGGATCGGTCGGGGGGGGCATCGCGGAGACGGGGCCGCTGACGAGCTGCACCGAGACGGTCCCCGGGGGCAGCACCAGAGGCCACGAAGAGGAATGGGGCCATCAGGAAGTCAAGGATGGGAGAACTGGAGGCGAAGAAGAGAGAAGAGAGAAGACGAGCAGGGAGTTCCGAGCGGATTGTTCGGGGAGCGAGCCTTAGCATGGTTGTGACTAGCAGCGATCCTCTGCTTTTGTGCTCGTCTCGCCTTTCTGTCTTGCCGGTTCTCCCGGACTCCACCCATTCAGGAAAGTGGGAGTAGAACTAATGCTCGTCCGTTTTGAAAAGGGGACTCTGGAACGCGGAGGCACTAGGACACCTGAGGAACCCACTCCGGAGCCACCAAAGCATTGGAACGTCGAGCGGGACCAAGGGACGACGCGGGATTCGCACCGGAACGCTGGGTTGGAGCAGCGTTGTATGCTGGGACGTCGCGGGACTTGCATCGGAAGGCTGAAAAGAACATGTACCGGATCTCGTCGAAAAGGCAGAAAAAGAAATTAAACATTCCCGACCATCCGAGAACAGGGCTCCCGGCCGTCTCTGCCCAAGAAGAAGACGCGCCGTCGAAGAAGAAAGAAACGGAACAAGAAAGAAGTACACAAGACCGAAGATGCAAGAGGAGGGCAGAGACACGGGTACCACAAACCCACGCCTTGCCCAGGGTTTTTGGAGTGGTTTTCCCCTGGGCGTGAAGGCAAATGCCGAGGCGGCGGACGGAAGGGGCGACGAAGCGTCCTCTCCACCCTTCCGGACCAGGGCACGACGGCGGAGTAAGAAGCTGCAGCGGTCGGGACGACCACTTTTCGAGGAGGGGGAGCAATGTTGCGAGCACCCTATGGATGGAATTCCATAGCCTGCTGGTGCTCGCGACGGAGACAAGCGGACAGCGAGAAGAAGGCGATCGGATCGATCGCCTGTCAAGCTGTCACTCGATAAGCAGATGCCATTACGTGCAGACGTGTCGATACTCCTATTCCAACCTATTACATTCCGTTACTGCTGTTATAAACCGTTACTGTTCATGTGTTGTTATTCTCGTTCGGTATTAAACTTGTATAATGTCAAAACGTAACAATATGGTACTGTGACGGTTGTCACTCCGTGCGGAAGGTTGGTCTCAGTCGGCTTTGCCAGGGTTTAATGAAGTCCTTCCGTGGTAGGTTAAATTAGATTTATTCACTATCCGTTTATATACACTATATACAAGTAACTTAGACGCGGGGTACTTCGCGTTAATCGCGGTCAAGCCGTCGTTGCGCGGCGGCGCGGTTCGCGGTACGGCGTCGTCGGTCTATGTCGTGCGCGTCCGCTTAACGGAACAATTCGGTCGCTCCGCGCCTGGTGTCTCGGTATCGGGACGGTAAGGGAGCGAGAGAGACCGGGCAGCTTCCTGCGTCTCTTTAACGGGACAAGCGTCGGTAGAGACCGGGCAGCATCCGGGCGTCTCTATTCAACACGAGGAGCGGGAGAGAGACCGGGCAACGTCCTGCGTCTCGTTAACGGGACAAGTGTCGGCGGAGACCGGGCAGCATCCGGGCGTCTCCGTTCAACACGAGGAGCGGGAAAGAGACCGGGCAACGTCCTGCGTCTCTTTAACGGGACAAGTGTCGGCAGAGACCGGGCAGCATCCGGGCGTCTCCGTTCAACACGAGGAGCGGGAAAGAGACCGGGCAACGTCCTGCGTCTCTTTAACGGGACAAGTGTCGGCAGAGACCGGGCAGCATCCGGGCGTCTCTGTTCAACACGAGGAGCGGGAGAGAGACCGGGCAACGTCCTGCGTCTCTTTAACGGGACAAGTGTCGGCGGAGACCGGGCAGCATCCGGGCGTCTCTGTTCAACACGAGGAGCGGGAAAGAGACCGGGCAACTTCCTGCGTCTCTTTACCGGGACAGGTGGTAGGAACGGGGTGGATTCCGATCTGACGATCGCGGAGTATACGGAGTCGTTTCACCGAGTTTTGCACCGGGCAACATCCAGGCAAGTCTGGTGGTGGGGGTCCGTCTCCCCACTGGAACTCCCTTGCCTCGGAATCCTCGCGGCATATGTCCCGATTCTCGGAAATTCCCAGCAGCGAGAAACCGACGCGATCTAGCGGCGCAGTGGGGAGTGAGCGTCATCGCGCTGACGCGTCGCGGAACCGGCACGCTTCGGGCGAGTTCGGTCGGGTTCGGTCGCGGTCGCCCGCGTGCGCTCGGCTTCTCGCTCACTCCCGGTCGTACCGCCGTGCGCTCGATTCCTCGCGCTGGGACGCTACGTCACAGTACGTATGATGCATACATATGGAGAATGCGCGTTTCGTCAGTTTTTGATTTTTCTCCTCTTCAATTCATAGATATATAATCCCAGATGGAAACATTGTATTGAATTGCGTTGAAAAATATTTAAATCTGTTGGAAATTAATATCAATCATGTGTTTATAATAAGAAATTTTGTATGTATTCTAGATTCATGTAGGACAAGATCTTTGGCTCCCCAAAGGCACTTTTGACGCAGTTATATATAATGCAAGGAGGTTAAAAAAGTTTTTTGTAAAAATATGGCATTGGCCATGTTTGGCCCTGAGACTCCTAAAACTAGCAGTGTGAAAGGGAGATCAAACGCCAAAGTGAAGAACGGTATCCCCAAAACACCGCTCGACCCTTTGAAACTACGGTTCATCTTAGGTAATTAAATGATTCCTATTTTGATCCATTTTCTAATGAAAAAATCATTTGGTTTTCTCTTCAACTACCTTCAATAATAATTCATAAATTATCGATATATTTCAGATATATTCGAATATCATCTGCAATCATTAAAATGTAGCCAAACCGAAGTGGACTTGTGGTTGCGTCGAATTGGCAGTGTTATCAGTTCAAAAATCTCCGATTTAAATCGCCCACCTCGAACGGTGAAAAAAACTATCAATATTCAAGAGCAAACGGAGGATAATCAAAAGAACGATAGTGATGATAACTCTGGTCCACATGATTCAAATTCGGAAGATGATGATTATTGATCCTTTTGAAAAGTGACAAATCATTTTCATTTTTTAAAATTTTTCTACACTTCCTGAATAGGGTAAATGTGGGTATTTCTTTGGGAATGAATAGTTCACTGCGCCGCCGCACTCTCGATCACCGCAGCACCTCCTAGACAGCGGAAGTCACGATCGATCCGTGATCGATCGACCAATCAGCGTCCGTCTTGTCGATCGACGCTCGAGAATGTTCGAGAAGACGCCGGGTCGGAAATGCGCATCCATATTGAATCATTCTGTTCACAACCGTGCACAACGTACAACACATTTATTCTTTGTATCGAACCAAAGCGTTGCTCATCAAGTATAAGTAGTGCTTGAATCATCGTTCATAACAAGTAAACTCAACGCGGAGTTCGCGTCACATCTCGCGTGTAAAACGGCGATTGTTTGTACATTCGCGGTGTGCGTGTTCACGCGTCCACGCGGATAACCTGTGGATTTTTGTACAAGAGAGTGTACGGGGGCTCAACCCCCATTCTTCAAGTGTGCACAACGGCTAATCCGTTTGCACACCTTTTAAATAAAGACATCACAGTTATTGTGCAACTCAGTATTTTGGTGGCACATAGCCGTTTATAACCTCACCAGCCTCCTCGTGCTCAACTTAACCTAACATTTTACAGTTTTTGGTCCTTCGAGCCGGAGCGGTGATTGTGCACCACAGTGCTGTGAAGTTAAGTGATAGAGGGCTCACAAGCTCACCTCAAGCAAGTTCGATGGCTGATCAAGACGAGCAAAAGGTCACAAAGTCGGCGGGCTCTTCACGGGCGACCTCCCCGACACCACCGATTGTGCTCACTATCCCCACGGAGGCTCTAGGGACGACTGGGGATAAGAAAAAACCAAGGGCAACATCACCAACCACGTTGCCCGCTCAGCTCGTTTTCAAGGTTAAGACCCAGATGGGTCGCTACGAGGCATTGTCAGCCTTGAAGGCGCAGCTGCCCACTCTCGCCCACACAACTTCCGTTGACGAGGTGGAGCTGTTTGCAGCACACGTAGATGAGCTGCACTCAGCATTCACAAAAGAACATGCTCACTTTGAAGAGACCTGGCCGGTAAAGTCGACCACCCATATTTTGAGGCAAATATGGCCGTGCAGGAGGCTCAACTGGCCCTCTCAACCAAGATTCAGATCAATCGCCTGAGGGAAGACGTAAAGGCGATACAGCAGCGACCACTGGCATCGAGTGCAGCACCATCGATGATTCTGGAAATGAGCCCCAGAGAAGATTTAACAAGCTTGCGCAAGCTATCATGTCAAAGGTGGTTCAACACCTACAGCAACTCTACAGTGGAACTACACGGCTTTTCTGATGCCTCATGTTGTGGAAAGCGCCTGGGTCGAGATTCTCCCTGAGAATCTCGCGGTGTTCCTAGGTCGTCCTTCGCTGTTGTCGTCTGACGGGCTCCGAATACTCGGGTGAGGATGCCGGGACGGATATACTCGGTTATAAACCGAGGGTAGTAGGATCCTTGGCCGGTTAAAGAGTTGGAACTCACCGTAGGTTAAACAAGATTTATTCTATCCCGATCTGGGTTACATGGACACTGTGACAATCCGCGTGAGTCTCGTATAGAGTCTATAACAAGTCTGAGCTCGCATTGCTCGTACATGGTTCTTATACTTTAATCGGGGCGAAGCGGGAGCCAGCAGGGTCTCCGTCTTTGGCCCGCTTTTTGGGTGTTTCACCATAAGCTGACGGTTCTCGGTATGCTTCCGAAAACCCTTACTCAGTTGTGCCGGATTTCGACAGTTCGGTTGGAGCAATCGGAATGTGTTGCGATGTCGTTACGCTGGGTGTCGGTTGGGTTACAACACCCCCCCCCCCTTGAGGAAAGGGTGCTTAGGGGAATTTTTCGCGAACTTGCTTACAAAATTTCCCGGTACCCTACATTGTTCCAGCTACTACGGCGTAGTCGGGGTCCGCGGCGCCCTCTCTGGAAGTCGCAGCGTTGGGCGTGGATGCTGCTTTTCTAGTCATCCGCGTTTTCGCTGGTCGAGGTATTTGTATCTTCCGGCGAAGTTGGTAATCGCGTGTTAACAAATAGATGACGAGTATAATAGTTACTATTTGTACCATAGTCGTCGTCGTCGGATGTACAATTTGCCAGGTCGCTAATCCTGGTTGATAGTTGTTGGTGTCATCAGTCAGATCGTTTTCTGCTTGATTGAGTTGATTGTATAAGGCGGAGAATTCGGAAGGATTTTTTAACAGTTTGTCTAATTGGAAACGCGTGAGGGGGTGCGCTAGTTCGCCCCGTTGCGTCTCGTTTATCGCCGCAGTAATATCGTAGCGCGGCGCCGTCGGTAGTTCGAGGTCCTGACTATATGCCGTTTTACGCTTTCTTAACACTACGTCCTTGCTTCGGACGTTACAATTTCCTGTAATTTTTAATATTCCTGACTTATCTATTATGACGCGTTCTGGTTGCCGTTCGTCACATTGGATAGTCAGTGTCTCCGGTCGACGCGCTGCGAAGATCCATGTGTCCGCGCGCGAGGTGCCGATCCACATCGTGTGGTTTACTGCGATATGTTTTATTTCGCAGTTTCGGGGGAATTCGTCCGAGGGTTGCAGCGACAGGCTTGCTTCGCACTCGAGATCGCTATTTATATTATGCGCTATCATTGGCTGTTCGCAATAGTATTGCGCGGCTACTCGTTTACATCCTTCCAATTCGGCGTGATCAGTGAGCACATACTGATTATTGTTCGCGTCGATGACGAGTATCGGTGTTCTTACGACTAATAACGCGTATGCATTGTCGTGGGTGTGGATCGGGGCTGGGGTTGCCTCGATCACTGTGAACGTTTGGGAAGAAATTAACGGTACTGTTATTACTGCTATTAACGTATACCTATCGAAATACGCGGTGACCGATGACAGTTTTTCGATCACATTCGTGTTTTCTAGGTTTGGCGCAATTGGGAACGTGAGTCCGTTCGGGAGGTGTTGCACGGCGGTCTGTAATAGTTTAGTGACCTGTGCGCTCACGATTACGTTTGTGCTGATAATGCCTCCTTTAAGGCCGGTGTAGTATTGTAACACGTCGTCTACGTCCTGAGTCAGGTCGGTCACTAGGGCATTTAAAGTCGTAAAATGATCTGTCAAGTCAGCTCTTTGCGTCTGTCGAACGAAGGTCGTCTCGACCTGTACACGTAACATTCTAGTCTGTTCCGCTAATATGTCCTCGTTGTACTTTATTGCCTCTTCTGTGTCGTGTAAGTGGTGTAAGGTATTGTTAGTGATTTGGATCTGTTTTTTCATAGCAGTCATTAGAGAGTGCTGTGTGCCGTCCAGTCGTGACAAGTGTAGGTTAATCTGTTCAGCGTCGTCGGCGTCCATAGTACCGAATATGGTTTTCGCTAGCGACCCTATTCCGTTAATTAACCCTCGTCGCTTGTCCGGGGTGTAGGTCGGCATTTGCGATACCTGATCCATTCTTTTATACAATTTCCCTGTCCTTCTCAATAATGCGTCTAAGTGATATCCACACGTTCGCCTTATGTCTATGTTCGCGACTTCACTTGCGCAGCGCTGTTTTAATTGGTTTACGTACGAAGTTAACTGACGATCTCTCTCGAGGAGGGTGTCCATTTTTAGATGGGTCACGATGTTCCAGGAGTCGGTTACCATATGCAGTTCTCCCAGGTGCGTAAAGTGGATTCCTGCCTTATGCTTAATCGGTGATATCGTATACGAAGCCTGGCCGCCAGTCGGCGCCGCTTCGATTAGGCCTCCCGCTGACAGTGCGGTCATCCTGAAACAATGAACTCGAGTTCTATCCCTTCCTAATTTTTCGGCTAAATCGTGCCTATAAAAGCGGTTCGTTCGCTCGTTTTGCTTATCATAATCGTTTTCTTTTTTGCGAGTGCCTATAACCAGATTTGTCGCAGTCGACATGTATTCTGAAGCTCTTAGAACCGTAAGTATTATTACCGTTCCTTGTTTTTTGTTTATTCTACCTTCCTACTTGGATTATTAATCTCTTAAGCCGGGTTTACACCAAGGCGAATACGAACAAAAAGACGAACAAAAACATGTTCGTCTGTTCTCGTCGCGTTTACACCGCCGCGAACACGAACAGAATACAGCGTACGAACGTTCTCGAAGATGTTTGCGTCGGTAGGAACGCAGTGGACGAACATTTCTGACGATACCTGGCGATCCGCATCCCTTTCCATTGTGGGACCGCTCGTAAACAGGCGACCCTCTAAGACCGTCCGCCGGCAGGTACTCCACAGAAATAGTATGCGTCGCAAGCTCGAATAAAATGTTTATATTTTTGGTTTTAGCATAATGAGAATATTTCCAACGTATGGATGAGATTTTTCTAATAAAAATGAAACCAAACCCGACGCAATTCAGACAAGTTTGAGTTCTGCTTTGATATACAGGGTGTCCCACCGTAGAGTGGACAGCGGGATATCTCGTAACGTGTTGGAGATAAAAAAATAAAAAAAATACGTAAATTTTCCGAATTACGTCGTTCTTGGTGTCAGTTTTATCGGAAAACCATAAGGAATCCATTGGCGTCACTTCCCTCTCGATACGATGAAGAAAAGAAGCAAACAGTTGAAATCCTGTACATTTCTCACTTCTTAATGATATTAATGATATTCCAAACCCTTCGAGGGTCGAAACCCTTCAATTCGCTACGTTCGACCCAGGATTCGTACCTTTTTCCGGAAAATGCCATAAAATTCGATGGGCACTGCGAGGTGTTGTCCTCACCACGGGGTGACGGGCATACCTCCAGAATTACCCTGTATCTGTTTAGGAAATAATATAATTCTTTATTCTTTATCGTATCGATATGGAAGTGTCACCGATGGATTCCTTGGGGTTTTCTGATGAAAATCATTACAAATGTCGTGTAAATCGGGCAACTTTTACATAGGGAATACAAATAGCTTGTGTCAAAATAATCCGATTTGCGTGATATTTGGTATGATTTTTATCAGAAAAACATAAGGAATCCATTGGCGTCACTTCCCTTTCGACACGATGAAGAAAAGAATTTCTTAATACGCTGTAATGGATATTTCACCCTCGACTGCGGGGACTCGACCCCAATTCGCTACGTTCGGCCCAGGATTCGTACCTTTTTCCGGAAAAAGCCATAAAAATCGGGCGAGGCACTGCGAAGGGCTTTCCTCGCCACGGGGTACCAGGCCGCATCTCCTTGACGGGCGTTGCTCCAGAATTACCCTGTATCATTTGTGCAGTGTGTGACACCCGACTACCCTCCGCATAATCGGTCTGCGCGAAGTGGGGCGCAAGTTCGATCATTATCAGTACTCCTGCCCGAGAGGAATACGATTTACTTTAATTATAGTACATGTGTGTTTTGTAATAAAGTGTTTCTATCGTCTCCTGAATTCAATAACTGGCATCCAGACATCTACGCTCCTACAATCCACCGGCAATACTCCTCGTGGGGAGACGCAGGAAGAAAAGGGGTAGCCCGCTGTCGATGTGTGGTCCTCTCGAGTATAAACACGAGCTTCAATATCGAAACCTAAAGCATGCGTTGACGTATTCCGCGCGAGAGAAGGTGGGCATTGGGGAGGGGATATTGCCGTGAAAAGGGCCTCTTCAAGAGAGCAGCCGTTTGTGAGGGATGCAAATCCGATTGGTTCTAATACAATCTGCTCCCTATGGTTGAAATTTAGTCTAGCAACTTTCACACCTCCTAACCTAACCAATCGAACTTGTATCCCTCCCAAAATAACCGGCCATCCGAGCGCCGAAGCAAGTGCGAAATAAAAGTAACGGTGCGCTTCTCGATTCCGCAGATGTACCTACCAAAGTAGCATTTCTGACGGAAAAGAATTGTCCAGCCTTTGGGTCTGCGTAGACCTTTGGCAGGTAGGTATCTATTTCAGCAGGCACTGCCACCCGTGGCGCCAGCAAGACCGACCCCGGTCCTTGCTCGTTCAGCGGGTTTTCTTCCAGTGAAAATCAGTATATTTGCAAGCGCAATATCTCAAAAACCAGTGGAAATCAAGTGTATACATTAAAGCTTATTGAATTTGTCTTGGAACGCACTATCAACTCAGGACTTCAAAAAAAATCGTCCCATTTGAAAAACCGAACTTGACCATCGTATCTTTTAAAATAATAATCGAAAAAAAATCCGTCGCGGCTAATTAAGTAGCCCCCTCGAACCATTAATTTACGTATTTTTTTTATTTTTTTATCTCCAACACGTTACGAGATATCCCGCTGTCCACTCTACGGTGGGACACCCTGTATATCAAGCAGAACTCAAACTTGTCTGAATTGCGTCGGGTTTGGTTTCATTTTTATTAGAAAAATCTCATCCATACGTTGGAAATATTCTCATTATGCTAAAACCAAAAATATAAACATTTTATTCGAGCTTGCCACGCATACTATTTCTGTGGAGTACCTGCTGGCGGACGGTCCAAGAGGGTCGTCTGTTTACGAGCAGTCCCACAATGGCAAGGGACAGCAAGACCCAAGTTTCATGGATTTGGGCATCCGGAGGATTTCACGGCTATTAGTAGGGTCAAATGTTAGCGAACACTGATATTTCGCGTTTACAACGAGACGAACAGCGTGTTAACGACCATGTTCGCGAGAAAAGACGGAAATGTTTTTGTTCGTATTCGCCTTGGTGTAAACGCGCCTTTACTTTTCCGTATTTTTCTAGATGTTCGCGAACCGCCGGATTTGGGGGTATCTCTATGTGCGAGAGATGTGTTCTCTCCGGTTGGAGCGGGCGCTCCAGCGATGTCATTTAGTCATGCTCTGGGAGGAGGGATACCCGGAATGGGCGCAGTCTTCCGACATTTTCGGGTTGCGGCGTCTCTTTGGTGAATCCCCATGGCGAGTGGAAGTAAGTGCTCCCTATTGTTGTGGTTTCCTGTCAATGATCCCTTTACTCTTTGGTTGCTAATTAGTTCCCTTTTTTTTTTTTTTTTTCTGTTTCTAGCTGGAAGACGAGGACTGGGGCCAGTTCGACATGCCGGACTGGAGTCGGTTCGCCCAGTCGGAGGGCCCTGCCTGGGCCTGAGGTGGCGGAAATCGGTTACATTTAGTGTTGTCTGTGTTATTTCAACTTATTTATTATAATATACCGTACTTTTACCAGATTTTCTGTATGTACCCATTTATTCTCCTTCATATCCTCTTCCTGCTCCTGCCTGTCGTTTTAAGGTTTGCCGTTTGTGCGATTTTAGCGCAGTTTATTTTTCTTCTTGTTACGGGATTGGTTCCGTTTCTACCAGTTTTTATTCAATGAAGTGTTTGAGTCTGTTCGCGTGGGTTAGTAGGGTTTTCTTTCCCTTCTGGATCGTATAGTTAACTTGCGAATTTCGTTGGATCACGGCGTAGGGGCCTATCCATTTACTATCTAGTTTTTTTGATCTTCCGCGACGCACGGATTCGTCAAATAATAGGACCTTGTCTCCGGGTTTAAATTCTACCTCGCGAGTTTTTTTTATCGTAGTCTTTCTTCGATTTCTCCTTCGCGTTCTGTAGCTTTTCTCGTGCGACTTCGTGTGCGGCTCGTAGTCTTTCTCGGCTTTCTTGCGCGTAGTCTTCGTAATTATACGTCGGTCTGGGGGGTATCCTTAGCGCGGTGGGTAGTTCCGCGGTTTTACCGAAAATTAGTTCATAGGGCGTATAGCCGGTCGCCGCACAGTGGGTTGAAATCCCAGAAACATGGTAAAAATATGAAGGTAATCTTTGATATTTACAAAAATGAGTATACTAAAGTTTTCGCGGTCGCTGATTACGAATCTGAACTCAAAATTGCAAAAAACAAAATGGCGGATCCAATATATGGCGGACGCGTATACCCAAAAAATATCAGATTTGGTCTAAACTTGGTATTCTAGAGTTTCCAAGGTCGCTGAGTACGAATCTCAAGTCAAAATGGCAAAAAAAAAATATCAGGGAATATCAAGATGGGTCGATTTATGTATTAAAAAATATATGGTTTCATTTAAAAAAAAACACCACTGCCGTCGTGGAAACATTTGTTAATTAAATATCTCGTTACAACAATAGTATTAGGATTCACATCTGAAAATAACAACAGATATAAATATTTCAATTAACAGTGTTTGCAAAAAGAAATTATTTTCATGGACTGGGAACCGTTTTGAATAAACTGAAATTTTAGGGATTGGAGCAAAAACGAGCAAAATCTGAAAGTTAATCTCAGTTCTTTAATAATCAGAGATGATAACTGTGCAAACAAAAATGCTTGATCGGACTTGGAAGTTAACTAAATGTTTAATTGTTTTTGTAGATCAGCTATGGTAATTAAGGTTATACGAGGCAATTTTGAATTAAACATTATGAAGGTATTATTGCTTGCCGCAAACGTATAACAACAAAAAGTAATTAAATAAACACCTGAAATTTACGTCTTTATCGCGAAACAGAAGTTTAAAACACAGAAAACACAAAAAATAGCTGCACAAAATCGTTTGATAAATCGCTTGGAATAAACGTGTAACGGAGTTCCTACAGCTAACTGTTTTTGACCGACTCGGGTAAGGAAGGAAGAGTTGTAGAAGGCAGTGGATATACGTTTTATTATGCGCACATATTTCAACTATACCAGGGATAAAAAATCAGATATTTAAACATTCTTTTGTATTTCGATTTTTCGCCAACTTTTGGGGTCTCCTACTCCACTGTGCGCCGTATGGGGGGTTGTATTATAGGTGAACATCGCGTATGGTAGCCACTCATCCCAGTCCGTCTGGTCGTGGTCCGTGTAATGACGTAGATACTCTACGAGGGTTCGGTGCGATCGTTCCAACGCGCCGTTTGATTCGGGGTGGTACGCGGTCGTTTGTATCTTGCTAATCCTTAGCAATTTACAAACGTTTTTGAACATGTCGCTTAAGAAATTCGTCCCTTGATCGGTGAGTATTTTCTCGGCTATTCCGTACTCGCACACTATCCGGGTGACGAATGCTTTTGCGACCGTTCCGGCTTCCTGGTTCGGAAGCGGGATCGCCTTACTGAACTTGGTAAGGTGATCCTGGAACGTTAGAATGCATGTTTTTCCTTGTTCCGTTTCAGGTAGGGGTCCTACGATGTCCAGAGCTGCTTTCTCGAAGGGTTCTCGAGGTGTGTCCGTGATTTCCATCGGCGCTTTAATCTTTCTGCTCGATTTATTCTTTTGACATAAGCTGCATTTTTGGATGTATTCTTCGATGTCCTTGTCCATCCCTTGCCATCGGTAATGCTGTTTAATTCGCTGCGTCGTACGCTGTATGCCTTGGTGCCCTCCTAGAAGTGCTAAGTGGTATTCATATAATATTTGCTGCTTGTCCTTCTGCTCAGTGACCTCGATCGGTGCGTCGTCCGTCGAAAGGTTTGTCAGGCATCGCTCCGTGGCGGATTGCAGTGCATGCACATTCCTGCTGACAGCGTCTGCGTTTGTGTTGCTCTTTCCAGCTTTATGTATGATTTGGTAGTCGTATTCGGCTAGTTGTATTCTCCATCTAGTTAGTCTGGATCCTGGATCCTGTACTTTAAATAACCATACTAGGGCTTTATGGTCTGTTACTACTTTGAACGTAGTGCCGTATACATAGGGCCGGAAATGTTTTACTGCCCACACTATGGCTAGTAACTCTTTCTCGGTCGTACTATAGTTTCTTTCGGCTTTATTTAATACTCTGCTTGCGTAAGCTATCGGCTTGTCTTCGCCTATTTTTCCTTGTGATAATATTGCCCCCCCCCCCCCCCGGTGGTCACGATGAATTCCTTTGTAAAATCTGGGTAGATTAGGAGTGGTGCTGTCGTCAGGGACTCCTTTAGTGTCTCGAATGCATTTTGCTGTTCAGCTGACCACTTGAATTCTACCTTATTGCTCGTGATGCTTGACAGTGGTTTGGCTATTTTGGAGTACTTCGGAATAAATCTACGATAGTATCCTGCTAGTCCTAGGAATGCTTGTAATTCCTTTAACTTGGTTGGGACGGGAAATTCTCTTACAGCTTCCGTCTTTTCGGGATTCGGCTTGATCCCGTCTGGCGTAATTATGTGACCTAGAAATCCTACTTCTTTTCGCAGAAATGCACATTTTTCCCGGTTGCAATTCAGATGGTACCGGCGCAAGGTGTCTAGGACCTTCCGTAATCGCGTATTATGTTCCTTTAGGCTCGCTCCGTGAATGACAATGTCATCTAGATAGACAAAGCAATCTATTCCTTGCAGTCCTACTAGCACGGTGTTCATGGCTCGCTGGAACGTAGCGGGTGCGTGCTTCAGTCCGAAAGGCATACGATTGAATTCGTAGTGGCCCTGTGGCGTGGAGAAAGCCGTCTTGCCCTTATCCTGTTCGTCCATCGGTATCTGATGATATCCTGAGGCCAGGTCAAGGGTTGTGAAGTATTGTGCCTTCCCCAATTGATCAAGGATATCCGTGATATTGGGTAGAGGGAATGAGTCGCCTATGGTGGCGTCGTTGATTTTACGGTAGTCCACTACTACTCGATATTTGATATTTCCCGCAGCGTCAGGTTTTTTCGGCACTACTAATAATGGTGCGTTCCATGGGCTAGAGCTCTAACATCCTCTAACATTTGATCTACCTGTTTCTTGACTTCTCGCTTATGCGTTTCAGGTAACCTGTATGGTTTAACATTGCAGGGTAAGGTATCTCCTTTTATCGGGATCCTATGTGTAGTTACTGTAGCTGTGGTTAGTTTGTCTCCTGGTAAGTGGAACATATCGTGGTATTCCCTACAGATTTCAGTTACAGATTCTCTTTCTTCGGAATTCAGGTGTTCGCAGTTCACCTGTTCCATGACTCGATTAAAACGCATGGTCAGCGACTCGTGCGCGGTCAACGCTCGGACGGCCGCGGCGCTATCGTTAGCTGGTGTGATATCGCGACTTGGCACGTCAGTTAATGTGACTCGTGGTATGACTACTCTCTTTTCTTCGTCAGTCGTATTCATAATGCAGGCTATGCATTGTCCCTTTTCTGGTTTGGTTAAACCTTCTCCTAGGTATACTCCTTCTCTTAACTGTCGTTTTTCTATAATTCCTTCTCGCAGGCTACTTGTTAGTATCAGACATATTTTCTGGGAGCGTGCGGGTATGGTTACTTCCGTGGCCTGGGTTAACGGTTGCCAATGATTCCCTCTTACTAGCACTTCCTGAGTGTGATAGTCTATTGCGATCCTAACGGTCTTGAGGAAATCTAGCCCTAGGAGTCCATCTGCTTCTTCTAGTGTGTCGGTTTCTACTACGTGTAAAGGGTGCCTTATTTCCTTTCCATTGATGTAGAAGGTGGCGTCTATTTTCCCTAACGTGTGTGCCCTATCCCCTGTAAACGAAGTGAGTAACACTTCGCTGGGCTCCATGAGTATATTGGTCGGTAGGGCTTTCCTGGCGATCAATGATACTTCGGCTCCGTTATCTATTATCATGGTTGTATTCCTTCGTATAGTTTCCTTTATGTCGACCATTACCCTGTCCGATATGAATCTTTTGGTTGTGAGTGAGCTTATTCTAATCACTCGAATTTTTCGCGTTTGCTCTCGGGCAGGTGCATTTCGTGTCGGTAGTCCGGCGCGCTCGTAATTGTTTCGAGCTGCGGAATGCGTTTGGTCAGCGTTTTCATATCGCGTCGACGGCCTAGTCTCGGAGGTCGGTCGGTGACCCTCCGCTTCTCGTCGGGGCGGTGCCCATCTTGCGTCGTTTGCCATTATGGGTTGTATTCTCCGATTATATTCGGGTGCAGGAAAACTTCTTCGCGGGTTATGTCTAGGCTGGTCCTTCCAGCAATCCCTAGTATTATGCCCTGATCGTTTGCAATTGCTGCAATATTTATTCGTCGTGGTACTCGAGGTCGCCGTGCTGCTTGCAGCACGTGCCCCAGAGGAGGTGACGACTCGGTTGCGAGTGGTCCGTTCTTCTTCTACTGCCATCGCGATTGCTTTGGGGAGATCGGCAGCCCTTCGCGATTTGACTAAAACCTTTAGTTCGTTGTGAAGCCCTTCTTGAAACACATGATGACCGTGTTGCTTGATTGCTTCGATAGCGCCTCCGCGGGCTATCGGATTGTCTCCGCCTGCGGTGGTTACTGCCACTTGTTCGTTGACTAAAGTGGCCACACGGTTTCCGAATGTATGTGCGTCCTCGTGAGTCCCTTGCCTACATTGGAGTAATTCTGCCACGATGGTCGTGCAACGTCCTCGCCTGTTTGTACAACGCGGTTAGCAAGTCTTCTAATTCTTCGTACGTCTGTATCTTTCGCGTGCCTACTTCTGCAAGGGCCGGACCCGTGAATCGCGTTAAGATGATACCGCGTAGTATGGCAGGTTCATCCTCGGCTTCGCCGTAGGATGTCATCGCGTAGTGGCAATGATTGAGGAAGGAGGTTAGTTCCTCGGGTTTGGTTCCGTCGAACTTCGGAACGCCTTTTAAGGCTCTTTCGGAGGCTGCTGACGCCTTCGGTAACGGCGTGCGTCGATTAGGGTCTCTGTCCGATACAGGGGGTACGAATAGGCTTGAACGTCTAGGTACGGCGTCGTCTCTAAAGCGAACCGCGGTCCTAGTTGCTGCTGGAGGGTCAGGGGCGGGGGACGGAGTCACTGCCGCTTGCCCTTGGTTTACGTCTTGATTCAATGTATCGTGGTGTGGGTCTAGTGCTGCTTATACCGTTTCCTTCAGACTTTCTAGTTTGGCGTCTGTTGATGTGGCTCTCCCGTCAAAGGAGGTCATTTTCGCTGTTAGCTGGGCGAGGGACCGATCCATTGCTGCTATTTTGTCGGCCAGGATCGCGACGCTTGCTGCGACCGTATTGCGTGCGGGTACCGCCGTGGTGACGGACATGTCTACGTTTTGTAAATCGGTCTCGCCTAATAGGGTGCTTTCCCTGGGGTTACTCGGGCTTCCTAGCTCTGTTAGTTGATTTTCGGTTGCTGGTTCAGCACGCGAGAGTAAGCTAAAATCTAGTTCGTCGAACGGGAATTGTCGCTCGAACACTACGGGTCCTGTATGAGTTAATACGGACTGGATCGCTTCCAGAGGGAAGTGGTCGCTGGTAGATTGCTGTTCGAGAGCTTGTCGCGCACGGGCTCCGGATTGACGGAGTGTGTCGAGGGCGAAAAGGAGAGGGTCGTCCTCTGACTTTCGCGGACGCGGTCATCGGACACTACGCGGGTTGCTCCGGCTAAGTGCTCTAGGTGTGGGGAGCTCTACCCGTTCGGTTAAATCTAGATTTCGATCGATATACGCTTCTACGGATTTTACGCGGCGCATGAGAACGGCGGGGTTCTGCTCGCGATTTTTGCTGAGTGTGGTATTTCGCACTTACAGCACGTAGAGCAGGCGATGCATGGTCGTCTCGATGTCGGCCGTGGAATTTCCTGCAGGCGTCCTCTGTAGACGGATGTCAGCAGTGCGGAGTGCGTTACCCTACTTTTAGGTGGGTCGTTGTCTCCGCTATTGTCCTGGTGTCCCAGTCGGTCAGGCTGGTTCCCTACGTTGGCTGGGTCCCACCGCTGCCACCAATTTTGTTGTGGAAAGCGCCTGGGTCGAGATTCTCCCTGAGAAACTCGCGGTGTTCCTAGGTCGTCCTTCGCTGTTGTCGTCCGACGGGTTCCGAATACTCGGGTGAGGATGCCGGTACGGATATACTCGGTTATAAACCGAGGGTAGTAGGATCCTTGGCCGGTTAAAGAGTTGGAACTCACCGTAGGTTAAACAAGATTTATTCTATCCCGATCTGGGTTACATGGACACTGTGACAATCCGCGTGAGTCTCGTATAGAGTCTATAACAAGTCTGAGCTCGCATTGCTCGTACATGGTTCTTATACTTTAATCGGGGCGAAGCGGGAGCCAGCGGGGTCTCCGTCTTTGGCCCGCTTTTTGGGTGTTTCACCATAAGCTGACGGTTCTCGGTATGCTTCCGAAAACCCTTACTCAGTTGTGCCGGATTTCGACTGTTCGGTTGGAGCAATCGGAATGTGTTGCGATGTCGTTACGCTGGGTGTCGGTTGGGTTACAACACTCACCACTCGCCATGGCAGCGGTAATTTACATTACCGTATCATCACCGTCCAGAAATCACAAAGTGTCGACACTAGTGTGCTCCAAGACTAAGGTAGCACCACTAAAGAAGCTCACAATCCCGAGACTCGAGCTTACTGCAGCATTGATGCTGGCGAAGCTCACAAAATATGTTCAAGCAACACTACAGCTCAACATTGCTACAACATATCTGTGGACGGATTCACAAGTGACACTAACCTGGATCAAAACACACGCATCACGCTGGAAGGACTACGTAAGGAATCGTGTGTCTCAAATTCAAGAGATCACCCAAGGCGCACAATGGAGACACGTTCCAGGAACTTCAAATCCAGCTGATTGCGCATCAAGAGGCTTATCAACATCGCAGCTTGAACATCACAAGCTTTGGTGGACGGGACCACCATGGCTTGCACAGCCCAGTGAAACATGGCCATCACAACCAATGCTGGACGAAGACTTGAGCGCGTTAGAGGCTCGTCCAGGCATTTCAAAGCTGCTCAATATTCAAAAGATTGAATATCACTGGGACCTCATCTATAAATATTCATCCCTCAACAAACTTATTCGCATCACATCAGTTTGTTTCAGATTTGTTTCAAGGTTGAAGAAGGCTCCAGTCACGCTGCCGCTCTTCACCTTATCGCCCATTGACATAGAATGGGCCAGGATCTTCTGGATCAAAGCAACGCAGATGCTTTATTTCTCCAGCGAGATGAAGATGCTCAGCTCAGGCGCAACATTGCCAGCTGCTCATGTCTTCAATCGACTCACCGCATTCATCGATGAGAGTGGAGTCATTAGAGTTGGAGGCAGACTCAACAATGTTTGCACGAGCTACGAAAGTAAGCACCCTGCAATTTTACCTCGCCATTCGCATTTGTCTAAACTGATTATAGACCATGCGCATCGACAAACTCTCCATGGAGGGACCCAGCTCACCCTCGCTCAGATTCGACAAAACTACTGGATCATTGGAGGGCGAGCGCCAGTAAAATCCCACATCCTGCGGTGTGTTGTGTGTGCTCGACAAAGGGAGATCCGTGCCCATCAACTGATGGGCCAACTACCTCTTTCGAGAGTTACACCCTCACGACCGTTCAACAACACTGGCACCGATTATGCGGGTCCAATCACACTGAAGACGTGGAGAGGGAAAGGTGCCAAGACACAAAAGGGCTGGATCTGTGTCTTTGTGTGTCTCACGACATCAGCTGTTCACCTAGAACTGGTGACAGACTACACAACCGAAGGGTTCATCGCCACCTACAGGAGATTTGTCTCCAGGAGAGGGATTCCTCTCACTCTTCACTCCGATTGCGGAACCAACTACGTTGGAGCTGACACCGTCCTCAAGAGAATGATCACCCAAGGGACTGAGGCGCATCAACGATTGAATCAGCTGTTTGTCAATGACAAAACAGAATGGCACTTCAACCCACCAGCCGCACCACACATGGGAGGCAAGTGGGAAGCGGTCGTGAAGTCAATCAAACACCATCTCCGGCGAACAGTCAGTGAGACGGTGCTCACGTATGAGGAATTCAGCACACTTCTTACACAAATAGAAGCGATGCTCAACTCACGACCGCTCGAGCCCCTCAGTGACGACCCAGATGACATCACAGCACTTACACAGAGTTGGGCATTATTCGGCTAAATTTTTATTCGAATACGGATTCGAATAAATTTGTGCGAATAAATTTTTATTCGAATAATCTTCGAATAAAAAATTCGAATAAAATGACATTATTCGACAATAACGAATAATTTTTTATTCGACTGAAAATTTATTCGAATAATTTCTTATTCGAATAATAATTTATTCAAGTCAACGGACGAATAAAATGATCACGTGATTTCGGCGATGTATCATGACACCACTAACTGACACCCATGAAACCTAATGTGTTAGGTTAAGTAACTCTTGTCATAGGTCGCACTTTGCTGGAAGATGTAAGACCGCGGTACTATATAGAGTCGCGTTTTGATTTATTTTAAATAAAATTTGGTCACGGCAATCCATTTAAACTAATGAAAAAAATCAATCTCTTCGAATTATAAGCGTTCATTGAACGTTTTTAAATACATACAAATAGTCATGCGAATATTCACATATGCATATTTCCTCGGCTCGTTCAGACGTATACGCACACTTCCAGACACACACGTCCAAACGTATGTTGGACACAGTACAGACAGACTTCCATCGATAGATGCCGGGTATCACATATTCGTCGTTCATTCAGGTCGAATAACAAATAAATTCTTATCCGAATGAATCTGGCTAGAATAACGGTACAGATTTATTCGCGAATAACGAATAATTTTTCGTCGAATAAAACCGTCATTCGTTATTCGCGAATAAATCTTGGGATTTATACGTATCCGTATTCGTATAAAAATTTAACCGAATAATGCCCAACTCTGCACTTACACCAGCGCACTTTCTTGTTGGACAATCACTCTCAGCTCTTCCGGAACCGTCTGTGGAGAATTCATCAGTTCTGCCATCAGCTAGATGGCAGTTCATTCAAAAGAAGATGCAACAATTCTGGACTCAGTGGTCATCCCACTACCAGCAGAGACAACTATCCATCACCAAATGGCATCATCCAACCAACGACTTGAAGATCGGATCCCTGGTGCTCATCACAGATGAGTGATTTCCACCAAGCAAGTGGTCACTTGCGAGGGTCATCACCTTACATCCAGGGAAGGATGGACTCACCCGAGTCGTGACGCTCAAGACCGCCACTACAACACTAATCAGGCCAATTGCAAAATTGGCAATTTTACCTGTTTCAGATTCAACATCAACATCTTCAATCAGCTGTTAATGGCTGGAGCATGTTTGGGAATGAATAGTTCACTGCGCCGCCGCACTCTCGATCACCGCAGCACCTCCTGGACAGCGGAAGTCACGGTCGATCCGCGATCGATCGACCAATCAGCTTCCGTCTTGTCGATCGACGCTCGAGAATGTTCGAGAAGACGCCGGGTCGGAAATGCGCATCCATATTGAATCATTCTGTTCACAACCGTGCACAACGTACAACACATTTATTGTTTGTATCGAACCAAAGCGTTGCTCATCAAGTATAAGTAGTGCTTGAATCATCGTTCATAACGAGTAAACTCAACGCGGAGTTCGCGTCACATCTCGCGTGTAAAACGGCGATTGTTTGTACATTCGCGGTGTGCGTGTTCACGCGTCCACGCGGATAACCTGTGGATTTTTGTACAAGAGAGTATACGGGGGCTCAACCCCCATTCTTCAAGTGTGCACAACGGCTAATCCGTTTGCACACCTTTTAAATAAAGACATCACAGTTATTGTGCAACTCAGTATTTTGGTGGCACATAGCCGTTTATAACCTCACCAGCCTCCTCGTGCTCAACTTAACCTAACATTTTACAGTATTACTTCGGACTTTTAAGATATGTCAGGGACTGCTTCTAGCGGGCCACCAGTTAAGGTTTGGGCACACATATCAATTCGCTGCCAGAGGTAAGAAGAAGAGATTCTCTACACCTCTCTTCTTCTTACCACTATCACGCCGACACTGTATTGTCGCGGAGCTGATAAGTGTGTTTAGACGTTTAAGCGCTAGACGAGCCAAAAACGCGTGCCTATAACGAGAATATATACTGTATTCACGTCAAAATACCAATTATTCTAATTGAAATACTCGAAAAGTACAATTACTGATATATTATATGTGGGATCAGGAACCCCCATAACATAAGAGGAGGAAACGGAATAACCAAGACCGGGAAGTCGGCGGTAGCCGAGGTGGCTAAGACGGCTGGCCAGCGCGGACTTCCGGTTTGTGACGCATCCGAGCAAGACGTAGGCGCGGAACTCTTCGCAAAATATCACATAAAAGGCGATATTTTATTGTTATAAAGTGGTTTTGAGCAAGTGTAGTACTAGCAATAACATCAGTGATTGTGGTACTGTATTAATTGGACCTTTTAACGCGTCGGGGTGGCCCCGCGCGTTAAATATCGAAACCGATGGCGACGCCGCCAGCACATGGCGAGAAGCATCGCATTTCGCACGATGGGGATGGCAAAGAGAACGTTTCGCCGGAAGCCATTTCGAGACCCAGGCAGCTCAAGACGCCCACGCTGCATTCGTTGCAGCTAGACAAGCTTTACAAGCAGCTGCGCAAAGAAAGTAATTGCGGCACTATATCGCAGGTTAGACCTAACCTCAACGTGGCCCGCAAGCATGGGCCGTCGACCCCCGCGACACCCTCCCAACAAAGTACGAGCACACAGCCTAGCACGTCGTCAGAAGATAGATGGGAGCTGCCCAAAAAAACCAGCAAATCTAACGATAAGCCCTCAGAAATAACAGAGCCTGAGCTAGTAAAAAATAGATTCAGTGTGCTATCGGACGAAGATTCTATGGACATTGAAGGCAACGTGTGGGGATCGGCGGTTCCCCCTCTCCGTACATGTAAGGAGTGGGGACAGCTCGCACATCGGCGAGCGTTGCCATGCGGCACGCAGAACGTTACACCACGTGAGACTGGGAGATTCTCTCTCGGTCCTTCCGCTTTACCTATGTAGCGTGCGTAGCTTCGGATTTCGAACGGAGTAGAAGGCGACCAGGTAGAGTCATAAAGTCAACGGAAAGTTTCGTAGCCGTTGGATTTTGCCAGGCGACGAAACCTCCCCTACCTCAGGACCAGAGTTCTGCAATGGGCGGGTTTGACCCGCCCGTCACCCGGCCGTGACGTCGATTCACCCGCCCGCCCGTACCCGTATCTGCACTCACCCGGTGATACCCGCTACGAAGCTATCCATACCCGCCCGGACCCGCTGGCGGGTTAGCGGGTCAGCGTCGATTTCTACCCGCCCGAAGCTGTCGCGACACGTACTTGACTCACCCGTGGTCGCGCTGTTATCCGTTCGTACCCGTGCCATTAGCTGCACTTCAATTCCGACTTTACTGGTACTTTATTCGGCAGTTGTTATATCAAGATGCGGATTTATTTCATTCTACGAATGAACAGTATGGCATGCATTGTATCAAATTCAAGAAATTATGGATGCGTGCAAAAATTGAATTTAAATTGAAATAATAAATCTACAAAAATACTTGTAATACGCTATAAAACTTTATGCTATTCATACTTTAAAAGCTTTTATGTTTCTCTGCAGTATTGGAATTTTTGTTACTTTCCCTTTGTTCATAATTATAATATAAATAAAATATTAACTCTGTTTGAACGCGCGGGTATTAGCGGGTATAGCGTAGCGCGGGTATTAGCGGGTATAGCGCGGATACGGGCGAGTCAGATAAAAGTTCCGTCAGCTCCGGGCGGGTATGGGCGGATAGAAATCGACGCTGACCCGCTTACCCGCCGGCGGGTCCGGGCGGGTCGGGTGAATCGAAAGACGGGCGGGTAACGGACGGGTAAACCCGCGATATATCCGCCCGTTGCAGAACTCTGCTCAGGACTCGGGGTTTTTCCCGATTGTTGCACACGGTACGCGTTTCTTTGGGTTTTCGGAAGGAACGCGACCGTTGTCGTGGCATTCGGCTACGAGCTAGCGTCTTGAGCGTTTGTGTTTTTCGCCCGTTACATTTTAACTCTACGGAAGTTTTTGGTGTTACTTTCGTAAATAAACATTTTCATTGTTGAGTTTAATCAAGACGTGTAATCAATTATTGCCCTCACGTGTCCCACCTCACCTAGTTGGTACACGTGGTCTCTATATATATATATATTATAGTTGTTCCTTAACCAGATATTGTCTGGTTACCGTTTCATCATTATCCACACCTGTGGAGATGAGGATATTTATTAAAGACATTGGTACCATCAATTGTATAACCAGTTATTAACCAGTCAAGTACAAAGGAGAACACAGCGGCAGTAGGGCCGCCAGGGAGATCATACATTCTTACACCGCCCTGTAAACCCCTACATTGGTGACCCCGACAACGGTTTTGTTGTACTTACCACGTGGAAGCTGAAGTCGACTATTCAAGTCTAGTCCACGAGGGTCCTTTACGGCTGGTTTAAACCGTGGGTAGTCTACCACACAAGGAGAAGTCATCAGACGTTCCAGCCCGTTCCCATTTGTGTTCGGGTGCCACAAACTGCTGGTAGTTCGCTGTTTCGTCCAGAACGAGAGGATGTTCCTGTCCTGTTCAGGGATTCTTGTTTCCTGCCGCCTTGAAGTCTGATGCTGTGAATCCAGAGCCCATTTTGCTGCATGACGAGACGACTTTGATGCCAGCCGAGCCGTCCTAAAGCACAGGTGTCTTCACTCTTCATCACGGCGGACAAGGTGTACTCTCGAGTCCCGTTCCCTATCAGCACTGATGTCTTCATACCACATCGATGCTGCCAAGGCGTACTTCCGTGTTGAGGGGACTTCTGGGAATTGCGGTAAGCGAGTTTGGCAATAAATCTATCAAGCATTGTGTATTGTGGTGGTTATATACCCATATTAGTCTATATAACCTTCGGGTTATTTGAAATCACGCGCGTCTACGTCGGGCAAAAAAGATTCCGACGTTGCCGGATCCGCCGAAATTTCGTAGAATCGCGCACGGTCGGGCGGAGAATTTTTCGACTGTGAGTCGTTGGCAACAGCGCATTCTGCGAACTGTTGCAAGTGGTTGCGGCGTTCGTCTGCGCCGCGTCCGAAGGGCAACTTTGTTGTGATTTTCACGGTAAACGAAAAGACTGATTTCAGATCATAAAGTGTAAATATATTTATTCACGTATCTTTATAACTCGTTAATTCACATATATAGTAAACGATTACATGACATTATTTCATATTATAATAATATTCACATTTATTCTCATTATTACAAACTTTTGTATTATAGTAATTTTATTAACATATTGTAATATGCCGCCTAACGATGATAATTCAAGCTCATCAGGCGATAACTTGTCGGTTGAGCAGCCGCGGGTGGATCATTATCGCGTTCCAAAAATTCCTCAATTTTTTCGTGCGGATCCTGCTCTTTGGTTCGTACAAGTGGAAGCGTCATTGCGCAGCGCACAGATTTCTGCTGAAAATACAAAAGCAGATATTGTAATTGCTGCATTGGATTTTGAGATTGTATCGGTTATTAAGGATTTAATAATCCAATCACCTCGGCCGCCGGATATTTTCCAATTAATAAAAAAACGTATCATTGTTACTTTTGCGGCATCCGAGGAATCTAAACTTAGGAAACTATTAAAAGGTCAGGTGATTACCGAAGGAAAACCTTCGCTAATACTAAACCGATTGCGTGCGTTAAATGACGGAAAATGCGACAATGCAATAATAAAATCAATTTTTCTCGATCACTTACCCGCGAATATGCGTGCCATATTATCGGCAAGCGGTATTATAGATGTAAATAAGCTTGCGGATATGGCAGACAAAATTGCAGAGAGTTCTGCAAGTCCAGATTCTGTAATAGTATCTTCCGCTGGTTCGTCAGAACCCCCTAGCTCAACGTTGTTAGAAATTCGCAACGATATAAAGCATTTAGCGGAAGGTTTAAAAGCGCTGAATAGTAAAATGCAGCGTTTGGAACTTGGATGCAATTCGCGTAAATCGCGTTCTCAATCGCGATCAGATCGGAAACGTACGCCTTCTCGTGAGAGAAAATCGGGAAAATTGTGCTTCTGGCATACTAAGTACCCGAACAATACCACTTCATGTAAGCAGTGGTGCGAGAAATATGAAATTTGGAAGTCGGGAAAATAATCCGACCCTCCGTACAGGAGACGGGAATAGAGGGTCATAATGTATCGAAACGTCTCCATGTCCGCGACCGGGTGTCAGGATTAACTTTCCTAATTGATACCGGTGCAGATATTTCGTTGATACCGGCTTGTAAAACAAACTGCGGCGCACCTAGTTCGTTCAAGTTATTCGCCGCGAATAATACTTTAATAAACACTTTTGGCGAATCACTTAAGTCATTAGATATAGGCCTCAGGCGTTCCTTTAAATGGAATTTTACAATTGCCTCTGTTCCATTCGCCATTTTAGGCGCGGATTTTCTCACGCACTACGGGATATCGGTCGATCTGCGTAGTCGTTGCCTCGTTGATACTCTGACGGGTTTAGCGGTTAACACAACAATGAAGAATGTAGACTTTGTGTCAACATACGCGATAGATCACTCTTCGACTTATGCAAAATTATTGTCGGAGTTTCCTGAGATAATTGGTAGCTCCCGTATAGATCCGCCTTGCGGAACAGATGTTTATCACCATATGGTAACTTCGGGTCCTCCTATTTCCGAACGTCCTAGACGATTAAACCCCGAAAAATTAAAAGCTGCAAAAGCCGAAATGAAGGCTCTCGTAGAGTCGGGCATTTGTCGTCCGTCGTCTAGTCCGTGGTCAAGCCCTATTCATTTGATCCTAAAGGCGGACGGTACATGGAGAATTGCAGGGAATTTTAGGCGTGTAAATGCGGTGACGATCCTGGATCGTTATCCGACGCCCCATTTGCACGATTGTGCGACAAATCTTGCGGGCAGGACGATATTCTCCTCGTTAGATCTTCACCGAGCATACAATCAGATCCCTATGGCTCCTGAGGACATTCCGAAGACGGCAGTCATTACTCCGTTTGGACTTTTTGAGTTCGTTTATATGACTTATGGATTACAATATAACAATAAGTGGTTTCGGCGCACTGGTTCGGTCAGTTAAACAATCTAGAAGCTAATTTGCAATTTTAATAATTATAAATTTCCGACGTTTCGGTCTGCGATTTAGACCTTTTTCAAGGAAAGATATTTAAAAATTATACTGCGTTTGCTTTAGAGTCACACGTTTGGTATGCCGTGTGTAACGTTCTCAATCGAGACTGTGCCGCGAGTTACAGGTGCTTCCACGAATAGAGCGGTTACTCGTGGAATTGTGGGATTGGTTCGGGTGGCGTGCGATAAAGAAATGAATTTCACGAAACGAGAGTCCTTCTTTTAACAGTAAATAACAAAAATCGTTTATTCAGTAAAGGGTTTGGACACTAGGTCGAAATGATCGATAGAATATGACACGGAGTCAATAGTTAACAGAACGGTAGATGATTATATAACGACGTGTCGGTCGGTAATAAAATATATAGTTTGAGTTTCGACGCTGAGTCGGTGTTACAGAACGTATAGTTGTGTAACGAAAATTATACTTAATCTCTAATTGAACATAGAAGCGCGACGCTAAGTCGGTATAATAGTGCTTAAAGATATGAGGGTACGATACTAAATCGTAAGTCACGACGCTAAGTCGGTATATAATATAAGAGTGACGCTAGGTCGATATTGAATGTTTAAGTGAGTATTGAGAGAGTTCCTTCTCTCAGATTCGGCTTCCTGTTGCCTATCAGCTGGCCCACGCTTTCTAGGATGGAAGTAGAATTTAGGCAGTATCTTCTGGTGCCTATTAGCTGGCCCACGCTTTCTAGGTTTTAGGATAGAAATTTGAGGGGCTAATTAAAGCGGCCTCGGAATGGAAGGTTTTGAGGGGCTAATTAAAGCGGCCTCGGAATGGAAGGTTTTGAGGGGCTAATTAAAGCGGCCTCGGAATGGAAGGTTGAGGGGCTAATTAAAGCGGCCTTGAAATGGAAGGTTGAGGGGCTAATTAAAGCGGCCTCGAAATGGAAGGTTGAGGGGCTAATTAAAGCGGCCTCGAAATGGAAGGTTGAGGGGCTAATTAAAGCGGCCTCGAAATGGAAGGTTGAGGGGCTAATTAAAGCGGCCTCGAAATGGAAGGTTGAGGGGCTAATTAAAGCGGCCTCGAAATGGAAGGTTTTGAGGGGCTAATTAAAGCGGCCTCGAAATGGAAGGTTGAGGGGCTAATTAAAGCGGCCTCGAAATGGAAGGTTGAGGGGCTAATTAAAGCGGCCTCGAAATGGAAGGTTGAGGGGCTAATTAAAGCGGCCTCGAAATGGAAGGTTGAGGGGCTAATTAAAGCGGCCTCGAAATGGAAGGTTTAGTTTGGTGTCAGGAATGAGTCTTAGATAAACTTGCGTTTAAACTGAGGGGCTAACTAAAGCGGCCTCAGTTCTTGGTTCGGTGGCAGAACCAAGTCTGCTCTCTGCTGCTGGCAGGCCCATATTTATACTGTTTGGCGATACCTTACTCTCGCCAATCGCTAGTCGCCTGGTCTCGCGTACCAATTATAATTAACATCCGGTTCCCGCCGGTTCGCGCTCTGCACTTAGTTTATTCCGCGTCCGGTTTACCGCGCGGGCTGCGCACGCGCGCTTGTGTCGTTCGCGGCACTGAATTCGCGGCTAGTTAGGCGGTCATGCGCATGCGCTGCGCGTCGCTTGATTCGCTGATTCCCGCCATATTGTGTGTCGCTCGCATATATTCTTAATACAATTAGTTTATAATGTCTCAATATTAACTGATAGAGAGTAATAGAAATGAAAAAATGTGTATCGGAATTAGCGGTACGTTACATCTCGCCGCTAGGTTTTTCTCTCGTCTCGAGAGATGTAGATGCTGTGGTTTCTACTGCTTGGACCCCTGGTTCACGTGAAAACGTCTGGCTCTCCACCTCCTCCTCTATTTCCTGGAAGGTCCTCACGTCCTTGTTCGTCCTGACGGTCGTTCCAGTCGTTGGGGGTGGTGCGTTCCTCGTGCCGAACAGAAATATATACTTCCACGCTCGGCGTCGTGGATCGGAATGGGTGAGGTATTTATAGTTCTGCCAATCCACTTCGGGTACCTCAATTTCGTGTAGTTTCCACGGTTCTGGTGTTACCGGTGATAATCGCGGAGGTTTAAATTTCTTAACCTTTTTTCCCGCTCGGTTAGGCATTGTACTAAATGTGCTATACTATTTTGCTGAATGGCACGGCTGATTGTTAAGGGTACTCGAGATCGAATGAAGCCTGTCGTTGTGATTCTCCTTACACGGTACTATCCCCATTATTTACTACACGTTCCCCTAAAATCTCTTGTCTTTCTCTATTTACTACGCGACTCTGTTAGACTACTGTTCAGGAATGCGCGGTTTGTTTATGTTGTGGTTCCCTTGACCTCGGTATATACCTATCCCTCTTCTGCTTACTCGTAAAAGGTTTCAACGTAATACTAACGTTTTCGTCCGTTTGGTGAGGATATGAAGGTAAGGGTTGGAATAATTGTGAAATCATTATGTAAGGTGAAAAATGAAAAATTTATTGAGGCTGTACTTGGCCTCGCTCATGTGCCTCCAAAATGTTTAGGGAAAGACCCAATTCAAGGGCTTCATTATTGCCCTGACTTATGTGAGTGTATGCCTCGATACATTCGGCACATTGTGCCGCCACTCCTATATTGTGGATCTGCCTAGTGCAGATCATGCAATATTTAAAATTAATTAAATTTTTCCGCAGTGTTAGGAGGTGGCGACTGGCAGGGGTGTAGTAGCGGGTGTCTTCGGCTTTCAGGTTTTTGTAGCACGGGTAACATATTTTCCTCCGGTACAAGTCGCTTCGGTCCGTCCTATACCCTGCCCATTTGGCCTTTAGGCAGACCATCCCCAGAAGCCTCAGGTAGTGGTCCTCACTTGCCTCCTCGTCGCGAGGGCGGTGAACCCACTTCTCCTCAGGCGATTTGCTCGACATTTTTTTCTTTTAGCGTGACTCTAATTATCCGGAATTTATTCAATTATAATTCGTCCCTTCAATCACTATATTATGCCTTAATGTTCCTACCTTAAGGTTCTTCACGGCCTGCCTTGATTCTTCTTCTTCTTTTCTTTTTTTATTTCTTCAGAAAATTTCTAACGCACGTCCTTTCGCCAGGATAAAACTTTTCAGAATGAGTCCGCGAGTACGTTCCCCTACCACTTTTGGAATTTGCAGTTCTGCTTGATTGATAGTATTTTACCGAAACATCCCTAGGACCGCCATCTTGTATTTGCGTATAGGCCTTTTTAATTCTATCTTGATGGACAACCTTAGTTCGCCGGGGCCCTATGGCTATCTTTACATTGTTGTTGTTTAGGAGTTCGACAATTGTATACGGCCCGCTGTATTCATCGCTGAATTTGTTTCTTTTTGGATTTAAAAGCATTATCTTCTCGCCCTTGCGATAATTAATGGACGATATTTTCCGGTCATAGTAATATTTTTGTCGGTGTTTTGAATTTGTCAAATTATGTCTTCCTATTTCACGGATATTGAGTAACTTCGTAACTAATCTGTCTACGAAGTCCGGATATGTGCCTAATGAGTCGTTTGGTTTTATGCTTGATGGTTGTCTGGCCTTTTTACCGTATATTAACTCGTAAGGAGTGTATTTAGTGCCTTCGTGTATACTTGTGTTATAGGAGAACATGGCTTGTGGTAACCACTGGTCCCATTGTTTCTCCTTAGTTATATAGTGCTTCAAATATTCAACTAAGACGTGATGGCTTCTTTCTAGGGAACCGTTTGACTGTGGATGGAATGCTGTGGTTTTATACTGCTTAATGTTAAGAGTCCTTGCAAACTTTCGCATGAGAGAACTGATGAATGAGGATCCCTGATCCGTGAGAATGGCTTTCGGGCAACCGTACTGGCATATGAAGTGTGTGGTGAATGCTTGAGCTATCTCTTCGCTCGTGTACGAGACTAATGGTATGGCTAACGAAAATTTTGTTAGATTGTCTTGTATGGTGAGTATGTATGATTTTCCCGATTTTGTGAGTGGCAATGGTCCCACAATATCCATGGATATCTTGTCAAAGGCGTCTATTGGCGTATCTGTTATTATCATTGGTTCTTTCGTTTTTACACGCACTAGTTTTTTCCTTTGACAACTTATGCATGTTTTAATGAATTGTCTCACTTCCTTTTTCATGTTCGGCCAATGGTACAGATTCCTGATTCTGTTGTAGGTTTTCGTTACCCCTTTGTGTCCTCCTACTGGTGACTCATGGTTTTCCTTAATTATTGTTAAACGGTCCTGTTCCGATGGCAGCTGTATAGTGCCATTACAAATCGTGATGCTAATGTTGGTTTGTAAGAATCTTAAATTAATCATATGTTTTACCCTTTCCCATGATATATTAGTTTCTGTTCTAGGCAGTGAAATTTTATTAATATTCCTCTGTATTAATTTATCATACAGGTTCCTTATTATGGTATAGTAGGCCTCTTCACTTGGAGAATCAGGCATCACCATCCCTAAGATGGTCCGCGTTGGTTGGAGAATTTCTAATATACTTCCTGCCTGTAATGGCAGTGGTAAGGTAATTTTAATTTGTTCTTTTGTTACAAACTCCGCGCTTTCCTTGCCCACTGGTTCACCGCGTGTGGTAATAAATATCCCTGCAGTTTCTCGTCTCATCCATAATTGGTCTGCAATTTCCTTGACCCTACTTTGAATAATTTCTTGATTGGTTACTCTTGGTAGTTCTTGCTGTCGTGGCGGCATTTGTTGCCGTGGTAGCCCTTGTCGTCGCGATGATACTTGCTGTCGTGGCGGCATTTGTTGCCGTGGTAGCCCTTGTCGTCGCGATGATACTTGCTGTCGTGGCGGCCCAGTGAATGCCTTGAAATTATTATTTGGATCTCTTTTTATTATTATTGGTGATAATGGCCCAGTCAATGTTCCACTGGAATCTCTGGTGCAGTATTTTTTTCCTCTTATTGGTGGGCTATTATTTTTGCTGCTGCTACTACTATTACTGGACCTTATTTTGGGAGGCTCCCTATAAGCATGACTCTTCGGGACTACTATGTTCTCACTAATTTCCATGATCTGATCCCAATCTTTTTGCATTATTTCAACCTCCATTCGTTGCGGAGCATGAGGTCGGTTGGGAGCGGTTGATTTAGAGGTCGACGGTGGATGATTAATTTGTCCAGGTGAGGGATGGACTTCTACTGAGACCTGAATATCCTTATTTACTTCGAAACTATCGGTAGACACCTCCATTTCTGCTGTTCCCAATTTCGTAGTTACTCCCCTCTTTTTCTCCACTGGTCGGTTCGATGGTGTAGTTGTTGTGGTCTTATGTTTTCTTTTTAATTTCCTCTTCATTGGTATTTGGATGAGGTCGAATTCGGATGATGATGATGATGATCCATCTCCTTTTGGTTGTTTCGTCGGGTTTTGATTTGGAGATCCTGAGGTCGGGCTCTGCGAATGAGCTCGTTTTCCCTTCACTTGTAAGGGAAGTGTAATAACTGGATTTCGTGAGAGGGCATCTGCGTTTGTGTTGTACCTCCCAGGCTTGTATATGATTTTATATTCGTACTCCGCCAATTTTATCTTCCAACGCATGAGCCTTGAGGTTGGGTTAGATAATGTGTGTAACCATTCTAGTGGTTTGTGATCCATTATTAGATTGAATTTTTTTCCATATACATATGGTCGAAAGTGTCCTACAGCATATATTAATGCTAATAATTCACGTTCTGTTGGAGCATAGCGCGTTTCTGCGTCATTTAGTATTCTCGAAGCGTATGCTACTGGAAGATCCTTTCCTATTTCTCCCTGACTTAGGACTGCTCCGATGGCATAACCGGAAGCGTCCGTTGTAATATTGAAGGGTTCGTTGAAGTTTGGGTATTGCAGTATTGGCTCTTTACATAATGCATCTCGTAGTGTCGCAAATGCATTCTGCTGTTTAGTCGTCCACATAAACTGGTAATCTTTCCTTGTCAGGTCAGATAGGGGTTTAGCTATTTTCGAGAAATCCTTTATGAACCTGCGATAGTATCCGGCCAATCCTAGAAATTGTCTTACATTCTTCGGTGTTCTTGGTTGTGGAAACTCTCTAACCGCTTCTAACTTCTTGGGATCGGGTCTAACCCCTTCTTCACTAATGATGTGCCCCAAATAAGCTACTTCTTTCTTCAAGAACTCGCACTTGTCCGGTTGTAAGCATAGATTTGCTTCCTCTAAACGTTTCATGAGTCTCTCGAATTTAATTGCGTGCTCCGAAAGTGAACTGGCATAAATCACAATGTCGTCAAGATATACGAACAGCTCTATCCCTTGCAGTCCGGTGAGGACTTGGTCCATTAACCTTTGGAATGTTGCGGGGGCATTTTTTAATCCGAAGGGCATTCGGTTGAATTCATAATGGCCATAGGGCGTAGAGAATGCTGTCTTGTGTTTGTCTTCGGGGTGCATTTGGATTTGGTGGAATCCCGAGGCTAAATCGAATATTGAAAAATATTTGGCACTGCCAAGTTGATCGAGTATATCAACTATATTCGGTAGGGGGTACGCGTCTCCGATTGTTTTGTCGTTTAGTTGGCGGAAATCGATTACTATCCTCCACCTTGGATTTCCCTCGGAATCCTCTTTTTTCGGGACTATCCATATTGGAGAATTATAGGGGGAAGATGAGTGCGTTATAATGTTGTTTTCTAGGAGCTCGTTAATTTGACGATTTATTTCCTCTTTATGCACCTGGGGGTATCTGTATTGCTTGATATTTACTGGCGCCTCGTTTTCTGTAATTATCCTGTGAAATACTGCATTTGTTGCCCCTAAATCAGTCCCGGGTAGATGAAATCTGTGAGCATATTCCTTTATCAGATGTTCTATACTGCCTTTTTCTTCAGAATTTAAATGGTCAGTACGGAGCGATTCTAACACGCGATTTATATGGTCCGGAGAGCCGGGGCCTCCTTGAACGGTAATTTCTTCATAAGGTTCTATCTCTACTGCAGGTATTTCTATTTTTATTTTCTTAGAGGATGTATTGATAGCAAATAGGTATCCTATTCCGTCTCGATTAGTGATTACTGCGTCTCCGATCAGAATATCTGGATGTATGTTTAATTTCGGAACGTATCCGGTTTTAAGAGTTGGATTTAGAATTCTAACTGGTACTTGGTATCTGGATCGCTCTGGTATTATAATTTCTCCCTCCTTAAATGGTAATATTCCGTTTCCTATTACTACGGCTAATCTTGAATAATCGATCGTTGCTCCATTTTTCCTGAAGAAGTCTGTCCCTAATATTCCGTCTTGTGTGAGGGGTAGCGTTTTAACCACGTGGATTTCTACTACTGCATCTAATATTCTGACTTTAATGTAGCCTATGGTGGGTAAGTGACCTTCTGTTATCCCTTTTAGGTCGTAAACGGCGTCTGTATAGATCTGGGTTCCAGGGAAAACGGCCTCTTCTTTAATTACGCTTAGATCAGCGCCCGTATCGATCATCATCAGGACTTTGTTCTGATGGAATTCTGGTCCCGACAGTGATATACTAGGTGCTTTCCCGATTTCTACTGTTTGCGAGTTAATCACGGCTTGTCGTCGTACTGGGTTTTGGGAAGTATTTGGCGTTTCTTGCCTGAGATTTCGAGAACCTGTGGTATTCTGTCTATTATTGTACATCCTTTTACGACATTCCTCAATAGTGTGACCTCGATTTTTGCAATATTTACATTCTACTACTACTGGTTGTGATTGGCGCGACGCGGAATTTCGCGGTGCTGTCCCATTCCCGGTATTGTATGACGACGGCCTTGACCCAGAGTTATACGGTGTTGATCGCGGCGCGGTGTTTATCTTCCGGCATTCCTGAACTGTGTGCCCTACCTTTCGACAATGGTCACAATATTTTGATTGCCAACTTATCTGCGTTATTTGCCCTGCCGGAATTTTACTACTACAATCACTAGCTGTATGCCCGTATCCGAAACAATTCGTGCACTGTGTGGAGTGTGATAATCCTTCCGCGAATTTATTCCTCATTATATTTTCCTGACATTCTGCCTCAGCTTTAATAGCGGTGCTAATGGCAGTGTCTAGGTCGGTGAATTCGACAGTTCGCATCCGTGCGTAAATTTCTGGTTTTAACCCTGTTAGAAATGCTTTGATTGAATTTGTTTCCGCGGATTGATTGTACTGCGCGACGTGTAAGGGAACCTCTGTCTCATTACAGTGTTTCAGTTGTAAAAGAATCCCGGAGACTCGACTACTGTAATCTACCGTGGCTTCATTTGACATCTGAGCGATTTTTGACATCTCTCCATATAACTGGATCGAAGAATACAGTGGTGCAAAACGGGAGCTGAGAACTTTAACTACCTCTTCTATAGTATTATAATCGCCGTTAAGTATGACTCGAGAGGCTTGCCCGAATAATTTGCATTTGATCAGCTGCACTAAACCGTATTCGGCGTTAGGCGCGATCATAACCTTCGCGTTTCTACAACATTTCGCGAATTGGTGTATAGTAATATTTCGCCCGTCGAATGCCGGAACCGTGTCCGCGGCATCGCGAATTCTGGTATGCGGTTGACGCGAATTGTCCTGACTAATTTGTAGGCGTTGTAATTCTTCTACAACTGCGTCTACGTGAGTTGGGGCACTACCGGTTGCTCCGTCGGTAGGCATGATTGAAAAAAATTTTCCGAAAATATGCCTGATTTAGAAAGAAGGAATCTTGTTCTTCGCTAGGAGAGTATATTCTCCCTTGCCACGCGTTCGCGGTTTAAAGCAATATGAATCCCACCGCTGTCACCAAAATTTTATACCTGTAACGTTCTCAAACGAGACTGTGCCGCGAGTTACAGGTGCTTCCACGAATAGAGCGGTTACTCGTGGAATTGTGGGATTGGTTCGGGTGGCGTGCGATAAAGAAATGAATTTCACGAAACGAGAGTCCATCTTTTAACAGTAAATAACAAAAATCGTTTATTCAGTAAAGGGTTTGGATACTAGGTCGAAATGATCGATAGAATATGACACGGAGTCAATAGTTAACAGAACGGTAGATGATTATATAACGACGTGTCGGTCGGTAATAAAATATATAGTTTGAGTTTCGACGCTGAGTCGGTGTTACAGAACGTATAGTTGTGTAACGAAAATTATACTTAATCTCTAATTGAACATAGAAGCGCGACGCTAAGTCGGTATAATAGTGCTTAAAGATATGAGGGTACGATACTAAATCGTAAGTCACGACGCTAAGTCGGTATATAATATAAGAGTGACGCTAGGTCGATATTGAATGTTTAAGTGAGTATTGAGAGAGTTCCTTCTCTCAGATTCGGCTTCCTGTTGCCTATCAGCTGGCCCACGCTTTCTAGGATGGAAGTAGAATTTAGGCAGTATCTTCTGGTGCCTATTAGCTGGCCCACGCTTTCTAGGTTTTAGGATAGAAATTTGAGGGGCTAATTAAAGCGGCCTCGGAATGGAAGGTTTTGAGGGGCTAATTAAAGCGGCCTCGGAATGGAAGGTTTTGAGGGGCTAATTAAAGCGGCCTCGGAATGGAAGGTTGAGGGGCTAATTAAAGCGGCCTCGAAATGGAAGGTTGAGGGGCTAATTAAAGCGGCCTCGAAATGGAAGGTTGAGGGGCTAATTAAAGCGGCCTCGAAATGGAAGGTTGAGGGGCTAATTAAAGCGGCCTCGAAATGGAAGGTTGAGGGGCTAATTAAAGCGGCCTCGAAATGGAAGGTTGAGGGGCTAATTAAAGCGGCCTCGAAATGGAAGGTTGAGGGGCTAATTAAAGCGGCCTCGAAATGGAAGGTTTAGTTTGGTGTCAGGAATGAGTCTTAGATAAACTTGCGTTTAAACTGAGGGGCTAACTAAAGCGGCCTCAGTTCTTGGTTCGGTGGCAGAACCAAGTCTGCTCTCTGCTGCTGGCAGGCCCATATTTATACTGTTTGGCGATACCTTACTCTCGCCAATCGCTAGTCGCCTGGTCTCGCGTACCAATTATAATTAACATCCGGTTCGCGCTCTGCACTTAGTTTATTCCGCGTCCGGTTTACCGCGCGGGCTGCGCACGCGCGCTTGTGTCGTTCGCGGCACTGAATTCGCGGCTAGTTAGGCGGTCATGCGCATGCGCTGCGCGTCGCTTGATTCGCTGATTCCCGCCATATTGTGTGTCGCTCGCATATATTCTTAATACAATTAGTTTATAATGTCTCAATATTAACTGATAGAGAGTAATAGAAATGAAAAAATGTGTATCGGAATTAGCGGTACGTTACACGTGTAACACACGAGTCGGTTGGAGCATGACTGAGGTAAACATAACTTGGAGGACTATTTAAAGGTGAAACAAAACTGTGGCTAGAAACGGAGTCAAAAGAAAGACCATTAAGTATTACGAACGAATTTAACAATTATTGACAGAACGGACATTTTCAACCTCACAACTACTGTCAAAATACCACTAATTGATGTTCATGTGGTAAAGGCCCAACGCATTAGGATATATGACCAATTGATTACATAATATAATTTTATTATGTATAGATGAACTGGTTATACTGGTCACAATTGAAGTGAAGACTATATTGGAGGAATTACATCATAAAGCCTTATTGCTTTAATAAAGTTGCGTAGTACTCTTGTATTTTAGGTGTTTCATACCTAAGGTTTACGCTTGGTTGTTTAATCATATGCAACGTCTCCAACAAAATTCTGCGACTCCAATTGGCCTCTCTATCAATAATTTTAACATTATCGAAGTCAAATCTGTGATCAAATTCCAATGCGTGTTTCGTTAGGGCAGTATGTTGTGGGGGTGGTAGGAAAATGTTCCTTTTGTGTTCGTAGATCCGTCTTTCTAAAAGTCTAGACGTTTGCCCAATGTAAACTTGGTTGCAACCCATGCAAGGGATTGAGTAAATGATGTTCGAATTCTTTAACAAAGGTATTTTATCTTTAATTGGAGGGAACAAGTTTTTAGTATAAACTGGCATTTTAAAATGTCCGTTCTGTCAATAATTGTTAAATTCGTTCGTAATATTTAATGGTCTATCTTTTGACTCCGTTTCTAGCCACAGTTTTGTTTCACCTTTAAATAGTCCTCCAAGTTATGTTTACCTCAGTCATGCTCCAACCGACTCGTGTGTTACACGGCATACCAAACGTGTGACTCTAAAGCAAACGCAGTATAATTTTTAAATATCTTTCCTTGAAAAAGGTCTAAATCGCAGACCGAAACGTCGGAAATTTATAATTATTAAAATTGCAAATTAGCTTCTAGATTGTTTAACTGACCGAACCAGTGCGCCGAAACCACTTATTGTTATATTCTAAAAATACGGTCGATAGCTCAACTACTTTATTTAAAATGGAAGGCGAAATCGTTAAAAAATCACAATCCACAACAAAGGAAAGTTTCTTTAAATCAATGTCAAGAAAGTTTGGACTAGACACTATGAGAAATCTCAAGGACCTTTCCAACCAAAGAATTCATCTTATCAAGATAAGTAATAGAAAAATTTTTTTATTAAAATGCCGAGCAAGGAACGTAATACCGAGATTTATTTCAAATAATATCATCAACAATTCAAGCATATTTATGTCTTCGACCTCAGCCTCTAGCAAACTGTTGAATCTAAAAAACAAATATTCACGTAAATTATTGAACATTGCCATAAAAGACACATAATATACAGAAGTCAATTATCAATAAAATAACACAATTAAATGAAGAAATTAGATTCAGTCTCCCCTCACACATTTTTGAAAAATATTGCTCTTTTGAGGAAAAGAAATACAATAGATTATTTAAAATCCAGAAAAATAAATGTATACAAAAATTCAACAATTTGCTAGAAGTCAGAAACAATAGTTTTAACAACGACCATAATGGTTTTATATCGTTCAACAATAACACGTCCGATAATAACAACTGGTTTAAAAATCTTTCGAACGTTGAAATCCCACAGAACGTTAAAAAAGTGTTAACCTTAGGACCCAAACATGCTTTGTCTGTTTCAAAGAACTTTATCACCTCTCCTAAATTCATATCTTCGATCGAGGCAGGTTTAATAAAAATCAATGATGATAATTTACAAACCACAACCAGACTAAGAATAGTTAACAAAATTATAAATTACACCACCAATTCAATAAAACCTAATAATGAGTTATTGTCCAAATCGGAAATGATTGAAACAAAAAAGTTTTTTAAAGAAAGTAGTAATTTGTTAGTGTTAAAATCTGATAAGGGTAACACTACAGTTCTAGTCGAGAAGGAGTTTTATATCTCTGAAGTGATGAAATTGTTGAACGATATAACCACATACACAGTTAGTAAATTTGAATATACATGTACCTTTGAGAAGAGATCAAACTCTATCATTTCGAATATGGTGAAAAAGAAACAGATCAGTGAACAGACAGGGAAGTCTCTAAAGACTAACAACGCTATTATACCCAGAGCGTACGCGCTTCCAAAAACTCATAAAGAAAACTTAGCTTGGAGAATTATCGTTTCTTCGATCGGTGGCCCCATTTATAAATTATCCAGTTTCCTAGCTGGCATACTTTCTAAGATAGTAGGTAAATCTTCACACCACACTGTTGATAGCTGGCAGTTTTGTAATGAAATTAGGAAAATACATATTGAAGACTCAATGCGATTGGTGTCTCTAGATGTCGTATCTCTTTTTACGAATGTACCTGTTGATCTAGCTCTGCAGGTATTACACCATCGTTGGACAGAAATTGCACAGCACACCAATATTAGCAGAGATGATTTTCTCCAAGCCGTGAAGTTTGTGTTGGAGGCCAACATTTTTTCCTTTAATGGTGTTTTTTACAAACAAGTTTTTGGAACGGCCATGGGATCTTCAATTTCCCCTGTCATCGCCAATTTGGTGATGGAAAGGTTAGAGACTGTCTCTCTCTCGAAGGTACCATTTCAATTAAAATTTTATAAAAGATATGTGGATGATATTATTACATGCATTAAATTAGAAGATTTGCCAATATTGCTTGATACATTTAATAGTTTCCACAATAGACTACAATTTACTTATGAGGTTGAAAAAGATTCTTGTTTAAGCTTTCTTGATACATTGGTCATTAGATCCAACAATAAACTTAGCACCAATTGGTATCACAAACCTAGTTGGTCGGGTAGATACATAAACTTTTTTCGGCTCATCCCATGCAACATAAGGTGGGATTAATAAAGGGATTAATAGATCGCGCAATTTTACTCTCTGACCCTGAATTTCGACCGGCTAATCTACTCCTCATTAAAGATACTCTAAAACGTAATGGTTATCCCATAGAAATGGTCTCAACAATAATCCGTGACCGCGTTTTTTGAGATTTACCATCCGGCATTGATGGAAAAACGTAAGGAGGAAAAAGCCAATAAAATGGGACCGATTAGTTGGAAAAATACCGCGGTCATACCATTTAGCAATAACATTTCTAATGATATTAAAAGAATGTTCAGGAAAATAGGAATACACACCATTTTTAAAATGCCAGTTTATACTAAAAACTTGTTCCCTCCAATTAAAGATAAAATACCTTTGTTAAAGAATTCGAACATCATTTACTCAATCCCTTGCATGGGTTGCAACCAAGTTTACATTGGGCAAACGTCTAGACTTTTAGAAAGACGGATCTACGAACACAAAAGGAACATTTTCCTACCACCCCCACAACATACTGCCCTAACGAAACACGCATTGGAATTTGATCACAGATTTGACTTCGATAATGTTAAAATTATTGATAGAGAGGCCAATTGGAGTCGCAGAATTTTGTTGGAGACGTTGCATATGATTAAACAACCAAGCGTAAACCTTAGGTATGAAACACCTAAAATACAAGAGTACTACGCAACTTTATTAAAGCAATAAGGCTTTATGATGTAATTCCTCCAATATAGTCTTCACTTCAATTGTGACCAGTATAACCAGTTCATCTATACATAATAAAATTATATTATGTAATCAATTGGTCATATATCCTAATGCGTTGGGCCTTTACCACATGAACATCAATTAGTGGTATTTTGACAGTAGTTGTGAGGTTGAAAATGTCCGTTCTGTCAATAATTGTTAAATTCGTTCGTAATATTTAATGGTCTTTCTTTTGACTCCGTTTCTAGCCACAGTTTTGTTTCACCTTTAAATAGTCCTCCAAGTTATGTTTACCTCAGTCATGCTCCAACCGACTCGTGTGTTACACGGCATACCAAACGTGTGACTCTAAAGCAAACGCAGTATAATTTTTAAATATCTTTCCTTGAAAAAGGTCTAAATCGCAGACCGAAACGTCGGAAATTTATAATTATTAAAATTGCAAATTAGCTTCTAGATTGTTTAACTGACCGAACCAGTGCGCCGAAACCACTTATTGTTATATTCTAAAAATACGGTCGATAGCTCAACTACTTTATTTACTTATGGATTACGTAATGCGAGTCAAACTTTTCAAAGATATGTAGATCGGGTGCTTGGAGATTTAGATTTCGTGTTTGTCTACATAGACGACATTTTAATTGCTTCTAATTCAGCAGAAGAGCATGCCAAGCATTTAAAGATTGTTTTTGAAAGACTTAAAAACGCCAATCTTAGATTGAATGTAAGTAAATGTGTCCTTGGTATACCGGAGATTGAATTTCTCGGGTACATTATAAATTCTAAAGGTATTCGTCCTACCGCTAAAAAAGTGGAGGCGATTATTTCTTTCCCCAAACCGACTACGGTTATGGAATTAAGACGTTTTTTGGCAATGACAAATTTCTATCGCTTGAATATTCCGCAAGCAGCTAAGATCCAAGCACCTCTGAATGCATTTTTGAAGGATTCAAAAAAGAATGATAAAAGGCCAATCGCATGGGATGATGAGTCTGATTCGGCATTCATCAGAGTTAAGGAAACACTGGCTAATGCAACCTTGTTGGTGCATCCTCGTACCGGCGCGGAGACGCGTATCGTCACGGACGCTTCGGACGTCGCCATGGGCGCAGTCCTTGAGCAGGAATCTGTGTCAGGAGTCTGGGAGCCATTGGCTTTCTACTCTCAAAAGCTGTCCCCCGCGCAGAGGAATTATAGTGCATACGATCGCGAATTGACAGCAATTTTCGAGGCAGTAAAGCACTTTCGATATTATGTCGAAGGAAGAAATTTTAAAATTCTGACAGACCATAAACCACTCGTTTATGCGTTTATTCAACGTTCTGACAAGGCTTCTCCGCGTCAAATGGGTCAATTGTCCTTCATTGCTCAATTTACTACATCAATCGAGCATGTACCGGGTACTAGCAACGTAGTTGCAGACCCACTATCTCGTGTAGAATCATTAAGACTTCCATTGGAAACAAATTTAAAGGATTTAGCATCAGAGCAGGACAAAGACGAGGAATTGGTGCAGCTTTGCAAAGCTCCTAATCCGCAATTGAAATTAATTAAACTGCAGTGGGGTCCTGCCCACACCGCAGTATTGTGCGAAATGTCTGGAGAGTCGATTCGACCGTACATTCCTGCTTCGCTTCGGGGAACAGTTTTTGAGATGTTCCATAAGCCGGCACACCCAAGCGCGAAGATTACTGATCGTACAATTCGTCAACGTTATGTCTGGCCGGACATGAGCAAAGTCATAGCGCGCTTGTGCAAGCAGTGCTTGGTTTGTCAGCAATCGAAGGTTTCGCGTCATGTTAAACGTATACCGGAACATTTCGTCGCACCTGACGGTCGTTTCGATCAGGTGCACATTGACATTATAGGTCCATTGCCGGTCAGCAACGGATTCAAATATTGTTTAACGATGATAGATCGATTTTCGCGCTGGGTGGAGGCTGTGCCTTTGGTGGAGACTTCTGCTCAGACGATAGCCAGAGCATTTTTCGATACCTGGATTTCTCGATACGGGGCGCCGAAAGTAATAACGACAAATCAAGGCGCGCAGTTTGAATCGCGTTTATTTAATGCATTGCTTAATTTAATCGGTTCTGAGCGCATTCGGACGACTCCGTATCATCCAGCATCCAATGGGATGATTGAAAGGTGACATCGTGTGCTTAAAGCAGCGATAATGTGCCACACTAGTCAAAATTGGACTCAGGTGTTGTCGACAGTGCTCTTGGGGCTGCGCTCACATGTCCGTGTGGACGTTGGATCATCTCCAGCAGAATTTATGTTTGGTACTGCTATTCGTTTACCAGGGGAATTTTTCCTGCCTGATGATTTGTCGCCGAATCCTAATATCTTCATTGAAGAATTTCGCGAATTTATGCGTATGGTGCGACCGGTACCTGTAGCACATAAATACAAGAAAAGAGCGTTCTTTTTCAAGGAACTAAAAACATGCTCGCATGTGTTTATGCGAAATGTAGCCAAGAAGGCTTTAGAGCGTCCTTACTCTGGCCCTTATAAAATAGAAAGGCGCGTTTCGGATGCGGTTTATGAGCTAGTTGTAAATGGTAATTTACGTAGTATATCCACTGATCTGCTCAAACCGGCATTTTTCTTAATAGAAGATGCTCCCGAAACGTCGTCGCCTATCGCTGGTCCGTCTTCGGATCCACCAGCGAGTCCAAATCTTTCGTTGCGTCCACCGTTGAAAGCGTACGCACGTAAGAAGGTAGTTTTAGCGCCGGGTACATAATCACCACATTTAAATGCAATATTTATGCCATCCTCGCTTTGTGCGGTGCAACCTTGCACAATGTAAATAATGTACATATCAACATATTATATATTATATTTTATATTTTATTTATTTAATTATAAGTTTCGTGCTTGTGAGCATTAGCACTCGGGGGGGAGTGTGTGGGGATCGGCGGTTCCCCCTCTCCGTACATGTAAGGAGTGGGGACAGCCCGCACATCGGCGAGCGTTGCCATGCGGCCCGCAGAACGTTACACCACGTGAGACTGGGAGATTCTCTCTCGGTCCTTCCGCTTTACCTAGTTGGTACACGTGGTCTCTATATATATATTATAGTTGTCCCTTAACCAGATATTGTCTGGTTACCGTTTCATCATTATCCACACCTGTGGAGATGAGGATATTTATTAAAGACATTGATACCATCAATTGTATAACCAGTTATTAACCAGTCAAGTACAAAGGAGAACACAGCGGCAGTAGGGCCGCCAGGGAGATCATACATTCTTACACCGCCCTGTAAACCCCTACAAACGAGCAAGTAGGTCCGCCATCTAGTAGCACGAGAAAGAAGACACAGAAACAGCCTCCTATATATACGGTCAACACTAACATTAATTCCTTAATTAAAGACATTGTAAACCTTGTGGCGGCACGTGCAACGAGCACGCCGTCTCATTACGACCAGGCGTTTAGTCTGGCCATCGGCGACATCGGCGATATCGGCGACGCATCGAATTTCGGCGCCGATGCGTCGCGCTACGATTGCAACTTAAGGGTTCTCGGAAAGCGGCGAGGACCGTCGTCGATACGTTATTGTATAAACCTCCTGTACGACGCGAGAGACGACGATCCCCGAAAGATCCGCGCCGAGAACCCACAAAGACAGTCGAGACTGAACTAGAGAACGGTACGGACGACACCGTTGCCTGTTCGACGTCAATAATAAACTCCACAATTATTACGACTAAACCTGAAGTAATTCACTTTCCCGTCACCCACAACCTGAACATCCCTAAGGCTACGTTTCATATAAGGGAAGTTGACGCGTCCAATCATATTGTGTATGTAGATGGAGCCGAAAACTACGCAACAATCGTTGATATGCTACTCACTAGCAAGATACAATTTTTCACATACACCCCTAAAGAACGGAAACCGAAGTCTGTGGTTCTAAAAGGAATCAGAGGCGAAATCAACGAGGAATATATCAAGCAGGAGATACTCGATCTCGAACTTCCTGAAATAAATATTATCAAGATATCGAAATTTATATTTAACCCTCCGTGGTCACACCGGGGTGTATTGTACCCAGGGATCGGCGAGCTTCGGCTATCCACTCGGCTACCTCACACGTACAGGAGCGGTGGCAATGTGTGCGTGAAAGGACGCCAGCGCGAAGGCAGCCACGTGGCGACAACGCGAAGCGAATGTGACGTCACATGCTTTTACGTCACTAAGCAGGATGAGCTGGTAGCCGGCTTAGCTTCGGCACGGCGCGGCTGCGGAAGCCGAAGCTCACTCTGGGCAATCGAAGCTATTGGAGGGGGAAACACCTACAAGGAGCGGTGGTAATGTATGCGTGAGACGCCACGATGGGAGCCGCCGAACAACGGCCATCCAGCGTCACCGGGAAATATGTTGTCGACGCTGGTTGGCCGTGGCGTCACTCGCTTGGCGCTGGTATATATAAAAAATATCATTTCTATAATTCTGATGATGCAAAAGTATTAAGTATTTGTCTTACCTGATTCCTTATTCATGTCGTAATGAAGTGTAATTTCAATTGAATGAAAAACTTGGAAAAACTACTAAAAATGTTCGATTCACAATCGCACGTGGTGTCTTTGGCGTTGGCGTCTATACATTCGTGACGTCACATTCGCTTCGCGTTGTCGCCACTTGGCTGCCTTCGCGCTGGCGTCAATTCACGCACACATTACCACCGCTCCTGTACGTGTGAGGTAGCCGAGTGGATAGCCGAAGCTCGCCGATCCCTGATTGTACCCCAGCCAAGTTTCGAATTCAAATATCGCGCCTTTACGAATTCGAAATATGACTTAGTGCGCCATCTAGCTTTAATTGAGAGACCTTACTACAGCATTCAACGCTTTAGAAAATTCGGCATCGCGTTTGAATATTTCTAACAACCGTTTGAAAAATAGTGGGGTGTAGCGAACCCCAGTGTGACCAAAGTGTGATTCGGTGCAAAAATTTTGAAGTTTTTTTTTAGTTCTTTGGACTCAGCAGATTTTATTAAATGTAAGTAAAAGTTTCTATACCCTGTGATTTTTTTAAAGGATTTATTCAGTGATATATATATATATATATATATATATATATATATATATATATATATTATGTGTTATGTGCAGATGCCATATAATTTACGGAGTCGGACACGCAAAATTTTATTGAATGAAGATGAAAGAAACGATGAATGCTTTGGTGGCAGAGAATCCAAAGATGAATTGGATTGTATTTCAGAAGATTCTGCTGATAGTGAATTTGAGCTATCAGACGATGATAGTGAAATAGACAATGCGTGCTTGGCAAGTCGTCTAAATAGATCGCGTGGTCGTGGTCGACCAACAGCGAAGCTAAGAGGGAAAAATGGATTCCAATGGTCAACGAGAATGCCTACAAGAAGATCCGAACCTTTGTGTGATGTACAGGATCCTTCACCTCCGGAACTTTTGAACGAAGCCACGAATTGTCAAGAGATTGAAGAATTTTGGGAGCTTCTTCTGAATAATCAAAATATTCAATATTATTATTCAAAATACGAATGACAAAATAGAAGAGAAGTGCTTAAATATTCTAAATTACAAACAAGCAAAAACTTCAAACTTATCATCACCAAACAAATCATAACGAAATGAAAGCTTTTATTGCGCTTCTATATTATGCTGGATTATGGAAATCGAGTCATGTACAAACACATGAACTTTGGAGTAAAGAAAGTGGAGTAACATTTTATAGAAGCGTTATGTCCAGAGCAAGATTTATGTTTTTGTCTACATGCCTCCGCTTCGATAATAAAAAAGGTCGAAATAAAGAGGATCGATTCGCGCCTATTCGAGAACCTTGGGACATATTCATGAGGAATTGCAGTCGTTATTATAAGCCTAGTTCACAATGTACAGTTGATGAACAACTGCTTTCATTTCGAGGACGTTGCATATTTAGAATGTATATGAAAGCTAAGCCTGATAAATATGGACTGAAAATTGTGACGCTGAACGACGCTCAAACATTTTATTTGGTATTTGGCATTCCATACTTGGGTAAATCAATGGTCTCACACCAAAACGAGCTGATCTCAGAATATTTCTTTCGGGAAATTACCACTCCAATTCACGGAACGAATTGGACAGTCACATGTGACAACTGGTTCACGTCAATCCCGCTGATACAGCGCATGCTAGAGCCAACCTACAACCTTACTATCACTGGCACGATCCGCAAAAATAAGCGAGAGATACCTGCGGAAATGAAAGTTGCTTGTAAAGAGCCGCCAAGTACAAAGTTTTGCTTCACGCCGGATATGACGCTTGTGTCTCACACGCCGGAAAAAAATAAAATTGTGCTCCTCGTTTCATCTTATATGCATACAGATGCAGTTCGCAATGGTAAACCGAACATTATTTTACATTATAATGATACGAAAGGTAGTACCGACTGTTTTTATAAGCTATGCCATTCATATAGTGTGAGTCGACCTACGAGCAGGTGGCCATTGAGAATATTTTTCGGCATGTTAGACCAAGCTGCAGTAAATGCTAGAATTTTATGTAATTTGAAACACCTAAATAATGAGGGACGCACGCCCTTGACAGCAAAAGAAAGCTTGAAGCGAATTATTCGCCACCTTGTAACACCACGCTTGCAGGAGAGGTATTAAATGTCAAGCATAAAAATAAACATTAAAAAGAATATTGCTGACATTCTAGGCATCGACGCCAAATCTCCAACAAATAATAACCGCGAACGTCTTACTCGGCCACTTAGATGTGGCCTATGTAATAGGCAAAGCGATAAAAAAACGCGACAAGTGTGCCAGTCATGCAGACGGTTTATGTGTGATACGCACAGAATGTACGTATGCGTTGAATGCGGCATTGAAGATTAAGTATTTTATATTAGATATAAGACCTTTTTTGTTTTGGACATAGTATTAATACAATACACAGTAAAACCCTGCCAAATATGTTTTTTATTTTATTTTTAGCAAATAAATAACCATACGTATATGCCAATTTTCGATTTCATTTCTGCTGAACATAGAATACTTCTTATCTCAGAATAAATACCTTTTTTGCACCGCCCAGCACTAAACTAATTTTTTCCTGAAGTATATGTCTTTGCCAATATTCCTGTAAATTTTCAGAACTTACTATTGAAATTTAAAAATTTGGTGAATTTTAACAAAAAAAATCGCCTTTTTCCACAACTATTTCTTTAAATATAAATTTCATCTTGTTGAAACGTACATTTCTAGAAAAAAGACGATTAGAGCATAATTGTATGAGTATTACGAATGTACAATTATCGCTGAAAAGTTAAAAGATTCAAAAATTCGAAAATGGTAACTAAAAAATGACGCTGGGGTACAATGAACCCCGTGTGACCAACGTGTGATTATAAGGAGGTGTGACCACGAAGGGTTAATAAGGAACAACCTGAAAGATACCACCATCTCCTTCAGCGGACGCACAACAGTAAGACAGCAGACCTTTTCAAGGTAAAGACACTGGCCTATCAGAAAATTAGCTGGGAGCACCTCAGAAAACCCAGTGTTTTCCAATGTAAGAAATGCCAAAGAATTGAACATGCAAGTAAGAATTGCCATCTACAATTTAGATGTGTAAAGTGTGCAAGGACGCACGAACCTGGAGAATGTCAGATCAAGAAGGAAGACGGAAGATCACAGCTGAAGTGTGCCAACTGTGGACAGGTTAGCCACCCAGCCTCGTACAAGGGATGTGCTTATATTAAATTTGCAATGGAACAAAAGACAAGTGTTTCAACAGCAAAGAGACAGGCTACGCTGCGCAAAATCAGCAATGTCTCTGCTTCAATCAAGGAGAATATGCCTCTTATGCCCAAGCGACTACTGGACTGAGACTGCACAACACCGCACCAGCACGACAGGAGCTGATACCCACCGCAGCAGGACAGAACAATGCAGACCCGTGGTCTTCTCAGGATCAACCGCAGTATGGGGACAGACACCAGACGACAAGACCTCCGGCCGGGGTAGCGGATCTGAAGAATGAGCTAGCCGCGCTGGTAACAGCGCAGTTAAGAACATTAGCCGCTCAGGTGGCAGAGAACACACAGAAAATTGATTACATACTTAGCTCCATGCATAAATAAAAAAATGCCCATACAGGTAAATCAAAATAACCAATTAAGAATTGCAGCTATCAATGTTAATTCATTGATAGCAAACTATCGTAGGTTAAAGTTATTGCATTTCCTTAACGTGCATAACCATGATGTAGTTTTCCTATCAGAAACTAAGTTAAACAGCACGCATGTAGTGACCTTTAAAGACTATGAACTTGTTAGGAGGGATCGTGCCTAACTCAGTTCAGGTGGGAGGAACAGCGATCCTGATTAGAAAGTGTCTGACATTCGAGGAAGTTGGCTAACCATCTTCAATCTCGAATGAAATTTTAGAATATGCTATCGCAAAAGTGAACATGAGTGGCAATAAGAAATTGTACCTGGTTAGCGTATATGCGAGAAACGACAATAAGAGGATATTCGTTGACAAAATCAACGACTTATTCCACAAGCTTAGGTTTATGCCTTACCTTAATGCCAGACGCAAGGCATGGGGTGACCGGGCATAAAACCAACGGGACAAATATATGCGTCAATGGGAAAGTGAACATGATGTAAATTATAAGCTGCAAATAATTACCCCGGCCTTCCCTACTTTCAAGCCGGCCCAGACGTTTCTCGACATCTGTTTAGCTGACTCCCGGCTGAATTGGCTTAATGCCTTCGGACATGGCTCACCCCCGAAAATTTTTTCAGACCTGATCCACAGCCGAAATTTGTTTCCAAACCAATATGTAGCAAACAGACATTTTCCCCTCCCCACGCAGAGAAATAATAATTTCCACCTCCTCCCGCACCGATCTAGCGAACCAATATGTAGGAAACAGACGTTTTACACGTATAAATTTTTTTCAAAACACTTGGATCTTAACGTCGCAGCGTATCGCGCGATCACGTGTAATTTGAATCCTCTGGAGCAGCTATGCAGGATGACATCATTTTTGACGGTGTGAAGAAGGCGCGAATGAAATATGATACCTGTTGTAGTCAAACGCGTCACAGTCGAGAATCATAGAAAGAAATACGTGGTAACGATAGAAATTGGCGAGGAGAGAAAGAGGAAGATGGGCAAATAAACAAAAAAATAATTGGATTTATAATTATGAAAACCGCATCTCATTGGCCGCGGCGGTGTGGGTGGCGCGGGCGGTGGTGCGAGCGACGACATAGTAAAGGATTTGAAACCATTTAATTTTGCAGCGCGCGTAGACTATCTTACGCGGAAAGAGAACAATTACGAGCAATTTTAGAGAAATTGCTGAAGAAAGGCATAATTCGTATCAGCGAATCGGAATATGTTTCACCTATCGTATTGGTGAGAAAGCAAAACGGGCAATATAGACTATGTATTGATTTCCGAATCCTAAATATGTATATTGCAAGGGATAATTTTCCTATACCCGTGATCGAAGACCAATTGAATGTACTTAATAGTAAAAAAATACCTCAGTCTTTCAGACCTAAAGGACGGTTTCTTTCATATACCGGTAGCAGAAGAATCAATTAAATATACATCCTTCATTACGTCATTTGGGCAGTTTGAGTACGTTAAGATGCCTTTCGGCCTAAAACCGGCCCCTACGAAATTTCAGCGCTATGTTAATGAAATTCTAGCAGACTTAATTCGATCAGGCGATGTAGTCATAAACATTGACGATTTCTTGGTTGCGACGGAATCGCTAGAGCATCATTTTAAAATCCTTAAGCGAGTCATCAACTTGTTAGTTCAAAACAAACTTAACTTACGTATGGATAAGTGTAAATTTTTATTTACAAAGATCGAATATCTTGGTTATTTAGTCGCGGAAAAGGGCACACGTCCTACCGATAGTGGCATTGAGGCAGTCTTGAAATTTCCTGTGCCAGAAACCGTGCATAACGTACAGAGGTTTTTAGGACTCTGTTCGTATTTTAGAAAATTCGTTGAGGGATTCTCCGTAATAGCGAAACCTTTATACGACTTATTAAGAAAGGATGCCGCGTTTAGTTTTTCAGAAGCTCAATTAAACGCCTTTGAAACATTAAAATCGAGGCTAGTAACCAGTCCTATATTGGCAATCTATGATCCGAAGGACAAAACTGAATTACACTGCGACGCCAGTTGACTGGGCTTTGGCGCCATGCTTATACAGCAGAAGCATGATTTGAAACTACATCCGATATTTTATTTCTCGAAACGAACGACTGGTACTGAAAGCAAATACCATAGTTTCGAACTAGAGACGTTAGCTATTATCTATGCACTTAGACGGTTCCGAATTTACCTGCAAGGAATTCCCTTCAAAATCGTGACAGATTGTACTTCACTCGGTAAAACGTACGTTGCAAAAGAAAGTGATAAACCCGCGAATAGCTAGGGGGGGGGGAGGGGGCAATGGAATTGTTAAACTACGATTATGTTCTTGAGCATCGACCGGGCGAACGGATGAGGCATGTCGATGCCTTCAGTCGCGCGATAAATATATTGATAGTAGAGGATAATCTGTTCGAGTACAATTTGTCTGTGTGTCAAACTCAGGATAAGAAAATTAAAGAAATAGCTAATAGATTGATAAAGTGCGAGGACGCTGATTTTGAAATGAGGAATGGGCTCGTTTATACATACATTAATTAACACCTCAGTTCTAACTATTCTATACCGAAAGCATCGAAACGATCTTTATGTTCTGTTATACCGACCGAAGGGTCAGATTCTCTCTCTTATCAACCAAGCGTAATTTTTCATTAATTAACCTTACATCGACTTAGTGTCGAAACCGAAATCAAGGATATTTTTTAATATAGCCCGTTACGTAGTTACGTAATTACCTTATGTTCTATTATGTTAAAATTAAGTGAGGTTTGGGAGCGGATCCGAGGATATTGTAAATCTTGACACGGAACTTTTCGTAAGGTACCTTTAATAAACGTTCGCTTTGATCGCGGTTGATCTTAAGACTAACGACACGAGGAAGTCAAACGGAAGAGACCACGAAGCTTGTGGCGCGCACGCGCGAAGATCTATGACTGACTACAATCGGTCGGTAAGATCGGAAAAGTAAATATCAACATTGCGTGCGGTGCAGATAAATCAGTGCTCGCCTTCAGAGACGGTAAGAGGCGAGACTGAAGAATGAAAAGAAAAAAAAACAAGCCCTTCTTTACCTATAATTCTAACATATGATATTAATTTAAGGTCATAGTTCACACGGTTCGGTGTCGCCAACATGTTGCGAGAGAGAAAGACATCGTGCGAGCGAGAGAAGTATAGACACTGATATATATATATACTATGGATTGGAGATGCTTGAAGCGATTTGAAGGTGCTTTTGGCATGATGCGCCACAGTAGTAGGACTATGAGAGTTCTAACCCAGGTCGTCTGAGGGGAGCGCGGGGCGGGGGGAAGTGAGGGCGCGCGGGGGAGTGCGGTGGAGGGAATCATGGGCGCGGGGGGAGCGGTGAGTGGAAGACCGGTTGCGCGCGCATGAGCCGCGGAGTGGGGGAAGCCGAAATCGTGGAGGGGATCAGTCAGGATCGAGCCGTCGCGGAGACCTCTCCAGACTGGACCCACCGCTGGAAAGTTGTTTTTAGAGGGGGAATAACCCCCGAAAATATTTTCCGACTTAACCGATGAAGCGGACGACCCCACAGAAATTTTTTTCCCCAAATATTGTTTGTAAGTAGCAAACAAATATACATCATGCACCAACGAAATATGATACTTTTATATAACGTCTAATCTTAAAATTATGTGAAGGGGAAAGAAGGAGGATGGATGATGTGAAAATTTTTCAGACTCGATCCAGCCCCAGAAATTTTTTCCCCCAAATATTTTTATAAACCAGATCCGCCGCCAGAATATTTTTTCGACTAGATCATAAATGGTGAATATAATAGAAAATAGAAAATATATAATAAAAACTTAAAGAAATTAGGAAAAGCGATAAGGAGGCAGCAATAGAAAATATAAAAGAAATTAGGTGTTAGCGAGGTGGCGGTGCAAACATGGAATCTTAGAAGGAAAGAAAGAGGATGGGTAAAGAAGAAGGCGCGAACGAAAGAATGAAGAAATAATATTTTATAAGTAATTTATTTTAAAATTAAAAGAATATAAATAAAATATAATTTAACATTTTTGTGGAGGGGATCAGTCCAGAGCGAGTCGTCGCAGAGACCTCTCCTTATCATGCGATAACGCGCGTAATTTAAATCTCCTGGGACAGTTGCATGATACGATGCGAAGAACGCGCGAATGAAATATAATAATTTTATAGCATCGAATCTTAAAAATATGTGGCGAGGAGAAGGAGGTAGATGGGTAAATGGTGAAATAATATGTTTAAGAAAATATATTGTTACAAATGATGAATATAAAAGAAAATAGAAAATATTGTTACGATTTCCGCGCGACATAATAAGTGTTTATTGTAGAACAGTAAGAACGGAACATGAACAATATTCAATAACTATTAACAGGAATACAAGTTCTAATATTCAGTAATGAGGGATCGGTATGTCTGTACGCAATGGCGGCTGACTCTCGAATGACAGCTTGACAGGCGATCAATCCGATCGCCTTCTTCTCGCTGTTTTCTTGTCTTTGTCGCGAGCACCAGCGGGCCATGGAATTCCCTCCATCGGGTGCTCGCAACACTACTCCCCCCTCCGGAGGCGCGGTCGTCCCGACCGCTGTAGCTTCTGTGTGACTTGCAGCCGTACCCTGGTCCGGAAGAGTGGAAAAGACACTGTGTGGCCTCTTCCGTCCGTCGCCTCGGCATTTGCCTTCCCGCCCAAGGGGAAAACCACCCAAAAACCCTGGGCAAGGCGTGGGTACGTGGACTTTCCCAAATCCTCTGCATCTCTACCCTCCACTTGCATCTTCGGACTTGTGGGCTTCTTTCTTGAGAGAGGTTTCCTCTTCTTCGACGACGCATCTTCTTCTGGGGTAGAGACGGGCAGGGTTCTGTCGTCTGGCTGTCGGGACTTGCAGTTTGTTTCGGAATATCGTCTCGTCTGGTCTTCGTTCTGGTCCCTCGTTGTCTGGTCCTCGTTCTGGTCCCCCGTTGTCCGGTCTTCGTTCCGGTCCCTCGTTGTCCGGTCCTCGTTGTCCGGTCCTTCGTTGTCCGGTCCTCGTTCCGGTCCCCCGTTGTCCGGTCTTCGTTCCGGTCCCTCGTTGTCCGGTCCTCGTTGTCCGGTCCTTCGTTGTCCGGTCCTCGTTCCGGTCCCCCGTTGTCCGGTCTTCGTTCCGGTCCCTCGTTGTCCGGTCTTCGTTGTCCGGTCCTTCGTTGTCCGGTCCTCGTTCCGGTCCCCCCGTTGGATCCTCGGTGACTTCTGGTTTTGTGGTCGTGTCGTCTCGACGTCGCACGCCGAATCGCTGGCTTGTTCGCCTGGTGTCTCTGCTTCTCTCGATTCGGTTTTCCCTTTTTAAGAAACGTTACGACATTAGTACTGGCGTATCCGTAGGTCGTCCATTCGGGCCGCCCGAACCGGCAGCCAGAAAGGATGGCCGAGCACGCAAGCAGAGGGTCGCAGCTAGTCACGGGCGTGCAAGCGGCTCAGCCCCCAGTCCAGCCGCCGGACTCGTCGACCCTAGATGTCTTCTTTCTTCTCTCTTCTTCGCCTCCAGTTTTCCCATCCTTGACCTCCTGATGGCCCCATTCCTCTTCTTGGCCTCTGGTGCTGTTCCAGGGGACCGTCTCGTTGCAGCTCGTCAACGATCCCGTCTCCGCGATGCCCCCTCCGACCGGTCCGTGCGTCGCACGTCCGTCCGGTGGTTGGGGACACCATTTCCCGTCTGCTGCCCACCCTGTCGAGCTGGGCCTGTTGGTACGCATGTACCGGGGAGCCGCCCAGATCCAAGTCAACAGGGCTAGAGGAGTGGTTCCACGTATGTCCGCGCTCCCCTGCGGGCTGCTACTCTGTCGTAGCACATTCGGGGAATTCGGGGCCGCATCCAAGCCGCGGCAGCAGTCCCCCGACACCTTGTCCCTCGTCGTGGGGTATCGTGTTGTCTGGAACAATCAAGGGAAGAGGGCCGGACTACGAAGGTGTCCTATGTGTATGTGACGGCGTATGTGTACCACTTTGCACTTGGTCTTGGATGAACGTCGAATCCTGTAGACGACGTCGTTGATCTTGTTCACCAGCGTGTAGGGTCCTTCCCAGTCGGACTGCAATTTCGGACATTTTCCTTTTACTCTTCGTGGTTGGAACAACCACACTCGTTCACCAGGCTGGAACTCCACTGCGTGGACACGGCTGTCGTACCAGGACTTCATCTTCGAACTATAAATGTCCAGACGGCGTCGAACAAACTCATGGATCCTCTTCATTCTTCCCCGAATCCATTCGGAATATCCTTGTTCAACGTCCTCGTCTTCTCCCACTTCAGGGGGTAAACCTCTCCAAAGTTGCTGGGGCAGGCGAAGTTCCTGGCCGTACAGGACCATCGCTGGCGTTAATTGTGTCGCTACATGTCTTGCCGACCTATAAGCGAGTAGGAACATGGGAATCCATTCGTCCCAATCCCGCTGGTGTTCTGAAACAAACATTGCAAGGTATTGGAGCAATGTTCTGTTCAAACGTTCTACTAGACCGTCGGATTGGGGATGTAAAGGAGTAGTTCGTGTTTTCCTGACTCCAAGCAGCTTCAACAATTCCTTGAACACAGAGGATTCAAAGTTCCTTCCTTGATCTGTGTGTATCTCCAACGGTACACCATGCCGACATACTACGTTGTGTAAAAGAGCCTTTGCCACTGTGACAGCTCGTTGGTCTGGCATCGCGATTACTTCCGGCCACCGGGTAAAGTAATCCGCCACGACCAGCATAAATCTGTTCCCGACCTGGGACCTCGGGAGCGGACCCACAACGTCCAGGGCAAGCCTCTCGAACGGAGCTCCCACGTTGTACACCTTCAGGTTCCCTGCTCCCTTCTGACGTGGTCCCTTCTTCGCCGCACAGACGTCACACCGCCGGCACCACTCTTGAACGTCCTGTCGACACGTAGACCAGAAGAACTGTTGGCGGATCTTTGCCAAGGTCTTGTTTATTCCGAAGTGTCCAGCTGCTGGCTCATCATGGAATCCCTTCAATATTTCTGCGACCCTTTCGCGTGGTACCACTAGAAGCCACGAGGTTGTCGCACCATCATGGGACTCCCATTTCCTAAAAAGCAAACCTTCGTGAATTTCCAGCGAGTCCCATATTGACCAGTAATATTTCAACTGCGGTGAGAAACTAGCAACGTCTTGCCAGTCGGGCTTCTCTCCTTCCCCCTTCTTTTTCAGGATGAAGCCGATCGCTTCATCCTTCTCCTGGCTTCGTTTCCACTCTTCCGTGTCCTCTTCTTCGGCGAAGAGACGATGAATCTTCTTCGAGGAGTTTCCTTCCTCTTCCGCTTCCTTCTTCTCTAGCCGGTCGCAGTTCTTACAATTTTCTTCGACGCAAGGTCTTCGTGAAAGTCCATCGGCGTTACCGTGGGCTTTTCCCTCCCGATGGCGAATTTCGAAGTCGTACTCCTGCAGTCGTTCAATCCAACGTGCGACCTGTCCTTCGGGCCTCTTAAAAGTCAGCAGCCAGCGCAGCGCTGCATGGTCCGTCCGTATGAGAAATCTTCGTCCGTAGAGATAGTGGTGGAAATGTTTGATGGATTTCACCACTGCCAGTAGCTCTCTCCGGGTGACGCAGTAGTTCCTCTCTGTTTTTCCCAAGGTCTTGGAGAAAAAGGCTACAACTTTTTCCTGTCCTTCGTGCTCCTGTGAGAGGACGCCGCCCATGGCGAAATTAGAGGCGTCCGTGTCCAGAATGAAATCCTTATTTGCCACCGGGTAGGCTAGTACCGGGGCTCCAGTGAGTCTCCTCTTCAGCTCCTGGAAAACTCCTTGGCATTCTCCGGTCCATTCGTACTTCTGTTTGGTCTCGGTGAGGCGATGCAGGGGCTTGGCGATCCTGGAAAAATCCTTGACAAATTTCCGGTAGTACGTGCACAATCCTAAGAAGCTTCTTAATTCCGTGACGTTCTTCGGTTGCGGCCATTCTGAAATCGCCTTAATCTTCTCCGGATCCGTCTTGACTCCGCTCTCAGTGACGATGTGTCCTAGGTATTTGACTTCTCGGCAGAAGAAGGAGCATTTCTTGGGGCTCATCAGCAGTCCAGCTTGACGTAAACGAGAAAACACTACTCGTAGACGTTCCAGCTCCTGTTCAAAATCGTTCCCGTAGATGATGATGTCGTCCAAGTAAACCAAGCAAATTTTCCAAGTGAGGTCTTGAAGTACGTCCTCCATTAGTCGTTCGAAGGTCGCTGGGGCGTTGCAAAGTCCAAAGGGCGTCACTTTGAACTGCCACAGTCCCGTTCCCACTGAAAACGCCGTCTTCTCTCGGTCCTCCTCGTCCATAGCGATCTGCCAATATCCGCTCTGTAAATCCACGGTAGAAAACCACGATGATCCTGCGAGAGCGTCCAGAGTATCCTCGATGCGGGGCAGGGGATACGAATCCTTCTTCGTAATCTCGTTCAGCCGACGGAAGTCTACGCAGAAACGAATGCTTCCATCCTTCTTCTTCACCAGGACAATCGGAGAAGACCATGGGCTACAGGATTCCTCGATTACGCCCTGGGCCAACATCTTCCGGAGTAGCTCCTCCACTTCTGTTCGACGGTGTAGCGGCAACCTTCGTGGTGCCTGTTTTATGGGTCGGTGATCTCCGGTGTCGACGACGTGCTTTACCCGGTTGCAGTTCCCAATTTGACTCGGGTCCGCGGCGAACACGTCCTGAAATTCGCAGAGCACTTCAGCAAAAAGCTCTTTCTGCCTTTCCGACAAACCGGACGAGCAGCGGGTATACAGCTCCTCCAAATGTTGTGGGACGACCGTTCCCCTTCTTTCTTCCTGTTTCTTCTTCTCGGCGGTCGGCTCACCGACAGCGTATTTCCGGTTGACCAGGAATGCACAGCACATTCCGGGATAAGTCGATGCTGCAGCGGTGTTTCTTCAAGAACGCCGCTCCCAGGATGCACTTCTCCACCATCTCGACGATGTAGAAATCTTCTATGCTCGAAAGTCCTCCAACGCTGATTTCTAGGCTCTTTTTTCCAAACACTTTCATTTTCTCCCCAGTAGTGGAGCGGATGTCGGTCTTCGTCTTATCGAAGTCCCTCGTCGGGTACAATCTCTTCTCCAGAAGGTTGATCGGAGAACCTGTATCTAAGATAATTTTACAAGTTTTACCACCGATTTTCCCACGTACGTAAATTTCTTCGGATTGACGCCCAGTCGCCTCCTGCATCGCCGTACTTTTGACGACCGGGGGACTGTTCTTCACGGTCCGGCGTCTCCCCCTTACGCCGTCCTCTTGGTGTTTCCCTGTTGCCTCGTTGCGTTTACTTTGGTCTGGCCGTCCTTGGCTCTAAAACAATCCTTTTGCAGGTGTCCCGCCTTGCCACAGAGCCAACACTTCGGTATCCTCGGCGAGTTGTCCGGTCGGTCCTCGGGTTTCTCAAATCTCCGCTGTTTCACCGGGAACCTTTCTGAAGTGTTAGAAGTTTTAGCCTTTCGTTTTTCTGAGTACCGTTCTCGCGATTCAGCTGCGGGGCCACGAGACACTCTGTCGACGGCCTCGATTTCCAGAGCTCTGGCTACAGCGGTCCTCAGCGACGTAAAACCGCCTAGTCGCAATTCTCGTTGCAGGAAAGAGTTCGACAACGCCGTAACGAATTGAGACGCGGCTAGTTTATCGCGAGTTTCCGTCGGGCAGTCTGCGAACGCGGACTGCGCCAAGCGTTCTATTTTGGCGGCGAGTGAGGTGATACTTTCATCCCTCCGCTGTCTATAACTCTGGAAGAGTACATAATTCAGGTTGGACAGATGTTTCGCCCCGTAGCGGAACTCTAGCGCCGAAACCAGTTCCGCGAAACTTTCACATTGGGTGGTGGAGAGCGTCGTAAGAACGCTTCTCGCTGCACCCCCGAGAGACGCGACCAAGGCCTTCTTCTGGTCGTCCCAGCCATTCGCACGCGCGATCGTGTCGAACTGAATACTGTACTCCTCCCACGAACCTTTACCATCGAAAATCGTCGGCTTCACCGCGTATCCCAAACTGAGAACGCGGGGCTCCGACAAAGGGGTAGTAGCGGGCGCAGCGACGGGGGCAGAGGCTTGCGCCGTCAAAACACAACTATCAACACTACTTACAGGGGCCAAAGGAACACTATTTACAAGGGGTGCCGTCTCTCCTCCCCGAAGCCCCGCGCCGCCACCACCCGAACCGACACCGTTCTGTGACGAAACGGCTACGACCTGGATCCGTTCCTCCAGACTTGTCATCCGGGCCTCGAAGGCCGCCTGTGTCCGTCGGTCCTCAGCGTCCTTTTCCCTCCTTCGAGCTTCGTCGTCCCTTCGTTGCTCCTGCATCTGTCCAACGATGCTAAGCTGGAGACTGTTAAACAGTTCCTGCAGGGAGGCGTCGCCCGTTGGTCCCGGGGAAGGTCTCGCAGAGGCTGCGGAAGCGCGAGTGGGCATGCCGCTCCGAGCGGGCATCCCACTTCTGACACCACTGTTACGATTTCCGCGCGACATAATAAGTGTTTATTGTAGAACAGTAAGAGCGGAACATGAACAATATTCAATAACTATTAACAGGAATACAAGTTCTAATATTCAGTAATGAGGGATCGGTATGTCTGTACGCAATGGCGGCTGACTCTCGAATGACAGCTTGACAGGCGATCAATCCGATCGCCTTCTTCTCGCTGTCTTCTTGTCTTTGTCGCGAGCACCAGCGGGCCATGGAATTCCCTCCATCGGGTGCTCGCAACAATATATAAAAAAACTTAAAGAAATTAGGAGAAGCGATAGGGAGGTAGCAATAGAAAAAATATATAAAGAAATTAGGTGTTAGCGAGGTAGTGGTGGAAACATGGAATCTTAGAAGGAAAGAAAGAGGATGATGGGTAAAGAAGAAGGTGTGAACGAAAGAATGGAGAAATAATATGTTTTTTAAGTAATTTATTTTAAAATAATATAAATAAAATATAATTTAACATTTTTTACTGCGAGCAACATCCACAATTTCATTTATGGTGCATGCTAACAGTTCACAATCTATGAGACATTCACTATCGAAATATTCACTGTCATGGATGATTTTAGTAGCATGATGCATATTTAATGTTTCACATGCAACATCGCTCTGTTGTAGCACGCTAACAAAATTTAAAAATTTCGTCTGCACAAGATGTGCAGTTTCATACAACCGCGAATACACATAGTTCATACACAGCTCAAGATTAAATAAAAATGTTATCGTGTCCGGTCTGAAATACAGCGACTTATTGTATAGTGTCATCTTTACCATCGGAGAATCATACATCAAGCAAAATTCTACAATCAACTCATCAATCCATAGTGGTATTGAACCAATGGACCGCATGCGCTGCTCGATAGCTGTACGTTTCTCGACTAGCGCGTTCCATGTTGAAATCGGCAATATGAGATGGTTCCCACGATTGTCACCGAGAACAATTTCAACATGAGCTGTGGGTCGTACACCGATCCCAATTTCCAAATATTTGTAGGCCGTGGATGTTAATGCGTATCTTCTGACCATGATACGCGACGTCTGGCGGAGTCTAAGAGAACAATCAAAGCTATGAAATTGCTCGCTCGTATCAGGAATAAACATAAAATTTCGAGAAGTTATGAAAATTAAGCCTTACCTGTTATTCTCCTTGCTTGCAACGATATTATTTTCACCAATCATTGAAGCAGTATAATTCGCACGTCCAGCGTTTCCTTCAGCGTTTCCTTCAGCACTGATATTATACATTTTTGGAGCACATTCTGTCCCGTCAAAAGTTGTTGCGACTGTTGAGCGATTGATGGAATATAGCATGCAGGGCTGGCTTTAATAGAGGTGCATAGCACCATCCCCACCACTTATACCCCTTCTCATCAATATATTTTTGTGATGCGAATGCAATATAATTCTTGTAGAAATGTTATATGCATGAATCATAGAAATAAATATGTGGTATCAACTGAAATTGCATCGGGCGATGTAGCAGTTTGCACAACATATATGAAAGCATTGAAAGAATTATGCTGCGTTGCCAGAAATTGCATCGATATGCATGAATCATAGAAAAAATTATGCTGTGTTGACAGAAACTACACCGAACGATACAGTTTCTGTCAACGCAACATAATTTTATGATTCACGCGTACAACGTTTTTGTGAGCAATACATTCGAGGGAGAGGCTACATTGAAAGAGATAGACAGAGATGACAAATCATGACACCGACCATAAAAGTATGCTTTAAGCTGCACAAGATTTCAAATCATTGCAACGTGTTGTGTGGAAAAGACATTACAGCCATGGAAGAATTCGTGCAAGTAGAACGTCAATTGTTGGACTAATCTCCACGATTGATTTCACGGGAAGAATACCTCACGTGGGAAGAACGATGTAATGAGTGTATCGAATCGTTGGAAGAATGCAGCCGAGTGAAACGTCTTCGATTATCGATCGGCGCTCGACAATCATTGGTTGCGCGAATCGCACATCTCGAAGGTTTGAAATATTCGCTGCGCAGACGTTTCATGCATGAAGGTGCAGGACATTCGAGCACCAGACTTTGAAATTGACACTGCGTTTGATACCCGCGTATTAACAGGTGCCGTGTTAAATTCGAATTATATTCGAGCCGTGCAACTTTCTCCAAGATGCGGAGACCATTGTGCTGGAACATGTGCGAGGCGCTTTGAAGAAACATCAGAATCTCAAAGTGAACACGATGTTTAACGGTGAATTTGTGTCAGGTGATAAACATGCTAGTAAAAGCATCAACACCCGAAACTGTGAACTCTTCAACACATCCGATCTACAGGAGTGGTATCGACGATACGTTGTCGAACCCACCCTAGCATCGCTGGAAGAATTCCAGGAACGCGACAGTGGATGGGCATTGGCGAGAATCCTCAACCTGACCGTCAATGTGAACAAGTACAATCCACTGCGCGCGGGGTGTCACTGCAAGTTGCCGCGGGAATTATCGCTAAAGAAAGCGACGATTAGCATACAATCCCCGGACAATGCATGTTTCGCGTGGGCGGTGGTTGCCGCTCTATATCCCGCCGAAAGACACGTTGATCGCGCAAGTTCATACCCCGACTATGCTTCCATACTAAATCTCCAGGGCATTGAATTTCCAATGTCTCTGAAGCAAATAGGGAAGTTTGAAGGGTTGAACGAAATCTCCATCAATGTGTACAGCTTCGATGTGGAGATGAACAAAGGACCAGCAGTCTTTCCGCTGCATCTCACCAACCACAAGAGGGATCGACACGTTAACCTGCGCTACACACCTAATCAAGAGCATGGCGATGTGGGACACTTTGTATGCATCAAGGATTTATCCCGGCTGGTGAGCACACAGTTGAGCAGACACAATGGGAAGAAATTCATCTGCGATCGGTACATATAAACTTATGAAATGTTGAAATATCACCCATGAAAAATTAAATAAAAATTTGATTTATAGGTGCATGCATTACTTCGGATCTATCGAGAAGTTAGAGGCTCATGTGGTGGACTGTGGTAAGATGAACAACTGTGCCATTCTGCTGCCCAACCAGGACAACAATTTGCTCAGTTTCGACAACCACAGCAGGAAGGAGCGGAGTAGTATAACAAGAGGGATTCAAACGCAAATTTGAGTTTGAAGGCCATTTCCCCCACCCCTCCCCCGACCTTGAAATCCAAATTTGAGTTTCAAGGCCAGCGGAAAATTCCTCGCGGGCGGCGGCGGCGCGGCGACTGATGACGTCATCGAGATGACGGAGTGGTGGGGGTATAGCGCGTGAACAGATATCGATACCGAATCGATGCCGAATCGATATCGAGGAGGAACCGCAGGTGAAGTCTCACGCAAGCGGGTCGCGCGGCGGATGACGTCACCGAGATGGCGGAGTGGTGGGGGTGCTACTCTGGAGCGTGGTACCAGTCGGTAAGGTAGGAAATATTAATTTATGATATTAATATAAATGAAAAAACAGAATCTCGGACAACGGGGCTCGAACCCAAGACCTCCGCGGTACGAGTCAGCCGCCTAACCAACTCCCCCAACGCCCACTCTCTGACATTAGTCTTTAACGAATGGTACATATACCAAACACCAAAGCATAATAATTATCGGATGATGTTTCGGGCAATGTCGGGAAAGATCGGCATTTTACAAACCGCGTCTTCGGAGGAGCGAAAGAGACAGAGCATTATTTTAAAGCTAAAATTCAGAGGAGGGAAAGAGAGAGCAATATTTTAAAGCTAAAATCTGGGGGAGAAGGAAGGAGACAGCGCTACTTGGTGGTACAATAGCATTAGATAACAATTTTTAAAGCGTCGCAGCGTCTCGCGCGATCGTGGCGCAGGATGATGTCATTCGACAGCGCGAAGAACGAAATAGAATTATGCAGTGTCAGCAAATCTTAAAATTAAGTGGTGAGGAGGATGATGGGTGAATAAAATGGGGAAACGATATGTGTTTAAAATGATAATTTATTTAAAATTAAAAGAATATACATATAATATAATTTAACATTTTGTACTGCAAGCATCATCCACAATATGATTGATTGCACATGCTAACAATTCACAATCGATCAATGAATGCTGTTCGTAGTGTTCGCTTTCAGAAATTAATTTTACATAATCTGTTGGCGCGGTAGCGCTACGTAGAACGTCTACGAAAGCGGCATATTTACTGCTTACAGAGTATATATTTTCACTTAGCCAGGTGTACATATGTTCAATGCAATGGTTGTATGCGAATAGTTTACACATCGTGGCTTCAGTCATATATATGACAACGCGATTATCGGTGATTTTAATAAGTTGATCATCATACACACGTGTGAACTCTAGTCGTAAATGATCAATTATAATGTGAGTTTGGGGCGATGTTGCGTTGCTGCGTAATCGTTGGAGTATGTCCGCCTCGTTTTGTAGCAGGAGCTTCCACGTAGACATTGAAAAGCTCAACTCGTTTCCTTTATTGTCGGCTATGGAGATCTCGACGTGGCACGAATCCTTGCCAATACGAATCCCAATAGTTAGACGTTTATAAGCTGTTGCAGTCAACGGATAATCACGTCCCAGGATCCGTACGATCGACGGTTTCGGTGTTTTCAACCTTTTTGACGTTGCGGTTCCGGAACTGTAAGAAACATGTACATGAAATTAATACTTTGATCGTTTGCGTTTACAGTGAATGAAGTAAATGAAAAGTGTATAGTAACGCGTACGTACCTCATATTGGACTGTTGATGATGATTTTGTTGTTGACGTTTATTTGGAAACCAACCATCGTTGCCAGCTGCGCAGGATGAATCGTTTAAGCTGTGTTTGTACATTTTGATGTGCACTATATTTTTTATGGAGTACGGTCTGTTTCGTCAAAGTCACTGAGGCTACTGAGCGATTGATGGAATAGCGTCCGAGAGCTCGGCTTAAATAGAGGTGCAATTGCCTCCCCCACCACAGCATTTTATTTTAAAGCTACCAATTTTTCCATAACGTTTTTTCAATCTTAACATCGCAGCATATCGCGCGATTGCATGTAATTTGAGCCCCACCTTCAAGGATAAAAGTCTCGACACGTGTCGAATGTAATATGATACTTTTGGGAACGTCGAATATTAGAAATAGGTGTCAGCAGAAACATTGATTCTTAGAAAATAGGTGTCAGCAGAAACTGTGTTGGACGATCTCGCGCGCTAATTCATCATACGCGTGAATCATGGAACGAACTATGCGATATCAGCAGAAACTGCATTGAACCATATTAGGATGGATCGTCGTTTTTGCATGCAATGCATTCGAGGTGTCGACTATAAAAGCGCGCTCCAAACTGAGGAAAAAGCATTTACATTTACGATCATGGGAGAATTCGCGCAAGTAGAACGCCAATTGTTGGATCAATCTGCACGATTGACTTCACGGGAAGAATATCTCGCGTGGGAAGAACGACGCAACGAATGCATCGAATCTTTGGAAGAACACAGCCGCGTAAAACGCCCGCGATTATCGATCGGTGCTCGGCAATCGTTGGTTGCTCGAATCGCGCGGTTCGAAGGACTGAAAAATTCGTTGCGTGGTCGTTTCGTGCGCGAAGGTGCAGGACATTCGAGCACGGGACTTTTGTGGCGCGAAATAGACGCTGCGTTCAATAGCCGCGTGTTAACTGGTGCCGTGTTAAATTCGAATTATATCGAGCCGCGCAACTTCCTCCAGGATGCGGGGACCATTGTGCTGGAGCATGTGCGGGGTGCTTTGAGGAAACATCGAAACCTCAAAGTGAACACGGTGTTTAATGGTGAATTTGTGGCCGGTGACAAGCATGCTTGTAAAAGCATCAACACCCGAAACCGCGAACTCTTCCGCACATCTGATCTGCAGGAGTGGTACCAACGATGCATTATCGAACCCACCCTGGCATCGCTGGAAGAGTTCCAGGAACGCGACAGCGGATGGGCATTGACGCGAATCCTCAACCTTACCGTCAATGTCAATAAGTACAATCCGTTGCGCGCGGGATGCCGCTACAAGTTGCCGCAGGATTTATTGTTGAAGAAGGCAACAATTAGCATGCAATGCTCGGACAATGCCTGTTTCGCGTGGGCAGTGGTCGCAGCTGTCCATCCTGCCGAACGAGACACCGCACGCCCAAGCTCATATCCACACTATACATTGGTGCTAAATCTCCAGGGCATTGAGTTCCCAATGTCCCTAGCACAAATTGGAAAATTTGAGCAGCAGAACAACATCTCCATCAATGTGTACACCTTCGAGACGGAGAAACGGTCGACGGTCTTTCCATTGCGCCTCACCAGCCAAAAGAGGGATAGGCACGTCAACCTGCTCTACACACCGAATCAAGAGCACGGCGATGTAGGGCACTTTGTACTGATCAAGGACTTGTCCCGGCTGGTGAGCATGCAGCTGAGCAGGCACAAGGAAAAGAAAATCATCTGCGACCGGTACGTATATAAACTTATGAAATATTGAAATGTCTCGCGAAACAAATTAAATGAAAAAAAAAATTATGTTTTATTACAGATGCATGCACTACTTTAGCTCAACCGAGAAGCTGGAGGCGCATGCAGTGGACTGTGGGCAATTGAACGACTGCGCCATCCTGCTGCCCAGCGAAGGCAAAAATCTGCTCAGCTTCGACAACCACTGTAGGAAGGAGCGACTCCCCTTCGTTGTATACACCGATCTCGAGTGCATCATCGAGAAAACAGAGGACAACCGAGTGGGTGATACAGACAATAAATTACACACATACCAGCACCATAAAGTGCACAGCATTGCCTATTATATGCATTGTTCATACGATACATCGCTATCAACGTATCGATGTCGCCGCGACGCGGATTGTGTTTCGTGGTTCGTAGACGAACTTAAAAATTTTGCAAACTTTGTCAAACCCATCTTGACCAGTAATGTTCCCATGCTGGATTTAACCACCGAACAGTGGACGACATTTCGCGATGCAACACACTGTCATATTTGCGAAGAACCATTCGAGGCTGATGATATACGAGTTCGCGATCATTGTCATCTCTCCGGACGGTTTAGAGGTCCAGCACATTCGGAGTGCAATTTAAATTATAAAAACGCGTTTTACATCCCTATAGTTTTCCATAATTTATCCGGCTACGATTCACATTTCATTATCGAGGAAATAGCTACCGCTTTCAAAGGTCACGTTGACGTATTGCCTATAACTAAAGAAAAGTATATTTCTTTCACAAAAAATGTCGAAGATACGGTTGAATCAGACTCGCGAAATTGTATTAAATTGAGATTCATCGATTCGTACAAATTTCTCAATACCAGTCTCGACAAATTAGCATCTTTTCTTAGCACAGATCAATTAAAAATTTTACGATCCCAATTTGAAACATTATCCACAGAGGATTTCAATTTATTGACGCGAAAGGGTGTATTTCCGTACGAATACCTTGATTGCGCGAACAAGCTGCAGGACCCATGCTTACCGCCGCGCGAGTCATTCTACAGTTCGTTAACGGGTGAAACTGTATCCGAGAGCGATTACGCGCACGCCGAGACTGTCTGGCAGCGTTTCGGGATTGGAACCTTGGGCGAATACAGCGATTTGTATTTGAAAACAGATGTCTTGTTATTGGCTGATATTTTTGAAAATTTTCGCGAAAGTTGTATCAAGAGTTACGGACTAGATTCAGCGCATTATTATACTCTACCTGGTTTCACCTGGGATGCCATGCTAAAACACACCAAAATTACATTCGAATTGCTCACAGACGTCGATATGGTCATGTTTATCGAACGCGGTATACGCGGTGGTTTAAGTCAATGTTCCGGAAGATACGCACATGCCAATAACAAGTACATGTCATCATACGACGCATCGGAAAAGTCATCGTACTTGATGTACTTTGACGTGAACAATTTGTATGGATGGGCAATGTGCCAGCCCCTACCATACGCTAAATTTCAATGGGTCGAAGATGCTGCAAATTTTGACGTGTTTTCGATCGATGTCGATTCGCCCACGGGGTACATTCTCGAGGTACATCTCGAATATCCGCAACGTCTGCACGACGCTCATGCCGATCGACCGTTCTGCCCGACGCGTGCCAAACCACCCGGCAGCAGGCAGGACAAGTTACTCGCGACAGTATACGATAAGCAGCGTTACGTTATCCATTATCGCAACCTGCAGCAGTGCACGCGTCACGGTCTTCGTATTACAAAAATACACCGCGTGCTTCAATTCGCTCAATCCCCCTGGCTCCGCGATTACATCGAACTCAACACACGGTTTAGAACAAGCGCGACAAACGATTTTGAGAAAAATTTGTACAAATTGATGAACAACGCGGTATTCGGCAAAACTATGGAAAATGTACGAAATCACGTGGACGTAAAACTTTTGACACGTTGGGAGGGACGATATGGCGCGGAGGCAATGATCGCGAAACCGAATTTCCACAGCAGAAGTGTCTTTTCGGAAAATTTAATAGCTGTTGAATTGCGAAAACTCGAGGTAAAATTCAACAAACCGATATACGTGGGTATGTGCATTCTAGACATATCAAAAATTTGTTTGTACGAATTTCATCACGAATACATGTCTCCCCAGCATGGAAAAAATTGTAAAATTCTATACACAGACACAGACAGCCTCATTTATCACATTCGATGCGACGATATCTACGAGTCCATGAAGCACAATATCGATAGATTCGACACGAGCGATTATCCCATCGACAATGCATATAATATGCCGCGCGTAAATAAGAAGGTTCCGGGGCTGATGAAGGACGAAAATAACGGTGTGATAATGACTGAATTCGTAGGCCTTAGAGCGAAAATGTATGCGCTTCGCGTAGACGGTAAAAAAGATACGAAAAAGGCGAAAGGTGTCAAGACCAACGTCATAGCCAGAACGATAACTTTCGACGACTACGCGCAGTGTTTGCATAGGGAGATCGAAATGGTTCGCAGACAATCGTGCATACGGTCTAAATTGCACAAAGTGTACACCATTTCGGAGTCTAAAATCGCTCTAAGTCCATACGACGATAAGCGACATATCGTACCCGATTCGACCGACACTCTGCCCTGGGGACATTATAATACAGGGTGTCCCAAAAATGTCGCGTTTCCTTGAAGGGGGTGACTCAGGGGGTGATTTGAAACAACTTTTTCCTTAGCGAAAATATTGTCCGAAGCTTCGTTAAGGAGATATTAACCAAAAACCCCGACCAATCAGAGCGGGCGCCTTCCGCCTGAGTTCCCGCGGTAGCGTTGGCTACGAGGTAGGCGACCGCGCTTGTGCTACGAACGTACGAACAAGCAAGTCGGCATGCATCGAAGGAAACCGCGTTACACATTTTTTTTTTAAAGCAGAATCTTAAATAAGAATAATTTGAAGTGAGAGGACAAGAAGTACGTAAATTTCGTTTTTAAATAAGGCATAAACGAAAAGGTAACGTAACAGAAAATGTACGACAAGTTATCGTAATTCGTTATTGAGGTAAAAATCCGTAGTTTAAGAACGGCCAACACAACTAAATTTAAAAAATAATATTAGGTGTATGAATAAATTCTTTCCGACTGGAATTTCTATCGCGGTGGTATTCAGAAGCTGCCAGAAAAATGGCAAAAGGTAATGAACAATAATGGAAATTATTGCGTTGATCGAGTTGTTTTCATATTTTTTAAATCGAACTGTTATTGTACCCTAAAATCGGAAAGAATTTATTTTCACACCTAATAATCACCAATAAATTAAACAAAACTCACCCTTTCGGACATTCCTTTCCTTGCTTTGCTTCCCTTTTCGGAAACCTGTGTCACTCGGCCACTGTACCGATCCTGATCATCGGCGTCCAGTGCTCAGCTGATCGCAGGGTCAATGTACCGAATATTCACTTCACTGCACGGCTACTAACACTGTTCACTTAATTTATGTTTCACGGAACGTGTTGTTCTTACGTTATAAAAATTGGTGGCCCCGAAAGGGGCCGATTACTGTTAATTACTGGGACGAGATTACTACTATTACCCGGCGAAAAAAAGACTCGTGGCAGACGGTCTCGGGCTGTGCAGTCCGCTGCTGTGACGATTGGTCGCGTCACCTATTTGGGCACACTTTTACAGACGGGGCACATGTATTTTGGTTATTGGCTGAAGTTGCCACATACATTGTCGCACCGCGCGGCGAAGAGATCGAACGAAACACGAGATCGAGTGGGATAGAGCGATCTGACCGACGATCGTCAAAACAAAACAATAGCGTAGGCTACAGATCGCTCTATCCCACTCGGTCTCGATGTGTTTCGTTCGGTCCCTTCGTCGCGCAGTGCGACAATGCATGTGGCAACTTCAGTCAACAACCAAAATACGCGTGCCCCGTCTTTAAAAGTGTGCCCAAATAGGTGACGCGACCAATCGTCACAGCAGCGTCAACAACACGTTCCGTGAAACATAAATTAAGTGATCAGTGTTAGTAGCCGTGCAGTGAAGTGAATATTCGGTACATTGACCCTGCGATCAGCTGAGCACTGGACGCCGATGATCAGGATCGGTACAGTGGCCGAGTGACACAGGTTTCCGAAAAGGGAAGGAAAGCAAGGAAAGGAATGTCCGAAAGGGTGAGTTTTGTTTAATTTATTGGTGATTATTAGGTGTGAAAATAAATTCTTTCCGATTTTAGGGTACAATAACAGTTCGATTTAAAAAATATGAAAACAACTCGACCAACGCAATAATTTCCATTATTGTTCATTACCTTTTGCCATTTTTCTGGCAGCTTCTGAATACCACCGCGATAGAAATTCCAGTCGGAAAGAATTTATTCATACACCTAATATTATTTTTTAAATTTAGTTGCGTTGGCCGTTCTTAAACTACGGATTTTTACCTCAATAACGAATTACGATAACTTGTCGTACATTTTCTGTTACGTTACCTTTTCGTTTATGCCTTATTTAAAAACGAAATTTACGTACTTCTTGTCCTCTCACTTCAAATTATTCTTATTTAAGATTCTGCTTTAAAAAAAAAATGTGTAACGCGGTTTCCTTCGATGCATGCCGACTTGCTTGTTCGTACGTTCGTAGCACAAGCGCGGTCGCCTACCTCGTAGCCAACGCTACCGCGGGAACTCAGGCGGAAGGCGCGCGCTCTGATTGGTCGGGGTTTTTGGTTAATATCTCCTTAACGAAGCTTCGGACAATATTTTCGCTAAGGAAAAAGTTGTTTCAAATCACCCCCTGAGTCACCCCCTTCAAGGAAACGCGACATTTTTGGGACACCCTGTATACCGTTGTAAAATAGAAACTATTGTATTTATTGTAAAATATAAATTGTATTTATTGTACAATAGAAATTGTATTCCCGTGTATAGAAATTATTATAAATAGTGGAATTATTGCATAATATAAAATTGTTCGCAAATGTATAGAAATTATTATAAATAGCGAAATTATTGCATAAAAATTGTTCATACATGTATAGAAATTATAAATGGTAGAATTAATGTGTTAAAATAAAAAATTGTTCACACATTTACATATATGTATCATTGTATTTATTGAACCATGTATTATTATTATTTTTACAATACATTATTTTTATTTATCCATGAATTGTGTGATTTATCAAATCCCAACCACTTGACGTACACCTTATCCCCCTTCCTACGCAACACTTTTTCCACTAGATATACATCAGGATCGGTGACGCGTTGCAGCTCGTGTTCATAGAATCCTCCGACAACAGGTTTTTCACAGGAATCGACCAGCAGATACGTCGCGGGATTAGTTGTCTGTACTTTGGCTATCTTGAACACCTCCGTTGTCCAATTCGGCGTATAGCCTTTATCGAATATGGTTTTAAATTTGCTCACGCGCACAAACTCGCCCAATTTGAATCTCGCCGGAGCAGCGATTTTTATGTTGTTGTATACGGTGGCTAGCAGCTTATCGGCGATCGCAAGGGTGAAATCGCAAGGACGCATTCCGATGGTCCTATGTTTTCGTGCGTTATACTCTGCGAGCAGACGCGGTAGCGAATCGGTCCATCTATAGGTTCCATTCAGCGTAAACAGTTTCCACATATTGTTCTTCAAAGTTCGATTGAAACGTTCTACGACGGAGGCCTTCATCACCGAATACGTCGAATAATGATTAATGTCATGCTTTGTCATGAGTTTCTGCACATCAGCGTTGTAAAATTCTTTTCCTTGATCGGTTTGTAAATTTTTAGGATAACGATCTCTAAATATCTTTGCAAACGCTTTAGTCACCTCAGCGCCACTTTTAGTCTTCAGCGGTAACGCCCATGCATACTTGCTCAACACATCGATGACGGTGAGTATGTAGTGGTGACCCTGGTTGAATCGCGAGTATGGGCGCATTTCTACAATGTCAGCTTGCCACAGATCGTCGTATCCACGCACTATGACGCGTCTCCGCGGGAAATGTCTTCGAGCTGGAGCATGCAATTCGTCAACGAGTTGTCGCTTCTTGCGACCGTGGTTTTCTTCTTTACTCTTGGATTCCGATAACGATTGCATGTTTGATCACCGAGGTGTCTTTGACGCGAATGATGCGATAATTATCGTGTACGTGCATTATGTGCTCCCCGTCGGCCCGAGGAAATTCTGGATAAGTTCAACCGTCTCGCATGATTCTCCTTCGCAGCGCTGCTGCTGTGCGATAGAATTCAACGCTTGCGATATCTTTTGAACGCTGTTTTGCAACGTCAGCATATCTCTGTGAAACACAACCAGCTTCCTCTCTAATTCTTCCTGCTGCTCTCTCAAAAGTTTAATGCTCTTTTCCACGTACAGTTTATTGACTGCATCGGTGTCTGCTACCGGTTGAGCTACGCGTCGTATCTTGCGCGATTTTGCATCAAAGTCGGCACCGGTCACGCAAAGAGCGTTATCACGCATATAATTTCGAAGCAAACCGCTCCATTTGTAATAGTCCATTCTAGCTGCTCCACTCTTCTCGAGTGATACCCCAAATTTATTGATCGGCATCTCGATGCATACAGTGCACATCATCGGCGCGCGGTTTAATTTATAATGAGGCCCACCTCGCGGAGTTCCTCGATAATCGATAGAATTTCGGGATCGTGAGAGTTGTTACCCGCCTGACGCGACGCTTCCAGCAAACGCAATCGGTCCACCAGCTCGTTGGGATCGTCCCAGTGCACGTAATCGATCTTGTTATCGTTTACCACCATGGCTCGCGGTGCAGTTAGACCTTTCCCTGCTTTATTGGTTGATGCGCGAGGGAGTAGCGGTGCAATTACATGTTTGTACTTGTATCCCTTGTTGCTCAATATGGGCTTTTTAGCGATATGATCGCGTCTGTGGGCATTCGTCGCCAGCAGTATACTTTTGTATTTTTGTTTATCGGCATCTGTGTATGTGGTATCGTCGGGAATTCTCTTGAAAATCAGTTCGTAAAGACCGGGTGTTCCTCCATATCTTACACCATATATGATTATATTGTCATCCTTGTCTATATCGAAAGCCTTATCCCCAAGCATCGTTCCGCTATTGCCGAAGTATACACCATACACATAGTCCATTGACGTATCCTTATCACTACTTAGGATTGCGCTCATGTATTTTTGCCCCAGCGGACCGAAATGGTTGCGAAACGTTTCTTGTCCCTCGGATGTTTGGAGTTGTTGTCTAACACATGTTGCCAACGACTCATTGGGACTAGTTTCGAAAACGTCATCACCAATGGTTGAGAGCGATTGTACAAGAGGAAATGTATTTATTGGTGTAGAAGAAACCGAGGAATCGTTTGACGTGACATTCTGTCGTTTCCGCTTCGATTGAACTGGTGTGGAGGTTACGAGTGAATATTCCGATGACGTGTGTGGTTTCCTCTTTGCCTTGCATTGTGTGTTCCTATTCGGATGAGTTTTTGTTTTAGGCGTTAATGTTTCATTCTCTTCGATGTTTGTGCTCATCAGCGACGATTTGTCAACTTCTGCCGTTGCGGTATTTTCCATAATATGTTTTAAGGGTTCGACAACAGGTTTAAAGTATCTCTCCAACGCGATATCTTCCTCCATCTTGCCAGTCTTCAAAGCCAGATATTTCTTGCGAATGGATTCGCTGGTTTTTGCAATTTCCTTCACTATTCTCTCGCGATCCTTAATCTCCAGACTATCGATATCAATCATCGTTGTATCGCAGATGTTGCTTTCCCACCGACGTGTCGACGACAATTGACAATCTCATGGTATTGCAAACTCGTTAAATCCCTTTCTATAACGTCCATTGGACATCGCGCTATCCTTGTCTATTACCGCGAAACCATACTCCCGTTGCCAACAATTACGACACAAAGCGCAGAAATCCTCGTAAGACATGTCGGTGTTTACGTGATCGTTGTACACATGTTTCAAGTTGGTACCATCCTGCTTAAACAGAATCAGCAGATTGGCATTGTCGCGTATAAGATGCTTGGGAATTTTTGCATACGTCTGACAGAGATAGAAGCAGTCGACGTTCGAGTGGCGCCCCATTGCAAAGTATTCCCTTATCGTATCTTGCTTGTCGCATGCCACGTCATCAAAGATAAAAATGGAATTCGGAAGCGATTCGCTCGGGGGGATGACGTCACTGTTATTCGAAAACGTAAAGTAGCCAATTTCATCTATCGGAGTCAATAAATTCTCCAAATACTGATATTTCGGCTGTTGCAACGACTTGGAGTACACGTACACGTTCTCGAAGCGGACGCCGTGAGGACTTTCCAACAAGCTCACCAGCACGTTGGTCTTTCCACAATTTGATGGACCGCAAATGAGGCAGCGGATAGTGTTTGGCAGCATGCTACTGTGTCTGCGCATTGTTTTCGGGGACATCAGCTGCGATTTATCGTCAAAAATTGTCACGCGTATCGCCACAGGTTGCCGTACGAATCGCATTCTGTCCGTGAACCGCGAAAATGATTTTGATACGTCGAAGCGGCGACGCGCCCTATTTATACATCCGCGCCGAAGCAAAACAGCTCAGTATTCAAAATGCTTCTGGTCCTGTCGGATAATTTCGATATTCGAGATCTAACCTCTGAGCAGTTGAAATATATACCAAAGATTATTCTACTGCGAGAGTTTGGCAGACACATTGATCAGTTGTGGGACAGGCTCCCCGAGCATATAAAAGCCGATCCTGAGGTTCAGCAGCATCGTCGGTGTCTGGAGCATTATAATCGCCCTTGGCAGCGAACGCATATCGACGGTCCGGTACCATTGATTAAGAACTGTAGCGAATGTCGTCGACGAGAGTAAAGAAAGGTCGTGGTTTGTTAAATCGGGCGATAAACGCGCTACCTATCGAATTACATATCCCGGGATATCAGTTTTGCGGTCCAGGAACTCATCTGGCAAAACGATTGGCTAGAGGTGATCTAGGCATCAATCCGTTGGACGCAGCGTGTCGCGAACACGATATTGCATATTCGCGTAGCAACGAACTCGGCGAAAGGCACGCGGCAGATAAGGTACTCGCTGACAAAGCGCGAAAACGTATCGTTGCGCGAGACTCGACTCTGGGTGAAAGAGGTGCTGCTACGGCTGTTTGGGCGACTATGAAGGCCAAGACGAAAATCGGAATGGGGATGAAAACAAAAACATGCAAAAGGACTCCAAAGAAAGCACCGAAAAAACGGATTCTTCCAGTAGCAAAACGGGGTGGTATATTACCGCTTCTCCCGCTGCTAGGTGTCCTCGGATCGTTAGCTGGTGGAGCGGCGGGGATCGCCAAGGCGGTAAACGATAATAAGGCGGCGCAACATCAGCTGCACGAAATGCAACGCCATAATCGCTCCATGGAAGGTCGTGGACTTTATCTCGCGCCATACAAGCGCGGACAGGGAATATCGAAACGAAAAAAAAAAACGCCGAAAAGGAAATAAAAATGCCTGTCGGTGTAACTACCGATGCACAATTGGAGGAGTTGGCAAAACGTATGCGTATTCCATTCTTTAGAGGTGTTTTTATGCGCAATGCACTACCAGCCGGAGGAGTACATCGAAACGAGAGCGGTATCGTAAATTTGGACAATGTCGAGGGGTCGGGAACTCATTGGGTGGCATATGCGAAGAGAGAGTGTCGAGTTATATATTTCGACAGCTTCGGGAATCTTCGACCGCCTAGAGAATTGGTACAATATCTGGATAAAGATGCTGTGAAAATCGAATACAATCGAACGTCGTATCAGAAGTACAATCAGAGCAATTGTGGACAACTCTGTCTACGCTTTCTACAAACGATCGGCCACAAATTTAAGGATTGACTTCCCACCGCTATGATTCAGTACTAGTCGAGTCGTACAGCTCGGAATATGTCGTTAACATTCACTCTAACCGGCAAGAGTAGCACCCTCGCGGTGAGCTACTTTCCACCCATAGATTTGAGCGACGATGATTACGAACTTGGTTTAACAACCTTTGAAACTTATCATACAATACCGAACATCGACTGGAGCAACGATAAATTCTACTTCACCTCAAACTATGGCATCAAAAACAGCAGTGTTGACACCACTCCTGAAACTATTAGGATTCCACACGGCTCCTATGAACTAGACGCCATTGCCAAGTATTTGAGGCAGCGATTACTCGAGCGGTATCCTAAAAATCTCGATGACTCTGATGATGACAACGATGTGTATCCTATAGTGTTGCGTCCCAACAACAACACCATGAAAAGCGAGCTGTACTGCTCGTTCATCGTAGATTTTACGAAGCGCAATAACATTGGATCGCTACTGGGATTCTCGACGAATCGGGTATTAGAACCTGGACAATGGCACGAATCGGACGATCCAATTAATATCATGAACGTGAACATTATTCGCATAGAATGTAGCGTGACCGCTGGCGCGTACAACAATGGGAAGCGAGTACATACGATACATGAATTTTCTCCGAGAGTTCCACCAGGATATAAGATATCGGAAACGCCCGCGCAGATCATTTACCTTCCGATCACCGCACGGGTCATTACGGATCTAACGATACGCGTTGTGGATCAAGACGGACGGTGGTGGTGTGAACGAAAGAAATGCTTGTATTGAACGACTTCAGAAACACGTTTCTTCCAAGTGAAATTGTTTGCAACAACAACAACAACAACAACAACACCTGCAACAGCTCTGATTACGCTAAAAAGAAGAGACTCAGTGCTGCGAACATTACATTTTTGAAATCATTGGGATTTATTGTACGCATATAAGTTGAAAAAAATGGCTGACATTCTAAGCATTGGAGGGAAGCCGACGTTTGATGATCGCATCGTCAAGCTCGAGACTCACACGTACAACCCATACGTCAACACGACATTTGGATACAGCGATGAGATAAGAATACCTATACAGCAGCAGGATTTATACACATTGCCGTGTGAAAGTTTCCTCTACGTGGAAGGGAAATTAAAGATAAATAAGCCAAATGATGCGTTAACTGTGATGTTGGGAAATAATTGCATGGCGTTCTTATTCGATGAGATTCGATACGAGCTGAATGGCGTGGAGATTGACCGCAACAGAAACGTCGGAATAACTAGCACGCTTAAAAACTATATATCGCTGACATCTGACGAAGACAAAAATATGGAGAATGGAGGATGGGGCTGTAACGAGTTAGAACCGGTGGGACGCGGGTCTTCCCCCACCACGCGTGCCTAGCGCGGCCCGCCGCTACCGAGCGCGGCCGCGAGATGGCCGCGCGCCGGGCGGCGCTCTCGCTTGCGAAGTTGGCGCGCGACCGCCGCTGCCGAGCGCGGCCGCGAGATGGCCGCGCGCCGGGCGGCGCTCTCGCTTGCGAAGTTGGCGCGCGACCGCCTATAAGCCAGCACGACGGGCCCGTTAGGCAGAGTCTACCACGAGCGGTACAGGCAACCGGCTAACGCTCTCCCAAAGATTTCCTGTATAACCAGGCTGCATCTTTGTGTACTTTTGAATCCCACTACCTCCACGGCTCCCAAAGGAACGCGAGTACGCCGACCTTTGGACGCAGGTCGATATCCGCTGTCAATCTTAGGGACAAGCTTCGCTTGCCCCGGACGACATCCCATAGCCTCCGTACCTTCCGCGGGTTTTACCCACTGGACGGACGGACTCAAGGTTTCCCGGTCAGGGCCACTGGTGGAGACCACAGCCAAGGCACCAGAACGACCACTGCCCCCACTCCTTACATTACCGCCGGACCGTTGGAGCATTCGACCTCCACGCCGCGACCGACGCGACCGACGCGACCGACGCGGACGACACCGTAGGTTAAGCGTTAAATTAAGCCGCACTGACCCTGTAAGTCAGCTGGACCTGGCCGGGACATTTGAATACGTGTTAGCTTCAACAATAAAGCCCATTTTACCCACGACACCTGAGTCATTCACTCGACGGCCCTGGACACCCGGTCTGAGCCGGCATAATCGCGGTTCCTCCACCGCACACCGAGTAACCTCCACGAGGACCGGTTACAGGGCTTGAAACGACGCAATGGACCAATATTGAAAAATCATTTTAATTTTTGCGTCCCACTCAAATATTTGCTGGGATTTTGCGAGGACTACAAACGCATGATTATTAATGCTCGTCACGAATTGATTTTAATACGATCACGCAACGATAACAATTCTCTAATAGGATCGCCGATGCTGGAACCAGAAATTGAATTACTTAAAGTGCAATGGCGGATGCCTCATGTGACGCTGAACGACGTTAATAAGCTATCGTTGCTACGTGCTTTGGAAAGTGGACAAAACCTGAACATTTGTTTTCACTCGTGGGATTTGTACGAGTATCCTCTCTTACAGAGCACGACCAAACATTCGTGGGCTGTGAAGGCAGCTGCGCAGCTGGAGAAGCCGCGATACATTATCTTTGCTCTACAGACTGCTCGAAAGAATGTGATGACCGAAGATGCTACTTGGTTCAACAACTGCAAATTGACCAATGTAAAACTTTTTCTCAACTCGGAATTTTACCCATACGATGATCTGAACTTGGACTTTGACAAGAATAAGCACGCCATCTTGTTTAACATGTATACGCAATTCCATAAATCGTATTATGGGCATAGTTGCAACGAGGCATTATTCACCGTGGCTGAATTTTTACAATTTGGCCCCCTCGTGGTGATTGATTGCTCGCGACAAAATGAGTCGATCAAGAATGGCACCGTGGACGTGCGCATAGAATTCGAGTGTAAAGAGAATGTACCTGCAAATACTACAGCCTACTGCCTGATTCTGCACGATCGGGTGGTTGAATACAATCCGCTGACAAACGTGGTGCGCAAAATCAATTAAATTGCCACGCTACTTGCTCGCCCTCTATTGTGTCAAATTCATACAAAATTTCATCGTGAACATCGAGATGCTTTACGAGAAAGACTGCATTCTCCCGTCTGTCTTGGAAGCGAACGGACCTCTAAACTGTACCGATGATGGCTGTACCAACGTTTGTCGACCTGCAAGGGTTCGTCGTTGATGGAAGATTTGTCATCAAGGAAGTGGCGGTCCTACGAACTGGATTAATTCTCTCGCACTATATTTTTGGGAGTTCGATGCCTCAATATCTTCTTACGAAATCCGACAAATCAAGCATTCGGTGGCTGGTGGCAAAACATCATGGACTACGTTGGGACGATGGAGACGTTCCGTACAGTATGGCTAAACGGTTAATTACGAAAGCTGTATCTGATGCGATCGGTGAAGAAGATGAGGACACACCCCATATCGTATACGTTAAAGGGCTACAGAAACGCGACTGGCTTGCGGATTTCCTGGATGAAAATACGAGAGCGGACATGATCATCGAGACGCTGGACATTGACTACGAGGATATCAAATCTCTAAATAAGCTAAATGTAGTTAATACTCTGCGATGTGGCAGACACGCAAAGCACTGTGCCATGCAAAATGTATTTAAAATATTCAACTGGTGGTCTAAACGCCAGCGAAATGCTTAAATAAATATAATCAATTTTAATGCATAAATGTTTTTTCTTCACCCTCCCCAACCTCCTGCATGTACGCTAGATTAAGACGATAGTTGTAATTATTTAGAAGTGGTTCGCTACACGATCAAAAGCCGTTCGATATGCGATCAAAGCCGTTCAATACCCGTTCGGTACCCGTTCCAACCCGTTCGGTACCCGTTCCAACCCGTTCGTTACCCGTTCAAAGCCGTTCGATACCCGTTCCAATCCGTTCGATACCCGTTCCAATCCGTTCGATACCCGTTCAAAGCCGTTCGATACCCGTTCAAAGCCGTTCGATACCCGTTCGATACCCGTTCCAACCCGTTCGATACCCGTTCGATACCCGATCAAAGCCGTTCAATACACGATCAAAGCCGTTCGATACACGTTCGATACCTGTTCCAATCCGTTCGATACCCGTTCAATACCCGTTCGATACCCGTTCAATACCCGTTCGATACCCGTTCAATACATGATCAAAAGCTGTTTGATACACGTTCAGAGTGGTACGTTAGACGTTGAAAGTGGTACGTTAGATGCCCAATACACGTTCAGAGGGGTACGTTAGACGTCCAATACACGTTCAGAGTGGTATGATAGACGTTGAAAGTGGTACATTAGATGTCCAATACACGATCGCGCAATACGCTGCGACGTTAAATCGGAACGCTTTAGAATACATGCTACATATTAGTTCGGAAAAAAGAGTATTTCCGTTTGCTACATAATGGTTCGCTGGATCGTTGATTAAAAATTATTATTACTTCTCTGCGTTGGGAAAAAACATATCTGTTGATATGGAAAAGATTTTTCTGCTGACGCCGCATAATTCTTTCTACGATTCGCGCTGTCGCAGCGCCGTCTCCTTCCTTCTCCCCCAGATTTTAGCTTTAAAATATTGCTCTCTCTTTCCCTCCTCTGAATTTTAGCTTTAAAATAATGCTCTGTCTCTTTCGCTCCTCCGAAGACGCGGTTTGTAAAATGCCGATCTTTCCCGACATTGCCCGAAACATCATCCGATAATTATTATGCTTTGGTGTTTGGTATATGTACCATTCGTTAAAGACTAATATCAGAGAGTGGGCGTTGGGGGAGTTGGTTAGGCGGCTGACTCGTACCGCGGAGGTCTTGGGTTCGAGCCCCGTCGTCCGAGATTCTGTTTTTTCATTTATATTAATATCATAAATTAATATTTCCTACCTTACCGACTGGTACCACGCTCCAGAGTAGCACCCCCACCACTCCGTCATCCGCCGCGCGACCCGCTTGCGTGAGACTTCACCTGCGGTTCCTCCTCGATATCGATTCGGTATCGATATCTGTTCACGCGCTATACCCCCACCACTCCGTCATCTCGATGACGTCATCAGTCGCCGCGCCGCCGCCGCCCGCGAGGAATTTTCCGCTGGCCTTGAAACTCAAATTTGGATTTCAAGGTCGGGGGAGGGGTGGGGGAAATGGCCTTCAAACTCAAATTTGCGTTAGAATCCCCCTTGTTATACTACTGAGCGGCTCCCCTTCGTGGTGTATGCCGATCTTGAGTGTATCCTGGAGAAAACGGAGAACAGTTGGGGGGGGGGGGGGGTGAGGAGGACAACAAATTGCATAAATATCAGCACCACAAAGTGCATAGCATTGCATATTATATGCATTGCTCGTATGATACATCGCTATCGATATATCGATGTCGCCGCGACATGGATTGTGTTACATGGTTCGTCGAAGAACTAAAAAATTTGGCTGATTTTGCCAAGCCCGTTCTAGCCAATAATACTCCAATGCTGGATTTAACTCATGAACAGTGGATGACATTTCGCAATGCAACACATTGCCACATTTGCGAAGAACCATTCAAGGCTGACGATATACGAGTTCGCGATCATTGCCATCTATCCGGATGGTTTAGAGGCCCAGCACATTCGGAGTGTAATTTAAATTATAAAAATGTGTTTTACATCCCCATAGTTTTTCATAATTTATCCGGCTACGATTCACATTTTATTATTGAGAAAATAGCTACCGCTTTCGAAGGCAGTGTTGATGTATTGCTTATAACTAAAGAAAAATATATTTCATTCACAAAAAATGTGGAAGATACGGTGGAAGAATCAGACTCGCGAAATTGTATTAAATTACGATTCATCGATTCATACAAATTTCTAAATACCAGTCTCGACAAAGTAGCATCTTTTCTTAGCGCAGATAAATTAAAAATTTTACGATCCAAATTTGAAACATTATCCATTGAGGATTTCAATTTATTGACGCGAAAGGGTGTCTTTCCATATGAATACCTTGATTGTGTGAACAAGCTGCAAGATCCATGCTTACCACCGCGCGAGTCATTCTACAGTTCGCTAACGGGTGAGACTGTATCCGAGAGCGATTACGCGCATGTCGAGACTGTCTGGCAGCGTTTCGACATTAGAACCTTGGGTGAATACAGCGACTTGTATTTGAAAACAGATGTCTTGTTATTGGCAGATATTTTTGAAAATTTTCGCGAAAGTTGTATCAAGAGTTATGGATTAGATTCAGCACATTATTATACATTGCCCGGTTTCACCTGGGATGCTATGCTAAAACATACCAAAATTACATTTGAATTGTTCACCGGCGTCGATATGGTTATGTTTATCGAACGTGGAATACGGGGTGGTTTAAGTCAATGTTCCGGAAGATATGCAGAAGCCAATAACAAGTACATGCCATCTTACGACGCATCGGAACAGTCATCGTACTTGATGTACTTTGATGTAAACAATTTGTATGGATGGGCAATGTGTCAACCCCAACCATATGGCAAATTTCAATGGGTCGAAGATGTTACAAATTTTGATGTGTCTTCAATCGCTGTCGATTCACCCACGGGATACATTCTCGAGGTAGATCTGGAATATCCGCAACGTCTGCATGACGCTCATGCTGATCTGCCGTTCTGCCCGACGCGTGCCAAACCACCGGGCAATAGACAGAACAAGTTACTCGCGACAGTATACGATAAGCAGCGTTACGTTATCCATTATCGCAACCTGCAGCAGTGCACGCGTCACGGTCTTCGTATTACAAAAATACACCGCGTGCTTCAATTCGCTCAATCCCCCTGGCTCCGCGATTACATCGAACTCAACACACGGTTTAGAACAAGCGCGACAAACGATTTTGAGAAAAATTTGTACAAATTGATGAACAACGCGGTATTCGGCAAAACTATGGAAAATGTACGAAATCACGTGGACGTAAAACTTTTGACACGTTGGGAGGGACGATATGGCGCGGAGGCAATGATCGCGAAACCGAATTTTCACAGCAGAAGTGTTTTTTCGCAAAATTTAATAGCTGTTGAATTGCGAAAACTCGAGGTGAAATTCAACAAACCGATATATGTGGGTATGTGCATTCTGGACATATCAAAAATTTGTTTGTATGAATTTCATCATGAGTACATGTCTCCCCTACATGCTCAAAATTGTAAAATTCTATACACGGACACAAACAGCCTCATTTATTACATCCAATGCGAAGATATCTACGAAGTCATGAAACACAATATCGATAGATTTGATACAAGCGATTATCCCATCGGTAATGCATATAATATGCCACGCGTAAATAAGAAGGTTCCAGGGCTGATGAAAGATGAAAATAATGGGGCGATAATGACCGAATTCGTAGGTCTTAGAGCAGAAATGTATGCACTCCGCGTAGACGGTAAAAAAGATACGAAAAAGGCGAAAGGCGTTAAGACCAATGTCATAGCCAGAACGATAACTTTCGACGACTACGCGCAGTGCTTGCAAAAGGAGATCGAAATGGTTCGCAGGCAATCATGCATACGGTCGAAATTGCACAAAGTGTACACCATTTCGGAATCCAAAATCGCTCTAAGCCCATACGACGACAAGCGGTATATCGTACCCGATTCGACTGACACTCTGCCCTGGGGACATTATAAAATACCCCTATAAAATATTAACTCATCAAATAAAATTGTTCACACATGTATACAATGTATCATTTATTAACTCATCAAATAAAAATTGTTCGCACATGTATCATTATATTTATTTTTTACTTGGTCACACATGTATATGTATCATTTGAATATAATAATAAAGAAAAAAAGAATGAAAATAGAAAAAATGTAAAAAAAAAAAATCTAATTCTAAGGAGAATACAAATATAAAAATATAAAAATATAAAAATACAATTAAAATACAATTAAAATATAAAATAAAATACAATACAATATAAAAATAATTTAGAATAATACAAATATAAAAATATAAAAATATAAAAATATAAAAATACAATTAAAATATAAAATAAAATACAATGCAATATAAAAATAATATAGAATGTAGAATAAAAAAAAAATCTAATAAAAAATATATAAAAATAGAATATAATAAAGAACAAAAGAATGAAAATAGAAAAAATGTAAAAAATAAAAAAATCTAATTCTAAGCAGAGGATGATGAGGGGGGTGGTGGGGACGATGATGGCGCTGGTGGTGATAGGGGGCGGGGTATCCAGTATGGAGCCCACAGCGGTCCAACGTTTGGATCATGTCGCCGTCGTTGCCGCATCCTCAAGTCAAGTGCCGCCTCCAAGTTCGCCATTGAGACGCGCAGCGGCATGTTCTAGATCACAAACACAAACGTTGATATAACACTAATACATTAAACATATTAAACATGAAGCATACAACACAATGTACTGTATTGCATACCACATGCGCTGGCAACGGAGGCAATGGAGGCAACGACGGCAACGACGGCAACGACAGCAACGGTGGTGACGGCTGCGGTGACGGCTGCGGTGACGGCTGCGACGGCGGTGATGGTGGCGGCACAGATGGCGACGACGGCGCGTCTCCCCAATCGAAGGACCACGCAGGCGACGGTGGTGGCGAACGCTAGACATAGAAACCCGCGATATTATAATAATAGCACGTTTATCCTAGAAATGTTGCTAAGGATGAACACGATAAATGTCAAAATACTGTTTTGTACTGTTACGTCCCTACTTCCTATTTGGGGGCGCGATTTTATCGAATTCAACGTATTTGACCGCTTTTGAGCTAATCCAGGGATTTACGCTCTGGGATAGTTGAGACAATATTTAGACGCTAATTAAATATATATATATATATATATATATATAACATGCTTACTTTTCACTGGTCAATGGGTATGAGTTTCCAATAGATGGGAGCGTCGGGGACCCCGTTGGTTTCTGCTACCGTATTGGGTTTTGGCAGGGCCCAATCGCCGGGTGCCACCACGTGCCCTTGCCCTTTTTTATTGGTGGGTCGAATCTGACGGATCCCTACAGAACTGGTCACACCCAACAGAATTGAGCCTTCGGCCGCCTCTAATCTATATTTTAGCGCCAGACGTCTTATTTGATATTTTCTGCCGGCGCGATGACCTTTGGGCATTTTCACTCTCTAGAAAGGGTTTCAATTGAGCACGGGTTGTTTTATCTCCCGGGATCAGGGTTTGCATCGATTACTCAGTGACACCTTGGGCGGCTGTCCTGCTTATAAATATCACCTTTGACCGATGCAAAACGTGATCACTCACAAACCAATTTCGATCAGCTTATAGTCGTTTTAGGGGTTGATTGTACGCGCTATTCGCTCTCCGTAACCACTGTTTGATGACACCGTGGGCGGCTGTCCTGCTTGTAGGTGTCACCATTGGTGGAAACAAATTGCGAACATTTTAGATTCATTTTAGCGATAATGATATTAATCACGAAAATCGTGCTTCACACCCAATTCCCGATGACACCGTGGGCGGCTGTCCTGCTTATAAGTGTCATCATCGACGGGTGCAAATCACGACCTTTCCAACCATTATTACTCGATTATAAAGATCAATTAGAGAAAAATGTCAATGCCCAAAGTAGGAACATGGATTATTATTATGGTAAAACTTCACTCACTAGTAACTTTAATAACACTTTTATTGTCACTTATTTTACACTTAACGAGTTTGACTTCAATAGTGAGTCGATAATAAATTTATTAATTAATTAATTAGTTGAATATTACTGAGTTCCACGGGTGATCAGTCCCTTTTTATAGGGCAGTCGATCACTCCTTCTGCAGGTTTGTCACATGACAGATTTTAGGTGGGATGATGAAATCCTCCAATCATCTGCCGTGGGATCCACCTGAAGAATTCATTCCAGCGCGCTATCCGAGAGTTTTGTTTGCTACAGAATTTGAGCTATTGCGCACCTATTTCGGTGTCTTTTGCTCGACTTAAGACGTATTTCTGCAGTCACACGAAACTCTCAGCAGCGTCGATAGTTAAATTCTTATTTTAATTCTTAGTTTTAAATTTTACGCTACTGGGTTTTCGATGTGCTCTGTGCGATTGGTTTCGTATAGCCCACATACTAAGGATTGAAGTTAATATTCATCGGTTCCGTATTGGAGCTCGATTTACGGGAAATAATGGGAGGGCAAGTGGCTAACGATGATCAGGAGCGCAGATCCGTGAGGGTGTCGGCTGCATTGGCTGATAGGGGCCTCCGTCCCATTCTGGACGTCAGCTGGTGTTGGCTGGGCCTTCCTGGTGTGCGTGTAGCCGGCTGGCTGCCACCTCCCGTAATAGCTGCTCTCCTGCTCGCTATTGCCGTCCGTAGATTCACGGCTCGAGTTCTTCTTATCGCGAGTTCCGATTACAGTGCCTTATCGGCTATGTATTATGTTGATAATTGTTTGAGATAATTATAATATACTAAAGTACGAAATAGTAAATATAAACGATTTAAAGAGTTTAGTTATTAGTAGACTCCACGTCGCGGGACGTGACACCTCCCCCCTTAGAAAGCAAATTTCCAGAGGAAATTTGTTTTAATTCCTCGATGGCTTCCTTGAATTCTCTTGCTGCTGGAGTCGGTTGTCGTCTCTCGTCAGTTGTTGTTGGTTGTTCTGCATTCTGTGTTGATGGTTGTTTTTTATTGGCCAGATGTATTATTAAAGTTGTTAAGGAGCTCCAAATTGCTCCTAACAAGTGTAGTCCGCATCCATAGACTGCATGTATTTGATACCCGTGTATTATGGTATCAAATATTGTTTTCATTATTTTAATGATAATAAAAACTCCAAGTAGTCCTGCGGTGACTGTTCCAAATTTAAGAAATCCATTCCAGAATTTGGCTGCTGCATTTTCGGCCAACGTGGTGATGGTTCCTTCGTCTAAAATTCCCATTATTGAAATTGATCCTGCGGGAATATTTTTCCCGGATACTCCTCTGGCGAGTGTATTTAATACTGCTGCTTTTTCTGCAGGGAACATAATGTGGTCCCTTAAATTTTCTAATTCCTTCTGTGTATATATTCCGCTGGTTGCGAGATCTGAAGGAGATGTATAATGCCAGTTGAGTTTCGTTTTTGGATGTAATATTTGAGGTGGACGAACTTCAATTGGATGTGGTGAAATTCTGTGCCATGCTTGGTCAATTTCATACATGACTGGTAGAATGGGACTACATTCCCTATGTGTCCCTTGAGTGGTTAAAATATGTGTCTTCGGTGTTAAGAACATTGAATTATTTCTTAACCATACAGGTAGTTCTATATAACATTCGTCTGTTTTTCGTAATTTAACTTGAACAGGAATGCATTTTACAATATGAATTACTTCGCCAGCTACTAGTGCCATATGTCCCTGTGTTTTCGTGACTATATTGGCGAATTCGTCTGGTTTGAGCGTAGCAGTTATTAGAGCATTGTTTAGTATTTGTTGTTCCAGTAGGCATTTTTGTATGATTATATCTCTATATAGAGTTTTCAATTCAGTCCTTATGTGTTTTTCCACGTAGACAAATTTGGAATTCACATATGTGAAAATATCCAAATTTTCTACTGGGATTTTGTGTAAAGATGCAAACGTTCTTTCCTTAGTTGTTTCCAGAATGAATAGTTTTGGATGTTCCGTTTGTATAAGCGTATAACCACATAGATGTTGCTCTCCTGTCGGGGTTAAAGCAAATGTAATATCTTGCGTGGTTAACGCATACACGGAAAGTGAATTTTCTTCGGCTGGGCTGGTGTCGGAAATTTTGGATGCCAGCCCTTCATAGAGTACATCATAGCGATCAAATTTGCAAGTTGATGGTGGAAAAGGGTGCCAGAACGTGTGTCCATCCTCATTGTCCACACAAAATCCGTTTTGAAAACGGCATATTGTTCCAGATTTCAATATGATTTTGTTGGGTTCTAGTCGTACTGGTACTAGAGCTGTTTTAAGTGTTATCTTCGCTATTGCTTGTACTACTACCTTTTCCCATGATCCATAAGGGTCGGAAAATTGTGCTCCGGTACATTTTCCATCTGCGGTGAGTGATCCAGCAATGGTGAATGTCCGGGTTGAGGTCTGGTTCATTTTGAGTCCCACCAAATAGACGTTATTACCTATAACGTTGGATCCATATTCGTGCATATTTCGGCATTGACGTTCGGTTAAATCTTCGAGGTATTCATTTAGCCCGTTGTGTACTGCAGAAATGTGTGAGTGCATTCCGCAGTAATAGATGGTTCTTGAAATTATCAGTTTGCATTGGATGACTTCCACGTAGTTGAAGTCCGATAGTTGCAGAAGTTGAATGTAGATTTCCTTTGTGACTGTGGAGATTGGATTAATTTCGCAATCTCCTACTGAATTTAATGAAACGGTTGTCACGTTTAAATGTTGCCCATTGCAATCGTATCCAATGAGGGCCCAAGCAAGATTCAAGTCGATTAGAATTACCCATGGTAAAATCATGGTGATTCTCCTTTTAACAAAAAAAATAAAAATTTGTTTTGAATCATCGTTATATTAATAACGGTTCATATTTATTCCTTTAATATTTCGTACTTTCTTAATATTAATTTATATAATAGGTATTCTTATGGGTATCCAATTTTCCGTCGCATGCGTAGACGTATCAAAATTCATCTGACAGCTAAATCGTGCGTAGCTGCTTCATTTCATTAGTGGCTGCTGAAGCGTAGCCACTCGTTTAATTTTTTTCTGAGTGTTGTGATTTTATTATTTAGAGTGAGTATGCTTGAAACAAAATTTTCTCTCTCTCTCTCTCTCTCTCCTCCCCCTTTTTATTTTTACTGATAATGTACTTTCTGTAGATGTCAAACGTCTCAGAGGATTGGATTATACGAATGCGGCGTTTGATTAAAATTAAAAACGCCAAATTTCTTATTTGGAAACCCACTCAAGGAATTCGTGGGTAGTTATTTCTGCTACTTTAAGTGCTCCTCCCAGTACCTTGCCTATCGCTTTATTCGAGCAGATGTATTGCAAGGTGCGAGGTGATATTCTTAAGCGTGTTAAAGAATAATGGTCTTTATATAAGACTTACGAGTATATATTTTTTGTTTTTGTTTTTTTTTTTTTTTTTTTTTTTGTGTATATATTTTAGCTTATTTCTAATTTGTATTGCTTACAATTTGTATATCATAATTTTTAAATATAATAAATTTATTGGTTTTAAACATCTACCATCTAGTCTCAACAATCTTATAATTGCCGTTTGCTAACCCTGCGTATTCTTCGTGGGTTAGGCCCATGTATTCTTCGGTGCATCCAGCACAAGTGGCTGCTTCTGCAATCCATGCTGTTTCTCCGGCGCATTGATCGCATTTGGCGAGTTGTTCCGCTATTTGTTCAGTACTAATAGCATGTAAGTGGTATTCGATAACATATTCTGGTGCCCCATTTGTTTGTACATAGCACTCGGCGCATATTTGTTTCCTATCTGATACGTAAAGTTGGTATACACACTGTCGCACACAGGATAATATTAATAGTGGTAAATATGTTTCTGGGTAATCGTAAGGGACTACTACGTCGATGGGCCCGCGGTGTTCTCCACGACCCTTTGGTTGATGGGGGTCATGGAATACTCCCATTTTAAGGTCTGATTTGGTTTCCGATCTGTAATCATTCGGTATTTGTTCTTATTACTAGTTAGTATATATACTTTTCATATGAGGGTTAATATTTCAACCACCAATATTATAGGTAAGAGATATATATATATATATATATATTTTTTTTTTTTTTTTTTTTTTTTTTTTTTTTTTTGATACATATAAGTGTATAACATATATAGGTATGTGGAAGCTACAGCTTTCTCTCCCTTTTATCACCATCTGGTTATCACTTCTATTATTCCGCCGATATTTAAAATATTCCATTTTCTGGGGGTTAATTCCACGTATTCCTCAATACACTCCGTACACCTACAAGCGGGTCTCACGGTTGCCAAAGACATCCCGCATTGATGACAGGAGGTGGCCATCATTAATGCTGTGTATTTACACATGCTGTGCCATCCCCCTTCTACAATTTCTTGTTTTACGGGTTCGTTTAGGGTGTCGTAGCAATTAGGGCAGAATCTTAGCATCTCCCATGTGTAGACCTTTGTAATGGTTTTAATTACGCAGTACATCTGCATCAAGGGCCTATACGTATGTGGATATTGGTTCGGGAATACTCCATCTATTGGTCCATAATGCTCCAAGTCTTCTTCAAATACTTCTACAGGTAGCTTCATATCTGCAATAGATGGCATCTCATATTTATACTTGATTTGTTTTAGCCATCTATTGAGTGGCTATTCTCCGCTTCGACATATTTGTATAATTATGTGCAGTTTTATATGCATTATAAGAGGTAGGGTATTTATTTGAATATATATATATATATTTATTATAAGGTTTTTCTTCTCTTCCTTTCTTTCATTTCTTTATTGGATATACTCTACGTCAATTACAGTTCCGTGTAACAATTGGATGTTTTCGGTTGGGTTTAGTATAAGACATTTAGTCATACATTCTGTACACGTCTCCGCCGGTCTTCTAAGCACCATTCCTATCCCACATTTAGTGCAGATAGACCCTCGTAGCAGCCCCATATAATTGCATAGGTTATGGCCCGCAGTTTTCACATATCGATTTCTTTCGTATTGGCTGATTTGATCATAGCACATATCGCAAATTCGTTCGTGATTGTGGACGTATATAGTTGCCGTAGCTCGGATTAAGCAGTAGAGATGTTCTAGCCGGTTGTAGAGGGGTGGAGTTAGGGTTGATATTACCTCCTCTATTTTCCTGCCATAGTCTACTTCTACTTCGTGGGAAGCTTCGCTTGGGAGTATCATGGTCTGAAATAGACGATACTCTAGAGAATAGATCGATAAAATAACGAATAGTAAAATATTTAGAGTATTATGTTATTGTATTATTATAACTTGTTTTATGTATTAATCATCCTGGATTTGACTTAATATACGCTAGTTTAAGTTTATTTATATGTACTGTACGAGTTGTCCCATCAGATAATATTTTAACATTCTGATTTGGCAACAATTCGAGTACTTTATATGGTCCTGAATACTGATCTGCGAACTTTGTCCTCCGAGGTTCTTTCAAGAGATATACTAAATCTCCTGCTTTAAAATCTTGCGGATTAATTTTCCGATCATAATATTGTTTAGATTTGACTTTTGCCTTTATTAAATTTTCTCGGGCTTCCGTTTGCAGATTAGTTATTTTGTGAAATAAATCTCTAAGGTATTCGGCGTATGTGGGTTCCAAATCTTCACCAATAGGTTTTTCGCTCGAAGGTTCTCGCGCAATGCATCCGAAAACTAATTCATGTGGTGAAAATTTAGTACCCTCATGTACTGCAGTGTTATATGAAAACATTGCTAAATCTATCCAATCATCCCAATTATCGTCGTTCGTCGTATATTGTTTTAAATATTCTGTTAGTACGTGATGCGATCTTTCTATCGAACCGTTACTCTGTGGATGATAAGCTGTAGTAACATAGCGTTTAATTTTGAATCGTTTAGCGACGATTTTTATCAAATTTGAAGTAAAATTGGTTCCTTGATCTGTTAAAATAGCTTTAGGTGATCCGAATCGGCAAATAAACCGTTTTATAAATACGTCTGCTATATCGGCAGAGGTGGTTCGAGATAAAGGTATCGCTATTGAATATTTTGTTAACAAATCTTGTATCGTTAGTATATGTGTTCTTCCTTTCCTAGTCTTTGGTAATGGTCCAACGATGTCCATGCTGATTTTGTCGAACGCTTTTCCTGGAGTATCTGTCAAGACCATTGGTTGTTTAATCTTGATTCTTGTTAATTTCTTCATTTGACAGTCTTGGCATTCTCTAATGAATTTTTGAATTTCCTTTTTCATGTTTTCCCAATAGTAATTTTGTCGTATTCTGTGATAGGTTTTTGTAACTCCTTTGTGTCCTCCACTGGACGACGTATGTTTTTCTTTTATTATATGTTCTCTTAAGTTTTCAGGTGGTGTTACCACATCACCAGTGCAAATAGTGATTATAATCGGTAGTTCTCTGAAGATGTCCTTTAATCTATTTATAATATATTTCCATGGTACATCTTCTATGTTATGGGTTCTACTTATGGCGAATGAATTTAAATCGAATTCTGTAACTACGTCCCATAATGACATGAGACTGTGTAAAATGTTACCGGGTCGTACGGCAGTTCTTGAATTTTCTTTAATTGGTAAACTTATTATATATTTCGTTCCATCTGGTACTGACCGGGCCCTTTCCAGGGTAAGGTCTACATGAATTGGTAGTAAATTTTCTGTTTCTAATTCTTTGGCACCTCTATCGATTGGACTTCCATCCAATCCGATGAGGATGACTCTGTTATCTTTTATTTTTGCCAAAGAGTCTCTAGATTCTCTTATCACTAATTGGTTTTGATGAGGAATCGTATCCTCACTTCTACTTGTTGTTGTTCTAGGTGATATTTGAGGCTGTGATTCAGATATATCTATGATTTCCATTGATTCTTCTTCTCGTGGTGTTCCCGTGGTTTCAATTGATTCTGGTTCTTGTGATGTTTCTATGAATTCAATCGATTCGTCTTCTTGTGGTGTTTCAGAGGTTTCGATTGATTCTTCATCTTGTATTTTCCTTTTTGATGAAGGGCCAGCGATTGGTGAATCGGTTGATAAGGTTCTTTTCCGTTTTTGTTTCCAATTTCGAGATGTTTCTGACGATAACGTAATTGGTTCCATATCTTCATCTTCCGATTCCTCCGACATTGGTATGCGTTTATGTTTTCTTTTTGAGAAATCTAGATATTTAAGTTTCGTATTTGGAAAAGCCAAATATCTGCTTCTCGTCATTGGTCCTTCAAAATCTTCTGGTGGAGTTGACCGTAAATTTCTCTTTTGAGGCGGTTCGCCTTCTGGAGGATCTTCTTCCTCCCTTGCTCTTATCGGTAGGCATACTTCTGGTGGATTTCGAGATAACGCATCAGCGTTGAGGTTACTTTTCCCTTTTTTATAGTTTATTTCGAATTCATAATCTGATAATTTAAGTTTCCATTTCCAAATTCGAGAATTTGGATCTTTCATTGAATTCATCCATACCAGAGGTTTGTGGTCGGTTTCTATTTTAAATTTACGACCATACAGATAAGGTCTAAAATGCGTTACGCAATAAATAATTGCTAAACATTCCTTTTCAATTGTAGAATATTTCTGTTCTGCTGTATTTAATAAGCGGGACGCATAAGCAATAGGAAGATCGTCGTCAGAAATTTCCTGACTAAGCACTCCTCCTATAGCGTAACCCGAAGCATCCGTCGTTACTTTGAACGGCTGCGAGAAATCTGGATATTGAAGTATTGGTTTGGATATTAAAGCCTTCTTTAACATTTGAAACGCTTCTTCTTCTTCCTTTCCCCAATTAAATTTCGTTCCCTTTTTCAACAAGTTTGTTAGTGGTTTCGATTTTCTTGAAAATTCAGGTATAAATCTTCTATAATATCCAGTTAATCCCAAGAATTGTTTAATGTTCTTAGGGGTTTTGGGTTTAGGAAAATTCTCTGCTGCTTCAATCTTTTTTGGATCTGGTTTTACTCCATGTTCATCAATTATGTGTCCTAAATAGATCACTTCATGTCGTAAAAATTCGCATTTATCCGGTTGAAGCATTAGTTTTGCTTCTCGTAATCTTTTCATCAATCTTGTGAATTTTATTTCGTGTTCACGAAGAGATCTGGAATATATTACTATATCATCCAGATAAACAAAAAGTTCGGTTCCTTGAAGTCCTGATAGAACATTATTCATAAGGCGTTGAAATGTTGCAGGAGCATTTTTCAATCCAAAGGGCATTCTTGTAAATTGATAATGTCCATATGGCGTAGAAAATGCTGTCTTGTGTGCGTCCTCTGGTGCCATCTTAATTTGATGAAACCCTGATGCTAAGTCGAATGAAGAGAAATATTTTGCGCTTCCTAATTGATCCAATATCTCTGTAATATTTGGTAGAGGATACGCGTCGCCTATCGTCTTATCGTTTAGTTTACGATAATCGATTACTAGTCTCCAACGTTTCTTTCCTTTTGAATCTGGTTTTTTAGGAACAATCCATATTGGAGAACTATATGGAGATGTGGATGGTTCCACCACACCGGTTTCCAAAAGTTCTTTTATTTGTTGATTTATTTCATCTTTATGAATTGGTGGAAATCGATACTGCCGAGTATTTATCGGTATATCATCCGTAGTATGAATTTTATGTTGTATGCTATCTGTTCCTTCCAAAATTTCTCCTGCTAGATGAAATCGATCTTCGTTTTCTTTTATCAGTTGCATCACATTTTCCTTTTCTTCCTGATTTAAGTGATCCAACCTCAGTAATTTCAAGATTTCCTCGAATCGATTTTCCTTCGATATCTTCGTCATATTACAACGTTTAGAGGAACGTTCTTCGAATGGAAGTATTTCGATTGTAGGTACTACAATATGATAATCTTCGTCCGTACTATTTACTATTCTCATGTGAGCTTTTCCTTCTCGATTTGTTACTAATGCATTTCCTAAATAGATTCCTTCTTTGAAATGCAATTTTCCTACGTATCCTTCACGCAGTTCTGGATTTGCGATATTTATATGGAAAGGGACTGAACTTCTTTTCGGCACGAATATCTCCTCGTATGTATTAAAGGGAATATAGTTTTTTCCCCACTTGATTTGCCTTTTCGCATAGTCAATGCTGGCTTCTTGATGTAACAGAAATTCGGATCCTAAGATTCCGTCTTCATCGTCAAACAGTGCGTCGTTTACCACGTGGAAATTCACTGGATGATTCGCAATCAATATTGATGCAGTCCCTAAGGTAGCTTGATTCGAATCGATTATTCCACGGATATATATGATTTCTTGAGTGTTGACGATTGTCGATGCTGTTACCTTTGATTTCTTGATGAGGTTGACATCGGATCCCGAGTCAACCATTAATCATGCCTTCCCTTCCAGATTAGGAGATGTTATTAGTATTGTTGGGATATTTCGTACGGTATTAATTGGAACAGTTACTGTTCGTCCATTTCTTCGTCTTCTTCCTCTATCAAGTTCCTCTTGGTTTGTTTTTCCTTTACTGACATTCTTTCCTCGATTTCCAACGTCGGTTTCCAGGGTGTTGATTTTCCGGATTGTTCTGCTTCTTCCGGTTTTGGGACTCCTATCTTCATTATTTTCTGGCGCTGTGGAGGGTTCCCACTCCGGATTGCGCCAGACGTTTCCGGACGGCCCTGCTCGTTTCCCTGGTTCATTTTTGAATATGGGACTATTTCTCCTGACTCTATTTTGGCCTTGAACTTAAAGCAATCCTTAATCAAATGTCCCGGTTTCTTACAGTAATTGCAAGAAATTTCTAATTGATTCGGTGGCGATGTTGTCGCTCCGTTGTTTCGCGATGAATTTGATTGCCACGCGCTGTTCCGCGGCTGATTATTTTGCCACTTCGGTATGGCTCCTTCGTATCTTGGAGGTCCGAAATTCGATTTATTTTGGGGTACCGACGGATACGTTCTCGGATCACGGGACACAGATTGTTGACGAGTATATGAACTTGCCTTCATTCTTTCGTCTTCTATTTTAACCTCTTTATCGACTTTTACGGCTAGAGCGTAGATTTCATCCAGCACTAGTCCTTGACTTTCTTGTCTCAAGCGTAAAGAAATTTCACGAGGTAATCCTTTAATAAAAGCTTCCAGTGTATCCGTATCGATTTTTTCCTGGAGCGTAGCGGTTATTATCCCACCGCTGCCACCATTAAAATTCCTATGTTACGTCCCTACTTCCTATTTGGGGGCGCGATTTTATCGAATTCAACGTATTTGACCGCTTTTGAGCTAATCCAGGGATTTACGCTCTGGGATAGTTGAGACAATATTTAGACGCTAATTAAATATATATATATATATAACATGCTTACTTTTCACTGGTCAATGGGTATGAGTTTCCAATAGATGGGAGCGTCGGGGACCCCGTTGGTTTCTGCTACCGTATTGGGTTTTGGCAGGGCCCAATCGCCGGGTGCCACCACGTGCCCTTGCCCTTTTTTATTGGTGGGTCGAATCTGACGGATCCCTACAGAACTGGTCGCACCCAACAGAATTGAGCCTTCGGCCGCCTCTAATCTATATTTTAGCGCCAGACGTCTTATTTGATATTTTCTGCCGGCGCGATGACCTTTGGGCATTTTCACTCTCTAGAAAGGGTTTCGATTGAGTACGGGTTGTTTTATCTCCCGGGATCAGGGTTTGCATCGATTACTCAGTGACACCTTGGGCGGCTGTCCTGCTTATAAATATCACCTTTGACCGATGCAAAACGTGATCACTCACAAACCAATTTCGATCAGCTCATAGTCGTTTTAGGGGTTGATTGTACGCGCTATTCGCTCTCCGTAACCACTGTTTGATGACACCGTGGGCGGCTGTCCTGCTTGTAGGTGTCACCATTGGTGGAAACAAATTGCGAACATTTTAGATTCATTTTAGCGATAATGATATTAATCACGAAAATCGTGCTTCACACCCAATTCCCGATGACACCGTGGGCGGCTGTCCTGCTGCTAAGTGTCATCATCGACGGGTGCAAATCACGACCTTTCCAACCATTATTACTCGATTATAAAGATCAATTAGAGAAAAATGTCAATGCCCAAAGTAGGAACATGGATTATTATTATGGTAAAACTTCACTCACTAGTAACTTTAATAACACTTTTATTGTCACTTATTTTACACTTAACGAGTTTGACTTCAATAGTGAATTGATAATAAATTTATTAATTAATTAATTACTTGAATATTACTGAGTTCCAGGGGTGATCAGTCCCTTTTTATAGGGCAGTCGATCACTCCTTCTCCAGGTTTGTCACATGACAGATTTTAGGTGGGATGATGAAATCCTCCAATCATCTGCCGTGGGATCCACCTGAAGAATTCATTCCAGCGCGCTATCCGAGAGTTTTGTTTGCTACAGAATTTGAGCTATTGCGCACCTATTTCCGTGTCTTTTGCTCGACTTAAGACGTATTTCTGCAGTCACACGAAACTCTCAGCAGCGTCGATAGTTAAATTCTTATTTTAATTCTTAGTTTTAAATTTTACGCTACTGGGTTTTCGATGTGCTCTGTGCGATTGGTTTCGTATAGCCCACATACTAAGGATTGAAGTTAATATTCATCGGTTCCGTATTGGAGCTCGATTTACGGGAAATAATGGGAGGGCAAGTGGCTAACGATGATCAGGAGCGCAGATCCGTGAGGGTGTCGGCTGCATTGGCTGATAGGGGCCTCCGTCCCATTCTGGACGTCAGCTGGTGTTGGCTGGGCCTTCCTGGTGTGCGTGTAGCCGGCTGGCTGCCACCTCCCGTAATAGCTGTTCCCCTGCTCGCTATTGCCGTCCGTAGATTCACGGCTCGAGTTCTTCTTATCGCGAGTTCCGATTACAATGCCTTATCGGCTATGTATTATGTTGATAATTGTTTGAGATAATTATAATATACTAAAGTACGAAATAGTAAATATAAACGATTTAAAGAGTTTAGTTATTAGTAGACTCCGCGTCGCGGGACGTGACAGTACATACCTCGGGGTCACACTCCGGCGCGATTCTCATTATTCCCATTTCACAAAAAATACACATCAAACAACTGAATGTTACAACGATTGAGAGACGACTGGTCTCGCGACATCGCCAAGCTCTCGCATGTAAACCCACATCTTGAAAGATGCGTAGCTTTGCACAGTAAGATGTTATTGTTCCCCACCTTCATCTTCGCTGACCACCCCATTCTTCCACACACTCATCATCATTTTCGCCGACAATCCTCTCCTTATTCACACGCATCTTCTTTCCCTTCTTTAACACATCATTTCGCTATACCATACCACTCTGAACGTAAATCGAACGTGTATCGAACGGGTATTGAACGGCTTTGAGCGGGTATTGAACGGCTTTGAACGGGTATTGAACGGCTTTGAACGGGTATTGAACGGTTTTGAACGGGTATTGAACGGCTTTGAACGTGAATCGAACGGGTATTGAACGACTTTGAACGGGTGTTGAACGGTTTTGAACGGGTATTGAACGGCTTTGAACGGGTATTGAACGGGTTTGAACGGGTATTGAACGGCTTTGAACGTGAATCGAACGGGTATTGAACGACTTTGAACGGGTATTGAACGGCTTTGAACGGGTATTGAACGGTTTTGAACGGGTATTGAACGGGTATTGAACGGCTTTGAACGTGAAGCGAACGGCTTTGAACAGGTATTGAACCGCTTTGAACGTGAATCGAACGGCTTTGAACGGGTATTGAACGTGATTCTAACAGGTATTGAACGGTTTTGATCGGGTATTGAACGGTTTTGATTGGGTATTGAACGTAAATCGTGCCACTCTGAACGTGAATCGTACTACTTCTACATAAATGCTTGAGACTCATACATATAACCCATATGTGAATACAACGTTTGGACACAGCGATGAGATAAGAATACCTATACAACAGCAGGATTTATACACATTACCATGTGAAAGTTTCCTGTATGTGGAGGGGAAATTGGTGATAAATAAGCCAAACCATGCATCAGCGGTGATGTTGGGAAATAATTGCATGGCATTCATATTTGATGAGATTCGATATGAGCTGAATGGTGTGGAGATTGATCGCAACAGAAACGTTGGAATAACTAGCACGCTTAAAAACTATGTATCGCTGACATCCGATGAAGACAAAAATATGGAGAATGCCGGATGGGGCTTGAAACGACATGATGAACTAATAGTGAAAAATCATTTCAATTTTTGCATCTCGCTCAAATATTTATTGGGATTTTGTGACGACTACAAACGTGTGGTTATTAATGCGCGTCACGAATTGATTTTAATACGGTCACGCAATGATAACAATTCTCTAATAGGATCATCAACGTTGGAACCAGAACTTGAATTACTTAAAGTGCAATGGTGGATGCCTCATGTGATGCTAAACAATATTAATAAGCTATCGTTGCTACATGCTTTGGAAAGTGGGCAAAACCTGAGCATTAGTTTTCGCTCCTGGGATCTGTATGAATATCCTCTCTTGCAGAGCACGACCAAGCATTCGTGGGCTGTGAAGGCGGCTACACAGTAGGAGAAACCACGATATATTATCTTTGCTCTACAGACTGCTCGAAAGAATGTGATGATCGAAGATGTTACTCGGTTTGATCACTGCAAATTGACCAATGTAAAACTTTTTCTCAACTCAGAATTTTACCCATATGATGATATGAACTTGGACTTTGACAAGAATAGACATGCCATCTTGTTTAACATGTATACACATTTCCGTAAATCATATTATGGACATAGTTGCAATGAGGCATTATTCACCGTGGCCCAATTTTTACAATTTGGTCCTCTCGTGGTGATTGATTGTTCGCGACAAAATGAGTCGATCAAGAATAGCACAGTGGACGTGCGCATAGAATTCGATTGTAAAGAGAATGTGCCTGCAAATACTACAGCCTACTGTCTGATTCTGCACGATCGGGTGGTTGAATACAATCCGTTGACAAACGTGGTGCGCAAAATCAATTAAATTGTCATGCTACTTGTCCGCCCTCTCCTGTGTCAAATTCATACAAAAATTTTATCATGAAAATCGAGATGCTTTACAAGAAATACTGCATTCTCCCGTCTGTCTTGGAAGCGAGCGGACCTCTAAATCGTATCGATAATGGTTGTACCAACATTTGTTGACCTGCAAGGATTCATCGTTGATGGAAGATTTGTTGTCAAGGAAGTGGCTGTCCTACGAAAGGGAACAATTCTCTCACACTATATTTTTGGTAGTTCGATGCCGCAATATCTTCTTACAAAATCCGACAAATCATGCATTCGGTGGTTGGTTGCAAAACATCATGGACTACGGTGGGATGATGGAGATGTTCCATACAGTATGGCTAAACAGCTAATTACGAAGGCTGTAGCTGATGCTATTGATGATGAAGATGATGCATCCCATATCGTATACGTTAAAGGGTTGCAGAAACGCGACTGGCTTACGGATTTCCTCGATGAAAATACGAGAGCTGATGCGATCATTGAGACGCTAGACATTGACTACGACGATATCAAATCTCTAAATAAGCTAAATGTAGTTAATACTCAGCGATGTGGTAGACATGCAAAGCATTGTGCTTTGCAAAATGTATTTAAAATATACAACTGGTGGTCTAAACACCAGATGGAAATTCATAAATAAATATAATCAATTTTTAATGTATAAAATGTATTTCTTTTCCTCCTCCCATCCAACCTCCTACATGTAATGCTAGATTAAGACGATATTATGAAGAAATGGTTCAATACACTGTGACGGTCGTCACTCCGGTCGGAAGGTTGGTCTCAGTCGGCTTTGCCAGGGTTTAATTAAGTCCTTCCGTGGTAGGTTAAATTAGATTTATTCACTATCAACAATTATGTACACTATATACAGTAACTTAGACGCGGGGTACTTCGCGTTAATCGCGGTCAAGCCGGCGTTGCGCGGCGGCGCGGTTCGCGGTACGGCGTCGTTCGGTCTACGTTGCGTGCGTCCGCTTAACGGAACAATTCGGTCGCTCCGCGCCTGGTGTCTCCGTGTCGGGACGGTAAGGGAGCGAGAGAGACCGGGCAGCTTCCTGCGTCTCTTTAACGGGACAAGCGTCGGTAGAGACCGGGCAGCATCCGGGCGTCTCTATTCAACACGAGGAGCGGGAGAGAGACCGAGCAACGTCCTGCGTCTCTTTAACGGGACAAGCGTCGGCAGAGACCGGGCAGCATCCGGGCGTCTCTGTTCAACACGAGGAGCGGGAGAGAGACCGGGCAGCTTCCAGCGTCTCTTTACCGGGACAGGTGGTAGGAACGTGATCGATCTCGATCTGGCGATCGACGAGTACACGGGCGCTTATACCGAGGCTTGCACCGGGCAACTTCCAGGCAGGTCTGGTAGTGGGGGTCCGTCTCTCCACTGGAACTGCCTTGGCTCGGAATCATCGCGGCATATGTCCCGATTCTCGGAAATTCCCAGCAGCGAGAAACCGACGCGATCTAGTGGCGCGGTGGGGAGTGAGCGTCATAGCGCTGACGCGTCGCGGGACCGGCACGCTTCGGGCGAGTTCGGTCGGGTTCGGTCGGGGTCGCCCGCGTGCGCTCGGCCTCTCGCTCACTCCCGGTCGTACCGCCGCGCGCTCGATTCCTCGCGCTGGGACGCTACGTCACATCCCCCTCTTTCTTCGGAGAGAGATGCGACGTAATGAATCGGTAAATGCTAGCATCTCGGTTGAAACTCCGGTTTTATTTAACAAACTTACGTACTAACTTATGCCTTGCGGCTACCCGTCACCCTTATACTACCTTAACATAAACTTATCCTACCTTAACCTAACTTAAATTTAATTAGGGACGGGGATATGCGGCGGAGCTGGATCGTGCGCCCGTCCTGGCGCACGCGGAAGCGCTGTCCCTCCCGGAGGTGCTCCAAATTGACGACGGTCCATCCCTGGTCGCCCGTCGCTCCCTCCGGGTCCATGGGGGTGGTGGTCTCCCTGGCTGCGCACGAAGGCCCTTGTGCGGTAGCGGCGTGGCGGGGATTCGGCAGCGGGGGCTCGTCCGGTCGGGCTGCGGGTCGGGGTTCCGGGGCAGGTGGCGGTGCCTCCTTGGTCGGGGCGGGTCGCCCTGGTTTGGGATCCTTGCGGGCCCTTTTCCGCTCGGGGCCGGCCTCGGATATTGGCGGCCGGCGTGTCGGCGTCGCTGGGCGTCGGGTTGCTTCCTTGGGCGGCTCGGCGGTCCTGGCGGGCGTTGGCACGGGTGCGGGTGCTCCGGGCGGTAGACCGGGGTTCCCGGTCGGTGGAGGCGTTTCCCGTGCTGTCGGTGGCTCGGTGGTGGCCGTTGCTGGTGGCGGCCTGCTCGCTAGTCCCTTCCAGGGGGCGATTCTCGGCTTCTTGTCCCGTGGCTGCGGTGGTTTGGCCGCGGGCTCCGTTTGTGCCGGGGGCCGCGTCTTGGGGGGTGGAGGTTTCCACCCGCTCGTGGACGGCCTGGCCGGCGATGGGGTCCGTGCTGGGACCCACGGTAGGTCCTTGCCCGGTGTTGGTGGCAAGGACGGTTGACGGCGGTTGTTCGGCGGGGGCGATTCCTCCCCCGGTGACTCCCCGAACAGGTCGCGGAACCGTTGCCGCATTCGGGGGCTTGCCGGCTCTTGTACGTGGACTTCCAGTATGTCGTCCATGGTGCGACTGAGCTCCTGCGTGGTCCTCGGCCTGGCTCGTGCCGGAATCGCTTCCGGGGTCGTCGTTTTGTCCCCTGGTCGGTGTGTCGGTGTTGATTGTTTCGGTGCAGGGTTTGACATCCTTCAGGTGGGCCCGGCTGCTGCGGTTGCGTTCGTCCTTGAGCACGACGATATTTGGCCCCTGGAACCGGACGACCCGGTACCGGCCTGCGAATTTCGGTGCCAGCTTCGCGGCGAAACCTTGTGCGGCGTCGGATATGTGGTGTTCTCGCCGCATTACGTAGGTTCCGATCTCGGGTCGCCAATCTCGCCGACGCAAGTTGTAGTGTTTACTCTGGCTTTCGAAGGCTCGTGCCTGGTTTCGACGGGCCAAGTCGATGGTGGATATGTATCGGGCTTCCCGAAGCTTGCTGAGGGTGGCCTCTACCTGAGGAAGTGGGTAGGCGTCCTTCTCGGTGACCTGGTTTACGCGGCGGAAATCGATGCAGAATCGTCTTTTCCCATTCTTTTTGCGGACCAGGACGACGGGCGAGCTCCATGGACTTCGGGAAGGCTCGATAATGCCTTCGGCCAGCATTTTGCTCACTTCCTCGTCTATTATCTGTTGCATGGCCGGGTTCCGCGGCGTATAGCGCTGTTTAAGCGGCGTGGTCGATTTGAGACGGATCGTGTGTTCCGCGAGCTGCGTAGTCCCTTGGAGGTCCTGGAATTTCGGCAGCTCTTGGTCCAGGAGTGCCTGTAGGGCTTCGGCTTGTGTCGGCGTGCAAGCTGTTGCTCCGTGAGTTTGTTCGATGGTGGCGGCGTCGGGTATTAGGGTCCTTTGTCCGAGGGTCATACGGACCCTTAGTTTCTTCAGGGCGTCCATTCCTAGGATCACCGGGTGTGCGAGCGCTGGGAGGACGGCGTACTGGTGGGTCAGCTTCTGTCGTTCTACCCGGGCCGGAGTTCGTAGGTCCCCGGCGAGGAGTGCCACGGAGCCGTCCGCCAAACGGGCTCGACAGCGCGTCGGAGTGAGGGTGCTGCCATGGCGGAGGCAATGGTTCGCCACGTCTTGGCGCATGTACGACCCGGTGGCTCCCGTGTCCAGGAGAGCTCGGTATCGTCGGCTGTGTAGGATGATGGTGGCAAACGGCCGCGTGGCCTGGTCCGGCAGGTTTACTGGGGCGCGGAACTGGCCGGTGGTCGGGCGGTCCCCTGGGTTCCGGGCCCCGTGCCATTTCCCGACGGTGGTTGGCACGGGCAGTCGCGAGAAAGTCGGCCGTCCTGTCCGCAGCGCGAGCAGAACAGGCGCGACGGTTGCCGGCTTAATAATTGCCACTATTTTAATAGGAACTATAAATTTAACATCCTTAGATACACTTAAGCAGTATGACTCATTAGTATCCTATACGTATATTTTTAAATTCATTGAAACGCAAACCCTTAAATATCTCGATTTGAAGATAAATGGACTTAGGCCACTTTCAAAATAAACGGCTCATATATATATATATGGATATATATAGATGGAACTATTTTTTTATATATATATCAGTGAGTATAGACTCCTAATAAAAAAAAATAGTTCCATCTAAAAAACCGAACTTGACCATCGTATTTATTAAAATAATAATCGAAAAAAAAATCGTCTCGGCCAATAAATTGGCCCTCTCGAACCATTAAATTACATTTTTTTTTTTTAATCTCCAATACTTTAGGAGATATTCAGCTGTCCAGTCTTCCCGCGGACACCCTGTAGATTCCTAATCGACCGTAATGCGCATGCGCCGATATCGTGAAATTTGCTGCAAGCGGTATGGTTTGAAGTGATACGCGGTGCATGCTTTCATCATTTACCTATTTGTTTTCGCAAACGAAGCCAAAAGAAGTTGAAAGAATGGTAGAAAATAGTAGGTACTCATTCCTCTACCTCCGAATACCACCCATGCCATGCAGCCATTAGATGTGTCTCTATTCTCTCCGCTTAAATGTTTTTGGAAAAAAGAAGTACAACGATATAGGATTGAAAATAACCGTTTAAGTGTCAATGAAACAGATGCTGGTCCATTGTTGAAAGAGGTTTTTGACCAAATGGATTTAATTAGTATCTTAAAACAAAGTTTTAAAACATGTGGATTGCATCCACTTGATTCCAAGGCAATAAACTATAACAAGATTTTGAAAAAGAATCAAAATTTTTAGAGAATACAGAAGCAAGTTCATTGAATAAAAAAGAACCAAATGAATTATAGTGTAGTATTAAATGTTATTAATCAGTTTATCGATACATGCCCCTTACTTGAATTTAAAAATTCAAGGGAATCTAATGAATGGAATGGAGAAGAAAAAAACAAAAATCTATTCCATTTGTGGAACAAAATATCCTGTTTGGCTAACAGTACATCTAACGAACAACAAAATTTTAGTCTAGAACAACATTGCAACATTAATGTCAAGTGTATTGAGTGCAATGACCAGTCACATAATGTTTAAAAACAGGATACGATGACTGTAAGTAGTTGTAGCAATTATTTTTGTGTATTAAATTTTCCTTTATAATATGATTATTTCTTTGTGTTCGCGAAATAGGTGTTGTTCGCGTGCCGGAATTTGAGGTTAGGGTGGCGAAGTCGAGTCAAGAAGCACAGCGTGATGAAATGAGATAATTGGACGCTAGATGGTGTTGGCAGCGTTACGTCGGAAGCGTCACCCAACGCCATTTTGGCCATTTTATTTGATTCAATTTGATTTCATTTCATAGTGTAGCGGCCTGGTGTATTGTACAGTCTTGCAGTGTCTTGTTGTATCTGCCTTTTCAGCATTTTTCAGCGTCCTTTAGTTCGTTTTGGTCCGATTTCGTTCAAAAGTAATCAATAGTTGTGAGAAAGTTTTGTTTTTATATATTGAAAACTTTCAATCAGCAGGTATGTTAACAACTTTGAAATATAATATTAGAAATAAAGAAAATAATGAATAGAATATAATATAAAATTACACCGGTCCCTCGACGTACGCGGAGGGTAAGTTTTCCTATTCTTTTTATGCGATAGAAAATGCGTGAAAATTAACTACATTTCCGTTTTCATTTGAAATTAATTTAATTATTATTTAACATGAAAAATATAATAAAAAGTAGTGCATAAATGGCGGGAAAAGTGTAGTGGTAGTAGCTATTTGCTGTATATGATTATAATCATAGACTGCTCTAATTTTTTTAACAATTTTTAGTAGATTCAGTATGGTTGGGTATACCCCATGTGCTGTTCCTGGGTGTGACGATAGGATATCTTCGCGACACAGATTTCCTTCACCTGTGAAGGATAAACAACGATATGAAAAATGGATTGAAGTGATATCAAACCCAAAATTGGTTGCAATGGACCCTATGAGAGTATATAGAAGTTATCGTGTATGCCATCAGCATTTTACCATAAATGATAAATCATCAAATATGTTTTTGAAATGTACTACAGTACCTTCTCAGCACCTACCATCTAAAACAGGTAATAATATAGAATATTATTATTATTATTATTATTATTATAATATAAACGGGACAAAAATCCCATAGTTCACAAGAGTAAATAATCGACAGTGCTTACAAAGACTAGTACTTATTAGAGCTCTTACTTTTTGACCCGTCGGGTACCTGGATATTACCCGGGATAACTTCAAGCAATTGAATGTAGTATTGTCAGTGATTGCCTGTGGTATAGTCTGATGTTAGCCAAATATATTGAACAATACCACATTTAGTGGCTTGAAGTTGTTTCGGGTAGACGGGTACCCAACGGGTCAAAAAATAAGAGCTCTAGTACTTATTGTACTAATAGCGAATTCGGTACCTTGCACTGACTCCGTGCTCGTGCCAGAAAATGACTTGGATTGGTTGATTCTTATAGAAACGAAGAAGCTCTACATTATAACTACAAACAGAATTATTTTACAAAATATATAAAATGTTTAAATCTTTTTTATAGAAACATGCCCATCTACTTCTACAATTGTTATACAACAGCCATTGGATGAAACAAACATTCCATTAAGCAGACAACCTTTGAGTCCACAGCGTTGTGCTACACCAACAGATATCCAGTGTAAGAGATCTTATAAATTTTTATACAGTAAATATTGAAATGAATTAAACTATAGAAAATATTATTCATTGGTTGTATATATTTGTAGGTATTTCAAAGACATTATTACAGGAGTTAGGAATAACGAAATGTGCAGACCTAACGCCCAAGGCGAAACTTTTATATACAAAAGTGAAAACTTTACAGAGTACAGTATTAATATATAGAAAAAGAATTGCTGCAATGAATGCAAAGTTACGTTTGGCAACAGAAACTCTCTACAGTTCTGAAAGTGGGCTTGGAGTAGAAACGTTTAAATTTTGTGTACAGAAGCTCATGAGGAAATCGCGGAATGGGAATGGAACGAGATATACATCAGAGGAGAAGATGATGTGTTTAGCGTTATACAAAGCATCTGGATCTGCATATCCCTTATTGTCAAAATGGTTCAGTCTACCATGTCCGCGAACGATGTCAAGACTGCTACAGAATATTCCCATATTTCCAGGAATAAATGAATTTGTATTCACAAATTTAAAAATGTGTGTTGAAAAAATGAAATTAAAAGATAAACTATGCTGTGTAATGTTTGATGAAATTGCATTGCAGCCACATGTGGAATACAAGAAATATGAAGACGCATTAATTGGGGTGGAAAATGGATTGATGTTAGACCATGCCTTGGTCTTCATGGTGAAGGGAATTGTGACAAATTGGAAACAAGTCGTTGCATTTGAGTTTTGTAAAGGTACTACGAAGTCAGACGTGATCCAAGCAATGTTGACAAATGTAATAAAAAAATTGCAGGAAACTGGTATGTAATCCATACAATTTCGAAATAATGACGATTCATTATGACGAATCATTATGACGATTTGACTATAACAATATATTTTATTTTACAGGATTAAATGTCATTGCAACTATTTGCGATCAAGGGGCAACAAATAGAAGGGCTATCAAAGATTTAATTCAAAATTCACGCCAATATTTTATAAAGAGAAATAGAGAACCAAGGCGCTCTATTGTAATTAATAATAAAGAAATAACGCCGTTATACGATGTACCACATTTAATTAAAGGTATTAGAAATAATTTATTAACAAAAAACTTAATTTGGCAGGACGAGAAAGATGTGTTTGTAGGAAAGTGGCAGGATATAATCACCGCATACGAAATAGATAATACAAGCGGAGATATTAGGTGCTTGCCAAAAATAACAGAGGGTCATGTGCGCACAAACAAAATGAAGAAAATGAAGGTATGCTATGCCACGCAAGTTTTTAGTCGATCCATGGCTGCGGCTATAAGTATAATGGCTCGAAATGGTAAGTCGCAATAATATAATTGTACAATAAAAATAAAGTGGCATGATAATTATGATTTGAACTACAAAAAGATTATGTTTTGCAGAAGAAGCAGATGTCACTGGTGCCTATAAAATGAATAAAACTGCACACGGGACGGCAAAAATTCTAAGTTTCTTTGATAAACTTTTCGATAGTTTAAATAGTGCCGAAAAGAAATCTGACCCATACAAATACTTAACGTTTGCAGTGACTGAAAAAAGCGGACATATATCTTTTTGGCAGAGAGCACTATCTTCCTTGAGGAATATGTATTTCCAGGAAGAAGGGAAGACCGAGAAAAACGTACCGCCATCCCTAACAAATTTAATATACACAATTGAAGGATTTATACACATTACAAAAAGAATATTTGATATGAAGATTAGGCAAGTTTATACCCGAAAATTAAATCAGGACCCTCTAGAAAATTTTTTTGGCCAGATACGACAACACAGAGGCAGATTAACAAATCCGACATGTACGCAATTTATACAATCATATAAATCATTATTTCTGAGAAGCCTCAGTGGCAGACACTCAATTATGGCAAACTGCGAGCAAACTTGCGAAACATCCATTATCCAATTAGAAAATTGTAAAAATATGGGCAGTAAATACATAAGTAAAACAATACACGAAGAACCGCGAATACATAAAGAATTACAAAAAATAATAAAGAAGCAAGTTAATCCCCGAGTAATGATGTATTTGCTCCAGCATTTAAAATTAATTATTGGTAAGCAATTGGAATGCGGTTTATGTAAGATACATATTTTAAAAGACCATCGGCAAACCGAATACCCAACAAATTCAGTTGAAATGTATAATACATTTTTCATAGACTGTTTAAGGACCATATATAATATTACAAATTACATTTTAGAAAAAGAAAATATACTGTACAACATAAAAGAAACGATTCTATTATACGTGAATCGCTATGTGTTTTTTGGTTTCATGTGCTCCGATAAGCATATTATTTGTAATTCGATTAAAAACAAGATTATCATAGTATGTATTTTGCAGGCGTGTAAGAAAATGAACGATGTAGTAAAAGGAAAACGAATTATACAATACACTTCACAAATGAGTGATGTTATGAAGGAGGCCGTTACAATTCGAGAGAAAAGAAAAAATACAAACAAATGAAATGTATAGCATGTCGTGTAGACGGACCATCAATGGGAAACAAATTGTCCATTAGAATGTATATATAATTGTATAATATTGTGAAGAAAGCGCTTTCAATTTAAAATAAAAGATTCCATTAAGTAAATAAAAATCTATGTCGTTTAATACCTTTTTCTTCAAAAAGAAACGATTGGGATATACTTTCTGTATGACTACATACTTTTAAATTGTGTAGGATGCATAAAATATAATTATATGTAGTCGTGCAGAAACTGTATCTAAGTCGTTTCTGAAATTCGTCCGATTTAACCAATTAACTGAACAGTATTGAACCCACGTTTCAAATTTCCCGGGTCTAGTAATTTTTTTCTAATACTAACTACTAGAGGGTGCTGTCCGCACTAACAAATAAATACATTAAGTGTCCATACCCTGAACAAGAATGAACAATGGCCCGAAGCACGCTTCCGCCTTGGTGTCTTCCAGATGCTTCTGGAAGACGCGCCAAGCGGAAGCGAGCTTTGATTGGGTGATCGCGCGGACGAGTGGTCCGATTGGGTGATAGCACTGGCGGCCAGATCTGATTCGGTGATCGATTGTAGATCTGCCGTCGTGCTCCGCTGCCCGTGAGGTGCTGCGGTGAGACGAGAGCGGTGGAGAGAGGAACTACTGCTCGAATCGCAAACACTTTGCTTTTCAAGAATATACAATTACCTGCCAAAGAGGTAGCACATTTGCTCATTAAATCTGATAATAATAATAATGGAAACTGATAATCAAATGGACTGCGATATAAATAACGTAGTGCTCGATATTTCTGAAGATCTTAATGACAATATATTTATAGGCAACGGATATAATAATGACAATACCAATGAAAGTATTATTATGAATATTATATCAAAAGAATGTGGAACTACAAGTTCCTGCACTAGTCGCAATGTAGAAAGTAAGGATTTTATTACTAATATTAATGACGGAACTATTATATTCCAATTTAATTTGGAGTGCAAAGACTGTGATGAAACTGATTTGATCTCACCTAACTCGAATAGTGAGCAACAAGTAATTAATAAGTATCAAAACAGTGATAGGCAAGTAGGTATACAAGGGGGATTCTAACCCAAATTTGAGTTTCAAGGTCATGATAAGGATTTCCCCCGACCTTGAAACTCAAATTTGGGTTTGAAAATTTTCAAATTTTGTTCTTTGCGGGCGGGCGGCGGCGGCGACGGATGACATCACAGAGATTGGGGAACTTGGCGGAGTGGTGGGGGGTATAGCGCGAGAACTGATATCGAATCCATAAGTAATCGATACCGAATTCATATCGAACCGATAGCGAAGTGCATGGAGGGGGAACCGCGGGTGAAGTCGGTAAGGAGGGAAATATTAATTTTAAGATATTAATGTATGCGAAAAACAGAATTTCGGGCGACGGGGCTCGAACCCAAGACCTCCGCGTTACTGGTCAGCCGCCTAACCAAATCCCCCAACACCGGCTCTCTGGCGTTAGTTATTCCCGAATGGTACATATACCGAAACCAACGGAGCGTCGCATATGTGCCACACACCATGAGTCGTTGCCAAACGTCAACGCATAATAATTTATTTTTATCAGAAATTGTGTCGGATGATGTCCAGAAAGATCGACGTTTTACATACCACGTATTCGGGGACGGGGTACATGGAAAGTGTTGGGTATTGCGCAGCATAGCCAGAGGGCGCTGCGGCTCATGGTGGAGGCCCGCTTGCATCCGGGGCCCTTGAGAAACTACGAGCCATGGAGAAGCAGTTCGCCAAACACCATGGCGCGCGTCCACGGCGTCTCTCGGTGGGAGACCGGGTGGTGGTCTTGACCAAGAAAAACAAACGTGAACGTGGCAACGTTTACAAGGTCCTGGCCGAGACGCGTTATTCGGTACGTCTTGATGATGGTAGAATCGTCGACGGGCACATCAATCACATCTGGAAGGGTGGTACGAACACCCCGAACCCTCCAAGGGAAGATGTGGATGACTGGTCAGTCCTGCAACCTCCCCCGGTCCAGGGCCCTGAGCCTCCAGTGGAACCTCCAGCAGAACATCCTACGGAACCTCCGGTGGAGCTTCCCGTAGGTCGCAGCCCCCGGAGCCGGACCCGTGAGGAGGTCGCTATCCAGCCAACCCCTGTGAGGCCTATTCGGAAACGGGTCCCAGTAAAGTGGCTGATCTTGGACCCAGCCTCCAACTCCTATACCGCATGGTAACTTTAGGAGGGAGATGTTGGGTATTGCGCAGCATCGCCAGAGGGCGCTGCGGCGCATGGTGGAGGCCCGCTTGCATCCGGGGCCTAGCAGTCGCAACATGGCCGCTAGCCGATTCATACAACACGTCATATTCGTGTACCCCCTATTATCTTTATTAAAGTTAGAGTCTAGTTAATACTGTGTACACTGTGTCATTATTGCACCTTCCTCGTCTCCTCGAAGAACTTAACAGAAAAGAGAGCATTACTTGGTGGTACAATCACAGTTATTCTAAAGCTACATTCGGGGAGGGGGTACAATAGGGTGTTTCAATTTTCCAAAGGTGCTATTTTCACGTAACTTTGCTCGCCCCCTTGGTTCTATTCATCTAAGTGATCTGTATGCCAAATTTTAGACAAATTTAATAATATTTAGGGGTTGCACAGTTTTATCACTAGGGTAGGCCTGGAGCGGTAGTAACACTGCATGAATTCTATGTGAACAAGACAATATTATTCGCCTTCTTTGACACTATTCGGTTCTGTTGCGGTACAACCGACCCCGACTGCCGATGTTACAATCGCCCTCGACCATGCGTTTGAACTTCAATTATAAATTGTGACTAACGAGACACTTAAAAGTGCTAAGTAACGATCAGTATTACTTAAAAAAAAAAGGCAAATTACAGATTAAAAAAGCACATACTTGCAAAGGGTGTGTTTACATTACAATCATAAGTCAGTAAGAAAAAGTTACTGTAGGGTATCGAAAAGTTATTTTGTTCGCTATCCATGTCTATTGCGTATCTATACTGCTAGGACATGGATTCCAAATGTCATTGCTTATCATATATCTAAAATTGGTGTTACTATCCATTATATGTTTTGAGATATTAGCGTGTTACATTCACCCCCCTGTTACTACCGACCCCGTTCTACCCTACATATTTTCGCTTTTTCAGGTTTTAAAAATGTTGTCAATGTGAATAAGTACAATCCACTGCGAGCGTTTGGGACTGCTATAAATGAATGTTGCGACTTTTCGTAATAATTCCTCGCAAACCTCGGGAATTGTAGCGCATGCTGCATGCACTACTAATGCAGAGGAGTGACATGGACACGGCATGGTGAAAAAATTTTCACCGCGAATTTCTGCAAGTTTGGTCTTGAATGACGAGTGACGCCCTGTCATGGCAGAAGCGTTATCACACGACAGAGCAAGAATGTTTTTGTTACGAGCCGGGGCTGCGGTAACGCGAGAGGCCGGCGAGAGGGGAATTTCCGAAGGAATACGGTTTATGAATTTGTTAGTTAGAGGGCGGACGAACCTGATGCGAAATCAGGGAGCTGCTAGGATTATCGGAAACGAGGACGAACCTGATGCGAAATCAGGGAGCCTCTAGGAATGGATTCACTCACGGACGAACCTGGCTTTAATAGTCAGGGAGCCGCAGGTGGATGATTATTCGTGAACGAACCCGATGCGAAATCGGGGAGTCATTGGGTTAGAGAAGATTCCTTGTTTTGGTGTTAGATGCGAACGAACCTGATGCGAAATCAGGGAGTCCCGGGAAATGTTAGTATTGCCTCGTAACTCTTAATTAAAGTTTGATACAACTTGAGCGGTAAAGTTGTATCGGTGGGTGGTTGCTACTAATATTATAAGGATCGCTGGGTAAAAGATGGGTTTAACGAATCTGCTCGATCTAGACGTGAACACCATTCGTATATTGAATAATTAAATATAGTACAAATGTAAGTGTCGCGATTAAGTAGTTAAATAGTGTAAATTACCAATAGTTGCACGGAGTTAACGCACTGGCGATGCGGGGCGTAAGAGTGGCTATTTGGAGAAGTCAAATAGAATATAAACCAAACTTGCGGATTCTATAAGGTTAACTTCTGATTCTGACTGGGACTCGAGCCCGATCTTACTGGATATAACCAACTCTGTACGAGCGTGACACGCCGTGACTCTACGCGTGACTGTATAGCTTTGAACCAAAGAGGGTAGAAACCAAAGGGTTTATACAGTCCCAAAAATGAGTGGGGATTCGTTGGAAATCTCCATATAAGGAAATCCTTCGGGGTCATCGTCGTGTCACTCCCGTTCCCATGATCGTCAACCAGCTGATTGACATCACGACCCCCATTAGTGGTGTGTGATAAGCAAAAGGATTTTTCCCTTCGCAGACGCGAGTTCGAAAAAACGGTTCAGAGCGGCGTATGGGAAAATTCCACATACGTAAGATTTTCAAACGGAATTTGCTTTTTCCACATGGAGTTCCTAAATGAGGTAAATATTTTATCGGCAGTACATTCTCGCGCGTCAAAATTAATTAATTCTACTAATTCCGTTCGAACATCCAAAGTCTCGGGTGCGACATACCGAACAATAAACCACATCCATTTCTCATTGGTAGAGTCGGCTGTCTCATCAATAAATATTGAAAACTTAGAGTTCTGTAAAACATGACTAACACGCTTTGTTTCGCGAGGACACAGAACGTTCGATATAATATTAGAACACTTTGTTCGACCACACGTCATACATTCCAAAACATCAGGATCCTTCCCAGCGTCTTGGAAAAATTTAAGAATCGCCTCTGCGGATTGATGCGTAATAATTTTCTCGGCAACTAATGCAGCAAAACGAATTTCCGCGACTTTTTTTTGTTCAACAAATGACAAAGGCGATTCCTGGCATTGCGATCTGAAATCGTTCGTTTTCCTCACATCCATTCCATTTTTTTCACAGTTTTTGATGTGGCACTTGGAATCCGCGTGACGTTGGATTTGCGACATCCCGCAAGCAAATGATTTTTTACAAACCGAACAGAAACACGAAAAAGGATCATCGGCGACCTTATTCAACCAGGGCTTGAAATCCCCAAGCCATTGAGGCATAAATATCTTTCTCGACACCTTAGCATGCACAGTTATTCGCGGAATTTTTTTAGATTAAAAATATTTATGTCTCGCTGATTCCGCATGCCTTTTAACGAAGGTTACACTACACTTCCAACAAATAGTACGCACCACCTGATCTCTAATTCTACTGAAATGACGGTTAAATGTCGCGAAGCGCAACTGCGCGACCCCCCACGAAACGCATCGACACGTAAACAAAGCATACGCGACCACAGATCGCGAATCGCGCAGCTTCGCGTGTGAGGAATAAACCACACGTCTCAATATAATAAGATTTATTTACCAAGTAAAGAGTCTAGCAGGGTAAGCATGGTCAAACGGCCCCCACGCCGATTCCTGGAGTTGTTATTTTTTAAACAATGCTCCTTGCCTGAAAATCCATTGTGTAAAGTTTTAGATCGCTACCCCCCCCCCCCCGTTTAAGGGTAATATGGGGGTAAACGCCCTTAACGTTATTATTTTTTATCTCGGTTACTACTTAAGATATTTGAATGAAACAAAAGCGACAAAATAGCTACTTACTAGCTGTACATCATATATTTTTTTCAAAATTTCAAATCTATTATTAAGGATAGAAAAAAAAAATAATTTTTTGGGGGTGGTTTTTCGAAACAACCCTTTGAGTGACAACCTCCAAAAAAATCAAGAATAATGGTCTATTATCGAGCTATTATATAAAAAATCCCGAAAATTGTCGAGATGGTGGAACATAGTTAAATAATTTAAAGAAGATCATTATATTTTAAATATGAGGGGTTTTGTGACGATAAAGAGTACTTGTCGCGAGCCTGAGTACGTGTCATTTAAATGCGAATGGAAGAAACGATTGCGGTTCGTTTGGGAGATCGAAGTGTGAAGGTGAAGGTAGCTGCGGAACAACGCGCATGCGCTAAATACGAATACTTCCCAGATATTAATAGGGTGTAGCAGGGTAAGCATGGGTAAAGGGCCCCAACGCCGATTCTTGGAGTTGCTATTTTTCAAACAATGCTCCTAGCCTGAAACACCATTATGTAAAGTTTTAGTTCGCTACCCCCCCCCCCTCCCACGGTTAAGGTTAATACGGGGGTAAACGCCCTTATCGTTATTTTTTTTTCTCGGTTACTACTTAAGATATTTAAATGAAACAAAAGCGAAAAAATAGCTACATATCAGCTGTAATACATATATATTTCCGAATTGTAAATCAATTATTACGGGTAGAAAAGAATAATTTCTTTTTTGGGGGTGGTTTTTGCAAACAACCCAATGTGTGACAACCACCAAAAACTCAAGAATAATACTCTATTATCTAACTATCATGTATAAAATTGTAGGATGATCGCGTTGGTGGAACATACTTAATAACCCCTCAACGACGGCGACCGCGTCCCTCTACTCTCCATACGACGACGTATCGAGGGCGCCATTGAGGGGTTAAATAATTATAAACAATGAAACTTTCAATACACGTATAGATAATAAACATTTATTTGTAGCGAACTAAAACTTTACATAATGGTGTTTCAGGCTAGGAGCATTGTTTGAAAAATAACAACTCCAAGAATCGGCGTTGGGGCCCTTTGCCCATGCTTACCCTGCTAGACTCTTTCGACAGCTCGCTTGGGTACCGACTTGTACCCTCTGAAAGATTTCGACCAAATGTGTTTTGCACGCCTTACTCTCTAGCTTTCGACCAACAAAAAAAAAGGAATGAACTAGAAAGAAGAAGAATAGAGAGATAGGTGGAAAAAAAGAGGAAAGTAAAGAAAACAGAGAGAGGCATAGAGAAAGCACTGAGAAAAAGGGGAAGAAAACTGCACTTGGGTTCGCGCGGATCTGACCGTCAAATGTACTTGACGGAAACTAGGCCCGAGCGAACCCTCGAAACGAGAAACGAAAAGAATAGATAGGAAATCGTAAAATAGTAAGAAAAATTCAGAAAGGAGAAAAATCGAAGAAAAGGCTAAAAGAAATAACAGCAATGCTGTTTAGAACTGTATATATGTATATAGTAGGTTTAAGATCTAGTTCATTTTTATTAGCCGTTAAGAAACTGTAATACCTCGCGCTGATCGGCGGCAGTCTGCGCTGGCTGTCGCGATCTTTGCCAAGCATTGCGGTGTCACCATCTCGACAAATTTCTCCGAAACAGGTACTCTCTCCCCACTCTTCCTCGCTAGCTCTGTTTCCGCGATCGCGGAATCTTCTGGTCAGTCGGTCTTCTGGAGTCGGTACTTTCGTCACTAAATACTCGCTACTGGTTTCACGCGTAAAGAGTGAGAGAGAAAGGAAGTTTGGAGAAGAAACTGTACGCTAGCTATTGCTCGCTGTTCAACCGTCCCGGTTTATTATAGTGATTCTTTGTGAATATAACTAGAAAATACCGGTTACTATACTAGTGCTGGTGAAAACTGGAATTAGACTACAATTAACTAAGCCTAATTATACAAATCTAGAAATACGTATCATAAAACTAGAACTAGTTAACTTATACTAATCTAGAATTAAAACTAAAGTAACAAGAACAATAATAACAATTCTAACAACGAACAAAGGCAATGGTGACAGTACCGAACTGCCACAGATGCATTTACCAGTTACCTTTCTCTCCTATTCTTGTAGAATTCCTCTATACCAATTTACACATTTTAATGTACCGTATATCGCGATGTTAGCTTTGCATAACCAATTGTTTACATTTCCCTCCCGATGGAAGAGACCACCACTTTCACGTAGTTTCCATCGAGCGGTAGCGTGCACGCTGCGCGTAATTAATTTGTAAATAGTGCGTGATTCTTTGTCGCAACTGGATATAATTATCGAAAAATCTAGCGAGAAATGTGATTACGTTGAGATTTTAGATTTTAGATCATACTCTGAAAAAAAATTTTTTATCGAAGGCTGCTACAGCGTCCATGATACTGGCAAAGAGTGGATTCTAATTTTAACAAAGTTCACCAATTTACAGTATCAAAATATTCATCTTTTAATAAAAAAAATCATTTTAAGGTTTGAAAAATAGAAATAGCTCAAATAAAATGTACGGAAATTTAAAATGAAAACAAGAAATTATGAATGTACATTTTTCTTTGTTAAAGAAAGCTACAGAAGAACTTTATTTAACTTTTTTTTATGTAGAATTTAGTTCGTATATCTGAAAAATCGAAGAACCATAACGGGTAATTATCATGTTTCGTGATCTAATCAGATTTTAAGACAAGAATATAAATTTTAAATATAAAGTTTCATTGAAATCCATTTTGCCGTCTAAACGTAATAGTGTTAACAAATATATGAGATATTTAAAAAAAGCTCTTTTCTAAATAGTCAAAACGTGATCAGGAGGTCTTTCAGGAGTGATTTCCGTAACAAAAGTTTTTCCAAATGTTTTTTCATTACAAGAGTATTATACATATGTCAGAATGTGAAAAGTGTATCTCGAGGCATTCAAGAAGATCGCGCACGACCGCGTGGCTCGAGGGAACTCGTCCCCGATTTGGCATCACTGATTCCCCCCACGATTATGGTTTCCCCCACTCCGCGGCTCGTGCGCGCGCAGCCAGATTCCCCTTCCCCGCTCCCCCCGCGCGCCAACACTTTCCCCGCCACGCACCCCCCTCATTGACCATGGCTTAAAATCCCCATAGTCCTACTACTTGGAGTGGTACGCTGAGTTCGCACATGTACACTAAGGGACATAATCGGCTTCCCTTCGGAAATTTGGCAACGTTGCATGTCGGGTCCCCCTATGTCGAAGAACCACTGAGTTATGCCTAGTGACAATGGTGACAATTTTACAAGTTATTATTTTGTTTGCTGAAATGGATTTTGCTTGGTAAAACATTACACGTAAGAGGATGATGGGCTCGATTCCTCATCTATTTGGCAAAGAAGTAGCATGTATCGTAGGTAGAAAGTTTTTAGACTGCCAGGCCGAAGTCTAGGTAAACGCACGAAATCCCTATATCGGTGTTCCAGCACGGGAAGGCGAGGGAAGGCGTTTTGGCCGCCGCGACCCCCAGGTAGCCGCCGGCCGCATAAGACCCTCTCACTTGCACATAAAGCTCTGTCCTTGTTTAGCACCATCCCTGTCTACCGCATGCTCTCCGTCATTCCCGTGCAGCGAATTGGCGCGAAGAGGCTAGTTATTTTTTACGAAGGAGCAATATCGATGGTCCTCACTTTCTACCTACGATACATGCTACTTCTTTGCCAAATAGATGAGGAATCGAGCCCATCATCCTCTTACGTGTAATGTTTTATCAAGCAAAATCCATTTTAGCAAACTAAATAATTACTTGTAAAATTGTCACCATTGTCACTAGGCATAACTCAGTGGTTCTTCGACATAGGGGGACCCGACATGCAACGTTGCCAAATTTCCGAAGGGAAGCCGATTCTGGCCCTTAGTGTACATCCGAGGATGTTTCCTGCATCCCGAAATGTAGTTCGCGTTGGGCATGAAGTATTCGGAGTTGATTTGGCAGATTGCTAAATATTGTGTTCTTGATTTTATGAATATAGGGGTACAAACATTGATCGATATAGTCCGAAACGAAGGGCACGGTTGTAGGTAATAGAGGTCGAAGGGAATTTGGTCCAGTAGAGGGATGTCGAGTGATAAGATGATTCGAACCAGTAAATAAGCTACGTTCAATTTGGTCACTTCTTGTAGCAGTTCGGAATTGATTTTTTCATTAGTTAACGGGAATTCATATGGCGTGGTCTCGCGGATTCTTTCGCAGGTCTGCGCTAGCTGACTTGGGGAAATAACGGCCGGATGTAACATTCCGAGTTTCGCGAACGTGAGAACGTCCGTGATGATGATAAGCGCGGTTACATATTCGTCCACGTGCCTGGTCATTTGAAACGTCCACGTCGAAAAAGCTAATTCCAATTCTACCTTCGTTTCGCGTTCGTCTAATAGAAGTGTACCCGACGCTATTTCCTTAATTTTACTTCCCATGCTTTGCACGAAACCCGTTACATCTTTTAGTGTGTCGTGTATATCCTGGAAATCGGATTTTATAATATGAGTTTGGTTTCCTAACAATTCGGCGAGATGATTTTGATCTTTATAGAGCTTATCTAGTTCTTTATTATAATATTGCGCGTCGTCGTTGTCCAGGGTTCTGAAAAGGGCCTTACTCAGCGATCCGATGAATCCCAATGGTACCGATCGCTTGGTACGGTACAGTGGTGGCTTTCCCAGTATGCTGAGTAGCAATTCCTCGTAGCGCCTACCGACGAGAAGTTTTCGATGTAGGGCCGCGTATCGGCTAAGCCGGACATTACGTCCAGTTATATGTCTTACATAGTATGTTCATCCGGTCAATCTGGGGTTGGGTTTGTGGTCTCGCGGACAAAACTTCCGCAACTCCTATGCCCGTGACCAGCCTCCATTGGGTATGGAAGACTCGGAGAGGTCGGATCTTTTCGTAGTACAAGTCCGGGTTGTGGGTCAACTGCGATATCTCGTAATCTCCGTCGATGATGTTACTATTAACGATCGTCCACAGGGACGCAAACAAAAGCAGCAAACGTCCGTCCATGGTGGCCGTAGTACGAGGGTTTTCCGAAAATGTCTTTGACGTGGGACTTCTATTGTTTTAAGTAAATGATAACTGCAAATACGAAAAACAAGTGAGAAAAAAGAGAGGAAAGGAAGGAGTCAGATTTACGGAGTGTGGGACCTTGGTTATGAGAGTCGGCTAGATGAGCCCTCCCGCCGGTCCGTTGTAAGCTTAAACCACATTGAATACGCTTCATTGGCGTCAAGGTGGTTTATTTTTAATATAAGCATGTTTCAGTTTATCGAAATGTTTGATGATTTGTTCGCCCTCATCCGAAATTAATATTGCATTGTGTTGTTCGGTAATTGCTTTTATTTTGTAAGGACCGATGTATTGCGGATCGCATTTATGGAGCCGAGGCGTAAACGAATCTCGAACTAATTGTCCGAAAACTACCTCGTATGGGGTGAACTTTGACGCTTCGTGTACCGAGATGTTGTACGAGTACATAGCAAACGGAAGTAGCAAGTCCCAGTCCTCGTACCTTTCCAGATAATGTTTCAAGTACTGAGTTAGGACGATGTGACTTGGGATGCTATTTCGCACCGAGGTTTTCCGTCCCGGAGTTCGAGGACCGGCTGCACGAGGTGGGGGCTTTTATCGCCCCTCAGAGTGCCGAGCCGGTCGTGTTTCTGGGAGACTTCAACGCCCACGCTATTGAGTGGGGCGCTCCCAGAACGGACTCCAGGGGCGAGGTGCTACTCGAGTGGACGGCGGCGATGGGGTTCTCTCTAAAGAACCCCTACGCAGTTACGACGTACCGCGGCCCGCGGGGCGAGTCGGTTATCGACTTGATCTGGGTTAACCCCGCGGCCGCCGCAAAAACGTCGAGCTGCTGGGTGGCGGAGGATTGTGAGCCGGCGTCAGACCACATGTACGTGATGCTGGCCACCTCCGCCCCCCCGCCGCCTACCCGAGTCGGAAGGCATCCCCCGCGATGGGCGCTCAAACAACTTGATGTTGACGCGGCCCTACTCGCTTCCTCCGTCGTCGCTTGGCCTCCGTTGCCGGGCGACGTGCTGGATGACCCCGTTGCCGGCGCGCTCTGGTTCCGCGGCGCGTTGCAGTCTATCTGCGACGCATCTATGCCGCGGACCGGGCCACCGGGTGGGGGTCGGAAGGCGGTGTACTGGTGGTCGGCCGAGATCGCGGAACTCCGCGCGGCAAATCTCGTGGCCAGACGCCAGTATACCAAGGCCCGTCGCCAAGATCGACGACGGGTCTCGGAGGAACGGCTCCTCGAGCTGCGCTCCGCCTTTGCGGCGGCGCGCCGCGAACTTCGGGGGGCCATAGCCCGGGCAAAAGATCAGTCCTGTCGGGAATTCGTCGCGACCCTCAACGAGGATCCGTGGGGGCGTCCATACAGGGCCGTGTCCATAAAACTCGGACCCTGGGCGCCCCCGGTCACGGAGGGCCTCGATCCCCGGCTCCTAGAACAAGTTCTAGAGGCGCTGTTCCCCCCTCCCCCGGTACACGGGGAGGGTGGCGCCGACGAGTCCGGAGATCCGTGGTTGGACAGGGGAGCGGACACCTCCGACGCCCCTGGGGTCAGCGACGAGGAGCTCGCTTCTGCTGTGGCGCGCATGCGCAGGAGGAACGCGGCTCCGGGTCCCGACGGTGTGCCCGGGCGAGTGTGGGCCTGCGCTTTGAGCGCCCTAGGAGCCGGTCTCAAGCGGTTGTTCGACGCCGTCTTGAAGACTGGCAGATACCCCCCAGCCTGGAAGGAGGCGAGGCTGGTTCTCCTCCGGAAGCCCGGTAGACCCGCGGAGTCACCCTCGGCGTATCGGCCGATTTGCCTCCTGGACGAGGCGGGCAAGCTGCTCGAGAGAGTAATAGCTGCCCGCCTGTGCGAGCACCTGGAGGCCGTGGGCCCGGACCTGTCCGACCGCCAATACGGCTTCAGGCGGCAGCGATCGACCATCGATGCCATCCAGATGGTACGATCGCTGTCGCGCCGGGCGGTCGAGGGGGGCGGTGTGGGCGTGGCGGTGTCACTGGACATCGCCAACGCCTTTAACACCGTCTCCTGGGCGGCGATCGAGCGGGCGTTGTTGTATCACAACGTCCCGCTCTACCTTCGCCGCCTGGTCTGGGACTTTCTCCACGGCCGTGTGGTCTCGTACGTCGGTCGGGAGGGCGACGGGGTGACGTATGTGTACCGAGGGGTCCCGCAGGGGTCCGTTTTAGGGCCCCTGTTGTGGATCCTCGCCTACGACGCGGTACTGCGGGTCGTGATGCCATCGCTGGAGGTGTCGTTGGTGTGCTATGCCGACGACACCCTGGTGGTGGCCTCCGGGCAAAATTGGAGGGAGGCGATCAGCCTCGCCGAGGAAGCGCTGCGACGCGTAATAGCCTCGATCGGGACGCTCGGTCTGCGAGTCGCCTTGGAGAAAACCGAGGCGATGTGGCTCGCGGACAGGGTTGGGAGCGGTGTCCCCAACGGAGCGTCCCTGAGGATCGGGGACGCCTGCATCAGGGTCGGCCGAGAGATGAAGTATCTCGGTCTGACCCTGGACACCTACTGGCGATTCACGCGCCACTTCAAAGCCCTCGCCCCCAGGTTGGAGAAGCAGGTATTCGCCCTCAGGCGAATCATGCCCAACCTGGGTGGACCACACGAGGGGGTTCGGCGGCTATATGTGACGGTCCTCCGGTCCATGGCGCTGTACGGCGCGCCTATATGGGCCGGCGACCTGGAGGACTGCCGCGTCGGGCGTGAGCTCTTGGCAAGGGTTCACCGCCAGGCGGTCCTTCGATCCGTGCGAGCGTATCGCACGGTGTCACACGCCGAACTGTCCGCTTTGGCTGGGTCCCCCCCATTCCACCTGCTCGCGGAGATGGAGGCGGAAGTTTATTCCGCCGTCCGTGATCTCCGCGACGCTGGGGGCCCGAATGCCGGCGGACATGAAGTGGTGCGGGGCCAGGCCCGGCAACGCATGGTGGCTAAATGGCACCAGTGGTTGGCCCTCCCGAAATATCGGGAGGGTCGCGTTGTCGGGGCGCTTCTGCCCATTCTTGACGAATGGGTGGGGCGCGGGTATGGCAGGCTGACCTTCCGCCTGACGCAGGTCATAACAGGTGTCGGTTGCTTCGGCACATACCTGCGTCGCATAGGGCGGGAGGAGTCGTCGCAGTGCTTCAGCTGCGACTCGGGCGACGAGGACACGGCCGACCACGCCCTGGCTAGATGCCGGGAGTGGGTGGACGATCGGCGTGTCCTCGAGGCGCAGCTGGGCCCCGATCTCTCGCTGCCGACGGTCGTGCGTCGGATGGCGGGAGACCGGGAGTGTTGGAGGGCCGTCTCCGCTTTTGCGGAGGCGGTGATGGAAGAGAAGGAGGAGGCCGAGCGGGACCGGATCCGCACCGGGCATCCGTCCCGCATAGCCGCCCCTCGGAGTGCCGGAAGCAGGAGGGGAAGGAGATGACCCGGGGCCGGGGGAGGTAGGGCGGTGACGTAGTTTCGTGCGTCACCCCCGCTCCCCGTCGGCATTACCCCGGGTCGGAGGCGCCCTTTTCAGGGCGCCTCGGGAAGGAGGTGGCCTTAGCCGCGAGTTGCCGTCGGCGTCGCGTCGTGGCAGGGCGCGACGCGGGACGGCGGAGATACAATCAGGGGGGGGGGGTCCTCGTGTCAAAGCCCCCTCCCCCCCGGGGAGCAGCCGACCATCTGCTGCTCCCCCGGGAGCCGCGCCATTGGCGCCGTTTTTAGCGCGCTCCCGAGGAAGGCGGTCGAGCAGGTACAGGGTGAGTGCGGCGGTCAATTGACGATATGACCTAGTGCCGCCTCCCCGTCCGGCCGCGACCCTTCGGGCCGCGTCCGGGTCACTGCTCGACCGCGGGGGGTCGCGGGGTGGGGGTGCCGGGGGGCACGCTCACCCCTCCACAACATCATGCGACCCCCCCAGAAGTGGCGACGCGGACGCGTGGTCCGTCTCGCGTCGCCGGAGTTTTGGGAAGACCCCGCGCGTTGCCGCGCGGGGCTGTTGAGCGCGGAGTTTGCACTGCGCTGAGAGGGAGGTAGCGGATGAATCGCTAGTTTGCTCCCGCAAAAAGTCCTCCCCCTCGAGCGCGCGACTCCGCGCCCGAGGACGACCACCGTGGAGTTTTAGTGGGTGCAAGTCCCACATAACCCCGTCCCTCCCCCGGGGGGCGGGGTATCCGTTAGGGATTTCTCCACGTCAAAAAAAAAAAAAAAAAAAAAAAAAAAAAAAAAAAAAAAAAAAAAAAAAAAAAAAAAAAAAAAAAAAAAAAAAGGACGATGTAACTTCTTTCGAGGGAACCGTTGGTCTGTGGTCGATATCCCGACGTGGTTACGTGTTTTATTTTGAATGTTTGAGCTATCCCCTGTATTACGTTGTTAATGAAACTCGTCCCGCGGTCTGTAAGTATTGCGCGCGGTGCGCCGAAGATCACGATAAAATAACGCGATAAGGCGTCGGCCACGGTAACGGCCCGTATGTCCGGTAAAGGGATGGCCATGCCAAATTTTGATAGTTGGCATTGCATCGTCAATACGTGGCGATTGCCGCTTGCGGTAGGGGGAAGCGGCCCTACTGTGTCCAGGGCTACTTTATCAAAGGGCTTCGCAGGCGTATCGGTGATTAGCATTGGTTCCCGCGTTTTGATGCGTACGAGCTTTTGTTCTTGGCAGCTCTGGCAGCTTCGTACAAAATTCTCTACGTCCCGGCGCAGACGCGGCCAGTCAAATAGGCTGCGTATGCGTCGGTACGTCTTCGTTACACCCTTATGCCCTCCTATCAGACTTTCGTGATAGTGACGGATGATATCTTCTCGTTCATTTTCCGGTGGTAACTGAATTTCGCCCGTGCAGATTGTAATTTTAATGGGTATTCGGTTGAAAATAATTTTGAAGTGTTTCTATAGCGTTTCGGCGTCGAATCAGTGTAGGGTTTCGCCATGCACCGCCACTCGAAGCGTGCAGACGCGAGCTCATCTTCTCCCATTTCATGGTAGAAGCTTCCTGCTCCGACAATGCTGAAGATTTTTCCTTCTTCGTTACGGGTGATAATCACGCGGTTTTTGCTCAATTCTTCGGTTAATAATTTTGTTTCATCGAGGAGTCCGATAGCTTTTAAGGTATTACAATTTGAGCTAGTTAATATCCTATCAGATGATATAAAATGGGCATAATTATCTGGAGCGGACGCATCCGTGGTGCTTACGATTTTTACTTCGCATTGCGTTGGCTGTGTTTCGCTTTCCAAAGCGTCCAGTGTGTTTTTCTTGACTCTGAGTGGTTCCCGCATGGTCGTTGGAAAATTGGGTGGGTCGATGAATGACCCGTGGCTCGTTTCCTGAAATTCGGTTAAGTCGGGTGTCTTAACTACGTCGGGCCTCAGGCTCGTTCCGTGTGCGTTGCCTGTTGGGATGCCGAGCACACGGACAGGAGTATAAAAATGCTTGTGTGCAGTGCGATGGGAAGAAAGTGGGGGACGACGGTAGGCCATACTGGGAGACGGCGGTAGATCATAGTGGGGGTAAGCATTCGTAGCGCGTCCCACGATTCTGGCACCACTGCCCTGGCCTTTAGCAGCGGCGTCACTCCATCATAACTCGGAAACAGTTCATGCGGAGGGGGTGATTGTACTCCCTCCTCTGGGCCCCCTACTATGAGAGGCTTGGGAGGAGAGGTCCCAATGCACGGGGGGGGGGGGGGGGTTCCGTTTGGAGCTCGTCCAAGTCCTTCCCCCCGTCGTGCGGTCATCTCCGGTCAGGAGGCCACCGTGGTGGTTTTAGTGGGTGCAAGCCCCACATAACCTCGGCTCTCCCCCGAGAGGGAGACACAGAATTACATTGCGTGATAGGTCTATCCTATACCTGGTCTGTGGTAACACCACTTCACATATCTGTCGGTAAATGGGCCACGGCGCATAGGCACGACGCATAGGGGGCTCTGGTTACCCGTAACCTCTCCCTACACAGTGGATCCACCATTAAAAAAAAGAATAACTTCACTTGGAATCCCGTTCACCAACCGCCTAGCGTAGAACAGCATCCGCGGCTTCCATCCTGAGCAGATTTAACCAGCTCTGGGGCTGCTCTAATTAGCTCCTCGGCAGCCGGCTTCCATCTGAGTTTACTTTGTTTTATATAGATCGTCGGCGTCCATCTAAGATAACGTCAACTAGCTTCTTGGCTCCCATCCTAGGCAGCTCTAACCAGCACCTAGGCATCAGGAAGCCATAAATCCGGACTGGAGGAACCAGTTCAAGGCCAGGATTAGCCAAACATCTCTCCCTCTCTCCCTCTCTCCCTCTCTCCCTCCCTATCTTGCATATATATTTACTCGAAACAATTCATATAATATAATCTTATCTCTATGGTAAACTTACCAGTAGTCTGTTTAGAATTACTGTTTTAAAATAGGCTGCCACGAGTATAACTATTGTTCGAAAGTTCGCCCGACCGCAAACTGTCATTACGTATTGATACATCTAAACTTTTTTACGTACGATTTCTCATCAAAACTTTGATCTCATCGTAACTTTGCACACATAAGAGTGTACTGAATTATTGAAAAAAGTTTAATACAAATGCATGAATTTGTAAAAACTTGTAAACCAATGAAACGTAACCAAAGAAATTAAATTAATATATCCAAATAGTTTGGACAGTAATAATTTGCATAAAATGTATTTATACTTTATGAAAATCAATTCGCAATTTGAAGCGAAAGAACAGTAGCACCAGCCATAAAATACGATGTTACTATCCAATTATTAATATCAGAGAAACTATAGGTAATGTTTTAGGCATAGTATAAGCAGATAATAGTTTATTAAATAGAATTTAATAAAAATTTACAAACAATCTTGCAGTTATTATTTCATTTTCTTTTTTAAGAAAGCCTTTCGCTTTTTCTCCCTAGCCTCCATGCGCATATCTTCCAAGTCTTCCAGAATACCTAAAAATACATTTTATTTAATTAGTTCCGCAAAACGCGCAGTTACATAATTGCGTTATTTGTTGTTGTTACCTATTTTAGTAGACACATATTCTTCCTTAAGTTGCTGGGCAAAACTACTTTCCATAGCTGAATCATCTTCAATGTCCATATGTTTATATTTACTTTTATCATACCCGAATATTTCACTTATGTATTTACTATAGTCTTCAGCTTCCGGTTGGGGACCATCATCGATAAAATCATCAAGTTCGGAGTCATATTCATCTTCATCCACATTGTTGTCTTGTATGCGGCCTATCAAATTGATTATAAATTTAGTAAATGATAATAAATTGTAATAGTAATAGTTCGGCTTAAGTTCAATCAATTTGCTTTTTCAACAACCTTAGGTAATTTTAAGGGGATTCTATATAGCTGTAGTGAAAATGTGTTTGTATTTTCGTTCGTAAGAGAGAAAAAACAGTTACGGAGAAGCTAGATGTCGGAGAACTACGAAGTATATAATTCATTGTTGTAAAAACTGAAAGGATTTTATTCTCCTTTTAATCCTTTCTCTTCATTTTGTGACACTACAGCTACTTACATATAAATAAATATAATATCTAGACATTAGGGCTGACATTCTTGTTTGGCACTGGTGTAGATTAACTTGTCAACAATTTTACATTTTATACTATATGGATCCTAAATCTAAAATTGTTGCTTCGAGAATTTATTAGTTTCCGAGATATTAATAAAAAACTTTTAGTATTTCTGTTGACTTATTCCGACATAACGCATTCCACTTTTCAACTTTTTCGGGATATTAGTATTGGTTGGGGCTAGATTAGTGCGGGGGGTGCGCGCCCGCTTGCGGGCGCGTAAAGCATGGTAGCGAACCGATGTGAGTTTGGAGATTTGAATCAGCAACTTGCGAATGCGACCCATCCTACTATATAGGGTGTTATTCTACTGATAGTCAATATTCTAGGGGGCGATTCGACAGGCCAAAATAAGACGAAAATATAGAATACAATTTTTTAATATCGCGCTTCGTTTTCAAGAAAATTGACTTTGAATTTCAGCTAAATGCGCGTGCCTTTCCGGTGCCTGAGGAGCACGCGGAGGTAAGGGGAACGCGTCCAGCAGTTCGTAAAACAGTTTGCGGGGACGGGAGGGTCGCCGGGTAGGGGTGCCCGCACCTACGTCCAAACAAAATTTAAAAAAAAAAAATTAACAATAATTTTTTATTAATATTTTGGAAACTTATAAATACCCGGAACTACAATTTTAGATTTAGGGTCCACACCCCCTCCCCACTCCTCCCTCCAAACCTCATCTCGATCGGCCACCGGTCCCTTTCGGAAGTATATCCTAATATATAATATACTAGCTTAAAGTACCCGGCGTTGCCCGGGTAAAACTTCGATTATCACGGAGTGTCAAGGGGGTGAAATAAGGGGGAAAGGGTGGTATGTCCAGATTTCATGGTAGCCTATATTTTCCGCAGGGTTCTAGAGAGTAATTATGCAAAATTTGGTTCAGATAGGGTAAAAAAATCGGGATAAAAAGTATCCTGTATGTTATTCCTGTTCCTAGATTACGTATATTCAAAATTTCAGAAAGATCCGTTTCGTAATTCCGACGTGATTGAGTAACAAACATCCAAACATCCAAACACACTTTCACATTTATTATATTATATTATATATTATATGTATATTATATTATATTATATTATATTATATTATATTATATTATATTATATTATATATGAAATCGGAACAGGTCCATACGCGCATAGGTAGAATCTATATAGTGTTCTGCGCTCTGCGCGAAAGAGATGCGCGTGACGGTGCCCGTACAGTGGTGGGGATGCGAGTCCCATCGTTAGCTGTTCTGTGAGCGCTGCGATTCACGAAAACCTTGCTTCACTAAAATCGTCATTGCTCGGCTTCTATTTGTCATAGCTTAATGTCGCATACACATAAACCTTCCTCGAGAAATGCTTTACACAACGGTGCAACCCGCATCACAATCCGTCCAGTGGTTTCGGAGGTTTAAGATTTTGAACAAACGAATAGTTACATTTTTATTTATATAGATATTATAATATAATAAATATAATGTAATATTAGAACGTAGAGGAGACACGACTCCGAGCGATCGTTTTCGAGAAACGGTACGAGAAAGACGACGCGTTGATATTTTGTCTCGGTCTGATTTTCGGACGCCTGATACTCCGTCCTTTGCCAGCCCGTGCATACAATGTATTCTATTGAAACAGATTTCTTATTTTTTTATGTAACTTGAAAACTACTCTACCGATTTTGATAATTCTTTCTCCATGACCTAAGTTGATCGAAGCCAAACTAAATGCAATAAGTTTCACGAAAATCGGTTCAGTAGTTACGAAGAAATTCGCGGACAAACATAATACGTATAACCTACATACAAACACCTCGAACTGAGAACCTCTTTCTTTTTGAAGTCGGTTAAAAATAAAGTAGTGTCAGGTGGGGTAGATTATAACACGGGGCACAGTATAACAGAGAAAATATTTCTGTTTCTTTGTAACATATTTATTGCGTCATTCCACGTTTTTGACAAACGCGCCTACCGCCATCTTTGTGCAGTTGTCATTTGTCGGCACGGTACCTTTCGGTGATAATATTAACCAAAATAGGTTTTTGAGTGTTTAAACGTGACGAATTCAAATAAAAGATTTTTGTTCCTATTCCAACATACACTAATTCTGGTAAGTAATAATATTTTGTAAATAAATTACATATATTATGTCCTTGATATGATAATAAACTTTGCCGATATTTATAACCTATAAAATTCCAGTTCATATTTTGTTGTGTTAATACGGAATGGGGCTCAGTGTAACGGGGTACAGTCTAAAGGCGCGTATAGACCGGGCAATAATGAAAATCGCTGGAAAATTCGCCGACGCCAACGCCAAGCAAAGCCAAGTGAGGCCGCAGCCAACCAGCGTCGACAACCGATTGCCCGACAACCCCGGCGACGCTCGTTGGCCGCGGCCTCACTTGACTTGGCTAGTTGGCTTGCCTTGGCGCTGGCGTCGGCGAATTTTCATCTTGGCGTTGATTGGTTCGACGGTCGCGGCGTCAGCGCGCGCATGCGTGGACGTGGGTAGCATATCCCACTCCCGTTGACCCATCCGGCGCTGCGGATTTCCTCACCACCCTGAATACGGTCATAAACCGCGACCCTAGCGAAATAGTCTGGTCGATTAGCCTGAGTAATTTTTGGGAACCAGATGTAGTACACAAGTCAGCCCTTTCAGTTTTTACCTAAATGTGCCAGATATAGCTATTCAAAAGTATTATCCAACATCAATACGCCTCGCGGAGAGACACACAGGAAGAAAAATGGTAGTCCGCTGGCTGCGCCTGGTCTCGCCTGCGTCGTCCTCCCTGCAAATTCGAGACGGATCCCTTATCTCTCGAGGGTAAACACGCGCTCGAATTTCAAAACAAAAGCACGCGGTGACGTATTCCTTGCGAAAGAAGATGGGCCTCAGGGGTGGAGATATCACTATGAAGAGGTGGACACTTCGCGTCTGCAAGGAATGCAGATCCGAATGGTCCTGATATAATGACATCTCTGTGGCCCATCTTTTCTTGCACCCAATACATGCGCGTCCTTTTGTTTTCATATTCGAGCGCGTGTTTATACTCAAGCGATAAGGGATCCGTCTCCAATTCGAAGGGAAGCCAACGCAGGCGGGCCCACGCGCAATCAAAGGACTACCCTTTTTGTTCCTGCGTCCTTCCGTCAAGTGTATTGACGCCCGTCGCGAGTAAGCGCGTGTGATTTTTTAATACAAAAGCGAGTTAGTGAGATTGTAGAGATTAAGAACAATACACATCCCGTTAAAGAAAAAAAGAAGAAATTGATAATTACTGTAAAGTATTGGTAATTATTTACTTTAGCGATTCCTCACCGATTTTGATGAAATTTGGATATGTTGTAAAACTCCATATTTTGAACAACTTTTTCCTATACATGTTACCGCCGCCCGGTCTTATTTTCCGAGATATTCGCAAAGATATTTTTTAAATTTCTTGCTTTAGTGTTATAATTTGGGTTAGTTTTGGGTTAGGACCATGAAATATGTTGTCAACATCATTCTGCACAACTTTTCCCTATATATGTTACCGCCACTCGACCTTCGTTTCCTAGATATTTGCGAGAAAACTTCGGTTGACTTATTCCGACACAACGCATTCCACTTTCCAACTTGTACCGGGTATTAATATTGGTTGGGGCTAGATTAGCGCGGGGGCGCGTAAATCATGGTAGCGAACCGATGTGAGTCGGCGTGTTGACGGGATCTCCCACATACCCAACAGGTGCTCTCGAAAGCACCCTCTTCCTAGCAAAAAAAAATATGTTTTAGAACCACGGGCATCCTAACATCCAGCGGCGTCGGCGAGGTTGGCGGCATCCGCAAGTTTCCAGTTGAAATCTCCAAACTCACATCGGTTTGCTACCAAGCTTGACGCGTTCGCGAGCGGGAGCGCGCCCCCCGCACTAATCTAGCCCCAATCTATACTAATACCCGGGACGAGTTGGAAAGTGGAATAGGTTGTGTCGGTATAAATCAACAGAAGTTTTTCGCAAATATCTTGGGAACTAAGGCCGAGTGGCGGTAACATGTATAGGAAAAAGTTATTCAGAATGATGACTTTGACAATATATTTCAAGGTCATCAAAATCGGTGAGGAATTGCTAAAGTAAATAATTACCGAGAATTAATTGTTTTTATTACTTTTCATGAAATTGTATCAGCATGCTCTATTTCCAATAGAGAAATTCAAATAATTAATTATTGTAGAAATAAATAGGCATGCGCGCAGTAACTGCTTCTTGTCTGAGTTTCGGCGTTTGCTGCACGCTCGCTGCACTGGAAGTGAAAGGATTCTAGGGAATTCTCTGCACCACCAATGCGCGCAGTAACTAAAACGGAACGGTTGTCTCTGCACTTCATGCGGAGTATGGATGAATCGGATCGCACCCATTACCACCACTCCTGTAGGTGTACTTCCTTCACTGCCAATTTTGTTCATTATAATGTTTCCTGGCAATCCTGAGACCAACAGGGACAGGTTATGACATATTGCGTACCTACATCTGACAACGCTGCACGATTCTGGCATCACTGGTAAAAACTGTGGGCCGAATGGGGGCGTCGGTGTGACGTGGCTACACACAGCGCCCCCAACAGCTGGCGAGGTGTACGGCAAGCCGGGGTGGGGCACCGCGATGCTTTCTTCGGGGTGCCCAGTATTCCCCTATCGCGCCATAGTGGCCCATGGTGTTTTACTGGGTAAAAATCCCATGCTACTCTACACGAAAGATTTTTACCACGTTAGAAAAAGAAGGAAAAAAGGTGTTTCAAAATATCGGGGAAAAAGTAACATCGCTCTTAGTTTTCAAGAAAACTAACTTTCGATTTTAGCCACATACGCATGCACCGAAGTACAGTTTTAGGCGCCAAAGGGACACGCGAAAGTAAGTCTACAGACTTTAATTTTGGCGTAAACTTTAACAACTCTTAAGGTCCTCCAGACGCTTATACATGTTGCAGTGAAACATTGCTACATGCTTCATGATACAGGTTTCATGAAAATGACATCTTGCTCTCCAACCAGAAGGGTGAGCAAGATGCAAGATGCATGTATCAATGTTTTACTGCAACAAGTATCCGCGTTTGGTAGCCCCTTTAGCGCCAGAACGGTGCGTTTGAGGCGGTATCTCTTGAACTTTTTCTTCTCATAGAGCAGAACAGGTTGATATAAAAAAATTTAACATTAGTCTTTAGTGTTGTAAACAGTTTTGGGGTAAGTTTTTTACAAATATCCACTGATCCAGTGATCTAGATCAGGGTTGACTAACTGGTGGCCCACAAGCCACCGGGGGCACCTCCGCCTTGCTGCCACGCTGATCGGCCCCCTCTATACCTACCAGACTCTGACGATCGCAGTCGAAAGAGAAGGAAAGAAGGAGGAATTCGATTGCAATCGTCAAAGTCTGTTAGGTATGGAGGGGGCCGTTCAGCGTGGCAGCAAGGTGGTGGTGCTCCCGGTGGCTCCCGGGCCACCAGGTAGTCAACCCTGGTCTACATTCACCCGTCAACGCAGTGACCATTCTTTCTATACACGCTGTACATATATAAGACATTAAATCGAGACCGATAACCTAGCGAGAGAGAACAGCATAAAGTTATGTGAGTGCTGTCTGTGTGGATTGATGCTTTCCGAACTGAAATAAAGGAACGCTGGCCGTTGGCTTCGTTCGCACTAGTGGACGGCCGAAACGTCACTCCGAATCAGAGGCACAGGTATACTAAATGCGCCAATAGTGCATAGTAGGGATGACTCGTGGGTACTACTCTCGACAGGAAAGTAGATACAGTGCTATCTGGAAAAAAAACCGCACCTCGGGATCGGGCGCGAGCCCTTTTCGGCACGGGTATTCTATTCGGTTTGCCTTTGTTCTCTGTCAACAGCGACAAGTCGGAAATTACGGACGCCAGTGTGGTGAGGAAATCCGCCGTGCCGCATGGGCTAACGAGAGTGGGATATGCTACGCACGTCCACGCATGCGCGCGATGACGCCGCGACCGTCGAACCAATCAACGCCAAGATGAAAATCGCTGGAAAAATCACCGACGCCAGCGCCAAGCAAAGCCAAGTGACGCCGCAGCCAACCAGCGTCGACAACTCATTCCCCGCGACGCTGGTTGGCCGCGGCCTCACTTGACTTGGCTAGTTGCAGGGTTGCCAGGGATTCTTTGTGGCCAAACACCTACAGGAGTGGTGATAATGTGTCCGTGAACTGACGCTAGCGCCAAAGCAGTCAAGTGGCCCCAACGCGAAGCCAACCACAGCCAACCAGCGTCGCCGGGAAATAGATTGTCGACGCTGGTTGGCCGTGGTTGGCTTCGCGTTGGGGCCACTTGGCTGCCTTGGCGCTAGCGTCAGTTCACGCACTCATTACCACCACTCCAGCAGGTGTTTGGCCACAAGGAATCCCTGGCAAGCCTGGCTAGTTGGTTTGCCTTGGCGCTGGCGTCGGCGAATTTTCATCTTGGCGTTGATTGGTTCGATGGTCGCGGCGTCATCGCGTGCATGCGTGGACGTGCGTAGCATATCCCCCTCTCGTCAGCCCATCCGGCACGACGGACTTCCTCACCACACTGGACGCCACTGCCACGGTGCCGTCTATCGAAAAAAGACAGAATAGGGTATCTCTGGCAAGTAGCACCTCTCGCTCGCCGCAGCCACTAGAAAAGAAGTAGTGGACACCGCGGCGAGTTCTTTTCGAGGCAGAAAACGCGATTTATTTTCGAGACAGCAGTGTACACATCCGGGGAAGTACTGTAATAATACTAATTTCTAACATGTAAACTCCTGTGCGAACATAACTACTAAAAATTGAAAATGTTAAAGTACTTACGCTTATTAATGATGAGTGGCTTTCTGTAATCTCTTGGCGGATGTGGATATTTGGACTTAATCGGTTTAAGGTCTGCTGGCGGGAACTGTTTTGCTTTACTACTTGGTGGTTGCGGAGCACGACATTTTACTGCACTTGTCGTTGGAAGTTCTCTTTGTTTCATGCTTGTTGATGGAATTTGTTTTTCAGGAATTTTCATTTTTAACGCCGATTTTTCAGGTTTTGCATTTTTCATATCCTCAATCTTATTTTTGCTCAATGTTAATTTCTTCTTCTCTTCTTCAATAGCCTGTCGCATTTCTTCCAGTTGCTTCCTTTCGTTTTCTAATTTCTTTCTTTCTTCTAAAAGTATATCTTTCTCCGTCGTTTTTGAAATGCTCGGCTTATTTAAATTAGATTTATTTATAGTAGACTTGCTTTCATTGGGTTTTTTACTAATTTTTTTTGAAAGTGAAATTGGTGTTCCTGTTGTTGCTTTTAATGGAGTTTTATTTGAAATCGAAGGTGCAGCTATCTTCTCAGGCGGCTTGGACATTTTTTCGATGTGATTCGCACTGCTACGACAATCTTGTGTTTTACTCAATTTACTAGGTACAGTGGTATTTCCTTCTTTATTCACACTGCTGACTTTACTTCGCTGTTCTTTCTTTTCTCGCCAGTCTTTTTCTTTCGCATATTCTTTTATCTGTTTCTTTGTCATTAATCTTTCCGGCTCTTCAGTTTTTGGTTTAATATCAATTACAATAGGTTCATATTGTTTTTTCTCTGCAATTTTAAGCAACTCACTAAAATCAATTGGCGGTGGAACAGGTTTCTTCTTAGGCTTATGTTTTTCCTCTTTTTCCTTTTTATCATTGTCAATACTCTTCTCAACTTTTTCTTCTGATTCTGGTTCAATTTCCTTCACAGAATGCTTTCTCTTTCGGCGATGTCCTAAGGCTTCTTCCACTTCCTGCTGTTTCAAGGCCTGCTTAACTCTATCCTAAAATCATGCATTATTACTTAAAAAATAGAAAAAATCACTAGTATATAAACAAATGTCCAACAAACTTCGTTTCTTGAAAAATTTTAGATTTCAAATGATGTAGATACATTTTTTCCTTCATGTCGTTACGGATTAATTTAGCTAAATACGAAAATATATTTTAATCATTAACGTAAATAAATTAACAGAGGCACATTAATTGATGAATTTTGCGGTCTTCCATGGAACTCATACATAATATAACTTAGTAATGGTGTAAGATAGAACAGAACATTAAATATAAGAATTGTTTAGATTGTTATGCTCTATTGCACTACAAAAAGAAATGTTATATTAAGTAAACTAAAGACGCGATAACTTTGAGGGCTAATTTCACCAAATCAGAGCGAATTGCGGCAGAAAAAACTTGGTAGCATCCTTAGAGGGAATATTTTGTCTGGCAGTCTAGATAAGTAGGTTTATATTTTAAGGGGCCAGTTTTCCAGGTGCCGTGGCATGAGTCTGATTTCAAAGGCTTTATTGTGCTTGGGTGACGAGAACCAGCTGGGCCGACGATTTCTTCCCTTTCCCTAATTATTGGGGAAGGTGTTGGTTCGACGCCCTAGATGGCGGTTAGGCTGGATTGCACCAATGATAGCACAGATTTTAGTTAGCAAGCTGTATACTCCGCCCACGCAAAGTCTTCGGGGTTTCTCGTTCTGAGCAGCGTGGCCGGGAAATAGGTTCGGTGGAAAAACTATTCGTAGTGGAGGGGGAACTGGGACAAGCCGCGCAAGCGCGTGATGATGCCGCGACGTCAAACCACTTAACGCCAAGATGGGAAACGATATGAAACGAACCGACGCCACAGCCAAACCAAGCCAAGCTAGCCAAGCCAGGTGAGGCCGCAGCCAACTAGAGTCGACAACCGATTTCCCGGCACCGCTGGTTCTGAGTGGCCAACATTAGTCGTCTTCCGGCTCTCGTAGAGTCGTTTTGTAAAGTTTGCGAGATCAGTCGACCTCAAATAATTACCACGTCCATTGTATATATCCGCGCCTTAAGTTATTGTTTTTTGTAGCTGTTATTATTAAATTAGTGCTAGGAGATACCGGTTACAGTTCTTTCAAATTCTCACAGGCATTCCAAGTTCCCGTCGCCATTAGTTTGCCGCCGGGAAGCGTTGTTCTGATACGCACAAAGTGTCAGGCGCGCACCTACGTTCGCTAATAGTTCAGTGACGTACGGTCGAAACAAAATTACTTTTTCCGTAATCCAGTATGCTCTACATTCACACGAAGTTTCATTAAAATCAGAGTTTCCGGATTGGAAACGTTTCCTTATTAGTCGTAACAAAACCCCAATTTACACTGGACAGTATGTATCACAAAGCCATCGATACTGCACCTACAGTAGAGCGTCAATTATCCAAACTGCTTGGGACCGAGGTGGTTCGGAAATTCGAATTGTTCGGGTAATCGAACTTTTACGTCCTGAAGGGACCATCGACAGATCACCCCGAGCGGTTGGAATGATCTACCGGGTTCTTGTTCCTATTAAGATGCTAAGGCACACCTTGACTATACTTACCGGGATGTGGGAAGGTAAGAGGGGTTTGAATGAGGTTGTACAATGGGAGTTAGAGGAATAATAATAATGTTATATATATTCTGATAAAAGGCAAATAGATGGTTACATACCCTAGAGACAGCGCTCCGTCTCTGGTAACGCAAAGAAGTCGGTGAATCTGTCGTAGGTCGTGTTCGCTCGCTGGCTTTCCCGGTCGCTCGTCGACGTTAACGCGGTGGTCCGTTATCGACGCGTAAGGGCACTCCCAGCGCGTGCCGTTTCTCGGTGTGTCGGAACGGAGATACACTTCGCTTATGATAGGCCGAGCGCGATTCGCGTTGAGCTGGACCCGGAGACGAAGGCGCGAACTCTCGACGGCACGACTGTCCGTCGTTGATTTCTCAATCGAACTCTCAACCTAACTGTCGTCTAGATCGCTCGTGGCTGAGGGCCGAGTCTCGCACAATCGTAAGCGAATGGGGGAAACTGCCCCGTCGGCACCTGTCGATTGCACCTTATTTGGTAGTCGCGAGGTCCGGGCCGGCAACGGTCACGTTCTGCTTGCCGCGATCGCTTCGAGGTTGGGCGCAACGTTACTGCCACGCGCGAGGCGATTCCGCTGAATCGCCAATACGATGGAAAGCGGCACGTGGACAGCAAGCACGAGATGGGCCGAAAGGACCTATGTAACAGAACACTTCGGAGAATGAAGCATGCATGTACTTTACACAGTTTATAACTATAGAAATTACACCTAAAATTGGGTTTGGTTGGCTTCAACGCTCAAGCCAGGTCACTCCGCTACAAAGAGCTTTTTCAGACGCGATACTTTAGGACGAATCTGGCGGAGACAGAGCCGGTGAATAGAGTATGCAACACGACGAACCGGCTAGCAATAAATGCGGATATTTTCTCTGATTCCTTGGGCACATTTAGGTCGAGAATTAAGATGGCGTTGAGAGGAGCAGCATAGTCGTTGTTATAAATTATTAATTTGACGGGTATCAACGATGTTGTCGCCTTAGTTTTAAGGCCTTTAATGCCGTTTCTCATGTATAAGTGGAATTTAGTTCCGTTAATAAACGATTATTATTATTATTACTTATTAAATACAAGAGTACTACTGCGTTAATTTATATTGCGCAAAAGTCAATCAATCAATCGGTAGCGCTACACTGGTTCGAAAAAGTGGTGGGGATACCGATGATGCAGCACTGGTTCGGATAATCGACGGTTCAGTTAATCTAGGTTCGGATAATTGACGCTCAGCTGTAAATAGTTTCCTTTTATTCGGTTGTGCTCACAATGGGTTTGTAGACCATAGATTACCAAAATATTTGAAGAAATTAACGTAGATCGTATCGACTTAAGAAATCATGTTATTCAGAAATCTCGCGTGCTACAAGAACACAATAAAGAATTCCACGACAACCACTGGAAAAAATGCAAATTGTACTGGGTAGGCGATTATGCCCTGATAAAAGATGTTATCACGACTCCGGGGTTGAACCAGAAATTACTGTCCAAATACAAAGGGCCTTGCGAAGTAAAAAAGTATTGGACTTATAATTAGATACATACAATGTAATGGGCGATATAGATAGGTTCCAATTGAATCAACGACCTTTCTGAATTATAGTTGCACCGGATTTAAGGCTGCCGTCTCAAGTTTGTTATGGTCCGAATCGATCGAAGCGTCCACAGTAAATAGACGGACCCTAATGAAACTAATGCGGCCGGTAAAAAGAACTTCTACAGAGGTGACACCTTCAGGTACTCTGTGTAAACGAATCTTTGACGCATAGTTGCCGCATCTCCTGTTCTCTCTGTCTCTGCCGCGCTGTTGCCACAGAGATCTCTCTTTCCATCGGGAAGTCTTTGCAAGCCTGAAGGATCACGGCACGAGAGCTGCGTCTAGCGTCAGAGTCTCGCCGAACGTAAAAGAGGATAGCAATAATGAAAGATAGAGAGGTTGGGTAGTGAAGTTAGGAAACATGTCGATGAAACAATACTAATTTGCGTATCAATATTTTTCATTTATACGTAGAGAGATGTAATATTTTGTATAATCAATGTGTGATTTCAAAGCATACAATTTGAATAAGGTACATCATCGAAGTGTAACACACCGATCGTAATGAAGTTTATGAATGCTATACCTACCTAATTCTTCGAAAAACATGAAACTTTCTTTTTTATCTAGCTATACATCAAATTATCTTTTTTATCAACAAGAATTGTCTGTTGTTTAAATACAAATTTAATAACGTAATCATTATTCAACTTCGATCCTCTGTTTGTTTGTTTGTTTGTATGTTTGTATGGTTCAAATCTGGCAACTCAAATCTAACCCACTTCCAACTATCCAATTGTCTTGAAACTTTTCAGGCGTGCACAGATTGAATGACAATACAATATTTAAAAAAAAATTAACCCTGAGGGGGTGAGAAAATAATCCAATCATCAATAAATATAACCCATAACCACAAATCCTAACGACATGAAATCAGCCACTCGCGTTCTTTCCGAAAACGACAAAAAGCATCTGCGTTCGGGACACTATAGTGGCATCCCGATTACCGAAAATACACAATTTATCGAGAAATAATCCGTTACCTATGTACGAATAGTAAAACTAAAACTTTGCAGGCGTTCGTAGTATATCACAATCGCAATTGCAGTACAAGAAAATAATTATTTTTTAGTGACTTTAATACTATAGCGTTTAAGCAAACTGTTAAATTGTATACAGCAATAAAAGATATTTCTAAAAAAGTTTGAGGTGTGAAATGTAAATCCACAAACACTGAAAACTAGAAAATAAAAAAATATATAAAAAAAATTTATTAAAAATGCACTAAAAACTAAAAAAATAATTATTTTCTTGTACTGCAATCTTGATGGTGTTAATATCACTTTAAATAATTCACTTTAAATAAAATCGTGGGGCACCATGTGCAACCAGAAGTTGAAGTACTAAAGTGATTCATATCGGGTTATGAAATAGCGTGCCCTATGATTCTATTTAAAGTGAATTATGTAATATTAACACCATAAATTTTTTTTTATATATATTTTCTAAATAACACACATGGCACTAATCAGTATGAAATATTTTTTTTATTTTTTTTTATTATTTAATAATTGATAAAAATATTGTGCCCGCCCCCCACGCTTCCTCCCCGTCTGCCGCCGTGGTCTCCCCGGCCTCTCCTATTCTCCCCGCTACACCCGCGCTGGTATCGCAGCCGCCGTATTTCTCTCTTCATCTGAAACAGTACAATAAAAATTAAATTTTCTACTTCCATTTTCTACTACGCTCGAGACGAGATTCACTACAGCATAATTAATTGTTGTTTTATAAGCGTACAAAATTTTACCGCAGATTTATAAAGTGTCAAACATTACCTGAAATATGGTACTCCATTTGCCCTGGCATTAATGTCCCATACACCATTTGCGCAGTAATTTTATAAAAAGTCCGCCTGTAAGAAATGATCGCAGACATTTCGGTAAGTTGGGTATAAAAGTAAAAGTTTGTTTCAATATTTCGTCGAACAGAATGCATACCTGCGACGCCCGTATGAATCAGCATGGCATATATTGACCAAACCTGTAAGCGTTGGACCGGCGGGGTCAGCTGATGCACACATGCGCCCCGGGCAGGCGGGCTCTTGTTTAGGCGATAGCGGCGTGACAAGAGATTCGGGCGCCAGGGCCTCAGAGGTGGCCGCATGGTGTGCAGTGATGCCAGAATCGTGGGAGGTGGGACAAATGCTTACCTGGGACGCGGTGCCCGGGACGCGGTTTGATAGCACATTTTGTTAATACACAAATGATAATTATGTTATAGTGGCTTACATATGAAGCAGTGAGAGCAACAACAGACTAACCCACATTCTTTTCGAAATTGAGTTAGTAGTAATAATGTATTCCAATAGACTCTACTAATCATATATAATGGGGAATAAAATTTTTTTTTATTGTGGGTTGGTCTATTGTCGCTCTCACTGCATCATATGTTTCCCACCTTCCAGTGCATTTCTGCCGGCGAAATTATTATTTTTCAACAAAAAGAGATAAGTTTATAGGAATATTTATATTTTTTCCTGTTCAATTATAATCATATTTATAATTTCAATTGTGTGTTTATTTCTGTCCTACGGTCCGCTGCAGTGGTTTTCGGTAACGCGTATTGCATTATTAACAAAAAATGCTTTGCAGATTAATAATTTTCAAGTTTTTTATTCTACTGAGAAGTTAGGAAACCAAATTAAGGGGGAACACCACAGTGACGGCCCGAAAAATGAGCCCATTTTTAAGATTTTTTTAAGGAATAACTTACAGTTTTATTATAAAATTGTTATTACCTATCTTTAGAACAATGTCTTAAGAGACTATAAAAAAAAAGGTAATAGAAAAACATGCATAGATTTCCATATACAGTTAATCTCCTACACCCCTCACAAGAAAAACATAGGTCGCTTATCGAAACGATATCTCTGGAACGGCAACACTGAAATCAAATTTTTTTTTTTAATATAATCGGTATGAGTGTAGTTTCCGTTGTGCGTACCGATTTTTTGATCGAAAACATATTTTTTGAAATACGCTCGAAAAACTATCCATTTTTTTGCCGATTTTCGAAACTTTTTCTTCCCAAGCGCACCATTTTTACAAAAATATTTTTTTTTAAAAATCGGTACGCACAACGGAAACTACACTCATACCAATTATATTAAAAAAAAAAATTGATTTCAGAGTTCCAGAGATATCGTTTCGATAAGCGACCTATGTTTTTCTTATGAGGGGTGTAGGAGATTAACTGTATATGGAAATCTATGCATGTTTTTCTATTACTTTTTTTTTATAGTCTCTTAAGACATTGTTCTAGAGATAGGTAATAACAATTTTATAATAAAACTGTAAGTTATTCCTTAAAAATATCTTAAAAATGGGCTCATTTTTCCGGCCGTCACAGTGGTGTTCCCCCTTAAAGTATAATTGATTGAAATTAGAGAATAATTAAAAAAAAAAGTAAGATTGTTGTACTGGGATTTGAACTGCCGATCTCCTGATTGCGACTCATACCCTCGGGTTTCGGCAATGTGGTTTGTTGGAGGACAGAACCGTACAGGCGATGCACACGGACAAAAGTAGGGATATGCTTGTGTGCAGTGCGATGGGGCAAAGTAGGGGACGACAGTAGGTCATGGCCAGGGATCGGCTGACTCCAGCTCTCGCTGATACGTACAGGAGCGGTGGTAATGCGTGCGTGAATTGACGAACACGCGAAGCGAATGTGACGTCACATGCTTTTACGTCACTACAAGGTTGACTCGCTGCTAGCGTAGCTTCGGCCGACTCTAGCTCGCCTAGCTGGAGTCAATTCACGCACACACTACCACCGCTCCTGTACGTGTCAGCGAGAGCTGAAGTCAGCCGATCCCTACTCCCACGTCCCACGATTCTGGCATCACTGATGGTGTGTCGCCGCACAGTGGGCCGGATTCACTTATGTTGCGCCATTTGGGTCTTTTTTTTAACACATCGGAATGCCATTGATACCAAAAAATAGGAAAAAAATATTCCTTTCTAATGATGTATAATATAATATTTTTGACACTTATTTATTTATTAATTTTTCATTTTTTTAATCAAAATTTTGAAAAAAAAATTTGAAAACTATTCATTTGGTATTTTATTTAATGCCCTTTTCAGTTATTATAGGGAATGTTGGGGAAACTTTTCGTTTTCAAGTTATAAGGAAAAGTCGAAAAATAAAGGAATGCGGTCAAATATCGTTTTGTTTAAATTGAAGGCGAATCCTTTGCGCTAAACATCATCTTCTATTAGTAATTAATGTAAACAATTTATTAAAAAATAATTCTGAAAACAGTCAGTAAAATTGCAACATTTCTTAAAATTGACAAGGAATATCTTTCAAGTCCCAACGAGTCCCGTATTTTTACAAGGGGGAATCTTTTCAGTGCACCTTCCTCTATACAATCACGCAAGAATCACTTCCACCTTCGTCCGGATTCGAGAAATATTTCGGTTTGAACTCATCAGCGTCGCGTTCTTTTCTTCACGTTCATGCGACGACATGTTTTTATAACACTTGAGTCCTACAAAATATCATAATGAAATTGGAACTGAAAATTAAAAAAATAATTCTCTAATTTCATGCGGGTAAACAAAATCTTTTTCTAACTATTCTTTATTACGTTTTAAAAATGAGGTTTTTTTATAATGAGACTGAACCCACCTATGCTTCAATTTCCAAGCAAATTTTTTCAATGCAGTTTTTAATAATCTCAAATTTTGTGGTGAAAGCTGAATCTTCTCACTTATTTTTTTATACAAAAGTAAGTAATACACACTAAGATATACACATATATAATATATTAAACACAAACTGAACAAAATAAAATTTAAAGTGATAAAAACTTATAAAAATTAGAAGGCAACTTTCAAATCTGTTGGAAATGGTTTGAAAACGTCACTGTGCAGTCTCTGCTGGTTCAGTTTCAACTGATTGGAAATGGAAAATACAGGACCAAGTCGAAGGCTTATCTACATCATAGCATAAACACTTCAAGTGCCGATAATCTAAACAATTCCTTCGAAGAAGGATGCAACGCATGAACGTGAAGAAAAGGACGCGACGCTGATGAGTTCAAACCGAAATATTTCTCGAAACCGGACGAAGGTGGAAGTGATTCTTGCGTGATTGTATAGAGGAAGGTGCACTGAAAAGATTCCCCCTTGTAAAAATACGGGACTCGTTGGGACTTGAAAGATATTCCTTGTCAATTTTAAGAAATGTTGCAATTTTACTGACTGTTTTCAGAATTATTTTTTAATAAATTTTTTACATTAATTACTAATAGAAGATGATGTTTAGCGCAAAGGATTCGCCTTCAATTTAAACAAAACGATATTTGACCGCATTCCTTTATTTTTCGACTTTTCCTTATAACTTGAAAACGAAAAGTTTCCCCAACATTCCCTATAATAACTGAAAAGGGCATTAAATAAAATACCAAATGAATAGTTTTCAAATTTTTTTTTTCAAAATTTTGATTAAAAAAATGAAAAATTAATAAATAAATAAGTGTCAAAAATATTATATTATACATCATTAGAAAGGAATATTTTTTTCCTATTTTTTGGTATCAATGGCATTCCGATGTGTTAAAAAAAAGACCCAAATGGCGCAACATAAGTGAATCCGGCCCACTGTGCGCCGTGAAGACTACGGCTAGGGATGAATGTGTGTGTGCGTGAGTGAGGGTGCATGGTGTTATAAGAGCGTGAATGCGGAGAGGACAGAGGTTGTCGTATTGGAACCAGTGACAGAGTCACTGCTGAATAAAGCCGATCATACCAATTCAGTTTGTTTGACTATTTTCCCGCTGGCCCTCCTACAAAGTTGACTCGGCACCCTTACGTATGCAAATAATTTGTAACGTAGATCCACATCTGTATCTTTTCTTCCACCTTGCGTCTGTCTTCTGTCTGTCTGCTCCTGTGAACTTAGAAATATGTCTGAAAAAATTAAAGGGTGAATTAAATTTATTATTTCTCTCGTCACTTTCTTGCGAAAGTTACGGCGGCGTCGATCCACTCGCGCGATCGTATGATCCGCGAGGAAAAGTGCCATTGCTGGCACTTGTGACCACTGACACAGTCAGTGGCCCTGCACTTTACAGTGCGGTGCGACGCCGGACCGATGCAATAGTTTTACTATTTTCGGAGGGAGACCTTTTTCGGTTTTTCAAGCTTTTCGGTTTTTCTGTCGCTCTTTCAGCTAATATAAATTGAGGCTCCCGAATAGGCATGCATCTATTGTGCCGACTATCTATTAATTCGGGTAGCATGCATTCTAAATAAAATTGAACTAGTTTTGGCTCCATTTCTCTTTTCCAAAACGCATCATCTCTCTCTACTTTTATAGATTTCAGACCCTTCGGGGTCCAAATGCAAAATATACAGTACTTTGGGTCAGTAATATGTAACTGGCCTTGTACTTGATAAAAATAGTGATCCGTTTTGTTCATTGAAATACCTGTTTTACGTGTGAACATGCGTCGGACAGCGGGAATTTTTTCCATAGCTTCTTCCGGCGTAAAGTTCTCCGCTGATTTGGGGCATTTGAATTCCACAATGCCCTCTTGACCGATGATTCCATCCGGTGAAGCTCCTAAGAAGGGGATGCTGCTGTCGATGAAAATTCCACATTCTTCCATATCTGTGTATTGCTTCTTCAATTCTTCGCGAGCAATTTTCTCGCATTCTTTCCCGTATTCCACCGCGGGTGCACTAAGTATCCTCGGATACAGAAATGACTTCACTGCATTTGCGCAAAGCGTGTCAGGTCGGCGACGGCACACTTGTCCAAAATTGGATGCTGTCAACAATTTGGACCTATACTGCAACCATCTGCGGTTCTTCGCTTGTCCGATGGTTTCGTCTTCAATAGCATGTCTTTTGCCTTGCCACTCACTGAGCATTTGCATATGCTTCTCCCGCTCCAGTTCATACATTTTGAATGGAATGTCTGGTTTCTGTGCATTTTGCCCATAATCAGAATCTTTCTGCGAGGGCAATTGCTTGCGTAGATATCGCGCAGCCTTCGTTTCCTTCTGCTTTGCAGCTCTCTTTTCCTTTTCTTTCTTCTTCTTTTCTTCCATTTGGCGCACAACCTCGGGCGTTTCCTTCTTCATTGCCGCATTCAATCGCGAGTGCACTTGGTTACTGTTGTACTCCACGACAGCAGCAGCACATCTTCCTGTATACGACCCTCTTTCGGCGAAATTTAATCTTTTTCCGCCAATGTTCTTGGCAATTATTGCGTTCAAACTTTCCACAGCGTTATTATTGGTGTTATAGAGTAAGCTCTCCGCATGAGCTAACAGTGGACGAAGTATTTCTTTTACGTCCTGGTACACTCCAATATTCATCAATTCTGCAACGATGTTTCTTTCATTCTCTTTATTCTTTCCATTGCAGAAATATTCCAGTTGTGCGCACTCTTTGTGTTCACCAAACATGTGGCTCGGAATATTCTGTATGTCGCCATACAAATTCTTTGTTTTTTCTTCGATTGATACATTCTGATTGTATCTAAACTTTGCGGCTTTTACGATGTCCGTGCGCATCCGGCGAATACTACTTTCCACAACTTGCCTCAATGGTCCAGGTGTAGTCTTCTTCACAATTGCTTTCATTTTTGTGCAGAACTTTCGCAACAAATGATTCGTGCATTCAATTTTTTTTACGCGAATCTGTCTCTTATATGGGTCAGCATCAATAATCTTTTTATACACGCCGCTGTCCCCATCAGCAATGAGAGTAGAATAAACGAGCCCACGTTTTTCTACGCTTGTGTTGAATCCTTCTACTATAGCATCGCTTTCCATAGCAGTCGATGCTCGAGATGTGTTCCAGTTTTTGAAACATGTGTGCTTTCGGGGTTCTTTCTCGTTTTTCGCAGCAATCCGACAAATTCTGCAAACTTTATTTCGAACGCCGTAAAATAAAACTTTTTTCGTGTGATAGCCAACTATCACGCCGACTCCAGACGCAGAATCGTAACATCCACTGCGGTAGGATCTCTTCATCCAGCTTCCGTCGGCCACAACGGGGATATGAGGAGTCCCTGATCCGGGAAGAAGGTCGCCTCTTTCAATGGCCAAACGTTTTTCTTCTTCAGCCGCTGCTAACATCTCTTCTTCTGCAGCGGCAATTGCAGACTTGATGAATTCATCTTGATTCTTCACGAAGTCTTTCTTCGACATGCAACGTATGTTCACTCCTGCAAAAGTATGTTCCAACTGGGCATAACTGCCTCCACATAAAATTGTTGCATTAACGGCGCCCAGATTGCTATCCAATTCTCCGGCTTCGTCCAATTGATTGCGGATTTCAGCTTTGTAATGGCATAAAGTGCACATTACGCTGAAGATGCTCTTGAAGCCACACCGTGTCACACCAGTTACTCGTAGGTGTTCAATGCCACAGTCTTCTCTATGTTTTGCATGATTACCTATTTTCTGTAATTGAGCAAGCACATTTTTGAAATTCATTATATCGTTGCTATTTAGGAGACGCGATTGTACTTGCGACACGCTCTTCGCAACTTTTTCTACAACGAAGTTTTCTTCTTCGTTACTTTCTACATCCGTGCCTTTTGGTATTTCGGTTGTCAGTTCATCCACCGCCTCTTCAGTTTCTCCCGAACTGGCCGTATCAGTGTCTTCATCGGATGGCGAGTGCATTATCTCTTGGGACGTATGATTTCGTCCATCGGGTGTTGATGGTTCCTCTACCATACGTACCTCGGCCACTTCATTTGAATGTTGTCCTACGGCAGTGTCGTCTGCCGTTTTGGCCCTTTCCTGTTTCTTCTGAAGGGTGAAGGTCCTTCTCTTTTCGCGATGTACCTTCCGTTTCGAAACTCTCCTTGCGGACGGGCATAATTTTCGCGGACGAAACGGAGATTTAATATCCATATCTTCTTGCACATCCTGCATATTCAGATTTAGGGTGTCACTCATCATACACTAAACCAACAAACACAACACAACACAACACAAACACAAACACAATACAACAGAACTAAAAATCCTTCTGCCCGTTATAAAAAAACGTAAACGCGAACCGTGAACGTGAAACGTGAATTGCGGCCTTTACACGGACGTTCTTGCGTGGCACTTTTGCGCGCCACACGCCAGCGCGGCACGCATTTGGCGTGGCGTGCCGGAACGTCGGAAGGAGCGCGCTCCTTCTGGCAGGCCAGAAGATCGTACCCGTCACTACTTAGAGACAGCGAGTTCGGGCTCCCATTTCTACGTCGACTCCACATGCTTTTTCCAGGAACCAGCGCAGTCTTGTATTGTGTACCTACTACCTGTTCCATGTATATTATCGATCTGCGAAACGATCGGCAAGACACGATCGCGATATACGTAGCTTTGCGAAAAGTATACGAATTCCTCGATATACCTGGCTTATAGAGGATATCATAAATGCTGTTACACTGCATTCCACTTTAGAGTGTACTCGTTCCGCGCAGGGATATACTGTTGATTGGTAGGAAACCGGCAGGGAAAGTGCTGCAACCAATCGCGAAAGTGCTACGACCAATCGCGTGTATCGGATCCGCGGCAGCTGCGCAGATCGGTCGCAAATCGGTAGAGGCGTAGGTATGCTCTTATATGGAACGGAGTGTACTGTAGGGCACACTGAAACATCTGTTTTTACGAAGCTACATTTGGTTTACCTGAAGGTGCTATAAATTATGGAAATGGTTTATTACTCAGTTATAACGACTGTATTGCGATCTGCATTCTCCTTGCGGACGAAAAGTTTCCACCTCATCGGACGTTCTTGCTAGCATCTTGTGTGTGGTTAGAGGTGTGGCGCGCCGAAATTCCACGTTCTTACGTGCGAGTAGAACCGTTGTCAGGCGTGTCGCGTCCAAAAGTGTGGCGCGCAAACCTCGATTTCAGAAAAGTTTACATAAGAGACAGAAAAGGTAGTTAGAAAAGAAAAGCGGTACTTGAAGACAAGGGTTTGGCGTGGCGTGTGGACTTTCCGACAGTGCGGAAAATTCTGAGGCACGCGGCACGCCTGGCAGTGAAGACTCTGCGAGCCGCTACAAGCGGTAGGAAGTAAACGAGAATTTTTTCAAAACAAAAAATTAAACATTTACTTGCAGCTTTGTGGCTTCATTTGTCAATCTTTAGGGAATATGAAAAAAAATTGTATGCAAAAATAGTGGTTATATCAAGCGTTATAGTGCTTCAAATAGAGCGCCTAACAAAACTCATATGCGCACTGTTAGCATAAAATCAGTTGTTGTAGTTGTCTGAAATAGATTAATATACTGTTGCGAGCACCGGGTATAGGCCCGTGCATAGCCTACTGGTGCTCGCAGCCGAAGAGAGAAGACGGTCGGCCTCCGTCAAGAGGACGATCAGGAGGCCGACAAGAGAGAGTCGAGTACCGTACGTCCTAGCGTGCGGACGTACGGACCACATAATTATACGCACGAATAAAGTAACCGGTCGTTCAAAGAGTATCCGTGTGTCGTTATTCTAACTGTTGCGTCGGGGTGGCCGGTACGGGAAACGCCCCGACGCAACAATACGATTAATAGATTAAACTTTATTAACCAAAATCATGATGTTATTTATTTTCATCTGCAACCTAGTAAATTGTATCTGTACCTACCTATCGCAAATTATTTGCGTAAAATCTAAACATTCGGATAGTTAGTTAAAAAATTAAATATGGATATAAAACAAAGTTTTCACAATTATTTTGATCACCCTACGGATCACAGAGTCTACATCGATCTAACCATACATTTGGATAAGTTACACTCTCGTTGGACTCCAGGATGAGCCAGGAAACCATTGATGTCACTTCCATATCGATACGATAAGAGAGTGCGTTTAAGAAATGCCTACTCCTTTTATAATTTGTATTGCTTCTGTAAAAGTAGTCCGATTTCCATGATATTTGTGATAATTTTAATTGGGAGAACGCCAGGAATCCATTAGTGTTATTTTCATATCGATACGATGACGAATAATGAATTTCTTAACACGCTGTAATGAATATTTCACCCTCGACTGTGGGTCGCCGACCTCGATTCGCAGCGGTCGGCCGAGAATACATACCTGTTTCAGAAAAACTGTATTCTTTATTCTTTATTGTATCGATATGGAAGTGATACCGATGCATTTCTTATGTTTTTCAAATGAAAATTATACCAAATTTCATGTAAATCGAACTATTTTTAACGAAGTTTTGGAAATCAATTTATTATGAAGATTCCTTAATTACGATCCGATTTGTGTCGTTTTTTTTACCTTTTTCATCGGGAACACATAAGGAAACGATTCACACCACTTTCGCTAAGATCCGATGAAAAATGTAGAATTTTTAATTCGTCACTTCTTAAGGGGCAACATTGTAAGGCCCCCCTGGACTCGAGGGTCGAAGTCCTTGAAACCCATCGAGGCACGGCTTATCGGTAGCGTTGCCTCTTGAGTCGAGGTTTGCTTGCGGCGAAAATTCTTGCGCGCCACACTTTTGGACGCGACACGCCTGACAACGGTTCTACTCGCACGCAAGAACGTGGAATTTCGGCGCGCCACACTTCAAACCACGCACAAGATGCTAGCAAGAACGTCCGATGAAGTGGAAACTTTTCGTCCGCAAGGAGAATGCAGATCGCAATACAGTCGTTATAACTGAGTAATAAACCATTTCCATAATTTATAGCACCTTCAGGTAAACCAAATGTAGCTTCGTAAAAACAGATGTTTCAGTGTGCCCTACAGTAACAGCATTTATGATATCCTCTATAAGCCAGGTATATCGAGGAATTCGTATACTTTTCGCAAACCTACGTATATCGCGATCGTGTCTTGCTGATCGTTTCGCAGATCGATAATATACATGGAACAGGTAGTACACAATGCAAGACTGCGCTGGTTCCTGGAAAAAGCATGTGGAATCGACGTAGAAATGGGAGCCCGAACTCGCTGTCTCTAAGTAGTGACGGGTACGATCTTCTGGCCTGCGAGAAGGAGCGCGCTCCTTCCGACGTTCCGGCACGTCACGCCAAATGCGTGCCGCGCTGGCGTATGGCGCGCAAAAGTGCCACGCAAGAACGTCCGTGTAAAGGCCGCAAATCAGAAGATTCGTCTGTGATGCTCAAACAAATGACGCTTGACGCCTAACATGGTGCGAGAGAGAAAGACATCGTGCGAACTGGTGCGAGAGAGTGAAGTATAGATTCTCATGCTCGCACGATGTCTTTCTCTCTCGCGTGATGTTGGCGACAGTTTCGGGGCAGTCAACCCTTAGAGCATATACTATGGAGGTCTCATTGAAAGCTTGAAACTGTCGCCAACATGGTGCGAGAGAGAAAGACATGTGCGAGCGAGAGAAGTATATCCCCTATTCGACCGTAAAGCGCAAGCGCCGATATTGTGCGAGAGAGAAACACATCTTGCGAGCTAGAGAAGTATATGTCCTGATCGACCGCAATGCGCATGCGCCGTTATCGTGAAATTGGCTGCACGCGGTATGGTTTGAAGTGATACGCGGTGCATGCTTTCATCATTTATTTATTTTCCGAAACGAAGCAGGAAACATATGGAAAATTGTGGAACATATGGAAAACGTAAGTATTATATTGTAAATTATTATACAGTGTGATTGTTTCGCTATAGTCCTCAAAGGCGATGACGCTAATAAGCCGCGCCTCGTTGAGTTACGTTGATTTCGACGCTCGAGACCAGGGAGGCCTTAGAATGTTTCCAAACAAGCCGGGCGAAGATGAAACGTCACCGCGCGGTTGAAGCCATTTTCGCAAAAATCCGATGCGAAATGTAGAACGTGAAATTCGTCACTTCCATGAAACTCAGCGAGGCGCGGCATATTCACGGCATTGTCTCTAGGACTCTAGCGAGAGAATCACGCTGTACAATGTTACTATTTGCCATAAAATGATACATTCATTATTTCATTTCCAGTTCAAGGATGCACTGAAGACGGTGCCCTGGCGTCTGCCAGTGGAAGAAAGAGAGAGAGAAGAGGAAGAGAGAGAAGAGAAAGAGAGAGAAGAGAAAAAGAGGAAGGAGGAGAAGGAGAAGAAAGAGAAAGAGGAGGAGGAGAAGAAGAAGGAGAAGGAGGATCAAAAATTGCGGAAAGAATTGGCGAAGGCAAGTTATTTTGAATGTGTGTGTGTGTTCGTCTGAAGTTTGTTTTTGGTATGAACGGCGACGGCGAAGCCCGGCAAAAACGAAACGACACCGCGTGGTCGAACGTGAAATGTAGGACTAATAAAAAAAAATTTCCTTATTTTATACGATTATATAATTTTTATGGTACTATTTCAGATGAAAAAGGAGCTGAGGCGGCTCAAATATCGGCGAGGCCATGCTGGTAATCGCAGGGGCCGGGGAGGATGGCGCCCGCGCCGGGGAGGGTACGGCACAAGGCAGGGAGGAAGCGGAGGAAATAATATTTATATTAATTATTAAAAATAAATATTGTTGCGAGCACCGGGTATAGGCCCGTGCATAGCCTACTGGTGCTCGCAGCCGAAGAGAGAAGACGGTCGGCCTCCGTCAAGAGGACGATCAGGAGGCCGACAAGAAGGAGAGTCGATAACCATACGTCCTGGCGTTAGGACGTACGGATAACATAATTGTACAGAATAAAGTAAACGGTCGGATAATCTGTATCCGTGTGTCTTTATTCGACCCTTTGCGTCGGGGTGGCCGGTACGGGAAACGCCCCGGCGCAACAATATAAATAAAAATTTTATTCATTATACAGCACTTGAAATATTTCTGCTGTATAAAGTTTAGTAACAGTGTTCAAAACTTGTTCATCAATGCCGCAAACAGCTAGCCACTTCTGGCGAGTTTCCTTGTTTTTCGGAAATCTATTTACAAGAAATGAAATTAATATTAAATTTCCAATATGATATTCATAGTAACCGCGGATCGTTGCCGGCGATATCGGTGCATGCGCATTGCGGTCGATCAGGACATATACTTCTCTCGCTCGCAAGATGTGTTTCTCTCTCGCACAATATCGGCGATTGCGCTTTACGGTCGAATAGGACATATACTTCTCTCGCTCGCACCAGTGGCACATGTCTTTCTCTCTCGCGTGATGTTGCCGACAGTTTCGAGGCAGTCACTCTAAGGCAATGATACCTCCATGTATATATGCTCTAAGAGTCAACCTTAGGCAATGGAGGGGGACACACCTACAGGAGCGGTGGTTATGTGTGCGGGACTGACGCAGGCACAGTTCATGCACACATTACCACCGCCCCTGTACGTGTCAGCGAGAGCTGGAGTCAGCCAATCCCTGCGTTCCCCCTCCCTGCGATGAGAGTATCGTGCTACGGAAGGAATTTCCCGTGCACACTGCTCGCCATTGCCTGCCAGTCAGTCCGTTGAATTGTACCTAATTGTTGGAATCGTTGGATTGAAGAAATGGTGAATCCGGAAAATGTAAGTATTATATTGTATACTATCATACAAAGTGACTCTCTGGCTAGAGTATTCAAATGCAATGCCGCCAATAAGCCGCGCCTCGCTGAGTTTCGTGGATTTCGACGCTCGCGACGAGATTATTCACTACGGCATATTCTTTATTCTTCATCGAATCAATATGGCAGTGATACCAATGAATTCCTGGCGTTCTCCCGATTAAAATCATGTCATGTAAATAGGACTATTTTTAACAAAATTAGCTTGGGGCCATTTTCATCCGGACGACAGAATCGGTAGACGCAATTTTCGCAAAGATCTGATGAGAAATGCGGAACGTGAAATTCGTCACTTCCACGAAACTCAGCGAGGCGCGGTTTATTCGCGGCATTATCTTTATATTCTAAGAGCTGGCTACATAGGGGTCAACGTGACTCAATGCAGTCACAGTTGTTAAAAATGTTGGATTAGTGTTACCGAATACGAAATCGGCGGTCTGCCGCGTCAGTCCGGGGAACTAACGCGGGGGTGGACGGTCAAACACGTAAGATTTCTAACGCAATAACGTCATTCTTGCAGTTCTGACATTTCATATACTTATTGTTTACGCATTTAATGAACGCTATGCAAAATGGCAGACCTCCAAGTGGAGGATAAGACCATGGCAGACGTCGATGGAAAGCGCGACACGTGGCTTGCGCGCTAGTGCAAGGGAGAAGTATGTATTTTATTTAGCTAATATAAAAAAAAAATTTATGGTGTTAATATCACATAATTCACTTTAAATAAAATCATATGGCACGATATTTCATAACACGATATGAATCACTTTAATACTTCAACTTCTGGTTGCACATGGTGCCCCACGATTTTATTTAAAGTGAATTATTTAAAGTGATATTAACACCATCAAGATTGTAGTACAAGAAAATAATTATTTTTTAGTTTTTAGTACATTTTTAATAATTTTTTTTTATATATTTTTTTATTTTCTAGTTTTCAGTGTTTGTGGATTTACATTTCACACCTCAAAGTTTTTTAGAAATATCTTTTATTGCTGTATACAGCTTAACAGTTTGCATAAACGCTATAGTGCTAAAGTCACTAAAAAATAATTATTTTCTTGTATGCAATTGCGATGGTGATATACTACGAACGGCTGCAAAGTTTTAGTATCATTTCTCGATAAATTGTGTATTTTCGGTAATCGCGATGCGATTAGCGTCCCGAACGTAGAAGCTTTTGTCGTTTTCGTAAAGAACGTGATAGTTGGAAGTGGGTTAGGATCCATTTCGGTTAGAATGGAAAATATCATATGTACGGTTCATTCCATGCCAAGCGGATCACTTTGAGATTTAGTGTCTGAGATTTGGTTCAAATTGAAACACGTTATAGTGCATGTGAAAATAAGAGGGGTTCAAGTTGTCACATTTTGTCACATTCAAAATTGTTTTATAAATACAGACCCTCAAAGTACTCAACTTTCATCGATTTTTTGAAAATTACCTTTCGAATTTGGCAAAATAATTATTTAAATCCTCCTTATTTTCACATGGACTCTAACATAGTTCAATTTGAACAAAATCTCCAGGACGACGAGGAGGAAAAAACCGTGGGGGAACAATATTTATATTTACTCATAAAAAAGTATATTAAAATGATTGTTTACGTTGTTTGTTTTGATAGAATGTAAAACATCCACATTCGCCATCGTATCGACATGAACGTTTCAATAACATACTCATGAGACTTTCCAGATGAAAATAAATTTAAACACAGTATAAATCGGATTATTTTTGGCACTTCGGTTCATAACGGATAAACACAAAGTGTCTTTTATTTGAGTTTATCCAGATATTATCTTTGCCCATCTCTGTTCTCTAGCCGCTTCGCCGTGATTCATTCAAGCCTTCATGACGACAAAATAGTAATAGGGGAAATGCGGCAACAGCGCGATCTGACTCTCGATACGTCACGGCAACTGTCTTTCCTACTTTCATCGGCTAGTTTGGACTTTCACCGGTTTTGATGGGACAAGGCACGAATATACCATTAGCGCCGGTGACGGAGAAGCCTTGAAGCTTCATTCTGTCATTTTTCGGGCTGTCCTGAGTACACGATTCATAAATTCATTATTATTTCAACATACGGTGCTTATTAGCGTTTAAACGCACCAGACCACCCTGCACGAATGTCTACTGAAGGCAACTAAACCCGCAAACACTTCCTTCTTGCCGATTCCAGGACGAAAGTTGTAATTTACGGTTTGTTTACTACATCGCGTTTACGCAGGGCCGGCGGAACCATGCACCGCATAAGGGCGCCAGCCGAATGGGACGCTAAAAAACCACATCGTACGCTTAATAATAAAGGAATCTAACACCCCACATAAACGAAATATAAATGTAATTCTTTTAAACATATTAAATAGAAAACAAGTGCAAAAATTTGGGGGCACCAAAAATTTTCTTGCATACAGACGCCAGCTAACCTCGCGTTGGCCCTGCGTACACGTCACGCTGGTGCTACGTGGCTCGACTATACCAGTGGCGCCACCAACGGAGAAGCCTTGAAGCCTCATTCTGTCAGTTTTCGAGTCATAAATTCATTATTATCTCAACGTGCGATGCTTATTAGCATTCAAACGCACCGTTCCACCCTGCAGTGATGTCTACTGAAGGCAAAACTTCCTTCTTGCCGATTCCAGGACGAAAGTTGTAATTTACGGTTTGTTTACTACACGCGTATACGTACACGCTTTTCCTAGCTTGTGTGAGCGTACGCACACATTCAACGCCCGCTGAGACGGCAGCCTTAATGAAGCCTTGGATTAACAATATGCAAAGAGCAAAAAAAACTAGCATATAGCCGGATCGACCATGTCAGGATAACCGAACTATAAGATTTATAGTGCGGAAGAAGACCACAGTTGGCTTGACAGCGCCACCGTCAAGCCAAACCAAACTAGCGAAGCCAGCCAACCAGCGTCGCCGGGGAATCGGTTGTCGACGCTGGTTGGCTGCGTCAACCAATCAACGCCAAGATGAGAAACGAAACGACGCCAGCGCCAAGGCAAGTGAGGCCGCTGCCAACCAGCGTCGACAACCGATTCCCCGGCGACGCTGGTTGGCTGGCTTCGCTAGTTTGGTTAGGTTTGACGGTGGCGCCGTTTCGTTTCACATCTTGGCGTTGATTGGTTTGACGCCACCGCGTCATCGCACGCATGCGTGGCGTTCCCCCACCGCTAATCCTGTTACGGGCGTACGGGATCTCTGCCGTTCCCTGCTCAGGGAGAATCTCAACCCAGGCGCCTTCCATATCAAATGTATTTTATTTCATTATTATCTTAATGATATGAACATTTCACTATATATGATACAACGGAGCTGTATTTGTCGTTATCTTCAAGAATTACGTGGTAAAGTGTACAATGTTTATGTACATTATCATTCTTATCAAATTTACGAGTAAGGAGTTGATCGAGAGTTTAGTAAGTAATACTGGATTTTACAAACCAATATGGAATATGCAATGTATTGTTTCATATGCTCATAAAAAAATATGCAATAAATGGAAATAAGTAGTAGATACATTGTTAAAACCCTCTGAAGACAAAACAAATTTCTATCCAAGTCTCACTTTATTAATAATTTTTTATAAAAATATGCATTTGCCTGAACATCAGCAGTCTAATAATAAATGTTTTCCTACCTTTGTAGATGCGATATCTTTTATTGTCTTTTTCCGAGTTTCACTAAAAAGTGGCTTTTGTGGTGGTGCATTGTTGTATTTATTCATTAATTGATTATAGAATGCAGAAGCTTCCTGCGATACATATCCGTAATCATCCTCATCCGGCTGAGAAGGTCCTAAAATGAAAACAAAAATTATTTATTAATTATTTACTGAAATAATATACAGAGTGTTTGCTTTAAATGGAAATGGTGGAATATGTGAAAAATGGTTTTATATGAAGGGGGACATTGTGGGGTATAAATGTTTTTTCCGCAGGTCCAAAAATAGGAGAAATTTCAAGGTAAATTTAATTTGTTTAAATAGGACGTTATATTCTTTTGTTCATAATACTATAGCGTTTATCTCAATAAACGTCTTTCGTCTCAACGAGCTCACGAGTCAACCATGTGCAACGCTAACATAAGATGTTCGGCAACTCGAAAATGCAAAAAAAAATTTAAAATTTTCGGAAATGTATTTGAGGTGATGTTAAGAACGTACCCACTTTTTGCGTCGGCAATGAAACGGTCCTGTTTTTTGTTTCTTTTTTAACGTGGGGAAATCTTCAAGACACCTCGGCGCCTCCAGGAGGGACGGGATCTCCCCACGCAGTGCTCCCCCCAAAGGTAACGGCCCTAGCGGGTGAAAACTGTGGGGGTAATCGGTACAACACATACTTCGTTTTAGAATATTTTATTTATATATGAATAAGATATAATCTACGTGTAATGAAAATGAACAACGTGTATTCTTTGTGTCATAACGCCACACAGACTCTATTCGGGCATGTGCCGAACTACCTCTCTCTAAATACTAAACCAAATGTATGTTCCATTCTACCAACAAAAACATCCCCCTCAAAGAAATTAGAGTTTTCATATTATCGTCGAAACCATCGAAATCGTAAAAGATATTGAAACGAATTTTTATGGTTTTCGATATTCTACAATATGGCGATCAAGAATTTTTGAAGTGTCAATTTTGAAAAAAAATTGTTTCCAAAAATTCCTTATTATCATATTATAGAATATCGAAAACCATAAAATTTTGAATTAAACAACTTTGTTTCGAAGTCTTTTACGATGTCGCAGATTATTCACGATGATAAGGAAACTTGCAATTTCTATGCCCGTTTCATCATTGCCCAAACAAAAAATGGTTACGTTATTAGCATTGCTTAAAGTAAATTTCTGCAAAGTTTCAAATTCCTTGATTCTTAAATTTTCGAGTTGCCGAACGTTCCCCATAAGTCTCATCAAAATCGACGACCAGACATTGGCAGTCTTTCTTTAAAAGTCGATCAAAACGCGATGATTCATAATTGAATTTTCGTTGATAAGTTATTGCAATCACATTTGGAATCAATATTATTTTGTCGCATTCTTGCGTAGTGTTTACATATTGAATATGTAAAATACAGTAATTATCTGAAAAAGAATATAAGCACTGTCTCGTATTTTAAATTTGTCTTACAATTTTAAAAATTTCCAATTGACTTTGCTAATATCATATTTATTTATCCTCAATTTTTTGGATAACCGTAAATTACTATTAAATATTAAATTAGTAATGTCTTTTGGGATATATGTAGATATTTATTTTCTGATTTTCTAAAGAAGGCTCCTGAGCGGGCCCGTCGGCTGTACGAGTGGCTCTTGTATAGCAGATCGGACGCCTCTTTCTATCTTCAAGCGCAACTGTGTGAAAAGATGCTGTACTTATGAATTTTTATCTCGAAAGCTATCAACAGCATTGGGTTAATTTTCTTTTATTGTTACCTCAATAACGAATTACGATCACATTTCGTTCATTTCTTGTTACATTACCTTTTCGCGTGTTGGTTATTAACAAAAGGAAATTTACGTATTCCTTATCCTCTCACTTCGAATAATTATTTTCGATTCTTCTAAAAAAAAAACTGTGTACCGCGGTTTCCTTCGATGCATGCCGACTTGCTTGTTCGTACGTTCGTAGTATTGGATATTACATTTGTATGTCCCGCTGTGTGAATGTGCTGACACCTAGCATCTGTATGTATATCGTTCGTGTGTGTACCGGAGAGACTAGTCTTCCAGCCTAGCGTGATGAGAGTCGAACGGTTAACTACGTGTATAATAGTTCGTAGTATATAAGAGAATTATAAAAGTTTAATTTCACATAATAACAGCATTCCTAATAAATATATTTTCATACTTATTAACCAAGTTTATTAACACGTAGTATCAGCGCAGCCGCCTACCGCGTAGTTAACGCAACCGCGGGAGCTCGGACTGAAGCCGCGTGCTCTGATTGGTCGGCGTTTTTTGTTAATATCTCGTTAACGAAGCTTCGGACAATATTTTCGTTAAGGAAAAAGTTGTTTCAAATCACCCCCTGAGTCACCCCTTTCAAGGAACTCCACCATTTTTGGGACACCCTGTATATATATAAAATTAATTTTCTATTTGTTTGTTTGTTCGTAAAGGTGCGTTTAGACCACACGAACGAATGCTCGTTCGCCCCCCACTTCGACAACATCCAAGTGATGAAGAGTTGCAAGTGAAGATTGCCGTTTATACTGAATGAGCACGAATTTTGTCGAAATGGGGGGGGGGGGGGGGCGAACGAGTATTTGTTCGTTTGGTCTAAACGCACCTAAACACAAATCTAGAGGGCGTCATGGCCATACTGAACCAAATCCAGCCTTCTGACTATGCGGATATAAAGATGCATAGGATCGGGAAACCTAATGGCTCTGCCCCAAGGCCTCTATGTGTTGGCCTTAAATCACCTGAGGCTCTTATCAACATTTTGAGAGGTAAGACCCGTGACGCTGGGCCTTGCAAACTCACGGACGATAAGACAAGGACTCAGCGCCTGGCATTGGACCAATTTAGGAAGAGGCTGCGTGTACTCCACGAGAGTGGTGAGACTAATTGGACTATCCGTCGCATCCACGGAGTGCCGACCATCGTAGAGATTAGAAGAACACGTGATCCTGCCTAAAAAAACCATTAAGTTGTCCCATGGTTTATTATCAGAATGTGTGCGGTCTGAGAATTAAACTTGAAGATTTGAAAACCGCAATTATGCGCTTGGCCGTTCAGTACGATATTCTTATTTTTATCAAAACTTGGCTTAGTGCGTCTATTTCTTCGTCTGAGTTGGGCCTAAGTGACTTTAACATCTTCCGCGCGGATAGATCCCCCCGCACTAGTTGTTTTTCGAGAGGAGGGGGGGTCCTTGTTGCAGTTAGGAACTCGTTACCCTGCTCGATGATTCATCCCATATGTGATGATCTGGAACAGGTCTTCGTACGGGTTCGCCTTCATACTAAGCATATTATTTTCGGTGCTTTATATCTCCCGCCAGCCGCCCACCCGGATCTCTGTGATAAACATGTTGGCTGTATTTCGGAGATTTTTCATGATTTTAGTGAGGACGTTTTCTGTATTTTGGTGGATTAGAACCTCCCCCATGCAGTCTGGCCTATTGGCCCGGGCTCACCCTGTTAAAAAAAACGGGGATTTCATATCTTGAGTCAACTGCTATTGATCTCCTCCTTGAAGGGTATAGCTACTGCGGCCTAGCTCAGGCGAATACTATTCTTAACTCCTTCGACTGTTTGTTAGATTTAATCTTTGTAAAAGACATTGGAGTTGTTGTTGACAATGACGTTGGTGTCCTAATCTCTCCGGATCTGTATCATCCACCGTTAAGCCGGGTCCAGACCTGAATGCATATACGCTGAGCACGCTGAGCGCGCACGAATGACGCATGCGGAGGGGTCGAAAGTGCCATTGTATCTTTCTTCACCAACTTCTGTGCTTAACTTAGCCTACTCCGCAGTCGTAAAGATGGTGTGATACATAGTTAGCTAAATAAACACACAGCTCAACCCTCCGAGTCATCCCGTTTACCAATACAGAGTGATTGTCCACCGACGCGTGTCAAAGAGTTGCCACCTGGTACCCCGTGGCTAGGACAACCCCCTGCAATGCCTCACCGAATTTTATGGGTTTCGATCCTTCAAACGGTTAGAATACCATTAAAAATTCAGAAATGTTCAAGAGTTCCGCATTTCTCATCACATCTTTGCGAAAACGAGGTCAATTTATTCCTTATGTTTCGCCGATGAAACTAACACCAAGAACAATGTAATTCGGACCATAATGAAAGAAATTTCAGGAAAAATTGTTTTATATCATTTCAAGCTGAATTCTTTAAAAATAGTCGGATTTATATGAAATTTGGAATGATTTTCATCGGAAAAACATAAGGAATCCATCGACATCCCTTCCATATCGATACGATAAAGAATGAGGAATTATTTTATTTCTGAAACAGGTATGAATCCTCGATCAACCGCAGCGATTCCAGGTCGGCACCCCGCGGTCCCTTCCTCGGTGTCATATGGCAGGCAAACGTTTCGTCTGCACTACTCTAAACACTCTCTGTCCTTCTGTCCTTAGCTGTCGCGAGCCACGAGACTCTGTCGAAACTGGCGAAGAAGATCGCTAGAAATATACGTTCGACACGTAGGAACTACGGAATTAGGGAGTCTCAAGTGAACGCGTGTTTATACTCCAGAGATAAGGGATCCGCCTTTAATTTGAACCACGTGCAGTCAGCGAGCCATACATTTTCTTCCTCTGTCTCTGCAGGAGGCGTATTGATAGCGGATAATACTTTGTAGTTGCTATATTGGTGGCATTTTTCTCACGTGCGTCGAGATAAAAGCGGGCTCAGAGCCAGGCAAAAATTCATTCATTCTTTACGATGGGTAATTTATTATTTTTCCAAGAACGTTTCGACAACATCTATTTGCCAGATTTCTAAAGGGCAATCGATTTTATGGGGTCTTTAAGAATTTTAGACATTGTTCAGTCCGTGTTAATCCGTATATTGCTCTGTCGCCGGGTAGTACGTACGATGGCTTCGGACCCGGACGTAAGTAGGTACTGTTGTTAATCGCCACGCCGACTAGCGGGACAATACGGCCATAAACCGCGACCTTAGCGAAACGGTCCGGCCGATCGGCCCTGGTAAGTTTTTGGCAACCAGATGTGGCATTTCCCTCCTCTACTTCGTCCAGGGTGAGAGGGTTCCTCCTCTACGAACGAAGTCACTGAAGGAAAGTCCCCCCTTTTCGAGGAACGGTGTTCCCAATGTATGTTTCATAATTATATTAAAACTACAATTACTTTCATGCATATGAAAAAGATGTCACCAATATAGCAATTAAAAAGTATTGTCCACCATCAATTCGCCACCTGCAGGCTGGAGGGACGCCTGGTTCCCGCCTGCGTCGTCTTCTCCTCGAATTGAAGACGTATTCCATATCTTTCGAGTAACCACGCGCTCCAATATCAAAACAAAATCAGGCACAGGCGTATGCAGTGCGAGAAAGGGTGAGGCGTAGGGGGGAGATTATATTATGACCAATCGGACTTGCATTCGTTGCAGGCGCAACGTTTTCACCTCTTCATAGTAATATTTTCTCTTTATGACCCACGTTTTTTCGCAGCGCATATGTCAGTACGTACTTTTGTTTTGATATTGTAGCACGTGCTTATACTGAAGAGATAAGAGATCAGTCTCCAATTTGAAGGGAAGACGTCACAGGCGGGGTCACGCGCAGTGCAGCGGACACCTCATTTTCTACCTGCGTCCCTCCACGAGGCTTATTGCTATAGAGTAATCTCGTGTGCTTTTTAACACAACAGCGAGTCGGCCTGGCTGTATGAATTAAGAACAATGCAGGAGGTAGTGAAGAAAAGAAAGACAAATTATTCAGTAAAATAGAGCTTTAAAGTCTATCATATGTTAATTGCATTATTATTATTCAAAATGTAATTTTTAAATTTTTGATTATCTGTTTATGTCAATATTAGCAATGGATTAAATTTATTTAGTCTATGCCTTCAATAATTTCTGTAGGAGTTTCGTAAAAATCACCGAAACCAGGAAACATTGAAGATTTGTATTTTTTAAAGAATTTCGAATCTGCAAAAATGAGGACTTAACCCTCCCTAATTTCATATGGACTACCATATATGTATTTCAATATCATGAAAATCCGAGACATCGAGGTTTTTAGAAAAGTATCACATTCTGCCTCTATCTTCCACGCTGAACGCAATGCACTTCAAACTCCCTTTGATCTGTGGAGGAAAACTGACAACGGTCGGCTCAGGCCATGTGCCTTCGCCGGCATGCACGAGTCGGGTCGCATGCGCCGAATCACCACGAATGACCCGTCCACACTAGCATATGCGTTCACGCTCAACCTTTCAGACGTAGAAGCATGCGCCAGGGGCTACCGTTTCACCCGTCCACATCAGAATATTCGTGCGCGCTCAGCCTGCTCAACGTATACTCATTCAGGTCTGGACCCGGCTTTAAATGTGCGTTTAAATGATTTGTTTATGTCTACCGACCATAGCCGTGTCACTTATTATGATTTCAAATGCGGCGATTATCCCAGTATAATTAACCACTTGAATACTATAGACTGGGATTCCGAGTCTAGTGGGATTAACCCGGATTTCGCTACAGATCGTCTTTATTCTCATCTTAACGATGTTATTGCGGCCTCTGTCCCTGTGAGGACGTTTAAACTATCTCTCATTCGTGACAAGAAGAGAGCGTACAAAGTTGTCACTGCCGCGAGACCCCGCGGCGACTATAGTACATCCGCCGGCCGCGGGGTGGCTACGCATGGCCCACCGCTCTCGCAGGCGAAGATGCAACGGGGCCTACATATAACACCGACGGCTAGGCAAAACGGACAGCTCTCTTCAGAGTACTGTTCCGCTTCTCCTGCCAGTACCGTAGCAAACCGAGACCGCTCATTGTTTCATACTGTATCCGAGGTGTGCCAGTGTCGACCATAGTCACGACTGTGCCGTTACAAGCCTTGCATCCGATTTGAAGCCGAGAGTAACATCTTGCGCCTTGACCTTCACCCGAGTGACAGCTCTGCACCTACATAGGTCAGAGCCCACATTGTACCGGGCCTCTAGTGTAGAAACCCCAAGGTGGACGCGCCCACATTGGCCATCCTAGGGCGGCCAACTGACTCCTTCCTACGATCCTATAGAATCACAAGCGAAGCAGCAGCCGCCGCCGTGAATCGTCGCCGAACCGACGATCCAAGATGTCCGAACGCTACCGAGCGAACCCGAAGCGACCGCGCAACGTGGAAGAACCTCGGCACTAAGTTTATACCAGCAAGGAAATAAAACATTGGTACAGTTTACCTCCGACTCGTTCATTCGAAGACTGAACGACTGAGTCGGCAATTCCTCTTCTCCATCCCCCCGACAACTGTCTCGCAACCGGAGACGGTCATAAAGTTTATATAACCTCAAACTCTCTCAGTGATTATTTGTTATTCTCTAGTCTCCGCTCTCAGTGAAAATTACTAACTAAGACTGACTATCGTGCGTATGTTGATACTACCGAGAATTCTGTACGGAATAATGACAGGAGTTTCTGGAGCTTCGTGACTGCTAAACGGGGTGACCATGGACTTCCTACTTCTATGCGCCATGAAAGTTCAACCGCTTCGTCGTGTTCGGCAATCGCTGATCTCTTTGTTACCTTCTTTGGATCTGTATATACTTTTCCGACGGGGCAGTCATCGGCCTTGAACATGGACCAAATTTCCTATAAGAACTTAAACCTGAATGAACTCACTATTTCCATTGGCGACCTTTTCACCAAGCTCAATGGTCTTCCCACGAATAAGGGCCCGGGTGCTGACGGCATTCCCCCTCTGTTCTTCAAACAGTGCGGTTTTATTCTTGCGAGGCCTCTTTGGTATATTTTTAAGGCTGCCGTCTCATTTTTGTTATGGTCCGAATCGATCGAAGCGTCCCCAGTAAACAGACGGACCCTAATGAAACTAATGCGGCCGGTAAAAAGAACTTCTACAGAGGTGACATCTTCAGGTACTCTGTGTAGACGAATTTTTTACGCATAGTTGCCGCATCTCCTGTTCTCTCTGTCTCTGCCGCGCTGTTGCCACAGAGATCTCTCTTTCCATCGGGAAGTCTTTGCAAGCTTGAAGGATCACGGCACGAGAGCTGCGTCTAGCGTCAGAGCCTCGCCGAACGTAAAAGAGGATAGCAATAATGAAAGATAGAGAGGTTGAGTAGTGAAGTTAGGAAACTTGTCAATGAAACAATACTAATTTGCGCATCAATATTTTTCATTTATACGTAGAGAGATGTAATATTTTGTATAATCAATGTGTGATTTCAAAGCATACAATTTGAATAAGGTACATCACCGAAGTGTAACACACCGATCGTAATGAAGTTTATGAATGCTATACCTAATTCTTCGAAAAACATGACACTTTCTTTTTTATCTAGCTAATAGCTATACATCAAATTATCTATTTTATCAACACGATTGTCTGTTGTTTAAATACAAATTTAATAACGTAATCATTATTCAGCTTCGATCCTCTGTTTGTTTGTTTGTATGTTTGTATGGTTCAAATCTGGCAACTCAAATCTAACCCACCTCCAACTATCCAATTGTCTTGAAACTTTGCAGCCGTGCATAGATTGAATGACAATACAATATTTAAAAAAAAAATAATCCCGAAGGGGTGAGAAAATAACCTAATCATCAATAAATATAACCCATAACCACAAATCCTAACGACTTGAAATCAGCCACTCGCGTTCTTTACGAAAACGACAAAAAGCAGCTGCGTTCGGGAGACTATAGTGGCATAGTAAAACTAAAACTTTGCAGGCGTTCGTAGTATATCACCATCGCAATTGCAGTAAAAGAAAATAATTATTTTTTATTGACTTTAGCACTATAGCGTTTAAGCAAACTGTTAAACTGTATACAGCAATAAAAGATATTTCTAAAAAAGTTTGAGCTGTGAAATGTAAATCCACAAACACTAAAAACTAGAAAATAAAAAAATATATAAAAAAAATTATTAAAAATGCACTAAAAACTAACAAATAATTCTTTTCTTGTACATACTACAATTTTGATGGTGTTAATATCACTTTAAATAATTCACATTAAATAAAATCGTGGGGCATCATGTGCAACCAGAAGTTGAAGTATTAAAGTGATTCATATCGTGTTATGAAATATCGTGCCCTATGATTTTATGTGAATTATGTGATATTAACACCATAAATTTTTTTTTTATATATTATTTCTAAATAAAACACATGGCAAATTCGAAGTGAATTTGTTGTGAGATATCATGCTCCACGATTTTATTTAAAGTGAAAAACACCATCGAAATTGTAGTACAAGAAAAGAATTATTTTTTAGTTTTTAGTGTAATTTTAATATTTTTTTTTTATATATTTTTTTATTTTCTAGTTTTTTAGTGTTTGTGGATTCACATTTCACAGCTCAAACTTTTTTAGAAATATCTTTTATTGCTGTATACAGTTTAACAGTTTGCTTAAACGCTATAGTGCTAAAGTCACTAAAAAATAATAATTTTCTTGTACTACAATTTCGATGGTGTTTTTTCACTTTAAATAAAATCGTGGAGCATGATATCTCACAACAATTCACTTTTAGTTTTACTATTCGTACAGAGGTGACGGATGATTTCTCGATAAATTGTGTATTTTAGGTAATTGCGATGCCACTATGGTGTCCCGAACGCAGCTGCTTTTTATCGTTTTCGTAAAGAACGCGATAGTTGGAAGTGGGTTAGGATCCATTTCGGTTGGAATGGACAATGTCGTATATACGGTTCATTCCATGCCAATCGGATCACTTTGAACACGCAATGTCTGAGATTTTATTCAAATTGAAGCACGTTATAGGGCATGTGAAAATAAGAGGGGTTCAAGTTGTCACACTTTGCCACATTCAAAATTATTTTATACATACAGACCCTCACAGTACACAACCTTCATCGATTTTTTGAAAATTCCCTTTCGAATTTGGCAAAATGATTATTTAAATCCTCCTTATTTTCACATGGACTGTAACATAATTCAATTTGAACAAAATCTCCAGGACGACGTGGAGGAAATAACCGTGGGGGAATAATATTTATATTTACTCATAAAAAATATATTAAAATGATTGTTTACGTTGTTTGTTTTGATAGAATGTAAAACATCCACATTCGCTATCGTATCGGCATGAACGTTTCAATAACATACTCCTGAGACTTTCCAGTTGAAAATAAATTTAAACACAGTATAAATCGGATTATTTTTAGCATTATCAGGTTAGCAATGTTACATTTATAGTCAATTATCTAGTACAATTCTAGAAATAAACTGATTTATACCGTGTTTCAACTTATTTTAATCTGGAACATCTCAGCAGTATGTTACCAGAAGCATTACGTTTTACATTTTATCAATACATAATCCACCGCAGCAACACTCTATGCCTCTCGAACCGAACTTTTATTCTAATTTATCCAGATATTATCTTTGCCCATCTCTGTTCTCTAGCCGCTTCGCCGTGATTCATTCAAGCCTTCCTGACGACAAAATAGTAATAGGGGAAATGCGGCAACAGCGCGATTCGACTCTCGATACGTCTCGGCAACTATGTCTTTCCTACATTTATTGGCTAGTTTGGACTTTCACCGGTTTGGATGGTACAAGGTAAGAATATACCATCAGCGCCGGTGACGGAGAAGCCTTGAAGCTTCATTCTGTCATTTTTCGAGCTGTCCTGAGTACACGATTTATAAATTCATTATTATTTCAACATACGGTGCTTATTAGCGTTTAAACGCACCAGACCACCTTGCACGAATGTCTACTGAAGGCAACTAAACCCGCAAACTCTTCCTTCTTGCCGATTCCAGGACGAAAGTTGTAATTTACGGTTTGTTTACTACATCGCGTTTACGCAGGGCCGGCGGAACCATGCACCGCATAAGGGCGCCAGCCGAATGGGACGCTAAAAAACTATATCGTACGCTTAATAATAAAGGAATCTAACACCCCACATAAACGAAATATAAATGTAATTCTTTTAAACATATTAAATAGAAAACAAGTGCAAAAATTTGGGGGCACCAAAAATTTTCTTGCATACAGGCGCCAGCTAACCTCGCGTCGGCCCTGCGTACACGTCACGCTGGTGCTACGTGGCTCGACTATACCAGTGGCGCCACCAACGGAGAAGCCTTGAAGCCTCATTCTGTCAGTTTTCGAGTCATAAATTCATTATTATTTCAACGTACGGTGGTTATTAGGGTTCAAACGAACCAGACCACCCTGCACGAATGTCTACTGAAGGCAACTAAACCCGCAAAAACTTCCTTATTGCCGATTCCAGGACGAAAGTTGTAATTTACGGTTTGTTTACTACACGCGTATACGTACACGCTTAACTTAGCTTGTTGTGAGCGTACGCACACACCTCCCGCCCAGTGAGACGGCAGCCTTAATGCTTCACTTACTATTGGAGCTTTTCCCATGAGGTGGAAGTCTAGCCTCGTTACTCCAGTTTTCAATGCCGGTGATCGCTCTGATGTTCGTAATTATCGGCCCATTAGTAAACTATCCATAATGTCCAAAGTATTCGAAGAGATTGTCACTGAAATGTTATCCTCTCAGCTGACTGAGCGTCATATGCGTTGAACAGCATGGTTTCGTCCCGAAACGCTCTACATCTACTAATCTTGCGGTGTACCATAGTTTTTTCCAGAGCCCTTGATAAGGGCTGCAGGTTGACACCGTCTATACGGACTTTCGGAAGTGTGTTGCTTCAAAAACTCTCTTTTGGGGGGTTTGGCGGGCCTCTATTAATCTGGGTCGAAAGCTATCTTTCGGGGCGCGAAAAGATTGTTAAGGTATCAAATTGTGTTTCCTATCCGATAAGTGTTACCTGGGGTGTTCCTCAGGGGTCGCATCTTGGTCTCTTGCTGTTCAATATATTTATCAACGATATCGCGGATATTCTCTCAAACACCAACTTCGTCTTGTATGCCGACGATTTGAAATTGTTCAGAGTTATCCAGGGAGTTGAGGATGCTATCAGTATGCAGGGTGATTTAGTAAGGTTAGAGCAATGGTGTACGGTGAACAGGATGCAGCTGCACACGGCGAATTGTGTTGTGCTTAGTACCTCCCGCGGAAGGTCTTGTGTGAAACACCCCTATTACTTAAATAATGTTGTGCTCAGGGAAGTATTTAAGGTTATCGATCTTGAAGTCTGCATAACATCCTGCTTTGACGTCAGGCCTCATTATGCGTGCTGCACTAATGCGGCCATGAGAACCGTAGGTTTTATCTCCAAGTTTGCCAGACATTTCAGGAATATTGATACCCTGAAGTTGTTATACGTTGCCTTTGTTATGCCTCATGTCGAATATGCCTCGATTATTTGGAGTCCTAGGCATCCTAGATTTATAAAATCAATTGAAAGGGTGCAGCATAGATTTTTGAGGTTCGCCTCACGTACCGTAAACTGGGGTGACTTTGCCCGCCGGGGTGACATTGCCCACCTTTCGGAAAAACTTTATTTTATTTTATTGTGAAGTAATTAGAACATATGGTGTTTTGTAATCGATAGCAATAATTTCTCCAAGGTCTAACAAAGAAAACAATAGCGACTTGAATCATATGGTGATTATTCAGTCAGAGTAAAAAATTACACAAACAAAATGTTTTTTCCAAGTGAATTTTGTGATCTCCGAACTTTGTACTGTTGAGAGATGTTGCGAGCAAAACACAATGTAGCGGGTTCGTGGACAGCTCGGACCACAACAAACGCTCGCGAAATGCGACCTCTCCTCGCCCTTGAGAGAGCCGCGGGTGATTCCGGCGTGGAGGAGCCAAGCGTGGCCCGGTAGTTCCACGAGAGCGAGCGATCGACTAGCGACGAACGAAATCGAATAAACATATTATTTTATCTAGTAGGTAACTCAATGCCCCTTATTTTCCTATAGCACCCCTATAAGAGAAAATAAGCCTTAAAATCTCGTACAAAATTGTTACACAATGCTAAATATTTGATATGATCCAAATATTAGAAACAAACATACATTCTGCGACGACATTTCGGCTTTTTTTAAATAAATTTTTTTTAAAGAACATATGTTTTGATAGTACTAGTCTTATGTATCCATTAGAATAAGAACGATTGCTCAATCATAACTCAATAATGAGTTTTAGGCATGTTTTCACTGTAAAATTTGACGTGGGCAAAGACACCCCAACTGAGCGGGTAACTTTGCCCACCATGTTTTTGGAATTTTAAAAGCGTACGTTTAAGTAAAGAATTTTTTTTAAAAGCCTATTTAAATCTACGCGCCATCTACCGTATAATAGTATTTTGCAAAAAAAAATTTAATGCACTAGGAGTGCTAAAAAAATTATTTGAAGTTCAAAAGTGGGCAAAGTCACCCCAGTTTACGGTATCCTGGGTAATCCTATGGATAGAACCGACCATGATTATCGCCCGGCACTTGCATCCCTTAAGTTATCCACTCTTGAGGATCGTAGACATATTGCGGACATGATATTTCTGTATAAAATTATCAGTGGCCATGTAAGTTGTCCTGACTTGCTGGCACGTTCAATGCTCCGGTGAGGAACTTGCGGTCTAAGCCTCTCTTTGTGTCGAGGCTACCGAAATACCGTTATTATGCGATCGACCCCATTAATAGAGCGATGAGTATTGCTAACCAATACTTCAGCGGTATGGACCCCTTCCTGGGCTCCTTTAATTCGGTCAGGACGCTACTATATAGGCTTCTTAATAACCTACACGGTGGTACTTAGTTTATCCTTTAGATATAATCGTAATGCTCACTTATCTACTTATTATGGGTTAAGTTATTGTTCAGACTCTGTAAATTGCACTTGTATTTGATTTTGTACAGCATGGGGATTCCCGTATAATTAATAATAATAATAATAATAATAATAAATCTCAAGCTCCGTGTTTCTCATCAGATATTTGTGAAAACATTTGTCCGGCGAAAATAATACCAAGAACAACGTAATTCGGATCATAATGAAGGAAATTACATGAAAAATTGATTTTCATAATTTCAAGCTAACTTCGTTGAAAATAGTCCGATTAACATGACATTTGGTATGATTTTCATCGGAAAATATAGGCAATCCATTGGTGTCACTTCCATATCGATACGATAAAGAATAAAGAATTTCATTTTTCTGAATCAGGTATGAAACATCGGCCGAGCGCAGCGAATCGAGGTTGCCGCCCCGCAGCCGAGGGTGGTATATTCATTCCAGTGTATTAAGAAATTCTTTACTCTTCGGAACTTTTGATTGCTTTGATCAAAGTACGTGGCACTTAAAACCTGCCACTTCCTGGTAGAAATGAAAAGTTGCATAGTGTCAGTAACATTCATTTATCGAAGTTTGTTGAATATCTAGCTCTTTTTGACCCTATAATGAACGAATATTTCCGCAGAATCAAAAATCGACAAATAATGGTCTGTTACTTTGTGACGTAGCGTTCCGAAGCGGACGAGTCCCCGAGCAGGCGCGAAGCGGGCGGCAGCCGGGTCGTGCCGTTTTCGCGACAACTAATAGACTGCGTGCATTCCCCGCTGCTCTGAAAGCGCGAGCCGTGCGACTTAAGGGGGTAGGGTGAATTGACCAGTGACTGAACAGTGACCAGTGAATGATCAAATTGAAATTTTTCGTGTAGAACAAGAATATTATTTCATTGAAAACAATTATCTTATATTTAGAATAAAGGAAAATTAATTGAGATACCGGCGACACCCATATTTTTTGGATCTACACTCCTCACATTAATTAAAGGATCACCTCTAGGAACCCGAAAATAGGGGCAAGTTCACATGATCATAACTCCGGCAAAAATAGTCGTATCGATATTTGGAAAATATGGTTTGAAAGCGTGGAATCCCTACTTTCACCTGTTTTTTTTTTGTAGCTTTTAGGTGTATTGCTTTTCGGCAAAGTTATAACGATATAAAGAGAACTTGGTCAATTTTAAAAAAATTTCTTTAACTTGCGAAAGTTCCACGGGAAGTATTAAATTTTTTACACAAATTCCATTTACACTAGTCGAAAGCGGCTACTTTTCTGTGTAATAAGAGAGTAATGAATTTCTTGCGAATTTTTTTTGGCCGGGTTATTCAACTTTGAAGCAGAAACCGTTTTTTTACTTACTTTAGTTGCTTCTAGCAAGCGAAGGAATCATCGTAGAACGTTCATGAAAAAAGGCAATAGAAAGATCAGTCTTTCCTCTTTAAGATGCATTTTTGCCTTTTCGATTGGGTTAAAATTTCGGTCTATGATGTCCTTTCGAAAATATGCTTAAAAATTGCACAAATTCCATTTTTTCTTCAACTCGCTGTATCTCCGCGAGGGATGACCGGAACATCAATGTCTTAAGCTCATTTTAAAGCGGAGAGTCTGCCGATTCTTTGCAGTTCCACCGGAACCCGGTGCAATAATTTTTTACCTGTGGCCTTTAAGTTTGAAGTTTCATGTGCAGTTGATAATTCTGGTAATTTAATAGTTAAAAAAAAGTAAGCTTCTTTGTACTTTCTTGTAAACTAACCACAAGTAAAATCAGACAATACCTAATCAAAAGTAAAATTACCTAACTAATCAAAAACGAAACTAATCTATTCAGGAGGACAACCAACACACTTAGGTAGATGATGCTTGTGACTTCAGGCTCAAGAAGAAAATACTGCATGCATTATAGATTGTGAGTATGGGACTCGACCCCCCCCCCTCCCCCTCCTTTCCGAATCTCAATTCGGTTTGGGATAAATCTGCAGATCAGGATCAATCGAAGAAAAGGGGAAAAACTAAAAGCCTCCCATATGCCATTACGTCAGTAAAGTGGCAAGAATACCACGAGGCAATAAAAATTCAACAGTTAGATGATCAAAAAAATGCTGCTGAAAAGATATAATTGACGGGAAAAAACAGGAAGAGGCAGCACTCAGGGATCGGTTGGCTTAAGCTACCGCTGATGGAGGAGGAAACACCTACAGGAGCGGTGGTTATGTGTGCGTGACTGACGCAGGCGCAGTTCATGCACACATTACCGCCGCGCTTCCTGTATCCCTCTCGTCGTATTCTGTCTACCCACACCAAGCCCTCGCTATGTCAGTTACTTGTTAGTTCTCTTTTTGACTATGCCGATGTCGTGTATGGCCCTTGTCTCTCTACTCGTCTCTCGTCTATAACCCAACGCAGGCTTGGGAATTAAGTGAACGCAGCGGCCGAATTTTCAGAGGCAACGCCTCCTTTCTCCCGCCGCGCGTCTTGGCCCCCGCGGCGGCAAAGAAGCTAGAAGCGCCTCAGGCCCGTACCACGTGAACCGCGCGTGGCGTATTAGGGCAACATTGTATCAATAGGTTTCCGCATCGTCCCAGAGAGCACGATTGTTGATGCGTTTTTGTTTTGTCGACGGGTCACGCGTCGTTCATATGGTACGGACCAGAAGCGCTTCAAACCGCTAGGCCGCCGCGGGGGCCAAGAGGCGCGGCGGGAAAGGAGGCGTTGCCTCTGAAAATCGGCCGCTGCGTTCACTTAATTCCCAAGCCTGATATAGCATATAGGTTATATGTTCTGTCACTTCGCATAATCACGCGCATCCAGCTTGCGCATTTTCACTAGCCCGGGCGACCACATGGAAGGGGTACCTTCCCCACCCTGCATTAGTCGTAGTTGGAACGATATTCTTGAGCCCAGTGTATATTTGCGATTGGTAACACCTTCTGTTCTACTGGCACTTACTATACATAAAATTCAATTTTTTTTAATCGATCCTAAGGAAAAAAGGATCGATCCTTGATAGATCGGTGAAAGATCGATCTTATTTCGATTCAACAAAAGATCGCCATCACTAGTTAGAATACATTATGGCCAAGTTACACGAAGCCATTTTCTGTGCCGTAGTCCTGTGCCTATCTGTGGCCAGGGTTGCCACCTTATCACCATATAAATCCTGGAGTGTCACACATTCCAACCCGGAGATTCGAATATAAACCCGGAGAAGGAGAAAGCAAAAAAAAAAGTTTGTTCTCGAATATCCGGAAAACAGATGTGCAAGTCTTTTAAGCTCAAACAATTCAGAATTTAAAAGTATATGTTTTTTTAATTAATAACTTTTATTGTATATAAAATTGATACCATTCTATAATACCACAATTTCTTATTATCTCATTTTTTTCTATAACCCGGAGATTTTTCCTGTAAAACCGGAGCCCGGAGATTTGCTTCAAACCCGGAGTCTCCAGGCCAAAACCGGAGAGATGGCAACCCTGGCTGTGGCACGTTACAGTGGGATGTTGAACTTGGCCGCACATTAAGGCAGGTTCCCACTAGTGCAACGGCGCGCCGCGCACGTTTTTTTCGACGCGCAATGCCGATTTGTTGCAGAAAGACGTTCCCACTGGTGCAACTACGTGCCGCGCACGGGTCAGATTTATGAGTTTCTCGGATCTTCGAGCAGTTTGGAGCAGTTGAAAGGGTCGGCTTTTACGACGACGCCCTCATCGAAAGCGATCCTGTGCGCGCTGTGCCGGGATTTCTCTGCCACGCGCGCACGCGAATACACGCCGCGCATTGTCGAAAAGATTGAAAAAAACTGTGTATTTTCCAACGCAATTGTAGGGGAGATTGAGGCAGATTGTAACACGGGGTAAGTTGTAACATAAGTAAAATCTTCTGAACGACAAACCTGACAACCCACAGCATGCGAGAGCTGCTTGACAATATTAGCCCCGTCAGTTTCAGTAAAACAAATGAGCGTTATTCATCCATTTTGTGGTTATAGCCTAGAATTTTAGTACGTAGAGCACGTAAGTAAATATTGTCCTAGCACTTTTATTTCAATTAACCGTCATTAGAAACCGTTTGAATTTTTGCTCCTTTGTCGCAAACGAATCAGTAGACATTGGTTTATCATAATGTGTTACGCATTTCACTAATTTGATGTTAAGTTTCTCGTTTGCTGAGATGAAACGCAAAAATTCAAGCTCGGGGTAAATTGTAACAAACTGCTTGGGGCAAAATGTAATATGTTACTACTTACACCGCTCTAAATGGTGATAAGGCAAACATGCTATTTGCTAAAATATTAGTTACTTTTAGGATGAGAACATACAGGCATTAAACAGAGTTGTAGTGTGACGTAGCGTCCCAGCGCGAGGAATCGAGCGCGCGACCGGGATTGAGCGAGAGACCGCGACCGAGCACCGCGGAACCGGGCCGAATCGCGCCGGTCTCGCGACGCGTCAGAGCGATGGCGCTCACTTCCCACCGCGCCGCTAGATCGCGTCGATTTCTCGCGGCTGTTAATTTCCGAGAATCGAGACATAAGTCTCGGTACAACTGAGGTAGGCAGTTCGAGTGGGGTTACGGATCCCCACCACCAGCCCGCATGCCTGGATGCTGCCCGGTGCACGTGAACTGGAGAAACTCCGTATAAAGGTCGGATTATTCAGCCACCGAGTCCGTGCCGTGACGAGCCGGGACGAGCAGAGCTCCGGACGGGGTTGGGACGAGTTCCGGACGAGCCCGAGATGCAACCTGTCGTGGCGTATCCGCTGCAGCGTTGCCGGATTTCTGAGCTGATAATGTTCTGTCTTTGTAACTGTGACTCTTCAATGAACTTTTGCAGTCTGATAGGGCTTCACATACTGAAGGTAACGATACATGGTTTATGGTATTTTATGAGATATTGAATGTTAAATGAATTGTGAAAGAAAGGAGGGGCCTCCTCTTTGTGAATTCGTCGGTGGAGGAGGAACCTGTCCTCCTTGAAGTTTGTATCGTTTTTGGTTATTATTAGTTTGATTTTATCCAGTAGGGCTACAAACGTATTTCTGGACAACTTGAAATAATTGTAAAATTTGGCCTCGTGGTCAATTAGGGTTTTCAATATTTGAAACTCCCCTTCCTGACTTCTATTATTCCCCATCTTCTCTGCCTTCTTCTGTTGCGAGGTTCTTCCAATATAATTGCGATTATAGCTAAGTGCTTCCTTGGAAATGAATAAGACATTGCGAAATACAGAACTCAAAGGTCTTCAGTGGTCGAAGATTTATTCAGAACTGATTAGTCACTCGCTCTCGACCAGCTAAAAAGGCGTAGGCAATAAAGTCACGAAGCTACACCTCGGGACTTTCGCTTGTCAGGTATACCTCCTCTACGTGTTGCGAGCATAAAATCCAGCAATGTTGCACTTCGACATGGCACGGACACGGCCCGTCCGAACCGTCGTCTCAACGAGCGGCCACCGAACCCGGGCCCGGCGGGGAACTTAGAGCCGCCGAGTTTCCACCGAGCTCGGCGGCTCTTCGCCGTCCATAAGCTTACCATAGAGGCTCGGCCCGTCACGGCACGGCTCGGTGGCTGTATAAACCGACCTTAACCCTATATACATATCCGTGAGGACGAGAAATAAACGATCTAATAATTAATCACCGGCTTCACCGAACCCTGACATATCGACTAAGTCTAACAGGCACCGATCTTCGATTACGGAGTGACGACCGTCACAGTACATAGTAAAGAATCAATACGCTCAGTGGCAAAAGCTTTAAATATATGTCATGTGACTCTCTCCAGGTATGTGAAGAAAGTCGATGTTTCTGAGGCTTGTATCAAATTGGACAAAATAGGCTACAATCGACATCCGGTTTTTAATGATCGGCAACCAGCCAGTTTAATTGAATATGTGAGGAACGCGTCCAAAATTTATTTTGGTTTGACTCCCAAGGAACTCCGTAAACTGGGTTATGAGTGTGCATTGCACTATGATATACAAATTCCTGATTCCTGGAAACGAAATAAGTGTGCTGGAGAAGATTGGCTGACAACTTTTCTTAAAAAAAATACGGAGCTGTCTATTCGAACCCCAGAATCTACAAGCTTACAAAGAGCAATGAATTTTAATAAAGTCAATGTTTCTCTCTTTTTTGATAAACTAGCTAATGTCAGATATCAGGGAGATATCAGTTAGTTAGTAGTACTATTTCATTCGGTACACACGCGAGTCAAAAGTGTGCAATATGCCATCACGCCAGCTGTATTCAAAATATATAAAGTTAAGAATAATTGAGCTTCTCACGCAAGAAATTAGTCAAAGAAGAGTCGCAGAAATCATAGGGTGCAGCCAAAGCACTATTAGCGATTTAAGACGGAAGTATAAGGAAACGGGTAGTGTAACTAACCGAAAACGATGGGGCCGTCCTCGTGCAACAACTAGACGAAACGATAGAAAATTGCGTACAATTGTCAGAAATATGAGCACGAGCAACTTCGAAAGAGATAAATAATCAGTGGGCACAAAACGTTTCTGTTGACTGACCGTACTGTCCGAAATCGATTAAATGAGAGGGGATTTTCATTTCGAAAGGCTAAATCAAAATCTTTGCTTACAAAAAAGCATAAGAAGGAACGCTTAAAATGGTGTAAGGAACGTGCAACTTGCACAGTGGACGACTGGTCTAAAGTGATATTCAGCGATGAGTCACATGTATGTATTGGGGCAGGAGATTGCTTAAATTTTAAACACAAATATATCCACAATCTTATATGATTTGGAGCTGTACGAGGGAGAAAGGAGTGGGAAAATTGTGCATTCTTTATCAGAATGTTAATTCGGAAACATATATTCATGTTCTAGATCATATTTTAATTCCAAGTATAGAAGACTGGTTTGGAGAATCTTCAGATTTCATTTTTCAGGATGATATTGCCAGCTGTCATCGCAGCAAAGCAGTAAAAAGCTACACGCGACAGAACGGCATTAAAACAATCACATGGCCAGCAAATAGTCCCGATCTAAACCCTATTGAAAATTTATGGGCAAAATTGAAAAAACTTATTCCCGAGAAAAAGCCACAAAACAAGGAAGAACTTCGACGAGCTATTAGATTATCGTGGGAAGAAATTTCACCTACGGATTGTAAAAATCTTATTCATTCTATGCCGCAACGTGTTAAAGCAGTCATACGCACACGTGAGAACATAACAAAATATTAAGGTACTTAAAATAATTTCCTCAAATTTAAATTGTCAAATCTGATCGGAAACTTTTTTCCAGGATTTATACCAGAGATGGGCAAAAAATTATTTCAAATAAAAAATTGAGTTCGACTAAAAAACGAAAATTTTATTCCAGACTAGAGCTGTATCGAGACTCGAATTATTCGATTAGCTTGAAGTTCGAACCGAGCGGGACTCGGTTTTTCGAGCCGAGCCGAGACCCGAACGGTTTCGAGTAACCCGAGTGTTTCGGGTAGCTCGATTTTTTCGAGTCTCGAAACAGCTCTATTCCAGACTCATGAATAAGACTAACCCGCGTCAATTTTTAATCGAAGCGCTCATGATTGAAATAATGGGGGTTCAATCGTCAGTCATGATTGACCTACTTCAATCATGGAGATTCAATCATGACTGAATGAACAGTGTTCTCGTATTCAATCGTAGTTCAGTCGATTGTAGCTCGACTAACCATGGCGAGCCTCGAGACTCGCGAGAGCCTTTGATCGATGCCGCGCGAGGCCCGAGCCGAACGACATTGTATCGTTCACCCGTCTAAACTGGCGCCTGGAGTTGCTCGGCGATGTGTCATCGATTATACGGAAAGTGAATTTCTTTATTTTTCATCGTATCAATATGAAAGTGGCACCAATGGATTCCTTGCATTCTCCCGATTAAACAGACAGAAAATAATTTAAATCAGACTCGTTTTAACGAAACGGGGCTTTCAATTCTGCAAATAAATTTTATGTATAATATCGTTAAACTCCAGGCGCCAGTATAGAAGGGTGAATGATACAATGTCGCTCGGCTCGGGCCTCGCGCGGCATCGATCAAAGGCTCTCGCGAGTCTCGAGGCTCGCCAAGGTTAGTCGAGCTTCAATCGACTGAACTACGATTGAATACGAGAACACTGTTCATTCAGTCATGATTGAATCCCCATGATTGAAGGTAGTTCAATCGTGGCCGACGATTGAATCCCTATGATTGACCCACTTCAATCATGGTCGACGATTGAATCCCCATGATTGACTCACTTCAATCATGGTCGACGATTGAATCCCCATGATTGACCAACTTCAATCATGGTCGACGATTGAATCCCCATGATTGACCCACTTCAATCATGGGCGCTTCGATTAAAAATTGACTTGGGTTAGTCTTATTCATAACGAATAAGACTAAAGTGTCTTTTATTTGATATGTCATTTAAATAATTTGTTATTTAAATAATGCCCATCTCTGATTTCTACCAATCGGATACTTTTTCCATGTAACATTTTTTTTCTCTTGTGCCTCTTCGATAATAAATGGAAGTTTGTGTTATTTTGTTGTTGTTTACAGTATACCATGCCCCTCTTAGTTTCCCCATCACTTTTCACTATATATAATAATATTTTGTAGTTCTAAAACATGAGTGTCTTTAGTAACTTTCGTATTAGTGCGTCTGATCGGAAACTTTTTGCCAGAGGCTGTAGCAACAGTAAACCTAACGAACGTTGAATTATGTGCAATCAATGTAAAATGTGGTCATACGAAAGCTGCACTGTCAGAAATATTCCTTATATCTGCCACAATTGCAATTCAGATAGCGAATAAGCAATAATTGTGCAAATCCAAATTCTGGACAACAAAAGGGGTCAGACAGGGATGCCCACTGAGTCCAACGTTATTTACAATATATATGTAGCGGATCTAGAGGAAACCATGAGGAAAAACCAAGCAGGAGAATGTGCACTAAAAAAATTGTGCGTTAAACTGCATGTGTTCTAAATTGTATGTGCACTATCTTCTATGTACTATTCTGATGTGTGCTGAATTGCATGTGTAATATCGTACTGTGTAGTTTTGATATGGAGCCAAACGTTCGGTATACAGAAATCCGGGATAACCAGAGGGCAACTTACCTAAACGGAGACTACAGAGAAAGAAATCAAAGCATGATAGCGAGGTTCAGATGTGGGAACGAAGAGCGGGGAAGCAAGTACTAGAAGGATGAAAACGAGACAGTATGTAGATTATGTAAAGGGGCTAGAGAGACGCTGCGTCACATGCTACAAGACTGTAAGGAGACGAAAAGAGAAAATTCAAGGATAAGAGGGATACTAAAGGGACAAGAAGGAGGAGTGGAGTGGATGCGTATGGTTCTGGAAAAAAGGAGAAGAAAAGAAGCCCATGAAGAAGAGACACGTTAAATAAAAGCACAATCTTGAGTTAACAGTCCCAGAAACACTTGCACACACAACACATGTAACACAATTTTGAAGCCGAAAGACAAAAAGTAAACCTATTTACTACTACTACAATTTCGATGGTGATATACTACGAACGCCTGCAAAGTTTTAGTCGTACTATTCGCACATACGTGACGGATCATTTCTCGATAAATTGTGTATTTTCGGTAATCTCGATGCGACTAGCGTCCCGAACGTAGCGGCTTTTTGTCATTTTCGTAAAGAATGCGAGTGGCCGATTTCAAGTCGTTTGGATTTGTGGTTATGGGTTATACTTATTGATGACTGGGTAATTTTTTCACCCCCTCGGGGTTAATTGTTTTTTTAAATATTGTGTTATCATCCAAACTACGCACGGCTGCAAAGTTTCAAGACAATTGGATAGTTGGAAGTTGGTTAAATTTGAGTTGCCAGATTTGAACCAAACATACAAACAGAGGATCGAAGCTGAATAAAATTGTTTAAAAATATAATAAAACTAACGGATATTGTTGTGCCGGCGTGTTGTATGGGAATCTAAATGAGACTCGCGCTTACACGAATAACGCTAGTATATTGTTACTGTAAGTAATAGTACAGGTTAGAAACATTCTCCTCCTTGCCATGCTTGGGGTCGAACTGCCGGCGCATGCACGTGCACGCAAGATGTGCGTGCCGGTGTAAGAGCGCGCACTCGTGGCTGCACGACGAACTATCATACGCCCAACATCTCCCTCCTTGAGAAGGTCACCATCGGGAATAAGAGCTCGCTCCTGGGTCCAGTACTAGTCTGCGAGGTGGAACCCGATGTCGTGTCGATCTCATTGGCGTACCATGGCGGTAATCTTCAGGACGATCTTCGCGATGAGGTTAGGGATGTTCTTCAGTCGTTGAAGGTTGTTGTTTGCAAATTCCTTCGCGAGACCCCTGTGGTTAGAGCTGGATCAAGAATCAGGTGGTCATCGAAGTAGATCCATGAGCCGTCGACTCCAGAAGTTGGGTGCGGCATGTTGGAACCACCTTTCCAGATGTGATCGATGTGCCTCACAATTTCCTTGCCGCTGTCTAATAGTACCGCGTAGCGAGCTGCGGACAAAAGCTTCGCGATCTTACCCTTTTGTCGTACGTTTTTCCTCAACAACACCACCTACTCCATCTCGAATTGCGAAATGTCGCCATCAAGCGCCAGGGTGGCTCGCAAACTGATCCTCCATGTTCTTTGTCTTGTTAGTATCGTGTGATGGAGCGGTCTCCTCCCTCCGCAATTTTGGCGCCAACTTAGAAAATGGGGAGTTTATCTGCCTACCGAAGAACAGCTCTGCTGGCGATTTTTCGGTTGGCGCAGATGCGCAGGGCCTGTAGCGGTAACTATGCAGTAACTTGAATAACTGTTTCCTCCAATTGCTCGGGTCCTTTGCGATCACCCTTTTGATCGTGTCCACCATTCGCTCCGCTTGTCCGTTGGACTGCGGATGATTCACAGGTGACAGCAGGTGGGTGATCTGCATGTCCGTGCACAGACCTGCAAATTGTGGAGAAGTAAACTACGTGCCATGGTCGCTTATAAGTACCTCGGGTGGACTGTATTTTGAGAAGGTCTCCCGGCATATGTCCACGGTTCTGTTCGCGGAAATCGTGGGTGTGATTCCCACGTCAAGGAACTTGGAGTACGCGTCCACAAATAGTAAAATATATTGGCCATCGACTGGGCCTGCATAATCAATATGCATTCGCTCCATCGGCTTGGTAGCGATGGGCTAAGGATTAAGTGTAACCTTGATCGGTAATTTTTTGGTTAGTACGTAAGGATCGCACTGTTGGACAAGACGTTCTATTTCCTCCGAAATACCTGGCCAATAGATGTATTCTTCGGCCAATTGTTTCATCCGTCTGACTCCCGGATGGCCCCTGTGCAGGGCGGTTAGAATCACAGGTATCATTTGTCGAGGAATGACTACTCTTTCGCCAAGCATCAGTGTTCCGTCGACGATGCTCAAGGTCTCGTAACGCGTCTTGAAGTGCAATACGGTTGCTGATTTAACCGTGGATTCGGCCCAACCATTCTTCAAGGCGTTCATTCCGGTGACCAGATCCTTGTCTGCTTTGGTCGCGGACTTCAGTTTCTCCCTTAGGCCTGCTCCGAACGAGTCAATGAAGAAATTTCTGATTTCCTCCACTTCTGCCTCCTCGCTATTATCGCGGCGAAACTCGTCTACCAATCGCGACAATGCGTCCGCTTGTCCGAAGTCTTGGGTTCGAACATGCTCAATTTTGAAGTCGTAGCCCAACTGCCTTATAGCCCAGCGCTTGAGACGCGCAGCGGTTGTAGGTTTAAGGCCCTTGGTGCCTTCTGTCCGCAATAACGCAACCAACGGCTTGTGGTCCGTCTGCGTGTTGAACTTCCGTTCCCACACGAACTTGTGGAAGCGTTCGACCGCGGCGACGAACGCCAGAGCTTCTTTCTCCAGCTGAGAATAATTTCTTTGGGAGTCCGTTAGGCTGTGTGACATATGGTACACGGCTCTTTCGCGACCGTTCGCGTCGCGTTGGAGCAGTGCGCCACCTATTCCGGTTGTACAGGCGTCCGCCGCCACAACCACAGATTTTTTGGGATCGTAATGCTCCAACAGTAGAGGATCAGCATGATTTTCTTAATTTTCTCCACGACGCACAGTGGGACAAACTGCTCCTTTTTGTGTCAAAATCGTAGAACTGTTGATAGGAATAAGATAGAGGGATGAATCTTTTTGGAGGTTAAAGCTGAGATGTTGCAGATTAAGGAAAAAATGTTGAGAATGTATGACAAACAAGTTTTGACCTTGAAAATCTAAGTCAAATTTGACATTTTCGAAGAAAATTTCGGTTTTTCCGTTATAACTTGTGGTTGTCCTTTACTTGTTATACATCATTTCCTATAGATTTTGACGCGCTGAATTCAAATCTAGCCGCGGAATTGGATCTGCCCTTCAGGATTCGAAGAAAAATGCGATTTAAGTTGAAAAAATCGATAAAAACCGTGTTTTTTCTAGTTTACGTGCTTTGATAACAATATTTTAGATTTATTTATTGTATTTATTCATATGGAGTATAAAAAGATAACAGAATACTTGAGAACTTTGAATTGTGCTATATAAAGGGTTTACATGTCGTAACCTGTTGTGTACTATATGCTCGCAACTTGATTGCCGAACCGTAAACGCATTTCACACGCGAAATTAACTTGGTAGGAGATAGTTAAGAAAGGAAAATGAATATACTCGTGGATAACTTAACAACGTTTCAACATATTTGTACGCGACTTTTCACGCACCTTTAATCGTGACATACGCGTACTTGTGTATTATATATAAGTGGTAGAGTGTGTTTAGTGTTTCCACAATGAAATTTCACAATCTAATGGACTAAATAGTTTCACGTTGTGACGAAGTCACGTCACGCGCCGTACGACGGCCCGGGACCGAGACAGTGGGCTTAGTTCGCGCCGCGGCCGCTGGGCGAAGATTCGCGGTCCGCGCTTATAAGGACCGCGACGAGCGAGATTGACAGCTCTCGTCCCGCACGCATTAGTGGTGTCATACCGCCGTACCGTACGTTCGAGAGGCTCTATTTTTGTGGACTTTCCTGAGGTGTGCACGCGCCGACCTATCGTCACGCGGTGCCATTACCAGCCTCATTTCCGACATAGGCCGAGAGAAATCTTGTGCCCTACCCTATCGAAGAGGTATCTCTGCGCCCAATAGGCTCGAGGCCTATTGCACTTTGAACCTCCACGATACGACTCTCGCACGGACGCGCCTCCTTGAGGCTACCAAGAGCAGAACGTTCACCACTCCGCATCCCCGTTCCTACGAAACCGCCGAAAACTCGCCGCCGTCGCGAAACGACGCGCCGTACCGCCGTAGCTATTCCGTCGCGCCCGGAATTAATGTACAAAAGCAATTCATATATACACCTTAGTGAATAAACACTCTTATTTATTTAACCACAGCTTCTGCTCATTCGCCGAACCCTGCCTTACCGACTGAGTCGGCAACCTATCCCTTCTCCGTCCCACCGGTAATCGTTCCGCAACCAAACACGATTACAACGTAAGTACACTTTACAATATCATATTACTCTATTAAAACGTGTAAATAAAAAAATTCAATGTATAAAGATTCAGTTATTTAAGCATTAGGGTAAAACGGGGTAATTCCGGCCAGCGTGTAATTCCGGTCACTTCTATTTTTTTAAATAAAAACCGCGTAACTTAACTATGTATGGTACTGCTACCTGTTAATGATGCGGCGAGTTAAGATTCATGGTTTCCATGACGATAGCAGTCTTTTATTTCAAACAAATCCGAGAATGTTCATTTCGCACCGTAATCATATTACAGAGGTCGATTGTTAAGCAAGGTAAGTTAGTACATGGAATAGATATGAATTATTAATATTAATCTCATTAAATAGAGAAATGTTTCTACTTTCAAACTTACATTTGGTTTTTGGTGATATGTAAATTTTAGAATGGATAATAAAGAAAATTTAAAACGGAAAACCAAACAAAAAGGTCGTCCACGAAAGAGGAGTAAGAAAAGTGACAATGCGGGTAGAGCACGTGTATCTGTTCAAGAAGCCTCAAAAAGCACTGTGTATAGACGGGCTAGAGAATTACTAGAAAATAACTCATATAATTTAGCAATTATTGAGTTAGTAGCTAGAATTAGCAAAGATCGTGCTGCTTGTGTAAATGAACAAGTCAATTTCAGTGAAAAGGATGAATTACGTCACACAAAAGAATCAGCGCTGGCATTCAACTTGGAGCACGATTATAGTAAAAGTAGATATGTAGGATTAGTAAAAGATTCTCGATCGAGGAACTGTGTAATTTATCCGGCCTACCAATCTATCAGAGAAGCTATGACTGAATGTCAACCGCAAAATTATAGAATATCGGAAATACAAGTTATCGTGCCATTACAAGATATGCTCAATAAAACAGCTGAGCGTTTGTGTAGTGCAGTGGCTGTAAATTGGGATCAGCATAATTTACTGAATTAAAAATTAATTGTCACCTTAGGGTTTGATAGCTCGTCAGGTCATACGAACCCCCATCAACAGTATGAAAATACAGAAAATGAGGCGCCAAATGCCCAGGATTCACTTTTTGTAACCAGCATGATAATCATATAATTAAACAGTGATATGTCAGACGAATGTTCTTGGGTCAATCCCACTCCGCAGAGCATTCGCTTTTGCAGACCATTAAGAATTGCAGTGGAAAAGGAGGACGATTCTGCAATTATTCGAGAGTGCAACAAATTAAGATGCCGTTTTCAAACTGGTCTACATCTAACCGCTTCTTCTTTTTCCGTTTCGAGTGAAGGGCATTTATGGTTACCGTGGGAGAGCTTCCCGTTGGATTTTCTAAAATCTTCAAACCTGTTGAAACGTTCATGTGAGCCTCGAGCTCCGCAGCGACAATCTTCAACGATGCGTCAGGGTTCTTCTCCACAACGCGTAGCGCGACTCGCTTCAGGTCGTAATTTTCACTTGAGTAGCAGAAGGACTGTAGTAGCAGTAGCTAAGACCCGTAAATTATCGTCCGAAAAATTTGCACGCTCGAAATCCGACGCGTGGCATTGACTTCTCTTAACGATGATTCAATATTTCGATTCGGCGGCGAGTAATTGGAACTCTATCCTTGAACAGTTGATTCAGCGTCTCTATCACGTCTTTCTATTCCATCGACGATGGATCGACGGGTGCGACGTGATCCACTAGTCTATTAAACCCGACATGACCGATTCTGTCCAAGATTAAACGAGTTCTCATTTCCGGCGGCAGTGGACTCGCTTCGGTGATGACGGAGTAGCCATGGCGTTACAGCCATTTTGCGAATAGCTTCGTCTCGTCACCAGCACCGAAGGAATATTTTCCTACGCGAGCGATTAGTTACTTATAAAGGTCGAAATATGACGTGGACCCTGCCGTTGATGGACCAGCGGTTGGTTCTCCGGCGCCTTCGGGACGAAGTTGTTGCTGGAGCCGATAGCGCTTTAATGGTAGCCATGAGGTCTTTTATGGCTTCCGTTGTGTCAGTAATATTGTGACGAAGGCACGTCACGCGCCGCGCCGAGAAGCCGAGTGCGCGCCGCGGCCGCTAGGCGGCCGCGTAGCCGCGAGCTGTCTCGCGGGCGAAGATGTACGGGCTCGCGATATAAGGACCGCGGCGAGCGAAACTGATAGCTCTTGTTCCGCACGGATTAGCCGCTGACGCCGCCGTACCGTCCGCCAAGACGCTCATATTTTTGGATTCCGTGAGGTGTGCACGTGTCGATCTATCATCACACTGTGCCATTAACCAGCCTCTTTCCTAAATAGGCCGAGAATAATCTTGTGCTTTACCTCGCCTGTAAGGTGCCTCCGCGCCGCCATCGGCCAGAGCCCTATTGTACACGGGAACGCCACTATACGACTCTCGTACGATCGTGCCATGTTAAGGCCCTTCCGAGCAGAATGTTCCACAAAACTCCGCATCCTTGATCCCCCAGCTCGTCGCCAGCGCCGCCGCCGCGAGAACACCGCCGCCGCGATTTTACCGCGTCGAGACTCCGCACCCGCAACCGTTACGCGGAAATCAATGTAAACATAATTACAGGAGAATAAACATTGTTACTGTTTAAAACGCTTTACTCATTTGACGAACCCGGCCTTACCGACTGAGTCGGCAATAAACTCCTTCTCCGTCCCACCGGCGACCGTCTCACAAACCGAAGACGGTCACAATATCTTTCCTTTTTTCTCGAGTGCAGGTTCACTTTACTTATCACTCGGCCGCAGCGCCAGTTGTTGTGCCCGCGTGTTGTATGGGAATGTAAATGAGACTCGCGCTTACACGAATAATGCTAGTATATTAAATAAAGTAGTTGAGCTATCGACCGTATTTTTAGAATATAACAATAAGTGGTTTCGGCGCACTGGTTCGGTCAGTTAAACAATCTAGAAGCTAATTTGCAATTTTAATAATTATAAATTTCCGACGTTTCGGTCTGCGATTTAGACCTTTTTCAAGGAAAGATATTTAAAAATTATACTGCGTTTGCTTTAGAGTCACACGTTTGGTATGCCGTGTAACACACGAGTCGGTTGATGCTACATCGCATCAGGGTCTAAATCGCAGACCGAAACGTCGGAAATTTATAATTATTAAAATTGCAAATTAGCTTCTAGATTGTTTAACTGACCGAACCAGTGCGCCGAAACCACTTATTGTTATATGCTAGTATATTGTTACAAGTAATAGTACAGGTTAGAAACATTTTCCTCCTTGCCATGCTGGGGTCGAACTGTCGGTGCGGAGCAATTACGCTTAACAATGGAGGGGGGGAAACACCGACAGGGGTAGTGTGAATGTGTTCACGCACACATTACCACTACCAGAGTTCTGCAATGGGCGGGTTTGACCCGCCCGTCACCCGGCCGTGACGTCGATTCACCCGCCCGCCCGTACCCGTATCTGCACTCACCCGGTGATACCCGCTACGAAGCTATCCATACCCGCCCGGACCCGCTGGCGGGTTAGCGGGTCAGCGTCGATTTCTACCCGCCCGAAGCTGTCGCGACACGTACTTGACTCACCCGTGGTCGCGCTGTTATCCGTTCGTACCCGTGCCTTTAGCTGCACTTCAATTCCGACTTTACTGGTACTTTATTCGGCAGTTGTTATATCAAGATGCGGATTTATTTCATTCTACGAATGAACAGTATGGCATGCATTGTATCAAATTCAAGAACTTATGGATACATGCAAAAATTTAATTTAAATTGAAATAATAAATCTACAAAAATACTTGTAATACGCTATAAAACTTTATGCTATTCATACTTTAAAAGCTTTTATGTTTCTCTGCAGTATTGGAAGTTTTGTTACTTTCCCTTTGTTCATAATTATAATATAAATAAAATATTAACTCTGTTTGAACGCGCGGGTATTAGCGGGTATAGCGTAGCGCGGGTATTAGCGGGTATAGCGTAGCGCGGGTATTAGCGGGTATAGCGCGGATACGGGCGAGTCAGATAAAAGTTCCGTCAGCTCCGGGCGGGTATGGGCGGATAGAAATCGACGCTGACCCGCTTACCCGCCGGCGGGTCCGGGCGGGTCGGGTGAATCGAAAGACGGACGGGTAACGGACGGGTAAACCCGCGATATATCCGCCCGTTGCAGAACTCTGACCACTACCCCTGTCGGTGTTCCCCCCCCCCCCCCCTCCATTGTTAAGCGTAATTGCTCCGCACGCTGCGCACGTGCACGCAAGATGTGCGTGCCGGTGCAAGAGCGCGCCCTCGTGGCCACACGACGAACAGAAATGTACTGAAACATTACAACGATATTTCAAAGAGGTCAGTGTACAATTAACACATGGAGGTTCTAGTACGGAATAGTTCTGTAATGGCGCCGTAAGGACAAAACCAGTGATTGAAACGGTTCCGAAAATATCTGTTTAAAACTGTTATACATATATCGGTTCTGACTCGGACAGTTATGAAGAACCGATATTCTGAATAACTGTTATAAGGAACCGCAATTTCTGACTATATCGATTTCGGTTACGATTTTACAGAACCGATATTATATCGGTTCCATTACGGTTATATATCGGTTTTATACGAGTAATGTATGTATCGGTTACGCATCGGGTGTACGTCGCGAATTCTACAATATTTACGAACCATGTCACATTTTTTTAATGGAAATTCTATTTGTTTATAAGTTTCTTTTATCGGTGAGCCTCTGTAACTGGAGTCTCGCTTTTGAATACTTCATTCGATGCAGAAACAACCGAAATGAAAGACAGGATCGGTAAATTAAGTATTGATAAGAGAGACTCCAGATCGAGAGGCTCAGCGAGCGATGAAGGATCTTAAAAACAAACGCTTAGACGTTTAAGACCAACGAGCCAGAGTCACTTGTATTCCTGAGCTAGTGGCGAGCATTTCGAATTTAATACAAAATGAATTATATTTCACAGCAATTAACCCTCATCCGTTGCTTGTGTCAATTTGACACAATTTTCCCGTAATAAGTTATACTGTTCTGTTATTTGTGATTCTTGTAAACAAGCAGTATGTCCTGAACATCGTTTTATTTTATGCGAAAGCTGTGAAATATCTAAGATGTAAATGTTAACTCATAAATGTGAATAAAAAATATCGAAAAATAACTATTTACCTTGTCATTTCATCGATCTTTTACGACTGTGTCCATTTGACACCATGGGCCAGATGCGGATAAGGGTTAAATTAGTAGTACGTTTGTACATATTAGGAAAGTTATTGCTGAACTCTCTCTCTCTCTCTCTCTCTCTCTCTCTCTCTCTCTCTCTCTCTCTCTCTCTCTCTCTCTCTCCCTCTCTCTCTCTCGCGCTCTCTCTCTCGCGCTCTCTCTCTCTCTCTCTCTCTCTCTCTCTCTCTCTCTCTCTCTCTTTGCAAGTTGATCCTGCTACTCATAAGATAATACTGGAGAAACAGAAAATAGTTATTGGGTGGAAGAAGTGTAGAGTATGGGATTATATAAGTGTTCTGAGGTGCTATAAGTGCTGGGGTTTTTATCACTTTGCAAAAGACTGTAAAAATGGTGTTAAATGTAGAAAATGTGCAGGGGATCACACAGAACTTGACTGTCAGACTAATGTTAAGAAGTGTATTAACTGTATGTCATTAGTTGAACAATTTGATGTAAAAGACGTAGAAACAGATCATGAGGCAACAAACAACCAGTGTGAATCATATAAAAAAATTAAGAAAAGAGAGCGGAAAAATATTATGTACTATGATGAATAGCAATTAAGTAAATGTAAAGCGACAAACATGAGTAAAAACGAAAGAGTGAGGCCAGCAATAATACTATTGAACTCGCAAGGTTTTTTATCACATAAAGGAGAGATTGAACTTTTAATAAATTGTATGAAACCAGGTGTAATTTGTTTGACTGAAACACATGTAACAGATGAAGTGTCTGACTATGAATTGAATGTGAAAAATTATGAAAATATAAGAACTAATAGCAATAGCAACAGAACAGGAAGTGTGTCAACGTACGTTAGAAGTGATATAAAATATAGGGTTATTGAAAATAAGATAATTAGGGATGAGAATGGAGCGGAAACCGTATGGATGAATATTGTGGAGTTAAGAGGTCATCACGAGTGTACAGGGTGTCCCAAAAATGTCGGTTTTCCTTGAAAGGGGTGACTCAGGGGGTCATTTGAAACAACTTTTTCCTTAGCGAAAATATTGTCCGGAGCTTCGTTAAGGAGATATTAACCAAAAACCCCGACCAATCAGAGCTCGCGCCTTCCGCCCGAGTTCCCACGGTAGCGTTGGCTACGCGGTAGGCGACCGCGCTTGTGCTACGAACGTACGAACAAGCAAGTCGGCATGCATCGAAGGAAACCGCGTTACACAGTTTTTTTTTAAAGCAGAATCTTAAATAATAATTTGAAGTGAGAGGACAAGAAGTACGTAAATTTCGTTTTTAAATAAGGCATAAACGAAAAGGTAACGTAACAGAAAATGTACGACAAGTGATCGTAATTCGTTATTGAGGTAAAAATCCGTAGTTTAACAACGGCCAACACAACTAAATTTAAAAAATAATATTAGGTGTACGAATAAATTCTTTCCGACTGGAATTTCTATCGCGGTGGTATTCAGAAGCTGCCAGAAAAATGGCAAAAGGTAATTAACAATAATGGAAATTATTTCGATGATCGAGTTGTTTTCATATTTTTTAAATCGAACTGTTATTGTACCCTAAAATCGGAAAGAATTTATTTCTACACCTAATAATCACCAATAAATTAAACAAAACTCACCCTTTCGGACATTCCTTTCCTTGCTTTCCTTCCCTTTTCGGAAACCTGTGTCACTAGGCCACTGTACCGATCCTGGTCATCGGCGTCCAGTGCTCAGCTGATCGCAGGGTCAATGTACCGAATATTCACTTCACTGCACGGCTACTAACACTGTTCACTTAATTTATGTTTCACGGAACGTGTTGTTCTTACGTTATAAAAATTGGTTGCCCCGAAAGGGGCCGATTACTGTTAATTACTGGGACGAGATTACTACTTACTACTATTACCCGGCGAAAAAAAGACTCGTGGCAGACGGTCTCGGGCTGTGCAGTCCGCTGCTGTGACGATTGGTCGCGTCACCTATTTGGGCACACTTTTCAGACGGGGCACACGTATTTTGGTTATTGGCTGAAGTTGCCACATACATTGTCGCACCGCGCGGCGAAGAGATCGAATAAACACAAGATCGAGTGGGATAGAGCGATCTGTAGCCTACGCTATTGTTTTGTTTAGACGATCGTCGGTCAGATCGCTCTATCCCACTCGGTCTCAACGTGTTTCGTTCAATCTCTTCGTCACAGCAGCGGACTGCACAGCCCGAGACCGTCTGCCACGAATCTTCTTTTTGCCGGGTAATAGTAGTAATCTCGTCCCAGTAATTAACAGTAATCGGCCCCTTTCGGGGCAACCAATTTTTATAACGTAAGAACAACACGTTCCGTGAAACATAAATTAAGTGAACAGTGTTAGTAGCCGTGCAGTGAAGTGAATATTCGGTACATTGACCCTGCGATCAGCTGAGCACTGGACGCCGATGACCAGGATCGGTACAGTGGCCTAGTGACACAGGTTTCCGAAAAGGGAAGGAAAGCAAGGAAAGGAATGTCCGAAAGGGTGAGTTTTGTTTAATTTATTGGTGATTATTAGGTGTAGAAATAAATTCTTTCCGATTTTAGGGTACAATAACAGTTCGATTTAAAAAATATGAAAACAACTCGATCATCGAAATAATTTCCATTATTGTTAATTCCCTTTTGCCATTTTTCTGGCAGCTTCTGAATACCACCGCGATAGAAATTCCAGTCGGAAAGAATTTATTCGTACACCTAATATTATTTTTTAAATTTAGTTGTGTTGGCCGTTGTTAAACTACGGATTTTTACCTCAATAACGAATTACGATCACTTGTCGTACATTTTCTGTTACGTTACCTTTTCGTTTATGCCTTATTTAAAAACGAAATTTACGTACTTCTTGTCCTCTCACTTCAAATTATTATTTAAGATTCTGCTTTAAAAAAAAATTGTGTAACGCGGTTTCCTTCGATGCATGCCGACTTGCTTGTTCGTACGTTCGTAGCACAAGCGCGGTCGTCTACCGCGTAGCCAACGCTACCGCGGGAACTCGGGCGGAAGGCGCGCGCTCTGATTGGTCGGGGTTTTTGGTTAATATCTCCTTAACGAAGCTTCGGACAATATTTTCGCTAAGGAAAAAGTTGTTTCAAATCACCCCCTGAGTCACCCGTTTCAAGGAAAACCGACATTTTTGGGACACCCTGTATAGCCGTTCAACTCCCCCCCCCCCCCAAGATTAAATCATGAGTGCGCCACTGGTCATAGACGATATAAATAGGAACCCTTTTTGTATTTTAAGCTCTATATCGCACTGTTACAAAGCATATCGCACAGTTACAAAACCGTGATAACTTAAAATGGTGTTGGTAAAAAAAAATGGTTTATTTGCACATTTGATCACACTCTAAGTAGGTACATACATACCTACATACCAGAGATGGGCAAAATTTTTATTTAAATAAAATTTCGGAGAACGAATAAAAATTAACAAAATTTTTTCGCCATTCGTTCGTTAACCAGAGTTAACTTTATTCGACTGTGACGTCCCAGCCCGACCATGGGTCGCGCCGGTCAGTCTCTGCCGGCGCCGCTAGAGGTCTCTACTCTTTTCGCAAGTGTAGGGAGCCGTACCCTCTCCACAGGGGACTGTCCTGGGAGTGGGGGGACGGACTGCGCGCTGGCACGCGTTGCGTTGCCATGCGGGAAACACTGCCTACCAGAACGTTTACGTGAGAGGTGCCTTACGCTCTCTGATTCCGCCATTGGCGACCGCCGTTGGCGATTAACGTTTGGTGAACATTGTACTACACCATTTGGTCAGATTCCTCATTGAGGTTGAGGCCTGTTAGCCTCCGCAGTCTTGCATTATATTAAAGTGTACATTAACCTCAAGATCGTCTTGTCTATTCATCCTAACCAAGTTCAGATATCCCAATATATAACCCACGTCTCGTATAATAAACTGGGATCAAGGGTACCACCGAACGACGATCCCTACACAAGTCCTATCGTCTACTCTCGTTCGTATATATACAAGTTCCAAGTTATTTCCCCTCAGTCCCCGTGTGTCTAGGGCAGGAGCCGTCAGCTATAGCCCTACTGATTAGTCTGGCTGACGGTCCCAAGACGAAACACGCACATCTTTTTTTCCTCCTCGATCTTTAAAAACTTGCCGATCAGCCTGCCCCGCACAGTTTACTCCAAAAAGCGTGACCGGCCCGCGAGGGATTATCGTTGCGACGGGGCAAGAAAACAACCCCTCTTTCCGTTCCGAAATCAATCACAAATCACCATCTCGGTTTCGGGACGTAACATCGACATCTGACGAATAATATTTTTAACTTTTATTCGTTTTTCGAAATTTTATTTAAATAAAAATTTTGCCCATCTCTGATACATACAATGTTTCATTAAAATTAAAATTTTTGGGATGGACGTTTTCCCTTGTTAGGACTGTACAATATTTAGGTATACTGCTTTTGTTGATCAAAGTTGGGTTTAAAATTTCACAACGCTTCAGTATAACCTCAAATTAAAAAGGGATGCAAATGAAAATAGTTAGATACAATCAGATGGTTATGCAGCACATAGTGCACAGTAAAAATATTGGTTGACACTTTGAGTGGCGTTGGCGTGTTTTCACGCCCAAGAATTTTCCTGATCATTTATCTAATAAAGAAAACTTAAATTGTAACGAGTTATACCGGTGGGACGACGATCTTACCCCCTCCCCCCCATGCCTCCGAGCGAAGCGGAGCGTACCGCGGCGCACCAACGGTCTTGCCCTCCACCACTCGTCCGCGCGTTTCCAGGAATCGACACGAGAGGGTTGCGTACTGAGTAACTCTCTCGCTGCCGAAAATGCGCGGACGATGGCATAGGTCGCGGGAGCATGGGCCTATTCGGCAGAGTCAGCCACGAGCGTTACGAGCTACCGGTTGTGCCTCTCCCAGCGATCTCTTGTATACCACAAGCTGTATCACTCTGTATTTTTGGCTCCGCTTACCTCCACGTAGTGGTGGAGAACTATCGATAGTCGGCACTATCGATAGTTTCCGATAGTTGGACCATTAACCATCGATAGTTATCGATAGTTATCGATAGTGGTGGTATGAGCCAATACATATTTGTACCCAGATAGCACACAGCCGTCTAAAGCAGTGATGCCCACCAAGATAGCATAGCACACCTCGTCTTAGAGACGTCTAGTTTAGGTCTATTTTAGGTCTGAACGTCTTGATTTGTAACAAGACGTCTTTAAGACGTCTTTAAGATGCCTTTTGGACGTCTTTAAGACTTTACCAGACGTTGTGCTATCTGGGCAGTGATGCCAGAATCGTGGGACGTGGGACAAATCCTTACCCCCACTATGACCTACCGTCGTCTCCCACTATGGCCTACCGTCGTCCCCCACTTTCTTCCCATCGCACTGCACACAAGCATATCCCTACTCCTGTCCGTGTGCGCTGCTTGTTCGGCTGCCGAGCTTTACTAGCTACTAGGGTTAGTAGAGGATGCCGCATGCTTAAGCATTTGCTTAATCTTAAGACACGTTTGTGAATACCGGCCAATAATTTACAATAAAATTTGAACTTCAAGTAGAGATGATGACGATACATCGATGTTTTTACAATCGATATTTGAAGATCGATATGTACATTGAAACCACCGATGTTTTTCTAATAGATGTCGATGTTTTTGGATATTATTATGCTAATTAGATATCATATTTCTGGGATAAAAATGATTTTTTCAAGTTTAATGCTCTATCAGCTTTAGGAGCAGTTCTGGAGCAAAGTCAGAACTGCACGGATTACTAACCTACGATTTTCGATACCGATAACTATCGATAGTGAAAATAAACTATCGATAGTTTTCGATAGTGAGGACCATCGATAACTATCGATAGTACCATCGATAGTTCTCCACCACTACCTCCACGGCTAGGGATGAACCGATACCATCAAGGTATCGATACTTTTACTCATTACTTGTATCGAAAAAAAGTATCGGTATCTACTCAGTATCGAAGCAAAAGTATCGATACTTACTTGTATCGAATGAAAATTAGTATAACAGAATTATTTTTTATTAATATAATTTTATTAACGAAAACGTACTTTATTTTACTTTTATTTAACGAGGAGTACTCTTTAGTTACAGCGAAACATATAACTAAGTAACTAAATAAGTAAGAGGCAGTTTATAATAATTAATTTATATAACGTTAGTTAACTATTCGTACGAAATAGAAAGAAAAATATACAGAGTCGTTTTGCGGCATGGAAACAAGAGAAGTAGACACCGATCCCTATTTATATTAACTATATAAAAATACGGTAAGTATCGCTTGTTAAAATCATGTTCCGAATTGAAGACCCCGACCGCCATTTTATATAGAGAAAGAATCTCACTTTTCAGCGGTAAATTTGAACGGTAATAAAGGGAAATATACCTACCGAACGCATATATGAAAGTTTGAAATTATTATTTTAAATAAAAGAAGTAATAAAAAACAAATGTACATAAAACAAAAGAAAATGTCCCATGGCCAGATGGCCCAAGAGAATAAAAGAAATAATGAACTGATTAAGTTAAATATAAAAGTACATTATATATAAATATGAAAATAATTTTATTATTTGGAATAAAAGTACACGCACAATAATGTAAAATTTAAATTACGTGGAGTAATCAGTGTTTGTTGTCCTTTACTGCACATCCGAGTATTTGCAGCTTCGCTTGATGTACTCGTACAAGCTACTTCATCTACCTGACATTGCCTCTCATCTGCATATAATATATTATTAGTTATTTGTACACTATTATTTGAATTGAATTGCATACTCACGTCACAGTTTTCTAATAAAAGTATTAATTTTAAAGTTATAAATATGAATATAAATATATGTGACATTTTCTCCGTTGCAATGCAGATATGAAATTGATTGCTAAACTTTTCAACAATGATATAATTTACATTAAACTTAAACTTTAAAATAATTTGTATACAAGTAGCATATAAATTTTATTTCTATTACCTGTGATGTCAAGTCTTCACCAAATTCTTCGCCACAAAATACACACGTCATAACCACTTTTACTACATAAAAGTAATTAATATACAACCTTTCGCCGCTTTCGAGCGTTGAGTGACGTCACACTTGAGAAACTTCCTGTATCTATATATCTACTTATGTTCATGTATATAATACACAAGTACTGCATAAGTGTTGATAAGTGTACAAGATGGCTTCATTTGTAACAAACCGCCTATCCTAATACATTATCCAGTAGTATATAGAGATCAGTGGAAGTAGAACATATAATAAGTGATAAAGATATACAGATATGGTATGTGTACATACTAAAAGAATGCAGAAAAGAAAAAGGAAACATAGTATTTTATTAATTAACATTTATTTCACAATCAATGAAAAAATAAATCTTTTGGAACACTTTCCAGAAACAGTAATTTTTCCAAGTGTTTAGCAGATAGTCGATTCCTGTTCTTGGTGATTGTTGCTCCCGCTTTTGAAAATAGTCTTTCGCAAGGAACTGAGGAAGCAACAACCACCAAGAACCCTCGAGCTTGTTTGTATAATAAGGGATATGTCTCTTGCATTTTTTCCCATTCTTCCAGGGGACAAGACTTCAATGGTGCAACTGGCGTGGATAAATATAGCGATAATTGGTCACTTTTACTTTGCGTCTTCTTTTGCTGGTCTATTGCCAATCTGGTATGGTGTTGCCAAAAATCGTAATTTTTAATAGAGGCTACTTCAGACTCACGAATAGCATTTGAATCAGGTACATTTTCTTTAACTAATTTATTTAATTTATATACTGCCCTCCCACAAGCATGTAAATCCTTAAAATGAATATTTTTAAATCTGGGATCCAAAATAGTTGCAATTGCTGCATGCGTGTTGTATTCAATTTGTCCAAATCTTCTATTAATTTCTGCCTCCAGAATTTGTTTCACATCTTTCATGCAATCGATTGCCGAAGTAAAGTTTTCAAGTTCTTAAACAGTTTATCATAGGGATTATTTTAGATAGTGTTATATATTGTTCCCCACATGACTCCTTACTGACAAATTCCAATGGTTGTAATAATGAAATCAATTGCTTAATAATTTCTAGTTCTAAGCCCTCCGGCATTTGTGGACCCGAGTAATTACCATGTAAAATTTCTGAGCAAATTCTCGACATTTCCAGAAATCTTTCCAGCATATAATAAACAGAGTTCCATCTCGTAGCAACGTCCATTATTAATTTTTTTATTGATCCCTCTGGAACTCCACTATTTAATTGGATTTTCCTTAATTTGTCCGAATTTACAACACTGTTTTTTATCCATATTACTATGGCTCTTACTTTTACAATAATCGTGTTGATTGGTTGATGTTTTATTGCAGCGTCAACAATTAAATTAATTGTATGAGGAAAACACGGCAAATGTTTCTTCTCGGAGACTACACTCTTTACAGCAGCAACTACATTTGCACCATTGTCTGTTATAATACATTTAATTTTGGACGGTGCAATGTTGCATTTATGCAATACAGACTTAATTTCATTGCTAAGGTAATCGCATGTATGATTTTCATTTAATTGTTTCGTTGCAATATTGCAATTTATCATTTTGGTACCTTCAAAAAAATGAATTGTTACTCCTAAGAAACTCCTCTCTGCCATTGTTTCCGTCCATATGTCTAACGTTAGGCATACTTCTTCCGCTTGTTCTATTTTCTTTTCATAGAATAATTTTGTAACGTCATATTTTTCACACAGTTTTTTCTTCATAAATTTACTCGATGGCACTTTATAGGAGGGAGCAACTTCACGCATTAATTTTAAGAAGCCCTCACCTTCAATAACATTGAAGGGACGCATGTCTTTGTATATAAAAAATAAAATACACATTGTAATTTTTTCACACTTTGAGCCTCCTTCTTTATGAGAAGAAACCCGTTCAAAGGCAGCTCTTAATGTATTATGCTCTCCTCTATCATCAGTTCTATTATCAATTTCAGCAAATTCACTTGATGTCGAGGGCATCGGATCATCTATATTTTCTATTCGTGAATCATTGCTTTTTCCTTCTCTCTCCTTAAGTGATCTCTTTGAAATAGTACGTTTCTTAGATAAAATAATGGTGTGACTTTTAATATGTTTGTGTAAGTTTGACGTGTTGCCACAATATTTTACTTGTTTGAAACATTTTTTACAACTTGCTATTTTATTATCTCTTTTCTGAAAATATGACCAGACTTCTGATATTGGAGGACTCATTATTTATCAGGTTTTGCTAAAATTTAGAAAGGAAAGTAATTTAAGTAATTGTAGTATAATAATTATAAAATGTTAATTCAATTACTTACAGTATTTTTTGAGTTGTCACTAATAAAGAATAATACACTAAATTAATTTCAACATATAAAATAATATTCAAAGACTATAATGTAAGATAATATTCAAAGATTGTAATGTAAATTAATATTCAAAGAAAATAATATAAAATAATATCTATGGAACAAAATAAAATATTATGCAAAAACAATATTTAAATAATCTTGTAAATATAATCTGGAACTGCTTTATATGAAACACGTGGATGCGAAATGTGAAATTCGATATAAAACAACTGAAAAACGGATTGAAACAATAGAAACTCAAACTTAAAAATTCGTGGGAATAAGAGGTAGGGTTGCCAACTAGGTAGGTACATATGTACCAACAATATTCTTTTAATGTTAAATAGAATATTATTATATTGCTGTAATTAATATAAACAATATTGTTTTGTTAAAAGTGAGCGGATTATAGGTAATTATAAATACTATATATATACATATATATAATTATAAACACTAGTCATATGTAATTGTAAGTAATTATAGACATATGTATATAATATAACGTGTGACAATAAATATAAATTACAATGACATAAAGTAAAACATCACAAATATGTAACATTGAATTATGGTTGAATATGGCGGGAGGCAAAGCCACGCTATAGGTTCTCACTTACATCATATTCACCATATTCACGAAACATTGTAGAAGGGATGCGAGCGGAGCAGATGCTACATACATCATTCATACATCATGCATATATGTACATATATTGGGAGTTTAAAATTAATCTGCGATTCTAGCGATCGGTACGCAAAATAATAGTAATGGCCGACGCAGGTATACAATTTATTGTTGCCTACCAATTTGCACAGTATCGACGAACTGTATGCAGAAAAAAATCTTGTGTAGCAAATTGTAACGCTACAATGAACAATGATCTCAATTTAAGTTTTCATAAAGTGCCAAAAAGTGGAGCAAGTAAAATTGTCCATATTACATACTTTTACATATTCCAATATTGTGTCTAAATGTATTGTTAACATTTTTACTGTAAGAAACAACTTTTAAATAAACTTTTATACTACTGGTTCCATATAAACATATGGTAAAGTGTATACCTGCGTCTTCCATATTTGTTACCCAACATGAGCGCCATCATTACTGCGGTGGTAGTTTTCCTCGCCAATATCTATCAGACCTATCTTCGCTTTCATCTTTCATGTCGAATGTTGATACTCGCCCCATTCGATACGAGTACTTTTTTCCGATACTTACTTTGTATCGCAACCGAAGGTATCGATACTAAAATTACTTGGTATCGAAACGAAAGTATCGAGTATGTACTCGTATTTACTTGGATCGGTTCATCCCTATCCACGGCTCCCAAAGGACAGCGAGTTCGCTTACCTTTGGACGCAGGTCGACATCCACCGTCAATCTTAGGGACAGACTTTGTCTGCCCCGGAGGACATCCTACAGTCCCGTTTCTCCCGCGGGTTTTACCCACTGGGCGAGCGGACTCAAGACTTCCTGGTCAGGGCCACTGGTGGAGACCTAAGCCAAGGCACCAGTACGACCAACACCCCCCTCTCCTTGCACCACCGCCGACACGCTGCGCCGCCGAACCTCGCGCCGCGACGCGCCGACCGCGATTCACCGCCGGTTCTCGCGCCGCGCCCAAGCTCGCCGCTCTAGTCTAAGTATTAGTTTTAAGCCTAGAATAAGCACCATCTCGCCTGTTAGCCAGCAAAGACCTGGCCGGGCCCCTCTGTACTCTAGTCAGCCAAATAAATCCGTGTTAACCAGTTTACTCTGCCTCCTTCACTCGACCACCCGTCCAGTAGTTGACCTCCACGGAGCGAGGTTACAAAATTTTTCTATTTTGCTATTAGATGTTTATGAGAGTACATATTAGCAATCAGAGATGGGCAAAAAATTATTTCAAATAAAAAATTGATTTCGAATAAAGGACAAAAATTTTATTCGAGACTCATCAAATAAATATAACCCACAGTTATTTTTATTTCAAATAAAAATAAGTGAGAGTTACTTTCATTTGAAACGTCACAAATAATTTCTTTCGTTCGACGTGAATATATCCGTTGGCCACAAATAATTTTCTCGCTTGACGTGAAGTTATCCGACGGCCACAAATATTTTTCTGGTTTGACGGAATTCATTTTAACCTTCAAATAATTTTGTCGTCTTTCCATGCATTTGTGTTTGAAAAAAATTATTTGAAGCGCAAATAGCTCTGGAAGTAGAGAGCGAGAGAGAGGGGGAGCGTGTGCGAGAAGGATAGAGATAGATGATACTTTTTCGCTCTCTGTAGCGGTAAGCAGGAGAGCATGATGCGAGGAGGTAGTTGTTAGAGCGATTTTTGGATTAATAATTATTTTGTGTTAAGTAAGTTATTCGTGAAATTTAGTGTGGAATGTAACGAAGGGGCTGTGTTTTTTCAGCAAATACTGTGTAAATGCGTAAATTATTTACACGTAATGTGTAATTGGTTTGGTTGTTACCTGGTGTAATAATTTTCATACAATTTTAAATATGTAAACAATCGGTTTTATTTATTAAATCATTCCTGTAGGTATATTAACAATTTATCAATTATAATTTATTCAACAACTGCAGGTACAACTCATATTTTTACATTTCTAAAATAAATGTTATCGGCGCGTAGGCTCGGTCAATTAAATAAAAGTTATTTTGCAAATTTTAAGTTCAAATTTCCAATGTTTCGGTCATAATTGAGACCATTATCAAGGAAATAATAATCTAAAACGAAAACTGCGTTCACTTTTATAAACTCCGCAACGTATTAGACGTGCGAAACACGAGTCGGTTGGCGGGTGACTGAGGTAAACAGCCAACAGCAGGCATGAACAACCAGAGGGTAAAGCCAAATATGGTCTACACGGCGACATATAGCGGGAACCGTTAACTGTTATGAAAAATTGAAAAACAAAACCTAAACCACCTCTCAACAAAATGCCAAAACAATAATTCTTGTCCTAAAACAAATGTCAAAAACCAAAACTACATATTACACATATAATATGTAATATTATCCAGATCATAGAACAGGGGAAACAAAAGAAACTCTAATAGAGATCTCAGGCAAAACCACAGAAAACACGCCAACACGTCAGATAACTGTAGCGCGTCATATACATGTGTATATTATAAAAAAAAAATTTTTTACAGTTTATAGTATTAATAAATAGTACCCAAAAGTACTGGTCAAATTTGTATTCATCTCTTTGTAATTAATTCGCAAAAAAATACTTGGTTGGTCTCCCGCCAGCAGCAGGAGAGCAGAGATCCTCGAGATACCATTGAGAGATCCTCACGATATCACAAGTACGCACCACTTGAACCAACCCAACTAACTAACATTCACTCCGAGGCGCTCGAATAGGCACCACGCTTAAAATTCCACATCCAAACCAAATTTCACTCCAAGGCGCTTGAACCGGCATCTTGGATTTCCAAAGACATTCAATATCATTCACAAATCTACCATCTAAGGCAGCTTGAGTAGGCACCTTGGCTACCATCTGGGTATGCTCTAATCAAGCTACCTGGCTACCATCTGAGGCGCTCGACTAGGCACCTCGGCTACCATCTTAGGCTGCTCTTGACAAAGCACCCGAGCAACGTGGAATCTACAACTAAGGCGGCTTTTAACGGAGCACCTTAGCACCAATCCTAGAAAGCGTGGGCAAGCTGATAGGCAACTGGAAGCTATTGAAACCTGAGAGAAGGAACCCTCTCATTCTCTTGACTTAAACATTCTAAATCGACCAAAGTGTCATCCTTTATATATACCGACCTAGCGTCAAATTTATATCATAATTCTATTTCTTTTCGACTAAGCGTCTATTACTATTTCTTTTCGACTAAGCGTCTATTTCTATTTCTTTTCGACTAAGCGTCTATTTCTATTTCTTTTCGACTAAGCGTCTATTACTATTTCTTTTCGACCGAGCGTTAAATGCTATTTTCTTTCGTTCGAAACGATATTTCGAACTCTTACCGATCGGAGCGATATATACATATATAGGTTAGTTAATTTTCTGTTCTATCGACTTAGCGTCACGAGCGAAAATCGAGTAATATTCTGTTTAACCGACCAACGAGTCGTCACGTAATCATTTTCGTTCCGTTACAATTTCACGACACCGCGTCGTACTTGTTAAACCAAATCAATTCTCTGGAATAAACCATTTTTGTTATTTATCGTTAAAAGAAGGACTCTAGTTTCATGAAATTCATTTCTTTATCGCACGCCACCCGAACCAATCCCACCATTCTACGAGTAACCGCTCTACTTGTGGAATCCCCTGTAATTAACGGCAACGTCTCGTTCGAGAACGTTACAATCTAACTGTCCATGCTCCAGCTGGAAATGAAAAGAATGGCCATTGTGCTGTTTGGCATGAGACTGTGTGGTCGGGCAGGAAATGACACAGCACCTGCAGTAATAAAGATGCTTACAAGGGAACACCGCGAACCCGGACTCACCGATTGGAAAGCAACTTTGTGGATTTTTAGAGTGACTCAAAACAAGAACAACGGTGTGTTTCATTTGGGCCCTATCGCCTTTTAAGGTGTGGAAACTAACCTCAAAGTCAAATTGGCACTTCAACTTTTTCGCGTATAACTCTAAAAGTACAACAGACAGAAAAAAATGTTTCGAACAAAAGTTGAATGCTGCAATAAGCGCTACAAACTTCCGTTAACAAAATATTTGAAAAAGTTTTTTTTCATCAGATATTTTTCTTTTTAAACTCTTTTCAAAATTTTGTTAACGCAAGTTTTCAGCGCTTATTGTACCATTAAACTTTTGTTTGAAACATTTTTTTCTGTCTGTTGTACTTATAGAGTTATACGCGAAAAAGTGGAAGTGCCAATTTGACTTTGAGGTTAGTTTCCACCCCCTTAAAAGGCGATAGGGCCCAAATGAAACACACCGTTGTTCTTGTTTTGAGCCACTCTAAAAATCCACAAAGTTGCTTTCCAATCGGTAAGTCCGGGTTCGCGGTGTTCCCTTGTTAGAGAAATCTGTGTACACTATTCAAATACGTGCACCAAAACAGAAACTGCTTTATTTCGTTTGCTATTGCACCGTTTCTGGAAAATAACTTATATTCAGTTTACCACTTTAAAGCATTCAACCCCCGAATATTCATGTATTCAAAAAGTGGACAACAATCACTCAAACATTGAAAAAGTTTCAACATTAACTGAAGTGTGTTTACCCGCGTCTTCGTTAAGACGTTGCGTGCGGGTGACGTGTACGGTCACGTCATGGAACTCTTGGGCCCGGTCCCAATAAATGTGGAAGGTGAAGAAGAATTTTTCAGGTACCGAATTTTCCTTTTGCATACGCAATCAGTACGAACGTGTTCATCAGTGTGTGCATGTCGTTACAAAATTGCAACGTTTTTCACCATGGTGCAGCTGTTTCTTGTATTTAGGTGAAGGTCAACTATTTTTGGTGCCGGACGCAACGTGTTAAGAGTGTTACTGGCAGCAAACAAAAAACACCCTTGCCACGTAGTCAGGGATCGACGGGCGATTTTTTCGATTTTCAATCTGCAGCAAAGAATTTTGATTATGTAAAGGTTCCATATATACTAAAGTTTGCCAGTTACATATTCAAAAAACTGAGATATACAGTGTCAGATACAAGCTAAGCCATGGTTGTGACGAGTGGAATAAAGTTTGTATTTCAAGGCAACAAACCACTCGCAACATCTCCAGAAAAACATTTCCAGACGCGAAGTAAACTAAATCTGAGCCTACCTTATGTAAAGAAAAAGTGAATGATATAAAAAGCATATTTAAGTGGATGTCTACAGTGGATGTTGATTGTTAGAAAAAAATTTTAAAATAAAGAACCCTTTGGAAATAAGAGGGAGTCGTGTTTCAGTAACAAAAGGTTCTATGTGAATGTAATAAATTAATAAAAAATGTTTTGTAAAATGTTGTGTTAAAGTTTTTAACATAAAGTTGTCACATTCTAATATAGAAATAAGGTATGCTCAGGGGCGTCCGCAGTAGAGCTGTTTCGAGACTCGAAATATTCGAGTAGCTTGAAGTTCGAACCGAGCGGGACTTGGTTTTTCGAGCCGAGCCAGGCTCGGCTCGGTTGTTTCGAGTCTCGAAACAGCTCTAGTCCGCAGACTTATTTCCAGGGGGGGGGGGGAACTTTGGGATGATGATAAAGAAAACTATACCCCTCTTGCTTTTTTTAACCCATTTTATAGTGCCAATTTAATTAAAAATTTAAAACCGAAATTTAAAAAAATTCTCTTTTTTTAGTATAAACTTAATAAAGATCAGTTTTGAAAAATAAGCGATTTTTTCTCAAAATCCCAGAGGAGGGGCAACTGCCCCTTTGCCCCCCCCCCCCTCTGCTGACGCCCATGGTTATTCTTATTTTGCTTGTGTTTACTTTCCTTTTTCTATTATCTGATAAGGGTAGAGAAAGTTTTAAACTTTAAAAATGTTGCCCTGAAAATGTCCTAAAAGTCAGATAGAATCCTCTGGTTTTTATGTCGCGAACTGCCTTCTCGATCTCGCCTTACGGCAAATCATAACGTCTCTGTGCCTGTGAGACTTTTAAGAAATACAATATTAAGTCGGTGTCAGATTTGCATCGATAGAGGCCAACGGCACTTGGTTATGTAAGAAGGGGTATAACATTTCCTTCACGTTTCATAAATTTGTATGAAACTGTTAATAAAACATTTATGGATTTAAGTTTATATAACAATTGTATATCATTGTTAGTCGAAATATGCAGACGTTGTATGGAAACCTGTCAGACACTCTGAACGTAATTATGTAGATTCCATAAAAAATTCAATCCCTAATATTTATAGTAATACAACTATATATCAATTCTAGAATAATGCTTGTGAGGACCAAAGAGGAGTATCCATCATGGATGTTGGCATGTTTTCACATTTATATTTTCTGGAATGCATCGGAAATATTGGCCAAAAGTCCGCGAATATTTATACATATACCTTGAAAACAAACCGAGCTCTGACTTCACTTTGTATTATACTTGGCCGCCTCTCAGCGATCCTTCAGTCACGCGACATCTCTACACGGATCTTCGTAAAAGTATCGCCAATGCATTGGTGAGATTATCCTGATGAAAATAGAACGAAACACTACCTAATTCGAACTATTTGTAATCATATACGAAATCGTATAATGCATATTTGGAATACGGAACTCAGAAACGATTCGAATTACATATAGATGTTAAAATTGTCATTAGTGTCGGCGTGTGTCAATGGGTGGAGAGACCTGAACAGAACTTTCCCGACGCACAGTGGAGTAGGAGACCCCAAAATTTGGCGAAAAATCGAAATACAAAAGAATGTTTAAACATCTGATTTTTTATCCCTGGTATAGTTGAAATATGTGCGCACAATAAAACGTATATCCACAGCCTTCTACAACTCTTCCTTCCTTACCCGAGTCGGTCAAAAACAGTTAGCTGTAGGAACTCCGTTACATGTTTATTCCAAACGATTTATCAAACGATTTTGTGTAGCTATTTTTTGTGTTTTCTGTGTTTTAAACTTCTGTTTCGCGATGAAGACATCAATTTCAGGTGTTTATTTAATTACTTTTTGTTGTTATACGTTTGCGGCAAGCAATAATACCTTCATAATGTTTCATTCAAAATTGCCTCGTATAACCATAATTACCATAGCTGATCTACAAAAACAATTAAACATTTAGTTAACTTCCAAGTCCGATCAAGCATTTTTGTTTGCACAGTTATCATCTCTGATTATTAAAGAACTGAGATTAACTTTCAGATTTTGCTCGTTTTTGCTCCAATCCCTAAAATTTCAGTTTATTCAAAACGGTTCCCAGTACATGAAAATAATTTCTTTTTGCAAACACTGTTAATTGAAATATTTATATCTATTGTTATTTTCAGATGTGAATCCTAATACTATTGTTGTAACGAGATATTTAATTAACACATGTTTCCACGACGGCAGTGGTGGTTGTTTTAAATGGAACCATACACTTGATTCTACAGTAGAGCATCAAGATTTCGCGCAGGCACGACCCTCAGGCGACGTTGCTACGCCGCCTCCCCACTTAACCGCCTATGTTTTTCTCCGTCGCACGGCCTTCCCTACTCTCTCTGTTCACTCTTCGTGCGGGACTGTTTACGTTGACAACGGTCAGGTCCCGCGTTTGGGATGTACCAATTATTCCTTGGAAATTACCACGACCAATCGCATGCGGTTCAAACCGTGGGTAGTAGTGGGAGCTGCGCAGATCGGTCGCAAATCGGTAGGGGCGTCGAGATGCTCCAATGTGGAATCAAGTGTATATTTTTTAATACATAAATCGACCCATCTTGATATTCCCTGATATTTTTTTATTTTTTGCCATTTTGACTTGAGATTCGTACTCAGCGACCTCGGAAACTCTAGAATACCAAGTTTAGACCAAATCTGATAGTTTTTGGGTATACGCGTCCGCCATATTGGGTCCGCCATTTTGTTTTTAGCCATTTTGAGTTCAGATTCGTAATCAGCGACCGCGAAAACTTTACTCATTTTTGTGTAAGCTATATTCAAATAGCGCGCCGCCTTCCGGGAGTGAGGACTGGTGTGAATGCGTCCTTGCTAAGAACGGTAGAACGTATTGGGCAAGAGAGGCATTCGGACGTGTAGTGATTCGTCCCGGTTATATACTTTTAATTCAATTTGGTGTTAACTCTGTATTATTATTCAGTATTATTTCATTATACAAGAAGAAGATTCGTACACCGAAACGGCCACCTTTGAATTTCCATGTCCCTTACAGTTCTCAGAAGTGGGATAAAGAGACCACGTGTGATTGTAGGTTAGGACAACCACGTGTTGGAACGAATTATTGCCGTAGCAATCTTGTTTGCTAAACGAACTTTATGTGCTCTGGTACATCAGTTAGGGGTAACCGTGTACCAAGCATTTGGTGAAAATTTAGAAACGTCCGTTTTGTGAGAAAAAAAATGGATCGAAACGACTTGACCTTGGTGCAACTACGAAGCGCGGCGAGGCGCACTGGCGTTTCTGCCTCAGGTAGCAAAGCTGAGTTGTTGCTAAGATTGGATTCTGCTTTCCCTAACAACGCCTGGCTGGAGGATATGTCAGGAGAGAGCATTGCTGGTGATCCAAGTCGTAGTCAGGAGAGTCTACGTGGTGAAGGTGAAGCGTCGAATGATGTAGTAAGAAATTCGGTTGATGCTGAAATGGATCTCCTGCGACGAGAAGCAGACCTAATGCGGAGGGAGCTTGACTTGGCCCGTCGAGAGAACGAGATTTTGAGGAATTCTCCTAGATCAATATTGAGCGTTCCGGACAGACCTAAGGTGGGACTCAAGGCTCTAGGTGACATGTTGGGTGACTTTGATGGCTCAGGATATACATACCCTACTTGGGAAAAACAGGTGAGACAATTACGCACCACCTTTGATCTGGATGATAATACCACCAAAATCTTGATTGGGACAAAATTACGAGGTAAAGCGATGCAATGGTTGCATTCCAAATCCGAACATATTGAAATGGACCTTGAGACGTTTCTGTCTGAACTAAAAAAGATGTTCGACCATCAGCCCAGTAAGTTGACGTTGAGAAAAAAATTTGAAGACCGAATGTGGAAATCCAATGAAAATTTCAGCGAGTATTATCATGACAAAGTTATTATGGCCAACCGTATAGCCATAGAGGATGAAGAGTTGATAGATTTTCTGGTAGACGGAATTTCCGATCCATTGTTGAGAAATTAAGCAAGAATGCAATGCTTTAAATCTCCTTCGGCATTGTTGATTGCTTTCGAGAAGATCAGCCAGCAGCCTGATAGTAAGAAAACCACTGCTGTGATTTTACAACCAAAGAATAGAATAAACCCTAGTATTGGGGGAGACACGAGTATGAGGATCGTGCGATGCTTCAACTGTAACCAGGAGGGCCATTGGTCCTCTTCTTGCCCCAAACCAAGACGTGAGAGAGGTGCATGTTACACTTGTGGAGAAGCGGGCCACAGTTTTAGAATTTGCCCCAAAACTGTGACTGAAGGCCAAGCGAAGATATCCACCAGCGGGACAACTGCTCTTATCGACCTACCCTGTGGATCGCCATCAGAGGACGTGCCTGATACTGCTGAGCTGAAGGGAAAGCTGTCAATCAGGACTCCGCTGACGGAGACAACCCATGGATGCTGCGTGTTGGTGACGGAAGCGCTGTAGCATGACTATTTTATCGAAGCTCTAGTGGATACCGGCAGTGCCATTAACATTATTACCGAGAGCACTTATTTACACTATTTTAGTACATATGAGATGTCACGAGAGAAATGCGGAACTAATTATGGAGGGTTGAATAAGTCGCCTTTAGTAGTAAGTGGGTATATCACGCCTCAGATTCGTATCAAATCAATACCCGATCATATTTTTACGGTAAGGCTTGCTGTTGTACCTGATTCTACTATGACTTACGCACTCTTATTAGGACGTGAATTTATACGGCAGCCAGGACTAACTCTACTCCTTAACGAGACTGATTCTTTAAAGCTAACCTATAATGAACCTGTTACTGATATTTTAAATATAGAGGTTACTGAAGATACTAGTGAGTTGGATGCCGTTGCGGAGGATCTAGATTCTTCACTTTCTTATAAGACTAAGGATGAGTTGTTGACCTTGCTCAATGTTTACATACATTCCGAAGACGGTACTGGCGAGGTCAATTATGAGTTTACTATCGCTCTCACAGACTCGGGTAAGCCGTTTTATTTTACTCCAAGGCGCTTATCGTGGCACGAGAGGAATGAGGTTAAGGAGATTATCTGTGATTTATTGAAAAGAAAAATAATTAGGCCAAGCAATTCTAGTTTTTGTAGTCCGATAGTATTAATTAAGCGAAAGGGTAAGCGTCCCCGATTGTGCGTTGATTTTCGTGTATTAAATAAGCTTACCATTAAGGATAGGTTCCCCCTTCCGTTAATTGAGGACCTAATTGCCCGCTTAGCAAGCAGTTCTTACTACACTATTCTCGATCTTAAAGATGGATTTCATCAAGTAACGGTGGCGGAGGACTCTATCAAGTACACCTCTTTTGTCACTCCGGACGGTCAGTATGAATATGTCAAAATGCCATTTGGACTGGCTAACGCGCCCGCGGCGTTCCAACGTTTCGTTAATCTAGTTTTCAAGCCTTTACTTGATGCGGGGAAGGTCCTTATATACCTTGATGATATTTTAATAGCTACCAGTACCATCGAGAACAACTTAAATATCCTACGCGACGTTCTAAAATTGTTGTCGAAACACAATTTACGGCTCAACTTCCGGAAATGTCATTTTTTGCAGCGGAGTATTGAATATTTAGGTTATAGAATCTCAGAAAGCGGAGTAACTCTAAATAAGTCCAATGTTGAGGCCATACAATCATTCCCTCAACCGACCACGACTAAACAAGCGCAGCGTTTTTTGGGTCTAGCAAGCTATTTCCGCAAGTTTGTGCCGGATTTTGCTTTAATTGCTAAGCCGCTTTACGATCTTATGAAAGCCGATGTACCGTTCCGATTTAGTGCGATAGAATTGAATGCGTTTGAGACGCTTCGCGACCGATTAATCGACACCCCAGTGTTAGCTTTTTACAATCCGATGGCTAAGACGGAATTACATACTGACGCGAGCTCGTACGGCTACGGAGCTATTCTATTGCAACAACAACAGGATTTGTTAATGCACCCTGTCCTGTACTTTAGTCGGCGTACTACCGAGATAGAAAGTCGATACCATAGTTATGAGTTGGAGATGATGGCAATTATCTATGCGTTAGAGCGATTCCGAGTTTACCTGCAAGGAATGAATTTTACTATCGTAACTGACTGTAGTGCTGTGAAGTTAGCCCTTAGCAAAAAGGATATTAATCCTCGTATTAGTCGATGGGCAATGATCCTACAGAACTATTCCTTCGAGATTATACATCGGACATCCGATCGTATGCGTCATGTGGATGCGTTGAGCAGAAATGTGCTGTTCATCGAACCATTATCTTTTGAACAAATTCTAGTCTATGACTGCAAGACCCAGTGATCAAACATATTCATAAAGAGTTAGAAATCCGCGAAAGCGATAAATTCGAGTTACGAAACGGCGTAGTATATAAAAAGTATGATAAAAATCTTCTATTTTATGTCCCCGAGTCAATGACCCGTGATGTTATACAAATGTGCCATGATAGTGTTGGGCACGTAGGCGTAGAGAAGACCATCGACCTAATTGTCAAATGCTATTGGTTTCCAGGCATGCGCGTGCAGGTGAAGGAGCATATTGATAATTGTTACAAATGTCTGACGTATTCCGTCCCTGCAGGAAAGCCTGAAGGCCGGTTACACCTGTACGATAAAGGCACTCGACCGTTCGAGACCATTCACGTGGACCATTACGGCCCTCTAGATAAGACTAAACGAGGTTTTAAGTACATTTTTATGGTCGTGGATGCTTTTACTAAATTTGTTGTAATGTACCCGGTCAAATCCACTGCCACTAAAGAACTCATTTCCTCTTTGAAACAGTATTTTCGTCACTTTGGTCATTGTAAGCGAATTATCTCCGATAGAGGTAGCTCATTGACATCTCACGAATTTTCGGATTTGTTAGCTGAATTAAAAATTACACACGTTAAAGTGGCCAGTGCAACCCCCAGGGCTAACGGCCAGATTGAGAGAGTTAACCGTTTCCTACGATCAATATTAGCTAAGATGTGTATGGATGAAACCTGGGATAAGGCTTTAATTAATGCTCAATTTTCTATAAATAATACCTATCATAAGGCTATTGGCACCACGCCTAGTCTATTACTGTTTGGCTGTGAACAATATGGTTTCATTGAGGATGATTTACGCGAATACTTACGAACCGTCCTCGATACCGAAGTAGACCGTGAGAGACTTAGGAGCGATGCTATTGTACAAAATCAACGCCTACAGGACTATAATAAGCATGTATACGACCAAAAGCATAAAAACCCGCGAGTCTATGCCGTAGGCGATTATGTAATGATAACGAATGTTGTAACCACTGCTGGAGTAAACCATAAGTTACTACCAAAATTCAAAGGACCATATGAGGTGAAAAAAGTGCTTGACAAGGATAGATACATTATCGGCGATGTTGAAGGATTTCAATTGAGTAATAAGCCTTTCACTGGGACCTTTAGTCCCGATAGAATGAAACCCTGGATTCGACTTGTGAATCCTGAAAAGGAGACGGATCGAAAAGATTGTGAGAGTGTACAGGGTCGAGCCGACCCTGAAGTCAGGACGGCCGAACTGTAAGCTATATTCAAATAGCGCGCCGCCTTCCGGGAGTGAGGACTGGTGTGAATGCGTCCTTGCTAAGAACGGTAGAACGTATTGGGCAAGAGAGGCATTCGGACGTGTAGTGATTCGTCCCGGTTATATACTTTTAATTCAATTTGGTGTTAACTCTGTATTATTATTCAGTATTATTTCATTATACAAGAAGAAGATTCGTACACCGAAACGGCCACCTTTGAATTTCCATGTCCCTTACAGTTCTAAATATCAAAGATTACTTTCATATTTTTACCATGTTTCTGGGATTTCAACCCACTGTGCGACGGAAGCAATCGCTCCAAAAGGCCAGACTTAAAAAGCCATATCTCCACATCTGGCGCCACTCAAAGTGTTAAAGTGATAGTACAGATATTGTTTTCTCTACAGAAATGAAAAATTCTATGTTTGTTTTTAGTATTCCTGTTTGCATTTTCACACCAGAACATACAAAATTTAATCTTATAAAATCCGAAATATTATGCTTTCAGATATTTTCATATATCCCTAGAATTCTAATATCTTAGTGATGTTCAAAGCTTTGACTTAAATTTATCCGATATCCATACGTAATATAACAACACATACAAAGCAAACTAATAATTTGCATCAAACATAAATAATTGTAAAGATTAGAGTTAAAATACCTATCTAAAAATTGGAAATACTCAAGGTATAAATAGAACATCTACTCAATTAGTTTCAAGCAAAAATATGTAACAAGTTTTTAACACCATAATTAAAACATGCGACTTTTTATTAATATTTAAGTTCGGCAATGACTTAAACAATTACATTGATTGGCAAATAACTATCATGTTAGGAAGTAATAACCTTCTGTGTTTTTGAAAAAGCATAATTCTTGAAAATGGAAGTGCATAAAGCTGTCAGTATAGTCTTTCATACAAAGAAAACACTATAATTTTGTATAACTTTCACCTATATACTAGGGTGGGCCGAAAAAATCAAATTTTCGAAACTCGAAACAGCCTAGTGCGGAAAAGTTGCGTCTGGGGAAGACAAATGGAGGCAAAAAATTTTTTTTGAAATCGGTCAATATTTAACCGGGCCCAAACGGGGTCCAAGTTTTTAATTTTTGACCAATTTTGACGACTTCTGTATATCTTCATAAAATTTGCATATTTCACTGTTGAGCATTAGAAAATATTATTTAAGCACACAAACACGAGAAATAGTGTTTTATATATTGTCGCGAAGCGAAATATCTATGTGTTTCTATTTTTAGACGTAACGCGGTTTTAGTGAAAAAGGAACGTATTTCATTCATTCAACAGCCATTTTGATCTGTAACATTCAACAGCCATTTCTTATAGATTTTTTTGCGCTGAAAACGAATCCGCAAACCGTTTGCCGCCATCACCCTCTGTTTATGAGAAATTCGATTTTGAAAAAAAAATGTAAATTTTCAACTTTGGACAACATTTGAGCTCAAACAGTAATAGTTATTCGGTTGCTTGTTCCGTCAAATGATTCTATGAACCCTCGCGAATACAACGATATAAGTTATTATTGCATTATTAACATTTAAATATATTTAAACAACGATCAAATGGGAAAAGAACACCCGAAATGCACCCATTTTTACAGATATCTTTCAATTTATATCCAAAAGTAAGGGCCTAGGAGAAAATCTGACTACTCCACGCGATGCAGCAGACATTTTTCCTCCGAAAGACACCAACAAAAGTGGTAAGTCACGTTTTGTTTTCAATACCGTAGCGAAAGAGTTTGGCAAAACGTGCGGCGCCGACAGTGGTAGTCGCGTGCGTTTAAGCGATTCTGTCGCTGTGCGGCAGTGTGTATGCCCGCCGCTTTTGGCTTCTGTATTGAAAACAAAACGTGTCTAACCACTTCTGTTGATCGTTTCCGGGGGAAAAATGTCTGCTGCATCGCGTGGAGTAGTCAGATTTTCTCCTCTCCAAAAATTGGTGCATTTCAGGTGTCCTTTTCCCTTTAAACGTTGTTTAAACATATTTAAATGTTTATGATTCAATAATAACTTATATCGTTGTGTTCGCGAGGGTTCATAGAATACTTTGGCGGAACAAGCAACCGAATAACTATTACTGTTTGAACTCAAAACATGTTCAAAGTTGAAAATTTGCAATTTTTTTTCAAAATCGAATTTCTCGAAAACAGTGGGTGATGGCGACAAACGGTTTGCGGATTCGTGTTCAGCGCAAAAAAATCTATAAGAAATGGCTGTTGAATGTTACAGATCAAAATGGCTGTTGAATGAATGAAATACGTTCCTTTTTCACTAAAACCGCGTTACGTCTAAAAATAGAAACACATAGATACTTCGGTTCGCGACAATATATAAAACACTATTTCACGTGTTTGTGTGCTTAAATTATATTTTTTAATGCTGAACAGTGAAATATGCAAATTTTATGAAGATATACAGAAGTCGTCAAACTTGGTAAAAAATTAAAAACTTCGAACCCGTTTGGGCCCGGTCAAATATTGACCGATTTCAAAAAAAAATTTTTGCCTCCATTTGTCTTCCCCAGACGCAACTTTTCCGCACTAGGCTGTTTCGAGTTTCGAAAATTTGATTTTTTCGGCCCACCCTACTATATACTTCAGTTTCAAATAATGTACTTCGTTTACTTAAAGGAACTATACAATTATTATTATTATTTATGTCTTTGAATCCCATTCTACAGTTTTTTTAAACAAAAATTACAAGAAAAACTTTAAGAATACTATCAACATCAATTTATTTTCCAATAATGATTGTAGTTTCATAGCATTAAATTAATAATACTGCCATCAATTATAAAATATTGTGGTTAAAGTGTGTATCTTTTTAAACAGGGACCTGGAACGAAATGTTTTTCTGTTTCGTTTCGATTCAGCTCCGATAATAATAATTTCGTTTCGGTTAATATCGTTGCTGCTGAAAAATATTTCGTTTCCGTTGGACAGAAAAATAAATTTTGTTCCGAACCGGTTATTTCATATTTATAGAAAAGCTCATATAAACTTATTTTTAACAACTTCGTTGCATTTGGTAGTTATATTATAAAATATTACACATTATAAAATTGTGTATTATAGAAAATAGGGAAATTTGAGGTTTACACCCGAAAGCCTCGAGCAATATAAACTGTATAAAAAAAAGTAGATTATACAAAATATAAATCCGAAATCACAGAATGTATCTCCTGTTCATATTCAGGCACAAATAGATTCACGATGAAAACATATGGCGCGCTGAATTTAAATTGTTTAACATAAAGTGTGCATCGAAAACAAAATAATTTTTATTTCGATTATATCGTTTTCACTCCTGTAATTAAGAATTTCGTTTCCTTTCTGTTTGTGTTCCTGAAAATTATTTCGTTCTTTTCGTTTATCGTTTTCGTTTCTGTTCCGTTCGGGTCCCTGTTTTTAAATAATCCTAATCTAAGTTGGTTAATGAACAAAGTAGCCTAATCAGATATATATATAAAGTTTTGGCTTAAAACCATACACGGATGATGTATAAAGGTATACTGTCACTGTTTACTTTATGCACTACACATTTGGGGTAATTTTCTCAATAATAATAATCTAGAGTTTGTCCTCTAGACTACTCTAGAATTAGATTTACTCTGACCTTAATCTCTTGGAATCCTCTGCCATGTAAATCCACAAAACCTCACTGCCCTGTTGGACCATGGAAAAGTAAGAAGGCATTGCGTTGATTGTACATATTCATACTCAATTACCTGCGGGCAAAAATACTGCCCATTATGGATAGAGATCGATACTTCTAAATACTCATTAATGCGAGGATCATTGATCACACACTCTATTCCATTAATTCCTGTATTAGAAGAGGATCAGAAGTGAAAACATACTTTTTTCACGAATTATATCTCAAATTGCAGGTGTTGCCGAGCTGTTTAAGAAATGCCATACTTTTGGACAAAATTGGCCACTCGTTTGCGGGATAATCGGGCGAAAACACATCGCTTCTTGACGTGATTATAGTCGACCCAAAGGAGTAATAAACATTCAAGCAAGAGTACAATCATGGATCACGGCACACATACAATATTTGACGCTAAAGCAAGAAGTCGTTCAATCAGTTCCTGGTCTATGGAATTTGGTGTCTGTTAATCGGGAAAACACAGGCATTGGCGTAACCAGGATTTTTGTCTGGGGGGGGGGGGCCAGGTCCCATCTTCTCCCCCCCTCTCTCTCTCTCTCTCTCTCTCTCTCTCTCTCTCGCTCGCTCTCTTTTTTTATAGGTAGAGGAAATCTTTATATACCTCCACATTTTAACAATCATTTACCTACATATTTATTTAACACTGAAACAAACAGTAAAGTGAATAAAAAAATTTTTGATTATTTACCAGGCGGAAGCTTTTTACTTATTTCGATAGTTTCTAGGGAGTGGCCATTCCGCGTTTTGAGGTGGCCAGGCCCACCCGGCCCCCTAACTAGTTACGCCAATGAACACAGGGAATCGATTGATGTCATTTTCATGAAGATCCGATGAGAAACGCGGAACCTGACGTTCTTCCCTTTTTAATGGATAGCGCTATCCTTGTCAATCCGGTCCCCTACTAAAGCCGTAAATCTGAGTGAAGCGTGACATCGGAGGTGTGAAATTCGCCTACCTCGCCAAATAAAAATACTCCCTGAAGCCTGCAATTGTCAGCTTAACCAGAATCAACTGCAGTTATCAACAACAAAGATAAGCATGGGAATTGATTACCAGAACTTCTCAAAAGGAAGTGTTCAAACAATCTTTCAGGTTGCTGTCAAGTGTTCTATGCGTACAGACATAGTATCAGAGTTGCCAACAGTGGAGGATGGTTTTCTACTAAGGCCTTGAAGAAAATCTACTAGAATTCTACTAACTTTCTGTGCGGCGTGTGTATGTGTGTGAAGGGGGGGGGGGGGGGTGTACTAAATATGAAAACTTGAAAGTTGAAACCACAACGAAATAGTAGTAAAACTTTTAGAAAAAATCTCGCCAAATAGGTGAGCTCGTCCAACGACGCAATTCTCTTGACATATGCTTTTATACGTTAGCCCGGGTTTTCCCCTATGCACGGAAAAGGGTCAGCACCGTAAAAACCGATGCTGGGCCCATTCACGGCGCTGTCGGGACCGAAAAACACCGTTGTGAATGGGCTCAGCACCGATATTTTCGCCCATTCATAACGGTGTTTTTCGGTATCTCTTCATTATACTAGTAACCACTAGAGGGACATATTGCAAAATAAAAGTTCAGTATAACAAAAAATTGTGTTGTTCATATAATTTATTTATTTATTTTTATGAATTTGCCATAAAAAGATCAGTTCGTGTAAAAATGAAAACAGCCAGAAATCTACTAAAATTATTTTGTGATCTACCAGATTTTCTACCATCTACCAGAATCAAAATTTCGTCACTAAACGAGTACCTTATTCTACCAGATTTAGTAGAAATTCTACTAAATTGGCAACCCTGCACAGTATCGCTCGAATACTTGTTATCGTAACTACAGCCGCATCATTAGGCCGCGGTCACACGAGCATTTTTCCGACGTCCGTCGCGACGGACGCCGTAGAGTAACATTGTAACGTTAAATTTGACGCGCGACGCTCGTGTGGCTGGTTCTACGCATTACAACGTTACTCTACAACGCAGCGTCGTGACCTCCGTCGCGACGGACGTCGAAAAAACGCTCGTGTGACCGCGGCCTTACTGGATATCTCTCAAAGACAAATGACCAGTTCGCCTCAAAAGGAGGAGTGTTTTTTAAAGAACTCATCGAGACTTACAATTTGGGATACGACTTCTCCGAAAATCACATTTCCACGTCCAGTTCTCTTCTCGTTAGAGATCAGAACGTATACGTCCGCCTCCGTTCCACTCGTAGTTCAAATTTATAAATTGAGAAATAGATCGCAACGCTTCTAATAATTTATACCAACAATTCGTATTACAATTAAAATTCCAAGACTACATTTTCGGAGATACGAAAGAAGGTATTTATATGTTTGCGTGTGATATGATAACAGTAATTAATATTCATTCCAGTCGTGGAAGTGTAAAATTAAAATATGAGAAGTCTGATTTTTCATTTACCTTCCGCATGAAAAACATACAACTACAATGTAATTACGTTCGAGCTTTGTATTCCTAATGTTATATATGTTTAATAAAAATAATTTTAGTGATAAAACATTACCTATGTATTTCCATGGTTAAGTGTATTCGAAACCTAATATTTCCTCCAAACTTTATAGAATATTTAAGCAGAAATAAAAATAGATGAAAATATTTACAAAATGATACACACTTTGGTAATACATGTTATATGTTAAGAAAATTATGGGTAGACTTCTCGATTAGCATGACCATCACCGATTTCGATGCGCTTGAAATATGTTGTAGGGGGCATGATTCTGAACAACTTTTTCCTATACATGTAACCGTCGGTCGGCCCTAGTTTCCGAGATATTTCCAAAAATCTTTACTTATAATTTCTGAGCGCTACAGAAGCATCGCAAGACGGCGCGTAACATTTGTTGGCTTTCGACAAAAACGGAAAAGAAACAATTGAAACAGAAAAGAAACAATTGTTGATAATATCGATGACTAAAAATATATGTATATTAAATATGTAAAATATATGAAATACAATGTGAACGCATTTTAGCAAAAAAATTATTCCGAACTTTTTCCTATACATTTGATCGGCAGTCGGCCTTACTTTCTAAGATATATGCACAAAACCTTGGTAAACTTTTTCTCATGGATTTGAAGAGAAAATTTTTTAACCACCTTACCACGATCGCCTCTCTGTATAGTACTTGACTATAGTAGTAGTTGACTTATTCCGACACAACGCATTGCACTTTCCAATTTGTCCTGGGTATTAGTGTTGGTTTGGGTTAGATGAGGGCGGGGGCGCGCGGGCATGTAAAGCATGGTAGCGAACCGATGTGAGTTTAACTAAAACATAATTTTTTCATTAGAAAGAGGGTGCTTTCAAGAACACCTGTTGGACATCCCGACTATGCTCGGCGGCGCCGGCGCCGCTGGATATTAGGATGACTTTGATTCTAAAACGTAATTTTTTGCAGTCTCATTTTTAGCATCCCCAAACTCACATCGGTTCGCTACCACGCTTTACGCCCCCCCCCCCCCTCCCGCCCTAATCTACCCCAAACCAATACTAATACCCAGAACAAGTTGGAAAGTGGAATGCGCTGTGTCGGAATATGTCAACAGAAGTACTGTGCAAAGAGGCGATCACGGTAAGGTGATTAAATAAATTTTCCTTCAAATCCATGAGGAAAAGTTTACCAAGGTTTTTTGCGCATACCTTAGAAAGTAAGGCCGATCGATGGTTACATGTATAGGAAAAAGTTGTTCAGAATCATGCCCCCTACAACATATTTCAAGCGCATCGAAATCGGTGATGGTCGTGCTAATCGACAAGTCTACCAAATTATGTGGTGTTTCATAAAGGCTGTTTTTATAATACTTATGTGATCTTCAAGTGTATTAAAAGAATATTTTACTCAAATAAAGGTATGCATACCTGCCATTGTAACAGCTGTATTGTCGTTGTCAATTGCATCTACTAACACAGACTTGTTCGCTGCCTTGCATACTTTCAAATGTTTATTTATTCGACTCTGTGCTTTGTGATCACGCAATGCTAATAAATTCTGAAAATGGGAAAGCATTAATAACACGATATTCGGCCAGGGATTTTGGAAAGAATTATGTTCATTCAAAGGCTTACTTCTCTTTTCTTCTTTTCCTCTAAAGTTTTCCGTTTTTCTTCGTCTTCCTTTCGGGCTAGAAATTTTTTTATGTTGTCGGAAAGAGCCTTAGCCTGCTTAGGTGGTTTCTTGGGTGGAGCAAATTTTGTTTGGTAACAAGCACCCTTCTATGGGACAGAAAAAGTAATTTCGTTAAAACGGTCGGTTCTCTCGGTAGCGATGAAGTTGAAACTGAAGGCAATATTGAAGGAAGGATCAAACCACCTGCTTGGTATTTTCATTCTTTTGTGCGACATTTAATAAGGTACCAAAATCCATTTTGATAAAAATATGAAAACTAAACTGAACGAAATATCACGATATACTGCACAAACTCATATGTTGGGTTAGCATTTTATTACTGAGTGTCAATTATTTAGGAGCATGTCTGCGAATTTGTAAGCAACTCCGATTATTAGATATTTCCTCGCTTTCTGTATATTACATTATTATTCGTGTCAATGTTTTTGACGTTTACTAAAGAAAAGTAGGCCTTCAAGCTTCAAATGAACAAGAAAAGTTAAGATGAACTAATACTTAGCGAAATACAGTAAACGCATAAAATTTACATTACATTTTTCCGACAGATGGCGCGCTAGACACACATATGTTAGGGCGGTATTCACAAACGTTTTTGAAGCAAATCTTAAGTTCGGACTGAAAATACATGAAGTCTTAGGCCGGTATTCATGGTCGCTACTTACTTTTAAATAAATGCTTAAGGGGACCGTCTGGTCGAAACGCTCGAAAAATAGGTGATCTTTAGGATTTTTTTTCGAAAAAGTATACAACTTACAGTAAAAAAACTTTATGGGCTTTCTTTATTCGTTCTTCAAGGATATAAAAACATTTTTTTTTCATTTTCCTATAATGGTTCGAAATTTACGTAGCGCTCAATGCATCGCTGCAACAAAAGAGGCGTAAACGGTAGACAGTAGAACTCGATGTAGGATTGTCTGAAATCGAAAAACCAAAAATATTCGTATAGGTTATGTCAATCGCTATCGCATCAGCCTTTAAGAAGGCAAATAAAGCAAAATGGCGATGTTTGGTACGCGTTTCAACACAAACATGCGAAAAAGGGGGTAATTCTGCGCCTAAAAATGTTAATAACGAAGAACTATGACCTCTAAAATTAACCCCCACAGCACTAAAACGTATCTTGTACGTTACTGCTACGTAACCATCATTTTTTGGTTACGTCACATGGGGGTCACATGAAGGTATCATCAGGGTGGAAATGTCTGCCTCATTTACATAACAGTACGCGTCACATTAAGGTCATACTTTTATATAAATTTTACCTTTCTCTGTTATCTGTCTGTTACGTAGCAGCAGGATAACAGCAATAACTTTATTGTTACCTTATGGATAATTACACTATTGGTATTTGGAAGGATTATTTTAATTAAAAAAAAGTTAAATATTTCCCAGATAGCACTCGACGTCTATGAGCCGTCTTTAAGACGTCTGTTTCAGACATTCAAGACGTCTTAAAGACGTCTGCTATTTTCTGAAAGACGTCTGAAAGACGTCTATAGACATTTTTGAATGTCCTGAGCAGGGGGTGGAAACTCCAGCAAAACTTGCGGTTTAGTATTTGCACGCCCTCTAAATTATGAAAGATTCTGTTTGAACTAAAATTCAATATGGCGGCTCATGCCGGGAAAATTAAATACGCTCAGAATCTGCGTACTGTAATATGTAGAATAAGAAATACATTTGTTGACGCGTTAAGAAGATTTGGATATGAAATTCAGGTATAATAGAAAAATATTTAATTAAATTTGCAGTAATTGAATTTAATTAAATATTTAACATGCACCTGAAGTTTCTTATCTAAATCTTCCCCATCTTTTCAGTTATTATTGGCATAATTGGACATTATTTTGCCAACAATAATTGATAACGCCAACAAATGTATCACTTACCCTACATTTTGTATAATATACTTAATTGTAAAAATACAAGTAGAGGTAAGGATTAGTCAGTGGCACATATTTTTCAATTGAAAATATTCCTTTTATTTATCTTGTATCTAGTTAAATATAACATATAATGTAAAAATATAGAAGTGTATATAAGAAATATAGGAGAAGAACTATGATCTACTTTTTTCTATAATTCTTGGTGTGGTAGTTGCAAGCTTGGTTTGCTAAATAGGCTTGAACTGTAGCACTGGAATCTTTACCTTTTAACAGTCTGTTAACATTCCTGCACCAATGAACTTCTTGTCCTCTCCCTGCAAAATCAAAAATTCATTTTTGTGCCTTTTGATAGTATTTGACGAGTACAATCCAAACATACAAGTTTTATGTTTAGCAAATGACTCTTAACATATATTTTCTTCTGAATTTAGTAAACACAGTAAACTGAAAGTATTTGATAATAGAATTTATAATGTAAAACTGAACAAACATCACGAGGATTCAAATAAACGCTGTGTATTCTAACCTTAAACCGTACATGAAACTTTCTTACCTGCCACTCTCCTTGCAGTTGCTCCATTCTTCTTCACATTTATTTTAAACTTATTCGATACTATTGTATGCTTCAGAATATTCTGAATAATACACTTAAAAGTATAAATAACCGTTGAAAATGGTTGAAGCGTCCAGAAGCGTCGATGAACTTCAGTAAGTGTTCAGTAAACGTGGTAAACGTGGTAAACATTTGGTAAACGTTGGTAAACGGCGGCAAGCGTAAGCTGCTGAAGTGTGCGTAAGCCAACGTGTATGTACAGATACAAACACAACTATACCTAGAGCACTAAAGAGGTGAGTATGCGCTTCCGCCATCTTGGATCCTCTGGAGAGAGAATATTATTGAGTACCCGCCTTTTTGCGTATTGTCAAATTCGATTTATAAACAAAATATGCGTTGTTGATATTGGTACATGGTAGTACGACACATTATTAGAGTATTATATTACACTTAAGTTTATATTTGGTTTATAAAGCGACTTTGACAATACTCAAAAAGGCGGGTACTCAATAATATTCTCTCTCTCGAGGACCCAATATGGCGGATGCGCATACTCACCTCTTTAGTGCTCTACTATACCGCGACAGCAACGCCACCTAAATTATGAAAGCCTGCTGCTTCCTGTCTAAACGCTATTCCGGAAGTTCCTATCTTAGTTTCTGCCCCCTGGTCCTGAGTCAGTAAACCGTACGTCTTTAAGGCGTCTCTTGAACAATTTGTAGACGTCTTTGTAAGACGTCTTTGAGACGTCTTATAAACGCCCTGTAGACGTCTTTTAAACGTCGCGTAGACGTCCATTTCAAATTTTCAAGACGTCTTAAAGACGTCTGCTATTTTCTGAAAGACGTCTTAAAGACGTCTATATACATTTTTGAATGTCCTGAGTCAGGAAACCGTACGTCTTTAAGACGCCTTTTAAACGCCTTGTAGACGTCTACAGGGTGTCCCAAAAATGTCGCGTTTCCTTGAAAGGAGTGACTCAGGGGGTGATTTGAAACAACTTTTTCCTTAGCGAAAATATTGTCCGAAGCTTCGTTAAGGAGATATTGAGCAAAAACCCCGACCAATCAGAGCGCGCGCCTTCCGCCTGAGTTCCCGCGGTAGCGTTGGCTACGAGGTAGGCGACCGCGCTTGTGCTACGAACGTACGAACAAGCAAGTTGGCATGCATCGAAGGAAACCGCGTTACACATTTTTTTTTTAAAGCAGAATCTTAAATAAGAATAATTTGAAGTGAGAGGACAAGAAGTACGTAAATTTCGTTTTTAAATAAGGCATAAACGAAAAGCTAACGTAACAGGAAATGTACGACAAGTGATCGTAATTCGTTATTGAGGTAAAAATCCGTAGTTTAAGAACGGCCAACACAATTAAATTTAAAAAATAATATTAGGTGATATCTTTAATTTATTGGTGATTATTAGGTGTGAAAATAAATTCTTTCCGATTTTAGGGTACAATAACAGTTCGATTTAAAAAATATGAAAACAACTCGATCATCGCAATAATTTCCATTATTGTTCATTACCTTTTGCCATTTTTCTGGCAGCTTCTGAATACCACCGCGATAGAAATTCCAGTCGGAAAGAATTTATTCATACACCTAATATTATTTTTTAAATTTAATTGTGTTGGCCGTTCTTAAACTACGGATTTTTACCTCAATAACGAATTACGATCACTTGTCGTACATTTTCTGTTACGTTACCTTTTCGTTTATGCCTTATTTAAAAACGAAATTTACGTACTTCTTGTCCTCTCACTTCAAATTATTCTTATTTAAGATTCTGCTTTAAAGAAAAAATGTGTAACGCGGTTTCCTTCGATGCATGCCGACTTGCTTGTTCGTACGTTCGTAGCACAAGCGCGGTCGCCTACCTCGTAGCCAACGCTACCGCGGGAACTCAGGCGGAAGGCGCGCGCTCTGATTGGTCGGAGTTTTTGCTTAATATCTCCTTAACGAAGCTTCGGACAATATTTTCGCTAAGGAAAAAGTTGTTTCAAATCACCCCCTGAGTCACCCCTTTCAAGGAAACGCGACATTTTTGGGACACCCTGTATAAGACGTCTTAAAGTGGTCGTGAAGACGTCTTAAAGACGTCCATTTCAGACTTTCACGACGCCTCAAAGACGTCTTCGTAAGGTCTTGATTAGGCCTACTGCAGCTCTTTAAAGAGATATTAGAGATATTAAGCGTGACTTGATTCGTGTTAATGAAATTAAGTATTTTGAAAAAAGAAGCCCGTCGAGTAGCTGCTCTTGTCCTCATTTGAGAGAGTCAACTTTCATGCTGCTCAATATTTTCGTTTCTTCATAAAAAAGAAGAACGTCTTGCAATAGCGAATGATCGAGACATTTTTTGGCATATTCGAGTTCAAGTCGAAAATATAAATTTCCTTCTGCTAAAAACGCCGGTACTAGAGAGTGACGGTATATGATCTGCCCGGCTCTCTTATACCCATACAGCACACCTCGTTGCAGCAGTATTGCAGGGACGTTGCTGCAATATTGCGTTGTTGCAGGTTGCATTGCAATATTGTAGGAACGTTCCTGCAACATTGTCGTGCATTATTGGAGTGGCAATGATCCTACAATATTGCAGCAATATTGCAATTTCGTTGCCGCGCAATGTTCCATTGGCAACGATCCTACAATATTTCTGCAATATTGCGCGCACATCGATGTGCAATGTTCCAGTGGCAACGGTCCTACAATATTTCTACAATATTGCGCGCACATCGTCGTGCAATATTGTAGTGAAAACTTGTGGAAACATTACAACAATATTCTGAAGCAACTATGACTTTGTCAAAATTTTTCGAAATATGTACATGACGTCGAGTGGATTCTACGGCGTGTTTCATTTAACTGGATACGCATCGCTATATTGCCGAAGAGTTGCAGGATCATTGCCACAATTTTGCCGTTTCGTTGCAGAATCATTGCCGGAACGTTGCAGGACTACATATTCGTAATGTTGCCGCAACTTTGCAAAAATACACACCTGCAATATTGCGAAGGCGGACATAGGACTGAACCTGCAACGTCTCTGCAATGTTATGTTGCAACATTGCCATCTTGCACCGCATCATTGCAGAGACGTTGCTGCAATGTTATGGTGCTGTGTGGGTAGGCATGACTGCTGTAACCCACCTGCGAGAAGCGCTCGGCACGGTCGCCGCATGGCGGTCGCGTACTATCCATGCGTTTTTAAGACATCTAAACGAAGTCGTTTAAAAAACGTCTTGGCATGGACGTCTTAGAGACGTCGTAAACACTTACTCGGAAAGACGTCTTAGAAATGTCTCCGCACAGACGTCTTAAAGATGTCTTAAGGGGTTAGTTAGGACACAGTAACGAGCCAAGAAAGCAGACGATTTTTAGAGGACGATCATAAGAAAAGTAAACAATCGATTAATATAAGGTTTTGTGGTTTAGTTCACTATATTATGAACTATAAGAAAAGCATATAATATTTACATAATAGCATTTGTACGCCGTGCATTTAAAATGTCCATTTTTTTTCGGATAACCAACTGGTGGGCCGGATTCCGGCAAATCGGATGAACAGTAACAAAAACCCCAAAAATGTCATAAACTATAATATATTTCCTAGGCATTGACCAGGGGGCAGAAACTAAGATAGGAACTTCCGGAATAGCGTTTAGACAGGAAGCAGCAGGCTTTCATAATTTAGGTGGCGTTGCTGTCGCGGTATAGTTGTGTTTGTATCTGTACATACACGTTGGCTTACGCACACTTCTGCAGCTTACGCTTGCCGCCGTTTACCAACGTTTACCAAATGTTTACCACGTTTACCACGTTTACTGAACACTTACTGAAGTTCATCGACGCTTCTGGACGCTTCAACCATTTTCAACGGTTATTTATACTTTTAAGTGTATTATTCAGAATATTCTGAAGCATACAATAGTATCGAATAAGTTTAAAATAAATGTGAAGAAGAATGGAGCAACTGCAAGGAGAGTGGCAGGTAAGAAAGTTTCATGTACGGTTTAAGGTTAGAATACACAGCGTTTATTTGAATCCTCGTGATGTTTGTTTAGTTTTACATTATAAATTCTATTATCAAATACTTTCAGTTTACTGTGTTTACTACCCTGATAACCAGGTTTGACGGCAGGATCTGCCGGCAGCTGCGGCGCAGCCCAGGGGGTGGACAGTCCAATGCTTAAGCGTGCAGAAGGATAGACGCCAATGACGCCATCTAGTGTAGACGCAAAACCCCAAGATAAGATAAATAGATAGTCGTTCAGATAATCGAGATATTATTCAGATAATATACTGATACCTAATTAAAGAACTTAATAAAATGAAGAGACCAATAGAATAACATACAGAAATACATAATTAGTTATTACGAATAGTTACTGTAATAACTTATTATGTATTTCTGTATGTTTTCTATTGGTTTCTTCATAAAAGCGTGTTTTATGAATAAGAAAAACCCTGATAACCAGATCTGGCGGCAGGATCTGCCGGCAGATCGACGGCAGACTACGACCGCATTCAGCTACGGATCTGCCGGCAGACCCTGCCAAGCAGACCCTGCTGGCAGATCGACGGCAGATTTACGGCAGGTCCTGCTGCCTGCCTGACCATCCAACAGCGCCATCTGAAGGCCACAATTGCCAAACAATTCCCTGCGCGTGACGTCACATGGTCGTCCCTACGCACCAACACGTGTATACCGTGATTGCTATTGGTGTATCCCTACCCCCAAATAACAAAGCACATTCTACATTTATTAAATAATTCATTTCAAAAAGTATTTATTCTATGTTTAATAATACAGGATTGGCGATTACAATTGTTACAAAATTATACAGGTAGCGCATATAAATTCGATGAAGAACATTCAATATTTACATTTATAAATCTATATACAATACGTCCCGTAACCAGTGGTACCTACTAGGTGCGATGTCAGAAAATTTCCTGTATTTTAGACTTCTTTTTTCTGTAGAATCACCATATTCCGTATTGTGTTAGCGCTGAAAACAAATAGAACATTAGTACAAAATTAAACGTAACGTATGAATAAACAGGATACATGCGATACTTACTTCAGCCCCATCTCCGCACAGCACACACCGTAGGTGATCATGCATGCTCCTGCGAACATTAACATTTATAAGAAAATATGTATTAAATTATTATCTACTAAACAAGACGCTAAACATTCGCACTTCGTGCATAACCCTACTTGTCTGTCTTGCCAATAATGTGAATCCCGATTTCCGCGACGTAGATAATTAGAACTTATTCAATTCCATAATTACGTTTGCCTTCTGGATACGTCGAGATGAATTGTCTGGATGTTGATGTATGAAATTACGTGGAATATTATTCGAACGCACGTCTTCAAGCACAGCGTGCGTCGCTAGCCGGTTACAGCGTAAACATTTCGCCTAATAGAGAGTGGGGGTATAATGGTGGGGGATGGTGGGGGATCTACCCCCACTCTCTATTAGGCGAAATGTTTACGCTGTAACCGGCTAGCGACGCACGCTGTTCAAGCACAACGGGTGCCACTTTGAACGGTACAATGAGCTACGCTCGGATTGGCTGCGCCATAGTGCCGAAATTCGTGATTGGTCAAGACTCTACATCCAGTTTGCGTTCGTTTTCGAGGTCTGAAGTGGCGTGGCAGTCACTGGCAATGGCAGTCAGTGCCGGAAAAAGCGAAGAATATTCCAAGTAATTTCATCCATCAATATCCTAACAACTCATCTCGACGTATCCAGAAGGCAAACGTAATTATGGAATTGAATAATTTCTAATTATCTACGTCGCGGAAATCGGGATTCACATTATTTGCAAGACAGACAAGTAGGGTTATGCGCGAAGTGCGAATGTTAAGCGTCTTGTTTAGTAGATAATAATTTAATACATATTTTCTTATAAATGTTAATGTTCGCAGGAGCATGCATGATCGCCTAGGGTGTGTGCTGTGCGGAGATGGGGCTGAAGTAAGTATCGCATGTATCCTGTTTATTCATACGTTACGTTTAATTTTGTACTAATGTTCTATTTGTTTTCAGCGCTAACACAATACGGAATATGGTGATTCTACAGAAAAAAGAAGTCTAAAATACAGGAAATTTTCTGACATCGCACCTAGTAGGTACCACTGGTTACAGGACGTATTGTATATAGATTTATAAATGTAAATATTGAATGTTCTTCTTCGAATTTATATGCGCTACCTGTATAATTTTGTAACAATTGTAATCGCCAATCCTGTATTATTAAACATAGAATAAATACTTTTTGAAATGAATTATTTAATAAATGTAGAATGTGCTTTGTTATTTGGGGGTAGGGATACACCTATAGCAATCACGGTATACATGTGTTGGTCCGTAGGGACGTCCATGTGACGTCACGCGCAGGGAATTGTTTGGCAATTGTGGCCTTCAGATGGCGCTGTTGGATGGTCAGGCGGGCAGCAGGATCTGCCGCGGATCTGCCGTCGATCTGCCGGCAGATCCGTAGCTGAATGCGGTCGTAGTCTGCCGTCGATCTGCCGGCAGATCCTGCTGTCCATCTGCTGGCAGACTGCAGGCAGATGGTTATCAGGGAAGGTAATGAAATTGTTTCAAAGAATTTTTTTATTATATACCAAAATTACAGTCCATCTGTTACATCTCGTACTTCCATAACACGGAACGCACCTTTTGCGAATTTCTTATTATTATTAGAGCTCTTACTTTTTGATCCGTCGGGTACCCGGGTACCCGGACATTACCCGGGATAACTTCAAGCAATTGAATGTAGTATTGTCTGTGATTGTCTGTTGTATAGTCTGATGTTAGCCAAAAATGATCGAACAATACCACATTCAATGGCTTGAAGTTGTTTCGGGTAGACGGGTACCCGACGGGTCAAAAAGTAAGAGCTCTAATTATTATTATTACAAAAGACAAACGGGCAGAGCCCAATACAAAGCATGCTTAATAACTATTAGCGGATTCGGCAGACACGCACTGGTGCCAATCCGATTCACGCATAATGCGCATGAAGTGCATAGGGTACGTGACATATCCTATACATTTTATGCGCATTATGCGTGAAACTCTGCACTTGACGGAGTAATAGTCATCCCATGTAATGAATCTTCCTTCCTGTCCAGATCAATCTTCTCCTCAACTTCCTTTGAAGATGAATTGTTATCAGTTTCCTCAGGCAGCAACAAGGACGGTACAGTTCCTTCCTTCAGTTTTCTCCGCACACTGCATTGGTAATCCTGTGGATGAAAATGTAACTGACAAATTACATACCGATTATCGTAGACCTGCTTGGGAGTTAAACCTAGCAATCGCGGACTACGCGCTGCTTCAATCCATTGTGAAGCGATTATAGCTGATTTTGGAAACCGATGAGAATGTTCCTTTCGCGTTGATGGACAATCCCGGACAGCACACCCAGTCAGCCACGTCCATTTGAGCAGATTTTGCTCAACGCCTGACTACAAATGTTTGTGACAGTAAGACTACAGATTTGATACAGGATTTGTTATATTCGATGATGAAAGCAGACTGACAGCAGAAAGCCGACAGATTGTGCTGCCTTAACCTGCGAGCAGATTGGCGGCAGGGTCTGCTGTACAATTTAATGTCAGAAATCGAGCAGACCCTGCGCACCGCGATCTGACGGCAGATAGGCTGCAAAAAATCGAGCAAATCCTGTTGACATAGCCTGCGAGCAGTTTGGCGGCAGACACTGCGGAGAATCTGCTAGTACAATTTAATGTCAGAAATCGAACAGACCCTGCGCAGCGCGATCTGACGGCAGGTAGGCAGCAGAAATCGAGCAGATTCTGATGTCAGGATCTGACGGCAGAATGGCGGCAGAAAGTAAGGAGAGTCTGCTGATACAATTTAATAGCAGGAATCGAGCAGACTCTGCGCAGCGCGATCGGACGGCAGATAGGCAGCAGAAATCGAGCAGATTCTGATGTCAGGATCTGACAGCAGAATGGCGGCAGAAAGTAAGGAGAGTCTGCTGATACAATTTAATGGCAGGAATCGGGCAGATCTTGCGTACCGCGATCTGACGGCAGATAGGCAGCAGGAATTGGGCAGATTCTGCTGACATAGTTCATGACGCGAACACGTCAGGTGGCGATCGGGCGAGTGCTTCTCGCTTGCGAAATAGCACCGTGGCGGGAATAAGTGGCCGAGGGCTCGATCATTCAGGGCTCTCGAGTACCACTCGCATTTGCCGGTATTATCAGTCGTTGCTTAAGACTAAGATCGTCTTAAGCATCCGGCATCCTTTACTAATCTACTAGACTAGTAGAGGATGCCGCGTGCTAAAAACTAAAAAACGATTGATGATAATACCGCCCTAAGATGACTGAATGAATAGTAGTTATCATTAATTCTTTTATATTTGGAAGAACTGCCTTTAAAAGTTTAAATAATTATTTTGAGCCTCCCTGGCATTCAATTGACTAACAACCTGCTAAGTAAAATATTAAAAATGTTATAATACTCGTCTAAATACATGGTTTTCCAACTTTTCTTTCTTCCATAAAATATGGTAGGAATCAGATCTTTCAAGTCGGTCTTATAAAAGTGTTCTATATATTATTTACGCTTAAGACTTTCGCACTGTTTTTAAATCTATACTATTATATAAAATTGCCTACTGTGTCCGCATTAAATTATGGTTTTGCGGTCAGATTCTGACATCAGGATCTGCTTGATTTCTGCCGCCAATCTGCGGGCGGTTTTTGTCAGCAAGATCTGATCGAAATCTGACATCAATCTGCGGTCAGATCCTGATGTCAGGCTCTGACCGCAGAACCATAGTTTAATGCGGACATAGTAGGTCCCGAATCTGACGTCAGGATTTCCTCGAATCTGACACCAATCTGCTGGCATACTGCGGTCAGTTTGTTTACTGGGCACTTTCCCTTGTCCTTGGAAATCCGTTTTGTATCCATTTTCTCTGCACAATTACCTGAAATCACACTTAAACACAACACAATTAGTGCAATTTACAAACAAAAATATGCAATGGCGACCAATGGCGGCGTTAGTGGGCGTTAGGTAGCGTCAGTGGCGTCAGTCAAGGATGTGCGAGGAAGACCTGGCAAGACCGGAATGACCGGAAGACCAACGAAGATGGACGCAACCTTCCTCCAGAGGAGTGAGGGGCGTGGGGGGGGGGGGGGGGGGGGACGAAACGCTGCGCCATCTAGCGTAGACACAAAATGAGATGAACTATGTTTCTGCACGAAACCTATAATACTGTCCACCCCCTGGCGCAGCCTACGTCCGCATTCGACTACGGTTCTGCCGGCAGATCCTGCTGCCCGCCTGACCATCCAACAGCGCCATCTGAAGGCCACAATTGCCAAACAATTCCCTGCGCGTGACGTCATCCATCAATATCCTAACAATTCATCTCGACGTATCCAGAAGGCAAACGTAATTATGGAATTGAATAATTTCTAATTATCTACGTCGCGGAAATCGGGATTCACATTATTTGCAAGACAGACAAGTAGGGTTATGCGCGAAGTGCGAATGTTTAGCGTCTTGTTTAGTAGATAATAATTTAATACATACCCTGATAACCAGATCTGGCGGCAGGATCTGCCGGCAGATCGACGGCAGACTACGACCGCATTCAGCTACGGATCTGCCGGCAGACCCTGCCAAGCAGACCCTGCCGGCAGATCGACGGCAGATTTACGGCAGGTCCTGCTGCCTGCCTGACCATCCAACAGCGCCATCTGAAGGCCACAATTGCCAAACAATTCCCTGCGCGTGACGTCACATGGACGTCCCTACGGACCAACACATGTATACCGTGATTGCTATAGGTGTATCCCTACCCCCAAATAACAAAGCACATTCTACATTTATTAAATAATTCATTTCAAAAAGTATTTATTCTATGTTTAATAATACAGGATTGGCGATTACAATTGTTACAAAATTATACAGGTAGCGCATATAAATTCGAAGAAGAACATTCAATATTTACATTTATAAATCTATATACAATACGTCCCGTAACCACCCACACAGCACACGACGTCCCGAGGACGTCTGTTTTAGGTCCCTTCTAGGACTTTAGGTCTGAATGTCCCGATTGGTAACAAGACGTCTGTGGGACGTCTATAGACGGCTTTGGGACGTCTATAGACGGCTTTGGGACGCTTTTGGGACGTCGGTAACTACAGTGGCGCCCTCTGTACAAAGTCCTAAAGACGTCCTTGGGACGCATTTGGGACGCGTTTGGGACGTGTTAAATACGTCTTTGGGATGGCCTTGGGACGCTTTGAGGACGTCGTGTGCTATTGTAGGGATCCGATAAGGTTCATCGACATATGCCACCGGAGGGCTACCCGGCTCGAGAGTTTCTCGCTGGTGTTCCATCGCCCTCCGGTTGGTATATATAAGAGTTCTGTCCCAGTCCTGATACACAGCTTGTCTAAGGCAGGGTTCCGCCAGGTCAGCCTTACTGACGAAAGTCCTGTGGGGGACCCGGGCGAAAGGCTTAATTCATCGATAAAAATAGGTCTTAATTACGTTTTTCGAACGCCTGAGTTCAGTCCTAATCCATGCGCTTAAAAGACGGGGTGGTACCCCCAGGACCACTCTTTTTTTGTAATATTCGTCGTTCAGAGGACGTATATAAGCCGTTCGTGGGAAATTCGGGACGTCCCGAACGACTGGGATGGACGTCCCTGGGACGCTTTTAGGACGGCTGTATGCTGTGTGCGAGACGTACCCGGGACCACTTTTTTGGTAACATTCGTTGTTCAGGGGACGTATATAAGCCGTTCGTGGGAAATTCGGGACGTCCCTGGGACGTCCGGTACGACTGGGACAGACGTCCCTGGGACGCTTTTAGGACGGCTGTGTGCTGTGTGGGCAGTGGTACCTACTAGGTGCGATGTCAGAAAATTTCCTGTATTTTAGACTTCTTTTTTCTGTAGAATCACCATATTCCGTATTGTGTTAGCGCTGAAAACAAATAGAACATTAGTACAAAATTAAACGTAACGTATGAATAAACAGGATACATGCGATACTTACTTCAGCCCCATCTCCGCACAGCACACACCCTAGGCGATCATGCATGCTCCTGCGAACATTAACATTTATAAGAAAATATGTATTAAATTATTATCTACTAAACAAGACGCTAAACATTCGCACTTCGCGCATAACCCTACTTGTCTGTCTTGCAAATAATGTGAATCCCGATTTCCGCGACGTAGATAATTAGAACTTATTCAATTCCATAATTACGTTTGCCTTCTGGATACGTCGAGATGAATTGTCTGGATGTTGATGTATGAAATTACGTGGAATATTATTCGAACGCACGTCTTCAAGCACAGCGTGCGTCGCTAGCCGGTTACAGCGTAAACATTTCGCCTAATAGAGAGTGGGGGTAGATCCCCCACCATTATACCCCCACTCTCTATTAGGCGAAATGTTTACGCTGTAACCGGCTAGCGACGCACGCTGTTCAAGCACAACGGGTGCCACTTTGAACGGTACAATGAGCTACGCTCGGATTGGCTGCGCCATAGTGCCGAAATTCGTGATTGGTCAAGACTCTACATCCAGTTTGCGTTCGTTTTCGAGGTCTGAAGTGGCGTGGCAGTCACTGGCAGTGGCAGTCAGTGCCGGAAAAAGCGAAGACTATTCCAAGTAATTTCATCCATCAATATCCTAACAACTCATCTCGACGTATCCAGAAGGCAAACGTAATTATGGAATTGAATAATTTCTAATTATCTACGTCGCGGAAATCGGGATTCACATTATTTGCAAGACAGACAAGTAGGGTTATGCGCGAAGTGCGAATGTTAAGCGTCTTGTTTAGTAGATAATAATTTAATACATATTTTCTTATAAATGTTAATGTTCGCAGGAGCATGCATGATCGCCTAGGGTGTGTGCTGTGCGGAGATGGGGCTGAAGTAAGTATCGCATGTATCCTGTTTATTCATACGTTACGTTTAATTTTGTACTAATGTTCTATTTGTTTTCAGCGCTAACACAATACGGAATATGGTGATTCTACAGAAAAAAGAAGTCTAAAATACAGGAAATTTTCTGACATCGCACCTAGTAGGTACCACTGGTTACGGGACGTATTGTATATAGATTTATAAATGTAAATATTGAATGTTCTTCTTCGAATTTATATGCGCTACCTGTATAATTTTGTAACAATTGTAATCGCCAATCCTGTATTATTAAACATAGAATAAATACTTTTTGAAATGAATTATTTAATAAATGTAGAATGTGCTTTGTTATTTGGGGGTAGGGATACACCTATAGCAATCACGGTATACATGTGTTGGTCCGTAGGGACGTCCATGTGACGTCACGCGCAGGGAATTGTTTGGCAATTGTGGCCTTCAGATGGCGCTGTTGGATGGTCAGGCGGGCAGCAGGATCTGCCGCGGATCTGCCGTCGATCTGCCGGCAGGGTCTGCTTGGCAGGGTCTGCCGGCAGATCCGTAGCTGAATGCGGTCGTAGTCTGCCGTCGATCTGCCGGCAGATCCTGCGCTCTCCTGGCAGACCCTGCTGTCCATCTGCTGGCAGACTGCAGGCAGATGGTTATTAGGGTATTTTCTTATAAATGTTAATGTTCGCAGAAGCATGCATGATCGCCTAGGGTGTGTGCTGTGCGGAGATGGAGTTGAAGTAAGTATCGCATGTATCCTGTTTATTCATACGTTACGTTTAATTTTGTACTAATGTTCTATTTGTTTTCAGCGCTAACACAATACGGAATATGGTGATTCTACAGAAGAAAGAAGTCTAAAATACAGGAAATTTTCTGACATCGCACCTAGTAGGTACCACTGGTTACGGGACGTATTGTATATAGATTTATTAATGTAAATATAGAATGTTCTTCTTCGAATTTATATGCGCTATCTGTATAATTTTGTAACAATTGTAATCGCCAATCCTGTATTATTAAACTTTTTGAAATAAATAAATGAATTATTTAATAAATGTAGAATCTGCTTTGTTATTTGGGGGTAGGGATACACCTATAGCAATCACGGTATACACGCGTTAGTGCGTAGGGACGTCCATGGACGTCACGCGCAGGGAATTGTTTGGCAATTGTGGCCTTCAGATGGCGCTGTTGGATGGTCAGGCGGGCAGCAGGATCTGCCGGCAGAACCGTAGTCGAATGCGGACGTAGGCTGCGCCGCAGCTGCCGGCAGATCCTGCGCTCTCCTGGCAGACCCTGCTGTCCATCTGCTGGCAGACTGCAGGCAGATGGTTATCAGGGCCCTGTATACAGTGTATACAACCCGCGCTTTTATATACTGGAAATTTATTCTTCAGTCGCCGTGATACACGAGAGTCTCCTGCCAATAATTGCCAATAATGAACAGTGAATGCGTCAAATGCGTGTCTGGTCACCTCGCTTGCTTCGCGTGTCATTTGTTTTTAACGCGCGATCCTAGGCCCACGTGATCGTCGGTCAGAGCGTGCTCTTCTCGTAGGATGATAAAGGTAACGCCGATCACGTCCCGCCGCCGTCGGGCGAAATCTTCTTACCCTCGCCTTTTGGGTTACGCTATTTATTCGGTTGTGATCTTACATAACCTTTGCCATCTCTACGAAATACATAACATTTGTTTTCATTCTTTTCCTCATTACCCCACCATCACGCTTTATTTATTTGTGTCTTCCATTATAAATCCGTTGATTTATTTACTTTGGACATTACAAGTTTATCGTTTATAGTGTCAAAATGATTATGATTTTTCTTGAAGTTCATTGTGATAAAAGTAATTTGACATTTATTCTTGATATCATTTACCTACGTCATCGCGATTTTTGAACAGAGCAGATCGCGCAGATTTATATAATTATGACAATCATAGGCAGATGGCGCCACAGTGGTGTTTCAACATGAATTAGAAGTGTTCTAAACGGGAACCTGTGGCTTGGCAGTGCCCTCACTATGTTCATGAAATACTGTATATATATAGAATGTTAGCGACGAAAAAAAGCCAACCGTGGTAAGCTGATAAACAATCGAATCTCGATCGGCCAGAATCGTTTGAGCCGTGTGCATACCACACATGTAGCTGAGTTTTTGGGAACCCCGAATTGGAACGCTATTTGTTATTTACTCTGACGTTTTCATATATTCGCACATATTATATGGTTTCTTATTTTAAATACTCAAGGAGAGCTTTCATTTTAGCAAAACTTTGATATTGAATATTTTTAAAAATAATGCATAATCAATCAAACTCTTGAATGTGTTTATTTATTTTTGTTCTAGCATCACTGAAAAAATTTAGTTCTCTTCTTGTTAGAGTTAAAAATCAGATTTTACAGGTACCAATATCGACTGAAAAGTAAAATCCTTCACGCTTTTATACTATGATCGGAAGAACAGCAAATATAGCATAAAATTAGGTAATAATATTAAAAACATTTATGAATTGTATGTCCTGTAGCATGATGTTATTTATTAAATTTAATACCACAATTTGGTTTATAGTTCATACACATCTTTAAAAAAGCAAATGTCGTCCAATGAAATCGTTCGTGTGACATTCATAGAAGCTTACTATTTATGATGGGAAAATAATAAGAAATTTTTTAATAACAAATCCCTATCTGAATGCAAACTACCAATACACATTTTAAAAAATTGAGAAATATTATATAAGTTATCAACGTTACTATATAATGTTAGTATCAAACCATACCGCCATATCAAAGGTTCTATATCAGTAGACAAATGTAGGAGCAGCAAAAATAAATTCCGAACTTTACTCCAATCTCTGTGAGAGACGTGTGATTTCATTTCAGAAAGTATTGTATGCTTCGAAAACCCTGTAGAATGCTGCCTCCCACCTTTTTTATAGCAATGCATAATTTTACACTGGGCATGAATTTGTCGCGATTGCTCCACTTCTTCTATTTCAGTCTTCGTCTTCTCTCCATCTTTCTTGTTTAGCCAAAGTAATTCAATAGCTTGATTCTAAAAGGAAATTAACCATTTATCTATTGAATACCACCTTAATGTAAACATGTAATATATTTTTTTATATTACATACTACTTTTTCTCTTCTAATCTTCTTCATGTATATTTTTTACAATACAATACAATATTTTACTGAACAATATTGTTTAATGTAATTTTGTCCAACTTCTCCTATAAATAAATCAGATTAAATTTTGAAGTAACCAGTGTAAGCAAGTTTTTAAACGTTTTGTAAAAATACCTTTATAGTTTATTGAAGCGATGCAGGAAACTGCTCGAGATCCACTTAATTGTCAGTTGTTTTTTAGCACCTGCTACAGGATTGTACCAGTCCAAAATTCTTATTCACCTTTGTGCATCCAACGACCTTACAGTATTGATGCCCAAAACCTGTGACGAATGTTTCTGAAACACTTAAGGAGTCCTACCATTTTTGATTCTCGCTGTTGTTATAAGTCTCCAATATCTATTCACTTAACAATACTAAAACTAGTTTCTGTACTGAAACAAGATATTACAGAAATACTGTTGAACAAAGAATTATTTAAGGTATTCGTATTATTAAAATAGATTTCATAATATTTTCGAATCTTTCAATATTAATGAATATTATGACTCCCATAGTTTGTAAAGAAGTTTGTAAGCAGTTTTACAATTACCAATATTTTATTTTGCTTATGAATGATTTACCAATGTACACGATACGTACATACATCTTTATTGAATTTTAAAGTGTATACATTACATTTGTTTTTCCTACGTATTTAATGTTTAGAAACACGAAATAAGAATGTAGAATAAATTTGGTTTTTATCATACATTTGGTACTACTTAAAAATTATATTAAGCAGTTGGTTTATAGTATTCGTTACTTTCTTACAGACTCTTAAATTTAAATGCAGCTTCTTAGAACAAAGACAGTGTCAACATTTAATACAATTTAAAAACTAAGAAAGTAATTAGTTATAAATTATTCTATTTTGACTTCGTATATTACATAATCTGTTTTTTAACAACATATTTTGAATTGTATTTACCCTTTAATCTTTGTCTGACCAGCTAACTAAACTGGGTTGATAATAATTCGATTATTTTCACTTTTACAGGAAGATCGCAACAATGATCTTCATAACAAATCCTTAAAACACAAATGTAGCCTCATAGGTCTTCACATAATGAAAGCACATTTAACTTAGTTAAATTAATTAGACACTAATTAATTTGTGTAGAAGCTTAAATTTTTAATCATTTGTTACGAACCATTATTAAAAGTACACGCGACTTTGCAGTGACTGAATTACCAGTGAATTAGTAGTGCACAGCAGTGTAACCTCAAACGTCCTCTCGATATTGAGTAAATCCTGGATAAATTAGATTTCAGATATTAATGAACTTAAATTGTAACATTTGTTTACTGATATGTTTCATACAATAGAATTTCACAAAGGCAATATGAACGAAAAGTGTCATGGCATATCGGAATTATTCCGAAGTCAATCACAAAATACTTCTCAATTTGAAAAAACAAAACTATAGGTATAAATTATATTTGGAATATTTAATTCACAAACTCACCATTTTTTTGTAGTTTTTAATGCAATTAATTTAGTTTATTCAGAAATATATTTTCCCGTCCCTCACTCATCATGCAGTATTTAAAAGATTTAGAAATACCAATACCTACTCCCCGAAAGCAAACTGATAGCGAATTCGGGAGACCCGCACTGGGCGCACTGAGTGCGAATTTAAGCCAATCGGAAGCGAGGAGTGTGAACTTTTTCGGTTCCGATTGGCTAAAATTCGCACTCAGTGCGCCTATTGCAGCTCTCCCGAATTCGCTATGACTGAACGTGACCGTAGTACAGGGTTGCCAGGGATTCTTTGTGGCCAAACACCTACAGGAGTGGTGGTAATGGGTGCGTGAACTGACGCTAGCGCCAAGGCAGCCAAGTGGCCCCGACGCGAAGCCAACCACGGCCAACCAGCGTCGCCGGGAAATAGATTGTCGACACTGATTGGCCGTGGTTGGCTTCGCTTTGGGGCCACTTGGCTGCCTTGGCGCTAGCGTCAGTTCACGCACACATTACCACCACTCCTGTAGGTGTGTGGCCTGGCATCCCTGTGTACGGAAAATGTCAGCACCGTTCCCAACGGTGCTCAGCATAGAGCTGTTCGAGTACTCGAAACAAGCGAGCCGGGACATACTCGGTTCGAATAACCGATCCGAGCCGAGCGCTCGAAAGAACCGAGCGACTCGATTAAAGCGAGCGGCTCGATTAAAGAGCGAGCGGTTCGATTAAAAAGCGAGTAGATTGCATAGTGAAGGTAGCGATTGACGAACGAAACATGTGGATCGTTCGAGCCATGCGATTGTTTCCAGCTGCTCGCTTCATTCGAGTACAGGATGCGTCGCTAGCCGGTTGATCTGTAGGCATTTCGCCTAGTAGAGAGTGGGGGTAGATCCCCCACCATTATACCCCCACCCGACCGTCGAACCAATCAACGCCAAGATGAAAATTTGCCGACGCCAGCGCCAACTAGTGAGATCGCGGCTAACCATCGCTGGGGAATCTGTTGTCGACGCTGATTGGCCGAGGTCTCACCCGTCGACAACCGATTCCCCAGCGACGCTGGTTAGCCGCGGTCTCACTAGTTAGCGCTGGCGTCGGCAAATTTTCATCTTGGCGTTGATTGGTTCGACGGTCGGGTGGGGGTATAATGGTGGGGGATCTACCCCCACTCTCTACTAGGCGAAATGCCTACAGATCAACCGGCTAGCGACGCACGCTGTTCGAGTACTCGGCTCGGCTCGGCTCGGAAACCGAGTCGCGGCTCTACTCGAATTTCGAGCTACTCGAATATCCGAGTACTCGAACAGCTCTAGCTCAGCACCTTAAAAACCGGTGCTGGGCCCATTCACGGCGCTGTCAGGACCGAAAAACACCGTTGTGAATGGGCGAAAATATCGGTGCTGAGCCCATTCACCACCGGTTTTTACGGTGCTGAAACTTTTCCGTGTGTACGGTATCGGACGGTGGTGGACCGAGCGAGGAAAACATAATAATTTCACGCGCATGACGTATCCAGCCTGCGCACTTCCTTTAGCCTTTGGCCACCTTTAGCCGATCGGCGTCTAGGAAGGGGTACCTTCCCCACCTTGCATCTGTAGTACTTATTGTTAGTTGGAACGATAGTTCACGATATTTCTGAGCCCAGTGTGTACAGAATTTGCTGAGTCAATTTTGTGACAAACAATATGTGCACCTCAATAAGAAGTCAGGTAACGAATCGAAATTCTTTATGTACCTAATGAGATATTTATTAATTTCTAGGAATTTACGTTCGGCACACAAAATTTATGTTTATTCTTAAGAAAATAATTTTGCATATTCATCTGTTGATTTACGAATTGTGTTCGGTTACTTTGTTAATCAAAATAATATTATATGCAGGAGAATGACACTTGCAAATCACTGTTTGGGATAATAAGAATGATGCTCAAGGACTTTTTAGTGTGTGTAATCATTCAATTACACGCGGTGTTTGACTGTTTGGTGGACTTACTTTTTGGGTTCTACTATAACGGCAGGACAAAAAAGATACCATCCATAAAAAATGATTTTCTGCTGATGAGTGCATCTGAATTAGCTGAAAAAATCAGGTACCTTTTGTTGTTTATTTTTTTACATTCCTATATTATTATTTTATCTAGGATGATATTTAAATAACGTATTTATATTAAATGATTTATTCAGATATTGCTCAGTCTAATTTGAAACGTTATTGTTGTAAATCATTCGTATCATTATCAATGTAAATACTATAGTTAAAAATATAAAATTATAGAGGCTAATTAAAGTATAAAAATACAATTATAGAGCAAAGAAAGTGTCATCTGTAGCGGTTGTCACAGCGTTTATAGAGAGAGCAAAGGAGATAAACATCGCAATAAATGCTGTAGTAGAAGACAGATATATCGATGCCTTGGAAGAAGCTAAGGAAGTAGACACACTTATACAGAAGTCTGAAAACATTGATGCGATAAAAGAGAAGAAACCTTTCCTAGGGGTTCCTTTCACGACAAAGGAAAGTATTGAAGCCAAAGGTAATACACCAATATTATATAGCTAATGATAAAATGTATATTTTATATATAATTTTTTATTATTGTATTATAGATCAATGACTTGTTGTTTATTCTACTAAATTATAACAATTGCTTAGGTATGCTTCATACAATGGGTTTAATAACCAGACGTGATTTTCGTTCCCAAGAAGATGCAACAGTGGTGAATTTCGTGAAAAATGCAGGGGGAATTTTAATAGCAAAAACAAATATTCCCGAGCTAAATTTGTGGACTGAGTCGAGAAACAATTTATACGGACAAACTTGTAATCCGTATAATACTACTAGAAATGTTGGTGGAAGCAGTGGCGGAGAAGGAGCTATCATTGCCGCTTGTGGAGCTGCAGTTTCTATTGGCAGTGATATCGGCGGTTCTACTAGAATGCCTGCCTTCTTTAATGGAGTTTTTGGTCACAAACCAACTGAAGGTTTACAAATTCTCGTAATTTTTATAGTGTAAAATTGTGATTAGCAGGATTTATTATTCTACACGTTGAATCGTTATTAAATAAGAAACATTATGCAGTTTCGGTCAATCATTCAGGTCCATTTAAATGTTAGAGTGATTTCATTTTTAATCAATAATATAATTAATAAACTCTAGAAATTTTTATCATCAGGTAAATAAGTTGGTTAAGAATAAAAGGGAGTAAGATTTTAAAACTTATAACTGGGACATTCCACGCGAAATCGGACACTTTTTGGAGTAACATTTCGGATGGGGCTCAAATTTGAATATGTTGTAGTCTTTAGGGATGTATAAACATATCTCGAAGGATTTTTGAAAATTTTGAGAAATGTAGATTTTACAGTTGTTTGAAGGTAAGTGCTAAATTTTTTTCAATAAATTATAACTATGGAAGTAGTAAACGGATGGAGATGAGGTTTGCGGTGATTTGTAGAGAAGACATTGAAGTTTTAAGAAAAAATTATTTCAGGTTTGAAAAAGAAAAATTTTAACCATTTTTGTGCAATTATTTTAAACAAATGCAGGTTTTTAACAGCGGGCGCGATTTTAAAAATCTGAAAAAAAGGAGAATATAGTTCTATCCTACCCCTTGATGGACCAATTTTCAATAATCTGGACACTTTAAAATTGACCAAATAAAAATTAATTGAATGTGACGCTGCGTCGCCCAGCACCGGCTCGACTGGTCGGGCCCTGCGGTACTCGCAGCGGCCAAGCGGCTATATCTGCTATTCTTATACAGTGTTCTCGTAAATGGTAGGTTTTTTAAAACAAATGAAAGAGAAAAACTTTTACTGTTTTTTATACCCAACATAATACAGTATCTAAATTTTTGGTGTTCGCAATATTTTCCTTGAAACGAGGGTGACCTTCAGTTTTTTAAATGGAATGCTATATACTTGATTACCCAATATGAAAGTGACTGTCAAGACAAATTCAACCATATGCTATAATATGATCTTCAAGGCCACACAAGGTTATAAATATATTGAAATAATAGATTGAGTTTCTTTCTTTCATTCCTAACCTTGTGTGGCCTTGAAGGTCATAGTATACCATATGGGTGAATTTGTCTTGACAGTCACTTTCATATTGGGTAATCAAGTATATAGCATTCCATTTAAAAAACTGAAGGTCACCCTCGTTTCAAGGAAAATATTGCAAACACCAAAAATTGAGGTACTGTATTATGTTGGGTATAAAAAACAGAAAAAGTTTTCCTCTTTTATTTTTTTTACAAATACTTACCATTTACGAGAACACTGTTAGCAGATATAGCCGCTTGGCCGCTGCGAGTACCGCACGGCCCGACCAGTCGAGCCGGTGCTGGGCGACGCAGCGTCACATTCAATTAATTTTCATTTGGCCAATTTTAAAGTGTCCACATTTTTGAAAATTGGTCCATCAAGGGGAAGGATAGAACTATATTCTCCTTTTTCAGATTTTTAAAATTGCGCCGGTGTTAAAAACCTGCATTTGTTTAAAATAATTGCACAAAAATGGTTCAAATTTTTCTTTTTTAAAACTGAACTTTTTTCTTAAAACTTCAATGTCTTCTCTACAAATCACCGTAAACCTCATATCCATCCGTTTACTACTTCCATAGTTATAATTTATTGAAAAAAGTTAGCACTTACCTTCAAACAGCTGTAAAATCTACATTTTTCAAATTTTCAAAAATCCTTCGAGATATGTTTATACATCCCAAAAGACTACAACATATTCAAATTTGAGCCACATCCGAAATGTTACTCCAAAAAGTGTCCGATTTGGCGTGGAATGTCCCAACTAACAAACAAAGCATCAACCGCAATATCATTATTCTTGATTTTCATCTTATTCCGGTGTCTAGAATCACCCCTTAATTTTTATCTCACAATCAGTAGTAGTCGAACACCCTGCCTAAAAGGTAGTTTAATTTTTGTTAGTTTGCACAACGTTTATAATGCATGAACTGAAAATGATTAATGCATTGTAATTTATAGTACTAATAATTTTTTTTCAGGTTTAACACCTTTGAAAGGTGTTGGACTTCGACAAACAGATTACCCTAATTCAATGGCAGAATCAGGCCCGATCTGTAAGAGGGCTGAAGATCTAGTACCTTTTTTGAAAGTCTTAGTTGGAGAAAAGGTTTCATTGCTTAAACTCGATACAGTAGTAGATTTGAAATATCTTAAAATTTTTTATCAAGAAAGTTCGGGTGATTTGAGAGCAAGTAAAGTAAATTCCGAAATGAAAACTGCTCTCTTAAAAGCAGTACAGCATTTTCAGGAAATTACCGGATCCGCAACAAAAGTAAATTTCTTTTGTTTTAAATATTTTGTTTTTTATATATAATATATATTCTCAGATAGCACAAGACGTCTTAAAGACGTCCATTTTACGTCTGTTGTAGGTCTGAACGACTGAATGTCTTGATTGGTAAGAACGGCGTCTGAAAGACGTCCCGTTTAGTCACAAATGGACGTCTTTAAGACTTTACCAGACGTCGCTAAGGCGTATGTGTGCTATCTGGGTATATTTACTGGATTTATTAATTATAGCCCATTTTTATAAAAAGCTTTTTAGTTATAAAGATCTAACTTTTACGTGTATTTTTATTACAGATAAAGATACCTGGTTCTCAATACAGTTACCGATTATGGCGGTTTTGGATGTCTCAAGAAAATTTTGATTTCAAATCGAGTATAACAAATGGAAAGGTACATATGTTAATACCGTCTTCTTACATATCTATGTATTGTTAAGTATGTGAACTGTATAATGTCAGTAAATATGCAGTAGTACATAATTTGCGTTTATATACATACTTACATACACACAAACTGCATTAATATAATACTATTGAACTATTTAATTATTACAATATTGATTCTTTTTCAGTTCCGTGCAAATGCCATTACAGAAATCTCAAAATTACTAACTGGAAACTCCGAATTAACACTAGCGGCAATTATTAAATTGATTGACGAAGATTTACTACCAAAGGAAAATGCTGAGTGGGCATTGAATATTACTGCAAATATGAAAAAATATTTGATGGTAAGTCATACTCATATAAATAAATTTTATGACTTCCTTGAACGTTACAAAAAATTGTTTTACACAAAATTTGAACTGCATTTAAGTGTGCATAATTTTCATAAACCAAAGTTTCTTTATCTGCATTTTTTCGATGACATGGATGTTATCTTCCATTTTGTAAATGAAACTTTGGGAATCTGGGGTGATGAATTTCACTGAGTTCGTTCTATATGTTTTATTATTCTGAATCGAACGATACTGTTTAAACCAGAGTTGACTAACTGGTGGCCCGCGGCCACCGGGGGGCACTTCCGCCTTGCTGCTACGCTGAACGGCCCCCTCCCTATCTACCGGACTCTGGCAATCGCAGTCAAGAAGAGAATATGAGAAGGAGGAATTCGAGGGCCACCGGTTTGTCAACCATGGTCTGAACTGATGTAAAGTCAACTCTCTTCGGCGTGTAGAGAGGATACGCATTCGGATAATGGAGGACTATCCGCTGCGGTGGTTCGAGGTTGAGTGGCCGAGTGTAAAAGCGGAGTTTGTCCGCTTGCCGCTTTGTCGCACCACAAAGAGGTAAGCGGAGATACGCGCTGCATAAACAATGTTTCCCAGAAGGAAGTTCTTATGCGTCGTATTGTCACAGAACCTTAGGAGTATTAACATATTTTTTATTAGAACGAATCCTGACCAATCCAATGATTATACAGGGTCGTCAGTTTATCTTGCAACTCGCACGCGCGCGAACAGGTAAAACTGCAACACTGCCTCACGCACGCATTCTACTGCAACCATACTGTTGGGCCACCCGTAGGGGAGGTCGCTTATTATTTGCGTATAAAAGTAAAGATAGACTGACTGGATGTGGTTGAACTAAAACGCTGCATTGAAACTCAACGAGAGATAATATATATTTCGACGTGCGTTACGAAAAGTAGCACGTTTTGGTTTGCCACGAAAAGAAGCACGTTCCATCGTTTCTGACGAATATTAGCACGTTTGGTCTTCTGCCGCGAAGACTAACACATTTGACTGCCTCGCCACGAAGAATAGCACATTTCGTACTTTGGCGACGAAAACTAGCACGTTATACTGTTTCGCCACGAATAATAGCACGTTTGGGAATTTATGGCGAAAACTAACATATTATCCGGTTTGGCCACGAAGAATAGCTCGTTTTGGATTATACTGCAGACTGCAGAAACTATCGCGTTTCAGCGCGTGGGCAGTTTAAAAGAATTCAACTGTTGAAAATATTGTTTAATAAATAATAATTCCATCTAATCTCCAAAAGACAACACATGAAAATTTTAATCTACATAATTTAAGTAAGGGAGGGTGGAGGAATTGAGGGCTCGGATGCAATAAGGGGACTAGCGCTCGAAAATGGGAAAAATTATTGTCCAAACGCTATGAAATATTGGAAAATTAAATGTTGTTAAACTGTATTTTAAAAAATATAGTGTTGTAAAGCTCTTCACGACACACATTTTTTCTATTCACAGTTTGATTATCGAATCATTACTATTCGACCAAAAAATTATAAACGAAAAATTTTTCATTGTTCAAAATCATTATTTCTTTAAACATAAATTGCGATAACTTGAGTAAATATTAAGGGATCGTTATGAGACGTGAAACATAAAACTCAGAAAACTAGCGAAGCCGCAAAATGTATGCACAAAACCCTTATGTTAACAAATGTAATAATATTTCATTAAAAGGTAATACTGGATATAACCCATGTTTTTCAACGTTCGCCGTTAAAAAGAATCGAGGCAATTTTGAGGTACATATAACTTGCAGCGATAAAGTTTTTCCTTAATATACAAGGAAGATTTTCACAAATTTTCACACTGATTAATAAATAATTGTAGAAGTTATGACGATATATATAATTCTCCCACGACGCCAACTGTCAACGCGAATGCTAAGACTGCTAAATAGCCCATTACACGCGGCTGTTGACTATTGGTGGCGCGGGAGATTTATATATATCGTCATAACTTCTACAATTATTTATTAATCAGTGTGAAAATTGGTGAAAATCTTCCTTGTATATTAAGGAAAAACTTTGTCGCTGCAAGTTATATATACCTCAAAATTACCTCGATTCTTTTTAACGGCGAACGTTGAAAAACATGGGTTATATCCAGTATTACCTTTTAATGAAATATTATTACATTTGTTAACATAAGGGTTTTGTGCATACATTTTGCGGCTTCGCTAGAGTTTTCTGAGTTTTATGTTTCAAGTCTCATAACGATCCCTTAATATTTACTCAAGTTATCGCAATTTATGTTTAAAGAAATAATGATTTTGGACGATGAAAATTTTTTCGTTTATAATTTTTAGCTCGAATAGTAATGATTCGATAAACAAACTGTGAATAGAAAAAATCTGTGTCGTGACGAGCTTTACAACACTATATTTTTTAAAATACAGTTTAACAACATTTAATTTTCCAATATTTCATAGCGTTTGGACAATAATTTTTCCCATTTTCGAGCGCTAGTCCCCTTATTGCATCCGAGCCCTCATTATTGCGAACGCGGGGTAAACGCGAACATGCTACTTTTCGTGGCAAACCGCTCTAACGTGCTAGTTTTCGCAGCGAAAGACGCAACATGTTATTTTTCGTGGCAAACCGCTCAAATGTGCTAGTTTTCGCAGCGAAAACCGAAACGTGATAGTTTTCGTAAGAACGAAGGCAAACGTGCTACTTTTGTAAGGTTTTACAGTATAAAAAGGTCCGATTTTCAGATAAAGAACATATAAGGGTTTTATTCACAAAGGTTTTAGCGCAAGCGCTGGTTTGAGTGCACAGATAAAGTACTTTTGGAATTTCACAGTGATTGTTTTAAGTATTCGTTGCAGCACGTGCTGCGTACAATCGTAGCCCGTTCGCTTCTGTAGATTGTACACGCTTTCGGTTACGTAACAAATGAACCTAAACCAATATTACTTAGCTTGCCCGGTGGCCCTTGCGCCTGTACGGGACGAAAGCCTTTTTCCACAAAGTATTATCGCACAACTCTTGATACCGATATATCACGTCCGCACGCTCTTACTGTTCGACGCAGAATCTGCGCACCACGCGCTCGATCCTTCCGTCTTGCCTACTTCTAAAACCGCGCCATCTGTTGATACGAAATCTTACAGTTTCGGCCAGTCTGACATTGTTGTTCGACCCGAACAAAGGATTAGCCGAAAACATTAAGTACACTTCAATTTTTACTTATAATGAGTATATAATAAACGTGGAATAAACAAATAGTATAAGTAGAGTAAATATATATATAATACACGCGATGGGAATCAGATTCCCAATTGGTTTCCAATTCTAACTTTCATTATCGTTGGTTGTTTCATCTCTGATCTCCTTGACCGGTTCTATCATGCGAATCCAGGGTTTTATTTTATCCGCTGTTCTATGAACTAATTCGAATTTATATTTCTGGAACGTTAAGTTCATCTCGCTATACGAGGATTAATATTGATCTTTTTCACCGCTAGTGCAAGAGAATTACAGTCAGTTACGATACGGAAAGTTATCCACTGCAGATATACATGGAAACGTTCTAAAGCTTTGACAATAGCAAGTGTTTCTAATTCAAAACTATGATATTTCCTTTCTGCTTCATTAGTGGCTTTACTGAAATACGCTATAGGAGCCATATCTCCGGTTTTCTGCTTCTGCAATAATATAGCACCGTACCCGTGACTGCTCGCATCTGTCTGCAATTCTGTCTCCGCTGCCGGATTGTAAATACGCAAAACCGGGAACGACGTTAGTTCCTTTTTTAACAAATCAAAAGCTTGTATACAATCTTCGTTGAAATCAACATTCGTATTCTTTTTTGTTAAGTTATGTAATGGCTTAGCCTTGATAGCATAATCTTTAAGGCTGCCATCTCACCGGGCATTGAATGTGTGCGTACGCTCACACCAGCTAGGAAAAGCGTGTACGTATACGCGAAACCGTTTCAACCAACTTTCGTCCTGGAATCGGCAAGAAGGAAGTTTTTGAGGGTATAGTTGTCTCCAGTAGACATCAGTGCAGGGTGGTCTGGTGCGTTTGAATGCTAATAAGCACCGTACGTTGAAATAATAACGAATTTATGACTCGAAAACTGACAGAATGAGGCTTCAAGGCTTCTCCGTTGGTGGCGCCACTGGTATAGTCGAGCCACGTAGCACCAGCGTATACGTATACGCAATGTAGAAAACAAACCGTTTCAACCAACTTTCGCCCTGGAACCGGCAAAAAGGTAGTTTTTGCGGGTATAGTTGCCTCCAGTAGACATTCGTGCAGGGTGGTCTGGTGCGTTTGAACGCACCAGACCACCGTACGTTGAAATAATAATGAATTTATGAATCGTGTACTGAATCAGACTCGAGAAATGGCAGAATGAGGCTTCAAGGATTCTCCGCCACCGGCGCTTATGGTATATTCGCCCCATGTAGCATCAGAACCGGTGGAAGTCCAAGCTAGCCGATAAATGTAGGAAAGACATAGTTGCCGATACGTATGGAGAGTCGCATCGCGCTGTTGCCGCATTTCCCCTATTACTATTTTGTCGTCAGGGAGGCTTGAATGAATCACGGCGAAGCGGCTGGAGCACAGAGATGGGCACAGATAATATCTGGATAAACTCTTGGGATTTTGTTCAAATTGAAATATGTTACAGTCTGTTGTGCCCAGGCAACGCCCAAGCACGCGTATTACACACACTATGATACATTATACATATTATATTACTCTAGAACGTTTCGAGACGTTTCTAAGCTAAATCAGTCGCGAGGCGAGCACGAATCTACGAAATCAGCAAAAATGCGAGCGCTTCGCTATGACCATATACGGCAACGCGAAGCGACGGCACCACGCCCAATAAGCGAAATAAAAACCGATTTGCCGCCGCAAATCGGAAGACTCGAGATCCGACCCTCGACCGGGCAACACGGCTAAAACCTAGAGCTGTTCAAGTACCCGGAAAAAGCAAGCCGAGCCTAACTCGGCTTGAACGACCGAGCCGAACCGAGTACCCGAATGAACCGAGCGGCTTGAAAAAACCGAGCGGCTCAGATAGAACCAAGTAACTTGAATTTTTCAAGCGGCCCGAATGAAGCGGGCGGCTCGAACAGAACCAAGCGGATTGAATTATTTCAAGCGGGCCGAAAGAACCGAGCGGCCCGAAAGAACCGAGCGGGCCGAAGGAACTGAGGCGGCCCGAATGTATGTCTGTACATTGTACGTCGAGCAGATAGGTTAGGAGATAGGTTATGTATACCTAACCCAATTATAATATAGGTTGCGGAAGTTTATGTAAATGCATGTTTTTATTGGAATGACTTAAACAAGCGGGACTTTGACAGAACTATGTTTCATCATTACGAGGATGTTAAAAATATACTTTCGATTTTATACATTTTGCATATTCTGGATATACGTTGCACATTCTGCATATTTTTCATATTTTTTGCAGATACGGAATTTGTTTACAAATTAGCTTGGTGAACCACGCCATTCAAATTTAATAGTTTCATATGTTAAAAAGTTTAATAGTGTAATAGTTACATATATATTCAAATGTTTAATAATTCAATAGTAGGTACAACGGCTTGATACGTATAATATATAATTATTACAGTACAATTATTAGTATACTACAGTTTGATAAAAGAGGTTAAATATATCCCCCCGCCCCCCGTTACCCTTTTCAGCATATTTGCATATTCGCGGCATATCATACTTGCATAAACTTCCGCAGGCTAGGTATAAATAAATAAATAGACGAATAATTTTTGAACAAGCAATATAAATAGACACACAATTTAATTTTTTTATTTAATTAATGTAAGAACTTCTTACATTATATTTAACCTCTTTTATCAAACTGTAGTATACTAAGAATTGTACTGTAATAATTATATATTATACGTATCAAGCCGTTGTACCTACTATTGAATTATTAAACATTTGAATATATATGTAACTATTACACTATTAAACTTTTTAACATATGAAACTATTAAATTTGAATGGCGTGGTTCACCAAGCTAATTTGTAAACAAATTCCGTATCTGCAAAAAATATGAAAAATATGCAGAATGTGCAACGTATATCCAGAATATGCAAAATGTATAAAATCGAAAGTATATTTTTAACATCCTCGTAATGATGAAACATAGTTCTGTCAAAGTCCCGCTTGTTTAAGTCATTCCAATAAAAACATGCATTTACATAAACTTCCGCAGTCTATATTATAATTGGGTTAGGTATACATAACCTATCTCCTAACCTATCTGCTCGACGTACAATGTACAGACATACATTCGGGCCGCCTCAGTTCCTTCGGCCCGCTCGGTTCTTTCGAGCCGCCTCGGTTCTTTCGGGCCGCTCGGTTCTTTCGGCCCGCTTGAAATAATTCAATCCGCTTGGTTCTGTTCGAGCCGCCCGCTTCATTCGGGCCGCTTGAAAAATTCAAGTTACTTGGTTCTATCCGAGCCGCTCGGTTTTTTCAAGCCGCCCGGTTCATTCGGGTACTCGGCTCGGCTCGGAAACCGGGTTTCAGCTTGGTTCGGATTTCAAGCTACCCGAATATTCAAGTACTTGAACAGCCCTACTAAAACCTACTTGTACACCTCAGTCTAGTTTAAGTTGTTTCTGAATAAAGACTTAGTCTTTGAGTTTAAACACATTTGGTGCAGTTCACCCGGTGGATTCTCATCCTTTAATCGCTCCCGAACTCACGATTACGCCAGATCCCGTACCAGCCTTGCGAGCCATCACGCAGGGCACAACAGTCCATTTGAAAATAAGGAGGATTTAAATATCATTTTGCCAAATACGAAAGGTAATTTTCAAAAGATCGAGGAAAGTTGTGTACTTTGAGGGTCTGTATTTATAAAACAATTGAGGCATTTGATGGAAAAAGGACACATAGGCCTATGTGCCCTTTTTCCTTAAATCGTTTAAATCGACTTAGGTATGTGTTATGTATTTAATATATCAAGGACATTACTTCTCTCGCGTTCAGATTAGCTAGATGCTGTTTCATCACGTAGCGTGATCGACTCGCAGCTTCATAGTACGCTGAGCGGTCGCGCAACCGTGCTGCCACGCAATAATCGTACTTTTGTTTCATAGAGGATTTTGTGTAAGCGAGGAAATATGGAAAGTGAGGCGAGTATCGAATTCGCAAGGAAAGAAGCTAATTTAGGAAAGAAAAAATTGATTTGTAAGACAGCTTGCTGCAAAAAATCGAAGAAACTAATACTTACTTAAAACATTACATTTTTGTTTATTTTTTTGCTTCATTTTGTATTTTCTATTTAAGGAATGTAAAAAAAATGCGTAACGAAGTAAGTAAACAAAATTATATTTAAATAACTAAACAAAGAAGCAATTTTTTTTTACGAATTTACCATATTTACGGAATAAGGGCACATAAATCACTTGCTTGAAACTTATAAATAAAGACACATATCATTTTCAAATCATGACTTCTGTTTTCAGAACGTTTGAAGGACACGGTAACTACATCCTTAAAAAAATTGGATTGAATTGCATTACTTTTTATTAAGTTATACTGTAATGAAAACTTTGAAATCGATTTTCTTGAACTGGCATTTTGGCGTATGTGCCCTTTTTCCATCAAATGCCTCAATTTTGAATGTGGCAAAATGTGACAACGCCAAAAATATTCGGACCCAAACGGAATAACATTCTGACAATTGCCACATTTCGTACAAAGTTGTTTGGTATGAAGTAAGACATACACCAGGGGTAGGGTAAAGGACCCAATTACCTACACCTAACCAATTACTGTCACCTTAAGCTATTTTACTTAAAATAACGAATAAATAAACGTTGTAAAGTCATACACAAAAAGAATTATGTAATTAAACCTATAATCTATACTATAGTTTATTTATTCGTTATTTTAAGTAAAGAAGCTTAAGGTGGCAGTAATTGGTTAGGTGTCAGTAATTGGGTCCTTTACCCTACACACTAAGTCTGCCCTAGGGCAGTCGGTGCGCCTTCGAGCTCGACCGTGGTATTTTCATTCCCCACTCCTCGGTATAAGGTATCGTGGTGGAGAATTCTATGACTGCAGAGGCCGTATGCCCATTTTGTTTTCTCCAAGGAAAATATGGTATTGTCTCGAGCTTCCCATTGTTGCCCCAACACGGTCACTGGAAAGGCCCAGTTTATGCTTTTATGACACCCCGACAGCTAAATAATCGCTTGACCGCGACTTACATACACAGTTCCATCACCGTGTGTGTTAGCGACCTCAAGCAGTGGGTTAAAATTGACTCAGGCACAGGATACGGAGGGTTAATTGAGATTTGAAAAATGTTTAAATTTTTGTATGCAATAATAATAATTTATTCAAATTTATAATGATAGCAGTAAGAAGGGTTTAAAAAAGTTTGTAGCTGGCGAACATGATTCTGGCTGTCGCAGTCATCGGAAACAAAAAGCGCAAAATTTTTCTTAATCTGTGTGGTTATCGTGTGAACTAGAATTAATTATTTTCAAAAATCCCATTTTGCAACACAAAAAACTAACATATGCTTTTCCAAAAAATTAATGTTTTCGGCTGTACTTCCGAAAGGGACCGGTGGCCGATCGAGATGAGGTTTTGTGGGAGGGGTGGGGAGGGGGTGTGAACCCTAAATCTAAAATTGTAGCTTCGGGTATTTATTAGTTTCCGAAATATTAATAAAAAATTGTTAATTATTTCGGAAATTTTTTTTGGACGTTGCTGCTGGCCTCCCTAGCCGGGAGCCCTTCCGTTACCGTACTTTTTATTTTTGAAATTTTGTAACCACAGTATCATTTTTAGCATCGCCAAACTCACATCGGTTCGCTACCATGCTTTACGCGCCTGCGCGCCCTCCGCATAATCTAGCCCCAACCGGTGGCCGATCGAGATGAAACTTGGTGGGTATTACGAGGGTTGTGGACAGACCTGAAATATAAAATTATAGCTTCGCCAATTAATACGTTCAAAAGATACTGGGGTAATTGTGCATAAACGGGTACACCTTTTTTAATCACTTTACCACGGTCTCCCCTATTAACAATATTTCTGTCGACTTATACCGACACAACGCATTCCACTTCCCAACTTGTCCCGGGTATTAGTATTGGAGGGGGGGGGGGGGTAGAGTAGCGCGGGCCCGCTTGCGGGCCCGTAAAGCATGGGTAGCAAACCGAGGTGAGTTTGGCGATGCTAAAAATGAGACTGTGATTACAAAATTTCAAAAATAAAAAATAGGGGGACGGAAGGACTCCCGGGTAGGGAGGCCTGCACCAACGTCCAAAAAAAATTTCCAAAAAAATTAAGAATTTTTTATTAACATTTCGGAAACTAATAAATACCCGAAGCTACAATTTTAGATTTAGGGTTCACACCCCCTCCCTGATATCACATCCTTCTACGTATAAATAAAAAGATATTGATACGCATATTACTATTGTTTCATCGACATGTTTTCTAACCTCACTCCCGAACCTCTCTATCTTTCATTATTGCTATCCTCTTTTACGTTCAGCGAGGCTCTGACGCTAGACGCAGCTCTCGTACCGTACCTATTCCTTCAAGACTTCTCGATAGAAAGAGCTTTGGCAACAGCGCGGCAGAGACAGAGAGAACAGAAGATGCGGCAACTATGCGTTAAAAATTCGTCTACACAGAGTACCTGAAGATGTCACCTCTGTAGAAGTTCTTTCTACCGGCCGCATTAGTTTCATTAGGGTCCGTCTGTTTAGAAGGGGCGCTTCGATCGATTCGGACCATAACAAAAATGAGACGGCAGCCTTAATGAATTTTCTAAAGTAATTGGTTAGTCCAAGAAAACCTTGTATTTGTTTGATGTTTGTTGGATACTTAAACTCTGAGATGGCTTGTGTGTGCCGTTTGTTTAAAGTTATGCCTTCGGCTGACACTACATAACCCAAAAACTCGAGACTATTCTTCAAGAACATACACTTCGATAAGTTTAACTCTAAACTGTACTTTTTTTAAAATTATTAAGATTTTACGCAAGATTAGTAAGTTCTCCGCCACGGTCGTGGTCGGGATTAAAATATCGTCTATATACCAGGGAGTCGAGACCGAAGCAGAAACCGAAATTCAGACCGGTCTTGACCGGTCTAGCGACCAGTAACCGAAGCGAAAAGGGACCGATATTGCGACCATAACAGTGAGAGGTTGCGAAAAGAAACCGAAACTCCAGACCGATTGCCTCTCGGTCGGGAATCTCAGACCGAAGGCCTGACCGCTCTGGCGACTGGTCGGAGTGGTCGGTTGACCGGTCGAGTTAATTTATGGAGAGGTTTCTGTTCCTCTCCATAAATTACGAGTCGGAACGGTTCGGAGCGGTTCGGAGCGGTTCGGTTCTGTTCGGATCGGTTCAACCTAGCTGAATAAGCCGGGAAGGTATGGATGCTGTTCCTGTCGCTCACACTGTTTGTCACTCTCGTCACGGGTTTGTTGACAGCAGACTTTTGTAGTTATTTGTTACTGTACCACTGTCCATTTCAAACTATGTCGATTTGCCGAGATATTATTGTATTTCAAACACTAGTTATGCATTATTTTAACAGAAGTAGTTAATATAAATAAATTATTGTTAATATAGAAATAAGAAGAAAATGATTGAATTTATAATTTTTCGTATGGATATTTTAAAAGTATGTCCAAGTGTCGAAAAAAAAACAGAAGACAGGAATGTAATAAAATGTAAATATATATTTAACAATAGCATAAATAACAAATTTTACAGCAAAATTTATTACAATGTTTCAATTTTTATCTCTCGGAATAACATATGAAAACATTATTTAACATCTTATGAATCAATTGTATAAGCGTTACATATTCAATTTTTATTACGATATACATGTATAAGAAAGGAGTGTGGTACATCGGAAAATACTCCTGTGATGCGGGTGCGAGTAGTACATCTAACGTAAGAACTTTTGGGTATAACCCCTATTAAAATTCAAACAAAAGCAGTTAAAGAAATCTTTCGCTGGCATAAATGACACCATTAAGGCGGATACGGGACCAGTCGATTTTATGTTTCGTCCTGATTGAAGTAATACGGGGTGCGAATGGTACTGTAAACCGTCCGCAATAATGCAGCGCGCGGCTCGCTTACCTGAAACGGGGCGCACGGCTGCCTTCGATGGCTAATTACGACGCTAATTTTAAAAACTCCCTCTTTAAAAGGTGCTTATTTTGTAGGTAGAATTTCAAGGTATTTGGTAATACTTCTTTCAAGCTTTAGATTTCCAACCTTCGAGGAGAATTTGTAAAATAAGAATTTGTTTTGTAATTTACCATGTTACAAAAATAATTTTTCAGTTTGAAAAAATATTAATCAAATAGGTCAAACCTTCTAGAATCCCCAAAATGGTAGAATAACTTTGGTGCTGATTTTAACGAAATTTATGAACTTTATTAAAAATGTAACATAATGTTCTTATGATAATGTATGTATAAAGAAGATCAAAACACTTTTTTCCGGATTTTTTAAACAAAAAATGTCGGCACAATAGCCTTACAGCCGATACATATTTTCTATTTGAATCATTCGACGGTGGAATTTATCACGTCCTCATTTTTGTTTTACGTTAGATGTGCTACTCGCATCCCAGAAGATATCTACTCTGTGTTAAGCAAAGATTGTACCTTATACTTTTGGTCACTCTACATGACTGTATTTTCCGATGTACCACTCTCCTTTCTTATACATATATCTCGTAATAAAAATTGAAGAAGTAACTCTTATACAGCAACTGATTTAAAAGATATAAAATAATATTTTCGCATCTTATCCCACGAGATAAAAATTGAAACATTGTAATAAAGTTTGCTGTGAAAATTTGTTATTTATGCTATTGTTAAATATATATTTACATTTTATTACATTCCTATCTTCTGTTTTTTTTCCACACTTGGAGTAACAAATCATTGCAACAATGTGCTTTAAAAAATCCCGTTACGAGAGAGATAAACAATGTGAGCGCTAGGAACAGCATACATATCTCCCCGACCTATTCAGCTAGGTGGAACCGAACCGCTCCGAACCGCTCCGAACCGCTCCGACTCGTAATTTATGGAGAGGAACAGTGTAAAATATTAGGTTAAGTGAGCACGAGGAGGCTGGTGAGGTTAGGATAGGCGTTGAGCCACACAGACACTGGTTTGCACAATAAATTGTGAGGTCTTTATTATAAAAACGTCTGCCAACGGACAAGCCGTTGTGCACACGGTAATGATGGAGGATGAGCCCCCGTACACCTTTTCGTACAATAATCCACCGGTTATCCGCGTGGACGCGTGAACACGCACACCGCGAATGCACAAAACAATTGTTGTTCTACAGGCGAAATGTGACGCGAACTCCGCGTTGAGTCTACTAACTATGAGAACGTGATTTGCACACTGAATTTGCTTGATGAGCAACGGTTTGATACAATGAACAAAATACGTGTTATGTTGCGCACAGTTGTGAACAGAGTGAATCTCAAGATGGATGCGCATTTCCGCCTCGGCGTCTTCTCGAACATTCTCGAGCGTCGTTCGACAAGACGGGCCCTGATTGGTTGATCGATCGCGGATCGACCGCGACTTCCGCCGCCCAGGAGGTGCTGCGGTGATCGAGAGTGCGGCGGCGCGGAGAACTATTCATTCCCAAACATGCTCCCGCCATCAACAGCTGATTGAAGATGTTGATGATGAATCTGGAACAGGCAAAATTGCCAATTTTGCAATTGGCCTGATTAGTGTTGTTGTGGCGGTTTTGAGCGTCACGACTCGGGTGAGTCCATCCTTCCCTGGATGTAAGGTGATGATCCTCGCAAGTGGCCACTTGCTAGGTGGAAAACGCTCATCTGTGATGAGCACCAGGGACCCGACCTTCAGGTCGTTGGTTGGATGATGCCATTTGGTGATGGATAGTTGTCTCTGCAGATAGTGGGATGACCACTGAGTCCAAAATTGTTGCGTCTTTGTTTGAATGAATTGCCACCTGGCTGATGGCAAGATTGATGAATTCTCCACTGACGGTTCCGGAAGCGCTGAGAGTGGTTGTCCAATGAGAAAGTGCGCTGGTGTGAGTGCAGTGATGTCATCAGGGTCGTCACTGAGGGGCTCAAGCGGTCGTGAGTTGAGCATTGCTTCTATTTGTGTGAGAAGTGTGCTGAACTCCTCGTATGTGAGCACCGTCTCACTGACTGTGCGCCGGAGATGGTGTTTGACTGACTTCACGACCGCTTCCCACTTGCCTCCCATGTGAAGTGCTGCTGGAGGGTTGAAATGCCATTCTGTCTTGTCATTGACGAACAGCTGATTCAGGCGTTGATGCGCCTCAGTCCCCTGGGTGAACATTCTTTTGAGAACAGTGTCAGCTCCAACGTAGTTGGTTCCGCAATCGGAGTGAAGAGTGAGAGGAATCCCTCTCCTGGAGACAAATCTCCTGTAGGTGGCGATGAACCCTTCTGTTGTGTAATCTGTCACCAGTTCTAGGTGAACAGCTGATGTGGTGAGGCACACAAAGACGCAAATCCAGCCCTTTTGAGTCTTGGCACCTCTTCCTCTCCACGTCTTCAGTGTGATTGGACCCGCATAATCGGTGCCAGTATTGTTGAACGGTCGTGAGGGTGTAACTCTCGAAAGAGGTAGTTGGCCCATCAGTTGATGGGCACGGATCCCCCTTTGTCGAGCACACACAACACACCGCAGGATGTGCGATTTTACTGGCGCTCGCCCTCCAATGATCCAGTAGTTTTGTCGAATCTGGGCGAGGGTGAGCTGGGTCCCTCCATGGAGAGTTTGTCGATGAGCATGGTCTATAATCAATTTAGACAAATGTGACTGACGAGGTAGAATTGCAGGGTGCTTACTTTCGTAGCTTGTGCAAACATTGTTGAGTCTGCCTTCAACTCTAATGACTCCACTCTCATCGATGAATGCGGTGAGTCGATTGAAGACATGAGCGGCTGGCAAAGTTGAGCCTGAGCTGAGCATCTTCATCTCGCTGGAGAAATAAAGCGCCTGCGTTGCTTTGATCCAGAAGATCCTGGCCCATTCTATGTCGATGGGCGACAAGGTGAAGAGCGGCAGCGTGACTGGAGCCTTCTTCAACCTTGAAACAAATCTGAAACAAACTGATGTGATGCGAATAAGTTTGTTGAGAGATGAATATTTGTAGATGAGGTCCCAGTGATATTCAATCTTTTGAATATTGAGCAGCTTTGAAATGCCTGGACGAGCCTCTAGTGCACTCAAGTCTTCGTCTAGCATTGGTTGTGATGGCCATGTTTCACTGGGCTGCGCAAGCCATGGTGGTCCCGTCCACCAAAGCTTATGATGTTCAAGCTGCGATGTTGATAAGCCTCGTGATGCGCAATCAGCTGGGTTTGAGGACCCTGGAACGTGTCTCCAATGTGCGCCTTGGGTGATCTCTTGAATTTGGGACACACGATTCCTTACGTAGTCCTTCCAGCGTGATGCTTGTGTTTTGATCCATGTTAGTGTCACTTGTGAGTCCGTCCACAGATATGTAGTAGCAATGTTGAGCTTGAGCGTTGCTTGAACATATTTGGTGAGCTTCGCCAGCATCAATGCTGCAGTAAGCTCGAGTCTCGGGATTGTGAGCTTCTTTAGTGGTGCTACCTTAGTTTTGGAGCACACCAATGTCGCGACCTTGTGAGTTGTGGACGGTGATGATACGGTAATGTAAATTACCGCTGCCATGGCGAGTTGTGAGGCATCAGAGAAGCCGTGTAGTTCCACTGTAGAGTTGCTGAAGGTGTTGAACCACCTTGGACATGATAGCTTGCGCAAGCTTGTTAAATCTTCTCTGATGATGAGCCATTGTGACGTTACTTGGGAAGGCAGTGGATCATCCCAGTTGAGCTTGTGTAGCCACAACTCTTGCAATAGTGTTTTTGCTCGAATTATGACCGGCGCTAGAAAACCTAATGGATCAAATATTTGTGCTACTTCTGATAAGATGAGGCGTTTGGTGAGCCTTGAATTTGAGCTTGGTTTTGAGGTGAAAGAAAATTCGTCGTTGATCACATTCCATTGAAGTCCGAGAATTTTGGTATTGCAGTCGTCTAATGATATGATTGAGCCTTGGGCTCGTTGGGTTTGAGAAATTGCATCAAGCAACGGAGGAAAGGTGGAATGCCATTTGGCTAGTGGAAACCCTCCCGCGTTGCACAGATCTTTTAATTGGTGAGCAATTGTGATGAGCATCTCACCTGTGTCTGCACCTCCAAAGATGTCATCAACGTATCTGGCATGTGTGATTGATGGCACCGCCAGAGGAAAGCGATGACCTTCGTCTTCCGCCAATTGGAGCAAAGCTCTGACCGCCAGAAATGGAGCAGCCTTGGTCCCATATGTGACCGTTGTGAGCTTGTAGGGCACCTCCTTTGAATCGTCATCGATCCACAGTATTCGTTGGAGATCTTGATCATCCTCGTGAATCTTGACTTGACGATACATTTTCGTCACATCTGTGGCAAAAATGTACTTGTGCTGGCGTATCCACAGCAGCACGTCGGTGATGTTAAGGAGTAGATTTGCACCCGTATGCATCAAATCGTTGACAGAATACCCAGTTGACGTGGGGCTTGATCCATTGAAGACGACTCTCAGTTTTGTCGTCTGGCTGTCAGGCTTCAATACTCCATGATGTGGAAGATAAAATACAGAGTGAGTATTAGGTGAGAGGGATGGTGCTCTTACCATGTGACGGAGCTCCTCGTACTCTTGCATGAAGCCTTGATAGAGGTTGCGATACTCGTCGTTCCTGTTGAGCTTGACGAGCGTACGCTTCAAGCAAGCGTGAGCTGCTTGATAAGAATTACCCAGCAGCTTTGGAGTCTCCTTCAGAGGGATGCGCACGGTGTATCGTCCTGTGGAATCACGAGTGTGTGTCGCTCGAAAGTGATCCTCACACTGTTGATCCTCAGGTGTGAGCTTCATGGGTGCATCTGTTGGGAGCTCTTCTTGAATCCAAAATCGTGTCAGCATGTCTTGTAAAGAATTGTCGTCATGCTGCACGACTGCAGAGTGGTGTGCTGTGACCGTACGCCGGTCCACTGTAACTGGTCCAAGAATGAGCCACCCAAAAATGGACAGCTGTCCAATCGGCATTGAAGAGTCACCCTTCTTGAGGGTGGGCTTGATCACTTGCCCATACACGTCTGCGCCAATCACGATGTCTATCGGTCTTGATTTAAGAAAGTCTGGATCGGCCAGCGGAAGGCCATTCAAATGTGGCCATTCTTGACGTGGCGGTTCCACCGATGGTAAACTTGACGTCAGTGCTCGCAGAACGTGTGCTTGAAAGTGCACTGTTGACATATCGTAGTTGGAGCGCAGAGTTAGTAGTGCGACTCCTCTGGTTTGAATTGATGTGTTACCCCCAATGCCAGTGATCGTGATGGATGCATGGGCGCGTGGAATCCCAAGCAAGTTGATGAGCTCTTCAGTGACAAATGTCAGTTCCGAGCCCGAATCAATCAATAATCTGACTGGTGTAGATGACACTGAAGTGATCAGCTGGGCGTTGGCTGTTGCCAACAGGGTAACTGAAACATATGGGGTGAGCACTGGCGATGATTGGTTGAGCCTCCTTCTTTCGGTTGAGCACGCTGTGTGAGTCTGCGTTGTGCGCTGTTGTGTGAGTGATGTTGGTGATGGGACGACTGCACCGATACTTCAATGGGTTGCGCTACTTGTTGATGGTTCCTCTTCTGCGCGAGGTTTTACAAGAGCAGCGGTGTGAGCAGACGGCTTTGTGAGGTGCAGCATCGTGTGATGGTTGGCTGCGCACGTTTTGCACCGACGCGTGGAATTGCAATCTTCGGTGCGATGCCTGCCACAGCAATTCCTGCACAGCTTGTTGACGGTAATCACTTTCCGCCTGTCTTCCACCGACAGCTCTCTGAATCTGGGACACATTACAACGTAATGGTCCTCCTTGCAATGATCGCACGGATAGCTGTAGGGCGACGCAGCTGGTTGAGCCTTCGGCTTCGTCTTTGATGCCGTGTGAGCAGCGCCCCGGCTGGGGTATGATCTGCTCGGTGGAGCAGCAGGAGATTGAGCCTTCTTACCCTTCTGGAGAGCCGCGGCCTCCAGTCGCTCCAGGGCCACCACCTTGGCAGCAATGAACGTCTCGAGCTGCTGCAGCCGAGGGTAGTCCTTGGATGAGCCCACTGACGTCTCCCATGCTTCCCTTGTTGACTAGTCCAGGCAGCTCGTCGCCTGGTGCACGAGCAATATGTTGAACATATCCTCTGCTGCTCCCAAAGTGGTCAATGTCTTTTGCACCTTACTGATTGTGGAGACGATTTCATTGAGCGACTTTGCACTGCGCGTTGTGATCGGTGAGACGTTGAGCAGCTTGTCCAGCTGCTCTTCGATGAGCACACGCTTATTTGTGTATTTTTTGCTCAGTTCCTCCCAGCAGGACTGGAACGATGAGCCTGTGAGCGGGTACGCGTTCACCAGCTGTGATGGCTCACCTTGGAGACTGGAGCGCAGGTAGTGGAGGCGGTCTATTTCCATGAGCTGCTGGTCATGGATGATCAAAGATGTGAATAGCTCACTGTAGGCTGGCCACTCCGTGTATGCGCCAGAGAATGTGGGCAGGGCGATCTCCGGCAGCTTCGAGGCCCTCGACGGTACTGCGCTCGATGCAGCCGGTGGACGCTGCTGTATCGCCTTCACGTCCTCTCGGAGGCGGTTGAGCTTGATTTTAGTAGTCAAGTACATTTGTGCCTCCTGTACCGCATAGTTCGCCTCGAAATATGGGTGGTTAATGAATTTAACCGGCCACGTCTCCTCAAAATGCGTGTGTTCGCGAGTGAACGCTAGGTGCAGCTCCTCTACGTGGGCTGCAATCAGCTCGACCTAGTCGACGGACGTAGTGTGAGCTTGAGAGGGCATGTACAGTTGCAAGGCCTGAAGGGAGTCGAAGCGGCCAATCTGAGTTTTGGCCTTGAACACCAGCTGCGAGGGCAACGTTGATGGTGATGTCGCCCTCGGTGGTTTTTTATCCCCACTCGTCCCCAGAGCCTCGGTGGGGATGGTGAGCACAATCGGTGCTGGGGAAGGCGGCCTTGATGAGCCCGCTGACTTTACGCTCTTCTGGTCATCTTGATCAGCCATCGCGAAGCACAGGAGTTGAGCTTGTGAGCCCTCTAAACAAACTACACAGCACTGTAGTGCACAATCACCGATCCGGCTCGAAGGACCAAACTGTAAAATATTAGGTTAAGTGAGCACGAGGAGGCTGGTGAGGTTAGGATCGGCGTTGAGCCACACAGACACTGGTTTGCACAATAAATTGTGAGGTCTTTATTATAAAAACGTCTGCCAACGGACAAGCCGTTGTGCACACGGTAATGATGGAGGATGAGCCCCCGTACACCTTTTCGTACAATAATCCACCGGTTATCCGCGTGGACGCGTGAACACGCACACCGCGAATGCACAAAACAATTGTTGTTCTACAGGCGAAATGTGACGCGAACTCCGCGTTGAGTCTACTAACTATGAGAACGTGATTTGCACACTGAATTTGCTTGATGAGCAACGGTTTGATACAATGAACAAAATACGTGTTATGTTGCGCACAGTTGTGAACAGAGTGAATCTCAAGATGGATGCGCATTTCCGCCTCGGCGTCTTCTCGAACATTCTCGAGCGTCGTTCGACAAGACGGGCCCTGATTGGTTGATCGATCGCGGATCGACCGCGACTTCCGCCGCCCAGGAGGTGCTGCGGTGATCGAGAGTGCGGCGGCGCGGAGAACTATTCATTCCCAAACAAACAGAAACCTCTCCATAAATTAACTCGACCGGTTGCGACCGGTCAAGACTTTTGGTCGACCGAAAGTCAGAGAGAAATTCTCTCTCAGTTTTGGTCGAGAGAAAACTCCTGACCGCTCGTCGGTCTCCAGTTCGGTCGAGAGACCCGTAAATGCCATATTGGTCGCTCTCACTGACCGCGACCGCGACCGAAACCGAAATTCTATTGGTCTCGACTCCTTGCTATTGTGATGTCCCACTATTTTTCGCGCGGTATTATAACACCATTCCTTGCAAATCAATCAACATAACTCCATCAAAAACCTTCATACTTAAGCCTCACCCTTCTTCAAACCCAACTGACCGTTTGGACGATGCACCTTAGCGGTCCCCATCTCGAAACGGTCAATCCAGAAATAATCACTGATCACCTTGACGATGTACCTTAGCGGTCCCCATCTCAGGATGGTCAACGACGACCTCCAAATCCCCTCTTCGACTTACGTGGCATGACCACTTCCATCCAAATCTACTTTAAACAAGTCCCTCGTCCTTAAAACCCTCTCTTAAATCGAGACTACGTCTCACGCCCTCTCTATGACCAAAGAAGTCAGTACCCCGTTTACCCCTTTCCGATACGACCTCCCAAACTCCACCAAATAGGTTGAGTATCGAAAGCCTATATGTAAAAACACCTGAAAACTAAAATCTATTTATAATGTAAATGCGACGCATATTTACCCTCATGATCAACACGTGATCGTCACTGCGACGCAGATTTGGCGTACGTGCCATGGAACACACCGCACATACCCTTCACCCATTATCAGTACAAGACAAGGCCATATAAAACCCCTAAACACAAAACTATTAATAAGTTGTAATGCGTCGCATCTCAAAGATCAGTCAAGGTGCATACCGCGCACACTCTTCACCCCTAACAATCCCGACAATAGTATAAATACAAGGCCCAAAACGGCCAGAGCTCTCTTCTACGGAAACCACTCCTGCGAAGTGTTACGTTGTTCTTTGACAATTTCAACAGTGTTAGCTTACTACATCGTTAAACTCAGTGCTCTACGGCAATTACTGTAAGCACCTATTATTATCACTATTACTGTGCATATCATCCTCATACCATAATTTTGGCTTATGTTTATTGCTTTATTATCTTATTGTTTTGCTTCTACTTATTGCTTTATTATCGTATTGTTTTGCTTCATCATCTTATTCTCATTGCTTTTACTAATTATTATTACTAGTCACATATCGTATACATTATAAGCCTCTATAGCTAATATTCACATGTTTCATGTTCATACATATAAATTGCTATTAATTATTATTTATATGAATGTCTCTGTGCTGATGCTAAATGTCCAACGCATCCTTATAAATACTAGCTTAAATGCTTTAAGAATAAACAACCGCTCTTGTTTCTAAAATAACGTTTCAAATCATTATAAAGATCCTCCAGCTACGAAAACCACCAAACCAAAACAAATCGGTGCAACAGCTGATTTCGGCTCGCGATACCCGAGCATAGAGTTTTGTTATGCCAAGGCGCCTGGGGTCGAGATTCTGGATAGAATCTCGAGGTGCTCCGGGTCGTCCTTCACAGTCGTCGTCCAGCGGGCTCCGAAAGGTTCGGGTGATAATGCCGGGACGAGGATATTCGGTTAGAAACCGAAGGTAGGGGATCGTTGCGGGTTGAAGAGTTAGAACTCACCGTAAGGTTAACAAGTTTATTCTGTCCCGATCTGGGTGACAGGAGTACTATAGCGTATGTCTGTTATTAATCTGTCCGCGCTCGTAGTTTGTACAGAGTCTTATAGTTAGTCCGGGGCGAAGCGGGGACCAGCGGGGTCGCCGCCTTCGGCTCGCTTTTCGGCGTTTCGTCGGAAACGCTGACGGTGCTCGCGGGTTGTTGCCCGCGCTTTGGCGCTCGCGTGTGCCATCGGAATGCGCGACGGTTGTAACACGCGGTCGTTGACTGGGTTACAACACCCCCCCCCCCCCTTGAGAGAAGGGTGCTTAGGGGAATTTTACAATTATCGGAAATTTCCCTGTACCCTTATATCGATTCGGCTACTACGGCATATTTGTGGTCCGTGGGGCCTCTCTGATGGGCGTAACGTTGGACGTGGACGCTGATCTTTTTGTTTTCCGTGTTTTCGCCGGTTTGGGTATTTGTACCTTTCGGCGCTGTTGGTAGTCGCGTATTAACAAATAAATGACGAGTACGATAGTTATTGTTTGTACCGTAGTCGTCGCCGTCGGGTGTACAAGTTGCCAGGTCGCCAGTCCTGATTGATAGTTGTTAGTATCGATTGTTAGGTCGCTTTCCACTTGGTTGAGTTGGTTATACAGTGCGGAAAATTCGGACGGATTCTTTAAGAGGTTATGGAGTTGAAAACGCGTGAGAGGGTGCGCTATTTTGCCCTTTTGTGTTTCATTTATCGCCGCGGTAATGTCGTATCGCGGTGCTGTCATTAGTTCGACGTCCTGACTATTCGCAGTTTTCCGCTTCCTTAGTACTACGTCCTTACTTCGGATATTACAATTTCCTGTGATTCTTAGGATTCCTGACCTATCTATTGTGACGCGTTCAGGTTGTCGTTCGTCGCATTGGATGGTCAGCGTCTCGGGTTGACGTGCTGCGAAAATCCACGTATCTGCGCGCGAGGTGCCTATCCACATCGTGTGGTTTACCGCGATGTGTTTTATTTCGCAATTTTTTGGGAATTCGTCCGAGGGTTGCAGCCACAGGCTTGCTTCACACTCGAGATCGTTATTTATGTTATGCGCGATCATTGTTTGTTCGCAGTAATATTGCGCGGCTATCTGTTTACATTCTTCTAATTCTTGGTTGTCGGTGAGCACATATTGATTACTGTTCGCGTCGATGACGAGGAGCGGCGTTCTTACGACTAATAACGCGTACATGTTGTCGTAGGTGTGGATCGGGGCTGGGGTTGCCTCGATCACTGTGAATGTTTGTGAGGATATTAGCGGGATGGTTATTACTGCTATTAACGTGTATTTATCGAAATACGCGACGATCGATGACAATTTTTCGATTACGTTCGTATTTTCTAGGTTTGGGGCTATTGGGAACGCGAGTCCGTTCGGAAGGTGTTGTACGGCGGTCTGTAGCAATTTAGTGATCTGCGCGCTTGCTATTACGTTAGTGCTGATGATGCCTCCTTTGAGGCCGGTGTAGTATTGCAATACGTCGTCTGCGTCCTGAGTCAAGTCGGTCACCAGGGCATTTAAAGTCGTGAAATGATCAACTATGTCAGCTCTTTGTGTCTGTCTGGTGGAGGTCGTCTCGACTTGTACCCGTAACATTCTGATCTGTTCTGCTAATATGTTTTCGTTGTGTTTTATTGTCGTTTTATTTTTGTTTGAGTAGATCTTGTTTTATTATTATTCTTATTATTATTTATATATATATTTTGTATGCCGACTTTATTATATTTTGTGGTTTCTTTATTCGATGAAGTGCTTTAGTCGGTTCGCGTGTGTGTGCAGTGTTTTTCTCCCCTTTTTTAGGGTTACGTTAACCTTTGAATTCTTGCCTATTATTTCATATGGGCCTACCCATTTATTATCTAACTTTTTCGATCTACCGCGTCGTACGGATTCGTCGTAGAGCCATACTTTGTCGCCTATCTTGAACTCTATTTCGCGTGCTTTTTTATCATAGTCTTTCTTTGATTTTTCTTTTGCGTGTTGGAGTCGTTCCCTCGCTATTTCGTTCGTTGTTCTTATGCGTTCTCTTATTTGTTGCGCATAGTCGTCGTAGTTGTATGTCTGTTTAGGCGGGCTTTTCAGCGCGGTCGGTAGCAATGCTGTCTTTCCGTAAACCAATTCATACGGGGTAAAGCCTGTCGCGGTATGGGGTGTAGTATTATAAGTAAACATCGCGTAGGGTAACCATCTGTCCCAGTCAGTCTGATCGCTGTCTATGTAGTGTCGCAGGTATTCTACTAGGGTTCTATGTGACCTTTCTAGTGCCCCATTCGATTCTGGGTGATACGCGGTTGTTTGCAGTTTCGTAATTCGTAGCAATTTGCATATGTTTTTGAACATCTCGCTTAGGAAGTTTGTACCTTGGTCCGTTAGTATCTTTTCGGGGATGCCGTATTCGCAGACAATTTTTTCGACGAATGCTTCGGCTACCGTTGTTGCTTCTTGGTTCGGCAAGGGGATCGCCTTGCTAAATTTCGTAAGGAGATCCTGAAATGTTAGAATGTAGATGTTTCCGTGGTTACTTTCGGGGAGTGGCCCTACTATATCTAACGCGACTTTTTCAAAGGGTTCTCGTGGTGTATCCGTGATCTCCATTGGGGCCCTCGTTTTCCGGCCTAGTTTGTTCTTTTGGCAGAGGCTACATTTTTGTATGTATTCCTCAATATCCTTATTCATACCAGGCCATTTGTATTTTTGCTTTATTCGTTTCGTGGTTCGTTGAATACCTTGGTGACCTCCCGTGGGTGTGCAGTGGTATTCGTAGAGAATTTGTTGTTTCTCGGCTTCTTCGTTAATTTCGATCGGTTTGGTTTCTACTGATTTTCTGTTCTGTCCTTTTTCTTTCTCGCTATTCTGCAACGCGTGCACATTCCTGCTCAGCGCGTCCGCGTTGGTATTATTCTTCCCTGATTTATGAATGATTTCGTAGTCGTGTTCGGCAAGTTGGATTCTCCATCTTGTTAGTCTGGATCCAGGGTCCTGTACTTTAAATAACCATACTAGTGCCTTGTGGTCGGTGACTACTTTGAATGCAGTCCCATAAACGTACGGTCGGAAGTGTTTGACTGCCCAGACTATGGCTAATAGTTCCTTTTCTGTTGTACTATAGTTTCGTTCGGCTTTGTTTAGTATCCGACTGGCGTAAGCAATTGGTTTATCTTCGCCTATTTTTCCTTGCGATAGTATCGCGCCTATTGCTACGTCTGATGCGTCTGTGGTTACTATAAACTCTTTTGTAAAATCTGGATAAATTAGAAGGGGTGCCGTGGTCAATGTCTCTTTTAGTGTGTCGAACGCGTTCTGCTGCTCGGCGGTCCAGACGAATTCGACTTTGCTGCTCGTGATGCTGGATAAGGGCTTGGCTATTTTTGAATATTCCGGAATGAATCTACGGTAGTATCCGGCTAGTCCCAGGAATGCTTGTAATTCTTTTAGTTTTTTGGGGACAGGAAACTCTTTCACGGCCTTCGTTTTTTCGGGATTTGGTTTGATCCCGTCGGGCGTGATTATGTGTCCCAAAAAACCTACTTCCTTTCTTAGAAACGCGCATTTTTCTGGTTGTAGTTTTAAGTTGTATTTGCGAAGTGTGTCTAAAACTTTTCGTAGTCTTGTATTATGTTCTTTTAGGCTTGCTCCGTGGACGACAATGTCGTCGAGGTAGACGAAACAGTCTATTCCTTGTAATCCGATGAGTGCGGCGTTCATGGCTCGCTGAAACGTTGCAGGTGCATTTTTCAGTCCGAAAGGCATGCGATTGAATTCGTAGTGACCTTGTGGAGTTGAAAAGGCTGTCTTGCATTTGTCGCGTTCGTCCATCGGAATCTGGTGGTATCCGGACGCCAGATCGAGGGTGGTAAAATATTGTGCTTTTCCCAATTGATCTAGTATGTCTGTGATATTAGGTAGTGGGAATGAGTCACCTATGGTAACTTCATTGAGTTTTCTATAGTCGACTACTACGCGATATTTAATATTTCCCTCTGCGTCGGGTTTTTTGGGTACTACCAGTAGGGGTGCGTTCCACGGGCTGGAGCTGTGTCGGATGATGCCGTCTTTCAGCATCTGTTCCACTTGTTTTTGCACTTCTCGCTTGTGGATGTCTGGTAATCTATATGGCTTGACATTACAGGGTGTTGTGTCGCGTTTTACAGGGACCCGGTGGCCGGTTACGGTGGCCGTGGTTAGTCGGTCTCCCGGTAAGTGGAACGTATCGTGATATTCTTTGCATATTTCCTTCATGGCTTTCTTTTCTTCTTCATTCATGTGTATGCTATCTACCTGGTCTGTTACCCGAGCAATGCGCGTAGTCAGCGATTCGTTCACGGTCAAGGCGCGAACAGCTGCGGCGCTATCGTTGCTGTGGATTATTTCGTTGTCCATCATTTCGCTTAATTGCACTTGTGGTACGATTATTGTTTTTGCTTCTGCGGTTGTGTTCATAATGCACGCTACGCATTTCCCATTTTCGGGTCTTGTTAGTCCTTCTCCTAAATATATGCCTTCCGCTAGCTGTTGTTTTTCTATTATCCCGTCTCGCGTACTACTTGTTGGGACCATTATTAATTGTTGTGTGCGCGCGGGTATTGTTATTTCCGTGTTTCTATGTAGGGTTTTCCACGGTTTTCTATCTGCTAGGAGGCTCTTGCTGGGGTAGTCTATGGTTGTCCTGTTATCTGTGAGGAAGTCTACTCCTAGTATTCCGTCTGCGTTCGTTAGGATGTCTTCTTCTATGACATGTAGGGGGTACACGATTTCTTTTCCGTTTATGTAGAACGTGGCCTCAATTTTCCCTAACGTTTTTGTTTTATCCCCCGAAAATGAGATAAGAAGGATGTCGCTTTCTTCCATTATTGCGTCTTTGGGGAGGGCGCTTTTTTTGATTAGGGATACTTCTGCCCCGTTATCTATCAGCATTATGGTGTTTTTATTTTTGGTATTCTTTATTTCTACCTCTATCTTATCTGCTGTGTGTCCATTCTTAAAGAGGGATCCTATTTCAACCATACGGAGGGGTCTCGCGGTTCCTCGGGTAGGTGACTCGCGTCTCGGCGGACCGGTGTAATCGCGGCTGCCTTGCGCGGAATGTGCATGATCAGCGTTTCTGTATTGTGGCTGTGATTCTGTTTCGTAGGCGGATCGGGTGTTTCCCGGTTCGCGCCTTGTCGATTCCCAACTTTCTTCGTTGGTTGCTATGGGTTGCATCCGCCGGTTATTTTCTGAGGGGAAAAATTTTTTGGGCGGTCTGTCCCTATTTTGGGTCTTCCAACACTCCTTGGTGTCGTGTCCCGATCGTCTGCAATCGTTGCAGTACCGTGGTGCTGCCCTATCCCGACTTTGATAAGTGCGGGAAGGGGAGTATGCCCTGCGCGTTCCTACTGACGTCGCTGGTCGTCTTGTAATTGACCGCTCTTCATCTATAGCTATCGTGATTGCTTCCTGTAGATCGGCGGGTTTTTGTGATTTTACTAGGACCTTAAGGTCGTCGCGAAGTCCGTCCTCGAATAGGTCTAACGTTTGCTCTTTGTATACCCGTGCAGTTATGGTTTTTTCCATCATGCTAGCCTTGTTTTTGATCCCGGTTGCTATCAATTCTTTTAATAAAGTGGATATTCGACTCCCGTAGTGGTGTGCGTCTTCGTGGGCGCCCTGTCTACAGTGTACCAATTCCCTTTGTACGGTCGAGTGCGTGCGGGGAGGCTTGTATACCGAAGTCAGTACGTCCTCGAGGTCTTGTATGGACATTATCTGGCGCGTCTGTACTTCGGCTAGGGCGTCGCGTTGGACTCTCATCGATATGATCCCTTTTAAAATCTGGGCCCTTTCCATCGGCGTTCGGTAGGAGTAGTACACGTACTTACAGGCGGTCAGGAAACCGGGTAACCCTTTGGGATCGGTTCCATCGAACGGTGGTATGGCTCTTATCGCGTGAAAGAATTTTTGGTTGTCTACTTCTGTCGGTACGTCGGGTGGGTTGTCTATCTCGAAATTAGGAGGGACGAAAAGACTAGCGCGCCTCGGTTCTTCCTCTGGCTCGCAAGAGGGGTCAAAGTGGACCGCGTTCCTGCCTGAGGGGCCGGGGGTTGCGTGCGTAGTGTTCATTGTTTCCCTTAGGTTTTCTATTTCGCGGTCTATCGAGTCCTGTGGTGGGCCCTCTTTTGCCTCTAGTGCCCCTATTCTATCGTTCGTCGTTATCATGCCGTCGGCCATACTAGCCAGGGTGGAGGTTATTCCTGCGAGTATTTTTTCTATGTTCGCTAGGCGGTCTTCGCTTCCTGCGGGACCCTGCTCGGCGTTATCGCTCGCGGTTGCTAAGGGGGTGGACGGCATTCTGATGTCGGTTTCTAAGCCTACTCTCGGAATTAAACTATAATCTAATTCGTCGAACGGGTATAGTCGTCGGGCGGTTAAACGTCCGGAGTGGCTTGACGCAGTCGGAAATACAATTGGAACGTCAAGTTCTTCGCTAGTGTTTGCGTCTAGAGTATTCTGCGTACGTTCTCCGATTTCCCGAAATGCTTCGAATGTCGCGTCGAAGAGAGATTTCTCGGAGGGTTGTCGCGGGTGTATGTTACCGAATCGGCGCGGATTACCTCGGCTAGAGGGTATAGGCGTACGGATTTCTTTTCGCTCAATTAATTCTAGATCGCGCTCGATATTCGCATCCAGGGATTTCGCTCGGCGCATGAGAATAGCAGCGTACGGCCTGGATTTGCTGAGAGTGGTATTTCGCACTTACAGCACGTGGATCAGGTGATGCATCGCTGGTCTCTGCGTTGTCCTAGAGTTTCCTGGAGGCGTCCTGTGTAGACGTCTGTCGGTACCGCGAAGTGGATTGCCCTTCTATTAAGTGGGTCGTTGTCTCCGCTATGTCCTGTTGTCTCCGTCGGTCAGGCTTGTTCCCTACGTTGGCAGGATCCCACCGCTGCCACCAATTTTGTTATGCCAAGGCGCCTGGGGTCGAGATTCTGGATAGAATCTCGAGGTGCTCCGGGTCGTCCTTCACAGTCGTCGTCCAGCGGGCTCCGAAAGGTTCGGGTGATAATGCCGGGACGAGGATATTCGGTTAGAAACCGAAGGTAGGGGATCGTTGCGGGTTGAAGAGTTAGAACTCACCGTAAGGTTAACAAGTTTATTCTGTCCCGATCTGGGTGACAGGAGTACTATAGCGTATGTCTGTTATTAATCTGTCCGCGCTCGTAGTTTGTACAGAGTCTTATAGTTAGTCCGGGGCGAAGCGGGGACCAGCGGGGTCGCCGCCTTCGGCTCGCTTTTCGGCGTTTCGTCGGAAACGCTGACGGTGCTCGCGGGTTGTTGCCCGCGCTTTGGCGCTCGCGTGTGCCATCGGAATGCGCGACGGTTGTAACACGCGGTCGTTGACTGGGTTACAACAGTTTCTTATAGTGTTTACTCGGCGTACTTTTACATATGCTGCGTACAGCCATATGTCTAGACATATTTCTCGGAAATATTCCTTCTAGTTAAGTGCAACGTTAAAATCCACCAAAACAAAACAAAGTGCTCTAACGGGTGTCCCTCAGATACTAATTCGCTTTAAAACCTTCCCTGGTCGATTAGAGTGTTGGATTAAAGATTCGCGCCTGATCTCCTCCAGAATTCTTAGAGTGACGGATTTAATATTCGCGCCTGGTCCTCCCTCAAAACCCTCAGAGTGACGGATTTAATATTCGCGCCTGAGTTCCTCTCAAACCCTCAGTGTGACGGATTTAATATTCGCGCCTAAGTTCCTCTCAAACCCTCAGTGTGACGGATTTAATATTCGCACCTGGTCCTCCCTCAAAACCCTCAGAGTGACGGATTTAATATTCGCGCCTGAGTTCCTCTCAAACCCTCAGTGTGACGGATTTAATATTCGCGCCTAAGTTCCTCTCAAACCCTCAGTGTGCCGGATTTAATATTCGCGCCTGAGCTCCCTCAAAATCCCCAGAGTGCTGGATTTTAGATTCGCGCCTGACTTTCCTCCTCAAGTATCCTCAGAGTGCTGGATTCAACATTCACGCCTGTCTTTCCCTTCCCCATAGTCATCGTTCCTAAAGACCTCACCCGGGACGTGACACTATATACATTAGAATCTTACCGCTACGTAGTAATCCATCTAAGATTTGTATAAGTCTTTTTTGGAATTCGGCTGGCGCTTCCGAATATCCGAAGGGCATCTTTACATATTCGTACTGGCCAATAGGTGTGGCAAACGCAAAATACTTGGTGTCGTCCGGATGGATATCAATTTGATGGAAGCCATCCCTCAGGTCGAGTTTTGTGAAGATCACCATCCCGTGAAGTTGATCCAGCTGATCTTCAATTATCGGAAAGGGATATTTTTGCGGAAAGACGCGCTGGTTTAAAGGTCTCAGATCCAATACCATGCGCGCTCGCCCATCCTGCCTAGTAACCAAAACAACTCTTGCGCAATAAGGAGAAATACTTGGCTTAATTATACCGCGGCTAATGAGATCGTCGGTAATTTTTCTTAACGCCGTTCTCTCCTGGATAGACATCCTTCTGGGTGCGAATCTAAAGAATGAAACATCCTTCAGATGTACTCGAATTTTATAATTATCATTAACGGGTTCTATCTGCATACCTTCGACACCTCGTAAAGTGTCTAACAACTCTTTTTTAGTGTTCAAATCTAAATCTGAATCCAAATTTTCAATTACCGTGTCATAGCGATCATGCTCATTTATTATATTAATAGTAGAAATGTCATTTGCAATCCTCTCAGGTACCGTTGGATGCTCAAACATAAAATTACCTTCTTGAAAAATTAATCTGATTTTATTTTCTTTAAAAAATTCACGTCCCAGTAGCATGTCGTAGTCCATGGTACTATCATCCACTACGAGCAAAGTTACATCATTCCACTCATTTTCTAATTTTCCTAAGCTGATTTGATCTACAATTTTACCATATATTGTAATTACTGAGCTGTTCACACCTCTTAGACTCATACGCTTGTTGACCTGCAACAACTTGTTATTATAGAAATATTGTTCACAAATTGTCTTTTTAATTAAGCTTACCGGACTACCTGTGTCCACTAACGCACGAAAAAATCTAAGTTGATTGCCCAGACTAAACACATTTACACAGGGCGTCCCCTTTTCCACTAAATGAATTCCCTGAACGTTGATCGTCTCCAGTGTGGACTCCTCCGAGAATGTCTCCTCCGTAAGCACCTCCGGTTCCGGTGACAGTTCCTCGGTCAGCAGGTTTAACGTTCAAGCTGGCTCCGTCTTCTTTGCGGTGCAGTTCAGGCTCGTATGCCCCTTTTGGCCGCAGTTGAAACAAGTCATCTTGGCCGTCCGACAATCCTGTGTCGAGTGACCGACACGTTTACAATGGTCGCACTTCTTGTCCTGCTGCGAAGCGGTTGTTTTAGACATCCCCTTGGACTCCGGTTCCATTTGTCGAACCACACTGTCCTTAGTTATTCTGCGAATGTGCTTTATAAATTCTGGAATATTTGTTACCCAAGTGTTCAATGCGAATCTTCTCAGTCAAGGGTCCTTTACTCCATCGGCTAGTAATTCTACTTTCTCCTTTTCAGTTAGTTTGAGAACTTGCATTAACTTTAGCTTGTCCTCTGCGTAGTCGGCAAACTTCTCCGTCTGCGATTTCCACGTACGGCTGCTCACTCTCGCCAACGTTGTCGTAACCGTTTCTGTGCGTTGAAAGTAAGCACGTATTTGTAATTTGAAATTTACCCACGTAGCAACCGATTCTACCTCCTGTCGGTTGTACCAGTTCAACGCCCGGTCCTTTAACTGGTTAACAGCGGCTAAAACAAGCACTTCGTCATTAATTTGGTATAGTCGTCCAACACTGACAATTCTATCAAGCCATGTTTTAACATCCTCCTCCTCCAAACCAGCAAAAGACGGTATTAATTTTGAGGTGAATTTTACTTGACTCCAGTTATGGAGGGCACTAGTCTGAGAACTACTGCTCGGTGTAGGAGAAACGACGACATTCGGTGCCGATGTCTCCCTTTGTGTTGTATTGGTTGCTTCTCGAGTCATTTGATTTGACCCCAGAGCCTGTAATACAGCTTGTACTATTGTTTGTAGGTCGTTGGCACCCAAAACTCCCAACGTAGATACTGGCCCCGTGTTTGGTGGTGCTCCCGTCCTCTGACTTGGACCGTCCTCCTGCTCCATTGTACTTCCTTCAGCAGACTGAGGTCCTGTGACGCCTATTTGATCCGGCCATCCGTTTCTTTCGAAATGATCGGTTAACCGATCGAACAGCGCAGCTCGCGCTCCTCTTACATCCAAATCATATTGTCGGCCTAACTCTCGCAGCCCATCTACCGTCAGCTGTTCTAGTTGTACTCGATTCATGGTAATATTGATTATAGATCGGAAAACGATATGTTTGCAGGAGCGGATTGACCCGTCAATAATAGATCTCACCTTCGCTGCCTTCTGTTGTGTTCTCCGACCTTGTCGAAGATTCTCTATTTACAATGGCTGCTTCCTGCCACAGTTTTTCTAGTACGAAATCCAAGATGTCGTCTTCCGAATTTGATGATTTCACGCCCAGATTTGTCGAACTTTGGTTATTTATAACGCCTATTAGGACGATTTGTACGCACGAGAAAAGTACCGCACTTGTAACGGAAATACTTCCTGGCACTTGAGACTTTATCCCACTTCTGATGTGAAATTACTGTAAGGTTTTACAGTATAAAAAGGTCCGGTTTTCAGATAAAGAACATATAAGGGTTTTATTCACAAAGGTTTTAGCGCAAGCGCTGGTTTGAGTGCACAGATAAAGTACTTTTGGAATTTCACAGTGATTGTTTTAAGTATTCGTTGCAGCACGTGCTGCGTACAATCGTAGCCCGTTCGCTTCTGTAGATTGTACACGCTTTCGGTAACGTAACAAATGAACCTAAACCAATATTACTTAGCTTGCCCGGTGGCCCTTGCGCCTGTACGGGACGAAAGCCTTTTTTCCACAAAGTATTATCGCACAACTCTTGATACCGATGTATCACGTCCGCCCGCTCATACTGTTCGACGCAGAATCTGCGCACCACGCGCTCGATCCTTCCGTCTTGCCTACTTCTAAAACCGCGCCATCTGTTGATGCGAAATCTTACACTTTTCGTAACAAAATTGAAACGTGCTACTTTTCGTAACGCACGTCGATTTGATCTCGCGTCAGACCGACGCGAGAGATGGCAAAGTCGAACTCGTAATGGCGTTCGTTCTCGTCACAGCGAGACGACGTCCTCACTCTCCACATACCGGAGAGGTCGGGGAAGAAAGAGAGAAATAACCATACAGCGTTCCCTACACATGCTGTGGGGGTTAACACCATGTTATTAGGCCAAAGAGGATATATAATAAGAGGCGTCACTCGACAAGGACAGAAATAAGCTAGGGAAATCACTAGACAACCAATTTAAATGCCCAGTCGGCAATGATCGGTAAACTTCGGCAATAATCAACAAATTGCGGTAAGGTACATATAGTCGATTTGAATATCCCGCTCGAATAGACAACCACTTTAAATGCCAAGGTCAAGTAAAGACTTCAAAGGTTCCGCCCGGAGTGACGCCTCTTATTATATCTCCTCTTTGATTAGGCGTTACGACGGTGAAGGACGCGTGTTACTGTTGGCAAAACATGCAGTGTTAATTTCTTCACAGGTTGTTAACGCGTAGAGTAGGAGTTCAGTTCTTATTTTTCGAAGCGTAACGCAGTACCATCTACGTCTCTGCCAGTCTTTGCGTGGTGGCGGCGCGGGAAAAGAAACAGAAGATGTATTTTCCATATCATTCCTGATTGGGTATTCCGCTCGGCGACACGGGAAAGTTTCCGACGCTTGCCGAACGTAATATAAGATTTGCTTAAGCATTTGCTTGACTAAGCAAGCATTAAGCACCATTTTCTTGACCAAGCAAATCTTAAGTTCGGACTATGAATACATGACGTCTTAAGCATAGCTTATTCGGATAAGGCCGACTTTGTCAAGAAATTCTTAAGCACATGCTTAAGCAACGACTATGATTACCGCCCTAAGAGTGAAGAAGGATAGACGCCAGTGACGCCATCTAGTGTATACTCAGAGCCCCAAGATAAGATAATAGATGGCTGTTCAGATGATGGAGATATTATCCCTGATAACCAGGTTTGACGGCAGGATCTGCCGGCAGCTGCGGCGCAGCCTACGTCCGCATTCGACTACGGTTCTGCCGGCAGATCCTGCTGCCCGCCTGTGTGGGGAATATGGAAGGATGCCACCAATTCAGGTTCCTCCTTGCCGGCCCACTGCCGGATTCTCCATCGAATAAATGCATGCGTAGGCAAAGCTTCGGATCTAGTATTTTATTATAGATATGCCGGCCCCACAACGTCCGGGTACCAACACACACTGAGCCAGATAACAACTTAGTCTGTACTCAAGACAAAACTCTGTCTTAGTAGACTTCTGCCTAGCAGATGAGATCTCCAGTGAGAACAACTCGTCGGTTGCATAGACGCAACCTGATCGAATCGGTTAACCTCAAAAAGGTATTTTTATATGGTCGAACAGCGACCACCTTTTCTAGATCTCGCAACCCGACTGCTGTGCCACATGGCGACACACGGCTCACGCCACCGATCCCCACTCCCGAGCGGATCTCGGAGAGGGGATACGGCACTCTCCACACCTGACTAGTGATCCTCTAGGCAGTGATCGGACAAACCGCAGCCATTTTGGGACAAAACCGGAAATAACATAACCTAAACATTCATTAAATCGTCTGCTTTCCAAGCTGCTTGTTTATCTATCTCTTTCTATTCGTATTTCTGTCTCTTTCTATTCGTATTTCTGTCTCTTTCTATTCGTATTTCTGTCTCTTTCTTTCTTACAGTTTCTTTCTCTGTCTACTTCCGCTTTAGACAAAATCGCAGCAACCAATCAGCGACGATATGCGTTTGTCCGATCACTGCCTAGAGGATCACTACACCTGACCATCCAACAGCGCCATCTGAAGGCCACAATTGCCAAACAATTCCCTGCGCGTGACGTCACATGGACGTCCCTATGCACCAACACATGTATACCGTGATTGCTATAGGTGTATCCCTACCCCCAAATAACAAAGCAGATTCTACATTTATTAAATAATTCATTTACTTATTTTAAAAAGTATTTATTCTATGTTTACTAATACAGGATTGGCGATTACAATTGTTACAAAATTATACAGGTAGCGCATATAAATTCGAAGAAGAACATTCAATATTTACATTTATAAATTTATGTACAATACGTCCCGTAACCAGTGGTACCTACTAGGTGTGATGTCAGAAAATTTCCTGTATTTTAGACTTCTTTTTTCTGTAGAATCACCATATTCCGTATTGTGTTAGCGCTGAAAACAAATAGAACATTAGTACAAAATTAAACGTAACGTATGAATAAACAGGATACATGCGATACTTACTTCAGCTTCATCTCCGCACAGCACACACCCTAGGCGATCATGCATGCTCCTGCGAACATTAACATTTATAAGAAAATATGTATTAAATTATTGTCTACTAAACAAGACGCTAAACATTCGCACTTCGCGCATAACCCTACTTGTCTGTCTTGCAAATAATGTGAATCCCGATTTCCGGGACGTAGATAATTAGAAATTATTCAATTCCATAATTACGTTTGCCTTCTGGATACGTCGAGATGAATTGTCCCGATGTTGATGTATGAAATTACTTGGAATATTATTCGAGCGTACGTCTTTAAGCACAACGGGTGCCACTTTGAACGGTACAATGACCTACGCACGGATTGGCTGCGCCATAGTGCCGAAATTCGTGATTGGTCAAGACTCTACGTCCAGTTTGCGTTCGTTTTCAAGGTCTGAGGTGGCAGTCAGTGCCGGAAAAAGCGAAGAATATTCCAAGTAATTTCATACATCAATATCCAGACAATTCGTCTCGACGTATCCAGAAGGCAAACGTAATTATGGAATTGAATAATTTCTAATTATCTACGTCGCGGAAATCGGGATTCACATTATTTGCAAGACAGACAAGTAGGGTTATGCGCGAAGTGCGAATGTTTAGCGTCTTGTTTAGTAGATAATAATTTAATACATATTTTCTTATAAATGTTAATGTTCGCAGGAGCATGCATGATCGCCTAGGGTGTGTGCTGTGCGGAGATGGAGCTGAAGTAAGTATCGCATGTATCCTGTTTATTCATACGTTACGTTTAATTTTGTACTAATGTTCTATTTGTTTTCAGCGCTAACACAATACGGAATATGGTGATTCTACAGAAAAAAGAAGTCTAAAATACAGGAAATTTTCTGACATCGCACCTAGTAGGTACCACTGGTTAGGGGCGTATTGTATATAGATTTATAAATGTAAATATTGAATGTTCTTCTTCGAATTTATATGCGCTACCTGTATAATTTTGTAACAATTGTAATCGCCAATACTGTATTATTAAACATAGAATAAATACTTTTTGAAATAAGTAAATGAATTATTTAATAAATGTAGAATCTGCTTTGTTATTTGGGGGTAGGGATACACCTATAGCAATCACGGTATACATGTGTTTGTTGCGTAGGGACGTCCATGTGACGTCACGCGCAAGGAATTGTTTGGCAAATGTGGCCTTCAGATGGCGCTGTTGGATGGTCAGGCGGGCAGCAGGATCTGCCGGCAGAACCGTAGTCGAATGCGGACGTAGGCTGCGCCGCAGCTGCCGGCAGATCCTGCGCTCTCCTGGCAGACCCTGCTGTCCATCTGCTGGCAGACTGCAGGCAGATGGTTATCAGGGATTCAGATAATGTGATGATATATAATTAAAGAACTTAATAAAATGAAGAGACCAATGGAAAAACATACAGAAATACATAATTAGTTGTTACAGTAACTATTTGTAATAACTAATTATATATTTCTGCATATTTTTCTATTGGTCTCTTCATTTTATTAAGTTCTTATTCATAAAAGTGTGTTTTATGAATAAGAAAAAGGAAATGAAATTGTTTTAAAGAATTTTTTTATTATATATCAATTTTACAGTCCATCTGTTATTCCTTTTTGAAAAATTGAAGGGAAAATACATGTTTCATATGACTTGCTGTCATAACCTCGTGGATTTCCAAACCGCGCCTCATATACAGGGTGTCCCAAAAATGTCGCGTTTCCTTGAAAGGGGTGACTCAGGGGGTGATTTGAAATGTTGTGCCCTGCGTGATGGCTCGCAAGGCTGGTACGGGATCTGGCGTAATCGTGAGTTCGGGAGCGATTGAAGGATGAAAATCCACCGGGTGAACTGCACCAAATGTGTTTAAACTCAAAGACTAAGTCTTTATTCAGAAACAAATTAAACTAGACTGAGGTGTACAAGTAGGTTTTAGCCGTGTTGCCCGGTCGAGGGTCGGATCTCGAGTCTGCCGATTTGCGGCGGCAAATCGGTTTTTATTTCGCTTATTGGGCGTGGTGCCGTCGCTTCGCGTTGCCGTATATGGTCATAGCGAAGCGCTCGCATTTTTGCTGATTTCGTAGATTCGTGTTCGCCTCGCAACTGATTTAGCTTAGAAACGTCTCGAAACGTTCTAGAGTAATATAATATGTATGATGTATCATAGTGTGTATAATACGTGTGCTTGGGCGTTGCCTGGGCACAACAGAAACAACTTTTTCCTTAGCGAAAATATTGTCCGAAGCTTCGTTAAGGAGATATTAACCAAAAACCCCGACCAATGAGAGCGCGCGCCTTCAGCTCCAGCTCCCGCGGTAGCGTTGGCTACGCGGTAGGCGACCGCGCTTGTACTACGAACGTACGAACAAGCAAGTCGGCATGCTTCGAAGGAAACCGCGTTACACAGTTTTTTTTTTAAAGCAGAATCTTAAATAAGAATAATTTGAAGTGAGAGGACAAGAAGTACGTAAATTTCGTTTTTAAATAAGGCATAAACGAAAAGGTAATGTAACAGAAAATGTACAAGTGATCGTAATTCGTTATTGAGGTAAAAATCCGTAGTTTAACAACGGCCAACACAACTAAATTTAAAAAATAATATTAGGTGTATGAATAAATTCTTTCCGACTGGAATTTCTATCGCGGTGGTATTCAGAAGCTGCCAGAAAAATGGCAAAAGGTAATTAACAATAATGGAAATTATTTCGATGATCGAGTTGTTTTCATATTTTTTAAATCGAACTGTTATTGTACCCTAAAATCGGAAATAATTTATTTTCACACCTAATAATCACCAATAAATTAAATAAAACTCACCCTTTCGGACATTCCTTTCCTTGCTTTCCTTCCCTTTTCGGAAACCTGTGTCAGTAGGCCACTGTACCGATCCTGGTCATCGGCGTCCAGTGCTCAGCTGATCACAGGGTCAATGTACCGAATATTCACTTCACTGCACGGCTACTAACACTGATCACTGAATTTATTTTTCACGGAACGTGTTGTTCCTACGTTATAAAAATTGGTGGCCGCGAAAGGGGCCGATTACTGTTAATTACTGGGACGAGGTTACTACTATTAGCCGGCGAAAAGAAAACTCGTGGCAGACTGTCTTAGGCTGTGCAGTCCGCTGCTGTGCAGCGATCAGATACGGATCCGACCGACGATCGTCAAAACAAAAGCGTAGGCTACGCTTGGTCAAATCGCTCTATCCCACTCGATCTCGTGTTTCGTTCGATCTCTTCGTCGCGCGGTGCGACAATGTATGTGGCAACTTCAGCCAATAACCAAAATACGTGTGCCCCGTCTCTAAAAGTGTGCCCAAATAGGTGACTCGACCAATCGTCACAGCAGCGGACTTCTTTTCGCCGGGTAATAGTAGTAATCTCGTCCCAGTAATTAACAGTAATCGGCCCCTTTCGCAGCCACCAATTTTTATAACGTAGGAACAACACGTTCCGTGAAAAATAAATTCAGTGATCAGTGTTAGTAGCCGTGCAGTGAAGTGAATATTCGGTACATTAACCCGGACGCAGTATGATCAGCTGAGCACTGGGCGCTACCCAACCATAAATCTTTTCGTCCACCGATAACCAGGATCGGTACAGTGACCCAGTGACACAGGTTTCCGAAAAGGGAAGTAAAGCAAGGAAAGGAATGTCCGAAAGGGTGAGTTTTATTTAATTTATTGGTGATTATTAGGTGTGAAAATAAATTCTTTCCGATTTTAGGGTACAATAACAGTTCGATTTAAAAAATATGAAAACAACTCGATCATCGAAACAATTTCCATTATTGTTAATTACCTTTTGCCATTTTTCTGGCAGCTTCTGAATACCACCGCGATAGAAATTCCAGTCGGAAAGAATTTATTCATACACCTAATATTATTTTTTAATTTTAGTTGTGTTGGCCGTTATTAAACTACGGATTTTTACCTCAATAACGAATTACGATCACTTGTCGTACATTTTCTGTTACATTACCTTTTCGTTTATGCCTTATTTAAAAACGAAATTTACGTACTTCTTGTCCTATCACTTCAAATAATTATTAGTTAAGATTCTGCTTTTAAAAAAAACTGTGTAACGCGGTTTCCGTCGATGCATGCCGACTTGCTTGTTCGTACGTTCGTAGCACAAGCGCAGTCGCCTACCGCGTAGCCAACGCTACCGTGGGAGCTCGTGCGGAAGGCGCGCGCTCTGATTGGTCGGGGTTTTTTGTTAATATCTCCTTAACGAAGCTTCGGACAATATTTTCGCTAAGGAAAAAGTTGTTTCAAATCACCCCCTGAGTCACCCCTTTCAAGGAAACGCGACATTTCTGGGACACCCTGTATAGGTTATCATAGGTTATGAGGCGTTACGAGGTATTGGGTTTTCAATTAATTGTTTGTTACAAAGTAAAAAAATACCCTATTTGATAATTACATGAGATTTACAATGAATACAATTTACTGCACTTTGCCGACAAAAATATCACTGACAATTGCTGATGATTGCTGACAATCAGATACAATGGCAGTGAATGGCGGCCACGTGCAACGTGCAACTGATTTGAACTGATTACTGAGTGCAACGAAGACAGACGCAACCTAGCGCCAGCGGAGTGAGGGGCGTGGGGGGCGAAACAACGCCATCTAGTGTATACTCAAAACGGGATGAACTATGTTTCTTCACGGCGCCTATACTACTGTCCACCCCCTGGAAGTGTCTAAGGCCGTCTGAACATGGATCGTCACGTCAGTGACGCGTATGCAGCAGATAGAAGGATATACAAAGAAATTGAATATATTTTATTTTCCTAAGAAAAGAAGAAATATTAAATTTCAATGTTTATCCTTCTATCTGCTGCATACGTGTCGCTGGCGCGACGATCCGTGGACAGGTTATAGTCCAGTGAAATTAGACGGAAATATGCCCAATCTTCGGAATAAATCCCAGCAAGCTAAATTTTGGTATGGGCCTTTATTTGGTCGTTTTAAACAATATGTCAAAAGTCCACATCGATCCGAGTGCCGCTAAAAATTTTACAGAAGGTTGAAAAAAAAAATAACAGTGTTTAGCAAATATCTCGTTATCTAGCAGTTTTGCGACAAAAATAGGTCTCACAATTTATAACCTAGGAAATTCTCTACAAAAAAGGTTGTATGAGTTTTTTTCGTAGGAGTAACCATTTTCATGTGTGCCGGGTTACCAAGTTTCAACCCCCATACTTTTGACAAGGGAAGATCCAGGACCCGGAAATTCAGAAAATTATGAAACTCTGTAAATATGGAGCGGATGTCCTGCTGAGTACAACGCAATTTCGTTTGCTGCCCAAATTCACTCCAAGAGGGTGCAATTGACCCCTGAAATTTTTTTTATTTTGTATTATTACTCGCGAACTGTAGGAGATAGAAAAAAGTGTTCAGGAAAAAGTTACTTCTCTTAATTAGGACTAACATTTGGTAAATTATAGTTCTTACAGTTCTTACGGTGCGTGAGTTATAACACAAAATCTAAAAAAAACACGGATTTTCAGGGGTCAATTTCACCCTCTTAGAGTGAATTTGGGCAGCAACAAAAATGGAGTAATACATACCTATATATCCTCTACTTATCCCCAAAGATTAAAGTTTAAATTTGTTCACTCGAAGGGGGTGAAATTGGCCCCTGAAAATCCGGCTATTTTCCGATTTTGTGTTATAACTCACGAACCGTAAGAACTGTAAGAACTATAATTTACCAAATGTTAGTCCTAATTAAGAGAAGTAACTTTTTCCTGAGCACTTTTTTTCTATCTCCTACAGTTCGCGAGTAATAATATAAAGTAAAAAAATTTTCAGGGGTCAATTGCAAACGAAATTGCGTTGTACTCAGTAGGACTTCCGCTACATATTTACAGAGTTTCATAATTTTCTGAATTTCCGGGTTCGGGATCTTCCCTTGTCAAAAGTATGGGGGTTGAAATTTGGTAACCCGGCACACATGAAAATGGTTACTCCTACGAAAAAAACTCATAGAACCTTTTTTGTAAAGAATTTCCTAGGTTAAAAATTGTGTGAGACCTATTTTTGTCGCAAAACTGCTAGATAACGAGATATTCGCGAAAAACTGATATTTTTTTTTCAACCCTCTGTAAAATTTTTAGCGGCACTCGGATCGATGGGGACTTTTCACATATTGTTTAAAACGACCAAATAAAGGCCCATACCAAAATTTAGCTTGCTGGGATTTATTCCGAAGACAAATCCTAATTTCACTGGACTATTATAAAGTAAGCGGTGCATTACACGTATACACATACACATACGTCCCGATTCCCACATTCACAGTTTAGTACGCACCTTATTGGTAGGAGGCGCTACAAACTCTGCTTCAACTTTCGTAAGAGGGAAGCTTGGCCCCCCTGCAACGAAGTGAAGTGCGACATGGCGACGCTCGGCTCACGCCATAGATCCCCACTCCCGAGCGGATCTCGGAGAGGGGGTACGGCACTCTCCACACACTCTCCCCCGAGTGGAATCGTGCACGAGCTTAAATTCTACATGAATAAAATATACTATTTACAAAATATTTACACTACGTACATTGCACGATATACAAGCGAGGGTGGTTAACCGCAATGCGATACACATTTTTTTAAGAATTTGGTTTGGTGCCAGGTGCGAAGGTAATTCCTTTTCGCGCATACGTTCGCAAAACGGGACGAGGCGGAACATCCTCAGAAACCGCTTGATCGGATGATGGAGTTGCAACCGTCGTCGAATCCTCCACCACATCTCTGTACAAGAAAAATGCAGGCTTCAATGTATTCGTTGACATGGAACGCACCGAACCACCGACATTAATGTCGTAGATCGCATCAGAAATTCGCTTCTCAATTTTATAAGGTCCCGCATATGAGCGCTCTAACGATTTCCTTGCCACATTACGTAAAAATACATGTGTGCAAGTTTTTAGTTCCTTAAAGAAAAACGGATGTTTCAAATCGTGACGCGTGACGGGTATCGGCTTGACCAAACGCATCCGCTCGCGAAACTCCTCCAAGAATATGTTTGGATTCGGAGTAAAATCTGCTGGGAGAAAGAATTCTCCCGGTAAACGGATGATTGTCCGAAAAAGAAATTCGGCGGGGGACGCATCAGAGTCCGCGCGAAAATGCGCACGTAATCCTAACAATACAGTCGATAAGACCCGTGTCCATTCCTTTTCTGTGTGGCACATAATCGCTGCCTTTAAAACGCGATGCCAGCGTTCGACCATACCATTCGAAGCTGGATGGTAAGGTGTAGTGCGAATTCGATTACACCCTAGCAATTTCAAGAGCGCCGTAAACAAGCGCGATTCAAATTGGGCTCCTTGATCCGTAGTTAAGATTTTAGGGGTTCAATAACGCGCGACCCAGTTGTCATAAAACACTCTTGATATTGTATGGGCAGAGGTTTCCATAATAGGAATCGCCTCTACCCAGCGCGAAAATCTATCTATCATCGTGAGACAATATGAAAATCCTTCAGAAACCGGTAACGGTCCAATTATATCAATCTGAACGTGGTCGAATCGACCATCTGGCGCTACGAATTGTTCGGGAACTCTCTTAACGTGACGCGAAATCTTTGAACGCTGACACTCGAGGCACTGCTTGCACCACCGTGTGATATCACGGTGCATGTTAGGCCAGACGTATCTCTGCCTAATGGTTCGATCCGTTACCCTAGCGCCCGGGTGCGCAGGATTGTGAAACATATTAAAAACTGTGCTGCGGAACACTAAAGGAATGAACGGTCTTATTACCTCACCGGACAATTCGCAATGAATTGAGGTATGATCAGGTCCCCATTGAATTTTTACTAAATTTAGTGGGGGGTCCGATGATTGTTTCCACAATTTTAACTCTGGATCACACTCTTGTTTTTCTGCCAGTTCTTTTAGACTTATTTCTACCGGGAGTCTTAGTGATTCGATTCTTGACAGCGGGTCGGCTACATGATTTTCAGAGCCTGGTACATGTTCAATGTTTGTAGTAAATTAGGCGATAAATGATAATTGCCCAATTTGTCGCGGTGAAGCCTTGTCCGATTTCTGAGTGAACGCGTACACCAAAGGTTTATGATCGGTTACTATTTTGAAGGAACGACCCTCGACAAAATATTGGAAATATTTGATCGCTTGATATATAGCAGTAAGTTCGCAGTCGTACGCGCTATAGTTTGTTTGGGCGGAAGAAAGCTTTCGCGAGAAAAACGACAGTGGTTCCTACGAACCTGCAGAGGACCGCGCCAAGCGCGAAATCCGACGCGTCCGTCACCACACGAGTCTCGGAGTGCACTGCCTGGGGTGCACAATAAGTGCTGCCTCTGCTAAACCATTCTTAATTTGGTTAAAAGCAATCACAGCAGCATCCGACCAAGGAATCAGTCGTTTATCATTTTTTTTAGTCCTTTAAATAGGCGTTCAACGGGGCCTGTAGTTCAGCCGCATGGGGCAAGCTAAGCCTATAGAAATTTATCGTTCCCAAAAACTTTCTAACAAGGAGAGTATTTTAGGTGTCCGCCTCCGATCATTTTGATTTTTGGATATGTTATAGAGGACCGAAAAATAAGAAATACGTGTTTTTTTATTTTTCCCCGTTTTCATATTTGGGGGATAAAAACTGCGTTCAAAGTTAGGGTTGAAAAATCATTTTTGTGGACTTTTTGAAAATCTGGTGAGTCAGTCATATTTCGCATTCAAAGACACAAAATTCGTCCATTGACACTATTCCCCTATCTCTAATAGTTCTCGAGATATTCCACAAAAATGAGTTTTTAACCCTAACTTTGAACGCAGTTTTCACCCCCAAATATGAAAACGGGGAAAAATAAAAAAACACGTATTTCTTATTTTTCGGTCCTCTATAACATATCCAAAAATCAAAATGATCGGAGGCGGACACCTAAAATACTCTCCTTGTAAGTTCAAGAATCGTTTTTGGTTTTGGAAATTGAGCAATTGCTTCGACTTTCTTGGTTGTAGTACGAATACCCCTGTGATCAATTACGTAACCCAGAAATTCGATTTCTTTAGCACCAAGTACACACTTGGTGGTATTTAATCTGAGGTGAAACTTCTTAAGCCTATCACAAACGGTTCTCAGATGTCTCGCATGCTCCTCCTCCGAGCTGGACGCAATCAATATATCGTCAATATACACAAATACAAAATCCAGATCCCCTAACGCACGATCAACGTATCTTTGAAATGTTTGGCTTGCATTCCGCAACCCGTAAGTCATAAACATGAATTTGAAAAGGCCAAACGGCGTTATTACTGCATTTTTTTTCTATGTCTTCGGGTGCCATTGGGATCTGATTGTATGCACGGTGCAAATCCAGAGTGGAGAAAACTGCTTTTCCCGATAAGTTTGTTGCACAGTCATGCAAATGCGGGGTGGGGTAACGATCGGGGATTGTTAATGCATTAACCTGTCTAAAATCCCCCGCAATCCTCCACGTACCGTCTTTCTTTAAAACCATGTGTATTGGACTTGCCCATGGGCTGGAGGAAGGGCGGCAAATCCCCGCCTCCATCAGTGCTCTAAATTCAGCTTTAGCAGCTTTTAGTTTGTCCGGGCTAAGGCGCCTCGGACGCTCGGACACAGGGGGACCTCTAGTACAAATGTGATGAAAAACTTCAGCATTGGTCGGAGGATTGAAACACGAACTTCCAGTAATCTCGGGAAACTCGGCAAGAATATTAGCGAACATCGAGACATCGTTGACCGATTTAGGCGTTGCAAAATCCGCCAACCTTAAAATTGCCGATGCGGACGCAGCTACTACTGCCTCGGGAGGGACAGAGTTGTCAGCAATTTTATCTGCGATCTCTGCTAATTTATTTAAATCGTCGATAGCGCTAGCCGCTAATATCGCGCGCGTGTTTGCCGGCAAATGATCTAAAAATATCGATTTTATAATTGTCTCATCACACTTTCCATTATTGAGGCCACGGAGACGATTCAAGATTAAGGAGGGCTTTCCTACAGTGATTACTTGGCCCTTTAACAATTTTCTGAGATTTGACTCAGGAGACGCACCGAAAGTAGCAATTATTTGCTTTTTTATCTGTATAAACAAGTCTGCCGGTCGCGGGTTCATAGTAATTAAATCTTTAATGGCCGCTACAACTTCAAAATCCAGCGCGGTTATGACAATGTCCGCTAGAGTGGGTCGAATTCCGATTTTTTTTGAAACTCGAAATGTAATAGTGCGCGAAAGTTGCCTTACGCAAGTACAAATTCAACGGAAAAAAAAATTTTGAAATCGAATAATATTTAACCATCGTGCATCGAGGTCAAAAATTCAAATTTTGGGAAAAATACCCAATTTCTTAAAATAGTTGAAAAACGTTTTCCTCGTATTATTTACATTTACCGAAGTCGTAAAATGATATTTAAACACACCAAAAGACACTTCCGGTATAACATTTCAGTTATTATTTCAATGGCTTGGGGGAGGAGCTTCTATAAAAATTTACTGTGCAGCTCTTGGCTCGTCCATATGAAATTGAGGACGACTCAGAACTCACCACGAGAAGGTGTGGCTACACAGTACACGTCGAGTTTTACAGCGCTTTGCCGTATACATTGTAGGTAATACGTTATCGTCGATGCGTCGAGCGGTCGACGATCGTCTTTTGGGCAGTTAGTCGTTCACTTTCTTCTTCACTTTTGGCTGCTTGTCAGTTGCGCTTTGGCACTTCTGTACGATGGAAGGTCCACAAAAACACTTTACAAGGAAACACTTTGACTGTCCGCTTTTTGGTCCTCCTAAGGATTTGCCCACTTCTAGGCTGCCGACGTATGAAAACGTCTTAAGATGCTGTTTTGAGGAACGGTATAAACTTGCTGTAGAGCTAAACTACAAGAAAGTTAACTTTTCAACTATTGCGATAACAGTCGCAAAGAAGGTCAAGGCTTTATTTGACAAGTCCTCCATTCCAACAGTTACTAAAAACAGAATTGTGAAAATGGTTCAAGCATATCATGATTTGTATTACAATTTGAGGAAGTCTTACATGAGGGACAAATGCAAGGATAATTACAAAGCAAAAGTTTGTAAATTCAAACAGGAAGCATTGCGGTTGTTTGACGTATCGTACTGCAAATGTGTTATGTCGCTAAAATGCACCTCTGAACAAATTAAGGTCAATTGCAAATGCACACAACCCATTTCTGTTAATTGTTATTGTGAAAAAGCGAAGAAAATATCTCTGATTGAACTAAGATTTCTGTATGATCAAAGAAACGAAAATACTTGCAAAAAGGTTACAGAGACAAACTTCTAGTCATCCAGATTCCAAATGTTCAACTATCGATACCTTGGTCTCAGATGACATCGTCCTGGTCGATGAGTCTGAGCAAGAAGCTATACATACTCACCAACCTTCTGCAAAGGACTTTATTGTTTCAAAACACTACCGCTATGGATCGCCTGATTCTAATTCTACGCCATGTTCGCAGATGAGGCTTGAGTTAACTTCGACGGCTTTAACATGTGATAGATTCGGCATTTCAGATAGAGCGACGGCGGCCATAGCCTCCAGTGTTTTGAAAGACGTTGGAATCATCACTAAATCTGACACGACACGTGTTGTGGACAAAAGCAAAATTAGGAGGGAAAGAGCACGAACAAGATCTAGCTTGAAGGATTCTGAATCAAATATTATCCTTCGTGGCCTATACTTCGATGGTCGAAAAGACAATACCCTTGTCGTTGAAGCAGAGGGTTTGAAACGCTTCCGCAGGGTGATGAAGGAGGAACACATTGCACTTCTTCAAGAACCGGGATCGAAATACATAAGTCACATTGTTCCAACGACAGGTTCCGCAAAACATATAAGTGACTCCATCATTGCAAAACTTACTGAACTAGATATTTCTTTTACTGACTGGGGTGTCGTGGGCTGTGATGGCACAGTAGTAAATACTGGCTGGAAAAATGGTTTTATCCATAACCTTGAATCTCATTTGAAAAGACCTCTCCAATGGGTAATCTGTATGTTGCATTTCAATGAATTGCCATTCAGACACTTATTTGCCTGTCTCGATGGTGCAACTGCCGGACCTCAGTCGTTCTCTGGTTCTATTGGGAAGTATCTGTCGGACTGTCACAAGCTTCCTGTGCGTGATTTTGAAAGAATCGATTGCTTCATTCCTCCAACAGATCGAGACGATCTCAGTAAAGATCAGAAATATCTTTTGGATATTTCCCAAGCAATTAAAACGGGTGTCTGCTCGCCAGATTTAGCTGTAGCACATCCCGGTCCACTGTGCCATTCTCGTTGGTTAACTGCTGCAAATAACACCTTGAGGGTATACATTTCAACACCCAATCCCTCCTCTGAACTGAAAGAAATAGTGAAATTCATACTCACCTCCTATATGCCGCTGTGGTTTTCTATAAAAAAGGAAAGTTCAATAATAAGTGGTCCACGGCACCTTTTCATGGCCATTCAAACGTCAAGGTACTTACCTGACAATCTCCTTCAAATCATTGATCCTGTCATTCAACGAAATGCATATTTCGCACACCCTGAAAGCTTGCTTCTGACTATGGCGCTGGATGAACGGAGGCACGTGAGAGAACTTGCTCTGAAGAGAATTCTCAAATCAAGATCGTTACCTTCTAAGCAAAAAACGAAGGTACGAAGTTTTATAGTGCCCACACTCAAGTTTGATGCTCAAGAGTATTTTAATATAATTGATTGGTCCTCCGCAAAGTTGTCGTCGCCTCCTCTTTTGAGCAATGATTCGAACGAGCACATTTCCCACCTGATCGAGAGCGGGTTTGTCCCGGAATGGGATATAAGAGACTTTCCATCCCACACGCAATCAGTGGAGAGATGTGTCAAGTTGGTCTCGGAATCGGCACAGAAAGTTGTGGGTTCGAGAATAGGGACGGATTTATTCGTTCAACTTTAAAATCAAGAGGCCTAATGCGGAAATTCGAAACCAAGGTACAATTTCCAGTCGACGGTTGAATTGTTAACAAAAATTTAATGTTCCCCTGAAATATTGTTATAATTAACGAATGGTTGGTTGGTTGGGTAGGGTGCGGGTGGAACTCGACGTGTAGCCACACCTTCTCGTGGTGAGTTCTGAGTCGTCCTCAATTTCATATGGACGAGCCAAGAGCTGCACAGTAAATTTTTATAGAAGCTTCTCCCCCAAGCCATTGAAATAATAACTGAAATGTTATACCGGAAGTGTCTTTTGGTGTGTTTAAATATCATTTTACGACTTCGGTAAATAAAGTAGTTGAGCTATCGACCGTATTTTTAGAATATAACAATAAGTGGTTTCGGCGCACTGGTTCGGTCAGTTAAACAATCTAGAAGCTAATTTGCAATTTTAATAATTATAAATTTCCGACGTTTCGGTCTGCGATTTAGACCTTTTTCAAGGAAAGATATTTAAAAATTATACTGCGTTCGCTTTAGAGTCACACGTTTGGTATGCCGTGTAACACACGAGTCGGTTGTAGCATGACTGAGGTAAACATAACTTGGAGGACTATTTAAAGGTGAAACAAAACTGTGGCTAGAAACGGAGTCAAAAGAAAGACCATTAAATATTACGAACGAATTTAACAATTATTGACAGAACGGACATTTTCAACCTCACAACTACTGTCAAAATACCACTAATTGATGTTCATGTGGTAAAGGCCAAACGCATTAGGATATATGACCAATTGATTACATAATATAATTTTATTATGTATAGATGAACTGGTTATACTGGTCACAATTGAAGTGAAGACTATATTGGAGGAATTACATCATAAAGCCTTATTGCTTTAATAAAGTTGCGTAGTACTCTTGTATTTTAGGTGTTTCATACCTAAGGTTTACGCTTGGTTGTTTAATCATATGCAACGTCTCCAACAAAATTCTGCGACTCCAATTGGCCTCTCTATCAATAATTTTAACATTATCGAAGTCAAATCTGTGATCAAATTCCAATGCGTGTTTCGTTAGGGCAGTATGTTGTGGGGGTGGTAGGAAAATGTTCCTTTTGTGTTCGTAGATCCGTCTTTCTAAAAGTCTAGACGTTTCCCCAATGTAAACTTGGTTGCAACCCATGCAAGGGATTGAGTAAATGATGTTCGAATTCTTTAACAAAGGTATTTTATCTTTAATTGGAGGGAACAAGTTTTTAGTATAAACTGGCATTTTGAAAATGGTGTGTATTCCTATTTTCCTGAACATTCTTTTAATATCATTAGAAATGTTATTGCTAAATGGTATGACCGCGGTATTTTTCCAACTAATCGGTCCTATTTTATTGGCTTTTTCCTCCTTACGTTTTTCCATCAATGCCGGATGGTAAATCTGAAAAACGCGGTCACGGATTATTGTTGAGACCATTTCTATGGGATAACCATTACGTTTTAGAGTATTTTTAATGAGGAGTAGATTAGCCGGTCGAAATTCAGGGTCAGAGAGTAAAATTGCGCGATCTATTAATCCCTTTATTAATCCCACCTTATGTTGCATGGGATGAGCCGAAAAAAAGTTTATGTATCTACCCGACCAACTAGGTTTGTGATACCAATTGGTGCTAAATTTATTGTTTGATCTAATGACCAATGTATCAAGAAAGCTTAAACAAGAATCTTTTTCAACCTCATAAGTAAATTGTAGTCTATTGTGGAAACTATTAAATGTATCGAGCAATATTGGCAAATCTTCTAATTTAATGCATGTAATAATATCATCCACATATCTTTTATAAAATTTTAATTGAAATGGTACCTTCGAGAGAGAGACAGTCTCTAACCTTTCCGTCACCAAATTGGCGATGACAGGGGAAATTGGAGATCCCATGGCCGTTCCAAAAACTTGCTTGTAAAAAACTCCATTAAAGGAAAAAATGTTGGCAAATCTAGAGACACCAATCGCATTGAGTCTTCAATATGTATTTTCCTAATTTCATTACAAAACTGCCAGCTATCAACAGTGTGGTGTGTAGATTTTCCTACTATCTTAGAAAGTATGCCAGCTAGGAAACTGGATAATTTATAAGTACCTGTTGATCTAGCTCTGCAGGTATTACACCATCGTTGGACAGAAATTGCACATCACACCAATATTAGCAGAGACGATTTTCTCCAAGCCGTGAAGTTTGTGTTGGAGGCCAACATTTTTTCCTTTAATGGAGTTTTTTACAAGCAAGTTTTTGGAACGGCCATGGGATCTCCAATTTCCCCTGTCATCGCCAATTTGGTGATGGAAAGGTTAGAGACTGTCTCTCTCTCGAAGGTACCATTTCAATTAAAATTTTATAAAAGATATGTGGATGATATTATTACATGCATTAAATTAGAAGATTTGCCAATATTGCTCGATACATTTAATAGTATCACAGGTAAGGAATGCCTGAGGAGACACGTATCCCGAGGCGAATTCTCTCGAGGCAGTCTCGTCGTTTCTTATTGATATAGCTCTGAGAAGCTCATTATTAATGTTAGGGAGTTTAGCAAAGTATTCTCTCGTTATTATGATTATAAAGTTGTCTATACGAGGGATCTCAGCTTTATTGTATAGTATTTGGTTGCTCACATAGTGCTGCCAATCAGAGCTCTGTGACCGATAAAGGCCTAAACAGGCCCTCAGATACTTACGTTCCAAGCATCGCAGTCGTTCAGCATTTGTATGATTGATGTTCCACCATACTGGTGCCGCATATGTAACTATTGGCCGAACTAGCAACATATATAAAATTGTTTTGGCTTTTGTAGATAAGTATTTATTATGGAAGATCCTACTATTGCTTAAAAATGCTTTACTTGCTTTGTCTGAATGTATTTCCATGTGTTTATTTCCTCTAAGTAGGTAATCAATATGTACACCGAGGTATTTAATAACCCTACGGTGCGGTATCGGGGTTCTAATATTTGAGCCGGGCGTAAGCGTCGGGATCTGAAAGTCTATTGGGTAATTTGGCCAAAGGTTTACGAAATAATATAGTTTCACATTTGGCAGGATTTATTCTTAAATTCCACGCTGCTAAGTAACCATTTGCTTTATCTACAACCGTCTCCAGACCATCCCGAATACGGCTCACCCTGTTGTCAGCTAAGTATATAACAATGTCGTCCGCAAACGACAGTATTGCTGGCTGCCCTGGTTCATTAAATCTAAATAATCTAGGAAGTTCGGTGATAAAAATATTAAAAAGTATCGGCGAATTAACCGTACCCTGTTGAAGACCCTTCTCGATCCTGAATCTGTTCGTAGATCTGCCAACACCATCCCACGTGACAAAGTTTTCCCACTGACCATATCCCAAACCATATGAGTAAGCCAAACTGGGAAATTTCTTCTGCTCATTCTGACGATTAAACCGTTTAACCAGACCGAATCAAAGGCCTTCTCTAAATCTAGGAGCGCGGCTCCTACTGGTCGACTATTGGCCACCTGACTGTTTATGTCCGCAAGCATTTTGTGTATTACATGAGTTGTAGTGTGGAGGTGTTTAAAACCAAATTGACTCTCAGGTATTACCCTGTTTGAATTACAATGTTCGTTCAAAGCATCATTAAATATCGCCTCAAAAACTTTGCTTAAGCTGGGTGTGAGGCTGATAGGTCGATAACCCGGATGGGTTATTGGGGTTTTTCCCTTTATTAAGGATAGGTAAAACTTTCGCCTCTTTCCAAATGACGGGAAAGTAACGCCTATTGATAGCATCGTTAAAAATAACAGTTATGTCGAAAATTAATTTAGGGGGTAAATAAAGGACAATCGGCGGAATTCCATCAAGATCAGCCGCCTTAGCCTACTCGGCTACCGCCAACTTCCCTCTCTTGGGTATTCCGTATCCGCCTCTTATGTTATGGGGGTTCCTGATGCCCACATATATATATATATCTATATCTATATACTATTATATAAAAGTGAAGTTGAATACTTTGAAATGCGGTTTCTCAGTAAATATGAACTGTGGCCACAAGTGTGTTACATCACTTTGTTCGTCTTGGCGAGAAGAAGGTTCTAACGTTTTGATTTTTTTAAAATAATGATTTATAAATAATAAAATAATGATTTATAAATAATTATATTATAGTATAGATAGTAGTTCGCGACGCGACCGCCAGGCGGCGAGCGGGCGAACGCTTCTCGCTTGCGAAACAGCACCGCGGCGGGAATAAGTTGCCGAGGGCTCTATCATTCAGGGCTCTCGAGTAATGCTCGCATTTACCCGTATTTAATTTAATGTAATTTAATTGCGGTATCCATATTTTGTATACTCTAACCGACTAAAAAGGTTTCATAGGTCTTATCTTAGAAAGTGGCTGAAGGATAAAGATCAGTAACAAGTGCTCCGCAACCCATTGTCGCATTGTCCTCGCACTGCCGCACAGTGGGGCAAAGTGACAAAGTTTGTGTCAAAATCGAAGAACTTTTGATAGAAATGAGATAGAGAGATGATTTTTTTTGTAGGTTAAAGCTGAAACATTGCAGAATAAGGGAAAATTGCCGAGATTATGGTACGAACGTTTTTTCACTGTGAAAATCTGTGTTAAACTTGAAATTTTTCAACAAAATTGTGATTAATCGAATACCATGCACGGTAGGATTTTTTTCTTGACATGTTGTACCTCATTTCCTGTAGATTTTGTCACGCTGATTTCAAATCCGTTCGCAAAATTTGTCTACTACCTCAGGATTTTGAAAAAAATCGATTTCTGTGAAAGATTAATGAAATCATATTTTTTTCGTTGAAATGATTTGATAACCCACTGGTTTGAAGGTATATTGTATTCCCATATATGGAACACAATCAAAATAAGAATAATGAAGTATTTGAATGTTTTTAGTTACTTACAAAGCACTTCACATCTCGTGATCACTTGACGTATCGCTGTCCTGGTCACTGGCACTCTCTGTAGGCTGTGTGTGGCTGCAATGTAATTTAAATTAGATATCTATTTTCCATAATTATATTTTCATTTACAAATGAAGTAAGGTAAGTATTTTATCTTTTTAACTTACTTCTCATCAACGAATTTTTTAATTTCTGGTGGTACATTATTTTGTTTGTACAACTTTGATCGATTTTTTCATTAATATAATTGAAATTTTCGGGTCGGTTAAGTAGCAAGACAGTTTCCACTACCAATAGCGTACTATTCAGAAGATGCAAATGAATCCTGGCATAAACTGTATAAGAAAAATATTTTGCTGCATTCACGACAAAATAGTCGAAGGAAAAGTTAGACGTTTTTAATCGAGCAATATACTTAACGGACCCGAAAATTTCAATTATATTAATAAAAAATCGAATAAAATTGTACAAACAAAATAATGTATCACCAGAAATTAAAAAATTCGTTGATGAGAAGTAAGTTAAAAAGATTAAATACTTACCTTACTTCATGTGTTAATGAAAATATAATTATGGAAAATAGATATCTAATTTAAATTACATTGCAGCCACACACAGCCTACAGAGAGTGCCAGTGACCAGGACAGCGATACGTCAAGTGATCACGAGATGTGAAGTGCTTTGTAAGTAACTAAAAACATTCAAATACTTCATTATTCTTATTTTGATTGTGTTCCATATATGGGAATACAATATACCTTCAAACCAGTGGGTTATCAAATCATTTCAACGAAAAAAATATGATTTCATTAGTCTTTCACAGAAATCGTTTTTTTTTTTCAAAATCCTGAGGTAGTAGAGAAATTTTGCGAACGGATTTGAAATCAGCGTGACAAAATCTACAGGAAATGAGGTACAACATGTCAAGAAAAAAATCCTACCGTGCATGGTATTCAATTAATCACAATTTTGTTGAAAAATTTCAAGTTTAACACAGATTTTCACAGTGAAAAAACGTTCGTACCATAATCTCGGCAATTTTCCCTTATTCTGCAATGTTTCAGCTTAAACCTACAAAAAAAATCATCGCTCTATCTCATTTCTATCAAAAGTTCTTTGATTTTGACACAAACTTTGTCACTTTGCCCCACTGTGTGTCGTGGTCGTAATACCTTTTAAATAAATAGTGCTTCGCGACATTTCCTGCCGGTTTTTTTTTTTTAATTTTACTTAAAATGAAGAACTGCGTTGGTGGTCCCACGTTACCAAATATGTTTCCTGTGTTCCTTAGATAAATTTTTCATATTATTCTTTATATCGACGAAAAAAGTATCTTCTTCTCTACATATATAAACGAAAACGTATGTTTTCCTGTTCCCTCACAACTCAGGAACTAATAGATCAATTTCGATGCGGCTTTTTTTAGCGTGTAGTACAATTCTCAGGGGAGGTTTAAGGCTATATATCATCTCGATTTTACTAAATGGGACTGAGTAATAAGCGAAATAGTGAAGCGAGGCTGATAGACCTTATCTTACATGGCGTCTACCGTTCTGCGCGCAAGAGATGCGCGTGATGGTTTCCCGCACAGTGATGGGGATGCCTGAGGGTCACATCGTTAGTTGCATGTTTAATAAAGAAGTCATGATTCGGCCGACTCGCGATGGATAGTACGCAACGCGACCGCCAGGTAGCGACCGAGCCGAGCGCTTCTCGCAGATGGGATCAGGGGGCAGAATCTCCAGCAAAAGTTTTGGATCCGTATTTCAACGCCATCTAATTCATGAAAGATTGTATTTAGAACTAAAATTCAATATGGCGATCCAAAGCGGGAAAATTGAAATACGGTCAGAATCTGCGTACCGCAATATAGAATAAGAGATACATTTGTTGACATGTTAAGAATATTTGGATACGAAATTCAGGTGTCAAAGAAAAATATTTAATTAAATTTTCAATAATTGATTATAATTAAATATTTCTCGTTCGCCAGAAGTTTCTTATCTAAACGTTCCGATTTTTTCAATTATTATTAGCATTTTGCCGACAATAATTGATAATGCCAACAAATGTATCTCTTACTCAACATTTTGTATAACATACTTAATTATAAAAATACAAGTAGAGGTAAGGGATAGTTAGTGGCACAGATTTTTCTTTTTAAAATGGTCCTTTAATTTGTTTTCTTATGTCTACAATGTTTCACATATTGAGTGCGTGCTTGTTTCGCTAACATTTCTTCAGCCCAAGCAACTGAATTTTTTCCTTTTAATAATCTGTTAATGTGTCTACACCAACATGTTATATATTCAACAGCGAACGTTTCCGAAATAGCCTCACACAGCGTCTGAAAATGCTGAGTGCACGTAATAAATGAAAAATCTAACACTACTGACAATGGCATTATCAAATTTTTTAAAAGTTGTTTTTTGAAACATAAGTGCGCGATATTCGCATTGAGGTTGTCATAAGCTTATTCAAATAATATATTAAAATTATCAATGTTACACAGATCGGACACACAAGTGTAACAAGATTTAAATCTGTTGTCTGCACATAATTTTGTTACTATTACTGAAATGTCCATACAAATACCACTTGAGTATGAATCATTATTTTGGGAAATAATATATTGGTTGTCATTCTGTTCCGGTTCTATAGAATTACTGTTATTTTCGGTATTCTGTGCTATTAATGCGAAATTATATAACGAAAATAATGCTGACGCCTCGACCGGCTCGCAATTTCCTCTAGCAGTTTTCCCCGAAGTTAAAATATTTATTAGCAGCGTCTTAAATGAACTTTGGAAATGCAGCGGCGTGGGGTTAGTATTGCAGCCTCCATGGCTTCTAATCATTCCGAAAAAGTTTTCCAGTGGGTCCTGATTTAAATTCCGGAGGGAAAAACTTTTAAATCCCATTTGTTGTAGGTCCCGCCATAAACGTCGAAATCCATTTATGGTGAATATAAAATTTTTTAGCGACGGCACCGTTCTAACTTTTCTAGACTCCTTATCTACGAAACGAATGTTATTCGCCATACAGTGACTGGCCTGCTTCCAAAAGGTCGAATGGCAGCTACTACCAGTCACTTCGCTTCGTAGAGCGTTCTTCATGGATTTTATATCCTCTTTTCGGCCATTAAGGGAATCAAATGAATCATTTAAAAATTTGATAACTTCAGATGTGGTTACTCCTTCCTTAATTGGCATACTTTTCATACCTACAGTAGTTTTCACTGTACCTGTAAATAGGATAATTATTTTTTGTTTTCATGTGAAATAGAAATGTAATGCTCAGAAAAAAATACAAACCTGTAATACAAGTTAAAAGTCTTATGAACGAAGACACCGTCCGACTTAAAACCTGAGCAGCCAGATTAACTTTCACCTTTCGGATTTTATGGGTTTTGATATGCCCATCGTGTAGTTTTGGCATTTGCTTCTTTATACTATTAATAGTAGTATTGTCAATATCATACGCTAATTCTATTGTGTTCCAGGACGCAAAATATATTTCTTCAGTCCCCCCCACATTATTGCTTTTCACGTTAATTTCTTCAACAAATTCCGGTGTAAGAAGAAACGGCTTTACACTTTCAAAATGTTGATTGTCCTCAATTTGGCTTACATGTGGGAAAATGACTTCGATGTCCTTTGTCAGGAGATTATTCCTCATTCCCTTAATTATATGTGGAGGGTCAAAGAGGGGATTGATAGCCTGTCCCGACAATTCAATTCTCCCAGCTGAAAATAATGGTGTTAATAATTTGGTATTAAAGAAATTGTACAGTAACTGAAATTTTCTGCGAGTGGGAATGAGAGGAAAATGTCATGATTCTGTCATGAAAATGTCATATCTTATATGTTGCTCATGGAGTGTGATGGCATAGTTTTGTGAAAGAGGATAGGGACACAATATATTTTAACGCCTGATTCGACTATTAGTGTTTGAAGCTGTAATGATGTTGAGATTTGAATGAGATCTTTTCACTCTTCATCATCTATCTGTTCTTGTTGTATGGTTTTTTGGATCTAGTCTTGTCGGCATATGTATGGTGTTGATCCGTGACAATGCATCTGCCACCACGTTGTCCTGTCCTTTGACGTATACGATGTCAGTACAGAACGGTGGGATGTAATCAAGTTGCCTCAATTGACGTTCCGACGCTTTTTCGAGTTTTTGCTTAAATGCGTACGTTAATGGTTTCTGATCTGTTTTAACTACGAATTTACGGCATTATAAAAGATGTTGAAAGTGTTTTATCGCTGCAAAAATCGCAAGAAGTTCGCGATCGTAAGTGCTGTATCTTTGTTCTGTGCTTCTGAGTTTCCTCGAGAAGAATCCAATTGGTTGCCACGTGTCATTTTCGAACTGTTCCAACGAGGCGCCTGTGGCGGTGGTGGGGGCATCAGTTGTGAGTGCTAGCGGTGCTGTTGACGAAGGAAATGCCGTTCTTGTTGTGGAGGCTAGGCTACTCTTACAAACCGCGAATGCTTTTTCTGAACAGTTGATTTTTATTTTATCATTTTTCTTTGAGAGCTTTAGATAGTTGTTCAGCGGAATTTGTAATTTAATTGCTCCAGGAATATATCTTCTGTAATAATTCATCATTTCCAAAAAAATGTTTGAGGTTTTGGGTAGTTGTTAATTTTCTCTGTTCGATCCGAGGTTGGTGCGTACCCTTCTGCGTTCATGGTGTATCCAAGGAAGTTTACTTCTGTTTGGCGAATTCGCATTTCCTGATGTTGATGGTTAGCAAATGTTCTTTTAGACGTTTGAAAAGCTGACGAAGGTGTTCTTTGTGCTGTTTTTCATTCGTAGACATGACCAGCATGCCATCGATGTATAAGAAAACGAAGTCCAGACCTCTCATGACTCAATTTATGTATCTTTGGAAGGTTTTGGTCGTGTTTTTTAATCCAAATGACATTACCAGATACTCATAATCTCCAGGGCGTAGTTATTGCGGTTTTCCTGATGTCCTCTGGGAACATTGGTGATATGACTGTAATATGACCGTGATATTGTTGGGATTTTTCAGATATTCTAACCGTGGTTTTGGTGATAAATTGTTCAAACAGAACTGCACATTTATTCAAACAGAGTGTGTGCACAGATACAATTATCGATACAGTAGTTGTGTAAATACTTATCAAATAAACAAGATTGTAATGGATTATTTCAAGTGAACGTGGTCTTACAACGCGTTATCTTCTAACCACAGTCAGACAAGTGAGCACTCATAGTTCCGTAAAACAAGAGAGCTTCCGGACGCCCGACTCTCGAATCAGACTCCTTTATTTGGGCTCCCTTTTCAAATATGCTTAAAATTACTTCTTAACAGATATGACCGGGATATGTCCGAATATGAACCGGGAGCCTGATGATATGCTCTGTCTAAGTCCAGTGTAGAGAACACATGTTTGCCATGTAATAGTGGAAAGAGGCCTTGAATCAGTGGCGGTGGATATTTGTCCGGCTCAGTTATTAAGTTCAATGGTCTCAAATCGCCAGAGTTTCCAGCCTTCTCCTCCTTCCAGCTTCTTCTTCTGCCGGATAATGTGGGTAGGGCTTGATCAAGGGCTGCTTGATGGTACGAAGTCAACGAAACACACACCAATTTTTTGTACGTAAAACAATGCGGTATAAATTTAAAACTCGTGGTAATGTTAAATTGGTCTAATATGAAGTAAATACACCAAAAATAATTAAGACTTGGCCAACGGAAGCTCTGGAAAAAAGTATTCGACCATATAAATTTGTAATGAAATGAACAATAATTTACTTAAACTTCACATAACCTAATATTTAATTACATTTCCACGTGCACGTATAACCGCTTTTATGCGTTTTGGCATTGATACGATAAGATTTTCGCATTCTGTCGGTGTGATTTCATCCCACGATGCTTTAATTGCTTTGTGAAGATATTACGCATAAATTTTTAATGAAACATAGGTCTGGTGTACCTACTGGCTGGCCATTTTTCAGTTTTGATCCCATTATTCTGCAAATAATCTTATATTGTTTTGCTAAACTGTTTTGCTGCATTCTGGAGCTCTGTATCTCAGAGTGGCGCTATGCTAGCGAGTAAGAAATTTGTACTTTTATCGCTCGATGTCGACTGTATTCTGACTTTCTCCGGCTTCTCGCTCGCTGCCTCTTTCACAAATCACGTAGAGTGCAATAAAACAATGTATTGAAATCATAAGTTAACGAACTGTTCCGAGATCAGTGTTTCTTTATCTGCCTGGGAAAAGCGGTGTGGATCGCCACTGGTAATGGCCAGGGAAGGGATGCAGTCCAACTTTGGTGTGACAGCACGTTTATTTGGCCGAAGTGGGCGTCGTTACAATAACACGAGCACTCCACGCAGAAATCGAACACGAACAAACACGACTCACAAAACACGGAATTAACACGAACCAAAGATATGTACAAACTATGTACAATGCGCTGGGCGCGATGGCTCGAAAGGTTGTTTTAAAGAAGTTCAAAATCGTGGGTCGTTGGGCGACAAAGGATTCGGTAATTCATGTGTGCGAGAGCGTGTTGATGTCGTCAAAGGTGTTCGTGGAACTAACGGCCGGATTCCCGGAAGAGCTGGCGCTCGAATCCCAGGCAAAAACGTGGGAACCGCGTAACCGTCTTAACGGACGGTGTGTCATCGGGTTTACGCGCTCTCGCACGCACATTTAAATCAACGCGAAGCGGCACGTTACATCGCGGCCGCAACATTCCGCCCGCGTCGGCTCGGTTGACCGGACCGATCGTGACGGACGCCGACGCCGGCGTCCGTCCGCCGTGACACGCAGTGACGCTATAAGGTGGACCGGAGTGGCGCGTTATATCGGTTGCGGTGTTGTACAGGCATTGTTTACGTCGTGGCCACGTCAGCAGGCGCGGGGGAGCACGGAAGAAGTACTACGCGGGTGATCGGCCGCAGGTATTCGCCCTGTGCGGTGCGCACCGTCACCATTCGGACGCAACCGCCCGGACCAGGATGGACGCGCGAAACGCGGCCACTGCGCCGGCGGGGCGTGGTCGCTTTTGAGGACGACGACATCGCCGACACAGAGGCTTCTGTCTGGGCTGGTCCACTGACGCCGCGGCTGAAGGGAGTGGAGGTAGTCCGCGTGCCATCGTCTCAAAAAGTGGTCACGCATCCGCTGGACGAGCTGCCATCGGGCCCGGAGCGACGCATGACCGGTCGCTGACGCTAACGGGGGCAGTGCCAACGGAGGCGCGCCGGTGACAAAATGAGCTGGGGTGAACGCGAGGTCATCGTCGTCGCCCGGCGCGGGGACGAGAGGGCGCGAATTGAGGCACGCCTCGACCATGCAAAGCACCGTCGTCAGCTCCTCGTACGAGAGGGTGTGGTCTCGCACATCTCTGTGGAGGTGATGTTTCGGCCACTTCACCGCTGCCTCCCACAATCCCCCGAAATGCGACGCGACGGGGGAATAAAACTCCACGCGATTCCTTCGGTGTCGGAGAAAGCAGCGAGGTCCGGCGAGCCCACCGCGCCGCGGACAGTGGCACCTCTGAAATTCGAGCCGTTATCGCTATACACGCGCTGAGGGCGTCCGCAGCGGGAGACGAACCGCTGAAACGCGGCGAGGAAAGTCGCGGCGGTGTAATCCGACACCAGCTCCAGATGCACGGCCCGCGTCGACATGCAGACGAAAAGGACGACGTATGCCCCATGGACCTTGTACCCTCGGCCAATTGCCGGACGTACCATGATCGGTCCCGCGTAGTCTACACTGGTGTTTTCGAATGGACGGGAGGGCGAGACTCTGAGGCAGGGATGGGAGGAAACAGTTCGGCCGAACACCTACAGGGAGCGGTGGTAATGTGTGCGTGAATTGACGCCAGCGCCAAGTCAGCCACGTGGCGACAACGCGAAATTATCGCCATAATTCGCAGTGTCGCGGTGGTAATGTGTGCGTGAGACACCGCGATTGAAGACTAACCAACGCCAGCGCCGAGCGAGTGACGCCGCAGCCAACCAGCGTCGACAACATATTTCCCGGTGACGCTGGTTGGCCGTGGCGTCGGTTCGTCTCCGATCGTGCGTCTCACGCACACACTACCACCGCTCCCTGTAGGTGTTTCAAATTGAGATCCGCCGGCCGGTGTCCTCCAAGCCTACTTTCAGCCGGCCAAGGTGTCACCAGTGTCGTCACACTCGTTTCGCGTTGTCGCCACGTGGCGCGCTGGCGTCAATTCACGCACACATTACCACCGCTCCCTGTAGGTGTTCTCGGCCGGACTGTTTCCTCCCATCCCTGCTCTGAGGTGCGCGTGGCTTATGATTAGCGCCGATAGGTAATGCGCCGGGAGAACTATCGGATGCCGAGCGTCGTAAGGGAGGGGGGCATGTTGCAGCCTTCCCCCCACGCGAATCAAGCCGTCCTCGTCCACGAATGGGTCCAACTGACGGAGCGGGCTGGCCCTTCGGACTGGGTCTCCTTTCCGAATCGCGGTGATATCGTCCGCGAAGGCCGTACCCTGGAGCCACCGGAGCATATACGTGCCCGCTGCACCTCCGACAGTCGCGAATCCCCACCCCCGCGGCACAGCCGCGCGAAGGTCAGGACGCGCGCCGTGATTCGGAGGAGTCGCGGCAACGAGGAGACGCTGTTCGGCTCCAGATCTAAGGGGCAGAGCGCTGGCGACGCGGTTACGTGGGTTACCGTTCGTCGCATTTCATCCTCTACTGGTCGCGAGTCTTCCGACACCGGACACGCCGGCCACTCGGATGGTGCCAGTGGCTCCACTTCGGCCCCTTCCACCAGATCTCGTGGAGTACTAAATCGCGCGGGTGCATGCTTCGCGAGGCGCAGTCGGCCGCGTTGTCACGCGTCGGAACGTGACGCCACGCGGCCCGCGGCAGCGAGGACTGGATCTCCGACACGCGGTTCCCGACAAACACGTTCCAGTGGCAGGGGTGACCTTGTAGCCAAGCAAGCACCACGCGAGAGTCCGTCCAGGTGTGTGTCGTCGAGAGAGGCCAGGGGGCTTCGGACTTTATTCGCACGAGAAGGCTGTGTCATTTATACCTGCGGAAGAATTTTACTAATCCACTTTTGGCTAATCACACTTTTTTTTATAATAAACAGGTTTGTAAGTCCCAGTTTGTCTGTTCGCTGATTATTTGTTGAAAAAGTGTCATTGCTTGATGGAATCTGGAGAAACCAAAAACTTCGGTTAGTGCATCGTCAAAAAACGAAGTTCATTCAAAAGTATAGCGGGTGATTAGAGCATGTATTTATAGTGAAGTTATCAATTACCAATGTAGAAGCTCTGAGTTCACCTTTAGCCGGTAGAGGTAGGCTTGTGACGTCCCACTATTTTTCGCGCGGTCATAACTAGTATCTTCCCTATAAATCTCCCCACAACTCCGTAACAATCTATAAAACTTCAACTCTTAACCCTTTCCCCAACCACCGGATCGTTTGGACGATGTACCTTAGCGGTCCCCATCTCCAGATGATCAACTATAAAATCCCTTTCCCCTCTTCGGCCTTCGAGGCGCAATCTCTTCCCACACATTTAAATTATAAAAAGTCCCTAGTCCCAAAAAAAAACCCTCTTACCTCGAGACCAAGTCTCAACTCTTCTCAACTACCCACCAAATCAACGCCACCCTCGCCCCTCCAATCAAACCATGCAAAATCCATCCAATGGGTTGAGTACCCCTTTTCGGAAGCACCAAATAAGAACCCCTAATATTCTATTGCGACGCATATTTCGCGCATGAGTCATCACTAGAGCTGTTCAAGTACCCGGAAAAAGCAAGCCGAGCCTAACTCGGCTTGAACGACCGAGCCGAGCCGAGTACCCGAATGAACCGAGCGGCTTGAAAAAACCGAGCGGCTCGGATAGAACCAAGTAACTTGAATTTTTCAAGCGGCCCGAATGAAGCGGGCGGCTCGAACAGAACCAAGCGCATTGAATTATTTCAAGCGGGCCGAAAGAACCGAGCGGCCCGAAAGAACCGAGGCGGCTTGAAAGAACCGAGCGGGCCGAAGGAACTGAGGCGGCCCGAATATATGTCTGTACATTGTACGTCGAGCAGATAGGTTAGGAGATAGGTTATGTATACCTAAATGATAAAATTATAATTTCGACCGTAAAATTTCTTTAAAATATTAAAATATGATCTCGGCGCAAAGTTTCGGTCAATTAAAAAGAATAAAAGCTGATTTGTAATTAAAGAAGTAACATTTTCCAACGTTTCGGTCTGTGTTTAGACCTTTATCAAGGTAAGTTTGAAACTAGGTACTGCTTGTGCTTCTATGTGGCATGCTTGAACGAAGCGTGCGACGTACGAGTCGGTTAGACGGTGACTGAGAACAACAAGGTACAAAAGGCAAGATCATCTCGAGGGCGAAGCCATCGCAACGATAAGACAGAGGTTGAAACCGTTGGTATTATAAAACTAAACGAACGCGGGGAATATGAAACTCAATAATCACCTGCTAGTATAACCAAAAACAAAAAAAAAAAAATATAATTTTATTTTAATTGTTTATGTAATAAATAATAAATCACTCAAGGTAATTACATAACAAAAAAACTATATGTATAACTGTTCGAATCATAGAGACTGTGGGAACTGAAAAATTGTAATAGAAAGAAAATTGCTTCATTCGGCCTTATTCTTTCAATAAGGTGGCGTAATATTCTTGTATTTTAGGTGTTTCATACCTAAGATTTACGCTAGGTTGTTTAATCATATGCAATGTTTCTAATAGAATTCTTTGATTTAATTTAGTCTCCCTATCAATAACCTTGATATTGTCATAGTCAAATCTATGGTCAAACTCTATTGAGTGTTTGGTTAATGCAGTGTGCTGGAGAGGAGATGAAAAAATATTCCTTTTATGTTCGTTAACACGTTTCTCTAAGAGTCTGGATGTTTGCCCGATGTACACTTGGTTGCATCCTGTGCAAGGGATTGAATAAACTATGTTTGAATTTTTAAGTAATGATATTCTATCTTTGATTGGGGGAAAACAACTTTTAGTATATAAAGGCAATTTAAAAATGGTATGAATTCCTACTTTTCTATAAATTCTTTTGATATCATTAGAAATATTATTAATGAAAGGCAAGACCACTGTATTTCTCCAACTAATAGGTCCAGTTTTTTTAGCTTTTTCTTCTTTACGCTTTTCAATTACTAACGGATGATAGATTTCAAAAATACGTTCCCTGATAATTGCCGAAACCATCTCTTCAGGATAACCGTTGCGTTTCAAAGTGTCTTTAACAAGAAGTAAATTAGCTGGTCGAAATTCCGGGTCCGCAAGTAAAACGGCGCGATCTATTAACCCCTTTATCAAACCGACTTTATGTTGTATAGGATGAGCCGAGAAGAAATTGATATATCTACCGGACCAACTTGGTTTGTGGTACCAGTTAGTAAGCAATTTATTGTTTGACCTGATAACAGTAGTGTCGAGAAAACTTAGACAAGAATCTTCTTCGATCTCATATGTAAATTGTAGTCTGTTATGAAAACTATTAAATGTGTCAAGCAATGTTTGTAAATTTTCTAAATTGATACATGTAATAATGTCGTCTACATATCTTTTATAGAAAATAGGTTGAAATGGTACCTTCGAGAGGGAGACTTCCTCTAACCTTTCCATTACTAAATTGGCAATAACTGGAGAAATTGGAGAACCCATTGCCGTTCCAAAGACTTGTTTGTAGAAAACGCCATTGAACAAAAAAATGTTCGCTTCCAAAACAAATTTGACAGCCTCGAGGAATCCATCACGATCAATTCTTGTGTGTTGCATAATTTCTGTCCATCGGTGATGTAAAACCTGTAGAGCCAACTCAGTGGGAACGTTAGTGAAAAGCGAAACAACATCGAGAGATACCAAACGCAATGACTCGTCAGGCATTTGGATGTTCCTAATTTCCTTGCAGAATTGCCAGGTATCCACAGTGTGATATGGAGACTTTCCTACTATTTTTGAGAGTATGTTGGCAAGGAAACTCGATAATTTATATGTAGGACCACCAATGGAGGAGACAATAATTCGCCATGATAGAGTTTCTTTATGTGTTTTTGGAAGGGCATATGCCCTAGGGACAGTAGCATTGTTAGTTTTTAAAATTTTCCCAATATGTTCGCTTATTTGTTGTTTTTTAACGAAGTTAGAAATAATAGAGTTAGCTCTCCTCTCGAAGGTACACGTGTATTCAAACTTGCTAACTGTATAAGTGGTTTTATCATTCAACATCTTTAATACCTCAGCGATATAAAAATCCTTGTTAACAACCACTGTAGTGTTTCCTTTATCAGACTTTAAAACGAGCAAGTTATTATTTTCTTGAAAAAATCTTTTTGTTTCATTAATTTCCGATTTTGAAAGTAACGGGTTATCAATTTTTGACTGGTTAGTAGTGAAATTCAAAATTTTATTGACAATTCTGATTCTCGTTGTGGTTTGTGTGCTTTCGTCATTAATTTTCGTTAAACCTGATTCAACAGAAGCAATAAACTTGGGTGAGGTGATGAAGTTCTTAACAGTACACAAGGCATGTTTTGGTCCCAAGGTCAATATTTTCTTAACATTTATTGGAATTTCAACATCTGATAGATTTTTCAGCCAATTGCTGTTATCAGAATTTGAGGTTAAGTTGCCGAATGAGGTAAAACCACTCACATCTTTATTGTAACTGTAAATGTATACCTAACTCAATTATAATATAGACTGCGGAAGTTTATGTAAATGCATGTTTTTATTGGAATGACTTAAACAAGCGGGACTTTGACAGAACTATGTTTCATCATTACGAGGATGTTAAAAATATACTTTCGATTTTATACATTTTGCATATTCTGGATATACGTTGCACATTCTGCATATTTTTCATATTTTTTGCAGATACGGAATTTGTTTACAAATTAGCTTGGTGAACCACGCCATTCAAATTTAATAGTTTCATATGTTAAAAAGTTTAATAGTGTAATAGTTACATATATATTCAAATGTTTAATAATTCCATAGTAGGTACAACGGCTTGATACGTATAATATATCATTATTACAGTACAATTATTAGTATACTACAGTTTGATAAAAGAGGTTAAATATATCCCTCCGCCCCCCGTTACCCTTTTCAGCATATTTGCATATTCGCGGCATATCATACTTGCATAAACTTCCGCAGGCTAGGTATAAATAAATAAATAGACGAATAATTTTTGAACAAGCAATATAAATAGACACACAATTTAATTTTTTTATTTAATTAATGTAAGAACTTCTTACATTATATTTAACCTCTTAAGCTAGGTGCTATAACGTATTTTATTAGGCCAGAATATTTAGTACGATGAAGCTTTAATTTATCAAGTTTTGAACCTATAATATAATATATAGGATATATAGAAATATTATAATAATATAGAGAATATATAGATATATTTCTATAATATATAGAAATATTGGAGAAATAATTTTAGACGAATTGCACCAAACATAATATTTAAATAAAAAAAAAGTCCTGTACCTTTTCCGAGATCTGTTAATATTTCACCTAGATGATCTATGGATAGCGATATATATTGCTAATTTTATATCCCGCATCTTGTCCTCATATGAAACATTAACAACAAAATTTAGGGTTTCCTGTTTGTTTTCTTGAGGATTCAATATTTTCATCTCCCGCTTATGACATTTAGAAGATCCATGTTTTTTCAAAACTGAGACATGAACTCTTACAGCCACCTTGCAAACTGTACACCAAGCTTCATTTGTTGTGTGAGGATTAAAATTCTCGTTAGCTGTTAACCAACTTAAAAAGAAGTGTATTTACGTATATAGATAAAGTTAAACAAAAATCTATAATTATGAAAGGCAAAAACCGTAAAACATGGAAGATAAGAGTCTAATGTCATGTATAAACGTAGGCCGAATAATTTAATGGTTATCATCACTTCAAAATCTTAATACAGTATTATAATTTATTACTTATTGCCCAATTTTCGTCCTCCCATTGCTTTTTATATTTTCGTGTATATTTCGCCCACTTTCCCATGGCTTTGCTTTAAGGTAAATCCCGGAGACGCAGTCGGGTCGGAGAGTTTGTCGAAACTCGAAACAGTGACGTATCTTTTCAGGCATAACTATCCCTGCCTTTGCATCGGAAGCAAGCAGCAGCATATCAGTTGGGTCTTTCCGCGCGTTGATTGGCTGTGTCTTTTAACGTCGCTAAAACTTAGAAGGCACAGCCAATCAGCGCGCGGAAAGACCCAACTGCTGCTGCTCGCTGCCCATGAAAAGATACCGTAAATTTTTAATGCCATTTGGTCTTGGGCAGCCCAAATATCGAAATTTCGACCAAAGCAACCCTGGTCGATACTGTAGCCCAATTCAGGCGCCAACCGCCAACTGCAATTTTTGAGCGCCAATTGGTGTTGAAAAGTAGCCCAAATGGCGGAATTCCGCCCAATCTGGCAACCCTGATTGTCGACGTTGGTTGGCTGCGGCGTCACTCGCTTGGCGCTGGCGTTGGTTCGTCTCCAATCGTGGCGTCTCACGCACACATTACCACCGCTCCACCGCGACACTGCGAATTATGGCGGTAATATTCAAGAACATAAGGTCCATTACGTCCCTGTTTCTAATAAAATGAATTGAAATATACTCATTTGTAACTCATACATTAATAGTATAACTTAATTAAAAAAATTTATTTCCTTAGTTACGTGTGCGAGTTTTTTTGTACGGCTTCTTTAAATATAAAGGCACGGTAATAGGTACAGGGCACGGTAATTGAGACATCTACCCTATGTGAGATTGGTGGCAGGTAATAGAAAACACAAAATAATAATAAAAACATTATGTATTTCTGCACTAATAATGCAGTTATAATTTACTATAGTAAATTCTTTGTAAAGTCTTTATATAAATGTCATATTTTAGAATGTAAAAAATAGTAGTTTATCTTTTGAGGAATAAAACAATACAAAATACGTTTATAGAAAAAAAATGATCCCCGTGAGAATCGAACCGGTGAAAGTTCCGGTGCGAGACCTGCCTTTACACGCGCCGCTATTCATCATTACAATAAACTTCGCTATCGCTTTTGTTCGTCAACGCATAAACATATTTTTTTATTAATATTTCGAAAACTCTGGGGTAGTGGACCCAACATGTGAGGCATATATTGGTCTACTACACCAACACTACAACATATATGAGATTCATCAAAATCCGTGTCCCAGATGTCGCGGCCGCCCCTTGTTAGATCAGCGCTGTCCAACGTAGGGGCCCCTCACGCGCCTGTTTCCCCTTCCAATATTTCTTTCGCACAGCGTGCCTTCCGTTGTCAAGGAGACCGCGCGACGCTAAGAAGGCTGCCATGACAGGCTAGCCGGACTAGCGTCTTCGCCGTTAGCGTCACGCGGCATCCCTGACAACGCGGACGAGAGTGGGAGAACCCCAAGTTCCCGCGGGAGCGACCTTGGACAGCGCTGACTTAGATAAACTCATTGCTCGTAAGTCTACATTTTTTCTACGAAACGAGAACTCAATGAATTATGTTGTCCCACCATAACATTTGCGTTGTCCACGCACATCCCAACCATGTTGGTTATAGGCAAATTATACTTGTTCATGGAATGTCGGACACAGTGATACAAGTATTTTGCTGTGCCTTCCTTAATCCTAACTAAATCTACTAAATCTGTACATATTTGTTCTTTGTGAACGTATCGAATTAAAATGCAAAGAAGTTTCGTGTTCCCTACATCTGTCGTTTCATCGATTAGAACTGAAAAAAATTTGTCGTGTACCTTTTATTATACTTTTTTGCAATAATGGACTTATTTATAACGTTTAAACTAATAGCTTTCATTTTCTTTGCATTTAGACACATGCATTTTAATACATTCGGATTTTTATACAGGGTGTCCCAAAAATGTCGGACTTCCTTGAAAGGGGTTACTCAGGGGGTGATTTGAAACAACTTTTTCCTTAGCGAAAATATTGTCCGAAGCTTCGTTAAGGAGATATTAACCAAAAACCCCGACCAATCAGAGCGCGCGCCTTCCGCCTGAGTTCCCGCGGTAGCGTTGGCTACGAGGTAGGCGACCGCGCTTCGGCTACGAACGTACGAACAAGCAAGTCGGCATGCATCGAAGGTAACCGCGTTACACATTTTTTTTTTAAAGCAGAATCTTAAATAAGAATAATTTGAAGTGAGAGGACAAGAAGTACGTAAATTTCGTTTTTAAATAAGGCATAAACGAAAAGCTAACGTAACAGAAAATGTACGACAAGTGATCGTAATTCGTTATTGAGGTAAAAATCCGTAGTTTAAGAACGGCCAACACAACTAAATTTAAAAAATAATATTAGGTGTATGAATAAATTCTTTCCGACTGGAATTTCTATCGCGGTGGTATTCAGAAGCTGCCAGAAAAATGGCAAAAGGTAATGAACAATAATGGAAATTATTGCGATGATCGAGTTGTTTTCATATTTTTTAAATCGAACTGTTATTGTACCCTAAAATCGGAAAGAATTTATTTTCACACCTAATAATCACCAATAAATTAAATAAAACTCACCCTTTCTGGACATTCCTTTCCTTGCTTTCCTTCCCTTTTCGGAAACCTGGCCACTGTACCGATCCTGGTCATCGGCGTCCAGTGCTCAGCTGATCGCAGGGTCAATGTACCGAATATTCACTTCACTGCACGGCTACTAACACTGATCACTGAACCGATCCTGGTCATCGATGGACGAGCCCAGTGCACAGCTGGTTTCAGGTACACGACACCATCCAAGGTTAATGTGCCGAATATTCACTTTACTGCACGGCTACTAACACTGATCACTGAATTTATTTTTCACGGAACGTGTTGTTCCTACGTTATAAAAATTGGTGGCCGCGAAAGGGGCCGATTACTGTTAATTACTGGGACGAGATTACTACTATTACCCGGCGAAAAGAAAACTCGTGGCAGACTGTCTCGGGCTGTGCAGTCCGCTGCTGTGACGATTGGTCGAGTCACCTATTTGGGCACACTTTTAAAGACGGGACACACGTATTTTGGTTATTGGCTGAAGTTGCCACATACATTGTCGCACCGCGCGACGAAGAGATCGAACGAAACACGAGATCGAGTGGGATAGAGCGATTTGACCAAGCGTAGCCTACGCTTTTGTTTTGACGATCGTCGGTCGGATTCGTATCTGATCGCTGCACAGCAGCGGACTGCACAGCCCGAGACAGTCTGCCACGAGTTGTCTTTTCGCCGGGTAATAGTAGTAATCTCGTCCCAGTAATTAACAGTAATCGGCCCCTTTCGCGGCCACCAATTTTTATAACGTAGGAACAACACGTTCCGTGAAAAATAAATTCAGTGATCAGTGTTAGTAGCCGTGCAGTAAAGTGAATATTCGGCACATTAACCTTGGATGGTGTCGTGTACCTGAAACCAGCTGTGCACTGGGCTCGTCCATCGATGACCAGGATCGGTTCAGTGATCAGTGTTAGTAGCCGTGCAGTGAAGTGAATATTCGGTACATTGACCCTGCGATCAGCTGAGCACTGGACGCCGATGACCAGGATCGGTACAGTGGCCAGGTTTCCGAAAAGGGAAGGAAAGCAAGGAAAGGAATGTCCAGAAAGGGTGAGTTTTATTTAATTTATTGGTGATTATTAGGTGTGAAAATAAATTCTTTCCGATTTTAGGGTACAATAACAGTTCGATTTAAAAAATATGAAAACAACTCGATCATCGCAATAATTTCCATTATTGTTCATTACCTTTTGCCATTTTTCTGGCAGCTTCTGAATACCACCGCGATAGAAATTCCAGTCGGAAAGAATTTATTCATACACCTAATATTATTTTTTAAATTTAGTTGTGTTGGCCGTTCTTAAACTACGGATTTTTACCTCAATAACGAATTACGATCACTTGTCGTACATTTTCTGTTACGTTAGCTTTTCGTTTATGCCTTATTTAAAAACGAAATTTACGTACTTCTTGTCCTCTCACTTCAAATTATTCTTATTTAAGATTCTGCTTTAAAAAAAAAATGTGTAACGCGGTTACCTTCGATGCATGCCGACTTGCTTGTTCGTACGTTCGTAGCCGAAGCGCGGTCGCCTACCTCGTAGCCAACGCTACCGCGGGAACTCAGGCGGAAGGCGCGCGCTCTGATTGGTCGGGGTTTTTGGTTAATATCTCCTTAACGAAGCTTCGGACAATATTTTCGCTAAGGAAAAAGTTGTTTCAAATCACCCCCTGAGTAACCCCTTTCAAGGAAGTCCGACATTTTTGGGACACCCTGTATGCCTCTTGCGATAACTTAACATAATGGTTGTACGAGTTGAATGGTCTATTGTGCTCTATTGCATCGGTGCAAATTTCCGCCACCTTTACCTGATCTAAAAAAACTTCTTGTTTCATCACCTAATACTAAGCTATGTCCATATTTCATACTATTTATGTGTCTTTCACTGTTTGCATGAGCCTGCAAATTACATTTTTTTGCTGCGATATTTATGTTGCAAAATATACACTTTCCAACGTATGGATCGTTGGAGACTCGTTGCAGCCATGGTTGAAACGCTGGGTCCTGCAGCCAATCTTCACAAAATGCTTGTCTTCTTCCTGTTCTTATAGCAGGGAAGATGAAGTTGCTACCATTGCCTATTCATAAAATACTAATTTTTATTCACACAATATTACAAAGCAATTTCACGAAAATAAGCATGGAACAAATAAACTACGTTCGGTTAATAATTCTATGATTTCAGACACTAATCAATTAAAGACGTATCTTACTTGAATCGGTCCCTACATCGTTGTTTGTTGTTTCATCTGTTCCTTCACCTGATACTGTTCTGTTCATGTTCTTAACATGTTCTTGGGAGTTTGCATGACGCTGTAGATTGGATTTCATGGCTGTAATATACTTGCGACAAATTGTACATTTTCCTTTGTACGGGTCGCCCTGGATTTGTTCCAGCCATGGTTTAAGGGGGTAGACACGGGGTAAAACAGCGCTCTGTAATCGACACAATCTGGCCCGAAACATGGGTTTGGGGGAATACGTTGTTTGTCCTTATATGAGTAGATTTTGAGCTGGGTGAGGTCTCACTCGAAAGAGGAAGGTCCGATGCAGCCCGCTCTGGTCATGGTTCGACGAGATTGTGTTAATATCTAATAATATGAGTGTTGAAAGTAGAGCAAAAGTCGACAAAAAAAAGAGTTTTGTGACTCAAACGATGACCAGAGCGGGCTGTATCGAACCTTCCTCTTTCGAATGAGACCTCACCCAGCCCAAAATGTGCTCATATAAGGACAAACAACGTATTCCCGTGACTGCATTCCCAATACGAGTTCCGCCATATTGGCGATAATACAGAGCAAGTCACGTGACAAATTTAGTTCAGCTAGTGGATACGAGATGGTGCCTACTCGGCAGGACTGCCAACGTGGAATCATAGCAAAACTGAAGCGTTAGACTAGGAACTGCTGGGAATTGTATACATTTACTAAATTAACGCTTTTACCGTAACATATACATCGCTTGAAATCGCTGTCGTATTTATATCATAGTAATTGAGGCAGTTAGAGCAACAACGGACTAACCCACAATAAAAAAAAATTTCCTATTGTACATCGATGGCTTACAATTAGTGCACACATATTGTATGTCCACTTTTAGCGTTTTTGAGAAAAACAGGTTCAAACATTCAATGGTACTTTATAATTAAATAAATACTTTTTGCATTATTGTCTTATCATATACTAGCTTTATTGCCCGGCTTCGCCCGGAATTTAGATTCTAATTTTACCGTCCCAAATAATATTTCCCTGAAAAAAAAGTGATGCTTGCAAGAAAGAAACTTCAAAACAAATCAATTTTACTAATTCAGTCATCCACAAATTATTTATTGAGAATCTCTTGCTCTGGGATCATCCCAACAATCTCAACAATGTATGCGTTAAGCGGTCGTCGCTATCTCCACCACTTCTTGGAATCATTCGGTCGAGAGTGAGAGAACCCGAGGTACCCGAGAGCGAGCGAGAGGTGACGAATGAGTGGCGCGGCGTTACCGTCTGCTACGTACAGAGATACTCTGTCTCGTTTCGTCTTTCACGTACCTTCGCCCTGTCTCTCTCTCTCGCGCGCCATAGGCGGCTTGGAATTGTAGGTTATTCGTTTATTTTAACTAATAACTCGAGAAGGGAAGGACGCAGCGAGCTGAAAATAGGGTAGATGTCCCAATTACTGCCACCTTAAGATTATAACCGCACTTCATTTCATTATTTCGCGTGTTGTGTAACCTAAAAATTGTTTCAGTTTGAAACATAATATTATTTAACATCTCTTTCATTAAAAAAAAATAGTTTTATGAATTAAATATGAAGAATTTATTAATAATTAATTAAAATTCGCGAGCGATCCTAGTGTACCTATAACTGTCACCTCAAAAATCATCTTGTCCTAGGTACATATGAGTACATATATTTTTTTATTTTAATGTAAATCAGAATCTCCATTTAATAATAACTATTTTTTGTACATTTCTTTTTATACGTTACGTTTTTATTACGTATAATAAATCAAGTGGCAGTAATTGGGACACTGGCAGTAATTGGGACATCTACCCTAGTCACATTCATCTGGATTAGCCAGGCATAATGAGCCGAGATATCTTTCGTGACCCCAGACTTTACCGTTAGAAAGTTTTTCGGCGACGGACAAACACACACTTTCCGCTTTATAGTATAAGATATGTAATATGTAATTAGTAGTATAAGTTAGAATCTGCAAAATTGTAATAATAATTCGATAATAATACATGGAAGATGGACATGCTATATGTAACCAAGTACAGAGGAGGACATACTATACTGAATGATATTATATAAAAATGAATGAAAGGAATAATACTGGGAATAATGTCACTTCAATATTATATTTGTTTTGAAAGTAACAGAAATAAAAAAGTAATTATTCGTTTTCATTTTTGTCAATGTTCATGGGAATTGGAATTACATCACGTTGTGATTTTGCTGATGGTATGCTATTGATAAATGCCTTGTAGTATTCAGGAATAATTCCGTTGTGATACAGATCCTTTTTCTTCGCGATAGATATAGGAAGACTTTTCTAAAAAAATTTATTTATTGTCACATTTTTCCAAGACTATTTTCGTCCTCTGGCATGGACACACAACATTTGTGCACTCAGCATAATAAATTTAGGGACATACAATAAACAAAAATATTATTTTTGATAAATTTATAAAAAAGATAAAAATGTAATTTTTGTGCAGCATAAAGAAACAGTCAAGCACTATTTGTTGCATATAAAAACTCAAATTTCATAAAAAGGGGATATACAATATGTGTGCACTAAGCCATCGATATGAATAAGGAGTAGAGCCTATTGGAATACGTTATTGCTACTAACTCACTTTCGAAAAAAATGTGGGTTACTTAACCGTTTAGTGCTCAGACACTTTTCCCGCCGGAAAAATTTATTTATTGCGATTAGTTAACTTAAAAATGGTGCCAATACATGCACTTGATCGTTCTTTTTCCCAAAAAAGCCAGTGGCAATATCATTTTCTAAATGTGACGTATACATCACACTGGGCGCTAAAGGATAACCCGAGCCAATTTTTATTTGAAGCGCTATGATTGAATTAATTTAATGGGTAAATCAATTATCGGCCATGAATAATTTTCTCGTGTTTATTCGTACTTTGTCGACTAAATATATGATTCATCAAACTAAAGTACTAATAAATACGAGAAAATTATTCATGGTCGACGGATGAAAGGCTTTCGACTAAAAATATGATAAAAAATTATTTATTTAATTATAAAAATTATAATTATACAAGGTTGTTGCTCCTCTCCCTCCTCTTCCTCCTCTTCCTCCTCTTCCTCCTCTTCCTCCTCTTCCTCCTCTGCCACCTCTTCCTCCTCTTCCTCCTCTGCCATCTCTTCCTCCTCTTCCTCCTCTCCCACCTCTTCCTCCTCTCCCATACTCCCACTGCCGCAGCTTCATTTTCATGTCCCTGTTCTGTAATATGAAAAATAAACATAAATCTTATGTTAATTACTGTAATAATGTCTAAACGTTTTCACACTTTCGTGAGAATGTAAGAAATTAAAAAAAGATCGTTTTGCGTGAGATCGCCTACGTATCTACATACCTCCTTCTTCAAGCGCAACGCCAGTTGCCAATAAGCTGTTGCCATTTCCCGGCAACTCCGCCCCGACGCACAGTGGTCGAAAATCGAGAAAACCTGCCAAAACATGAAGATGACCTTTGATTTGTACAAAAATGGGTATACTAAGGTTTTCGAGGTCGCTGATTAAGAATCTGAAGTCAAAATTGCAAAAAATTAAATGGCGGACCCAATATGGCGGACGCGCATATCAGAAAAACATTAGATATAATCTAAATTTGGTAGCCTGGAGTTTTCGAGGTCGCTGATTACGAATTTGAGGCCAAAATTGCAAAAAACAAAATGACGGACCCAATATGGCAGACCGCATATCAGAAAACATCAAATTTGGTCTAAACTTGGCATTCTAGAGTTTTCGAGGTCGCTGGTTACGAATTTGAGGTCAAAATTTAAAAAAAAAATCGTCGGGACGGAGTCCCTTCCTTTTCTCCCTTCTGCTTATTTTCTTTTCCAGACATATAAAAAAGAATCGAAGAAACAGTGAAACTATTGAACGTAATTAAAATGAATTTGAAAGTGTAGTAGAAGAGCCAGAGTTGGCCAAAATGTAATCTAATTACAAATTACAAATTACGATTAAAATGTAATTTATGATTTGTAATTAGATTACATTTTGCCAAACTCTGAGAAGAGTACACGTTTATCAAGTTAGTACATTTGGGTACAATATAGGCTTCCTTTAGCCAAGATTTAGCGAGGTCTGTGAAGTTGGCACCCCAAATTCGAATTTTTGGAAAAACTCAACGGCATTCGTTTGTCCATCGTTTGCCCACGTTTGCCATAAAAAATTTTCGTTTGCCCACCCTTAAAAAAAAAGTTATGTGTTTCTTTCAAGATTTCAAGTTTTTTAATCCGTTAGCGTTTTAGTTGTAATTAGGATAAGTAGGTTTAGGATCTTAGAGTAATTAGGTTTAAGTAGGATTAGGATCTTAGACTAATTAGGTTTAAGTAGGAATAAGTGGTAGGATTTAGTTGTTGTACTAGGCGTGTATTTTGTTTAGAACACGTTTCCAGTTGTTGGTCAAGTGCTGAACACTAACACTTAACACTCGAGAACTTTATAAAATACAAGAATTGAGCGCAAGTTTTGGTTTACTTTCTTCGCGTATCAAGACTTCTCTCTCTCTCTTTCGCTCTCTCGGCGTAGTAGTTAATGCGAGTACTTCTGAGAACCGACTAACGAGAGTGCTGATTTCGAGGAACCGCGGCGCTCCGAGAGAGGGGGGAGAGAGAAGCACTTGAGTGCTTCCAGAAGCTCCAGATGGAGACACAGTGACAAAAGGCCACTTATCGTACAATTCTTAAATCTAGGAACAATACGTATACATGAAATATTTACAACATGTACAGTGGACTCGAAACATTATGAAAAAATTAAAAATTTTGTCATCAGCACCCTCCATGAACAGTTTTGAATTTTTTAAAAGTAGGAAACGATTGTCCACGATCTGGCTTCGTTTGCCCACCCAATAATTTCGTATGCCCACCCTCCAGAATCGAATAAAAAAATAAAAACCGCGAAAATGAAGAGTACCGGAGACGTGACCACGTATAAGTTCGATTTTTTATTAATTAAACGTTCGAATCGTTTGTCCCTCGGGTGCAAATACCTCCTGAATTTCTGGGACCCGGGCAACACCGAGCGCGGGACTGGTTACGTTGCTAACCACAGCATGGGTTGCGGGAGAATTGCATGAGTGTGCAGCCGTCCATGTAGGCTCGTACCACGACGCACACTCATGCAGTTCTCTCACAAATTTCGCAACGGGTAACAATGGAACAGTCCCGCGCTCGGCTGTTACCCGGATCCCAGAAATTCAGGAGGTATTTGCACCCGATGGGGCAGGCCTGGTCTAGGGACACCGCGGCCAATCAGCGTCGACAACCGATTCCCCAGCGACGGTGGTTAGCCGCGGTCTCATTAGATGGCGCTGGCGTCGGCAAATTTTCATCTTGGCGTTGATTGGTTCGACGGTCGGTTGGGGGTATAATGGTGAGGGATCTACCCCCACTCTCTATTAGGCGAAATGCTTACGAGCAACCGGCTAGCGACGCACCCTGACAGGGCCTAAACTGTCTTTCTCACTCACTCAATATTTTGTATTTCACTTGCACCAAGGACCGAGCGACACGTCTCGGCCCGCGTAAAGGTTCAAACGCGTAAAGGTGATACGTCAAAATTATAAGCACAGGATAATCCAAAATCCTTTCCTGCGCACATTTCTGCACGAAAAAGTATTCCCGGAAGTACATAATCTATGTAAATGTATCAGCATACACCAATCCTAATGACAAAGAGAGGAACAGAACGCATATATCCGTCCTTTTCCCACTATCGTTTGTTCTGCTTCTGAGCATCTGTAACTAATGCAGCGACAACGCTAGCTGATCAGTTTTCTGCCGTTTGCACTACATATTGATACATATGGAATATTCATAATTTGCGAATTGTTCCATTCCTGCGTGGTTAGTTACTGTAGTGTTGATAAGTGTGTGTGATCATTCCATTGCCATTGTTTGTGAAAAAATAAAAAACGTCGAGAAATGTAAGTTGTGTTTTATGGTACAGATTTGTATGCAGTTACAGTTTGTGATGTAGTAGTAGCAGCACGGTATTTTATTGTATATTGTTGCGCCGGGGCGTTTCCCGTGCCGGCCACCCCGACGCATCGGGTAGAATAAAGACACACGTATACAGATTATTCGACCGTTATCTATTCTTGTGTACAATTATGTGATCCGTACGTCCTAACGCCAGGACGTACGGTAATCGACTCTTCTTCTTGTCGGCCTCCTGATCGTCCTCTTGACGGAGGCCGACCTTCTGTTGTCTTCTGCTGCGAGCACCAGTAGGCTGTGCACGGGCCTATACCCGGTGCTCGCAACAATATAATACAGTATTATCATGGACCTAAGAATAGAAAGGACGGAGCCCAAAGTCTCACTATGGGTGAGGGGGTCGAGCCAGTCAATCGGTACGGGGGGAAGCCGTGGTGGAAGACTTGTGATTGGTGGAGTAGTACGCATGCTTCCCGCTTTATTTGAAATAGAAAGCTGAATGTCACTTTCACAAAATAAAATTTAAATGGAATAACATAACGTTACATCATACTTATTTTATTTAGTAACTACATTAATAAATAAATGGGTAATTAAGATAAAAGTCTATTTATTCGGAATAAAAAATAATACAACTATTCACCTCTGAATTGTATTAAATTAGTATAAAATTGTCTACATGTAGACATGTTGCTTGTTTCTGATTTTGATATATAAAATAGTCTTGCTTTCACATATTTTTGTATGATGCATCTTATTAAATGAATACGATGATTTTCCAGTGCGTCCTGGTTATTGGCGTGTTCAATAATGTTTTGAAAAATGAGTTCGCAACCTTGAAATTGTGTAAGTACCATTGCGGTAAGATACATTTCGGAATATTTTCTTTTAAGTATTTCCCCACCACTTTCTTTTAATGCAAATCGAATCGCTTTTTCTGATTTGTGGCAAACTGTATAAACATCGTCCGACGGATAACATAAACCACCTCGGTTTTTAAATGTAATTAAATTGTACTTATCAGTAGAGTTCGAAACTGTCAACGCATCGATACATGTTTCACAATAAAGTTTGGAACGTAAGTATTTTACAATAAAGCCTCCCATGTACGCAATAACACGTTCTGAAAACTCTGAAATACTTAAAATATCTGGTACATAATCGTGGATTTCAATAGCTTCAGAAGCCACAGTCCAAGTTCGATCAACAGTGTCGCATAATCTGTAGATTTCGGAAGACGAATTAATAATATTTAATGATGAGGCAGTTCTTGATGAAACATGCAATATTGAGACGTGTTCAATAGATATGCAATTACCAGTATCATTTGCTCTTAATTCATTGTGTAATAACAATTTTTTAAATGCCACCGAGAACTGACGTCCCGTCGGATTATTGTTGTGTCCTCCGTGGGACCGGATACAACTGAAAAATGTCTCAATATGGTCCTGACTCACTTTATATGTGGGTATGTATTTCAGGAGAGAGCTGCTGCTACTTTCGCAAAGTCTGGTATACATGTTTTTCAAACTTTCGATGCAAATTAAAAACCCAATGAATCCCGTTTTCTTTGAACTATCAATTAAAAGCTTACCGTTGATTAACTTTAAATTTTTTAAATAAATCGTAATTTCATCTAATTTTTCAAAAATCAAATCCTTATTGCTAGCATTTAATGCCTTTTTATAATTAACTGTATTTGTATGTTGAAATATATTATAACCCTTAATATTTCGCGTATTAAAAATATCGAAAAGATCATTCACTTTTTCTATAAATTCTATTGTTGGGCCGCAGCTTAAAAATTCCTGTAATTTGAGGTCGTTTTTACAAACTTTTAAAGCAGCTGCAACTGACTTACTGAATAACTGAGCAGCTAGCCGAACCTTCATCTTTTGCTTAATATAATTAATGTGGGCACTGCGCACCTTGTTTCCCATATGCATACCCTCATGAACTTGAATATCATGCAATATGTTAAAAAATTTCCATGCTATTAATCCACCATTCCCATCGCGAAACGTACCTTCACTTCCCAGAGTATTTCGAATTAATTTTAGCATGTGGCACGGGTCTAAAAATACATAAATTTCTTCGGACGTAATGGGATGTTTAAACCACCACTTATAACTATCGAGATTCTTCTGCAACGCTTTCTTTTCAGTTTCAAGGTTATTAATGCTATTTTCTTTATCAATGTTTGGGGTATCATTGTTAGTAAAGACCAGTGATTTTACCGCAGCGAGATTTGTAGCTGTACCGTCACATGTAAGCGATACCACTTTTACTTTCGAACTGTGTAAAGCTATCAAACACTGATTAACTAAACCTGCAATATCTGGAGCGGATAAACTGTGTATTAAAAAGTAAGCGATAGGAATTTTCCACGAGTGGTTAATAGAATTTACTAAGAAAACCAACGCTTCCCTAGCTAGAACAGGTGATTCATTATCACTAAACGGCATTGATTTCCCTAAATCGACAAGACCTTTACCATCATTATCGGAATGTCTCATAATATGCATGCCATCAAACATAAAAGAAAGAAGCAGAGGATACTCAGCTTTTTCAGCTCTTCTTTTTATAGCATCTACTGCTTCTGAACAAATGCCAGGCTCGCCGTTGACAACCCGATACCATTTCGATATTGTTTTAGGATGAGGAAGAGCAGAGTTAAATTTTCGACGCAAGTACACATAAGCTGCAGGCGAGTAGTAATGTAGAGTCAAAGCAAACGCACGCAACTCAGGACTGTACACTCTTGATACGTTTTCATGCTGCACTTTACGTACTTGTCTTTTCAATAAGTCGGTATTCGATTTACCGATCTCTTCCAGTTGTCCTAATTGATTTTCCGTTAGATATTGTTTCTTCCTTAATTCGGCCATTACCTTTTCCATGGAAGCTATTTTCATGTGGGCTGTACGCAGCTTATTACATATTCGTTTCTTTTCCTTTCTCTCCATCCTTATTTTTTCTTGCAAGTTTTCTCGTATCCACTTTTTGGTTGGAGAATTAAATATTCTTTCAGGTGAAACAGATGTTGCTCTATCCGTACACCTCACACTTGGCGAAACTGTGAAATTGGTTTCGTTTAATGATTTGTGCTTTCCTTTACATTGCATAATTTTTACATACTTATACTAAAAACTTACCACATTCCTTTGACAGAGAATTACGAATTCTTTCAGGAGAAACAGATGTTGCTCTATCTACATACGTGTTACTCGTTGAAGCTGTGAAATTTGTTTCATTTAATGATTTGTGCTTTCCCCTACATAATCTTTATATAGTTATAATAAAAACTCACCACATTCCTGTTCTTCTCTTTCAACTTTTACTAAAATCTCTTCTTCTGTTTTCAAACGTTTGTATTCACATTCCTTTGGACTAGGTGATGGAGATCTTTTCAAACTGCATACAACCGGATACTCGCTTATTCTTTCTGCAGAGAAGTGGCTTGCCTCTAACTTACAATTAGTGCTATCCATTACATTATCATTTTCTGATTCCACTTGGTTACAATTTTGGTAAACAGTCTGGTCAAATTCGCGGATTATTTTATGTAATGTTCATTTCATACAATCTCCAAAACATTACAAAAAAATGTACTTACAAATGGAACAGCACTTTCTCGCAATGTGACTTTTTGTGGTATGCTTCTATCAAAACCATTTTCAAGAAAATGGTTAGAGCAAACCCGATGATTATCGGTAATGTTTTTTGCTTGCAATTGTAAGGCTTCAACCCATTTTTGTCTTCTAACCAGATCTTTTGGAAAACTAAAACAGCATAGTGTTTCTAATTACGTATTAATGCTTCAGACTTGAACACAAACTTTACCTCAAAATATCTATACATAAAAACCAATATCTCTTACCGATGATACGTCACTCTTCGAGTACATTCTGCTTCTTCACCACGTTTTTTCGTTTTTGCATTTTCGCAGTTTTTCACGACACACTTTCCTATTACAGTACGCATTTCTGTTATATATCTTTTTCTGAGCGAATTTGGTTACCGTCAGTAGCGTGGTAGTAAAAACATACGACGCATCAATCACGCAGTAACGAAATTCATTGACCAATCACCGACGTTCCACCACCGCATGCGCAGTATCGTGTTCCCCCCTTACTTACGCGAGCTTAGACCCCGCAGCTTAGTGCTCCGTCCTTTCTATTCTTAGGTCCATGAGTATTATTCATATTCTTCAAATATGTATATCAACAGCTATCTTTGACACTTTACGTACACATATTCGATGCTATGCGCACCGCGACGCATGTCATTACTTTACCCCTCTTGTCCCATTTATTCTTTTCCAATTCGTATGTTCATATTGTTAATTATTATTTAATTAATTAATAATCCGATGTATACCGTGTTTGGACTCATTTTCATGTGAAAAATGTCAGCAGCACGTTCCTGCAACTTTCCTGTCGATGAAACGAAATGTAGGAATTTTAAATTTCGTTATATATGTTATACAAACTATATGCGTTTTGTTAGTATCAAACGTTCAAACCACTATACGCGTTTCGTTAGATATGCTTCCTTTATAACGCAGTTGTGATTATTTTAATCGTTGTACGTAGTTTTCAATGGATAAAAAATTTAATTCAGATTTTATATCTGTGATGTAGAAGATAACACAGTTCGACAAAATTTGACTTTTTTTCGGACTTGTAACATTCAATCGCCGTTTCTTATAGGTTTTCGTGCGCTGAAAACGAATCCGCAAACCGTTTGTCGCCATCACCCTCAGTTTTTGAGAAATTCGATTTTGAAGAAAACTGCAAATTGTCAACTTTGAACGTCTTTTGTGTCGAAACGGTAATAGTTATTCGGTTGCTCGTTGCGTCAAATTATTCTATGAATCCTCCCGAATACAACGATGTGAGTTATTATTGCGTTATGAACATTTAAATATGTTTAAACGAAGGAAAACTGTCTGCTGCATCGCGTGGAGTGGTCAGATTTTCTTCGAGACCCTTAGTTTTGGAAATAAATTGAAAGATACCTGCAAAAATTGGTGCATTTCGGGTGTCTTTTTCCCTTTGATCGTTGTTTAAACATATTTAAATGTTCATAACGCAATAATAACTTACATCGTTGTATTCGGGAGGATTCATAGAATAATTTGATGCAACAAGCAACCGAATAACTATGACCGTTTCGACACAAAAGATCTTCAAAGTTGAAAATTTGCAGTTTTTTCAAAATCGAATTTCGCAAAAACTGAGGGTGATGGCGACAAACGGTTTGCAGATTCATTTTTGGGGCACGAAAACCAATAGGAAACGGCTATTGAATGTTACAAGTTCAGATGGCTGTCGAACTGTGTAATGTTTAAAATTAGCAACAGTACTCGATGCTTTGCGATTCGATGTTGAGCATATGTAGTTACTTGTTGAATACGAAATATGTACACATTGCTTCTTCTTTTGTCGATTTTTGATCGCAATATGTACGTCAATATGTGTACCTTTAGTGAAATTGTCTCATTGAAAAGCCCAGTCTTCAGGTGAAGTCAGACGGCGAGTCGGCTCGGCTCGGCTCGCTCAGGCTTGGCGAGTCAGCTTGGCGAGTGCGAGTCGGCCGCTTACATAGTAACCCTGATTGTTAGCATGCGTCAGTATCAGCTATATATTGTTGTGGAAAGCGCCTGGGTCGAGATTCTCCCTGAGAATCTCGCGGTGTTCCTAGGTCGTCTTTCGCTGTTGTAGTCCGACGGGCTCCGAATACTCGGGTGAGGATGCCGGGACGGATATACTCGGTTATGAACCTTGGACGTAGTAGGATCCTTGGCCGGTTAAAGAGTTGGAACTCACCGTAGGTTAAACAAGATTTATTCTATCCCGATCTGGGTTACATGGACACTGTGACAATCCGCGTGAGTCTCGTATAGAGTCTATAACAAGTCTGAGCTCGCATTGCTCGTACATGGTTCTTATACTTTAATCGGGGCGAAGCGGGGGCCATCGGGGTCTCCGTCTTTGGCTCGCTTTTGGGTGTTTCACCATAAGCTGACGGTTCTCGGTATGCTTCCGAAAACCCTTACTCAGTTGTGCCGGATTTCGATTGTTCGATTGGAGCAATCGGAATGTGTCGCGATGTCGTTACGCTGGGTGTCGGTTGGGTTACAACAATATCAAAACTTGCTCAATTGTATCGCGATTTATTTATTTTTATTTTAAATAATGGATTGCAGAGGTACAAATAAGTAGTAAATTGTCGTCGAGGTAAACTCTGAATTGGAAACTACTTATTCTTTTATTCAAAATGGATTGTACAGTTGGTAAATCTTTACAGAACGACGTTGTTACCCTGCTGGTCTGAGGTTTTTAACTGAGCATCCCTCTGTTTGGGGCCGGTATTTAACTGGCCTGATGAAGGGGTGGGAGGCAAGTTAGGCGAGCAGCCTAAGGAATTTGGAAAAGGGGGGTGTTTGGGAAAGCTGATATCAGAAGGAGCCATCTTGGGACTCTAGGAAGTTGGGAAAAAAGGGTGTTTGGGAGATCTGATATCAGGTGGAGCCATCTTGGCGACACTCGGAATTTGGAAAAGGGAAAGCTCGGGAAATCAGGATATTGCCAAGGGATCGGTTGTCCGGATGGATAACCATCTTGGCGACATCTGGAATGTATAGTTAGCGAATGGTCGGATTTCCGTTTGGACCCATCTCGCTGGGTCCGGACAAGGAAAACCCATTCGTCTATTGGAGGGGGAGGGGCGATTATCGCGATAAAATGAAGCTTCAGCCATGAGTATTTACATTTCCAACGAACAGAATTAAAATATAATCATAAAAATGGTGGAATTTTTAATAACTTTCGTTGGAAAAGGTCTAGATATCCAGGAACCTCATGGAACCTGAAAATTTTTGTGCTATTTGTTCTATTTGCTTTATAGAGTACATATTCAAAAGTTATAGCGACAAATATTTGCAACGCTACGTAATTTTTATACATAATTAAAATAATTCTATCTCCAAAAATGATGATATTAGGAGCTAAAATGTGTAATTCATTCCAAATAACGTGGTCGTAAATAATTGTTCTCTACAAAACACAGTTCATATTGGCTTTCTGCAATTCTAAGAAACCCCTAGTTTTTTAATTAATATGTTAGCAGATTGTCTGTTTAGCGGCCATCTTTTATTCGAATATTATTCGAAGCAGAATTTATTCGATATTTTATTCAAATAACGCCCAACTCTGATTGTAAGCAATGGCTTTGAATCCAGGGATCGGTTGACTCCAGCTGTCGCTGACGCGTACAGGAGCGGTGGTAATGTGTGCGTGAATTGACTCCAGCTACGCGAGCTAGAGTCGGCCGAAGCTACGCTAGCAGCGAGTCAACGTTGTAGTGACGTACAAACATTTGTGACGTCACATTCGCTTCGCGTTGTCGTCAATTCACGCACACATTACCACCGCTCCTGTACGTGTCAGCGAGAGCTGGAGTCAGCCGATCCCTGCCGCTGACTTCCGATGCGTGCTACGCAGAATCGTCGAAACGAATCCTTCTGAAACCCTCGTCGATGACCCTGACGTCATCGGCTTTGCTTGTGCGTCGAAACGACATTATACTTATGCATCCTCCTGGGCCTCGCCTTCCAAGACGGCGAGCAATACCCAATGTTGTTTTGAATATTCCCGCATTGGGCGTTATATGACTTCCTTACAGAAGTGTGAACAGTTCGAAAAACTGTTTGCAGAAATGTTTCTAACAATGGAATGGGTCTGATTTCTGTTACCGGCACGGTCAAGTACCTTCACGAAAGGCACACGACACGAGTTTATCGGACCTTTCGTTTCTTCGTTATTTTACAACGTTCCATAAAGCGAAATACCACCCTGTGGCCCCTCGTTGAATTTTAAGAGATACAACGTTACAATTATGATAATGATTTGAGAGTTGATTAAGAAATTATTGTTAACTTCTTTACAAATTATTTTTTTTGAACTGCATACACGTAGTCCTAAAGCGGCCTGTAGACGGTCGATATTATTGTGCAATATTGAATATTAGATAAACGGCACATGTATTGTCCAATATTGAATATTGCGCAATAATATTGAACGTCTACAGGCCGCTGTACGGGGATCCATCCTGCCCTTCTTACCTCCGCGTGCCCCTCCGGTGGCTAAATGGCACGCGTATTTAGCTGAAATTCAAAGCCAATTTTCACGAAAACGAAGCGCGATATTAAAAAATTGTATTCTATATTTTCGTCTTATTTTGGCCCATAGAATCACCCCTAGAGTATTGACTGTCAATAGAGTAACATGTATCCATCCTGTATAATAGTATTTCTGGTTCAAATCTGCAAACTCACATTGGCTCGCTACTACGATTTACGCGACCGCAAGCGGGAGGCGCATACAATGTTGTACCATTTCAATTATATTATTACCAACTCTCTCTCTCTCTCTACAGTATTCTAAACTTTTAAGCAGGGTCATTTTACGCGAAATCGGACACTTTTCGGAGTAACATTTCAAAGGATTTTTAAAAATTTTCAAAATTGTGGAAATCGACTTTCTTTCATTAAATTATAACTGTTGAACTAAGTGGCAGATAATGAGCTTTTGGGAGCTTACACTGTGGAAGTAAGAGTACCTAATAAAAATTTCGTCACTTTAAAAAACAAATTTTAGACCATTTATGCTGCAATTGTTTTAAACAAGGATATAGCCCTACTTGTGCTCTTTACGGACACGTTTTCAGAAATGCGGACACTTTAAAATTGGTCGCATGAAAATTAATTGCATGTGACGCTCCGTCGGCCTGTACCGGCTCGACTGGCTGATTGTGAGCAGTGCGTGCTACAATATTGAACTATCTACTACTTTCATTCCTAATCTTGCGTGTTACAGTATGCCATACAGTTGAATTTGTCTTGACAGTCACTTTCATATCGGGTAATCAAATATGTAGTATTCCATTTAAAAAACTGAAGATCACCTTCGGGTCACGGAAATGATCGCGAACACCAAAAGTTGACATACCGTATTATGTTGGGTATAAAAAGTAGTCATAGTTTTCCTGTTTCAGTTTTTTTTCAAATACTTACCATTTGCGAGAACCCTATATAAAAATATCAGGTATAGCCACTTTGGCCGCTGCTAGTACTGCGCACGGCTTAGCCAGTCCAGCTGGTATTTGGCGACACAGCGTCACATTCAATTAATTTTCATGCGACCAATATTAAAGCGTCCGCGATTCTGAAAAGGTGTCCGTAAAGAGCACAAGTAGGGCTATATCCTCATTTTTTTCAAATGTGTAAATAGTGCCCTGCTAGTACAAAATGGCATTTGTTTTTTTAAGTGACGTAATTTTTATTAGGTACTCTTACTTCCCCAGTGTAAGCTCCCAAAAGCTCATTATCTGCCTCTTGGTTCAACAGTTATAATTTAATGAAAGAAAGTCAATTTCCAAAATTTTTAAAATTTTTAAAAATCCTTTGAAATACTACACATATGCAAGTTTTACAAAAAGCCCAATGTTTATCCGAATAGTATCCGAATTTGCGTGGAATGACCCAGGATTGAAATGTGAAAAGTATTATTTTCACACACGGTCAAGTGCACGCGTGCCTGTATACTCACCCAGCCGCGTATCGCAACGCAAACATGCCTGCTTGTGGCTGTCTTCGCTTGCGAGTAGCGGAGATGGTTCTGCAGATGTGTGCGTGTGTAAAGAAAACGGGCCAAATGTGCATTTCCTTGGGTTTGCGTAGCGAGGGAATCACGTTGTCTAAGGCCCGGTCCAGATCTGAACCGAACGCCACTTGAGTAGTTAGATGGAGTAAGTCTTGCTCTTGTCTTGCTACTTGTCTTGCTCCGTCTAACTAGTCAAGTGGCGTTCGGTTCGGCGTTCGGTTCAGATCTGGACGCGGCCTACGAGGAACAATTGTGTCACGTAACGTCCCTCTTCGTATCACCCAGATATATTAGAATGATGTTCAAACTAATGCAATAATAATTTTCATAAATAAAGCATCGTAACATTTGTGATGTTTTCGTAATGATTAATTACACCAAACACGGTATAATTTGGATAATACATATTTAGTGGTAATAAATTTCGGCCGCAGAGAAGGATAGCGAATGAAAAAGAAAGAGACAATCGGCAGTCCTTTTCTCCACTCGCTCTCTTCTCCTACGTTCGAGACTGTCGACAAATTTATAAAAATGTAGGATCTACAGTAAAATCTCGATTAGAGTTCAAAATTGTGACCATGTAACATTAGTGTTAATTTCTATCACCACTAGTTGGACTCGTTCCGAAATCGAAAATCGGTGAGACACTACACCGATGCAAACGAGGTTCACAATTAAAAGTATTTTATATTTGGTTCTTTTTTTTAAATTTTTTACCACCACAGTTGTTTTTCTGATTAAAATGACACCAAACACGATATGGTTTGGACAATTGTATAAATATAAACGATTCGTATCTACGATAAGTAAAAGTTGTCCGATTTATGTCGTATTTGGTATCATTTTAATCAGGAGATTCTAACAAACATGTTGGTAAAAGTTTCATGACAATGGAACCAAAAATACAAAAGTTTTAATCTTAAATTTTGATTGCGTTAGTATTGTCTCACACGTACACGGGTATTTAAACTTGCTTCGTTCCGAGGCTTTCGCTTACATCGAGACTTTACTGTATATCTTCTTTTACTATGCTTGCTTTTCTTTTCTCCTGTATGTTTTTCTTATTTCTATGTATGTACCACGTGCTACTCATTATTTACTCTTTACGTACAGACAACGATTGAAGAGCGCAGCGTGCCTCACGGTAATTCAGGGTACCGTGGCGGAAGCAGGTACCTCTTACCAAACACGTCCAAGCACATCTGCTGCGAATGATTTTCCTACGGACGGAATACACGAAAGAAGACGTAGGAAATTTTGAAGATTTTCCAACTGTCGAAGGAATTGTAGAAGAAGGACATTTCGATACAGACGCAGAAGATATTGTTGAAGAAATACATTTGAATGCGGACGAAGAGGAAATTGTAGAAAAAGTGCATTTCGAGTCGAACGAAGAAGAAATTGTACAAGGAATAGATTTCGACGCAGACAGCGAGATACATTCCAACGAAACGAATGAAGATGTTGGAAGTGACATCGATTACTGGGTTGTGGAGAATGTAAAACCACAACAGTCGGAAAAGTCAATTTCAGGAGGAATAGACTTCGTTGATTTTGCGCATGTTTTCGAGCAGATAAAAAATCTTCGAAAACATTCGACTACTGGCTGTGGTATCGAAGATTTCTATATAATTAAATATAAACAGCATGGATTAGAAAAAGTGTATTATGTAGAGTGCAAAATGTGCAAATACATAGAGCGCATATCCTGTCTTCGGAAGAGTGATACCACTATGGATATCAACGACGCCGCTGTAGCCGGAACAATGATGACGGGCGGCGGATATAATCAACTGGAGGACATATTGACTGCCGTGAACTAGAGCTGTTTCGAGACTCGAAATATTCGAGTAGCTTGAAGTTCGAACCGAGCGGGACTCGGTTTTTCGAGCCGAGCCGAGACCCGAACGGTTTCGAGTAACCCGAATGTTTCGGGTAGCTCGATTTTTTCGAGCCGCTCGAATGTGTTTCGGGTAGCTCGATTTTTTCGAGCCGCTCGTATGTTTCGGGTAACTTGAAAATATTTTAGGCAGTCGACTGTATGATGCAGTGTGATAGCTTGGTGTAGCTGGAACGTTTTGTAGGCACCGAATATATATTTAGTTAGATGTATAATATGAGATTTATAGATATGAAAATCATATGAAGTAATTTAACCCTTGCCTGGTGGATATTTTAACAACACATTGGATGCGGGGCCCATTTTCACCCAAAATTTAATTCGTATACACCTCGGGATAAGCTCCTAAATAAGGTTTTCATCTTGTTAGCATCTAGTAGTAGTACTAATAAGAAGTATGTAACGCGTGTAGTTTGATGTTTCGGAGGGTCCCATTGGAGTATGGATATAAGCTACAGGAGTGGTGGTAATGTTTGCATCACGCATCACGTGTGCACATTGTCCGCTTGCAATGAAATAGTTTAATATCACAAACTATTAAAATTCATCGAGCAGGTCAATATAAGCTATCGCTCGTGCAGAAATAAATGATTTTAACAAACATAAGGAATTTCCTTTAATACATATATATCCATACCCCAATGGGACCCTCCGAAAGATCAAACTACACGCGTTACATACTTCTTATCTAGAGACGCGGTAGCGTCTCGACGCCAAGTACAGGAAAGACACCCTGTATATGTCGACTGTCGCTACCGCTATCATTTACTCGAGAAACGGCTAATCCAACCTAACCTGAAACTTATTTCATTAATATCTCACGACGCCTGCAATATTTTCTAAATTTAAAGGCAATTTTCTTATGTAAACCGCATATAAGCTTTCGAATATTAGTACTACTACTAGATGCTAACAAGATGAAAACCTTATTTAGGAGCTTATCCCGAGGTGTATCCGAATTAAATTTTGGGTGAAAATGGACCCCGCATCCAATGTGTTGTTAAAATATCCACCAGGCAAGGTTTAAATTACTTCATATGATTTTCATATCTATAAATCTCATATTATACATCTAACTAAATTTATATTCGGTGCCTACAAAACGTTCCAGCTACACCAAGCTATCACACTGAACCATACAGTCGACTATCTAAAATATATTCGAGTTACCCGAAACATACGAGCGGCTCGAAAAAATCGAGCTACCCGAAACACATTCGAGCGGCTCGTAAAAATCGAGCTACCCGAAACATTCGGGTTACTCGAAACCGTTCGTGTTGAAGACAGAGTGAGGAAGGGGGGTCGCCGCCGTTCCGAGCGAGACGACGAATGCCTCTAGCGCTCGATCGCGGGCCGATACGAATCGGCTATGTTTACAAAGGAGCTGAGTGGGCCATCTCTGGGTGTCCCCATCTAATTACGGTGGCTCACTCAGCTGCGAATTACGTCACCTGAAATCACGTGACTTCCCGGAATCCTCGTCAGGATTCCGGGAGACGAGTTTTCCGCCTTCTTCTCTTTCCGAGTGCCGAGCAAGGAGCACGTTTCGCGATCGCGCGAAGTCTTTAAAATCGGGCAGTTCGAAATTGACTGGAGTGACCAGATCGCTGGTACTGTGGACAAGCGTTCAGCTTACACAATCATAATCTTTCAAAAGAACGAGTAACTGTTGTAAATAGTTGTATATAAAGTGAAGTGTTTATTAAATGGTACATGTTTCTTAAGTGTAAATTCCGAGAACAGTCATTGTGCGCTTCTGTACATTTTTCTTAAAATAATTCGTAACAGTTCGAGTCTCGGCTCGGCTCGGATATTCAAGCCGAGCCAGGCTCGGCTCGGTTGTTTCGAGTCTCGAAACAGCTCTACCGTGAACGTGTCCTGCATGACGAAAAGGATCTACGAGAAATGTCAGAATGACCTAATCGATGCCCTTGATGTGGCCGCACAACGCGAAATGGAAGATGCTGGAAAAGAGGAAAAAGCATTAGCTATAGCAAGAGGCGACGTATATCCTGAATCAAATGTACCCTTTATCCCAGTTGTCGCAGATGGCAGCTGGATGAAAAGGTCATACCGCGGAGGAGATTACAATTCTCTTTCTGGCGCAGGAGCCATCGTGGGATACCACACGAAGAAAGTGCTGTATATCAGCGTGAAGAATAAATTCTGCATGACCTGTCAAATAGCAGCTAAGAAGAAGGAAGAACCGCGCGTGCATCGTTGCTTCAAGAACTGGGGTCGTAATCAGAGTTCAAATGGCATGGAAAGTGTTGCTATTGTCGAAGGCTTCAATTGCAGCATAGATATGCACGGCCTAGTATATTCTATATTAGTTGCCGATGGCGATAGCAGTGTGTACAAGAAGATATTGGACAATGATCCATATGGAAAGTACATGGTGCGGGTACGAAAAATAGAATGCACCAATCACCTGCTACGCAATTTCTGTAGAAAAATAAAGGAAATCGGAGCAAAAAGCCGCTATAAAGAACTAAGAGCTGTCGTAACTGGTAATGCTCTCCGTCTGCGTACTGGTATACAGAAAGCTGCAGAATACCGGTTGCAAGAAGAAATAACACTCGAGGAACGAATAAGAAATTTGAAGGAAGACTTGATAAATGTACCGAGTCACGTTTTCGGTGAACACAAGGAGTGTCAAAAGTTAGCATACTTCTGTAACAAATACTCTGATCCCAACAGAGTAAACTACGTTCCACAACTGCAAGAAGCTGGTATTTATCAAAGTATCGAAGAAGCGATGCTGCCACTTTTCCCTAAAGCTGACAGTTTGCTGCACGGTCTCAATAATAATGCTGTTGAAAGTTTTAATAATATCATAGCTAAATTCATCGGAGGCAAAAGGATCAACTTTGGACGAGGGGGCTCGTATCAGGGTAGAGTCTCCGCTGCAGTCGTCCAATATAACACGAAAGAAGCGTTTAGCAGATTGAGTACGGCAATGAATAAAGAGCCGTCAATCATGGTAAGACGGCTGGAAGGACGTCGGAAGCGTGCAGCAGAAAAAGCAATGGAATATAAGAAAGAAGCGAAAACATCCTCCTTCCGAAATAAAAAATAATCGTGCGACCAGGATTACGGCCCCAGTGCAGAAAAACCAGACATGGAAGAGACAGTATACTCTTCCGAGTGTGAAAGGCACGCGACTACACTCCATGAGTGGCAAAAGATGCGAGACAAGATCGAAGAGGAAACTCGCGATCAGGCGAATAGCGAAAAGTGGATTTGTTATAGAAAAAAATTATTAACTGCATCCAATTTCGGTAAGGTATGCCGATTACGAAAGGATACACCACGGGCAAATACTTTGAAGAGTATACTGTACCCGCAACTCCAAAATTTACGTTCTCTCGAATACGGAAGGGAAAATGAGGCAAAAGCCTTGAGACAAATGCAAGAAGAATTAGGAATCAATATTCTATCGTGTGGCCTCTTCATCGATGCCACTGTGCCTCATTTAGGTGCAACTCCTGACGGCATCGTGGGCGATGATACCATCGTCGAAGTAAAATGTCCCGAATCGGCGAAGGATTTATCGCCTGCTGAAGCAATAGAGAAACTTTCTGCAATACGGCGTATTTTCCAGGGTGATGAAATGAATAAAAAACATCACTACTATTATCAAGTGCAAGGACAATTGCACATAACGAATAGGCAACGGGCTTTATTTTGTTTATGGACGCCGAAAGGAATGAAAGTTATAACAATACCAAGAGATGATAATTTCTGGGCAACAGAGATGGAGGAAAAACTGAGGAAGTTCTACGAGGACTGCATGTTGCCAGAAATTATAGATAGTAGATACAATCGACAACAGCCGATTAGAGAACCTTCATATGTAAAAACAGGAGGAGCAGGTACGAGTACACAAGAAAGTACATAAAACGATGGATGACAACATCGCAATAGCACCAGCGAGTGCATCCAGCACATATGAAGAGCTGTCGAATAAGCAATGTTCCAAAATGTAAGTATAAGCATGTAGTTTACAAAGTATGTAGAAGATACATACGGAGAGTGAAGAGGACCGTCTATGACGGGGGTGGTGGTGGGTCTCTTCACACTCTCCTAATAATAAATACCTGTAGCTATTCTTTCATATCAAGTGGAAATGACATGTATAAAAGCGTAAGTATGACACATACTTTTGTTATGCAAATAATTGGATCATGAATATTTCTTTCATAAATGAATTTGCTTTAGATATTTCCATCAACCAGTATCAAAGGTGAAAATCATGCTCTATGAAGCGAGGAAAGGAAGGCAGTCTTCTCCGCAAGCATAAAGATAAGTAAATAACATACATACATTTATATTTTTATTGCATTCAGATCGATTACAACTCGTTATAACTTTTTATCACAGGTTCTATGACAACTAATTGTAATCGAAAGGAGTAAGTGCCATTCCGAGAAAATATGTATGAGAAATAGGAAACAATAATAATGGATTCTTCAGGAAGTGTAAGTATCAGTTTTTACATTCAAGTGGTATAAACACAAAAAATAATTTTTATTATATTCATTTATTTTTACAGATCAAACCAGGGTGTACATATTTACACTGGGTTCAAGAATATCGTTGCAACTACCAAAAATGCAGGGAGGAGTAGGTACCCCTTCCATGACGCCGACCGCGTTAGTGAAAATGCGCAGGTTGGATGCGCGTGATTATTATATTGTGGTTCCCTTCTCGAAGTGACAGAAAATGTAACCTATGTATATGCTGTATGACAATAAATGTTGAGCGGCTATTTCGTTCTGTTGCGCTACATTTGTGAACTTTTTATCATCCTTCCGAAACATTCTTATTACGCCGCAATAGTATCTTTAGGAAATCGGGTCTAACATATAGGTTATATTTTCTGTCACTTCGAGGACAGAAAATTCGCCTCAACAATTTAATTTTTCTGTCACTTTGAGGAGGGGACCACATAATAATCACGCGCATCCATCCTGCGCATTTTCATTAGCCCCAATTCAACATCCAACACAATTTTATACTATAATGTTTGTTCATAACTGTTTTCTGCATAATACGTTTAATTATCTTGTAATAAGTGTATTTCATGTTCTATTTCAGTGTTTTGCTAATAAAAAAATGTCTAACCTAACATACTTCATTTTCTGGGGATATCCCCTCATCTATTTTTCCTTTTCACTTATATAATTCCTTACTGCCAACGTAGCATATTGTAGCATAAGCACATTTTAAGTAATTAAAATGTATGTACAATGAATTTTATACGTTTGTTCTACCAGCAGACCTTCCGTTTAAATATTTACAAGTACAACGCAACAGCAATTTATTTCCTTATTCAGAATAGAATACGGAAATAGCAAACAGCTCCCTCTCGCGTGTACCAGGCAGCCGTCGATCTATCGGTATTACCATTTCTGTGCAGAAAAAATCTGCTGTAATACCGACCTGCCAAATCGGCCAGGTCACGTGACGTGTCTACCCCCTTAAAGGCTGGATCTTCCAGCCAAACTGGACGAAATGCTCGCCTCCGCGTTTGTATTTTGCCTATTCATGAAATACTTCACACAATATTAAAAAGCAATTTCACGAAAATAATCATTCAACAAAGAAACCACATTCCGTTTATAATTCTATGATTTCATGCACATTAGTGATGTATTAAGACGTGTCTTACGTGAATAATTCTCTACGTATAAGCCTTATACGTTTGCTACATTCAGCAATGGCATCACTGCCTATGTATAATATCGTATTCGGACGGTCGCATTGGTGGGCACCGAGTGCGACTTTAAGCCAATTGGAAGCGAAAAAGTTTGCACTCAGTGCGCACTAGTGCAAGTTGCCGAATCTGCTATAAAATATCAAATATCCATCAATAGACGCGGTCGCGTCTGGAAGCTAATTCCCCTTTCCCCTCTACCCATAGGCACACTGAGCGACCATGTCTCTATACACGAATGATAGCGAAATTGACAGGTCCCCGTAGCTATTTTGGCCTTTTATCGTATCTTATGACATAGTCCCGGTGTTTTAACATGATTAAGCGAATAATTATTTTTTTTCGAACCCATTTGTCGTTTTACTTAACGTATCAAGCTGTTTTTCTAAAAGATAAAAGAATTATTCTGAATTAATAGTTATCAAAATGATACTTTTTTTACGAGACAGTCAGACAGCACGTAGCGCTAGTACTTGACGCCAGTAGATGTCACCAATCTCGTTTTGCTTCTCCAATTGACGCAGGTAGATGTCGCCTTTCGTAAGCTGATGTGGGGCTTGTGGTAGTCGAGTTAGACTGGACTTCGTAATGGCAGGCCCACTGCTGCCGAATCGTCTGTATTAGGCGTGGAGGAAAAGAATGGCACACACGTGGTAACACAACAACAAGCGTATATTGAGATCGCTCTGCTCGAGCGCAGTTACAGAACGAGAGTGGGAGTCTCTCCTGCCGCTCGCAGGCGGCTTCTCGGTCCGCTCCCCCACTCCTCTGGCTGGGGCGCGCCAGTGGCGCCGCTCCCCACATACTCCCCCCCCCCCCCCCCGAGTGACAACGAATACGTTTGTGGTTAGTATCACAGATACAATTCAGGTATTTTCTTACAGACTAAGCCTACGACTAATCTTTGGCGTTGTTTGTTAAGTCTACGCTCAGGTACTTGGGGCGAACATGACCTTTTTCCGCGCGTACGTTCTAAGCGCAGAACGCGGATTGTCGGTGGACGGAGAGTTCTCCGGTGTCGCATTTCCGGAACTTTCCGGAAGAAAGTACGCGGGCTTCAGGGTCTCCGTTGACACATCTCGTATAGATCCGTTCACGTCGATCCTGTACACCCGATCGGTCACGCGTTTTAGCACTTTATGCGGGCCGGTGTATGGGCGCTCAAGGGACTTTTTCACGCCCCCCACGCGCCGGAAAACGTGCGAGCACGTGTACAAATCTTTAAAGAAAAAGGTACGTTTTTTATGCTTATGCTCCACGGGTACCGGTTTCACCCTACGCATGTGCTCACGAAAATCCTCGAGAAACACCTGCGGATCGGGAGCAAAATCATCCGGAAGGACAAACTCGCCGGGGACGCGCAACGTTACGCCATACAAATACTCCGCGGGCGACGCGCTCGTATCCGAGCGGACGTGTGTACGCAGTCCGAGCATTACAGTAGATAACACTTGTACCCAATCCCGTTCGGCGTGACACATAATCGCGGCTTTGAAGGCTCGGTGCCACCGCTCTATCATGCCGTTCGCGGCCGGGTGGTAGGCGGTGGTGCGGATTCGCTCGCACCCTATAAGTTTAAGGAGCGCCGAAAAAAGTTGCGATTCAAATTGGGTACCCTGATCCGTCGTGAGGACCCTCGGGGTTCCGTAGCGGGCGACCCAATTGTCGAAGAAAGCCCTTGCGATCGTCCTGGCCTCGATGTCCTTGACTGGAATGGCCTCTGGCCATCGCGAGAACCTATCTATGAAGGTTACGCAATATTTAAACCCTTGACATTCATATAACGGGCCGACTATGTCCATATGGACGTGTGCGAAACGTCCGTCAGGCGCGACGAACTGCGCGGGAGCGAGGCTCACGTGCCGTGAAATCTTTGATTGCTGGCAGGCTAGACAGTTTTTGCACCAGGCAGCTATGTCGCGGTGCATGCTCGGCCAAACATAACGTTGGCGCACTACTCTATCAGTGACCTTTGCACCCGGGTGCGCCGCGACGTGAAACATATGAAACACGCGTTCACGCAGGGATTTCGGAATGTAAGGTCGTATTGCCTCGCCCGTCATTTCGCAATGCAATGTGGTATGAGTCGAGCCCCATTGGATTTTTTTCAACCGTGCGGCGAACTCTGGAAATTCGCTAATATTCTTAAGCTCCTCGTCGTCTTCCTGTTGAGCCGCGAGCTCGTTGAGTTCGATCTCTGCCGGCAAGCGGAGGGAATCGATACGAGAGAGCGGGTCGGCAACTACGTTGTCGCCGCCCGGAACGTGCTCAATTTTCGTGGTGAATTGAGACAAAAATGACATTTGCCGTGACTGACGAGGCGATGCCTTCTCCGGGCGCTGCATGAACGCGTATATCAGCGGCTTATGGTCGGTCACAATCCCGAACTCGCGACCCTCCAGCATATGGCGGAAATATTTCACGGCCTCATACAATGCTGTTAACTCCCGGTCGTACGCGCCGTACTGAATCTGCGCGGCGCTGAATTTTTTAGAAAAGAACGCGAGTGGCCTCCAACAATCCCCCGAGCGCTGCTCGAGAACCGCGCCCATGGCGAAGTCCGAGGCGTCGCACACGACGCGGGTCTCCGCGTCCTCCGAGGGGTGCGCGAGCAGGGTTGCATTGGCCAGGTCTTTCTTGATCTGGTTGAATGCCTCCTCTGCTTCTGGCGTCCACGCAATCTCCCTCTTATCGTTTTTTCGCGACTCACGAAAGTACACATGCAATGGTGCTTGCGCGCTCGCCGCGTGTGAAATGCTTCGACGGTAAAAATTGACAACCCCGAGAAAACGTCGCAGCTCCACTACTGTTCGCGGTTTAGGAAATTGTGCAATCGCCCGAATTTTCTCCGCGGTTGGCCTACAGCCCTCGCTGCTAATGGCATGTCCGAGGAATTCCAGCTCTGGCTTCCCGAACTGACACTTCTCGATATTTAAGCGAAGGTTAAACTCTTTTAACTGTTGCAAGACCACGCGCAAGTGTGCCTCGTGCTCCTCGGGGCTCGTGGACGCGATAAGCACGTCGTCTATGTAGGCGAAAACAAATTCGAGGTCGCCTAGCGCGCGAAAAATATAACGTTGGAATGACTGGGCTGCGTTGGACAGACCGAAGGTCATTACCTTGTATTCAAAAAGCCCAAACGGGGTTATGACCGCCGTCTTGGGGATGTCTTCAGGAGCCATAGGTAGCTGATGGTAAGCTTTAAACAAATCCAGCTTCGAAAAGATCTTTTTATTGTGGAGGATCGCGGCACAGTCGTGGAGGTGCGGTATTGGAAATTTATCCGGAACGGTTACTGCGTTTACACCGCGGTAGTCACCGCAGACTCGCCACTGGCCGTCTTTTTTCATTACTAAATGAATAGGGCTCGCTCAAGGACTATTTGACGACCTGCAAATGCCAAGCTCCACTAATCTTTCAAACTCGGCCTTTGCCGCTCTCAGTTTGTCCGGTGACAAACGTCTGGCGCGACTCGCGACGGGTGGACCGGTCGTCACGATGTGATGGAATACCTCGCTCTGCTTAATAACCGGCGGTTGCTCAAGCCCGACGACCTCGGGAAACTCCTGGAGTATCTCCACGAACTTCGTGGACGGATCAATCGTGCTCATTGATAACGCCGAAACCTGTTTGACCACACCGCGAGTGAACGAGTTTACCTGTGGGTCTTTGAGCATTTTACCCTTGAGATCGACCAGAAAGCCGTAACGTTTTAGCAGGTCAGCTCCTATAATAGGATATGGGACTGCCGCCGCGCAAAAATTCCAAGATATCGGTCGAATGCCGAGATGATCACTGACCGGGGTTTGAAAACGAAGATGGCGGCGATCGACGCATCCGCCAAAACGCACGCGCGAAAACGAAAATGGCGGCGGTTAATGCAACCGCCGTGGCGAACGCGGGAAAAAGGTCGTAACGGCTATGTTCGCTAGTACCTGTTCTACGCTATGCAGCAGCCGGCGGCGAAAACCCCTCGTCCCGCTCGCTGGTTCCCTCTCCTGATTGCAGAACGACGGTTGACCTCCTGGCCTGACCCGCGACGGTGTCGGGTATTATCCAAGTAGCTGGCCGTGTGGTTGAAGTCGTCGCGGCTTGTCGAATCCCCTGCAGGACGATGTACGGCGGGTAGCCTCCTGGCCAACCCACGCCAGCGATGCGTCAGGGTCCTTAAGCACCGGTGTCGATGCTTGCTGCGCACAGGCCCAGCTCGTGCGTTGGTGAAACACGGAACGAAGGACCGGCTCCTTGCCGTGCCCTCAAGTTCCGTGCGGTGTCGAGGTCGTACGCCTCCTGGACGTGCGTGGATGTGGTCGGCACTTGCCGGGATGATAGCACCCAAGGCAGACGAGGTATCTCGTGCCTTTCTGCTTTCTTTTCTCCTTGGGAAGGCGTTGGCACGCCCTCGTTGCTTGCACGTGGCCGGCGAAAAAGATGGCGGCGCATGGACTCACGCCGGACGATTTTATTTCTCCGCCGATCACGTCGGGGTCACCAATGTGGGGCTTGTGGTAGTCGAGTTAGACTGGACTTCGTAATGGCAGGCCCACTGCTGCCGAATCGTCTGTATTAGGCGTGGAGGAAAAGAATGGCACACACGTGGTAACACAACAACAAGCGTATATTGAGATCGCTCTGCTCGAGCGCAGTTACAGAACGAGAGTGGGAGTCTCTCCTGCCGCTCGCAAGCGGCTTCTCGGTCCGCTCCCCCACTCCTCTGGCTGGGGCGCGCCAGTGGCGCCGCTCCCCACACTGAAGTTATCCGGAATGGTTTTGCTGAAAATGCGGTTGCGCAGTTGACGAAAAAGGCAAAAAAGCCGCTGCTTTCGGCTCGCTAGTAAATGTCACCTAGCTGTTAATCAATCATAACCTGCCTGTGTCAGTTATCAAAATTTTTGAAATGTCACTTAGAGCATATACGACTAGCGACCCGAACGCAGCGGCTTTTTGTCTTTTCCGTAAAACCGCGAGAGACTGATTTCAAGACGTTTGGATTTGTGGTTATGGGTTATGTTTATTGATTATTGCTGACTGGATACTTTTTTCACCCCCTCGGGGTTATTTGGTTTTTAAAATATTGTATTGTCATCCGAACTACGCACGCCTGCAAAGTTTCAAGACAATTGGATTGCTGGAATTGGTTTAAATTTGAGTTTTCAGATATAAAGCAAACCTTCAAGAAGCAAACAGAGGATCGAGGCGGAATAAAATCGTTTAAAAAGTATGATTTATTTTCATTTTTGACGTTGCAAAAAAAGAATATACACATTTCTAGTGTTTCTGGGCCATTTCGTTTGATTAATTTTGTCGTTGTCAATACATTTCTATGCTGATGTGCCATCACGTATCATGCATGAATATGAACCGCTTTGAGGATGAAGACCGTTTTGAAATACGGCACTTAGTAATTTATATGAAAAAAGTGATGAAATTCCCCCCCCCCCCCCAAAACATGACTCATGTATGAAAGAAGCTAAATCGCTTTAATTGACGAAAAAAGTTCACATGCAAAGATTGTGAAATCAACTTTGCTAATTCCAATTGTATTCTCGTTCTGCGCTCGAACACTGATTTCTCTGTCACTTTTTATTCACGAAAAAAATTAAAGAAGTTCACATGCAAAGATTGTGAAATCCACTTTGCTAATTCCAATTGTATTCTCGTTCCCCGCTCGAACACTGATTCCTCTGTCACTTTTTATACTTGACATTCCTTTATTGGCCACAAATCAATTCAGTGCTCAGACACTACCCAAAGTTAAGGGTCGCAATGTCAGGTGCGTCCAGGTCAACATACCGAATATTCACTTCACTGCACGGCTACTAACACTGGTCACTTAATTTATTTTCATGGAACGTGTTGCTCCTACGTTCTAAAAATTGGTGGCCCCCTTCGGGGCCGATTGTTGTCAATTCAAGAACTGCTCCACGTGACCACCGCCATTGTCGATGCATGCTTCAGCGCGGAGAATTCTAGCGCAAATTCTCGCGCAGCAGCACTTGCGTCCCCGTTGTTCCGAGCGTACACCCAGAACATCGCGTAATATTCTTGGGCCGTGAACATTTCTGCGACGTGATTGCTAGCTGACTGACAGGATTTTTTCCAAGTAACTTCCTCTAGCCCCAAGTAGCTTCTCTCGTTCCATTATGAGTTAACCCCCACCAGGACAAGAGGTTTTAGGTAAAAAGAAGCCATCACATTTTCGAAACACACGTGCTTTGCAGAAGTGCAACGAACGAACCATTCGTACACTTTCACAAAAGCCCGCGCTCCGTCCTTTTACTGCCAATGTACCCATTGCTTCGAGATAGAAAGCAGACACCACGTGTTTCGGTTCGAAAGAGTCCGAAGGGAAGAGAAAAAGAAAGTCTTCGAGTTGCTATAAAGAAGAAAATGCGTACCTTTCCTGTTTCCCTTTGCCGGTACCCTGAGTCACGTCTGTTACGAGGCGGAACCAGCTAAGTCATAAATTACCCAAAACTGTAGGAAACCGTTCTCTACCGCCGACTTGCGGAACAATACGGTCATAAACCGCGATCCTAGCGAAATGCTCTCGCCGAATAACGAGGACGCAAGTGCTGCAGCGTGAGAATTTGCGCGGGAATTACCCACGGCTCCGAACGCCAAGTAAAAATTCATTTCCACCAATTTTTATAACGTAGCAACAACACGTTCCATTAAAAAAAAATTATGTGATCAGTGTTAGTAGCCGTGCAGTGAAGTGAATATTCGGTACATTAACCCGGACGCACTTGACGTTGCGACCCTTAACTTTGGATGGTGTCGTGTACCTGAGATCAGCTGTGCACTCGACGCGTCTGTCGATGACCAGGATCGGTTCAGTGACCTAGTGACTCAGGTTTTTAAGCTGCAGGTGAATTTCCGAAAGGGTGAGTTTTAGTTACATTATTGGCGACTATTATTTTTTAAATTTAACGCAGGCTACGGCTTATTTCCGGAGATAATTCTCAAAATTTCCGTACGTATATTTTTCTTCCGAGTTTTTAAACCAACTTATTCATTATCAACAACAGTGTTGGCCGTTATTGAACTACGGATTTTTATCACAATAACGAACTACGATCACTTTTCGTTCGTTCCCTGTTGCATTACCTTTTCGTTTGTACGTTATTAAAAAAGGAAATTTACGTGCCCCTTATCCCCTCACTCAAAATAATTATTATTTTCGATTCTTCTAAAAAAAAACCTTTGTATTCATTTCTTTACGTTACACATGATTTTCATCCATTTATCCTTTATTCATTATTCACTTTAAATGGCAAACAAACCATGGCAAAAGGTTCGATTTTTTTGTTACGTCTTTTTCATTTGCCATTCTACGCAATTTCCTTCGATGCATGCCGCTTTGCTTGTTCGTAGTCGCAGCGCGGCCCGGCGCGCGGCCACGCTAGCGCGGGAGCTCCAGCGGAAAGCTCGCGCTGATTGGTCGGTGCTTTTTATTAATATCTCGGTAACGAAACCTCGGAGGGCATTTTCGCAAAGGAAAAAGTTGTTTGCAATCACCCCCTCTAAGGGGGTATTCTGGTCTGACGAGGCGTTTCCGTCGCGTTATTTCGGAATTTTTTTTACAAAGAACCCATAAGTTTGATTATTATTTAGTTTATTGCTACATGCTTATTGGTATTTGAACTACCTTTACAAATTTTGTCAATAGAAAAATGATAAAATCAAATGCAGTTGACTGGTTTAAAGTAACAGTGAAAAAAAAACAATGGGGTCACTGTGACCATGATTAGGCTCGTTCTCGTGATCAGAAACAAAAAATGTAAAGAGATTCTTTATTTGTATGCCTTTGGCTATCGTCCCTACCAGAATGATAAAAAAGTATTGAAAATTGAGCGAATGGCGGCGGTTTGAAAATTAAGTTTCGATTCTCGCACATTTTTTCAACTTTAAAGGTCCATGAAAGTTTGGAAACAAAATATTTTATCATAACTCTGGTAGGGACGATAGCCAAAGGCATACAAATAAAGAATCTCTTGACATTCTTTGTTTTAGATCACCAGAACGAGCCTAATCACGGTCGCAGTGTTTTTTTTTCACCATTACTTTAAAGCAGTCAACTGCGTTCGTAAATTCGGACAAATTAAGGAAAATCCAATTAAATAGTGGAGTTCCAGAGGGATCAATAAAAAAATTAATAATGGACGTTGCTACGAGATGGAACTCTGTTTATTATATGCTGGAAAGATTTCTGGAAATGTCGAGAATTTGCTCAGAAATTTTACATGGTAATTACTCGGGTCCACAAATGCCGGAGGGCTTAGAACTAGAAATTATTAAGCAATTGATTTCATTATTACAACCATTGGAATTTGTCGGTAAGGAGTCATGTGGGGAACAATATATAACACTATCTAAAATAATCCCTATGATAAACTGTTTAAGAACCAATCTTGAAAACTTTACTTCGGCAATCGATTGCATGAAAGATGTGAAACAAATTCTGGAGGCAGAAATTAATAGAAGATTTGGACAAATTGAATACAACACGCATGCAGCAATTGCAACTATTTTGGATCCCAGATTTAAAAATATTCATTTTAAGGATTTACAAGCTTGTGGGAGGGCAGTATATAAATTAAATAAATTAGTTAAAGAAAATGTACCTGATTCAAATGCTATTCGTGAGTCTGAAGTAGCCTCTATTAAAAATTACGATTTTTGGCAACACCATACCAGATTGGCAATAGACCAGCAAAAGAAGACGCAAAGTAAAAGTGACCAATTATCGCTATATTTATCCACGCCAGTTGCACCATTGAAGTCTTGTCCCCTGGAAGAATGGGAAAAAATGCAAGAGACATATCCCTTATTATACAAACAAGCTCGAGGGTTCTTGGTGGTTGTTGCTTCCTCAGTTCCTTGCGAAAGACTATTTTCAAAAGCGGGAGCAACAATCATCAAGAACAGGAATCGACTATCTGCTAAACACTTGGAAAAATTACTGTTTCTGGAAAGTGTTCCAAAAGATTTATTTTTTCATTGATTGTGAAATAAATGTTAATTAATAAAATACTATGTTTCCTTTTTCTTTTCTGCATTCTTTTAGTATGTACACATACCATATCTGTATATCTTTATCACTTATTATATGTTCTGCTTCCACTGATCTCTATATACTACTGGATAATGTATTAGGATAGGCGGTTTGTTACAAATGAAGCCATCTTGTACACTTATCAACACTTATGCAGTACTTGTGTATTATATACATGAACATAAGTAGATATATAGATACAGGAAGTTTCTCAAGTGTGACGTCACTCAACGCTCGAAAGCGGCGAAAGGTTGTATATTAATTACTTTTATGTAGTAAAAGTGGTTATGACGTGTGTATTTTGTGGCGAAGAAGAATTTGGTGAAGACTTGACATCACAGGTAATAGAAATAAAATTTATATGCTACTTGTATACAAATTATTTTAAAGTTTAAGTTTAATGTAAATTATATCATTGTTGAAAAGTTTAGCAATCAATTTCATATCTGCATTGCAACGAAGAAAATGTCACATATATTTATATTCATATTTATAACTTTAAAATTAATACTTTTATTAGAAAACTGTGACGTGAGTATGAAATTCAATTCAAATAATAGTGTACAAATAACTAATAATATATTATATGCAGATGAGAGGCAATGTCAGGTAGATGAAGTACCTTGTACGAGTACATCAAGCGAAGCAGCAAATACTCGGATGTGCAGTAAAGGACAACAAACACTGATTACTCCACGTAATTTAAATTTTACATTATTGTGCGTGTACTTTTATTCCAAATAATAAAATTATTTTCATATTTATATATAATGTACTTTTATATTTAACTTAATCAGTTCATTATTTCTTTTATTCTCTTGGGCCATCTGGCCATGGGACATTTTCTTTTGTTTTATGTACATTTGTTTTTTATTACTTCTTTTATTTAAAATAATAATTTCAAACTTTCATATATGCGTTCGGTAGGTATATTTCCCTTTATTACCGTTCAAATTTACCGCTGAAAAGTGAGATTCTTTCTCTATATAAAATGGCGGTCGGGGTCTTCAATTCGGAACATGATTTTAACACGCGATACTTACCGTATTTTTATATAGTTAATATAAATAGGGATCGGTGTCTACTTCTCTTGTTTCCATGCCGCAAAACGACTCTGTATATTTTTCTTTCTATTTCGTACGAATAGTTAACTAACGTTATATAAATTAATTATTATAAACTGCCTCTTACTTATTTAGTTACTTAGTTATATGTTTCGCTGTAACTAAAGAGTACTCCTCGTTAAATAAAATTAAAATAAAGTACGTTTTCGTTAATAAAATTATATTAATAAAAAAGAATTCTGTTATACTAATTTTCATTCGATACAAGTAAGTATCGATACTTTTGCCTCGATACTGAGTAGATACCGATACTTTTTTTCGATACAAGTAATGAGTAAAAGTATCGATACCTTGATGGTATCGGTTCATCCCTATGAACGGCTAATACGTGCGGGACAAGAGCTGTCAATCTCGCTCGCCGCGGTCCTTATATTCGCAGGCCGCGAATCTTCACTCGCGAGAGACCTCGCGGGGCCGCGGCCGCCAAGCGGTCGCGGCGCGAACTAAGGCCTTTGTTTTCGGTGCCGGGCATTCGTACGGCGCGTGACGTGACTTCGTCACAACATTACCACCGCTCCTGTAGGTGTCAGCGAGAGCCTGAGTCAGCCGATCCCTGAGCGAAAAGCCCACATCGTGTACGCCAAATCGAGCCCTCAGTGAGGAACTACTGTATTAACTTGGTTTCGTGTAAAATATATTATTATGTGAATAATATTATGTAAAAATCATAATAGTACTAACAAGTAATGTAAAAAAAAAAAAATGATCTAAAAACATTAATAAATGCAGAAGGTATGACGTTTTATCCGCAAATACATATACTGCGCACCACTGTGCGCTGCCACCTAGATGCTAATGGCGCTCTAGGCCGTTCGGATAGGGCGTCGATTCCCTACAATAGTATGATAAATGCCTAACAACATAAACAGATTATGGGATAGTTCGGAATGGATGAATCATTTATCGATTGCTGGTTATAGTGTAATTTTTTAACTACTAGATTTCAATTCAGTAAACAGTGATTCAATTAAATCTATTTTCTTTTAGGAAAAATTGGAAAATAATGGAGTATTATTTTATCCATCGTCACCTTTTCCAGCCAGCTACCACTACACGGCATATCTGAGACCTTTTAATTTTGGATATTGGTGCCTCTTCAATGTTTTGAGATTTCCTGTCTGTCAAGTACCCCTTGGTTTAGATAAAAATGGATTGCCTGTTGGAGTCCAGGTAAGAAAAATTGTGATTACGAAATTCTAACATGTTTTATTTCCAAAATGAACTTTTTAAATACAGTACTGCTTCGAAGTCTGCACGGGCATGTGCTAGAAAAAAGAACGATCAATTTCCCTACCAATTCTAACAAGAGAACGTATCGAAGTCGTATACACTGATTTTGATGAAACTTTGCTGATTTGCAGAGCAGCCGAAAATATTTGACATATATTTTATTTTATCGGCAGTCATCCGTATTGGAGGGGTGAAAACAGCCATCAAAGTTGGGGGTTGATAAAACCTACAAAATATACGTCTTTCTTATTCTGGTCCATAGTTTACATGTACAAATTTACAGGAAAATCAGTTAACATTCTGCCAGAAAAGTTGGCTGAAAAATGTTAATCTTTAATATATTTTTTAAACAAATGAATTACTGTAAACGCTGTGCAGGGGAAAATATATTTTCCTCCGCCAACTTTGAGGGCTGTTTTCACCCATTTAATATGGACGATCGCCAATAAAAAAATATGTTGTCGAATATTTTCGGCTACTCTACAGATCTGCAGTTTCGTCAAAATTGGTGTGTACGGGTTCGATATATTCTCTTCTAAGAACTGCTCGACGAGCGATCCGTCGGAAGACTGCGCCGGCGCTTCAATCCATGTTGAACGATGTGTCGGTGTGTCAAGTAACTACATAATAATGCAACATGCAAATTTTCTTATTTATCACAACATCTGTACGAAAGTTTTGCCAGTGGATTGGTGAGATTTTTACTGATCAAAATGAGACGAAACACGACATTTTTTAGACAATTTTCTGTTACACTTATAACAATGCAGAGTTTCTTGATTTGCAAGGAACATTACCCAACTGTGACACCTTAATTTTGACAAAACTTAGCACATAGATAAAGTACCCGAAAATATTAGACACGTATTTTTATCGGCAGTCATTCATGTATCACCCTTGTAAGTTGGAGGACAGAAAGACTCAATTTTATTTAAGTGCTATCTTCGCGAATATTACGTCAATGTCCGCAATCTTATAAGTGCAACTGCACATTGTACGAATAATATCGTGTTTCATCTCATTTTCACGGAGAAATTACCACCAATCCGTTGGTAAAGGTTCCGTAAAAAAATCATGATACATATGAAAATTTTCATGTTGCACTACTTAGTAGTTACTTGACACACTGACACGACGTTCCGCACCGTAGCCATCTATCTCGCTGACTTTCAGCATATCTCGTTTACTGCCCTTGTTGAAGGGTAGGCGCGAAGCAAGGCTCGGGCACACAAAAGAAGGTCGTGTATTTAGGCCTAGAACGAAAACAGTACTTCGAATACCCTTGATTCTCAGAGACGAATTGCACTCACACAATGAAAGGGCTGGCTTCTCCTAGAGAAGAGGGGCGACGCGCGAAGGAGGGGTTGACTCTTTCATTGTGCAAGGGGGTATAGTTTTCGAGCATCAAGGGAGTTCGGTGTACCGCATTTGTTGCAATGATCTTATATCAAGTCATCCCATAAGTAATGCGAATTATATTAAGAGCGATAGTTGGACAAAATCCAACTCGACACACTTGAAGAACTGGCTGGGAGACTTGATTTGAATAATTCTACCGTGCATCGACATTTAAAACGTCTTGGAAAAGTGTGTAAATTTGGAAAATGGGTACGGTACGAGGTATATGAAGAAAACCTTCGACCAAAAATGATTGGCTGTTGATAGTGTGTTCTTCCCTTCTGCCTTGTTTAAAGCACGAGCCATTTTAGGTCTGGTTTACGTTAGGAGATGAAAAATGGATATTGTACGACAACAGAAAGCGTAAAAGACAGTGGTTAAAATCCAGCAGAACTTGTATTCAAAGAAGATTCTGCTGCGTGTTTGGTGGGATATGCAAGGCATTCTACACGTTGAGCTGCTAGAACCGAACAGAACGATTACTACAGAAGTGTACTTAGAACAACTGGATCGGCTGAAGTCAGCACTGAAAGAACAGCGGCCAGGTTTACTCAGCAGAAGGGAAGTCCTCTTTCATCAGGATAACGGACGATCACGTGTGACAAAATGAACACTGCAGAAACTGGAGGAATTTGGTTGGGAAAGAATTAGTCCGGGGGCCAGCGACGCATTTTTTTTGTCGCTGGCCATTTCGTTTAAAGTTGGTTTATATGTTTTTCTTTTATATTTGTGCTACATATGCACAAAACGACCTCCTGCCAGCGCACCAGCGGCACAATGCTTAACAGCAGCGTGTCACTTATGTAAGAAAATAGTGTGCAAAATCCTTAAGGTAAATGTCCCAATGGCAAAACAGTTAAGGAAGCAGTTGAGATGATTGCAATTTTTTTTATATTTAAATAGTATAAAATTATAACTAAATATAATTATTCGAAAGCTTAAAATTTCTACTTTCACATAACGTAACAAGAATCTACATTTGTTAAAGCAAAAGTTTTAAATTAATTAAAACATGAAACTGTTCATATGGCCCAGTAATTAAATAAAATTCATAGCGTGTCCCAGTCATTAATTAACAGTGTCCCAATTATTGAATATGTATTTAATTTAACTATTTCTATCAGTTAATGAAAATAAATCAACTGACTGTAGTTCTTCTTCTTTATCTTTTTTACCTTCGGCATGACTTTATGTCTGAAAAAGTTAAAAAATGATTAAAAGTATATTATAGAAGTTTAGGTTATGTTAATATTATAACGAGTATAAGATTAATTATCCTAATAATTCTTAAACAGTATTATATTTTTGTCTAGTTATTATTAACGTAAATATGTAGGATACAAAAAATACTTACTTTGGTACAATAAATATTTATAATTTTATAACTACTGAACACTGACGTCTGTAACACCGCGGTTAAACAACCATTGAACACACGTTTAATGATTGGTACGTGTCATGTTACCGTGTACTAGTCGATAAACGCAACAATTTCAATATTAAAAACAAAAAATTATTAAAAGATCCAATTAATTTTAAATTCTTCAATGTATAATAAATCCAAAACAACTGTATAATTTCAAAAATTATAAAATAATAATTAATTACAACCTTAACAAAAATATTCTCTCGCTTGCTTGAGCCCATTAGGTAAGAAGCGAGATTGAAACTGTTGAAGCTTTACTGTACAATAATATTTTTGTATGATGTAACTATTCAGTTATGTAAGCTTATAATTGTATCTATATGAAGCTAATACATTTTGCAATTATATTTCGAACAGTTTAAACGTTGCAAATTAGTAAAACTATTATTATTAATAAAATTTCTTCTCAATTTTTAATTATTGGGCCATGTTTAAGGACTGGGACATTTACCTTACACGTTTAAATTTGAAAATTTTTGTTCTAACAATAGACATCATGAAACAACGGAAAATGATCTGCCACCTTAGTTGCGGAACGGCATACTACTGTCACTTGTATAAACATGTTAAAAAATGAAATCGATTGACTAATATGTTCAGAGCTGAACATTTTTTTTGTGGTAATTTATATCACAAAGTGGGCGAAAAACAATTGCTGCCAGTCCTATCACGGGACAAAAGACTTGGCAGGAGCCACCATAGGTGCAACGTCACCGGCCGCGCCGCGCCGAGTTGCATCTCCAAGACGACTGTAATTCAACGTTAATTATCTCCGCTGCAGTCATATATTTAAAGCTGATTTTTTGTAGTAATTGTTTACATTGTGAAGTATAAGAAAAACGTTTGCTGGCATACTTATCGAGGAACTCATCACTGCACCTTTGGTGGCTCCTGTCAAGATTTTTGTCCTGTTATAGGACCGGCAGCAATCGTTTTCCTTCCATTTTGTGATATAAACTACCATCAAAAAATTTTCAGCTTTAAACATTTTAGTCAATCGATTTCATTCTGTTAACATGTTTATGCGAGTGGCAGTAGCATGCCGTTCCGCAACTAACGTGGCAGGAGATCAGTTTTCGTTGTTTTATGGTGTCTATTATTAAAACGAAAATTTTCAAATTTAAACGTTTAAGGATTTTGCGTATTTTCTTACATGATTGACACGTTGCTATTAACCGGTTAACTGGCAATGTATCATATATGATCAAACAAAAATCTGGCCAATTCTGGCAATGTAGCATATATGATGAAATGAAATAACTTTTTTGTTTTTCAATCGATTTGAATGAAACTTGGTATGTAATGGTTTTTGGGGTCGCTGAATCTGAATTTCGCATCGGAATTGTAAAATTCAATATGGCAGACTCAAAATGGCCGAACCAAATTGGCTGACAAATATTAAAATACTATCGGGATATGGAAAAATTGTATATAGGGGTTTTTGGGGTCGCTGAATCTGAATTTAGCATTGGAATTTTAAATTTCAATATAGCAGACTCAAAATGGCGAACCAAAATGGCCGCCAAATATTAAAATACTACCGGGATATAGAAAAATTGTATACAGGGGTTTTTGGGATCGCTGAATCTGAATTTGGCACTGGAATTTTAAATTTCAATATAGCAGACTCAAAGTGGCGAACCAAAATGGCCGCCAAATATTAAAATACTACCGGGATATAGAAAAATTGTACACAGGGGTTTTTGGGATCGCTGAATCTGAATGTGGCATTGGAATTGTAAAATTCAATATAGCAGACTCAATATGGCCGAACCAAAATGACTAGCGAATTGTTGGGATTTGTATAAATTATTCGTAGTGTATTCAATTTCATAAGTAAACTCTTACTCCCGTAGTTAGCTGGTGAAAATTTCACGACCCCAGAGTGTGCCGACGAGGAGGTTACCGAAAGATTTTACACTCCACTTTTTTGTTTTGCTTTTTTTTTTACTTTTTTGCATTATTTTATATATTTTTTTATTTTTTTATTCTTTTTGTGCTTATTTTACTTTTTTCAATACTTATAGTATTTTTTTCATCTTTATAAATTTTCTTCATTCATTTTGATTCTGGTGAGTATGATAATTTTTAAAACAAGGTATTACACACAATGGAATGTTGTTGCTAATGTCACACATTGTAGTAACCCACTTTGTTTTGTTATTTTTATAGCATAAAGCACATCGTTTTCTAACAAATTTTTCATTTGCTACAATAGCAACCGGGTAGTGCCGATTTGCAAATGTATTTGGATTTTCATGAGAAATTTTTTTATTTCTTGCATAAGTACGTGTATAACATTGTTTTTCTATCAGTTCTTTAGCCAATCGCATGCGAAAATCAAGAAATTTTATGTTTCTGTCAACATGAATAACATTATACACAGTAAATGCATTGAATATTGCCATATCAAGTAAATGAAAAAAAGTTTTGTTATACCATTTCTTCGATTTCCTTATAATTTCATATGACGTCGTATATTGATCAGATAAATCAACACCGCCCATACTATTATTGTAGTCCAATACAATTTTTCGGTTTTACCTTATTTTGTTTGCTGTGATGATCTATTTTATCAGTTGTGATCATTTCAAGTGAATGCATGGTAGAAAGCATGGTTACGACTTTTTTATCTTTCCATGCTATAAAGGTCATTTGCGAGGAATTAAATTTTTTTACCTCGCCCTTTTTGATTATCTTCGTATTTATTTTTGGAAGATGCGTCCGGTTTTTTCGTACAGTTCCGCAAACATTAGTTTTTTCATCGTGCAACTTTGAAAATAACTTGGGTGAGCTATACCAATTATCCACATATAAAGAGCGGCCTTGTCCTCCTAAATCACCAATCATTTCAATTACTACCTTCCCTGATATTCCAAGGGGTGATTTCTCATTTGAATCATTTTCATCTTTTCCTACGTAGATTTTAAAATTATATATATAAGGTAAATGTCCCAATGGCGAAACAGTTAAGGAAGCAGTTGAGATGATTGCAATTTTTTTTATATTTAAATAGTATAAAATTATAACTAAATATAATTATTCGAAAGCGTAAAATTTCTACTTTCACATAACGTAACAAGAATCTACATTTGTTAAAGCAAAAGTTTTAAATTAATTAAAACATGAAACTGTTCATATGGCCCAGTAATTAAATAAAATTCATAGCGTGTCCCAGTCATTAATTAACAGTGTCCCAATTATTGAATATGTATTTAATTTAACTATTTCTATCAGTTAATGAAAAGAAATCAATATGATAATATTTTAGGGTAATAAAAACATATCTTTCTGACTGTGGTTTTTCTTCTTTATCTTTTTTACCTTCGGCATGACTTTATGTCTGAAAAAGTTAAAAAATGATTAAAAGTATATTATAAAAGTTTAGGTTATGTTAATATTATAACGAGTATAAGATTAATTATCCTAATAATTCTTAAACAGTATTATATTTTTGTCTAGTTATTATTAACGTAAATATATAGGATACAAAAAATACTTACTTTGGTACAATAAATATTTATAATTTTATAACTACTGAACACTGGCTCTAAGCTGTAACACCGCGGTTAAACAACCATTGAACACACGTTTAATGATTGGTACGTGTCATGTTACCGTGTACTAGTGGATAAACGCAACAATTTCAATATTAAAAACAAAAAATTATTAAAAGATCCAATTAATTTTAAATTCTTCAATGTATTATAAATCCAAAACAACTGTATAATTTCAAAAATTATAAAATAATAATTAATTACAACCTTAACAAAAATATTCTCTCGCTTGCTTGAGCCCATTAGGTAAGAAGCGAGATTGAAACTGTTGAAGCTTTACTGTACAATAATATTTTTGCATGATATAACTATTCAGTTATGTAAGCTTATAATTGTATCTGTATAAAGCTAATACATTTTGCAATTATATTTCCAACAGTTTAAACGTTGCAAATTAGTAAAACTATTATTATTAATAAAATTTCTTCTCAATTTTTAATTATTGGGCCATGTTTAAGGACTGGGACATTTGTCTTACCCATTATTTGAATCACAGGTTTCATAAAATTTCAATCCAAAACGAACTCGTTTGTTTCTGTTAAATTGTTTGAAACTCAACCTGCCTTGAAATTTCATTAGAGACTCGTCAATAGAAATTTTTTCGCCAGGTCTATAAATACTTTGAAAACGATCTATAAGGTATTCAATGATTGGTCTTATTTTATAAAGCTTATCTTTTGATTCAGTTTCTTCTGAAAAATGTAAAAGGCAAAGTATAGTCTGGAATCTTTTAAGTGGCATGGTTTTTGAGAAAATGGGTGTTTCAATCAAAGCATCTGAAGACCAATGCATTTCAATCTGAGACTTTTTTGTGATGCCCATAAGTATAGTAAGTGCTTGAAAAGCATACAGTTCATCCACAGTAATATCATCGCATTTATTTAGCCTTGATTTTTCCTAAACTTATTAGAATTTCTCAAATCTGTAATTTTTTTTCTTTGTATAAATTACTTTGACAAGGAATCATATCAACACATTCTTCCGGAACAAACGCTTTAAAAATTTCGATACAAGAACTATTATTATCTAGTCCACAGTTTTTTTGCAAATCACAATTATTATCAATAAAAGGATGGACCTTTGGCACAAAATTAGCATTTTCAACTAAATTTAATTTTTTTTTCATCTGATCTAATCTTATACTCAAAGGAATATCATCTGTGTCATCATCATCCGAGTGCTCTTGCTCAGAATGTTCATCAGAATGTTGGGAGGTGTTTGATAAAGTAGATCCTTCATCACTATCGCTAACTTCCTCTGCTAAAAATTCATCATCAGAATTATCCTTCAATGAATCGCATTCGGAAGATGTTGATGGCGATGGCAACCGTATTCTTTTTTGACGCCGCATTTTTTTTCCAAAATTGTATAGATGTAAAAAATTCAAAATTTATCTGCAGTGGATCCCTACTTATATACTTTCCTGACCATTTTTACATGTGAGAAATATGTTAGTGGCTGTTTGCCACCTAGCTGTGACTTTTAGTACTAAGCCGAAACTTGCAGATAAAAAAAAATCACTTGCGGTGGAATTTATGGATGAAGAATTCAGGTATAAAATTATTCGAAACTTTTTCGTAGAAAATAAAAAAACTAAAAAATTAAACCCCTAAACCCTTATTTTTCAGGGGTTGGGGGTGGCATTGAAAAAAGTAACTGCCGCAATCGAATTATAGACAAGAAAACTTTCTCAAATAAAAAAAGGTTTAGTAAAGAATTGACAAACTCACCCCTAAATTCTATTTTTTTAGGGGTTGGGGGTGTCAGGTGAAAAAATTACCCCCGGAATCGGTTCAGCGACTCAAACAACCCCTGTATACCAAATTTTGTGTGATTCACTTAATTATTCGATGTTTGTGCCCGAATAGTGAAAAGGACCGTGCCAGTTAACCGGTTAAGCGTTGTTCCGCTATCGTGGTGGCAAGATGTCGTTTTGTGCATATGTAGCGCAAATATAATAGAAAAAAAGACAAACCAACTTTAAACAAATGAGACATCAAACAGTGACGGTGGTCCCCGGACGAAATGATTCATCCAGCCTATAGTCCAGATATTTCATCAACAGATTATTATCTGTTTGGTGTCTGCAAAATTATTTAAGTGGCAAAAAATGATCAACATCAACAATGTCAACACTGTCCTGGATAACTTTTTTGGAACACAGCAAACGAATTTTTATAAAACAGGCATTGGATAGTTAGTAGAAAGATGGCGAAATGTTCCAGAAAAAGAGGGGAAATCTATAGAAGATTAATGGAGTCAGTTACCCTTTTGTATTTCTCCTTTTACAAACATGAAAGAAAACTCGCATTACTTATGGGATAACCTGTTAATATGCTTTGTATACATGAATAGCAAAATTTTTCTTAATGTTTGTTATTTTACTCGTTGAATTGTTTACATTTTGCCATTATTTCAATGAGGTGAACCCAACGAAAAGATCATAATCAGTCATCGGTTTCAACGAAGTTGTATATATGTATAGACTAAATATAGCAAATCGAAAAATATTTGACTTATATGCGCTGTAGCGTACTTAGCGGGCACGCGTTAGTCGGCGGTAAATGTGACTAAAAGTAAATCTCGCTGGGAAACACTGCGCATGTTAACAGTAAAACTTACGTTGATAACAAAGATTATAAAAGAAATCTGGTATATTTAGAATGATAAGGTATATTTTCGGGCCAATTGTCTAAAGTCGTGTTCAGATACATTGGCCGATGGATTCGAGTAGAAACCAGCCACCACCACCTGATGATCGTGGATTGGTAGTTGGAGTTGCCGGGCCCCCGAAGGGTATGGTGGGGTAATGGGAACGCTGCTCGGCTCCTCCTGAACTAGGGCTGTTCGGGTACTGGAATAAAGCGAGCCGAGCCCGGGCAGCCCGAAGAATCCGGGCAGCTCGAATTTGTTTAGGACAGCTTAAAATATACGGGTAGTCCGAATCGTTTCGGGCCATTTGGAAGAACCGGGTAGCCCAAATTGTTTCAGGCGGCTCGGTAGAAGGGGTTAGCGCGAATTGTTTCGGGTGACTCGGAAAATCCGAGCGCCTCGACTGTCGAACGGGTCGAACCACATTCGATCACATCTGAGCGTCACTGGTTCTCGAGAGGTGAGCGGCGTCCCCTCGAGTATAGGATAGCTGGGGATTCGTTGTGTGGAGTGAAGGATTTAAATCCAAGCTTTTAAACTTAACAATGGCTATTTAGTCGATAACACTTAATTTTAATAACAATAATTAATTAATATTACTTACACCTACGATTATATATATATATTATGTTTTTGGTTTTTTTTTTGTATTTAATATGTTAATTTATACTAAGTGGTTATACAGGGTGTCCCAAAAATGTCGGACTTCCTTGAACGGGGTTACTCAGGGGGTGATTTGAAACAACTTTTTCCTTAGCGAAAATATTGTCCGAAGCTTCGTTAAGGAGATATTAACCAAAAACCCCGACCAATCAGAGCGCGCGCCTTCCGCCTGAGTTCCCGCGGTAGCGTTGGCTACGAGGTAGGCGACCGCGCTTGTGCTACGAACGTACGAACAAGCAAGTCGGCATGCATCGAAGGAAACTGCGTTACACTTTTTTTTTTTAAAGCAGAATCTTAAATAAGAATAATTTGAAGTGAGAGGACAAGAAGTACGTAAATTTCGTTTTTAAATAAGGCATAAACGAAAAGCTAACGTAACAGAAAATGTACGACAAGTGATCGTAATTCGTTATTGAGGTAAAAATCCGTAGTTTAAGAACGGCCAACACAACTAAATTTAAAAAATAATATTAGGTGTATGAATAAATTCTTCCCGACTGGAATTTCTATCGCGGTGGTATTCAGAAGCTGCCAGAAAATGGCAAAAGGTAATGAACAATAATGGAAATTATTGCGATGATCGAGTTGTTTTCATATTTTTTAAATCGAACTGTTATTGTACCCTAAAATCGGAAAGAATTTATTTTCACACCTAATAATCACCAATAAATTAAATAAAACTCACCCTTTCTGGACATTCCTTTCCTTGCTTTCCTTCCCTTTTCGGAAACCTGGCCATTGTACCGATCCTGGTCATCGGCGTCCAGTGCTCAGCGGATCGCAGGGTCAATGTACCGAATATTCACTTCACTGCACGGCTACTAACACTGTTCACTTAATTTATGTTGAAATTTGTTTTATAAGAAAGGCAGAAGTGTATACTATCGAATGGAAAAGGTATCAGCTGCAGCCAGGTGCAGCTGTTTATCGACGTGCGTTACGAAAAGTAGCACGTTTCAATTTTCTTACGAAAAGTAGCACGTTTCGGTTTGCCACAAAAAGAAGCACGTTCCACCGTTTGGTCTTCTGCCGCGAAGACTAACACATTTGACTGCCTCGCCACGAAGAATAGCACATTTCGTACTGTTGCGACGAAAACTAGCACGTTATACTGTTTCGCCACGATTAATAGCACGTTTGGGAATTTATGGCGAAAACTAACATATTATCCGGTTTGGCCACGAAGAATAGCTCGTTTTGGATTATACTGCAGACTGCAGAAACTATCGCGTTTCAGCGCGTGGGCAGTTTAAAAGAATTCAACTGTTGAAAATATTGTTTAATAAATAATAATTCCATCTAATCTGCAAAAGACAACACATATGAAAATTTTAATCTACATAATTTAAGTAAGGGAGGGTGCGGGAATTGCGAACGCGGGGTAAACGCGAACATGCTACTTTTCGTGGCAAACCGCTCTAACGTGCTAGTTTTCGCAGCGAAAGACGAAACATGCTATTTTTCGTGGCAAACCGCTCAAACGTGCTAGTTTTCGTAGCAAAACCCGAAACGTGATAGTTTTCGTGGCAAACCGCTCAAACGTGCTAGTTTTCGCAGCGAAAGATGAAACATGCTATTTTTCGTGGCAAACCGCTCAAACGTGCTAGTTTTCGCAGCGAAAACCGAAACGTGATAGTTTTCGTGATAACGAATGCAAACGTGCTACTTTTCGTAACGCACGTCGTTATGTTAGTTGCCGAAAACCATTGTAAAGTAAAAGTAACTAGGCAGCAAACCGTCTCCTTTTTTATGACCTACAAGGAGAGGTTCCCTCCGATTGCTTTGGATTTTGGATATGTTTTAGAGGACCGAAAAATAAGATATACGTGTCTTTTTATTTTGGCCCGCTGGCATATTTAGGGGGTAAAACCACCCCTCAAAGTTATAAGAAGAGGTACAAAAGTAACTGACGTCAAGAATATCATGCACATTACAAGTTATGACGCAAATGAAATTTATATCATGTTTTATTCAGCACAATGTTTTAATATTCTTTAAACTAACAATAGGAACTTACTCAATTTTAAAACTAGAAAAATGCTAATGTCAATAAACAAGATAAAGAAATCACATAAAAACTGATAAATCTTCTTCCTGGAGCTCCATGTCTGTAACTTCTTCAAGTTCCGTATCTGTCTCTTCTGCAATTACTAATAATTTCCTAACTTGTTCTGGGATATTTTCTTTCTTCTTTTTTTTTGGAATTCCGTATTTTGTGACCAGATAAGGATTGGACGATGCCAGTAGGCGGTTAAAAAGATCCTTATTTGCCTGTAATAATGATCTCTTCTGCGTATGGTCCTCCCGATACTGCCTTATATTTTTATTTCGGCATTCTAAGGCCTCCTCTGAAAACTCGCCTATTGGCAGAGTAAAGTTTTCTACTATTTGTGACCCGTGGATTAAAATTTTATGTACACTAACTGGCATATAATACCAACTATAATGTTTCACGAAGAGTTCAGCAGTCTCTCGGCAATAGTCGTGAAATACTATTTTATTAATTGGATAAGAACTATTGATAGCTTTTAATATTGTAGAGAACCGAGTAATACATTCTTCATTAACTCCGGTGATTTCTGCTGTTAAATGAGGATTGTTAAATATGCGTCTAGCAGTATTACCGTCATTTGTATTTCCATATGATTGTTTTACACGGTCAACTTTCAATCCCATGTGAGTCCAAAACTTTTCCTGCACCATTTTTTTGCGCTTTGCTAATAATTCATTGTTCCCACTTTTTTTTGTTGCAGTCCACGAACAAAAATCTAGTCTGTAGGAAATATGTAATATACATTCCAAAAACCGGATGTAGCAATGCAGATTTGATAATCCAAATTGTAAATATTCTTCACAAATTTCTGAATTATGCTCATCCAAATTGTTCATAGTTTTTGGGGTTGCATTGCATAAATAGCACTTCTGAGTGCCCGTGTCGGTCATAGCACTACACACTTTACCGTCCACCATGGTTAAATGCAACTTATAATTTATTAGAACGTCACCAACTTTGAATGGTGTCACTCGCGCAATTTGCTCTTCCATGTTCACTTTTTCAGCTATAATAACGTCATTAGTCTCGTGCTTCCACTGAAGCCGGATAGGCTGACAAAAACGCGTACTGGATGGGCGAGGATTCTTCCAAATAATTTCTTCACTAGTATCCTCCTTTAATTCCAGTGGTACCATGGAGCACTGGAAGAGGTACTCGTCAGTTTCTTCTTCACTAAGTCCCTTTTGCTTCCACCCCGAATGTCCCGAGCTTCCATCGAATCCATATTTTACAATTAATGTGCAAGATGTATTGCCCTTGTAATCATTAGAAAGGATAATCCGTTTGGCGGTATGATTAAGGAGAGATTGCAACTTTACTTCGCATACTTCCTCATTTATGTGAATTCCTTCTTCTGGATAAGTTTCCTTGCGTGCTTTAGTTAACGCGTACTCAGAAGGATACAAGTTATGTCCGTGTTTAAGCGCACGATGTCTTAAATTCCTATACGTAGCCCTGCTCAAACCTTCAAACATAATCATGCCCAAGGCTTCTTCAGCAGGCATGGAACTTCGATCCGGGCTTCTCTCTCGCCATTTCTTCAATATTTTCTGACCACGTGTCGGAGTTGTTGTCGTCATCTCTTTCACAATTTCCGCCGTTGCCACGTCTCCTTCTTTGCGCAGACTAATTGTTGTTGCGTATGCTAATTTGGCAGTGGATGTACTTGCTTCAAGCTCAGCAATCTTCTTCCTTTTTGATCGATCCCCAGAACTGTCGAATGTCTTTTCCGGCCTACCTACTGCACGATTGGATGAAGACCCGGCACACAACTCATCCGTTATCAGGAAATCTTTGTTTAACCATGCTTCATACGTTACAAGAAATCGTTTTTCAACGCGGTGACAGTTTGCCCACAGTTTCTTATATTTCTGGAGAAAATGTGTCTCTAAATGTCGTTGCACTTTTTGTTTATTGTTAACTGGTATATGTATCGTATCGATCACAAAATCAGTTAATCTTTGGACGTTACCATGGAACTCACTATATTTGTTATGTAAAATTGTTCTACTAACCATTCTCACAATTTTTCTCTATTTATATGAAATTAAACGCGAACTGATTGCGAACTGGTTGCACGGTACAAACAATACGTATTGCTTGTTTGAGCTCTCGGTAATTTCTGATTTCACGTCAATTAGTTTGAAGGCAAGTTTACTCGGGAGTGTAAAGGTGGGGATAGAAAACTATTGTTATTGGCTAAGGGATGAAAAGGGACGGAAGAAATGGAAGAGAAGTAATTCAAGGGTTTTTCCTTCAATAACAAGCAATCGCATTTTCTCCGCTTCTTTTACCTCTGAAGGTATGTAAAACCATAAACCCCCAAGTAACGCCGAGAAGGGTGGGAGTACCTGATATTAAAACAGGTAGGCTGTACCGGGGGTGCGCGATGCCTTATTGTACAGAAAACTAGACAAATGACTTTATAGCTATGTTTTGACAACTGCAGAATGGTTCATAGCAAATGGCATCTCATTAAGTCCTTAGCGCGACATTCTACAGTCTTGGCCGAAAATTCGGCCACTTTTCTTCAGTGATTGTTTTTATAATTAAATAAACACTTAACTTTTCAAATTGTTAGGGGTATATTCTACCACTCTTGAAATGCAAGAGAAAATCTTTGGTATTTGTTTAATTCATTTGTTTACATAAATATTCCGCAGTGAATATGGCGTCTTGAGAATTGCTGGGGGTTGAAATTTCGGGCGACTGGATCATTTGAAATAAAAAAAGCAAACATATTTTTAATTTGCAAGAGTATGGTTATCGGGTATGCCGTGAAAAAACAATTTTCAACAAAAATTACTAAAATGGCGATCGATCAGAGTAGGAAGTACGGAAAATGGCATTTCTTTTCTATTTAATCAATATAAAAAAATAGAAAAATATTAAAAAAATTAACATATTCGCTATTAAAAATATGTTTGGTTTTTTATTTCAAGTGATCCAGTCGCCCGAAATTTCAACCGCCAGCAATTCTAAAGATGCCAACTTCACTGCGAAATATTTATGTAAACAAAGGAATTAAACAAACAACAAAGATTTTCTCTTGTATTTCAAGAGTGGTAGAATATACCCCGAAAAGTTTGAAAACGTTAAATGTTAATTTCATTATAAAAACTTTCAGCCGAGACTGTAGAATGTCTCCTTAACGTCCGAATGGTCAATAGCTGATTAACAAGGGAAGTTAGGGAACCCGGAAATTCAGAAAATTATGAAACATGGTGTGCAAGTAGAGTAATTCATTCGTAACACAACTATATTTTTTGTTGGTGCCATCGTACGGTTTTAGGGGGTGAAATTACTCCTCCGAAAAGGACAGAATTTCATTTTTGTGGAATATCTCGAGAATGGTGATAGATATCGAAAAGAAGTTTAAACAGAAGTTACATCTTTTTTTTATATCTACAAAACTGCGTAAAATTAATTTTCAAAACATCCATACCTTTCAAGTTACCCCCACCACCAACCCTTAAAATTCAATTTTTGTATTTTGTAAATATATGTAGAAATACCATTGGATATCCTCTTTTCATACATATAAATAGTTTATGAGTTATGTCTTTTTTTTTCAACAAATAAAACCTTCATTTTTATTACTTTTTAATTTATAACAAAAATAACAATATATTTGAAATCAGCAGGTCGAGATACGTAAGAATAGGGCATAAAATAATTTATTCACAATTTTTCCCTATAAACACGCCACTGTGCGCCGCGGAGACCTCTCCAGACCCGACCCGCCGCTGGAAAATTTACAGCGGGTCATCCCCTCCCTCTAAAAAATTTCTGGGGCCGGGTCTTGTATGAAAAATCTTTTTCAGACTCGATCCGGCCCCAGAAATTTTTTCCGCAAATATTTTTATAAACCAGATCCGCCGCCAGAATATTTTTTGCAAACCAATATGCGACGGAAATTCCCCCCAACACAGAGAAATAATTTTGAAACGTACAATCTTAAAATTAGTTGGTGAGAGAAGGAGGAGGAAGACGGCTAAATAAAATGAAGAAATAATATGCGTTTATGATATATATATTGTTACATATAAGAATAAATATAAATATAAATATAAATATAAAAGAGAATAAAATAAAAAAGAAAAAGAAAAATATAAAAATATAAAATACAATATAAAAATATAAAAGAATATAAAGAATGTAAAATACAATACAGTAATAAAAATATAAAAGAAAAGAAAATTCGAAGAAAAGGGGGGAGAAGGTGGAGAAGGTGGAGAAGGTGGAGGCAGCGACAACCCGTCAAACCAATCGAGTGATGGTGACGGTGATGGCGGAGATGGCGGTGGTGGTGTCACCGGTGATGATTGGGATGGTGGTGACGGTGAGGGCGATGATGGCGACGGCTGCTGCGGCAATGGGGGCGACGATTGCAGCCTGCGCACATCAATCCAGGGGGGCGATGGCGGTGATGGAGGCCGCAGTCACCGCAGGGTCCCCAATTGCTGGTATGGCACCCATGGGCGGCGTAATCGTGAAGCCATTATGGGCCCAATCACGGGCCCTGACCGCCGCATGGGTCTTTCCACAAATCCGTCTTGGGGTATATCCCCCAACAGGATGCGCGCCATCAACGCCCACATGGCAATCGGCATTGTTGGCTGCTGATCCTAGAACATATACACAAACGTCGATATAATATTAGCACATTAAACATATTAAACATAAAACACACAAAACAATGTAGTGTGTTACATACCATTTGCGGCGGCGATGACGGCGGCGTAGGTTCAAAGAGCAGTGGAGGTGACGCTGGTGGAGAAGGCGACGCTGGCGGAGAACCCCAATCGGGTGACCAGGGGGGCGTTGGTGGTGGCGAACGCTAGAACATAAAAACCCACGATTTAATATTGACAAGACCGCCTGATTTGAGCTCGAGTGATATCAAAGGTTAAACGCAATAAATGTTAAAAATATTTTTATGTACATACCTCGGGGTCACACTTAGGCGCAATTCTATCCAATCCCATAATAACGCAGTGGCACACTAAACTTTTAAAAACTCGACGACTGTTAGCTGTCGTAGCCCATGTAGCCCATGGATAGTAAAGAAAGATACATAATTCTTCATAGAATTCGGGAAATTCGTAGAACAACTGGATATGGGCTAATAGAGACATGGGTGGAGGAAAAAGATTGGGAGCAACTAAAAGACAAGTTATCGAACAAATTTCGCTGGAAATTCCAGTTTGCAGAGAGAGATAGTGTCCCCTCAGTAATAAATCCTACTACAGGTAGGACTACAGTCACATCAAAGTTGAAGAGTGCAAGGCAGAATTTATGACTCTGCCTCTGTATTCCACCGCATCCATCATGATTCAACAAGACCCAATGAGCGTTGTGGTAGCTGCCATAGGCTCAGGACGGAGTCAGAGGCCTCGTTCACACGAAGAGAGCGTCATCAAGTTCAAATTTCTTTTTTATAATGATATTTTTACAATGGAATTTTATAGTGGAATTTTATAATGTCCCTAGGGTAGAGTGTCGATCGAATCGGATATGATATACCGCTTGTCGTCGTATGGACTTAGAGTGATTTTGGATACCGAAATGGTGTACACTTTGTGCAATTTAGACCGTATGCATGATTGTCTGCGAACCGTTTCGATCTCCCTTTGCAAACACTCCGCGTAGTCGTCGAAAGTTATCGTCCTGGCTATGATGTTGGTCTTGACACCCTTTGCCTTTTTCGTATCTTTTTTACCGTCTACACGGAGTGCATACATTTTCGCTCTAAGACCTACGAATTCGGTCATTATCGCCCCGTTATTTTCATCCTTCATCAACCCTGGAACCTTCTTATTTAAGCGCGGCATATTATATGTACTGTCGATGGGATAATCGCTTGTGTCGAATCTATCGATATTGCGTTTCATGATCTCGTAGATATCTTCGTATTGAATGTGATAAATGAGGCTGTCTGTGTCTGTGTATAGAATTTTACAATTTTGTCCGTGCAGGGGAGACATGTACTCATGATGAAATTCATACAAACAAATTTTTTATATATCCAGAATGCACATACCCACATATATCGGTTTGTTGAATTTCACCTCGAGTTTTCGCAATTCAACAGCTATTAAATTTTCTGAAATAACACTTCTGCTGTGAAAATTCGGTTCCGCGATCATTGCCTCCGCGCCAAAGCGTCCATCCCAATGTGTTAAAAGTTTTACATCCATATGGTTTCGTACATTTTCCATAGTTTTACCGAATACCGCGTTGTTCATCAATTTATATAAATTTTTTTTAAAATCGTTTGTCGCGCCTGTTCTGAACCGCGTATTTAGTTCGATGTAATCGCGGAGCCAGGGAGATTGAGCGAACTGAAGCACGCGGTTTATCTTTTTAATATGAAGACCATGACTCATGCTCTGCTGCAGGTTGCGATAATGGATAACATAACGCTGCTTATCGTATAATGTTGCGAGTAACTTGTCCTGTCTGCTGCCAGGTGGTTTGGCACGCGTCGGACAGAACGGTAGATTTGCATGAGCATCGTGCAGTCGTTGCGGATATTCCAGATCTACCTCGAGAATGCATCCTGTGGGCGAATTGATAGCGATCGAAGACACATCAAAATTTGCAACATCTTCGACCCATTGAAAGTTGGCATATGGCAGGGGCTGACACATTGCCCATCCATGCAAATTGTTCACGTCAAAGTAAATCAAGTACGATGACTGTTCCGATGCGTCGTAAGATGGCATGTACTTGTTATTGGTATGTAACGTCCGATTGCCAGGGACAACTGAGCGTTACTGGTTCTCGAGAGGAGAGCGGCGTCCCCTCGAGTATAGGATAGGTGGGGTTTCGTTATTAGAGAGTAAAGGAGTAAAATCCAAACTTAAACTTCAACAATAGCTATTTATTTAATGAAACGATAACAAATTAATATTAATTACAGCTATCATTATATATTTTGTAGGTTTTGTATCTTTATGTATCTATATATCAATTATGTACAAGATATGTATTTGTCGCAGTGTAATGCCGCTTTCGTCTCCGGGGCGAGCTTGTTACTTTTGGCAGATTTTTGCTCTACTAGTGACTTCGTGTATTGCAGTGTACGGCCGCTTCCGTCTCCGGGGCGAGCTCGTACTCTTGGCAATGATAGCTGCAGGAACGGCCGCTTCCGTCTCCGGGGCGAGCTCGCTTCTGTTGGCAGAGTAGAAGTGCCTACTGTGCTTCGTGCACTCCCTTTTATACCCCAATTTTGGCGGTCTAGCGCACGCGCAGTGGTTTTCTCGCTCATTAACTTATATTTTAACTTATATCCTTAACGGTGCTTATAATCAATTGTTCTTAATGTGTTTTTCTAATGTTCATCTTTTTACATTTGCTTAAATTATAATTTTTATGTAAGAGTATGTATAATCAGTGATCACGGGAAATTCTCTCCGTAGTACGATACTCTCGTCGCAGGGAGGGGGAACGCATGCGCGCGATGACGCGGTGACGTCAAACCAATCAACGCCAAGACGGGAAAGGATAGGAAACGAAACGGCGTCACCATCAAGTCAACCCGAGCAAGTGACGTGACGCCGTTTCGTTTCCCATCCTTTCCCGTCTTGGCGTTGATTGGTTTGACGTCACCGCGTCATCGCGCGCATGCGTTCCCCCTCCCTGCGACGAGAGTATCATACTACGGAGGGAATTTCCCGTGAACACTGTGTATAATGAGTCTGCGCGTGTCATAATATATCGCTGTTTTATCGACTGTCGGTAACGCCGGGTTCGAGTCCGCGTGGGACGTTACAGGTATGTGCGTATCTTCCGGAACATTGACATAAACCGCCGCGTACACCGTGTTCGATAAACATGGTACCATATCGATGTCGGTGAGCAATTCGAATGTAATTTTGGTATGTTTTAATATGGCACCTCACGTGAAACCAGGTAATGTATAATAATGCGCTGAATCTAATCCATAACTCGGACTTCCGTTTCCGGGCGAGAGAGTGAAAGTCGTGTGCAGGTAGTGTGTGTGGTGGATAGAGTGAGAGTGAAGTGAGTTGGAGAAGTAGGGAGTCGTGAGTGGGTGAGGAAGGTAGAGAAGGGCGTGTAGGGAGAAGGGAGAGACCGGGTGTGTATACGGCAAAGGGTAGACGGGAGTGTGGGAGGGAGAAAGGAAGGTTTTGGAGGTTAGGTGTGACAGAGGTGTAATTTGAGCGGGAGGATAGCAGAGGAGTAACAGGTGGAGAGCTCTGTGTGTAAACAGAGGAACGAGAGGTACAGACAGGTGGGCGGGAGATTTGAAAGGTTAGAAGCAGGAAAGAGTGGAAAAGTGAAGGTACTAGGTACCGGGATAGTTGGGGAGTAAAGAAGGATAGAAAGAGGGAAGTGCGTGGGTGGAAGGAAGGGTACAAGATGTTGAAAGGCGAGATGGGGAGTGATAAGGAGGTGGAAAAAGGAAAGGGGGTAGGAGGAATGCGGGGGGATGAAAATGCCAGAAGGGATAGTGTGAGCAGTGTAGGGAGCAGTGTGGGTAGTATGGAGGGATACGGTGGAAAAAGAGGAAGGATAGGAAAGAGGAAGAGGGTAATGAGGAGGAGGGGGTGGGTACAGGTTTCAGGAAATGTGGGAAGACGGCGAGGTCGCCGACAGGTGTTGACAAGGAGAGGAAGAGGGGGGGGGTGGAAAGGAAGAGATAGGAGGCATGGAGGGCTTAATTAGGGAAATGATGTCGGAGCTAAAGGGGGTGAAAGAGGAATTAAAGAAGGAAAGGCAGGAGTTGAGGGAGATGAAGGAGGAAATGAGGAAAGAGAGAGAGGATAGAAGAAAAATGGAAAAGGAGTGGAGGGAGGAGAGGAGGAGATGGGAAGAGGGTTTAAGGGAGGAAAAGGTAAAGCGGGAGGTCATGGTGAAAAAAGTGGAGAGGATGGAGGTATGGGAGGGGAGAATGGAGGAAAGGATGGAGAAGGTGGAGAGTTGGGGAAAGAATGGGGAACTGGTAGGTGGGAAAGGGAAGCAGGAAAGGGAAGAATTGGAGGAGTGTAGGCGAAGAATGAGGATGGTAGAGCTAAGGCCGGATAGAAAGGAGAGAGAAGAGAGGCGGGAAAACGTGTTGATAAGAGGATTAGAGGTAGGGGAAAACGCGGAGGTGAGGGAGGTGGTAAAGAGGCTATGGGAAAGAATGGGTTTGGAAGAGGGGGGGATCAAAGATGTAGTGAGATTAGGGAAGGCGGGAAAAGAGAAATACGGAATGGCTCTGGTAAAGCTAACGGGGAGGGAGGAGAAAACAAAAGTGATGGAGGCGAAGAGGAAACTGAGGGGCAGGAGAGAGAGAATTGAAGATGACCTGACGGAGCAGGAGAGGAGGGTGAAGTGGTTGATTGAGAGAGAAGCGGAGAAGGAGAGAGATAGGGGGAGAAGGGTTGTAACCTCGCCTCGCGGAGGTTACTCGGTGTGCGGTGGAGGAACCGCGATTATGCCGGCTCAGACCGGGTGTCCAGGGCCGTCGAGTGAATGACTCAGGTATCGAGGGTAGAATGGGTTTTATTGATAGAACTAACGCGTGTACAAATAGCCCGGCCAGGTCCAGCTGACTTACAGGGTCTGTGCGGCTTAATCTAACTCTTAGCCTACGGTGTCGTTCGCGTCGTCCGCGTCGTCCGCGTTGTTCGCGTTGTTCGCGTCGGTCGCGTCGTCCGCGTCGTTCGCGTCGTTCGCGTCGTTCGCGTCGGTCGCGTCGGTCGCGTCGTGGAGTTCGAATGCTCGAGCTGTTCGGCGGTAAGGTAAGGAGTGGGGGCAGTGGTCGTTCTGGTGCCTTGGCTGTGGTCTCCACCAATGGCCCTGACCGGGAAACCTTGAGTCCGCTCGTCCAGTGGGTAAAACCCGCGGAAGATACGGAGGCTATGGGATGTCCTCCGGAGCAAGCGAAGCTTGTCCCTAAGATTGACAGCGGATATCGACCTGCGTCCAAAGGTCGGCGTACTCGCGTTCCTTTGGGAGCCGTGGAGGTAGTAGGATTCAAAAATACACAAAGATGCAGCCTGGTTATACAGGAAATCTTTGGGAGAGCTCTAGCCGGTTGCCAGTACCGCTCGTGGTAGACTGGCTAATGGGCCCATCGCGCCAGCTTATAGGCGCTCGCGTGCGAACTTCGCGAGCGAGAGCGTCGCTCGACGCGCGGCCATCTAGCGGCCGCGCTAGGCGCGCGTGGTGGGGGAAGACCCGCGTCCCACCGGTTCTAACTCGTTACAGGGTGCAGATAGGATATATGAAGATGTGGATAGATGAGAAATTGAGAAGATGGAATGAGTGGGAGGAAAAATGGGAAGGGGAACAGGGAAACGAGAAGGTGGTGGAGGGGTGAAAGGGGGGGGGGGGAATGTAGAGTCTGAGATATATAAAGTAGCCTTCTGGAATGTGGCAGGGGCGAGGAGGAAAGACGGGGAATTCTGGAAAGGGTTGGGGAAGTGGGATATAATGGTGTTGACCGAGACGTGGGTGGAAGAGAAGGATTGGGGGTATGTGGAGACGAGGTTGCCGAAGGGCTATATGTGGAAAAGACAGTGGGCAAAGAGGGAAAGTGTGAAGGGGAGGGCAATGGGGGGGGGGGGTGATTATGGGGGTGAGAAAAGGGCTGAAGATGGAGGAGGAGGAGGATAGAGAGAAGGAAGGATTGTTGGTGAGGAAAGTGAGGTTAGGGGGGGATTGGTGGAGGATAATAGGTGTGTACGTCAACAAGGAGTTGAAGGAGTGGACGGAGGAGAGGGAGGAGGGGGTAACGACAGTTATTGGGGGTGATTTTAACGCGAGGACAGGAACAGGAGGGGGGAGGCTTGGGGGGTGGAAGAGGAGGAAGGAACTTGTAGTGTAGGAAGAAGGAAGTCAAAGGATAAGGTGGTAAATGGGGAGGGGAAAGGGCTGTGCAGGTTTGTAGAAGAGAGGGGCTGGGGAATCCTGAACGGTAACGTGGAAGGAGACGAGGAGGGGGAGTGAACCTACACAGGAGGGAGGGGAAGTTCAGTGATTGATTATGTGCTGGGGAATGAGGACTCGAGGGAGAAAGTTGATAGGATGGAGATAGGGGAAATTGTGGATTCAGACCATCACCCAGTTGTGGTGTGGCTGATGGGGGGAAGGAGGGAGAAGAGTGGTAGGGGGAGGAATGGAGGAGAGAGGGCGTGTGAGAGAGGGAATTGGTCGGAGGAGGGGAGAAGGAAGTTTGTAAGGGAGTTTGGGTTTAGGGCAGAGGGGGAGAAGGGAGTTCAGGAGGAGTGGAGGGAACTGAAGGAAAGAATACAGGGGGCGATAGATAAGATGGGAAAAAAAGGTAGGGGGGAGGGAAAGGAGGGTGGTGGGATTAGGAGTGTAGGGAGGAACAGAAGAAGGTGAGGAAAGAGCTGAGGAGGTGGAGGAGGGAAGGAGGAGATGGGGGGAATATAGGGAGAGTAAGAGGAAGTATGGGAGGATGTGCGAGGAGAAAAGGAAAGAGGAGTTGGAGAGATGGGAAAAGGAGTTAGAGGGGGTAAGAACGGAAGGGCAAGTTTGGAAGGTGGTGAATAGGGAAAGGAAGAGAAGAAGGAGGGTTAATGAAGGAATTAAAATGGAGGCATGGGAAGAGCATTTTAAGGGACTATTGGGAGGCGTGGAGTGGAGGGTGCGAAGGGGTGGAAGAAGTGGGAGGGGGGAGGAGGGGATTAGAAGGGAGGAAATAGGAGGGGTGATTAGAAATTTAAAAGAGGGGAAGGCTGTGGAGGGGGGGTGGGATTAGGAATGAGGTGTGGAAGTTGGGTGGACCGGAGGTGGAGGAGTGGCTTTGGTTGTTATGCAGCAGGGTGTGGAGGGGGGAGGGTTGGCCGGAAGAGTGGAGGGAAGGGGTGGTGGTCCCGGTGCTCAAGAAAGGGGCGGGGGACAAGGTAGAGGACTACAGGGGAATTACGCTAACACAGACGGCGTATAAAGTGTACGCGTCTGTGTTGGCGGAGAGGTTGAAGGAGGAGGTGGAGGGGAAGAAGCTACTGCCACCGAGTCAAACTGGCTTTAGAAGGGGGTTGGGGTGCATGGACAATATATACGCCTGAACTATTTGATGAATAGGCAGGTGGGGAGGAAGGGGAAGAGGATGGTTGTATTGTTCATGGACCTGAAGGCGGCGTTTGACTCGGTGGACAGGGGGATTCTAGTGCAGGCAATGAGGCGGAGGTGGGTGAGGGAAGGGTTGGTTAGGAGATGTGAGGAGATATTAGTGGAGACGGTGAGTAGGGTTAGGGTAGGGGATGAGGAGGGGGGGGTTTGGTCTGCTAGGGGGGTGAGGCAGGGTTGTCCACTGAGCCCTAGCCTCTTTACCCTGTTATTGGCGGATATGGATGAGGTGTTGGAGAAAGGTGGTTGGGGGGGGGGGTGAAGTTGGGAGATAGAAAAGTGTACTCGTTGGCTTATGCCGATGACGTAGAGGTGTTGGCGGAGGATGAGGAGGGTATGAAAGGGATGATCGCGAGGCTGGAAAGATATATAGATGGAAAGGGGTTGGAAGTGAATGTGGATAAGACGAAGGTGATGAGGTGTAGGAAGGGGGGGGGGGGAGATGGAAAAAGGTTTCGTGGAGGTGGAAGGGTAAGAAACTGGAGGAGGTAGGGAAATATACTTACCTAGGCTACACCCTGATGAGGAATGGTGGGCAGGAGGCCCACATAGAGGAGAGGGTGAGGAAGGGAGCGGCGGTGATGGGGAGTGTGTGGGGCATAGGTAAGAGGAGATGTGGGAAGGACTGGGAAAAGAGGGTATGGCTTTTCGATAAGCTGGTGTGGGCAGTAGTGGAGTACGGGGTGGAGGTGTGGGGGTGGAGGGCAAGGGAGAGGGTGGAGGCGCTGCACGAGAGGTACCTGAGGTGGGTACTGGGAGTGGAAAGGTACACACCGGGATTCCTGGTGAGAGAAGAACTGCAGAGGGGAATGTTGAAGGGAAGGGCGGGGATGAGGGCGTGGGGGTTTGAGAAGAAGTTAGAGGAGGGGGGCGGTGGAGAACTGGCCAGGTTGTGCTGGGCGGAGATGAAGGAGAGGGCGAGAAGGGGTAAGGCTCTGGAAGGGTGGGAGGAAGAGAGGAAACAATTTTTCGAGGGGTTGGGGTGGACGGTGGAGGAGGTGGAAAGACAAAGGGAAAGAGGGGAAATGAGGGGGGGAGGAGATAGTGGGTACAGATAGAAGGTTGCAGGAGGAGCAGAGGTGGGGGATGATTAGAGAATCGAGGGTTAACAGGTGGTATGGGGCGGTGAAGGGGGAGAGAGTGCCAGGTTATTTGAAAAAGGGGTGGGGTGAGAGTAGGTGGAGGAGAGTGGTAAGGTATAGGTTGGGGAACGAGATGAGGGGGGGGGGAGGTATTGGGAAGAGGAGGAAAGAAGGAAGTGTAGAAGATGTGGGTGGGGGTTGGAGTTGTGGGAGCATGTGTGGGAAGTCTGTGGGGGGTGGGGGGTGGATAGAGGATGGCAGGATATGGTGGGGGAGGTACTAGGAGATGACGGGCAGGGGGGGGGTGGTTAAGGAAAATAGACAAGTGGGGAGGGGGTGTAGAGGTGTGTGTGCAAGGAATGGAAGAGGGTATGAATGAGAAAAGGGAAACGTGCGGAAGCGGAGGTCCGGAGATAGGGAAGGAGGGTGAGGGGGAGGACGCGTGCGGGCGAGCGTGCGTGCGAGCGTGCGGGCGTCGGAGGATTAGGATTAAGGAGTAGGTTAAGTTGTATAGAATAAGTTAGGCTAAGTTAGAATAAGGAATGGTGTAAAGGGGAATGTAAGAGCGGAGGTGGAGATTTAGATGTAAGGAGATTGTAACCCTTAGGGGAACAATAAAGAGTATACTAATCCATAACTCTTGATACAACTTTCGCGAAAATTTTCAAAAATATCTGCCAATAATAAGACATCAGTTTTCAAATACATGTCGCTGTATTCGCCCAAGGTTCTAATCCCGAAACGTTGCCAGACAGTCTCGGCGTGCGCGTAATCGCTCTCGGATACAGTCTCACCCGTTAACGAACTGTAGAATGATTCGCGCGGTGGTAAGCACGGGTCCTGCAGCTTGTTTGCACAATCAAGGTATTCATACGGAGAGACACCCTTTCGCGTTAATAAATTGAAATCTTTAATGGATAATGTTTCAAATTGGGATCGTAAAATTTTTAATTTATCTGCGCTAAGAAAAGATGCTAATTGGTCGAGACTAATATTTAGAAATTTGTACGAATCGATGAATCGCAATTTAATATAATTTCGCGAGTCTGATTCAGCAGTATCTTCGACATTTTTTGTGAAAGAAATACACTTTTCTTTAGTTATTGGTAATACATCAACGTGACCTTTGCAAGCGGTGGCTATTTCCTCGATAATGAAATGTGAATCGTAGCCGAATGAATTATGAAAAACTATGTGGATGTAAAACGCATTTTTATATTTTAAATTGCACTCTGAATGTGCGGGTCCTCTAAACCGCCCGGATAGATGGCAATGAACGCGCACTCGTATATCATCAGCCTCGAATGGCTCTTCGCAAATATGATAATGTGTTGCATTGCGAAGTGTCATCCACTGGTCTTTCGTCAACTTTTCGATAGAAGCATTACTGGTCAGAATGGGTTTGGCAAAATTCGAAAAATTTTTTAGTTCGTCGACGGACCATGAAACACAATTCGCGTCGCGGCGACATTAATACATCGATAGTGATGTATCGTACGAACAATGCATATAATATGCAATGCTGTGCACTTTGTGGTGTTGGTACGCATGTAATTTAGAATCTGCATCACCCATCCTGCAGTCCTCCGTTTTCTCGATGATGCACTCGAGATCTGCATATCCCACGAATGGATGTCGCTCCTTCAAGCAGTGGTTCTTGAAACTGAGGTATTTGTCGGCCTCGCTGTGCAGCAGAATGGCACAGTCATTCATTTTCCCGCAGTCCACTGCATGGGCCTCCAACTTCTCGACGGATCTAAAGTAATGCAAGCATCCGCAAAAAAAAAAAATTTATTTAATTTTTTTTCGTGCGACATTTCAACATTTCATAAGTTTATATACGTACCGGTCGCAGATGAATTTCTTTCCATTGTGTCTGCTCAGCTGTGCGCTCACCAGCCGCGCAATTCTCGTGCCTCGGATTTTCGTTCGTAGAACATAAATGATAATATGTTGCCATTATGGCTTTCTTCATTTCATCAACCGATTGAATATTTCTTCTAATTGCTAAACCGTAATATTTGGTTAGCTTTTTTATCAGTGTGTCCGTCAGCTTCCCTCTTCCGCCATGCTTCTGTTCTTTCTTTACACTTCAGAGTCGACTGCCCATTCGTTTCTCAACGTGGGAGCATTCACTCTTCTTCACCTGAATATCGTCTCCATATGGATTTAAATCCAAAACTGCTTTGAACGTCTTGGAGTCACCGTCACCGATATAGTTCCCATACTTCACTCCATATTTCTCTTCTGACGTAGAAAACATTTCTGTTATGGAATCGACCTTCATTTTTCCAGCTGAACCGTCATGGTTTGATGCGCATTGTTCCTGATGATCTTCATACCATTCAGCGTGCCTTCTTTTTTATGCCAAACCGTACACGCTTGACAATAACTACTTTTCACAACGAGGTATACCACTTTCCCACTATAATATCCAATAAGCGTTGTCACACCAAACAACGAAGTAAATCCGCGTTTCTTCCATGACCCATCGCCGGACACTTTTAAATTTGTCGGTGACATTCCTTTTTTCTCTGTTTCTTCTTTTTCCTCCTTTACTGTTTTTTGACACAAACTGTCGAATACTGTTTTTGCGGCACTATAAGTATGCCCCACTATAAGGTCGTACATACATTTACTAAGTCCTTGCCCGATGTCCATAATGCCGCAGAACAAGTTTATGCCCTCTCTACCGACGCCTAAAAGTCGCATAGCCAAAACTATTCGTCGATTAATTTCATAACCGTTCTTTATGAAAGGTCCTGGCGAAATTATACGACGACTGCAGTGGCATGTAACAGCAATTTTAAACCCGAGGCCCCGAATATTTTCATCTTCGAATTTCACCTTTTTTTTGCAATCTTTGCAAACAACTATTTCCGAAAGCGCATCGAAAAAGCTTACGAATTCTATTATTCTATAAACAAACGCAGGAGCACAAGAAATGTTTGAAGTACTCGCGGTAAATAATTTTCTCGCGGACGCACTTTGTCCTACAGGTTCGTCTTCTTGCCGAAGGTACTGATTGCCGTAAAACCTGCGCTTTGGAGGCTTCGATGCACGAGTATTGTCGTCTTTGCTTCTTTTCGGATAGAACATTTTGACTGAGAAGTCCGTACAGAACGAGATGCGGAGTACGACTGACGCTTGACGGCAAAACCGGTCTAGAATACCGCACAGCACTGACTAGAGAGAAATTTGCTGTGTTGTTATACCTAAACTACAAATATACCGTTTAGCAGGTATACCATGACTCACCTAAGGGTTCAAGAGAACATCTGCTTAGCTATTGTCGCAGAGCGGACCCAGGGAAGGGTCACGACACAAAAGCCGCCGTGCGCATGCCGCTCGCCTCCGCGCTCGTATACCTGCGCGCAAGAAATGGGCTGTGGGGCCCCTAAAACTTGGAATTTCCAATTGTAACTTTGGGAATATACTCTATGCATTGTAGTACTATAGATTAAAGCAAAAAAAAAAATCGATTTTTACACCAGGATCCCCCCTTAAACCTCCCCTGGTCGCTCAGTGCTACGAAGCTGGCCTTCGCGCCTGAAATTCCCTCCAACCCTCAGTGCTACTGAAGTGATTGGGTCGTGGAAATAAATAAAACCGAAACAGTTTATTAACGATAAACTTAACCAACAGTTTATTCTTGGTAGGATGACAAAAAGCTTGTCATTAGGTTAGAAACTCGACAATGTATATAAGCACGTGACGCTCGGTCGTGCAGTCCGTACAGAATGCCCCACTGTTCCAAACCGCCTGACGACGTGCCGGTGACAATCGTCCGTCCAACGGAAGGGCAATTCTTTGTCGAACTCTCCGGCCTGATGACGTCATCAGGCCATCTCACGCTCTCGCCCGCCACACTACGAAGCTAGCCTTCGCGCCTGACACTCCTACTCACCCTCAGTGCTACGAAGCTGGCCTTGGCGCCTGAAATATGTAATTGCTGTATCTACAGCTTCCAAAACATTTGAATTTAATTCTTTCAACAAAAACGGATTATGTTACAAAGCGAACTAACGGATCGGCGCTAGGAAGCGATAAGCGTATTAAGGCGCACAAGAAATTAGCAATTATTACAGGAGCACGAGGCACAATTATATTTACGATTTGACGAGCCAAGGTTACAGTTAGAGTTTGAATTTATGTACAAAGTCACAGGAAAAATATATACACTATTTACACCAAAATGCTTAACTGTTTCGCCACAATTATGTCAGAGCAAGCGTTAGTAAGTAAGCAGCTAGTAAGCACGAAGCAAGTTACCCAGCAGATGGGCAATCGTCGCGAAGGCGAACTGCGAGCAAAAGGCAGCGCGCAGCGTAAGCAAAGAAACCGTGTTAATCGTAGCAGCGTCGCGAACACAGAGTGAACCAGGAAATCGGCCCGATTTCCTGGAAGGCAGAAGCAGTCCCCCATCCACCGTCCTGTAAATATTCTAGATCGTCCGCTAACGCGCGGACTATTTTTTGGAATAAATCGGGTTTATCCAAAAAATCTTTGCGATTTATCCGCATCGTTTCCGCAGTGTTTTCGGATCACTGGAAGAGAAACCACTCAAAAATATGGTACAAACTGTATGGTTTCGACTATAAAGTTTTCATCCGCGCCTTAAACTATCAACGATGGATGAGAAGATATCTAAAAAAAACCAATGGAAATAAAGTGTATACATTAAAGCTTATTGAATTTGTCTTGGAACGCACTATCAAGTGATCTGTTAAAAAAAATAGTTCCATTTGAAAACCGAACTTGACCATCGTATCTTTTAAAATAATAATCGAAAAAAAAATTCGTCTGCGCTAATAAATTGGCCCTCTCGAACCATGCAATTCCATGTAAAAAAAAAATTTTATCTCCAATACTTTAGCAGATATCCAGCTATTCAGTCTTCCGCGGACACCCTGTGTATAAAGAATTTCATTTCATTTATATAATATATATATATTTTTTTTCATTTCGTGTATACATAATATATAAAAAATATATATTTATATATATTAGTTATACACGAAATGAATATTTAAAAAATGTAGGGGAGACTGGGGCTAAGCCGCCACTTTTGTGGCGGTGCCAATTTTCGGCAATAAAATAAATAATTTTACCGTACATATTTATACTGTTGGAAAGAGTAAAGCCTCAGCTACAAAATTACTATACGACAGGCATCGGAATTAAGTGAACGCGGCGGCCGATTTTCAGAAGCAACGCCTCCTTTCTCCCGCCGCGCGTCTTGGCCCCCGCGGCGGCCCAGGAGCTTGGAGTGGCTCAGGCCCGTGCCACGTGAACCGCGCGTGGCGTATTAGGGCAACATTGTATCAATAGGTTTCCACATCGGCCCAGAGAGCACGATTGTCGATGCGTGTATGTTTTGTCAACGCGCCACGCGCTGTTCATATGGTACGGGCCTGAGGCGCTCGAAGCACTTAGGCCGCCGCGGGGGCCAAGACGCGCGGCGGGAGAAAGGAGGCGTTGCTTCTGAAAATCGGCCGCCGCGTTCACTTAATTCCGATGCCTGCTATACGATATAATGTTTATCTGGCATAGTGTAATGAAGAAATCGAAAAATTGACGTTGGTGTATTTTCTGAAATGTCAAAATCGCCGGGGCTAAGGCGCCACCCCCTGGGGCTAAGTCGCCACCTTCTTTTCGTACCAAATTGTTAGTAGAAAATGAAAATTGTTTGAAGGAAAACACTCAAAGATGTGTTATTATTTTTTTTATTATGTTATTTTATTATTTTATTTTTTATTTTATCGTTCAGTCTCAGCATTTTTCCTAGGCCGCCCTCTTTTCCGTGGAACATTTTTCTCGAGAGATTTTCGAATTTCTTTTTTCTTTTTAAAATCCTTTTCTCTTCTTTCCCGCGCCGCAGTTTGTTCAGCCGATAGCCTTCTCATTACGGGTGAGTCTGTTAACACAGCACTTTTCCTGCGTTTTCGTCCTCGACGACTTTGCTGCCTCGGTGCAGCCTTAGGTAACGGACGTATGGTTTGAAGCGTTGATCGCAACTCATCTTGGCAACCTGACACGGTTGAAGTCGTTGGTTCGTTTATATTTGTCTCCGGCTCGACTGTTTCTACAGATGCGGCTGACGAAGGTTCGGACCCAGAATTCCCATCGTTCACAGAAGTTGAAGTGTTCTCTCGGTCCGTAACGCTTCTTGGTAAAAATTCATATTCTTGGAAAACATCCGGATTGAAAGGAAAAATCTCCGTGCACTCGAATCCGGACACGATATTCTGATGAGTCACGGCACGAAGAAGCGCAATTTTAACGATTCCGGGAATATCAGAAATTGTCATAGCTCAGTGTTCATCCATCCGCTGGGGTTTGCGTCTCCCTGGCAGCCCAAAGATCCGCCATTCAGGAAGTGATCTTGGAATTTTTTCCTAGGGAAAATAAAGAACGGAGGCAACGTACGTCCGCTTGCCGCAACGGCCATTGCCAAAGTGACAAGATATCCTCGTTCACCAGACGTCACGCGCCCGACTTGTTTGACGCCGCGTCGTGCAATAACTCTGTCGGGAGTTTGGACCGTAGTAATTCCCGTCTCATCCATGTTCCATATACAATGCGCTTGGAAATGCCAACGATCCAGAACGGATTTGAGCAGTGCGAAAAAGTTTGCAACAGTTCTGACGATTAAAACTGGTTGCGCGCGCTAGACTCGTCGCCTCTGGTTTTCATATGCCTAGAGCCTGGTGACGTTTCAGGAAACCCCACAGCCAGTCTTTTCCAGCCATTCGAGAAGCCTCCCATGACGCTGGAATTTTCAGCTCCAATTTTATCGCAAAATCAAAAGCCAACCCACGTACTTCTCTTGCAGAAAGTCCGAAGTACATATCGTTGCAATGCAATAAATACTCTCGTAGAACTTCTTCTGCCTGGGCGGTGAAAAGCTACGGATGAAAAAGGTGAATTAGTACAAGAACTTTTTACACTGCTATTACGCTTTAAATTTGTTTAACAATTGAGGCATTTGATGGAAAAAGGGCACATACGCCAAAATGCCATTTCGAGTAAATCGGTTTCAAAGCTTTCATTATAGTATAACTTAATGAAAAGTAATGCAATTAAATCCAATTTTTTTTTAAGGATGTAGTATCATATCCTTCAAACGTTTCGTAAACAGAAGTCATGATTTGAAAATGATATGTGTCTTTATTTAATAGTTTTATGCAAGTGGTTTATGTGCCCTTTTTCCGTAAATAGGGTAAATTCGTAACAAAATTGCTTCTTTGTTTAGTTATTTACATATAATTTTGTTTACATACTTCGTTGGCCATTTTTTATACATCGCTTAAATAAAAATACAAAATGAAGCGCAAAACTAAACAAAAAATGTTATGTTTTAAGTAAGTATTAATTTCTCCGATTTTTTGCAGCAAGCTGTCTTACAAATCACTTTCATCTTTCCTAAATTCGCTTCTTTCCTTGCGGATTCGATACTTTCCGCCTCACTTTCCATAGTTCCTCGCTTACACAAAATCAAACGTATTGCACGACTAGACAGTAGACAGCACGGCAGCGCGACCGGTCAGCGACTATGTAGCTGCATGTCGCTCACGCTACGTAACACAACAGCGTTTAGCTAATTTAAACGTGGGAGAAGAAATGTCCTTGATATATTATATATATATATATATATATATATATATATATAACATATACCTGAGTCGATTTAACCGATTTACGGAAAAAGGGCACATAAGCCTATGTGCCCTTTTTCCATCAAATGCCTCAATTATTATTGAAATTTACGGTATTATGTCCATGTGTTGGAACGGCGACTTTTTATAACTCTGCTAATTCATAATTATTTTTTCTGAGCCAATCCCGTAACGTGGTCCTTGGAATTTGCAATTGCTTCGCCGCAGTCGCAACTGGCATGGCATCACCCCTGACGGCTATGACGGCTTTTTTGAAGTCTTTCTTTATCAACTGCCTCACGTTTGCGACGGTACGTGCGTACCATGTTGCTGTAATGTAAATAACTGAGGCGTTTACAATTAAAGATAGAGTGAATTCGACTAAGTGACAATTATGAATGTGGCGACTTAACCCCAATGGCTTTGTGGCGACTTAGCCCCGAGCGCCAGTCACAACTTCGGTCGCTCAGAAAATATTTTAGATAAAAGAAAATGAAAGGTTTCATATCAAAATCGTCTTTGGCATGCTTAATTCTCTAAGAATCACTTACCTTCAGATTTTCCGCGATGAGTGCGAAGCTGCAAACCGAAATTTTCGTTGCGAAAACAAATTCACTTTCGGCCAATTTTCATAGCAACCAACACGTTCAACGAAATAAAAATTACAATTTAGTATCTAAATTCACCATACTCTGTCGGTCGCATTGAAATCTGATTGAAGATCTACAGTATCGACTGCGAGATCATACGATGTATAGATTCGGAGATATTTAAAAGTGGCGACTTAGCTCCGGTGGCGGCTTAGCCCCGGTCTCCCCTATACCAAACCATTTAAATATTAAAATATTGCAATGCTTGAAAATATTTGGTTATAAGTTACATATGAGTTCCATATAAGTCAAAGTAGATTGCATTTACCTCAATATGCTCTATGTAGGATCTCGCAATATCCCCTTGCTTGGGTTTCCTAATTCCCTCTATGTTCTTTGATTTAAAAGCATGAGTGATTAAAGCAGGAAGCAGTAGCAAAGCTAACGTACTTGTATGGTCTAAAACACAATTTTTTAATCTTTTGATAATAAATGGATATCTGTTTGAAGTAGAACAAAGTTTGCGATTGTATGACAATTAAATGTATGTCATTTAATAGTTGGATGAATCGTGAAAATTTATATATTTTAATAATAATTTTAAAAACTCACCAATACTTTCCATAGAATTGTTATTAGTCCAAACGTCACCACCATTTTGTGCCAAGCCGCATTGCGCCACAGATTTTTTCTTTGCACCTTTTTTAGCTGCATTCAGTACAGCCTTGGCAAATGTAACAATTTTCCGGGCAACACTACTCCAATTTCCAAGTAACTTGTCACCAACTTTGATATTTTTAAACTCATCGTCTTGTTTGGATTCGTAATTCTCAGACTTCTCATCAAAATCCGACAGAATCAAAAACGTGATATATTTAATGATATATTTCATTATTATTATTCATTTATTATTTCTGAAAAAGGTTTTGCATTGAATAAAATATTGTGGCGTTGGGTGTAACTTAGTTTCCACGTATATAAAATCAAATCTCCGTCATTTGAATGTTGTTGATACAAAATACTGAGGTCAACCTCTATATCACTGGATTGTAACGTTAAACTGTCCGGAGACAACTGAGCGTCGAGGTTCCTGAGGGGACAGCGGCGTCCCCTCAAGTATAGGATAGGTGGGGCTTCTACTCTACGAATTAAAGATTAAAATCTATGGCTTAAAAGTTAACAATGCCTATTTATTTAGCAATACTTAGTTTAAATAATGACAACAATGAAATAATAACTAATTAATATAGCTTACAGACTACGAGTATATATTCTATTTTTGGGTTTTCTATGTTTTTTGTGTTTAATATGCTAATTAATATGTATGAATATATGTATGTATGTATTGAGATATGTCACAGTGTACGGCCGCTACCGTCTCCGGGGCGAGCTCGTACTCTTGGCAACGTCTGCTGCAAGAAGGCCGCTACCGTTTCCGGGGCGAGCACACTTCTGTCGGCAGAGTTTTACTCTTACGTCGATTCGTGTATTACAGTGCACGGCCGCTACCGTCTCCGGGGCGAGCTCAATACTCTGAAATACTAGCTGCAAGACGGCCGCTACTGTTTCCGGGGCGAGCTCGTACTCTTAGCTATGTATGCTGCTAGAAGGCCGCTACCGTTTCCGGGGCGAGCACACTTCTGTTGGCAGAGCTTTCGAATGAACCGCGTAGCTGCGTGCGCCTCTTTTTATACTGAGAAATTGGCGGGCTGGCGCATGCGCAGTGAGTCGCTGTTTGTTATTTTATGTTTCATTCGCTTATTATATAATATTATGTTTTGCGCTTATACTAATACTTACAATTAATTATTCTAGATATTTTTATAATACTTATTTCTCTAATATTTGTCTAAATCATAAATTATACATAAAAGTCTTTATAATACGTTTGCGCGGTAACAGAAGATGGTAATGCGGATCGGTTTCTACTTTACCGACAGTCGGTTTTTACCGGGTTGAGTCCCCGTGGGACGTTACAGGATTCTACACAATATATAAAAATAAACTGTTATGAAATAATAGAGACAAAGAATTTGTTATATTTTATGAATAATGTCATAAGTACTGTGTTTTAAGTCATTCCTATAGATATATCGAACATTTAAACACCTTTTCTAGATACATCATACGGACGTGCTCGCAATGCTGAATTTATTAGTACTAGTTGTCCCAAATGATCACGTAGTGATGAGTAACCTTTTTGTAATAAGCCGCAACTATTATATCTTTTTTTGTTTTTGTTTGATCCGTCCAGTTCTGTCACATATGATGGAGAATAATAAACCGATTTTAATTTTTCGGTGGGAAATATATGATCCTATGGACGAAGCAATGGGCGTAGTTATAAAAGATGTAGATGCTTTTTCACAAATAGGTGTAGCAGGGGTATTTACTGTAGAAGTATTTGTTACATCGTTCAATGGATTTCTAGGTGCTGAAGTTGAAGCATTTGTATCACTTTCAAAATCAAAGGCATTTATATTTTCTGTGTCTTGTGGATCTGTATGTAGTGACATATGTTTGTTACACAAATCCATTTTGAACATATTTTTAAACTGTTCCCTACATCTAAGATGTACTGGTATAAAACTATCTATTTTATCACTAGACAATTGATAAAAATTGTATTCATTAACTCCATGAACCATAATAATTTCAAAATAATTAATCAATTTAAAGTTTGTAAGAAACTTTTAACAAAGAAACAGATATATATATATATATATATATATATATATATATATATACACACATGCGACTACATTTTACATTCACCTAACTGAACAATTACAATCGGAGATTGTTTTAAGGCCTCAGTCAAATCACTAAGGTTAGGATATCAATAGACAATTATTTAAAGTCAAACATTCTATAGAACAATAGTGAGCATCATGAGTATCTAATTTCTGCCAGTTCAAACACAAAGTTTTGTTAGTATCTAAAGTTATATATACACATGAATAAATATAAATGTTTTTATATACTTACATATAAATAGCGAAGGGAGATGTTCTAAACTATAATCCTTCAGTTTTTTTCTCGATAAAACACATTATTAGGAGTCTGCAATAGCGTGGCGTGGACAAATGCAAATGATGGCAACTGATGGCGACAATCAGTGTGAATCGAAAAAGAACAGACTGTGCACCAGCAGGGAAAACATAAATGCGCGTTCATCAAGAAGCCCGTTGTGAACGGTGCTCAGCACCGATATTTCCGGTGCTGGACACCGTTGTGAATGGGGTACTCAGCACCGATATTTACGGTGCTGACGGTTTTCCGTGTGCTGCGAGGGGTTATCGGTAAGGAGCTGTTCGTGTATCTAGAGGACGTAGTTTTATCTTCGCGCACGCTCGCGGAGCACGTACACCGACTCGAGAGATTCTTCGAACGCTTCCGCGTGTATAACTTGACGCTACAGACGGAGAAGGCCAAGTTCTTGAAGGACAAGATCGTGTACCTGGGTCATATAATAGCTGCGGACGGAGTAAGACCCAATCCCGAGAAAATCCGGGCCGTCTCTGCCTTCCCCGTACCGAAAAACAGAAAAAACTTTAAGCAATTCCTGGGTCTTGTGAACTACTGCCGTCGCTTCATCCCTGAAATGGCGAAGCGCGCTAAACCACTCACGAATTTAACGAGCACCAAAATTCCGTTCTTTTGGACTGAGAAACACCAAGAGAGTTTCGAAGACCTACGCCAGGCACTCTGTAAAGAGGCGGTTTTTCGTTATCCAAATTACGATGAGCCATTTATCATTACAACCGACGCGTCCGACGGCGCGATTTTGAGCCAAGGAAAAATAGGCGAAGATCCGCCAATAGCGTATGCCTCGCAAGTATTCGCACCCTGTCAAGAAAATTACTCGACTACGGAGAAGGAATGCCTCGCGATAATGTACGCTTTAAAACAATTCCGCACGTACATCTATGGACGAAAATTTTTCATGGTAACCGACCATCCGCCGCTTCAATGGCTATCCTCGGTAAAAGACCCGGTGTCGCGACTCGCCCGGTGGAAGATTACGCTCACCGATTATCAATACGAGATCATCTATAAACCCGGCCGAGTAAACGCGAACGCCGACGCGCTATCGCGAAACCCGGTCTCGCATGCGTTCCCGACTACCTCGAAGGAAACCGCGCCGGAGAGCGAGAAGGAAGGTATAGGAACGCGCGTAGGCACGCGTCGTCAAGGCATGCCCAGACCGAATTATGAAGAACCACCGTCTTTCGACCTCCTGGATGATTCCACGCTGGAAGGACACGAACTCGAACAAGAGTTGCAACCGACAGAAGGAGATAACGCAGCCGGCATAGAGAGCAGGGTGAACTCTACCGTTCAAGACACCACAGAAGGACGTGCCCGACGGGAGTGCCCGAGTTTCTGGATACGGAAAACGACGATCCAGAAGATAGTAACGAGAGCTCCACCATGTTAGGCTGTGGTTACAGTGGACGCGTTTTCGCGCGAACTGAGCATCGCGCGAAAATTTGTTTTTCAGAAATACGCGGCTGTAATAAATATATATTTTTACTCGTATATGACGATAGCCAAAATGGATACATCGTTTTTTAGAGGGCATTTCGTCAGAAGAAAGACCTGCCATTACATTTTTAGCCAAGTGCATACTTTATTTCCTTTTTAATTTATGTTTGTATTTTAAAAATAAAAGGATTTTTTTTAAGTGTTGCTGAAATACATTAAAGAATTAAATGAAAAAGGAAATAAGAATGAAACAATAAAATAATATTATTTATTATGTTTGTCTCTTTTTTATTATTTACTATTTTTTATTATTCAAAATATTTGTTTGACAGCTGCATCAGATAGTGCGAGGTTAGACATTGTCGTAGTGTCGTAGTTTTGTGGTGTGTGGTCGATTGTGATGTGTGAGCGTGCGTATGTGGTAAAGATTCATCCTCTGAGTGATTGTCAATGTCAATGTCTAAATGTGACGTTTGTGATGTGTGTGCGTGTGTATGTGGAACACATTCATTTTCAGTCGTATCTTCAAACTCATTGTATAAATTTAATTCATCTGTCTGGTCTGCCTGGGGAATTATTATTATTTCTGGAGAGGTGGGTGGTGCTGGTGCGGGGATATTCCCAGTGGAGAGTCGTGGTCAATTTCTTTAAAAAATTTAGGCTTTGGAAATATGCCCATGTCGAAGAATTTTTTTCCCCTCCAGGAGCGCCTGAACGGATTTTAGATTTTAATTTCTTGCATTCCCGTTGGTATGTATCACGGAGGCCCTTCCACTTTTTTTTAGCCACTTCACCTGGAAGTCACACAGAAACTGTTTCTTTACAATACAGTTTATTATATATGTACCCGCGCTATACGAAATAATCTTATTATTTTACTTACGTGGTACATTTAATTCTTTCGCCACTTCATCCCACAATCTTTGGCCTGTATCTCGGTTGTGGTATTTCTTTGAAGATTGATCCCACAAGGGCTTTCGTAGGAACACCGCATTAGTTAATTCGTCGGGGTCCATAGTTTTTTAATCTATACGCGATCAGAAATTGATTTCAAATGCCTGGCGACGATAGGCGATTTTCGCTAGCAATATCAAATCAATTCGTTTCTAGTCGCGCGAAGTTCGGCGACAATCTCTGTACAGCAATACATCTACAATATCTACGACGTCACACTACATACACATATACAATGTCTAACCTCGCACTATCTGATGCAGCTGTCAAACAAATATTTTGAATAATAAAAAATAGTAAATAATAAAAAAGAGACAAACATAATAAATAATATTATTTTATTGTTTCATTCTTATTTCATTTTTCATTTAATTCTTTAATGTATTTCAGCAACACTTAAAAAAAAATCCTTTTATTTTTAAAATACAAACATAAATTAAAAAGGAAATAAAGTATGCACTTGGCTAAAAATGTAATGGCAGGTCTTTCTTCTGACGAAATGCCCTCTAAAAAACGATGTATTCATTTTGGCTATCGTCATATACGAATAAAAATATATATTTATTACAGCCAGGTATTTCTGAAAAACAAATTTTCGCACGGTAATTTCGCGACGACGCACAGTGGTTCCAAAGTGACTTTTTGCGGTCAAAATTCCGTATCTCCGTCAATTCTCAACCGATTTTTTATTTCTTTGGCTTGGAATTGCGACCAAAACGTTTTCTATCTCTTTTCTGACAAAGTTGGATGAAAACTTTAGCAGAACAATTTTTGGGGCTAATTTAATAAGATTTTGCTTATCTAAGTAGTTTTTTTTTACGTAAAATCTTCAATTGGCACTAGGGAATAGCGGAAACATAAAACAGGTGATTTGTTGACACGTCAGAATGTTTGAAATACAACTTTACAATGGCTGAAAATTTTGAATGTCTACCGCGTTTACTACAACCAGAAACGTCTAAAATACCAATTTAATGTATGATTATAGAACCTAATAGCGTTCAGAAATATCGAAGAACGTCAAAAACCATGATTTATTTTTTACGATTTTATTATTGTTTAGTAAATAAAACATTATCCAATCTTTCCCAACCACATCTTTTGCATTTGGAATGTGGGTAAGAATGTAATAAACAAATTCAGAAAGGAATTAGCTGCCACCATTTGCCCCTGCGGTATCAATCCGATTTTGTTTAATTGGCGATAACGCTCAAAGTGCCTTTCTGTGGACGAAATTCTGTATCTCAGTGAATTCTTAACCGATTTTTATATTTTTTTTGCTCGTTTTGTCTAGGATTAAATTTGCTAAAATGTCACACAGTAGTTACATCATTAAAAGGAGATCAAATAAAAAATAAATATAAATTAAACTATTCAAATTTAAACAAGATTGTCTTCTTCCATATATTCCACATCATTATAATTAGACAAAAGATATTTTGCGTCTTTCTCAAGATCAACAGACGGAGTTGGCCATTGGGACCACAAAATGGAAATTAAAGGATCCGATGTTATTAATAAATTATGCACTATATCCTCATTTGTCGAAAACCTCGAACTTTTTCTGGTGTTAAATTGTCGGAATCTTTTAAAATCTTTGTTCCTACATTCCTGGGCTTCTTCCGACATCTGGCCAATCGGCAGAATAGTGGAGTTTAAAACGTCTTTTCCGTGAATTAAAATTTTATGTACTAATGATGGCATAAAATACCATCCATACTCCCTAACAAAAATTTTGGCCGTTTCGAGAGAAAAAGATTAGAACTTTGACGGGTCTACGCTGTGTCCACACGACAAAACTTGTAAAATTATAAAAAAAAATTTAATAAGTTCTTCATTCACCTCGGTGATTTCCGCTACTGTCTTCCAATTGCGGAAAAATCGTCGCGCTGTATTCCCATCATTGGAAGTACCAGAACCTTGTCTTGGAACATCCACAGTTGATGTAGGAACAAAAATGGTTAATAAACTCGTTGTTTCGGAACCAAGAGATCAGAATTTGTTTTTTTAATCCCTAAAGAAAATTTTGGAAAACTACTGTGTGACATTTTAGCAAATTTAATCCCAGACAAAACGAGCAAAAAAAGATAAAAATCGGTTAAGATTTCACTGAGATACGGAATTTCGTCCACAGAAAGGCACTTTGAGCGCTATCACCAATTAAACAAAATCGGATTGACACCGCAGGGGCAAATGGTGGCAGCTAATTCCTTTCTGAATTTGTTTATTACATTCTTACCCACATTCCAAATGCAAAAGATGTGGTTGGGAAAGATTGGATAAAGTTTTATTTACTAATAAACAATAATAAAATCGTAAAAAATAAATCACGGTTTTTGACGTTCTTCGATATTTCTGAACGCTATTAGGTTCTATAATCATACATTAAATTGGTATTTTAGACGGTTCTGTTTGTAGTAAACGTGGTAGACATTCAAAATTTTCAGCCATTGTAAAGTTGTATTTCAAACATTCTGACGTGTCAACAAATCACCTGTTTTATGTTTCCGCTATTCCCTAGTGCCAATTGAAGATTTTACGTAAAAAAAACTACTTAGATAAGCAAAATCTTATTAAATTAGCCCCAAAGATTTTTCTGCTAAAGTTTTCATCCAACTTTGTCAGAAAGGAGATAGAAAATAACACGTTTTGGTCGCAATTCAGGTACTTGATATTATAGCAAATTTAATCCCCGACAAAACGAGCCAAAGAAATCCAAAATCGGTTGAGAATTGACGGAGATACGGAATTTTGACCGCGAAAAGTCACTTTCGAACCACCGTGCGACGTCGCGCAAAGTCGCGCGATGCTCAGTTTGCGCGATAACGCGTCCACTGTAACCACAGCCTTAAGCGACGACTCGCGCGTAGGCCAACTTTCGTAGGAAGAAATCACCCTCTTGAAGAGCCTTGATGAAGAGTACCCCTCCATAGAAAAGGGGGAAGCATCGAATCTCCACAAGAACGTCAGTCCTCAGAAGACGGAGGACCTACGATCCGACCCAAAGAACGGGGGTTATGGGGCATACCTCTGCACGTAAAAGCCTTGAACATACCGCAGTCGACCATGATTTGTCCTGAGGGCGAAACCCTGGAGGAACAGAAAGACCGATCGCCTCCCAGGGAGAAATCAAGCATAAGCCCACGGCCCAACGTGATTAAGATGCCTGACATAATGGAGTACCAAGAAACAAACTACGGGCCATTCATCGACTCGCCAAATTTTCCAACAACCATGCGGGAACCACTCAGAGTCAAGAAAAACACACTGGACGCTTTGGAAGGCGAAACACAGCCAACGCAATGCGAAGTAAAAATTGTAAAGACGCATGAATCCGCTGTGAGGTTATTTTTCATTACAGTAAAGAGTAGTTGATATTGAAATGATACCTAGTTTTATTTCTGGTTTGGAAGTTGGTATGAATGAAGGAGCGTGGGGGATGTTCGGGTCGCGCGGACTGAGAGTGAGAACATGTACGTTGTGCGTTGTAATCATAAAGACATTTATTTCTATAATTATATTCATTTCATATTTGGTAAAATGTGTGTCAAGTTGTTTGTTTACCTAATCACCATCCAATAGCCACAAATGGTAGCAGAGCGTGGTTCGTAGTTTTGTACTAAAGAGTGTTTTGTGTGAGATACATAATATAACCTAAAAAAGGGAAAAGAACACGTGTAGCGGCCATGGGAGACCATTGGAACATAACTGCGGTGGAACCACTGGATGATACAAATTACTTCTTGTGGCGTGAAAAGATAGAAGGGATACTGAGATCCAAGAAACTATGGAAGAAAGTTATAGGAATCAAAACACCAGCAAAACCAGAAGAAGGTGAGGAAAATTATGATACCAAATATAAAGTGTGGAATGAATGGGATGACGACAACTATGCAGCAAGGACAATTATTCTGAATACGATGACTAAAGCACAACTGTTAAGATATAGTCAGGAGAGGAACGCAGATAAATTATGGTATTCAATTAAGAACAATATGGCGGCAGAAACCGAGCAATTGAGAGCCAGATCCTTAAGTGATTTGTCGAACCTACGTATGAAACAGGAGGAAAGTGTAGATGCTTACATAAATAGAGCTGAGGCCCTTAAAAATCAATGTGTGCAGCTAGGTAAGCCTATCGAAGAATATGAACTAAGAATGTATGTTTTAAAGGGTTTGAAATCAGAGTTCGACCAAAATGTAAGAGTGTTAGAGTGCCAGAGGGATGTCACTATCAACGATATAAGGTATACGCTTAAACAGGAAGAGATGCGAAAGGAAAAGAGAAGAGAAGACAAGACTGGTAGAGACAATGAAAATGTAAGAGAGGTGAGAGAAAGAACAAAAAGTGAAATATATTGCTACAACTGTGGAAAGAAAGGTCATATGGCGGATGAGTGTTACAGTAAAAAGAAATGTTTTAACTGCCAGGGATATGATCACGTTGCAGCAGTATGTAAAAAATCAAGAGGATTTGGAAGAGGATTTGGATCATCACGAGGAAGAGTGCATCGAGGGAATTATCGAGGAAATGGAAGAGGAAGGAATAATGGGTATAGTCGTGGAAGAGGAGAAGCGATGATGCAAACAAACGGTGAGATGGTGGCAACGACAAGAGAGGAAATCTGCGTGGGAAAAGTGTCAGAAAAAAACCATGAACAAAATAAGAACCAAAGAGATAGAGACACTGAATGGCTATTAGATTCAGGTACAACAAGCCATATGACGTGCAATGAAAAAATCTTTGACATGATAGATCATGATAAAAGAGAGATAACCTTGGCGGACAAAGAAGGGAGAAAGCTGATTTCTGGAGGAATAGGAGAAATTGTAATGAAACAGCAAGAGATTCAAAACACAGTCCGATTAAAAAATGTGTTGTATGTTCCCGATTTAAACACAGATCTATTATCGGTGGCGAAGTTTACTGATTATGGATATAAAGTGGAATTTGATAAAAAAGATGCAATAATATATAAGAAAAGAGGGGAAATACAAATGACAGCAGTGCGTGTAGGGAATGCCTATTATGTGAAATCTACGATAAAGAGTAATGAACGAGCAACAACGATGGAAGAAGATGACATTTGGCACAGAAGACTCGGGCATGCAAACAGAAAAATCTTAGAAGAAATGAAGAATGAAGACCTGGTTATAGGGATGAAAGAATCTGACAAGATGAACATACAATGTGAATCGTGCATTGAGGGAAAGGCATGTAGGAAAGTTCATCGAAGAATTGGAGACAGGAGAGCCAGCAAATTATTGGAACTGTGGCACATGGATCTAATTGGGCCCATAACGCCATCGACAAGAGGCGGAAAGAAATATATCTTCACAATAATCGACGATTACTCAAGAGTAATTTTTGTGTCATTGTTGCAAGAAAAGAGTGAAGCATCAAATGTACTAAAGAAATTAATAGTATTAAAGGAAAATGAGACTGGGATGAAATTGAAAGGAATTCGGTCAGATAATGGTGGAGAATTCATAGGAAAGAACCTGAGACAGTGGTTCGAATGGAAGGGCATTAGACACGAGTTAACTCCAGCGAGAACGCCACAATGCAACGGAGTTGCAGAAAGAGGTAATAGAACGATAATAGAGATGACAAGAGCTATGCTTTCAGATTCAAAAATGCCAATGGATTTTTGGGGAGAGGCTGTGTACACAACAGTACATATCAGAAATAGGATCAAATCAAGCGTACATAAAAAAACACCATACGAATTGTGGTATGGAAGAAGACCGAACATAAAATACATAAAAAGGTTTGGTTGTGTAGCATATATGCTGAATAAGGATGGGTCCAGGAAAAAATTCGAGCCAAAAACCACTAGAGGAATATTTGTGGGATATGCTGAAAATAATACGTATAGAATATATATTCCACAAAAACGAAAAATACAAAGTGATTGTGATGTGAAGTTTGATGAAAGTAGAAATGGGATAGAATTATTAGACAATGAGGAAAGAGAAGAGTGTAAAAGCGAGAATGGTCTAGTAATAATAGGATTAGACTGTGAGAACAAAGACAATGAAACCAAATCTAATAAAGAAACTGAAATAAATGTTGAAGAATTGAGTGAAACAGGCGACAGCGATTACGTAGACGCAATTGAGAGCGAGTTTATCGAAGAAAATGACACACATAGTGAAAATGGGAACGAAGTTGAAAGAAACGACGTTCAAGAAGAAGAAGTAGAAACAAGAAGAAGAGGACGACCAAGAGGGACAACTACCGAAGAAATGCAACTACGAAGATTTCAGGCACAAGAAGAAGAAGAAAAACAGGCGGATGAAATAAAACTAAGAAGATCTGAGAGGATAAAAAACAAGAATTCAGCAATGCTAATAATTGATGAAGTAATACCAAAGACTGTGCAACAGGCCAAAGAGTCAAATAACTGGAAAAAATGGAAACTGGCAATGGATGAAGAGATGAAGTCAATGAAAGAACATGAAGTATGGGACATTATACCACGCCCAAAAAATAAGAAAACAATAAATTGCAAATGGATTTTTAATATCAAAGAAGATCCTAGCTCAAGGGAACGTCGATACAAAGCACGTCTGGTGGCTGTGGGGTGTGGACAGCGTCCGGGATTCGACTACGATGAAACTTTTGCCCCAGTTATCCGGACAGAGACGATTAGATTACTCTTTAGCATAAGCGCTGAAAAGAAGAGGAAGATACAAATTTACGATGTAAAGACCGCGTTCCTACATGGAAAATTAAAAGAAGAGATATTAATGGAGTCACCAAAGGGATATGAAAGAAGTGAAGGGAAAGTATGTAGATTAAAAAAGAGTATGTATGGGCTCAAACAAGCAGGAAGGTGTTGGAACGAGTACATGACAGAAGTGTTTATAAAGAATGGACTATGTCAATCAAGTGAGGATCCATGTTTATTTTATAAACGAGAAAAAAAAAACTCATTATATTGCGGTGTGCATGTGGACGACATAATAGTTGTATCAAGTAATGACGAAATTGAAGAAAGGTACATGAAAAAAATAGGAGAGGAGATGGATGTTAAAAGCCTGGGTGAAGCAAGGAGTGTACTGGGAATTCAAGTTGAGCAAGAGAAAGGAAGTATACGTGTACATCAAGAAGATTATATCAATAAGTTGTTGGAGATGTACGGGATGCAGGAGTGCAATACATCTGCAACCCCAATGGATATAAACGTGAAGATGGATGATTATGAAACAAGTGGACGATGCATAAAGGAAGAATATCAAGAGCTCATGGGGAGACTTATGTTTTTGAGTGTGCACTCAAGACCAGACATTGCTTATGCACTTAGCTGCTTGTCGCAATTCAATAATGATCCTAGAGAGATACACATGACAGGATTAAAAAGAGTGTTGAGATATTTAAGAGGGACAAAACATTATCGGCTGATATTTGGAAACAAAAATCCAAGTGAGGGGATAATATGCGAAACTGACGCGTCTTGGGATAAGACAAAAGACGCAAAATCTTTTTCGGGCATATTAGTGTACAGAAATGGTGATTTGATTCTGTGGAAAAGTAAGAAACAGACAATAGTAGCATTGTCATCAACCGAAAGCGAACTAGAGGCGATGATGGAAGGAGTAAAAGAAGTAGTATGGACTGATAGATTGCTGAAAGAAATAGGAGAGGGAAGTGAATTAAAAAGGGAGATTCGATGTGATAGCTTGAATGTTGTTAAATTGGCAAATGGGGGCAATTTTAAGACTAAATCAAAATTGTTAAATCGGAGATGTTACTTTCTCAGGGAAGAAGTAAAAAAGGAGGACATACAAATATATCATGTTCCAAGTAAAAGAATGAGGGCAGATTGCCTAACAAAAGCTTTGAGTGGGCCAAATATATTTAAGAACGTAAGGGATTTCTTAGAAACTAGTGGGTAATAAAAACAAGAGGGCGGAATGTGAGGTTATTTTTCATTACAGTAAAGAGTAGTTGATATTGAAATGATACCTAGTTTTATTTCTGGTTTGGAAGTTGGTATGAATGAAGGAGCGTGGGGGATGTTCGGGTCGCGCGGACTGAGAGTGAGAACATGTACGTTGTGCGTTGTAATCATAAAGACATTTATTTCTATAATTATATTCATTTCATATTTGGTAAAATGTGTGTCAAGTTGTTTGTTTACCTAATCACCATCCAATAGCCACATCCGCTCCAGATAATTATGCCCATTTTATATCATCTGATAGGATATTAACCAGCCCAAATTGTAAAACCTTAAAAGCTATCAGACTCCTCGATGAAATCAAATTATTAACCGAAGAATTGAGCAAAAACCGCGTGATTATCACCCGTAACGAAGAAAGCAAAATTTTCAGTATCGTCGGAGCAGGCAGCTTTTACCATGAAATGGTAGAAGGCGAGCTCGCGTCGGCACTAACAGCGCTCAGGGACGCCGCAGAGAACGAACGTGTCCGCTCGCTTCGGGTAGCGGCGCATGGCGATTCGACACCGAATCGCTCCAAAGACACTTCAAAATTATTTTGAAACGTACACCCATCATAATTACAATCTGCACGGGCGAAATCCAGTTTTCTATCGGAAAATGATCGAGAAGATATTATCCGTCACTATCACGAAAGCCTGATAGGCGGGCATATCTAGTAGAAATTTGTCTCGTTTTTCCCTATTTCTGGTGAGGTAATAGCCAGGCTTGGATAGGGAAAAACTAGAAAGGAAAAACTAACCAAATTCCGCCTAAAACCCAATCTGTAAAACTGGAATAGTTGTAACTCGACTCTGGCTAACTAGTTCACATCCAGTTTTTCCCTTTTAATTCCTGGCTATAGAAATACAACTGGGGAAAAAGTGGGACACTAGTTAGTTTTTCCCTTGGTGCAACTAGCGCCCTACTAGTCATGTAATGGTTTTCCCTCCCAGGCGATAGTGTGGAAAAACTGGTAGGGAAAACTAGCTTAAAACTAGTAGGGAAAACTAGCTTAAAACTAGTAGGGAAAACTAGCTTAAAACTAGTAGGGAAAACTAGCTTAAAACTAGTAGGGAAAACTAGCTTAAAACTAGTAGGGAAAACTAGCTTAAAACTAGTAGGGAAAACTAGCTTAAAACTAGTAGGGAAAACTAGCTTAAAACTAGTAGGGAAAACTAGCTTAAAACTAGTAGGGAAAACTAGCTTAAAACTAGTAGGGAAAACTAGCTTAAAACTAGTAGGGAAAACTAGCTTAAAACTAGCGAACGTTTATCGTCGAATTTTGAAAAAAATATTACAAATACCTGTTAAATTGACAGAAAAATATTTATTTAATAAAATTATTTGGTAACAATTGAAAAATAGTACAATTTTATTCGGGTATAAAGTCGGTATTTTCCTTCATCTTTCGCTGACTTCTACCTCCACTCCAATCTTTAGCGTTCGGCAATACGTCGCTCAAAGCCTTTTCATACTCCTTCACTTGAAGCCTTTCATTATCCAAACTCCTTTGCCCATCGATGAAATCTAAAATTTTTTCTTCATCAATGTATCGAAACATAAAACTTATTCAAGTGTTCAGTAATAAATTAATTATACTTTGTACACTTGTCGAGAAAACGGTATCTTTTAATATGAGCTCCTTAGTACTGCTCTTCTTCACTGCGGTGAATTGTGTCGCCAAATCCCTGTGTACGTATTCTTTTAATAATGCTGTCAAGTTCTTCGTCAAAGAATGCAGCTTGGAGAACAACGAGCACATCGATGAATTCTGAAATAGTTTGTAATACATAATATTTTCTGACAGTATTTTTTTATCTTTAACAGTCTGATATTTAATGGTTCTTCAACTCACAAAATCCTTGGAGAATTCCTCATTTGTTAACAAAAGCTCGCAGAATGCTGTAAACTCAGGTACAGTCTGGAGGGGCAGAGTCAAATTGTACTTTTTAGCCAGCAGATGAGCATTCAGAATACTATTATTTGATGGAGCATTGTCGCTCGATCCTTGTCTGTGTACCAATTCAACAATATCATTGCAATCCGAAACATGGAACTCGATAATGTTACTGACTCCTCGAAACATCAGAGCCAAGTAATCTACGAAATATAAATATGTGATATATAAATCTTTAAAGAAAATCAATCAGTTTCATATATTGTACAACAATAGTGTTATTATATATATAATAAAAATAGCATATCATTATATAAATAAGTATATGAATAAAAAATATTGTAATCAAGATTTCACTGAAACCAAATCACATAAAAGTATTCACAGTCTCATACCCTTTTTTGATATCGATTCTCCTCCTTTTTTACTGAGCATATCTGAGTATTTTGTGATCACATTTTCGATGAAAGAGTTTTTTTTGGGTTGTGCTGAGGACCCATTTTGGAGCGTCTTTGAAATAGTTGTGTTCGAGTTTTTCGACTGCTTTGGCGTACAAGACCGTATCTGTTGGTGTCTCGCAGGAGTTGCCGGGTTTTTCTCTGGGGACTTGATTAACTTGGATTGTTTTGGTTTGTCTACAAATACAAAAAAAGAAGTAATTGAAACTTGAATATTTTTGAAGTACCATTACATAAAACTGATTCTACCTTGTATTTTTTCCGTAAAAAAAATTTCTACTTTTGATTTTTGACTGAAGAGGACCGAGTACTTCGTCTGAGTCATCTGAAATAAAAAGACAGTAATGCCATAAAAGATTTAAAAATGCGTTTCTGTCCATGAAAATTAATTACCGTCGCTTGAAATAACCTTTTTTTGTAAGTATTTGTCTGTGAACATAATAAAAAAGATATAAGTCGAGACAAAGTGAAAATAAATTTGTTTTCAAGCGTAAAAATTTTGAAAATCGACCATTTTCTGGTTTCTTTGGAGACATTTTTCGTATCTTCCTTGGAGTGATCAGCGTGGATGATCTCTCTGAATAATCTGAAACAAAAATTCATGATAAAAATAGAAATTACATATATTCTGCCTATAATACCTTTGCTCGAGCCCAATGTTTCATCCTCTGTGTCTGAGAATCTTTTTATATCGCTATAAAATGTTACGTCTTGTTTAGGAACGCTAAGAGTTCTAATAATTTTTTATGCAGCTCTCGCCTTTTCGTCACTATCCATCTCACTTCCAGTAGAAAATGCCGAAGATTGTCTTGTGACGACCCGCAATTTCATCTCAGCTTCCTTATAATTTTCTAGAAATACGAATATATATTAAATTATTAATAATCTTTGAAAATCAGGTGAAGTATTCTTTTTATATGTTCCAAAGATATTCGCTGACATAAGGCATAAACAAAGAATCTCTCGAATAAAATTTTCTTACTTGCAAAAGCTCTAATCCTTATAGGATACATGGAGTATCCAAGATCAGCGTCTTCGTTCTTTTTAACGAGGCGTATGAGTTTTTTAAAAACATGGTCATTGTATGGAGGTGGAGGGTATAATGTCTCGCATTCCTCCTTAGGTTCTAGCGAAACTAAGAGTTGTAATAAAAAATACGAAACAATGTATCACAATAGAATGTCTACGGATGTCTTTCTGCCCTAAGAACGCTTGTTGTACATAGTCATATTCAAATAACGCTTTAAAGTTCGTGTAATAGCCCCTAGATGGCGCGCACGATTCTTTCAATTCGCGTAACACGGATGTTACACTATGATACTAAGGGTTAATAACTAAAGAAGCACTAGACTTAAGATTTAATTTCACATTCCGTAGATTGTGAAATAGGACTCTTAAGACTTGCCCGTTGGATGGCAATTTTGCACCGATAATTTGACTTTCGTCATGATCGAGTAAATATAATTTTTTCCTTGTACCTTCCATTTCACTTTCACTTTCACTTTCACTTTTACTACGATATTTCACTGTTACCTCGCTGAACGCTCAGAACATAATGGCCCAACTATGAGTTTTCGGACCTTCTGTCCCATCCCTTCCTGCGCAGATAGAATTCTAACGGTTCCTGAGGGGTACAAACTGATTACCTGACTCAGCTGTAGCAGCATTTCGAAGGCTTTCAAAACTCGCATTTCAATACATGTATGAATTAAATATTTAAGAAACTGTAGTATTGTCAGAAATGCAACTATTTCACATGAAATTTAAAATGTACCTTGATAGAGTTTGTCAGATAAATGGCTGTGTTAACAGCATCTCCCCAATAACGCCTCTCCAGTCCTGAATCCTCCAACATCGCAAGTGCCTTTTCTATAATAGTCCTATTGCACCTTTCAGACACTCGATTTTGTTCAGGATTATATGGGACTGTGGTTTCGTGAATAATGCCATACTTCCTTAAGTAGCCTTCAAAAACCCTATTACAGTATTCTTCCCCATTATCGCTTCGAAGACGCATAATTTTGGATCTCATCTGATTCTCCACAAGAGCCTTAAATTCTTTGAACATGGTAAACACTTCATTTTTGCGTTTTAACAAATATCCAAACGTCTTACGTAAATAGTCATCAGTAAAAGTTAAGAGGTAACGAGAACCACCCCATGAGGGTACTGACATCGGTCCACATACATCAGAATGGATCAGACCCAGTCGTTCCTGTTGCTCGCTTCGCTGCGTCAGTGGGAAAAGGATCTCTGGTTTGTTTCCCTTTTATACACGGCACACATGGTGGTTCCTCGGACTCCTTGAAAGACATACCATCAGCTAGACTATTTCTTAACCTAATTAAGTCTTTATGATTGAGATGGCCAAGACGCCTGTGGCATGTTTCTTGCGGTACATTTGTTTCATTTAGGAGCACGGTGGCTTTATCATTGTTGACAGGTTTTCCCGCTATATCCAATTTATAAATGCCTCCAACATTTGTACCTGTTATTGAATAATGTCCATTTATATCACAGTCAGCTTTATCGTGAATGTAACATTTTTTTCTCATCAAAAATAAGTATTTTTCCTATTTCCGCTATCTTGCTCACTGACAACAAATTAGCAGTACAGTCTAGAACATGTAGTACATCAGTAACTGTTTTTTCCACCGACTCATTGTCACAGACAATATCAACGTTCACGTTTCCAACACCAACACCAGACATTGTATTTTTATCAGCTATTGTAACAGTAGACTTCACATCATCACAGTAATTTGTCATCCAGTCTTTTCTTTTACTCATGTGAACTGTACAACAACTGTCTATGCCCCAATCATTATCATCCAGTGAAATGGACGAAGCCAAGGCAGTATCAGGCATGGCAACTGTATACAGTAATGCCTTAGTGTTATTCTTATTGTGTATTAAATATAACTAAAATGCAATAAAAACACTTCACTTCAAACTCAATGGCAATAGTAAACATCACATAATCATGAAAAATGACATTTGAGTGTAAACAAGCAGGAAAGAGAGAGGTGGCAACCTGTAAGCCAAAAAAGGTGGCAACTTGCATTCCGACGCATTTTTGGAAAATATGAGAAAAAATTGTCAATAATTGTCAATTCATGATATGTTTGGAAACCTGTTTGGCATATGTAAATTAGATAAAAAAACAACACAGTACGAATAGTTACCTTGAATTGTCGATGAAAATGTTCAATTGACGAGCACAGGGAAAACACACAATTTCAATAATTCAATTTCTTGACAAACACTATATCACACTTCGCTCAGCAAACACAGTGTTATTGCGTCTGTCCACTCCAGAGGTTAATAAATAGTGACAACTACTCTTTTAACGTCGATGTGAGTCAGAATTGAGGTTATAACACTGCTAGAAAGTCGAAATACAGCAGGGGTGGCAACCTGCAAGCTGTGGCAACCTGCAAGCCTCCCCCCTACAATTTGCTGTTGATTTAAAACTATGTTACATTGCACATCAAGGAACATACATACCTGCCAAGAAAACATCATTATCGAATAAATTTTTTTCTCCAAGTTTCATGGCTTCGACGAGTTTCTCCGATAATATTGTTTTTATTCTTGTTGTTTCCAGTATGCATTGCGACCATGTCCTATAAAAATCTCCAATAAGTAGTTGCTCTTGTTGTAATTCTTTGGTCGCAATGCGGGCTGGAACTAAGCAACGCACTACCTATGTCACTGTAAAATGTTAGGTTAAGATTGAGCACGAGGAGGCTGGTGAGGTTATGACCGGCGATGTGCCACCAAAAATACTGAGTTGCACAATAAACTGTGAGGTCTTTATTTAAAAGGTGTGCACACGGATGAGCCGTTGTGCACACTGGAATAATGAGGGTTGAGCCCCCGTACACTTTCTTGTACAATAATCCACCGGTTATCCGCGTGGACGCGTGAACACGCACACCGCGAATATACAAACAATCGCCGTTCTACACGCGAAATGTGACGCGAACTCCGCGTTGAGTCTACTCGTGATGAAACGATGATTCAAGCACTACTTTTACTTGTTGAGCAAAGCTTTGGTAGATACAATGAGTAAACGTGTTGTACGTTGCGCACGGTTGTGAACAGAATGAATTCAATATGGATGCTCATTTCCGCCTTGGCGTCTTCTCGAACATTCTCGAGCGTCGATCGACAAGATGGACGCTGATTGGTCGATTGATCGCGGATCGACCGTGACTTCCGCTGCCCAGGAGGTGCTGCGGTGATCGAGAGTGCGGCGGCGCAGTGAACTATTCATTCCCAAACATGCTCCCGCCATCAACAGCTGATTGAAGATGTTGATGTTGAATCTGAAACAGGCAAAATTGCCAATTTTGCAATTGGCCTGATTAGTGTTGTAGTGGCGGTCTTGAGCGTCACGACTCGGGTGAGTCCATCGTTCCCTGGATGCAAGGTGATGACCCTCGCAAGTGGCCACTTGCTGGGTGGAAATCGCTCATCTGTGATGAGCACCAGGGATCCGATCTTCAAGTCGTTGTTTGGATGATGCCATTTGGTGATGAATAGTTGTCTCTGCAGGTAGTGGGATGACCACTGAGTCCAGAATTGTTGCATCTTCTTTTGAATGAACTGCCATCTGGCTGATGGCAGAACTGATGAATTCTCCACAGACGGTTCCGGAAGAGCTGAGAGTGGTTGTCCAACAAGAAAGTGCGCTGGTGTAAGTGCTGTGATGTCATCTGGGTCGTCACTGAGGGGCTCAAGCGGTCGTGAGTTGAGCATCGCTTCTATTTGTGTAAGAAGTGTGCTGAACTCCTCATATGTGAGCACCGTCTCACTGACTGTGCGCCGGAGATGGTGTTTAATTGAGTTCACGACCGCTTCCCACTTGCCTCCCATATGTGGTGCGGCTGGTGGGTTGAAACGCCATTCCGTTTTGTCATTGACAAACAGCTGATTCAGTCGTTGATGCGCCTCAGTCCCCTGGGTGAACATTCTCTTGAGGACGGTGTCAGCTCCAACGTAGTTGGTTCCGCAATCGGAGTGAAGAGTGAGAGGAATCCCTCTCCTGGAGACGAATCTCCTGTAGGTGGCGATGAACCCTTCGGTTGTATAGTCTGTCACCAGTTCCAGAACAGATGATGTTGTAAGGCACACAAAGACACAGATCCAGCCCTTTTGTGTCTTGGCACCTCTCCCTCTCCACGTCTTCAGTGTGATCGGACCCGCATAATCGGTGCCAGTGTTGTTGAATGGTCGTGAGGGTGCAACTCTCGAAAGAGGTAGTTGGCCCATCAGTTGATGGGCACGAATCCCCCTTTGTCGAGCACACACAACACACCGCAGGATGTAGGATTTCACTGGCGCTCGCCCTCCAATGATCCAGTAGTTTTGTCGAATCTGGGCGAGGGTGAGCTGGGTCCCTCCATGGAGAGTTTGTCGATGCGCATGGTCTATAATCAATTTAGACAAATGTGAATGGCGAGGTAAAATTGCAGGGTGCTTACTTTCGTAGCTCGTGCAAACATTGTTGAGTCTGTCTCCAACTCTAATGACTCCACTCTCATCGATGAATGCGGTGAGTCGATTGAAGACATGAGCAGCTGGCAATGTTGAGCCTGAGCTGAGCATCTTCATCTCGCTGGAGAAATAAAGCGCCTGCGTTGCCTTGATCCAGAAGATCCGGGCCCATTCTAGGTCGATGGGCGATAAGGTGAAGAGCGGCTGCGTGACTGGAGCCTTCTTCAACCTTGAAACAAATCTGAAACAAACTGATGTGATACGAATAAGTTTGTTAAGGGATGAATATTTATAGATGAGGTCCCAGTGGTATTCAATCTTTTGAATATTGAGCAGCTTTGAAATGCCTGGACGAGCCTCTAGTGCACTCAAGTCTTCGTCTAGCATTGGTTGTGATGGCCATGTTTCACTGGGCTGCGCAAGCCATGGTGGTCCCGTCCACCAAAGCTTGTGATGTTCAAGCTGCGATGTTGATAAGCCTCGTGATGCGCAATCAGCTGGATTTGATGTCCCTGGAACGTGTCTCCATTGTGCGCTTTGGGTGATCTCTTGAATTTGAGACACACGATTCCTTACGTAGTCCTTCCAGCGTGATGCGTGTGTTTTGATCCAGGTTAGTGTCACTTGTGAATCCGTCCACAGATATATTGTAGCAATGTTGAGCTGTAGCGTTGCTTGAACATATTTTGTGAGCTTCGCCAGCATCAATGCTGCAGTAAGCTCAAGGCTCGGGATTGTGAACTTCTTTAGTGGTGCTACCTTAGTCTTGGAGCACACTAGTGTCGACACTTTGTGATTTGTGGACGGTGATGATACGGTAATGTAAATTACCGCTGCCATGGCGAGTTGTGAGGCATCAGCAAAGCCGTGTAGTTCCACTGTAGAGTTGCTGTAGGTGTTGAACCACCTTGGACATGATAGCTTGCGCAAGCTTGTTAAATCTTCTCTGATGATGAGCCATTGTGACGTTACTTGGGAAGGCAGTGGATCATCCCAGTTGAGCTTGTGCAGCCACAACTCTTGCAACAGTGTTTTTGCCCGAATTATGACTGGCGCTAGAAAACCTAATGGATCAAAGATTTGTGCTACTTCCGATAAAATGAGGCGTTTGGTGAGCCTTGAATTTGAACTTGGTTTTGAAGTGAACGAAAATTCATCGTTGATCACATTCCATTGTAGTCCGAGAATTTTGTTATTGCAGTGGTCTAGTGATATAATTGAGCCTTGGGCTCGTTTGGTTGGAGAAATTGCATCAAGCAACGGAGGAAAGGTTGAATGCCATTTGGCTAGTGGAAACACTCCCGCGTTGCACAGATCTTTTAATTGGTGAGCTATTGTAATGAGCATCTCACCTGTGTCTGCACCTCCAAATATGTCATCAACGTATCTGGCATGCGTGATTGATGGCACCGCCAGAGGAAAGCGATGACCTTCGTCTTCCGTCAATTGAAGTAAAGCTCTGACCGCCAGAAATGGAGCAGCCTTGGTCCCATATGTGACCGTTGTGAGCTTGTAGGGCACCTCCTTTGAATCGTCATCGATCCACAGTATTCGTTGAAGATCCTGATCATCCTCGTGAATCTTGACTTGACGATACATTTTTGTCACGTCTGTAGCAAAAATGTACTTGTGCTGGCGTATCCACAGCAACACGTCAGTGATGTTAAGGAGTAGATTTGCACCCGTGTGCATCAAATCGTTGACAGAATACCCAGTTGAAGTCGGGCTCGATCCATTGAAGACGACTCTCAATTTTGTCGTCTGGCTGTCTGGCTTCAATACTCCATGATGTGGAAGATAAAACACAGAGTAAGTATTAGGTGAAAGTGCTGGTGCTCTTACCATATGACGGAGCTCCTCGCACTCTTGCATGAAGCTTTGATAGAGGTTGCGATATTCGTTGTTCCTGTTGAGTTTAACGAGCGTACGCTTCAAGCAAGCGTGGGCTGCTTGATATGAATTACCCAACAGCTTCGGAGCCTCCTTCAGAGGGATGCGCACAGTGTATTGTCCTGTAGAATCACGAGTGTGTGTCGCTCGAAAGTGATCCTCACATTCTTGTTCCTCAGGTGTGAGCTTCATGGGTGCATCTGTTGGGAGCTCTTCTTGAATCCAAAATCGTGTCTGCATGTCTTGTAAAGAATTGTCATCATGCTGCACGACTGCAGAGTGGTGTGCTGTGGCCTTACGCAGGTCCACTGTAACTGGTCCACGAATGAGCCACCCAAAAATGGACAGCTGTCCAATTGGCATTGAAGAGTCACCCTTCTTGAGGGTGGGCTTGATCACTTGTCCATACACGTCTGCGCCAATCACGATGTCGATCGGTCTTGATGTAAGAAAATCTGGATCGGCCAGCTTGAGGCTCTTCAAATGTGGCCATTCTTGGCGTGGCGGTTCCACCGATGGTAAACTTGACGTCAGTGCTCGCAGAACATGTGCTTGAACGTGCACTGTTGACATATCGTAGTTGGAGCGCAGAGTTAGTAGTGCGACTCCTCGGGTTTGAATCGATGCGTTACCCCCAATGCCAGTGATCGTAATGGATGCATGTATGCGTTGAATCCTGAGCCGATTGATGAGCTCTTCTGTGACAAATGTCAGTTCCGAGCCCGAATCAGTCAATAATCTGACCGGCGAAGATGACACTGAAGTGATCAGCTAGGCGTTGGCTGTTGCCAACAGGGTGACCGAGCAATAGGGTGTGAGCACTGGCGATGATTGGTGGAGCATTCGTCGCTCTGTTGAGCACGTTGTGTGAATCTGTTGTGTGAATGATGGTGGTGACTTGACGACTGCACCGATGCTTCAATGGGTTGATCTGTTTGGTGATTCCTCGTCAGCTCGAGGTTTTGAAAGCGCAGCGGTGTGTGCAGAAGATTTGGTCAGGTGCAGCATCGTGTGGTGCTTTTCTGCGCATGTTTTGCACCGACGTGTGGAATTGCAATCCTCTGTCCCGTGCCTGCCACAGCAGTTTCTGCACAGCTTATTTGTGGTGATAATTTTCCGCCTGTCCTCCACCGACAGCTCCCTGAACCTAGGACACATCACACTGTAATGGTCCTCCTTGCAATAGTCACAGGGGTAGCTGTACGGCGAGGACGATGACTGCACCTGTGGTTTGGGCTTTGAAGCTGTGTGAGCAACGCTCCTGCTGGGATGTGACTTATTTGGAGCTTGAGCAGGGGTTTGAGCCTTCTTACTTGCCGACGATTATTTCCATTTTATCCTTTCGAAGAAAAAGGTGTCATTCTCAACTCGGTACAGATGCAAACAAATTGCAATGATTGTGGCGTATACGCAATAGCTAATGCCGTGTCACTTGCGTTAGGACTAAAACCCACTGAAGTGCAATATGATCGTAATAAAATGCGTGACCATTTGATCAAAATGTTAAAAAATAATGTCATAGATCTGTTTCCTGTACTTCAATATAATGTTCAAGCAAACTTTGATGACGAAAAGAATAAGAATTCTTCTAATATGGCGGAACAAATTTTGCAAACTGATTTACAAAAAAAAAAACAAGCCGAGAATAATTATGCTCAGAATATAATTGATTTTCCCAAGAAAACAGTAGCAAAACGAAGAAATCGTAATGGTAAGTATTATAGGAAAAATAAATTACGATTTCTTCAGCAAAGAACGTTGAGGAAAAAAAATTACAGTATATGCAAAAAACCGCACATTGCAAAAGGCGGAAAGATTCGAAAAATCAATTACACGATAAAATTTCATCTTTCTTCTGACAGATATACAGGGTGTAAACGGTATACGTAGCAATATTTTAGGGGGTGGTAGGGGAGGTCCAATGGAACATAAAAGTCCTATGACATAATGTCCGATCGGTCTCCATTTTACAGTAATAATGCCTCAAAGTTAACATGTCTATATGCTAAACTAATAGTCGCAGGATTCCATAATTTTGCACATACATTGGAGATCACCAGTAGGGTAAAATTGTCTGAATACATTTTGTTGTATCTCGTATAGTTTAGCTGTTATAAACGTTTAAACATCGGAGATGTTTGTGGAAATGATCGTCGCTACACGCACACAGATGAGCCGTAGGACAAAGACCGCCCGTTGTGAGCAGTTCAAGATGACCCAGTAACCGAGAAAGTACGGGCCCCTTACAGTAGCGGTCCCATTGAGGATCTGTTTGGAGTAGCGGAGGCACTTAGGGTCGTCAGCTAGAAAATAAGAAACAAGTGAACGAAAACTCTACACGTGTTCTTAGGCCAGGCGCGCAGTGGTGGCAATTTGTTGCGTGACAGTTTTGATGCTCACGAAAAATGCATTGATTTACATGGAAGTAAACTCCTTTGACGACGTGACTGCAAAACGTGTTGTTTTTTTTTTGAGGAAGTGATAAAACTGTTTCTTTCCTTTTAGTGTGAATAAACTGTCACGCAACAAGCTACTGTCAATGCGTGGCTACCCTGATCTGAATGTGTAGTAAAGAAATAAAAATTTCGCTACCTACATTTATTTACAAAAGATGCTCGAAATGGTTGCCGTTTGCATCCAGACACGCCTGACACCGACGCAACCAATTGTCGCGAACGCGGGCGAATATTCCTGGCTGCTCGCGTATAATGTTACCAGCATGAAACACTCTATCTCGCAATTCCTCTAAGGTCTCAAAATCGGTGTCGACGTACACTATTGCTTTCATATGGCCCCATACATAAAAATCCATTGGATTCAAATCTGGGCTTCTTGCCGGCCACGCAACCGCACCATTCCGTGCAATTACGCGGTTCCCCCATATTCGGCCTATAGCTGGTATAGCTCTTCCCATATGGGCTGGGGCGCCGTCATGAAGAAACCACATATTTCTTCGGGTGGCCAGGCTAATATCTTCTAACAGAAGTGGCAAATCCCGGCGAAGAAATCGAGCATATTTTGCGCTATCTAGACGCGCCGGCAAAATATGCGGTCCGAGGAGATGATCGCCTACTACCCCAGCCCATACGTTTAGTCTCAACTCGTGCTGGAAGTGCCCCGTTACAATATTGTGTGGATTCATGGGTTCCCACGCGTGGGAATTGCGAAAATTCAATATTCCGGACCGTGTGAATGTTGACTCATCCGCTGCGAGTATCATGGCCGGAAAATGGCCATCCTCTTCCACTCTATCGAGGAACCACCGGCAGAAAGTCCGCCGTCTCTCAAAATCCTCCGGTAGTAAATTTTGCACCCGTTGTGAATGATAAGGGTATAAACCTGTGGGGTTTTGGATTAATAAATCTTTAATTAGTGGTAGTTCGTGTTATTAATGAAATATGCGAAAACAAAAGATAAAATAATAAGTATCTAATCATTTGTCGATAGCCAGGATAACGTCAGTGACTCAGGTATTAAAGGCATCCCCCGGTTAAATCGCGCGAAAACATAGGTGACTTCTATGATATTTTGTAGAAAATGGTATACAATGTATGAGTCTAAAACTTTTTGCACTTTATTCTGCTACAAATCAGAGTTGGGCAAAATGTAATGTAATTACAAATTACGATTGAAATGTAATTGTGTAATTCAATTACAGTTTACTTTCTGTAATCGTTAATTTAGTTGACCACAATTACAATTGTAATTGTAATTGTAAGTGTGCAGGACAATTAAATCTAATTGCTATTACTTTTTAATCGGAATTACTCTGTAATTGTAATGAAAGGAATTACACTTGTAATTGATTATGCTCAACTCTGCTTTAGACAGGATCATCCAAATTAAAAAACCAAAGATATTCCTTAATTACACATGTGTGGTTATCGCGTTATCTTCGGGGAGTGTTAAGGAACAACTGGGCGATGATGGCTAAATGGTTAAACGGTAGAGTCCCTGAAACATGGGGTTTTCTCACACAAAAATGTTTCTTAAAAAAAAGTTGACTGTATGAATATTCGCAATAGAGGGTAGCACGGAAGGCAATGTAAGTACGAGTAGAATCCTATTGAGTGAGCGCCCCATTTTCCATGCGTTTATTCGTTTAAAACAACGCACGCCGCTCACGCACACACGCACACGCACAAACAAACACCTATTTTAAGGGCGTCACACTGTTAATCCCCCTGAACTGCATGTAAAATCTTTACCGTCAGGAATTTCGTCCTAAAATTTTACCTGATCATTCTTGACATGTTGTGGAATGAAAATATGCAAAAAATTGATTTTTTCACCGAAGGGTGCACTTAATAAAAATTTGGCGATACATTTAGTGAAGAATTTACAGCTACAATGAAATGTGAATTTAAAGTAAGAATAGGTAAATTTATAAAGAAATGTCACTTTATACAACTAAACTCCTACAAACCTTCATCACGCAATGTGCGATGGACATACGTATGGGAGAGTCCCATTTCTCGAGCAATACTCCTCGTACTGCGGGCAGAGTTATTATGAATATGATCAAGGATTTCAACTTCCCTGTCGATATTCCTTCTTGGCCCTCTTCCTTCGATGCGAGGGAAAAAGGAACCCGTAGTGTGCAATCTTTCACACAAATTGACGATAAACTGCCGGGATGGTTGTCGCAGATGAGGGTACCGTTCCGCGTATAATTGCTTCGCACCTAATGAGCTGCAGTTAGCCTCCCCGTACATGATAATCATGTTAAACATTTCGTTGCACGAATACCCCGCATTGGCGTCCATGCTTGACAAAATCACTTTCACACTTTTTCACTTAAAAGGAATTCGCGAGCACGTGTCGCACGATCAGCGATTTCGCACGGATAGTGTCACCAAAATGGAAACGTCTTGTTAGGTTTCGGAGACCGAGTGTGGTGACTGCTGTGTCTTGACTGAGTTTTCTGCGTTTTCCATGGCCAAAGAAAACACCAACGTGGAACTTGGTCGCAGAGGTAGTGATTTCCTTAGCCAATCAGGGTTGGTGAGGGACTTCGTGTGAACCCTGATTGGCAGTTCGGCGGCGGATACCTGCTAGTGGAAGTGTGTTTTTCTGACGCGCGGAAAACACGGACATCCGGATTGTACGTAAAGGGCTGGTAGTCTTACGACCCCCTAGACCTTTCACCGCGAGTGGCCAGAGTCGCGTACCCGACCTTGGAGTCCCTTAAAACGGTCACGCGTTTATGACGCGACCCTGACGAAACGCTTTAGCCGATCAGCTAAATATGCCAGATGTGAGAAACATGCCACCAATATAGCAATAAATAAGGATTATCCATCATCAATATGCCTCGCGTTCAGACACAGGATAGAGGGGGGTAGTCCGCTGACAGCGCGTGGGCCCTGCTGCTTCGTCCTCCCTTCAAATTAAAGATTTATCTCTGGAGTATAAACACGTGCTCGAATATAAAAACAAAAGCACGCGTTGACGTATTCCGTGCGAGAGAAGGTGGGCCTTGGGGAGGAGAAATTCCTGTGAAGCCTCCTCAAGACAGTGGCCATTTGGGAGGGATGCAGGGCAGATTGGTTAGGTTGGGACCAATCGGACTTAAAGGCCACCTTCTCTCGAACGGAATACGTCGACGCCTGCTTTTGTTTGGAAATTCGAGCGCGTGTTTAGACACGAGAGATAAGTAGGCCCAAATGGCTAGTTCAGGACCAATCGAACTTCAAGCCCGCCTTCTCTCGCACGGAATACCTCAACGCGTATCGTCCCTGAATTGGGGGACAATCCGGGACATGTATTATCCTGATGCCAGAACACATCGAAATGTCCTTTACCGTTTCACGTCGAGGTCGCGATTGTAAAAATCAGAAAAATTACTACCACATTCGCTGCTATGTTTTCTGTAAATTAAGCTTATTTCTAGAGTAATGCAGCTGATATTAACGTCGCAGTAAGCTGTTAAAGGCAATGGTGCGCCCCGTATCAGGTAAAGCAACCGCGCGCGATTACAGTCAGCTGACCGTACCGCTACCACCCCACATTTCTTCAGTGAGGTCAAAAAACAGATCGGCAGAATTGCAGGAGAATTTTACTAACCCACTCTTGGCCAATCATACTGCTTTTATAATAATCAGATTTATAAGTTCCAGCTTGTCCTTATCTTGATTATTTGTTGAAAAAGTGTCATTGCTCAACGGAAACCACGAGAAGGTGGTGGGCTTTTTCCATCAGGAGAGGATAAGGATGGGTCAGGAGGATGGCATGGATAACAGTCAAATGACGGGGCTAACGGTTGGAAGTAAGAAGGCCCGGTCATAAATTTTAAACACTACTGACCGGCCATGTACCTTAATTATTTCGATTGCCGGACTTTCCACGTTTCTGTATTACTTTTTTGACATTGTTTCTGACCAATCGTAAAAATTAACTGCGTTGGTCGTCAACGTAGTCTAAAGAAGGACGCGGGTTATGACCGTATTGTTCCCTGAGTCGACGGTCGAGAACGGTGCGCCCCGGTCACCATGTTGTCCCACCCGATAATGAAGCAGTATACCGATTAACCCCTTAGTATACGAAATGAGTTTTACGAACGAAACGAAGGGCGAAGAAGATAGAAACGAAACGCACTGTCAATAGCACCCCCGTGGTACGTTTCCTGACTTAGCCTCATAATAAATTTTATAACGAAATGATCATAACGTTTTCATAACTTATAAATCTGATTATTATAAAAACAGAGTCATTGGCCAAGAGTGGGTTAGTAAAATTCTCCTGCAATTCTGTCGATCTGTTTTTTGACCTCACTGAAGAAATGTGGGTGGTAGCGGTACGGTCAGCTGACTGTAATCGCGCGCGGTTGCTTTACCTGAGACGGGGCGCACCATTGCCTTTAACAGCTTACTGCGACGTTAATATCAGCTGCATTACTCTAGAAATAAGCTTAATTTACAGAAAACATAGCAGCGAATGTGGTAGTACTTTTTCTGATTTTTACAATCGCGACCTCGACGTGAAACGGTAAAGGACATTTCGATGTGTTCTGGCATCAGGATAATACATGTCCCGGATTGTCCCCCAATTCAGGGACAATACGCGTTGACGTATTCCGTGCGAGAGAAGGCGGGCTTGAAGTTCGATTGGTCCTGAACTAACCATTTGGGCCTACTTATCTCTCGTGTCTAAACACGCGCTCGAATTTCAAAACAAAAGCACGCGTCGACGTATTCCGTGCGAGAGAAGGTGGGCCTTGGGGAGGAGATATCGCTGTGAAGAGGGCCTCTTCAGGACAGTGGCCGTTTGGGAGGGATGCAGGGCAGATTGGTTAAATTAGGGCCAATCGGACTTCAAGCCCACCTTCTCTCGCACGGAATACGTCGACGCGTGCTTTTGTTTTGAAATTCGAGCGCGTGTTAACACTCGAGAGATAAGGGATCCGTCTTTAATTTGAAGGGAGGACGAAGCAAGCGGCACCACCAATCAATCACGGCAAGAACGCTAGCTTCTTTCCGGAAGATATGAACATTGACTTTTCGGAAGATATGAACATTAATACTGTCGACAATCAAGAACGTGGCGCGGTCTTTAAGAATTTTAGACATTCCTCGGCCTGAGTTAATCGGTATATTGCTGTATCGATGGGTAGTACATGCGATGACTTCGGACCCGCATGTACCGTTGTCGTTCGCCGACTCGTGGGGCAATACGGTTATAAACCGTGACCCTGACGAACCGCTTTAGCCGGTCAGCTTAATTATTTTTCGAAACACCAATATATCAATAAAAAAGTATTATTCACCATCAATACCTACGCCTCGCGTTCGGACACAGGAAAAAAAGGGTTATTATCGCAGGAAATAAGTCATAGCCTGCGTTAAATTTAATAACTAATAATCACCAATAAAGTAACTAAACCTCACCCTTTCGGAAATTCACCTGCAGCTTGAAAACCTGCGTCACTAGATCACTGAACTCATCCTAGTCAGCAACGGATGCGTCCAGTGCACAGCTGGTCCCAGGTATGCGACACCACCCAAAGTAAAAGGGTCGCAACATCAAGTGCGATCGGGTTAATGTAGATACGGAATATTCACTTCACTGCACGGTTACTAACACTGATCACTTAATTTATTGTCGCACCAGGACAAGATGTTTTAGGTAAAAAGAAGCCAGCACATTTTCGAGACACACGTGCTTTGCAGAAGTGCAACGAACGAACCATCCTACAGTTTCACAAAAACCCGCGCTCCCTTCTTTTACTGCCAATGTACCCATTGCTTCGAGGTAGGCAGCAGACACCACGTGTTTCGGTTCGAAAGGGTCCGAAGAGAAGAGAAACTGAAAGTCTTCGAGTTGCTATAAAAAAAAAAATCCTGTTTCCTGTTTCCCTTTTCCGATATCCCGAGTTCACGTCTGCTACGAGGCGGAACCAACTATGTCGTAAATTACCGTAAACTGTAGGAAATCGTTCTCTACCGCCGACTCGTGGGACAATACGATCATAAACCGCGACCCTGGCGAAATGCTCTGGCCCATCAGGCTGATTAATTTTTGGGAACTACCAATTAAAAAGTATTATTCAACATCAATACGGCTCGCGAAGAGACACAGGAAGAAGGAGACCATGTAGTTCGCTGACTGCGCGTAGTCCCGCCTGCTTCGTCCTACCCTCAAATTAAAGACGGATCCCTTATCTCTCGAGTATAAACACGCGCTCGAATTTCAAAACACAAGCACGCATCGACGTATTCGGTGCGAGAGACTGTGGGCTTGAGGTCCGATTGGCCCCAAACTAACCAATCTGCCCTGCATCCCTCCCAAACGGCCACTGTCCTGAAGAGGCCCTCTTCACAGCGATATCTCCTCCACAAGGCCCACCTTCTCTCGCACGGAATACGTCGACGCATGCTTTTGTTTGGAAATTCGAGCGCGTGTTTAGACACGAGAGGTAAGTAGGCCCAAATGGCTAGTTCAGGACCAATCGAACTTCAAGCCCGCCTTCTCTCGCACGGAATACCTCAACGCGTATCGTCCCTGAATTGGGGGACAATCCGGGACATGTATTATCCTGATGCCAGAACACATCGAAATGTCCTTTACCGTTTCACGTCGAGGTCGCGATTGTAAAAATCAGAAAAAGTACTACCACATTCGCTGCTATGTTTTCTGTAAATTAAGCTTATTTCTAGAGTAATGCAGCTGATATTAACGTCGCAGTAAGCTGTTAAAGGCAATGGTGCGCCCCATCTCAGGTAAAGCAACCGCGCGCGATTACAGTCAGCTGACCGTACCGCTACCACCCTACATTTCTTCAGTGAGTTCAAAAAACAGATCGGCAGAATTGCAGGAGAATTTTACTAACCCACTCTTGGCCAATCATACTGTTTTTATAATAATCAGATTTATAAGTTGTGAAAACGTTATGATCATTCCGTTATAAAATTTTTTATGTGGCTAAGTCAGGAAACGTACCACGGGGGTGCTATTGACAGTGCGTTTCGTTTCTATCCTCTCCGCCCTTCGTTTCGTTCGTAAAACTCATTTTGTATACTAAGGGGTTAATCGGTATACTGCATCATTATCGGGTGGGACAACATGGTGACCGTGGCGCACTGTTCTCGACCGTCGACTCAGGGAACAATACGGTCATAAACCGCGTCCTTCTTTAGACTACGTTGACGACCAACGCAGTTAATTTTTACGATTGGTCAGAAACAATGTCAAAGAAGTAATACAGAAACGTGGGAAGTCCGGCAATCGAAAGAATTAAGGTACATGGCCGGTCAGTAGTGTTTAAAATTTATGACCGGGCCTTCTTACTTCCAACCGTTAGCCCCGTCATTTGACTGTTATCCATGCCATCCTCCTGAACCATCCTTATCCTCTCCTGATGGAAAAAGCCCACCACCTTCTCGTGGTTTCCGTTGAGCAATGACACTTTTTCAACAAATAATCAAGATAAGGACAAGCTGGAACTTATAAATCTGATTATTATAAAAGCAGTATGATTGGCCAAGAGTGGGTTAGTAAAATTCTCCTGCAATTCTGCCGATCTGTTTTTTGACCTCACTGAAGAAATGTGGGGTGGTAGCGGTACGGTCAGCTGACTGTAATCGCGCGCGGTTGCTTTACCTGATACGGGGCGCACCATTGCCTTTAACAGCTTACTGCGACGTTAATATCAGCTGCATTACTCTAGAAATAAGCTTAATTTACAGAAAACATAGCAGCGAATGTGGTAGTAATTTTTCTGATTTTTACAATCGCGACCTCGACGTGAAACGGTAAAGGACATTTCGATGTGTTCTGGCATCAGGATAATACATGTCCCGGATTGTCCCCCAATTCAGGGACGATACGCGTTGAGGTATTCCGTGCGAGAGAAGGCGGGCTTGAAGTTCGATTGGTCCTGAACTAGCCATTTGGGCCTACTTACCTCTCGTGTCTAAACACGCGCTCGAATTTCCAAACAAAAGCATGCGTCGACGTATTCCGTTCGAGAGAAGGTGGGCCTTGGGGAGGAGATTGGTCCTGAACTAACCAATCGGGCCTGCTTATCTCTCGTGTCTAAACACGCGCTCGAATTTCCAAACAAAAGCATGCGTCGACGTATTCCGTGCGAGAGAAGGTGGGCCTTGTGGAGGAGATATCGCTGTGAAGAGGGCCTCTTCAGGACAGTGGCCGTTTGGGAGGGATGCAGGGCAGATTGGTTAGTTTGGGGCCAATCGGACCTCAAGCCCACAGTCTCTCGCACCGAATACGTCGACGCGTGCTTGTGTTTTGACATTCGAGCGCGTGTTTATACTCGAGAGATAAGGGATCCGTCTTTAATTTGAGGGTAGGACGAAGCAGGCGGGACTACGCGCAGTCAGCGGACTACCCTTCTTTTCCTGTGTCTCTCCGCGAGACGTATTGATGCTGGATAATACTCTGTAATTTCTAGTTCTCCAAAATTAATCAGGCTGATCAGTCAGAGCATTTTGCCAGGTTTGCGGTTTATGACCGTATTGTCCTGCAAGTCGGCGGTAGGGAACGGTTTCCTACAGTTTCGGATAATTTATGACTTAATTGGTTCCGTCTCGTAGCAGACGTGAATTTTCTTCTTTATAGCAACTCGAAGACTTTCTGCTTCTCTTCCCTTCGGACCCTTTCGAACCGATACACGTGGTGTCTGTTTTCTATCTCGAAGCAATGGGTACATTGGCAGTAGAAGGACGGAGCGCGGGCTTTTGTGAAAGTGTAGGATGGTTCGTTCCTTGCACTTCTGCAAAACGCGTGTGTCTCGAAAATGTGCTGGCTTCTTTTTACCTAAAGCATCTTGTCCTGGTGTGAGTTAACTCATAATGGAACGAGAGAAACTACTTGGGGTAGAGGAAATTGCTTGGAAAAAATCCTGTCAGTCAGTTTGCAATCGCGTCAGAGAAGTGTTTTCTACACAAGAGTATTACGCGTTGTTCTGAGCATAAACCTAGAACAACGGAGACGCAATTACTGCTGTACGAGCATTTGGGCGGCCATATCTGCGGCACCGGACGCCAAGTGAAAATTCATTTTCACCAATTTTTATAAGGTACGAACAACGCGTTCCGTGAAAAATAAATTAACTGATCAGTGTTAGTAACCGTGCAGTGAAGTGAATATTCCGTATCTACATTAACCCGATCGCACTTGACGTTGCGACCCTTTTACTTTGGTTGGTGTCGCATACCTGGGACCAGCTGTGCACTGGACGCATCCGTCGCTGACCAGGACCAGTTCAGTGACCTAGTGACGCAGGTTTTCAAACTGCAGGTGAATTTCCGGAAGGGTGAGTTTTAGTTACTTTATTTGTGATTATTAGTTATTAAATTTAACGCAGGCTACGGCTTATTTCCGGCGATAATTCTCTAAATTTCCGTACCTAAATTTTGTCTTCGGGGGTTTTAAACAGACTTATTCATTATCAGCAACAGTGTTGGCCGTTATTAAACTACGGATTCTTATCACAATAACGGACTACGATCACGTTTTGTTTATTTCCTGTTACATTACTTTTTTGTTTATGCGATATTTGAAAACGAAATTTACGTATTTCTTGTCCTCTCACTTCAAATAATTATTATTTTCGATTCTGTTTTAAAAAAAATGTGTATTCATTTTTTTACGTTTGACATGATGTTCCTCGATTTATCTTTAACTCGTAATTCACTTTAAATGACAACCAAACGATGACGAAAGGTATCGATTGCCGTCGTTTTCGCAGAGATCTGATGAGAAATGCGGAGCTGAAAGAGTTTGGTTCTTAATAGGTATTCAAACTCCTTCGAGGGCCGAAAGCCATAAACTTGCGGTGAAGTATCGCGGGGTGTTGTCTTCGCCACGGGATACGATGCGGCATGTCCTTGAGTCGAGTCGCTGGAGGATCACTGTTAAGAGTCTTTCCTTCCGAAAAAACACACCACTTTGGGAATTACATGAAAAATCAGAAGTCAACACCCTGTTTCAGTGTGTTGGTCTCACCAATATGCGCGAGCTACTATCCGTTTCAAACGCATGGTGCAAACTTTAGGGCATTATTACTGTAAAATGGAGACCGATTGGACATTATGTCATAGGACTTTTATGTTCCATTGGACCTCCCCTACCACCCCCTAAAATATTGCTACGTATACCGTTTACACCCTGTATAAAAAATATTTCAAAGCTCTTCTTTCAGAAATGAAAAATAAATGTGTAGTGAGTAGCCGATTAAAAGCTATGAAAATTTATAGTTGGTGCATGCAGAAAAGGAAAAGCTACTTATTCTATTTGAGACAAAATATAAGAATCTTGAAAGAAAAAGCTGAGGTTGCTTTGACTCGAGCAAACAATTGTCCAGAATGCAATATTTCGGATAGAACAGAAGCATTATGTGGATTTTCAAAGCATTTGCCGTCTTCTGAATCGTACTTTTATGAGGCGGCTTACAAACACAAATTCCTGATGAAGAATTCTAAGTGTGATTCTCATCAGAAAGATAAAAACGAAAAAGATAACGACATAGAGGTAAATGCACATGAAAATGACTTTACACAATTGGATGATGAATCAGTGATTAAAAATGCAAATGTTGCGAATATTGATAAAGTTTTAGAACCTCTACCAATTGAAACTAAATTTCTTATTCTCAATGAAAAAGGCCAAGTTACGAACGTATTACCATTATTAGTAATAGACAACGATAACAAAAAAGAAAGCAAAATATGGATGTGTGATGATATTTGTAAAATTGATAACGAATCCATTATACAAAGGTATCAAGCATTGTTGAAATCTGTTGATAGCCTGAAAGTAAAGAGTGTTCATAAATTTGCTGAAAATTTATTATCTTGCAGTAGAAGTTATATGTCCCGCACATTAGGACATTCATTTCTTTGTTATGTTGAACCTGATACATGCTCTTCGACATTTTTACCAGTTTTACTTTTAGCCCCCCATTTTGTCAATGTAAGAGTGATAAAGAGAATTATTTATAGAATTTTCAATAATATAAAGAATCTTGACAAGAGTTTGGATGAAACTGATATAGAATATCTCAAGACAATTAGTGAAGAAGCGATAGAGAAGAGTAAAGCTACGATACCGAAATCGTGCGAAATACAAAATCTTAATGAAGAAAAAATAATGTCTGAATATAAAACTACTTTTAAACAATTGACCAAAAGAACATTAGATATTGCTAAAAATGCATGCATTTCATGCGAAAAACTGTGCTACCGTAAAGAAGTGATCAAAATTGCAGATATGAGGAAGCCCTTGAAAACAGAATCATGGGAAAACTTTAAAATTTTCGCTGAGAAAAACGGATTACACAGTGATTTTATATGCAAATATTGTAAGGAAAAATTCCAAAGGAATCAAATGCCTCCAACTTGCGTTAAAAATATGTTATATGTGAAAGAAATGCCAAAAGAAATATCTGCCTTAAACGAGTATGAAAGAATGTTTATACAAAGAGCAAAAGCATTTCAAGTTGTCCAACGAATGGAAACTGTCTCGAAAGCAAAAAAAAATATACCACATCAACATATGATCCAGAAAGTAAAAGGAAGAACATTTTATTTGCCATTACCAATGGAGGAAACGCTCAAAAAGATTTGTAAACCAACAGATCCAATCAATATCAATCAAGAATTTTACATATTGGTACGTAGTTTACCAACAAAAGCGAAAAAGGTTTGGGAATATCTTGTAAATGTAAAAAACGTGTATAATGCTTTGGTACGTTTGAAACAGATCAATCGCTTATATGAACATGTCATTTTGCCCCCCAATCCAAATGAATTATTAAAAGATGATTTGCCGGAAGTTGAATATAAAATAGACGACTCCGACGCACAAATAGAAAACAAAACAGCTGAAAACACTGATAAGCAAATAAAATTACCTGCACTGCTAACTCAAGCTGATAAAGACGATGGTATTTACGAACGATACACAATTTATCCATTATACGAGAAAAGGATTAATGAAAAAGCGACAACATTATATCAGCAAAAAAAGGTAGAGGACGCGCCACTTGATACTTATTGTAAAACCGTTGATCTTCAATGTTTCCCACATTTGTATCCTTACGGAATGCATGGAGAACATGAGCATAGAGAAGTCTATTTGACAGAATTTGAATACATTAAAGCAAGGCTTAAATCAAAACATTCTCAGTTTCGAATGGACGTGCAATACCTATTTTTCTTATTGAATCAAACAAACATTAGACGATTGAAAGCTGGTATTTATCAAAAATTGAACATAATTAATCCAAAAGAAAAATGTACAGCAAGTACATATTTGAATCTATTACAAAAGGACCTTCTAGAGCGTAACTTAACGACTATATTCTCTCGAATTCCAAATACAGAACCGTTCTGGCATATACCTAGAAGTAATTTAAGATGCATGCTGGAATATTATGGGCCAGCTACCTGGTTTCTCACTCTCAGTCCATCTGAATGGTTATGGTCAGATTTAATTGAATACGTTAAAGAAGTAAATACGCCATTTATGGATAAAATGTCGACTAATGAGATTCTAACAAAAGATCCAGTATCCGTGTCAAGATTTCTCGATAACAAATTTCACGCGATGCTAGAGTTTTTTTGTTCTATCGATAATCCAATCGGGCACGTGGTACATTATTTCTGGAGAAGAGAATACCAAGGTAGAGGATTGCAACATTTCCATCTATTAATATGGATCAAAGATGCTCCTATTCTAGGCAAAGATTCAGATGAAATAGTAGCTGCTTTCATACAAAGATATGTCACATGTAGACTTCCAGATCCAAAAATCTCGCCTACTTTGTATAGACGTGTGAATACCCATCAAAGGCATCATCACAATTCGTATTGCATGAGAACAAAAAAGAACAATAAAAATCGCATAAAGCGAGTGTGTCGATTTGGATTTCCTAGACTTGTTACAGAAAACATAAAGATGAGAGACGTAGCTACATCTATAGCTGGTAGAAAGCAATTAAGAAGTCGCAGTAGATTATACGATTTGCCCCGTGACAAACAAGAAGTTAATATTAACGATTATAACCCAATTGTCTTAACAGCATGGGAAGGAAATATGGATATCCAATTTGTAGGTGAAAACCCAACTACTCTGTGTTGGTATTGCACTAACTACGTGACAAAACATGAGAAAAGTTATGCAGCTGAAATGTTTGTAGACGTTGAATCAACCAAATCATTATGTGCTCGCTTATGGAATATTGGAATGCTAGGTTTAAATAATAGAGAATGCGGTGCTCTTGAAGCTGCCGATACTTTGTTAGGAATATCTTTATACGGTACGGATAGCGAAACAACTATTAGATGGTTAGACGTCAATGTAATCAGAAATCGGAGAGTTAAACGCAAAGAAGAAATAGAAAACTTGAATCCCGAATCGACTGATATATTCTTCCCAAATATAATTGACGATTACTACCCAAATCGACCAGGCCAACACGAATCGATGAGTTTGTACGAGTTTGCAAGATGGTACGATACGAAAAAGGCACTAAACAATGATGATTGCAATAATGACGATGAACAAGATAATAATGATGATTCCGAACTCCAATGCTTCGAAATAGGAAATAAGTATTTAAAAAAAAGAAAGAGACCTTATTTGGTAAATCACTACAGGAATAATTCGAAAACTCAGCCAGAAAGATATTTCTATGCCCTACTATTGTTGTTTCAACCTTGGAGAGATATAGATGAATTGAAAAATGGATGTGATACGTACTCAAAGTCTTTTTTAACAGTACAAACTATTTTAGAAGAAGCAATGAATTATCATAAAAAGTTGACTGATTTAGAAGAATGCATTGAAGCCGTTAAGGAAATGGTAAATCATAAAGTTAATGAACCATCTCAAAATAATCCTAACGGCCGCGATGAAAATGCATTAGAATGTGATCCTTTCGAAGTTGGCGATGCGATGAAAGATTTTCATGACGCTGCTAATAACGTTAACGGAGAGGAGCTTTCGGAAATGATTGCTGGCTTGAATATTGATCAAAAAAGTATTTTCGATAAAGTAGTTTCGTCTATAAATTCAGAAAATGAAATTTTGAGACTGTTTGTCAGTGGAGAAGGTGGCACTGGTAAGAGTCGCTTGATTCAAGCTCTCCAGGGTTATATAAAACAAAATTTGGGTAAAGAAACGGCTGTAACGGCGCCTACCGGAATCGCAGCTTTCAATGTTAACGGTTTGACAGTACACAGACTGTTTCAATTACCTGTCGAACATGGCGGTAGAACAAAAAAATATAAACAATTGTCTAACGCCGTTCTCAAAATATTACGAGACGAATTGAAAAATATTTCATTAATAATAATAGATGAAGTATCGATGATATCAAATGTTACATTGATGTATATAAACTTACGTCTCATGGAAATATTCAATACATATGAATGTGACGAGGGCTGATTCGGTAAAAAGCATATACTGGTAATCGGAGATTTACTACAACTCCCTCCAGTTCGTGAAGGTCCTTGTTACCTGCAAATGTCTGGCGATCAAGTACAAAAGTTTCTAGGTTGCTTAGCAGGTCACAATTTATGGTCTTTATTCCAATACAAAGTATTAACGATAAATATGCGTCAAAAAGGCGATGAAACATACCGTCAACTATTATCGAGAATTCGTTTTGGCACACTGTTGACTTCAGATATGCAATTGTTGCAAACGAGACAACTAAAATTCAACTCGTCAAGTTATTCAATGAAACTTGATGAATTATGTGAATACATCATTCATTTACCTGCTGACACTGTTTGCCTCTTACCTACATGCCACCTGTGTAATACTCTTAACAGTGCAATGCTTGAAAAAATTGAATCTGAAAAGATCGAGCTTAGTGCTCAGGACCAGCTGAATTGCTCAAAATTTTTGAAAAATAAAGTAACGAAATTGTTAAATAAATACGAAGAAGATCATTCACGAACTGCTGGTCTGGCCAAAAGTATAACAATAAAAATTGGAGCGAGAATTATGATTCGTAGGAACGTCGACGTCACTTTAGGAATCGTTAACGGTAGGTACTATTGGAACAATCATTTCAGTCAGCCGATCTATTGACAATAAAGATGATATCGACAAAATAACCATTGTCCTTCCAGGAGGCAGAGAATGCGCTATAGAAAGAGTATCCGTTAAATTTGAAGTTATGGAAAGGTTGTTCGTTATCAGAAAACAATTTCCCATATGTCTTAGCTATGGTATCACAATACATAAAAGTCAAGGCTTGAGTTTGGCAAATGCTATCATTGACGCTGGCAATAGTGTGTTTTCTACTGGGCAAGTTTATGTGGCTCTCTCAAGAATCACTACTTTGGAAGGACTTCACTTGATTAACTTTGACCCGCAATCTGTGGCAGCTAGTGAATCGGCAATTCTTGAATATAACAAATTAGGGGCCACTCATGATCCGCCACTTCCAAGTAACGAAATTCGAAACATCAAACATACAAAAATTGGAGACAATTTGTGGGTCGTGCCCAAAGGAGTGCTAGCTCATCAAATTCCCATTGAGGATAATCCTGATGATTGTATAGAAATTCGTGGATTACCTAACACTGATCAAATATCAAGTTATGCGAATGCCATCATGCAATGTATTGTACAATGTTATGTAATCAAAACAAAATTATTAGAGTTTACAGAGTCCCACGAAATTCGAGATTTCATAAATGATTACTCGGAACAACAGAAAAATATAACTACTTTGAATATTAGAAGTTTCATAGGAGGCAAATTTTTGCAAAAAGTTCAACAAGACGCATCTGAACTTCTTTTAGCATTATGCAATAATTTACAAGGGCTCCAAAAAATAATTCAATTTGAAATGACAACATCTGTACAGTGCAGAAAATGTCCTCATAAAGAAACAGCCACTAACAAGCATTATATTCTCCCCTTGCCCGTTAAAGAATTGTGTTTAAAGTCAAAGAAAGGTATACCTTTACAAGATTATGTTAATATTGCTTTACCGATTGGTTGGAAACCGAGTCCGCAAAAACCATGCGAACAATGCTCGGAGCAAATGCTTACTAAAATTGAAATAACTACTCCACCAAAAATTATTATAATGCAACTATTGTTGTTCTCTTATGATGAAAAAGGCGACATTATAAAAGAAATTAATTGCAAAATTACAGCTGCTCCACAACCGATATCAATATGTAATAAAAAATATAAATTACTAAGTGCCGTATTTCATAACGGTCTTCATCCTCAGAGCGGTTCATATTCATGCATGATACGTGATGTTACATCAGCATGGAAATGTATCGACAACGACAAAATTAACCAAACCAAATGGCCCAAAAACGCTAAAAATTTGTATATTCTTTTTTTGCAACGTCAAAAATGAAAATAAACCATACTTTTTAAATGATTTTATTCAGACTCGATCATCTGTTTGCTTCTTGGACGTTTGCTTCATATCTGAAAACTCAAATCTAAACCAATTCCAGCAATCCAATTGTCATGAAATTTTGCAGGCGAGCGTAGTGCGGATGACAATACAACATTTTAAAAACCAAATAACCCTGAGGGAGTGAAAAAAGCACCCAGGCAGCAAAAAACAATAAATATAATCCATAACCAGAAATTCAAACGACTTGAAATCAGTCTCTCGCGGTTTAACGAAAAAGACAAAAAGCCGCTGCGTTCGGGTCGCTAGTCGTATATACTCTACATAAGCACAATTTCCGCAAATACCTACACAATTTATATCGAGAAATGAGTCGTTACGAACGAATAGATAAAATAAATAAAACAGTACAGGTGTTCTCAAACAGGAAAGGATGACTTTTGGCAACATAAAATAAAAAAAGCAATGGAAGGTGTATAATTTGCAGAAGAAAAATATATTCATATATTATTTATTATAAAATATAATAATTAATTTAAACAATTTACAAATGGTTTTTTTTAACAAATTACGGTCCCCACGGCCGCCACGGCCACGGCCACGGCCACGGCCACGGCCACGGCCACGGTACTGGGCCGTTATTAAATCTCGTAAGGTTGCAGCTTGTGACCGTAAACTCACGGCCTGAGCTCGCACCGCCTGGAGGGTGGCCCAATGACCAACGTTAAGGTGGAATCAGATAGTGATCTTCTAGGTAGTGATCGGAAAATATGTCCGCCATGTTATCCTAAACTGGAAGTCACAAATCGGCGGGCAAATTTTAAAAGAATACTGCTCTCCTTAGAGTGTCCTATCTACCATTTCTGAAACACCCGAATAACCTGAAGTTTTACCATTTACTTCTGCCGTTCTTCATTCAAATTAAAACATGTTGTCATTATTTCGTAACAGCCTAATACAAGTTTTTGTAATAGGCGTACCAGTAGGTAATGTATCATTAACGTACCAATTAATTCATTGTTAGACTGTTTCTAGATCTCTACGGAGCACGTAGGGTTTTCTAACTTTACTTAAAAGGTTAGCAACAGTAAGCACATTCAAAAATGACATGCCTCAGTATTAAATGAAGTTTGCTGCTGATCCCACTTTTTGCTCAATGTTGTGGAATCCAATTGGTAGATGTTATTGCGAGCAGTAGCTCTTTCTTTTTCTACTTATTTACTTGCTCTCTCTACTTCCGGTTTAGGTGAGAAATGACGTCGACCAATAGAAAACGCGGAACACATTTTCCGATCACTACCTAGAGCAGGCCTGCACAGCTAGGCTGTGGCGGGCAAGAGCGCTCTCGATTGCTCATGAGCAAAGCGAAGAGCGACACCGTGAGCAGTTCCCCCACCCTGTGGCCACTAGCTGCCGTAGTATGCGTGTAAACTATAAGGTGGGTTGCGGACGTTCAGCGGCACTCTCGGCCAGCAGAACGTATTGAATCGAAATGGGGTGAAATACAACCAGTCATTGAGACGTCGACAGCTACCTTTCTTTTTGAAAAGTATTGTAATTTTTAGATATCTTACCGTTATAAGGAAACAACAGCATTTTGTCGCATTTATATACATATAGGGTAAAGGATCCAATTACTGACACCTAACCAATTACTGTCACCTTAAACTATTTTACTTAAAATAACGAATAAATAAACTATAATATATAATCTATAGTATACATTATAGGTTGAATTACATAATTCTTTTTGTGCATGACTTTACAACGTTTATTTATTCGTTATTTTAAGTAAAATAGCTTAAGGTGACAGTAATTGGTCACATATGTATGATATATGTTTATTATATATAATTATTACCCCTATGTACTCCTTTCTTTCAAAAAATATTGTCAAATAATAATTCTATACGTGGTGTATGTAAAAAGCGTTCAGGAAATAGCAAAACAAATTTCTGTACACATCCAGTTTCTCGCTACACATACATCTGAGCAAAGCTGGTTGCTAGCTTTAATGGGACTCAGACTCCCCACTCACGAACACTCCCCACCACGGCACTGTTGCTCATGAAGGCGTGGTTTAGCGCTTACGACGCTCTTTCCTCACGCTGTCGAAAATTTTTGCCCGGCGGGCATTCAGCTGTTCAGGACTGACCTAGAGGATCACTAGAATCAGACAGCTCGTGGCTCCGCGAGCCGGCTCGCCTCGTCTAGCTCGTGAAATCGGCTAGGCGAGCCCGACACGGCAAGCCATGAACGATCAGACGGCTCGTGGCACCGCGAACTGGCTCAGCTCGTCTAAAGCCGCTGCGTTCGGGTCGCTAGTCGCAGCGTCTGTGAATGATACTTAAAGCAAAACGTAATGGAAAACTTCGATAGATCGATATTTACTAAGAAGTATTCTTTGATCGTCAAATCTTTACTTGGCATCTAGGCCAGCTTCATAGAAAAGCTAGAAATCAAAAGGATAATGGCTGAAGAGAACATGGAGACGGAAGCAGAAACTGTAAGTAATAAAAAAAAATCTACTATTATTATTATTCAAAACCTCATAGCAGAGTTGCACTTGGCCAACGGTATCAGTGGACCTAGACCATAACTGTATAATGTTTTTGTTACTTTCTATTTTTTCGTTTTCTCTATTTATTTTATGTTATGTTATCATATGTTATTTCATTATGTCTCTGTATTTACAAAATCTGTAATCTAAAGGGTTCTCCCGTCGATTTAATAATAATAATAATAATAATAATAATAATAATAATAATAATAATAACAAACAACTAGAAGATATTAGACCTGTAACGCCAACGATTAGAAATATTAAACACATCTGAGTTAAAATATGCTTCTATGTATCCAATATGTTCTTGTTGCATTACTTGTTATATAGTTACGGTCTATATCCACTGATACTTAACATATATCACTTTCTTCTATCATACGCCGCTTTTAAAAACTCTAGATGATCATTTTGGATAACTAATTGTTTATTAATTTTGCAGATATTGCACGAGGACGCCCTTCTCGATGGTAAGTTTTAGTAACGGTAAACATACAGAAGAATTAACTTATTAAATTCTTAAAAAATACATTTAGCCAAATTAATTTTTCCAGACGCGAATGATGCTGCCATTTTATTGGCAGCAAACAAGGTGTCGGGGAGCGCGGTGGCTCCACCACCAGCGCAGGGACACCAGCCCGTTTGGAGGCCGTTGGCCGGGACAATGGCACCGCCGCTGTCAGCCGCATCTACGGCGCCTCCGTCACGACCACCACCCTGTCCCCCGCAACAACATCTGCAGGGCCCGGCTACGGCAGATGGTATTATTTCTTAATAATTTAATTGAAGACCTCTTTAGGTTTTAACAATATAAAAATTGTCCGGTTTAGCCTGTATCAGGGGAGGCGAACAATTTTTTCTGGGCGTGCAAAAAATCTATAAATTATTATAATATTATTGTTGACATTTACTAAATTACAGAAGGATATAAGACAAAAAGGCACCAGAGGAGCGGCCGGATGGTGCGGGCCCGCCAAGAGACGTGGGCCACCCTGCAGGCGGTGCGGGCTCAGGCCATAAGCCTCCGCTCGCAGGCGAGCACCCTGCAGGAGCTGGTGCGGGCCCAGGTGTATGGCCGTGGCGGCCGTGGCGGCCGAGGCAGCCGTGGTGACCGAGGCAGCCGTGGCGGCCGAAATTTGTAAATTATTATTGTATATAAATTATAAAAAATATATAATAAGAAAAATAGTAGAGTATTTTTATATTACTTATAGTTTCTGGATCCGTCTCCATGTTTGCGTCAGCCATTATCCTTCTGATTTCTAGCTTTTTTTTTATGAAGCTGCCCAGTGCCGTGGCTGTGGCGGGCGTATTCGCAGCGGCTTTTTGTATTTTTCGTAAAACCGCGAGAGAGAGATTTCAAGTCGTTTGGATTTGTGGTTATGGGTTATATTTATTGATTATTGCTGATTGGGTACAATTTTTACCCCCTCGGGGTTATTTAGTTTTTAAAATAGCATATTGTCATCTGAACTACGCACGCCTCCAATGTTTCAAGAGAATTGGATTACTGAGATTGGTAAAAATTTGAGTTTACAGATATGTAGCAGACGTACAATAAGCAAACAGAGGAATCGAAGCTGAAGAAATTCGTTTAAAAAACACGATTTATTTTCAAATTTGACGTTACAAAAAAAGAATATACACATTTCTAGCGTTTGGGGACCTTTCGTTTGATTAATTTTGTCGTTGACAATACATTTCTATGCTGATGTACCATCACGTATCTTGCATGAATATGAACCGCTTTGAGGATTAAGACCGTTATGAAATAGGGCACTTAGTAATTGATAACAAATTATGAAAAAAGTGATGAAATCCCCCCCCCCCCCCATTAACATGACTCATGTATGAAAGAAGCTAATTTCCTTTAATTCACGAAAAAAAGTTCTCACGCAAAGATTGTGAAATCATCTTTGCTAATTCCAATTGTACCTTTAATACACGAAAAAAATGAAAAAAGTTCTCACGCAAAGATTGTGAAATCATCTTTACTAATTCCAATTGTACCTTTAATACACGAAAAAAATGAAAAAGTTCTCACGCAAAGATTGTGAAATCAACTTTGCTAATTCCAATTGTATTCTCGTTCTCCGCTGGAACACTGATTCCTCTGTCACTTTTTATACTTGACATTTCTTTATTGGCCACAAATCAATTCAGTGCTCAGATTTTCAGCTTCGGTTTTAAGGAATTAGCGGATGGAGGAAGATATCGCGTTGGAGAGATACTTTAAACCTATTGTCGAACCCCTAAAACATATTGTGGAAAATACCACAGCGACAGAAGCTGACACGTCACCGCTGATGAGCACAGACGTCGATGGGAATGAAACATTAACGCCTAAAACAAAAATCCATCCGAAAGGGAACATATCGCGCAAGACAAAGAGGAAACCACACATGTCATCGGAAAAATCACTCGTAACCTCTACACCAGTTCAATCGAAGCGGAAACGGCAGAATGTTGCATCAAACGATTCCTCGATTCCTTCGACACCAATAAATACATTTCTCGATGTACAATCACTCACAACCAATGATGAAGACGTTTTCGAAATTAGTCCCAATGTGTCGTTTGCAGCATCTATTAGACATCAACTCCAAACATCCGAGGGACAAGAAACGTTTCGCAACCATTTCGGTCCGCTGGGACAAAAATACATGAGCGCAATCCTAAGTGGTGATAGGGATACGACCATGGACTATGTGTATGGCGTATACTTTGGCGGTAGTGGAACGATGCTTGGAGATAAGGCTTTCGATATAGACAAGGATGATAATATAATCATCGACGGCGTAAGATATGGAGGAACACCTGGTCTTTACGAACTGATTTTCAAGAGAATTCCCGACGATACCACATACACCGATGCTGATAAACAAAAATACAAAAGCATACTGCTGACGACGAATGCTCACAGACGCGATCATAACGCTCAAAATCCCATATTGGGCAACAAAGGATATAAGTACAAACATGTAATTGCACCGCTACTCCCCCGTGTATCGACTAGTAGGACAGGGAAAGGTCTGACGACACCGAGAGTCATGGTTGTAAGCGATAGCAAGATCGATTACGTGCACTGGGACGATCCCAACGAGCTGGTGGAGCGATTCCGTTTGCTGGAAGCGTCGCGTCAGGTAACAACTCGCACGACAACGAAATTCTATCGATTATCGAGGAACTCCGCGAGGTAGGCCTCATTATAAATTAAGCCGCGCGCCGATGATGTGCATTGTATGCATCGAGATGCCGATCAACAAATTTGGGGTATCGCTCGAGAAGAGTGGGGCAGCTAGAATGGACTATTACAAATGGAGCGGCATGCTTCGAAATTATATGCGAGATAACGCTCTTTGCATCACAGGTGCTGACTTTGATGCAAAATCACGCAAGATACGACGTGTAGCCCAACCCACAGCTGACAGCGATGCTGTCAATAAACTATACATGGAAAAGAGAATAATCTTTTGAGAGAGCAGCAGGAAGAATTAGAGAGGAAGCTGGTTGTGTTTCAGAGAGATATGCTGACATTGCAAAACAGCATTCAAAAGATAACACAGGCGTCGAATTCTATCCCACAACAGCGCTGCGAAGAAGAATCATGCGAGACGATTGAACTTGTCCAGAATTTCCTCGGGGCGGTGGGGGACACATAATGCACATACACAATAATTACCGAACCATTCGTGTCAGACACCTCTGCGATCAAACATGCGACCATTATCAAAATCCAAGAGTAAAGAAGAAAACCATGGCCACAAGAAGCGACAACTTGTTGAGGAATTGCATGCTCCAGCTCGAAGACATTTCCCACGGAGGCGCGTCATAGTGCATGGATACGATGATCTGTGGCAAGCTGTTGTTGTAGAAATGCGCCCATACTCGCGATTCAACCAAGGTCACCACTACATACTCACCGTCATCGATGTGCTGAGCAAGTATGCATGGGCGTTGCCACTCAAGACTAAAAGTGGTGCTAAGGTGACTAAAGCGTTTGCAAAGATATTTAGAGATCGATATCCAAAAAATTTGCAAACCGATCAAGGAGAAGAATTTTACAACGCCGATGTGCAGAAACTCTTGGCAAAGCATGACATTAATCATTATTCGACGTATTCGGCGATGAAGGCCTCCGTCGTAGAACGTTTCAATCGAACTTTGAAGAACAATATGTGGAAACTGTTTACGCTCAATGGAACCTATAAATGAACCGATGCGCTACCGCGTCTACTTTCAGAGTATAACGCACGAAAACATAGAACCATCCAAATGTGTCCTCGCGATGTTACCCCTGCGATCGCCGATAAGCTGCTAGCCACCGTATACAGCAACATAAAGATTGCTGCTCCAGCGAGATTCAAATTGGGCGAGTTTGTGCGTGTGAGCAAATTCAAAACCATCTTCGAAAAAGGCTATACACCGAATTGGACAACGGAGGTGTTCAAGATAGCCAAAGTACAGGCAACTAATCCTGCGACGTATCTGCTCGCCGATTCCTGTGGAAAACCTGTTGCTGGAGGATTCTATGAATACGAGCTGCAACGCGTCACCGATCCTGATGTATATCTAGTGGAAAAAGTGTTGCGTAGGAAGGGGGATAAGGTATACGTTAAGTGGTTGGGGTTTGATAAATCACACAATTCATGGATAATGAAAAATAATGTATTGTAAAATACCGTAAACTGGGGTGACTTTGCCCACTTTTGAACTTCAAATAACTATTTTAGCACTCCTAGTGCATTAAATTTTTTTTGCAAAATACTATTATACGGTAAATGGCGCGTAGATTTAAATAGGCTTTTAAAAAAAATTCTTTACTTAAACGTACGCTTTTAAAATTCCAAAAACATGGTGGGCAAAGTTACTCGCTCAGTTGGGGTGTCTTTGCCCACGTCAAATTTTACAGTGAAAACATGCCTAAAACTCATTATTGAGTTATGATTGAGCAATTGTTCTTATTCTAATGGATACATAAGACTAGTATTATCAATATATATGTTCTTTAAAAAAAATTTATTTAAAAAAGCCGAAATGTCGTCGCAGAATGTATGTTTGTTTCTAATATTTGGATCATATCAAATATTTAGCATTGTGTAACAATTTTGTACGAGATTTTAAGGCTTATTTTCTCTTATAGGGGTGCTGTAGGAAAATAAGTGGCATTGAGTTACCTACTAGATAAAATAATATGTTTATTCGATTTCGTTCGTCGCTAGTCGATCGCTCGCTCTCGTGGAACTGCCGGGCCACGCTTGGCTCCTCCACGCCGGAATCACCCGCGGCTCTCTCAAGGGCGAGGAGAGGTCGCGCTTCGCGAGCGTTTGTTGTGGTCCGAGCTGTCCACGAACCCGCTACATTGTGTTTTGCTCGCAACATCTCTCAACAGTGCAAAGTTCGGAGATCACAAAATTCACTTGGAAAAAACATTTTGTTTGTGTAATTTTTTACTCTGACTGAATAATCACCATATGATTCAAGTCGCTATTGTTTTCTTTGTTAGACCTTGGAGAAATTATTGCTATCGATTACAAAACACCATATGTTCTAATTACTTCACAATAAAATAAAATAAAGTTTTTCCGAAAGGTGGGCAATGTCACCCCGGCGGGCAAAGTCACCCCAGTTTACGGTAATAATAATACATAAATAAATAATATAAGGTGTTGTAAAATAATAATACATGGTTTACAATGATATTTAAATAAATAAAATAATGTATTGTAAAATAATACATGGTTTACAATGATATTTTTACAATTAAATTTTTATAGCGGAATTTTGTAATGTCCCCAGGGTAGAGTGTCGATCGAATCGGGTACGATATGTCGCTTGTCGTCGTATGGACTTAGAGCGATTTTGGATTCCGAAATGGTGTACACTTTGTGCAATTTAGACCGTATGCATGATTGTCTGCGAACCATTTCGATCTCCCTTTGCAAACACTGCGCGTAGTTGTCGAAAGTTATCGATCTGGCTATGACGTTGGTCTTGACGCCTTTCGCCTTTTTTGTATCTTTTTTACCGTCTACGCGAAGTGCATACATTTTCGCTCTAAGACCTACGAATTCTGTCATTATCGCACCATTATTTTCATCCTTCATCAACCCCGGAACCTTCTTATTTAAGCGCGGCATATTATATGGATTGTCGATAGGATAATCGGATGTGTCAAATCTGTTGATATTGTATTTCATAGTCTCGTAGATATCTTCGCATTGAATATGATAAATGAGGTTGTCTGTGTCTGTGTATAGAATTTTACAATTTTGTCCGTGCAGGGGAGACATGTACTCGTGATGAAATTCATACAAACAAATTTTTGATATGTCCAGAATGCACATACCCACATATATCGGTTTGTTGAATTTCACCTCGACTTTTCGCAATTCAACAGCTATTAAATTTTCCGAAAATACGCTTCTGCTGTGGAAATTCGGTTTCGCAATCATTGCCTCCGCACCATATCGCCCTTCCCAATGTGTCAAATGTTTTACATCGACATGATTTCGTACATTTTCCATAGTTTTACCAAATACTGCGTTGTTCATCAATTTGTACAAATTTTTTTCAAAATCGTTTGTTGCGCCTGTTCTAAACCGTGTATTTAGTTCGATGTAATCGCGGAGCCAGGGGGATTGAGCGAATTGTAGCACGCGGTGTATCTTTGTAATACGAAGACCGTGACGCGTACACTGCTGCAAGTTGCGATAATGGATAATGTAACGCTGCTTATCATATAATGTCGCGAGTAACTTGTCCTGTCTGCTGCCTGGCGGTTTGGCACGCGTCGGGCAGAATGGTAGATCAGCATGAGCGTCGTGCAGACGTTGCGGATATTCTAGATCTACCTCGAGAATGTATCCCGTGGGCGAATCGATAGCGATTGAAGACACATAAAAATTTGCAACATCTTCGACCCATTGAAATTTGGCATATGGCAGGGGCTGACACATTGCCTATCCACACAAATTGTTTACGTCAAAGTACATCAAGTACGATGACTGTTCCGATGTGTCGTAAGTTGACATGTACTTGTTATTGGCATGTGCATATCTTCCGGAACATTGACTTAAACCCCCGCGTATACCGCGTTCGATAAACATGACCATATCGACGTCGGTGAGCAATTCGAATGTAATTTTGGTATGTTTTAGCATGGCATCCCACGTGAAACCAGGTAATGTATAATAATGCGCTGAATCTAATCCGTAACTCTTGATACAACTTTCGCGAAAATTTTCAAAAATATCTGCCAATAACAAGACATCTGTTTTCAAATACATGTCGCTGTATTCGCCCAAGGTTCTAATGTCGAAACGCCGCCAGACAGTCTCAGCGTTAACGAACTGTAGAATGATTCGCGCGGTGGTAAGCATGGATCCTGCAGCTTGTCAGCACAATCAAGATATTCATATGGAAAGACACCCTTTCGCGTTAATAAATTGAAATCTTCAATGGATAATGTTTCAAATTGGGATCGTAAAATTTTTAATTTATTTGTGCTAAGAAAAGATGCTAATTTGTCGAGACTGGTATTGAGAAATTTGTACGAATCGATGAATCGCAATTTAATACAATTTCGCGAGTCTGATTCAGCCGGATCTTCAACATTTTTTGTGAAAGAAATATACTTTTCCTTAGTTATAGGCAATACATCAACGCGACCTTTGAAAGCGGTAGCTATTTCCTCGATAATGAAATGTGAATCGTAGCGTGATAAATTATGAAAAACTATGGGGATGTAAAACGCATTTTTATATTTTAAATTGCACTCCGAATGTGCGGGTCCTCTAAACCGTCCGGATAGATGGCAATGATCGCGAACTCGTTTATCATCAGCCTCGAATGGTTCTTCGCAAATATGACAATGTGATGCATTGCGAAATGTCATCCACTTTCGTCAACTTTTCCATGGAAGCATTATTGGTCAGAATGGGCTTGGCAAAATTTGAAAAATTTTTTAGTTCGTCGATGAACCATGAAATACAATTCGCGTCGCGGCGACATCGATACATCGATAGTGATGTATCGTACGAACAATGCATATAATATGCAATGCTATGCACTTTATGGTGCTGATACGCGTGTAATTTATCATCACCCATTCGATTGTCCTCCGTTTTCTCGATGATGCATTCGAGATCTGCATAAACCACGAAAGGGAGCCGCTCCTTCATGCAGTGGTTCTTAAAACTGAGCAAGTTGTTGTCTTCGCTGGGCAGCAGAATGGCACAATCGTTCATTTTTCCACAGTCTAGCGAATGCATCTCCAACTTCTCGGCGGATCCAAAGTAATGCAAGCATCTGCAAAACCAAAATTTTTTATTTAATTTTTTCGTGAGATATTTCAACATTTCAACAGCATTCATCACAGATGAATTTATTTTCTCTGTGCCTGCTCAACTGCATGCTCGCCAGCCTGAACAAGTCCTTGATAAGCACAAAGTGCCCTACATCCCCATGCTCTTTATTCGGCGTGTAGAGCAGGTTGACATGTCGATCCCTCTTGTGGCTGGTGAGATGCAGCGGAAAGACTGCAACTGCTATCCTCTCAGTCTTCTTCTCCAATCGCTCCTCGAAGCTGTACTCGTTGATCGAGATGTTGTTCAGCTGCTCAAACTTCCCAATCTGTTTCATAGACATTGGAAACTCAATGCCATGGAGATTTAATATGGAAGCATAGTTGGGGTATGAACTTGGACGGTCAACGTGTCTTTCGGCGGGATGTAGTGCGGCGACCACTGCCCACGCGAAACAGGCGTTGTCTGGGGATTGTACGCTAATCGTCGCTTTCTTCAGCAATAATTCTCGCGGCAACTTGTAGTGGCACCTCGCGCGCAGCGGATTGTACTTGTTGACATTGACGGTCAGATTGAGGATTCTCGTCAATGCCCATCCGCTGTCGCGTTCCTGGAACTCTTCCAGCGATGTCAGGGTGGGCTCGATGACACATCGCTGGTACCACTCATGTAGATCAGATGTATCGAAGAGTTCGCAGTTTCGGGTATTGATGCTTTTACAAGCATGCTTGTCCCCCGCCACAAATTCGCCGTTGAACACAGTATTCACTTTGAGGTTCACATGTTTCCTCAAAGCGCCTCGTACATGTTCCAACACAATGGTCTCCGCATCCTTGAGGAAGTTGCGCGGTTCGATGTAATTGGAATTTAGCACGACACCAGTTAATATGCGGCTATCGAATGCAGTGTCTATTTCGCGCCACAAAAGTCTTGTGCTGGAATGCCCGGCACCTTCATGCACGAAACGTCCTAGCAACGATAGCTTCAGTCCTTCGAGTCGCGCGATTTGAGCAACCAACGATTGTCGAACACCAATCGATAATCGAGGACGTTTCAGTCGGCTGTGTTCTTCCAACGATTCGATACACTCGTTGCACCGTTCTTCCCACGCGAGGTATTCTTCCCGTGAAATCAATCGTTCAGATTGATCTGACAATTGGCGTTCTACTTGCGCGAATTCTTCCATGATCGTAAATGGAATGTAAATGTAATGTCTTTTTCTATGCAACACGATGCAACGATTTGAGGCTTTGTGCAGAGTAGAGCATGCTTTTATAGCTAGTACCGCGATTTGATATCTCTGTTGAACTCATTCTGTGTTCCTCCCTCGAATGCATTGCATGCAAAAACGAAGATTCTATGTGACACACGTATGACGAATTACCGCGCAAAAATCATCCGACACAGTTTCTGCTGACATCGCATAATTCTAAGATTCGACGCTGCCAAAAGTATTATATTACATTCAACACGTGTCAAGTCTTCCATCCTCCTTCTTTCCTCTTCACATAATTTTAAGATTCGACGTTTCAAAATTATTTCTCTGCGTTGGGGAAAAATTTCCATCACATATATGTATGGAAAAAATATTTCTGCTGACGCTGCAAAAACAATCGTTCAGATTGTTCCAACATTTGGCGTTCTACTTGCGCGAATTCTTCCATTATCGTAGTTTCTGCTGATGCTATTACATTCAACACGTGTCGAAACTTTTAACCTTGAGGGTGGGGCTGAAATTGCAATCATGTGATATGCTACGATGTTCTCCCTCGGATGCATTGCATGCAAAAAACTGATGATCCGTCCCAACATTCTATGGAGGGGATGGTGCTATGCACCTCTATTTAATCCAGCTCCTCGTACGGTATTACATTAATCGCTCAGTAGCTCTCCAGTGACGTTCGACATATACAAACACAGTGCTCCAAAAAAAAAAAAAAATGTATAACGCTAGTGTTGGGAATTATTACACTCCAATACACTCCAACAGGACGACTACATCTAACAGGTATGATATAATTTTTTTCATATCCTCTCATGATTTTTAGTTGTGTTTTCTTTTCTCGATAATAGTGATCATTTTCATAGCTTTTATTGTTCTTTTTAGCTCGCGTTACACAGCTCGCATCATGGTTAGAAGATATGCGCTAACATCTACAGCATATAAGTATCTGGAAATTGAAATCAGTGTGCGACCTATAACACAAGTAGAAATCGTTCTCGGCGACAATCGTGGGAATCAGTTGGTATTGCCTATTCCAACATGGAAAGGATTAATTGAAAAACATACCGACATCGAGCAGCGCATGCGATCAAGCGGATCATCACTGTGGATTAATAATTTGGCGGTGGAATTTTGTGTAATGTATAATTCGCAAACCTGCCACATTAATCTGTTTATTTAATCTCGAGCGCTGTATCAATCATGTATATTTACAGCTTTATGAAACTACACATCATGTCGATATGAAGTTTTCAAATTTTGTGAGCGTGGTACAACGGTGCGATGTCACCGATGAAACGTTAGACGCGTGCTGCGCTGCTAAAGCTATACTCGATAGTGAATATTTTGATTGTAAATCTCTTGTTGATTGTGACCTGTTGGCGTGTGCTATGAATGATATTATCGATGTCGCTCGCAGTAAATGTTAAGTAAATTATACAGCGCGCTCGTATATAATTTATTACTGAGGGGATACTATCTCTCTACACATTGGAATTTCCAGCGAAATTTGTTCGATAGCTTGTCTTTTTGCTGCTCTCAGTCTTGGAATTTCCAGCGAAATTTGTTCGATAGCTTGTGTTTTAGCTGCTCTCAGTCTTTTTCCTCTGGGAATGCTATTTCTCTGCACATTGGAATTTCCAGCGAAATTTGTTTGATAGCTTGTCTTTTAGCTGCTCTCAGTCTTTTTCCTCCACCATGCCTCGCTCTTTATGAAACTACACATCATGTCCATATGAAGTTTTCAAATTTTGTGAGTGTGTTACAACGGTGCGATGTTACCGATGAAACTTTAGACTCGTGCTGCGCTGCTAAAGCCATACTCGATAGTGAATATTTCGATGATAAATCTCTTGTTGATTGCGAACTGTTGGTGTGTGCCTTGAATGATATTATTAATGTCGCTAGCAGCAAAATGTTAAATTGTACAAATATTATTCTTTGTAACAATATATACTTTCCTCTTCGCATAATTTTCAGATTCGACGTTTTATAAAAAAAAATGGATTAAACAAACATATTATTTCTCAATTTTATTTACACATCTTCCATCCTCCTTCTTTCCTCATCGCATAATTTAAGGATTCGACGTTTTATAAAAATGGATTATATTTCATTCATGCATTCTTCGCACGGTGAAAATGGTATCGTCTCGCACGACTGCATCAGAAGAGTCAAATTACATGCGTTATCGCGCGAGACGATACCATTTTCACAGTGCTATGAATGCATGATGCATATTTGTTTGCTAGAGTTTGAAAAAAATTGTTAGCTTTAGAATGTATGATGCATATTTGTTTGCTCTGTTGGTTTGGAAAAAAATATTCTGGCGGTAGATCTGATTTAGAAACAATATTTGGGGAAAAAAAATTTCTGGGGTTGGATCGAGTCTGAAAAAAGATTTTTTCATACAAGATCCAACCCCAGAAATTTTTTAGAGGGAGGGGACGACCCTCTGCGGAAATTTCTACCGGTGGGCCAGGTCTGGACAGATCTCCGCGGCGGCTCGGCCCGGACTGATCCCCTCCACGATTGCGGCTTCCCCCACTCCGCGGCTCATGCGCGCGCAACCGGTCTTCCACTCCCCGCTCTCCCCGCGCCATTAGTTCCCTCCACCGCACTCTCCCGCGCGCCCTCACTTCCCCCCGCCCCGCGCTCCCCTTAGAGGACCGGGGTTAGAACCCCATAGTCTTACTACTACTCCACACGTACCGTTTTCTACCGCTGGCTCGCGGAACACACTTTGGCCGATCACCGTGATTAATTTTTGGGAACCAGGTATGGCAGACAAGGCAGCCCGTACAGTTTTTACCTGAATGTCTTTGATTTTTCTTCCTGCCTCCCCCCCCCCCGCAAGACATCTTGCCAGTTTGGAAAGTAGAAAGGTCGTGAAATCGGTATCATGTTAAAACAAACATAGGGTAAACTCGGATAAATCCGTGGTACAGGTTATTCCACACGTCGGAACGGGGCATTAGGGAGTCTCAAGTGGCGTTCGGTTCGGGGTTCGGTTCAGATCTGGACGCGGCCTACGGCTCTACGAAGCAAGCGAAGAGGAGAAGGAGCCACTGCGGCTCGCGAGCCGCTAGGTCGACACCCCTGCTTTATCCTATCGATATGGAAGTGATGCCGATGGATTCATTATGTTTTTCCGATGAAAATCAAACCAAATTTCATGTAAATTAGGCTATTACTAACGAAATTAGCTCGAGGTTATGAAAATGAATTTTCCATGAAATTTCCTTCATTACTTTCCGATTTACGTCGTTCTTGGTGTCAGTATCATCGGCGAAATATAAGGAATCAATTGGCGTCGTTTTCGCAAAGATCTGATGAGAAATGCGGAAGTCAAATGCGGAGAGAATCAACCTGTACCAGTAATAATCAGTAAATTTGCAAAGCCAGTTGAAATAAGGTACATACATTCGAGGTTATTGAATTTGTCTTGAAACGCACTATAAAGTGATCTCTAAAAAAAATAGTTTCATCTAAAAAACCGGACTTCACCATCGTATCTCTTAAAATAATAAATTTAATAAATTTGCTATAAATTTGTCCCCTCGAACCATGCAATTGGATATAAACAATTTCTTTATCTCCAATGCGCTAGGAAATATCCAGCTGTTTACTGTTCCCGCGGACACCCTGTATAATGAAATAAAATATAAAATATATGTCGGAGAAGGTAACCACTTAATCAGCTACGCTACGATGTTAATTAAAATGTAAGTCTAGGTATCTCACGTCAGTTTTTCCCCACGCGATTCACACAATATATTGTACAATCTTCCAATATGATCCACAGACGTTCAATATTATTGTCCAATATGAATATGACAATATATTGCACAATATATTAAGCGTCTAGGGGCCGATTATCTTCTTCATTCACGCAATTTATTGTACAACCTTTCAATATTATTGCGCCATTTTTCAATTTTATTGTGCAACCTTCCAATATAATCTACAGACGGTCAATAATATTGTGCAATATTGAATATTGTGCAATAATATTGAGCGTCTACAGACCGCTTAGGCCAGATCCACACTATCGGTCCGGTCACGGTCCGGTCTCGATCAAAATCACATCTGTGAGCGTCCGCACTATCAATCCGGGTGAATGTGGACGCTCAGGGATGTGAATTTGATCGAGACCGGACCGTGACCGGACCGATAGTGTGGATCGGGCCTTAAGGGAGACAATATTGTAGGACAATAGGCTGTCCGGGGACAACAGAATGTCGACAGGTTCTCGAGAGGAGAGCGGCGTCCGTCCCCTCGAGTGTAAGATAGGTGGGGGTTCTTTTCTACTATAAAGGATTGAAATCCACGGCTTCTTAAACTTAACAATGTCTATTTATTAACAACACTTAGTCTAATAACAATTATTTAATATTGCTTATGTCTACGATTATATACAAGGTGTCCCAAAAATGTCGCGTTTCCTTGAAAGGGGTGACTCAGGGGGTGATTTGAAACAACTTTTTCCTTAGCGAAAATGTTGTCCGAAGCTTCGTTAAGGAGATATTAATAAAAAACCCCGATCAATCAGACCGCGCGCCTTCCGCCCGAGCTCCCGCGGTAGCTTTGGCTACGCGGTAGGCGACTGCGCTTGTACTATGAACGTACGAACAAGCAAGTCGGCATGCATCGAAGGAAATCGCGTTACACAGTTTTTTTGTAAAGCAGAATCTTAAATAACAATTATTTGAAGTGAGAGGACAAGAAGTACGTAAATTTCGTTTTTAAATAAGGCATAAACGAAATGGTAATGTAACAGAAAATGTACGACAAGTGATCGTAATTCATTATTGAAGTAAAAATCCGTAGTTTAATAACGGCCAACACAACTAAATTTAAAAAATAATATTAGGTGTATGAATAAATTCTTTCCGCCTGGAATTTCTATCGCGGTGGTATTCAGAAGCTGCCAGAAAAATGGCAAAAGGTAATTAACAATAATGGAAATTGTTTCGATGATTGAGTTGTTTTCATATTTTTTCAATCGAACTGTTATTGTACCCTAAAATCGGAAAGAATTTATTTCCATACCTAATAATCACCAATAAATTAAATAAAACTCACCCTTTCAGACATTCCTTTCCTTGCTTTCCTTCCCTTTTCGGAAATCTGTGTCGGTAGGCCACTGTACCGATCCTGGTCATCGGCGTCCAGTGCTCAGCTGATCGCAGGGTCAATGTACCGAATATTCACTTCACTGCACGGCTACTAACACTGATCACTGAACCGATCCTGGTCATCGATGGACGAGCCCAGTGCACAGCTGGTTTCAGGTACACGACACCATCCAAGGTTAATGTGCCGAATATTCACTTTACTGCACGGCTACTAACACTGATCACTGAATTTATTTTTCACGGAACGTGTTGTTCCTACGTTATAAAAATTGGTGGCTGCGAAAGGGGCCGATTACTGTTAATTACTGGGACGAGATTACTACTATTACCCGGCGAAAAGAAAACTCGTGGCAGACTGTCTCGGGCTGTGCAGTCCGCTGCTGTGACGATTGGTCGAGTCACCTATTTGGGCACACTTTTAAAGACGGGGCACACGTATTTTGGTTATTGGCTGAAGTTGCCACATACATTGTCGCACCGCGCGACGAAGAGATCGAACGAAACACGAGATCGAGTGGGATAGAGCGATTTGACCAAGCGTAGCCTACGCTTTTGTTTTGACGATCGTCGGTCGGATCCGTATCTGATCGCTGCACAGCAGCGGACTGCACAGCCCGAGACAGTCTGCCACGAGTTTTCTTTTCGCCGGATAATAGTAGTAATCTCGTCCCAGTAATTAACAGTAATCGGCCCCTTTCGCAGCCACCAATTTTTATAACGTAGGAACAACACGTTCCGTGAAAAATAAATTCAGTGATCAGTGTTAGTAGCCGTGCAGTAAAGTGAATATTCGGCACATTAACCTTGGATGGTGTCGTGTACCTGAAACCAGCTGTGCACTGGGCTCGTCCATCGATGACCAGGATCGGTTCAGTGATCAGTGTTAGTAGCCGTGCAGTGAAGTGAATATTCGGTACATTGACCCTGCGATCAGCTGAGCACTGGACGCCGATGACCAGGATCGGTACAGTGGCCTACCGACACAGGTTTCCGAAAAGGGAAGGAAAGCAAGGAAAGGAATGTCCGAATGGGTGAGTTTTATTTAATTTATTGGTGATTATTAGGTGTGAAAATAAATGCTTTCCGATTTTAGGGTACAATAACCGTCCGATTTAAAAAATATGAAAACAACTCGATCATCGAAATAATTTCCATTATTGTTAATTACCTTTTACCATTTTTCTGGCAGCTTCTGAATACCACCGCGATAGAAATTCCAGTCGGAAAGAATTTATTCATACACCTAATATTATTTTTTAAATTTAGTTGTGTTAGCCGTTGCTAAACTACAGATTTTTACCTCAATAACGAATTACGATCACTTGTACATTTTCTGTTACATTACCTTTTCGTTTATGCCTTATTTAAAAACGAAATTTACGTATTTCTTGTCCTCTCACTTCAAATTATTCTTATTTAAGATTCTGCTTTCAAAAAAAAACTGTGTAACGCGGTTTCCTTCGATGTATGCCGACTTGCTTGTTCGTACGTTCGTAGTACAAGCGCGGTCGCCTACCGCGTAGCTAACGCTACCGCGGGAGCTCGGGCGGAAGACGCGCGCTCTGATTGGTCGGGGTTTTTGGTTAAGGGGGGAGCCTGGTGTAACTAGCTGGAAATTCAGGCATTTTTCGGGATTTTTTTTAAAGAAAGTATTTAATCGATCTTTCTGAAACTTTCAGGATATTGTATTATCAGGTTAAGGAAGACAAAAAAAAAATTTATTCAAAATGAGCGGCAAATAACAAAATTATAAGGGCTTATGCCCAGTCCGTTGGCGACGCAATTGTTACACTGCAGGCAACGTAGCGTCTCTTGGTTTCATCTAAAACCAAAAATCGAACAATTTTCGTTTAGTTTATGAGTGTACGCACAGATCGTATAAATTCATAACTTAAAAGATGCAAAATTGAACAAATGGCGGCTTCTTGAAAAAAAAATTCACTTTTTCCAACGAAATTTTGCCTTAAATGTGTAAAAAAAGTTATTTATTTAAACAATATCATTATACTAAGAACGTAGCCCTATGAAGAAAATATTCACAAATATCCGTGTACAAGGCCAAGTCGATTGGTTGAATATTTTTGGAGTTACATTGCCCGCAGATTGTAAAACTGTCGTTTCGAGAAAAACGCATTTAAAGTTTTGTGGTAACGTGGCGCTCCGTAGCAAAACCGGCCATATCCGCTTTAATTTTTCGAATTTCGTTTTGCAGCTTTGGGAACATATTATTGTGATGTTCAACTATTGATTTATGCAAAAAAAAATGGATTTCCTCGACCCGCTACACCAGGCTCCCCCCTTAAAGTTTTGTGGTAACCTGGCGCTCCGTAGCAAAACCGGCCATATCCGTTTTAATTTTTCGAATTTCGTTTTGCGGCTTTGGGAACATATTATTGTGATGTTCAACTATTGATTTATGCAAAAAAAAAAATCGATTTCTTCGATCCGCTACACCAGGCTCCCCCCTTAATATCTCCTTAACGAAGCTTCGGACAATATTTTCGCTAAGGAAAAAGTTGTTTCAAATCACCCCCTGAGTCACCCTTTTCAAGGAAACGCGACATTTTTGGGACACCCTGTATATATAGCGGAAGGCTCGCGCTCTGATTGGTCGGTGCTTTTTATTAATATCTCGTTAACGAAACCTCGGAGGGCATTTTTGCAAAGGAAAAAGTTGTTTGCAATCACCCCCCCCCCCCCAATCACCCCCTTTAAGGAACCGCAGCATTTTTGGGACACCCTGTATATATATATAAGGCAAATATCATCGAAGCAGAAGGATTTTTAAGAATGAACTAGAAATTGTTTCTCTGTACAGAGAGGTTATTTACTTTATTGTATTATATTATATTACAACGCTTATTTACAATATGTACAATCTTACCTGTGAAGAGAGAAACGACATTTAAAGTTTATTCTCTATCTCTGCTTCATTCACAGCCTTAGTATTCTTATTATTTAATCTTCTGTTAATTCTTATTGCGATCTACGCACGTGTGCTCTCTTATGTAATCGTCCTTCCATAAATTAGTCGTTCTCTCTATACAGTAGACTCTCTACCACCACTCTACACTCTACGCTCTACCACGCGCGAGGCGCGGTATTTGAATTAAGGAAATACCATTTCCTTACATATATATACGTAGCATTGATATAAAAAAAACCACAAAATACAAAAAGCCACAACATACAGGGTGTCCCAAAAATATATACAGGGTGTCCCAAAAATGCTGCGGTTCCTTAAAGGGGGTGATTCGGGGGGTGATTGCAAACAACTTTTTCCTTTGCGAAAATGCCCTCCGAGGTTTCGTTAACGAGATATTAATAAAAAGCACCGACCAATCAGAGCGCGAGCCTTCCGCTGAAGCTCCCGCGCTAGCGTGGCCGCGCGCCGGGCCGCGCTGCGACTACGAACCAGCAAGGCGGCATGCATCGAAGGAAATTGCGTAGAATGGCAAATGAAAAAGACGTAACAAAAAAATCGAACCTTTTGCCATGGTTTGTTTGCCATTTAAAGTGAATAATGAATAAAGGATAAATGGATGAAAATCGCGTGTAACCTAAAAGGACGAATACACATTTTTTTTAGAAGATTCGAAAATAATAATTATTTGAAGTGGGAGGATAAGGAATACGTAAAATTCCTTGTGTTAATAACATATTCAAGAAAAGGTAATGTAACAGGAAATTAACGAAAAGTGATCGTAGTTCGTTATTGTGATAAAAATCCGTAACTCAATAACGGCCAGCACTGTTGCTGATAACGAATAAGTCTGTTTAAAAAACCCGAATAAATATTTTCGTACGAGAATTTTGAGAATTATCGCCGGAAATAAGCCATAGCTTGCGTTAAATTTAAATATGAATGATCACCATTAAAGCAACTAAAACTCACTCTTGTCAAAAATTCACCTGCAACTTGAAAGCTTGTGTCACTGGGTCACTGAACCGATCCTGGTCATCGATGGACGAGCCCAGTGCACAGCTGATCCCAGGTATACGACACTACCCAAAGTTAAGGGTCGCAATGTCAGGTGCGTCCAGGTCAACGTACCGAATATTCACTTCACTGCACGGCTACTAACACTGGTCACTTAATTTATTTTTCATGGAACGTGTTGTTCCTACGTTTTAAAGCCGCCACGCTAACCGACGAAACGTATCCATCCTCGCTTGGTGTTTCGATATTGGGATATTCTAGCGCAAATGCTCGCGCAGCAGCACTTGCGTTCCCGTCGTTCCGGGCGTAGACCCAGAACATACGGTAGTATTCCTGGGCTGTGAACATTTCTGCAACGCTATTTCTAGCTGACTGACAGGATTTTTTCCAAGCAACTTCCGCTACCCCCAAGTACCTTCTCTCGTTCCATTATGAGTTGACACCCACCAGGCCAAGAGGCTTCAGGTAAAAAGACGCCAGCACATTTTCAGGACACACGTGTTTTGCAGAAGTGCAACGAAAACTTTCACAAAAGCCTGCGCTCCGTCCTTCTACTGCCAATGTACCCATTGCTTCGAGATAGAAAACAGACACCACGACACTTTTAAAGGTATCGGTTCGAAAGGGTCCGAAGGGAAGGGACGCAAAAAGTCTTCGAGTTGCTATAAAGAAGAAAATGCATACCATTCCTGTTTCCCCTTTCTGACACCCTGAGTTCACGTCTGCTACGAGGCGGAACCAATTAATACATAAATTATTCGAAACTGTAGGAAACTGTTCTCTACCGCCGACTTGCGGGACAATACGGTCATAAACCGCGACCCTGGCGAAATGCTCTGGCTGATCAACCTGATTAATTTTGGAGAACTAGAAATTACAGAGTATTATCCACCATCAATACGTCCCGCGGAGAGACACAGGAAAAGAAGGGATAGTCCGCTGACTGCGCGTAGTGCCGCCTGCTTCGTCCTACCCTCAAATTAAAGACGGATCCCTTTTCTCTCGAGTATAAACACGTGCTCGAATTTCAAAACACAAGCACGCGTCGACGTATTCGGTGCGAGAGACTGTGGGCTTGAGGTCCGATTGGCCCCAAACTAACCAATCTGCCCTGCATCCCTCCCAAATGGCCACTGTCCTGAAGAGGCCCTCTTCACAGCAATATCTCCTCCCCAAGGCCCTCCTTCTCTCGCACCGAATACGTCGACGCATGCCTTTGTTTTGAAATTCGAGCACCTGTTTAGACACGAGAGATAAGCAGGCCCCATTGGTTAGTTTGGGGCCAATCGGACCTCAAGCCCACAGTCTCTCGCACCGAATCTGTAATTTCTAGTTCTCCAAAATTAATCAGGCTGATCAGCCAGAGCATTTCGCCAGGGTCGCGGTTTATGACTGTATTATCCCGCAAGTCGGCGGTAGAGAACGGTTTCCTACAGTTTCGGATAATTTATGACTTAATTGGTTCCGCCTCGTAGCAGACGTGAACTCGGGGTGTCAGAAAGGGGAAACAGGAATGGTATGCATTTTCTTGTTTATAGCAACTCGAAGACTTTCTGCGTCTCTTCCCTTCGGACCCTTTCGAACCGATACACGTGGTGTCTGTTTTCTATCTCGAAGCAATGGGTACATTGGCAGTAGAAGGACGGAGCGCGAGCTTTTGTGAAAGTTTTCGTTGCACTTCTGCAAAACACGTGTGTTCCGAAAATGTTCTGGCTTCTTTTTACCTGAAGCCTCTTGACCTGGTGAGGGTCAACTCATAATGGAACGAGAGAAACTATTTGGGGGTAGAAGAAGTCGCTTGGAAAAATCTTGTCAGTCAGCAGTCAGCAATCACGTCGCAGACAAATGTTCTCTGCTCAAGAGTATTACGTGATGTTCTGGGTGTACCCCCCGAACAACGAGGACGCAAGTGCTGCAGCGTGATAATTTGCGCGGGGATTACCCACGGCTCCGAACGCCAAGTAAAAATTCATTTCCACCAATTTTTATAACGTAGGAACAACTCGTTCCATGAAAAGTAAATTAAGTGATCAGTGTTAGTAGCTGACATTGCGACCCTTAACTTTGGGTAGTGTCGTATACCTGGGATCAGCTGTGCACTGGGCTCGTCCATCGATGACCAGGATCGGTTCAGTGACCCAGTGACACAAGTTTTCAAGTTGCAGGTGAATTTTCGACAAGGGTGAGTTTTAGTTACTTTAATGGTGATCATTCATTTTTAAATTTAACGCAAGCTATGGCTTATTTCCGGCGATAATTCTCAAAATTCTCGTACGAAAATATTTATTCGGGCTTTTTAAACAGACTTATTCGTTATCAGCAACAGTGCTGGCCGTTATTGAGTTACGGATTTTTATCACAATAACGAACTACGATCACTTTTGGTTAATTTCCTGTTACATTACCTTTTCGTGGATATGTTATTAACACAAGGAATTTTACGTATTCCTTATCCTCCCACTTCAAATAATTATTATTTTCGAATCTTCAAAAAAAAATGTGTATTCGTCTTTTTACGTTACACGCGATTTTCATCCATTTATCCTTTATTCATTATTCACTTTAAATGGCAAACAAAGCATGGCAAAAGGTTCGATTTTTTTATTACGTCTTTTTCATTTGCCATTCTACGCAATTTCCTTCGATGCATGCCGCCTTGCTTGTTCGTAGTCGCAGCGCGGCCCGGCGCGCCGCCACGCTAGCGCGGGAGCTTGAGCGGAAGGCTCGCGCTCTGATTGGTCGGTGCTTTTTATTAATATCTCGTTAACGAAACCTCGGAGGGCATTTTCGCAAAGGAAAAAGTTGTTTGCAATCACCCCCCGAATCACCCCCTTTAAGGAACCGCAGCATTTTTGGGACACCCTGTATATATTGCAGAGTTCGGCTGTTACCGGTTCCAGAGCGTGCTCGAAGACTCTTGGCAATGTCTGTAGTAAGAACGGCCGCTACCGTCTCCGGAGCGAGCTCGTTACTTTTGACAGAATTCTGTTATATGCTCTGCAGACCTTGTTTTTACGAAGTGCTTCGGCCGCTACAGTCTCCGGAGCGAGCTCGATGGCTTTGTAAGAACGAGGTTCTATAACTTTAAAATGTGCAAACCAAATAGGAGCATCAGTATCTTTTATACACTGAAAATCCGCCGCTACCGGTTCCGGAGCGAGCTTAATTTTGCTGGTTGATATTTAGCTGCCTCTAGGCTTGAGCATTCGTAAGTCAGGAGAGCGTATTCGTAGCTTGAATGTCCCGCTGTGCTGTGCGCGCATCATTTTATACTGGAAAATTGGCGGACTGGCACATGCGCAGTGAGTCGCTATTTGTTATTTCGTGTTTTGTTCGCTTATTACATTATAGTTTGTCTTGTGCTTTTGTTAATACCTATAATTAATTATTCCTAATTTTTTTATAATAATTGTTTCTCTAATAATCATTTGAATTATAAATTACGTACAAAAGTATTTACAATGTGTTTGCGCGGTAATAGAAGATGGTTTGCGTGGTAATGCGGGTCGGTTCTGTTTTACCGACAGTTGGTTTTTACCGGTTTGAGTCCCCGTGGGACGTTACAATACAGGGTCATAGTTAAAACTGCAACCTACGCGCGCGCGAACAGACAAAACTGGCAACACCGCCTCACGGACGCATTCCACTACAACCATGCGCCGATACTTCCGCCATCTATGAGCCAATGATGAAAGTGTACGGTCTTTTAGATGCCAGTAGAGAGCGCAGGGTGCTTTTGGCTTTCACTAGAGGATATTAAATTTGACGTAGCAGACGGGAAAGAAAACGGTAGCCATTTTAAGAGTGCGATCGCACCGATCTCGTTCCGCGTGAAAATATCTGCCTTTACGACGGTCCAGCTGCGGGATTAGTTCACACTGGCGGATTATTGGCCCGGGTAGAAGAATTAGGGGCCTTTTTCGTATAACTTTTGAACTATAAAAGATATCGGAATGCAATTTGCGCCGAAAAATGGGGAAAAATTATCATATAATTTAACATATGTTTCGTTTACTTAAGTTTTCTTTTATCAATATTTTAACCGTAATTGCAGTGAAAAGCGTTTTCAAACTGTGTATTTGATACATTATTTAGTGCTCTGTATAATAATCATGGTGTTGTTAAACAGTAGGCTGGTTGTTTCTGTATCATTACTTTCATAAATTGAGAAATTAAAATTTTATTCAATTATATATTAGTTCTGCAGGCCTCAGAATCTAATGTTCTGGTTTTCTTTTTTATAATTTTATCTTTAAGGGGGATTCTCGTCTAACAGTCCCAAAAGTAACTTATATTTACGATTTTTCCGGAAAAAAGTGTTCGTCATATTGGATTATACTCTCTTGGGATATAAGGAGGCATCTGTAAACTTGCAGAAAATCCTTTTTTATGTCGATCCTTCTTATTATTTATAAATTATTGTGGAATCTCTTCGACGTTAAGTGTAGCACTTGTCACAGTCATCTGACTGCAAAGAGAATAACCTTTTCTTAAAGTTAAATAATTTACATTGGGACTGGAGCTAAAATTTTAATTTTAGTTTTTATTTATAATACTTTTTTCGTCGATATAAAGAATAATATGAAAAATTTCTCTAAGGAAAAAACTTACTTTTTCTCTCGAACGCTATGATTCTTTCAATTTTTCATTTTTTTTTTCCTTAAAGTGGACCAATCCCCGCGTAAATTATCTAACTTTAAGAAACTTCTATTTTTTTTTGCAATCACATGACTGTTACAGGTGCTACACATCCCGCCAACAGGAGTTACATCACAGATGGACAAGATTCCACAATAACTAATAAATAATAAGAAGGATCGACATAAAAAAAATATTTTCTGCAAGTTCAAAAATCCCTTCTTATATCCCAAACGAGTTTAATCCAATATGACGAACACTTTTTTCCGGAAAAATCGTAAATATAAGTTACTTTTGGGACTGTTAGACGAGAATCCCCCTTAAAGATAAAATCATAAAAAAGAAAACCAGAACATTAGATTCTGAGGCCTGCAGAACTAATATATAATTGAATAAAATTTTAATTTCTCAATTTATGAAAGTAATGATACAGAAACAACCAGCCTACTGTTTAACAACACCATGATTTTTATACAGAGCACTAAATAATGTATCAATTACACAGTTTGAAAACGCTTTTCACTGCAATTACGGTTAAAGTATTGATAAAAGAAAACTGAAGTAAACGTAACTTATGTTAAATTATATGATAATTTTTCCCCATTTTTCGGCGCAAATTGCATTCCGATATCTTTTATAGTTCAAAAGTTATACGAAAAAGGCCCCTAATTCTTCTACCCGGGCCAATAATGCGCCAGTGTGAACTAATCCCGCAGCTGGACCGTCGTAAAGGCAGATATTTTCACGCGGAACGAGATCGGTGCGATCGCACTCTTAAAATGGCTACCGTTTTCTTTCCCGTCTGCTACGTCAAATTTAATATTCTCTAGTGAAAGCCAAAAGCACCCTGCACTCTCTACTGGCATCTAAAAGACCGTACACTTTCATCATTGGCTCATAGATGGCAGAAGTATCGGCGCATGGTTGTAGTGGAATGCGTCCGTGAGGCGGTGTTGCCATTTTACAAGTTCGCGCGAGCGCGGGTTGCAGTTTTAACGGATGACCCTGTATATAAGACGGTACCAAACGACGTCGCTATATTTGGCGTTTGAAATCGACGTTCCGACGAATGTAACATTGTAACGTCGTATTCTCTATCACTCGCGATCACACTATAGATATTACCAGAAAAATGCTGGTAATTCCTTTGGTTTCGGTATTACAGCGATTTCGGTACTATATCGGTTTGTATTTGATTTTGGTAACATAATAGGAAAACCGAAAAAATTACCGGTAAATATAAGTAAATATACCGGTATTTTCATATACCAGTATGACGTCATACCGGTATTTTCGTATTTCGGTTTCTATAAGGGTTACGATAGTACAACCGAAAAATACCGGTATAATACCGGTATTTTACGTACCGGTAGGAGTCCCTGCCGGAAGGGCTCATGTAACATCTCCATACGGTTTTAAATCTAAAACAGCTTTAAATGTTTTAGAGTCATCGTCTCCGATGTAGTTTCCGTATTTTACTTCATTTTTTTCTTCGGATGTAGTAAACATTTCTATTATGGAGTCGACCTCCATTTTTCCTGCCGAACCTTCGTGGTTTGATGCGTATTCTTCTTTATGTTCTTCATATCATTCGGCATACTCTTTTGTGGCTTCTTTTTGTCGCCAAATCGTACATGCTTGGCAGTAGCTGCTTTTGACAACGAGATCTACCACTTTGCCGCTATAGTAGCCAATCAGTGTTGTTACACCAAACAACGAAGTGAAGCCGCGTTTCTTCCACGACCCATCGCCGAAACATTTAAATTTGTTGGTGATCTGCCTTTTTTCTCAGTTTCATCTTTTTCCTTGTGTACTGCTTTTTGGCATAATCTATCGAATACTGTTTTCGCGGCAGTATGAATATGCCACACTACAAAGTCGTACATAGATTTACTGAGCCCTTGCCCGATGTCCATAATGCCGCAGAATAAATTTATGCCATCTCTACCGACCCCTAAAAATTGCATAGCGAAAACTATTCGGCGATTGATTTCATATCCGTTATTTATGAAAGGCCCCGATGAAATTAATAGACCGCTGCAGTGGCACGAAACAACATGTTTAAATCCGAGGCCCCGAATTTTTTCTTCTTCGAATTTCACATCTTTTTTAAAATCTTTGCAAACAACTATCTCTGACAGTGCACCAAAGAAACTTACGAATTCTATTATTCGATAAGAAAACTTAGAAGCACAAGTAATGTTGGAAGTACTCGGGGTCGATAATTTTCTAGCGGACGCACTTTCTCCTATAGGTTCATCTTCTTTTCCAAGATACTGATTTCCGTGAAACCTTCGCTTTGAAGGCTCCGATGCACGAGTATTGTCGTCCTTGCTTCTTTTTGGATAGGACATTTTGATTCACAAGTCTGTTGTTATGAGATGAAGTGAAGTGGAAGCCCTCGGGTTCACTAATTGCACTTTTATTTTAAACAACTAACTTTAATAATTAAATACACTTAATTAAATCAGGAACCGACAAGAGTATCCTCGAATACTCTGCTGCGCGTAAATAGCTTAGTTATAATGACTGCTCACTAAGTGTCACGGTTTGGAACTGACCGGTCTTGTTTTTGGGGTCCTATTATATGTACCCCTTTTTGGTGGTGGGGTACAGGGTGATGCGTCCATGGTGGCGCATCCACGATGACGAGTCTGCTGTGACACAAACCTAGTACCCTTTTGATAAAGCGTCGGAGTCATGAACGAATCCCAGTAATTTGTCACCGCACAACTAATAGTAAATACATTTGTGTTACCTAAACTACAAATATACCTTTTAGCAGGTATACCATGTGTAAAATAACGTTTTTGCTGAGAGCGGTAGGAATGCCGGAAAGGTTATGTTCGATGAGAAACCACCACAGACACAGCGCGTTAAAATAAAATGAAGTCTTTATTCTAAAATGGTGCACAAATGGCTTAGGCGTGAGCACACGTTTGAACAATCAGAGTGAGCCCCCGAACACCCTCTTCCTATAAAGTTCGTCGAGCACGCTTCGACGCCACGTGATCACGCACCACGACGGATCCACAATCAATCGATGATCTACACACGATTAATGAACACCTACACAAGTAATTGAATCTAGCAATTGATGAACAATGTGCACTGAGCACTACTATTAACGAGGTGAGCTAAAGAACAGAATTGCGAGCAACACGTTTGTCTTTGCAGACTGCGAAAACAGGAGTGAATTCAAGATGGATGCACACTTTCGTCCCGGCGTCGTCTCGAACCTTCTCGAGCATCGATCGGCCAGGCGAAATCTCATTGGTCGATTGATTGTGGATCGACCGCGACTTCCGCTGTCCAGGAGGTGCTGCGGTGAGCGAGCGTGCGGCGGCGAAGCAAACTACTCAATTCCAAAACACCGTGACTCATATAACGGTTCAAGAGTTGATCTGCTTAGCTATTGTTGCAGCGCAGGCCGAGCGAAGGGTCCCGACATAAAAGCTGCTGTGCGCGTGACGCTCGCCTCCGCGCTCGTATACCTGCGCGCAAGAAATGGGCTGTGGGGCCCTTAATAAAACTTCGAATTTCCAATTGTAACTTTAGGAATATATTCTATGCATGTATGCATAGATTAAAGTAAAAAAAAAAATATTTTTTCGACTTTTTACACCAGGATCCCCCCTTAAGCCAGCGGTGCCCAGAGGTGGGGCTTCTCTCGCACCTGCTTCCCCCCTATCAATCGTTCCTTCCCCACATAATATTCGCGAGGAATAGTAGAATTGGCTTGCTGTAGCGACGTGTGTCACTAATACACACTTCATGCGTAGCGTCATAGTCGCCTCTTTAGCGTCGCGTGGTATCCCTGATGACACGGGCGGAAGTGGGAGAACCCCAAAGGGCTCGCGAGGCCTGGGCTCAGGTTTGGATTGCGCTGCCTTAAGGGAACTAGGCAGTCGAAAAAAAACTATTTTTATTGCATTTTTCGAAAGTGCTATCTTTTCTGAATAAATTGCCACTGGATTTATATTAAAATTCTCAAAATTGTTGATTTGGCAGCTAAAAAGGTCACGCGGCAACTTACAGCGTCGCCTTTGACTAGAAGGGGCAGACAGTTGGTGTTCATGGCAAAACGTAATGGCCGAAAATAATTTAGCTACGTACTGTGACGGTGGTCACTCCGGTGGGAAGGATAGATGTGGATAGTCTCAGTCGATTAGCCAGGTTCCTGTTAAAATCCCTCTTGTCGATAATTATAGCTTTATTTCCTCGTCCTTGAATATGTACACTATTTACAAAAGGTGGGTATGACTTATACTACGCGTGGTCACGCCGTTGTCGAGCGGCGGCCCGGCGGCGCGGCTCAATGAAACGGCGGAGGTCGGTCCGCGTTCGGGCGTCTCCTTATCGGAATGGTTGCGTAAGAGACCGTGCAGCTTCCGGGCGTCTCTATAACGGAACGGTATAGGAGAAGAGACCGGGCAGCGTCCGGGCGTCTCTATAACGGAACGGTAACGGGAATGAGACTGGGCAGCATCCAGGCGTCTCTGTTTCGGAACGGTAGCGGGAAGAGGATAGACGATGATCAGGCGATCGGCGGTTACTCGGATCTTTTACCATGTACTTGCACCGGGCAACATCCAGGCAGGTCTGGTGGTGGGGGATCCGTATCCCCACTGGAACTACTTCGCCTTAGTCGCGTTGAGGCTTATGTCCCGATTCTTGGAAATTCCCAGCAGCGAGAAATCGACGCGATCTAGCGGCGTGGTGGGGAGTGGGCGTCATCGCGTTGACGCGTCGCGAGACCGGCTTGCTTCGGTCGGGTTCGGTAGTACTCGGTCGCGGTCGCCCGCGCGCTTGGCCTCTCGCTCACTCCCGGTCGCACCGCCGTGCGCTCGACTCTTCGCGCTGGGACGCTACGTCACAGTACAACCACAAACCTGCCCCCACCCCCCTGACGTACAAAAAGCCATTTTACCGATTTACAACGATGTCTCCAATGAAGAACTTCTTACTGGTGTATCGGTGGATTTACACAGAACGCAAACAAGAGCTATAATAGTATGGTTTGGAAAATAGCTTCGAAAATGATATTTATCGGCCCAGGAAATAGTAGAGAAATGTTTTTTAATTGTTTTTTTTATTCGAAGAATAAGGAGTGAAAGCACTCTCCTACTCGCTATCCCCGCTTCGTACGCTCGGGTGGGCGGGGGGAGGGGGGCAGTCGAGGGCGCTTCACACAAACCGATTAGTTCGCATCCATCTGGCGGTTGCACCTTGTACCTGCGCCGCTGATACCGGGCCTCCGCGTGGTGGAGAGACAATCGTCGTCACACCAGCTTCTGGGTCGCACTCTTGCGATATCTACTGTGAGCGTAAATGACATTACCAATGTTTGAACAACAAAAGAGTCACAAGAAACCCGAATCGTAGTTTGAAATATTTTGACGAGCGCATACTCACATTCACATTTTTGAAAAAATGATATATGGTAGGATAAGGGTTGAGGTAAAACCCTACCAGGGCCCAATGCAAATCACCATACCGAGAAATTAATCAATCTGGAAAAAGGTCTTTCAGAATCCGTATAGTTTCTCTCACTGTATGCGGTGTTGTACCGCCCTATTGAGGTTACTACCTACTGGTTTATTGCGAAGTCTTTTCCGCTATTCTCGTTGAGTTAACACAACTGACTCATGTTTTTAATAAAAATTGTCTCAATTTCTGCTTGTTGTTGTTGTGTGTATTGATTCATGGTTAATTTCGTGCTATTCTACTTTATAACTGAAAAAAATGTTAGTAATTGTTAAAGTAAAAAATTACGGCTCTTTCCAACTTGGGAGTTAATTTTGCTCCATCTTGTGGTTGATCGCTGCAGTACGCTGGCGCTGGTTCAATAACAACGCTCGAGTTTGAAACCCAGCAATTTATGAAATACATTTAAGCTTTAAACTTTTCAAGTACGTAGAATTAAAAGAAATCGACTTTATTTTTTTATTAAATGAATAATTGGGTGTCTACACAAGCGATTGAATATAAGTCAAATATTTTTCGACTCCATCTCTATCCACAGGTTCTTTAAAGCCGAGCGTAAAGGTGCGATTCTACTGAGGCAATCCAGTGGAACATGTTGCATGCGACCCGGTCCACGGGCGACGTGTTGCATGCGAAAAAAAATGTGACCGTGTCGCATGTCGCCTGTTGCCAAATTATTCAGTGGAATCCCACCTTAACACTTTATGTGGTTGCCACGTAATATTTTGACATACATATACTTATAATTATACGAAATCAATTTTGAAACATCTTTCACATTTATTAATGATGGATTTGTTTTATTTAAGGTTGTAGCAGCTCCATTTAACGATCACTTATGCCTGGCCGTAGCACGAGAATTAGAGAAAACATTTGGTGGTTGGGTGCCACCAGTTTAAGGGCAAGGAGTATAGCTTGTAAAAAATTGTGACGCATGTTAATCATGATTATTGATATTTCATGCTAATTATTATTAGTATTGCGCACAGATTATAAAATAGGATTTGTACAGTTTACAACGGAATTAAACTTGAAAGTTCAAAAGAATCTGATACTTCGCAGAAACGTAAATAAGATGGACTTAATGTCATAGCTATCTTTTCTTGTGGCAATGAAACAGGGCTAGTGATGCAAACATTCCTCCAAAAATGATGAGTCTTCATATGATCGTGAATATCTGTGGAAGCATAAAAGATATTAAAAAAATTAAATACTGAGTTTTGTGGTACTCAATTACCTACAATATAGTGATCTAGATCAGGGCTGAGCAAGTTGTTCGCCGCCGCGGACCGCACAATCCCCATTACCAGTCAGCCGATTCCCCCGCCATCAGCAATATCAACTATGTACTATTAATGCTCCGAAAGAAGGCTCCTGGCAGGCGGTGCAGTCACAGACCTCCGTCTGTGTACATTGTAGTAAGTGATGTGGCCGATTCCGCCAATAACAAAAATACGTGTGCCCTGTCTTTATGAGTGTGCACCAATCGACTGACAAAAACCAATCGTCATAGCGGCGGTCTGCACCGCCGGCCAGGAGCCTTCTTTCCGCGCAGTAATAATAAGAACGAGAGCTCCGCGTCGCTGTTTAGAGTGTAGGAGTCAAGTAGGTATGTAGGGGGTCGTTTTACTACGGCTCAACAGAGCAGGCAAGTCGGGGAAGGGCCCGCGGGTTGCCCAGCCCTGATCTATATATTGCGAGAATAACTTACTGTTTCAGAATTCATCCACACCTTACTTAATAAGCTCTGATTCTACTTTGTAATTACAATTAAGTAGATAGCTTTTTACAAACTTTTTACGATTATGTATATGAATTGGTTCACACGATTTTTTAAACTGATAAAATCCATTCTTGATACCAGAAAATGCAATAAACCACACCCACATCTTAAGACAGTTACAACCGACATTCAACAAACTGTACCTTAGACTTTAGACATTCAAATGAACAAGATGTTTACTGTATACAGAGTGTCCGGCAACAGATGTTAGAAAATTTAAGGGGTGTGTCTACATGTCAGGAGAAGACAAAAATCAAGCATGAAGAATTTGCGTTGGAGGCTTCGTTTCCGAGATATTAATTATTGGAAATAACGCGTACAAAGTGTCTTACGCCGGGAACTGACATGGGATCTTCATCAAATCGAAAATTAAAAAAAAAAATCAAAACTGCAGGAAAGTAGTTGAAGTGATGCGAATAACGTAATTATTTTTGTTTCGGCAATGAAACGATCCTAGCGGTGAAGACACGCACTGAATGAAATTGTAAGTTTTCATGTGTATTTCATATCTATGATCGTGTTAACGCACGACACTAATCCTTATCTCGTTGAATTATATCTATTTAAACGGCACAACGTTTATTGCACAGACACAATTATATACAGGACGAGGCACAGCACTTATAATTACATATTAGACTAATCTTAGCGTACGTTTAATTTTAAGGCAATAAACTAAGTCTTATGTAAGGAATCTGAGATCAGACTTTGTAATTTGATTTATCCTGAACACAGCTAAACTGGCGCGATTGCTTTTTTTTTCGATGCACGCGGGAACGAATCGGTGGCACGAGAGATTCTGCCGGCTTATCGCAACGAAGACTCCCAGCACAGCTGACTTCGTGATGTGAGTACCTCGCCAAAAAGACCGCACCTCTGTGTATCTAACAGAAACGTACAGGTTCAAGACAAAGGACCGCCGCACAGTGTGGTGCCTTTTCCCGAAAAGCTGGCCAAAATTCAATTTTTCCCTATCATAGGCACACTGACAAGAGCGACCATGTCTCTATACAGCAGCGCTGCACAAGGAGCTGTTTTCGGCGCCTAGCGGCGAGCAACCCACCTATCTCGTTGCTAAGGTTAGAATCGGTGAGGAGAACTGCAGTAGTGTATGTGCGTGAACGTAGGCTCGTAGCATCAGTAAATATGGCTGGGTTCAAGTCATACCAAATGCACGTACACTACTGCAGTTCTCCTCACCGATTCTAACCTTAGCAATGAAATAGGTGGGTTGCTCGTCGCTAGGCGCCGAAAACAGCTCCTTGTGCAGCGCTGCTATACAGGAATACTAGCGAAATGGGTACGACCCCGCAGCTATTTTGACCTTATTATCTTATCTTAGCCAAGTGTCAAATAAGGTAAGTTGTCAAAATTTTTGAAATGTCACGAGTTTTTACACCATAGAGGACACTGAATTATTGTCTCAATTAACAAGGTAAGTCGCAAAAATGTTTTAATAGACTTTTTATGTAGAGCTTATAGAAACGAAGGGGACGCACAGTGTTTGAGAATGAGCTAAACATAAGAGTTGAGAGGAATCTTAGACAAGTCACTGATTTACCACTTTGCACTTTCCGGTGAAACACCTCGTCAGTTTATTCTTTTTAACATTAACGGTTAACACAATTGAGAAGTCCTTGAAATGTACAATGATGTTATTGATCACTGACCACTAGGGTGGTCCTTATTTTTCAACTTCCGATTTTTTTTTAGTCGTACCCGCCTAAAATATGAGGTTTGGTGAGAAAATGATATGTGTAAAATTTCAAAGTGATTGGACAACGGGAACCCGTGTCGCATTTGAGTTGAAGTTTTGAAAATATCGTGATTTCTCGTCAATTTCGGACATAATTGTGTTTGTCTATTTTGGAAGTATCAATGAATATTTTGTAATAAAAGTACAGTTTATTAGATGTACAATAATAATATGTATGCATTACTTCGAAAAATATTGACGAAATCTTTGAGTTTTAGCTTTTAAAATTAGTATACAACGCAGCGTATAAGCCAGAATAGGCGATTTGAGGTCTTAATGGCACTGTTCAACACGTATGTCACGTCCTGCGACGAGCCGCCATTAAAAACTTCTTTCTTTTATTATATTAATTCTTATTATTCTATATTATACTATATCATATACACAAAACGTTTGAATTAGCAGTAAGACATAGATGCACGTATGGACGAATGCACGTATGGACGAATGCACGTATGGACGAATGCAACCTAGTGGTCAGTGAACAAACCAAGTGAAGTGAACGCATGCGCAACGTCATTTAACCCAGCGACTGAATCGAGTGCGGACCGCGAGCGGACCAAGTGCGCATGCGTGAGACGCACGATCGGCCGAACGGCAAGTGAAACGCGAGTGTAACGCCTGATTGGCGCCAGCTAAATACGAAAGCTAATTGGTGCGCGTAAAGTGCGACATGTGATTGGACCGAGCCAGGTTCACCAAATCAGTATAAATATGGGCCCGCCAGCAGCAGGAAAGCAGAGAGAGATCAGCAGAGATCCTCAAGATACCATAAGTACGCACCACTTAAAACAACCCAACTAACTAACATTCACTCCGAGGCGGTAGAATAGGCACCACGCTTAAAATTCCACATCCAAGCCAAATTTCACACCAAGACGCTTGAACCGGCATCATGGATTTCCAAAGACATTCAATATCATTCACAATCTACCATCTAAGGCTGCTTAAGTAGGCACCTTGGCTACCATCTGGGTATGCTCTAATCAAGCTACCTGGCTACCATCTGGGACGCTCAACTAGGCACCTCAGCTACCATCTTAGGCTGTTCTTGACAAAGCACCTGAGCAACGTGGAATCTACAACTAAGGAGGCTTTTAACGGAGCACCTTAGCACCAATCCTAGAAAGCGTGGGCAAGCTGATAGGCAACTGGAAGCTATCGAAACCTGAGAGAAGGAACCCTCTCATTATCTTGACTTAAACATTCTAAATCGACCAAAGTGTCATTCCTTATACATGCCGATCTAGCGTCAAATTTATATCGTATCTCTATTACTATTTCTTTTCGACTAAGCGTCTATTACTATTTTTTTTCGACCGAGCGTTAAATGCTATTTTCTTTCGTTCGAAGCGTTATTTCGAACTCTTACCGATCGGAGCGATATATATAGGTTAGTTAATTTTCTGTTCTATCGACTTAGCGTCACGAGCAAAAATCGAATAATATTCTGTTTAACCGACCAACGCGTCGTCACGTAATCATTTTCGTTCCGTTACAATCTCACGACACCGCGTCGTACTTGTTCAAACCAAACCAATTCTTTTGAATAAACCATTTCTGTTATTTATTGTTAAAAGAAGGACTCTAGTTTCATGAAATTCATTTCTTTATCGCACGCCACCCGAACCAATCCCACCATTCTACGAGTAAACCGCTCTACTTGTAGAATCCCCTGTAATTAACGGCAACGTCTCGTTCGAGAACGTTACACGTATTTGGATCTGCAATATGCACTCCGAGATCCTAGTACAGTTTTCCGTCTCAAACACGAATCCGTAAATAAAAGTGCTCTATCACCCTCAGTTTTTGAAAAACATGAGTTTTTGTAAAAAGCGCACGATTTTGGGCAAGAATGAGGTATTACGTGAAAACCAAGAATGCTAGAAAGTTCAATTTACTCTCAAAATATAGAGGAGAGTTTCCTGAATATATCGGTGTATACAATTATCAAATTTGATGGTTTTATACGGTTGTAATCGGCCGTCAAAGTTTAAAAAAGTGCCGATGTGCATAATTCCGACGCAATACTTTTGCATTTTTACGAAAAGTTGTTTGTCTAGCACGAATTCGCTCAAAAGTATCGGATTCTGTAGACATTTCTGATGAAGAAACCATTCACGAAAAATGTCGGAACGGTTTTAAATTCGGATTGTTGGAGAAAATATCCAGCGGGAACGCGTGCACGGTGTTTTTCCGCCTGGCGACAGTGGCGGCCATTGCTCTTCTGACGCGTCTCGTCTGGGCCGTGGCTTCGCGCAATCGACACAGTGCCCCGTAGAATGGTCCTTAGCTATAGGAGTCAAAATTTATTTTGAATTTTTTTTTGGTCTTCGGCTACTTTCGAAGTATCAATAAATATTGTTTAATAAAAATACAATTTCTTACATGTATAATAGTAACATTTGTACATTACTTCCAAAAATATAGACGAATATACAATATTTTTTATTTACTAAAATTGTATTATTCACTAATTCCTTATAATTATATAAGTATTTATATACAACAAAATATTATTACTATTTAACTTAGATATAGGTATAAATAAAATTAAAATAATGCATACGTGTTAATATTTGTCTTTTATCAAGCTAGATTTCTTTGAATCGGGGTAGAATTGTCGATATTCTTCTAAAACTTGTGAAATGTATTGTTTGTTGTCTTCATTTGTTGTTAATATTTCATTGTAGTCTGACATCAGTTCTGCGCCTCGCTCCGCAGTGTCATTCACAATTTTCAAATTCTGTACAATTTCTAAACCCGCTTTATAATCTTCGTCGTTTTCCCAGACTTCCGGATCTAGTTGCAAAAAATTTGTCGATATATTAAATCTTGTAAAAAAATTTTTGTTTTTCTCGTGAAATAAATTTTTCCACGCTGGCATTAACATAATTTTTTATGTCAATATTTTTTATAATAATTTTTTTTAAAGGAATTTTTGTATCGATTTCATCTAACGTTGTAACCATACGCCTTTTTACATCGAAAGATAAATCTGCATAAAAAAAAGATAGAGCTGCACATTCTGGCGTCAAATACCATAAATGGCCACTAAATTTACGTAATCCGATTTGGCTGATATTTTTGTCAACTGCTTCGTATGTATAAATCTGTTGCACAAATCTTAAATCCTGGTGCGGAGCTTTTTCAGGAATTGGAGCACTAAACCATGCTTCAATGTATAAACTAGTTAAAAATATACATAGGGTAGATGTCCCAATTACTGCCAGTGTCCCAATTACTGCCAGTGTCCCAATTACTGGCACTTGATTTATTATATGTAATAAAAACGTAACGTATAAAAAGAAATGTACAATAAATAGTTATTATTATTAGAGTTTTATTAAAATAATGGTTTTATATTCTGGATGGTTACGCAATGACTTTGTAATATAAAAAGTACAGTTTTTAATCGCTTTCTCGCCACGCAAAACGTCCGTCTCCTCGGCCTCTCGTCGACCGAATGCCTCGTCGATGCATCCCCGGGCCCCTCATCTCCCTTCCTTTCCGTCTTCCGACGCAACAACGCATCGCCTCTCCACTGTTTTTTCTCCGGCATTGCCACGACGAGTTATTGGCAACCGCGCATCGTATTTGCGCCCCATCGAGGCCGGGCGACATCAAAACTCGTTCTCATTCGACCAAACTGACCTAACCGTCGCCCTCGACGTCTCCTTGAGCTGACCTATCCTGTAACAATATACAAAGTCCAACTCGATTAGCATTTTCAAGGATGCATAATACCGCGGTGTTTGATCGACCCGGGCCATGACCAACACTCCAGAGTGATCAGTTCTGCGCGGCGTGCACAAACACATGAGATACGCCCTTTAGGATACGGATAGGCTGGACGTCCTAAGGAACGTTTGCAGCAGTTCTTACGGTCGCTAGACTTGCCAGGGGCACCAGCCAGCTGAGTGGGCGACCAGCCTCCTCAGCTGCGTGCTAATCCCGACTCCGACTACTTCTGGTCCTGGTCTCCGCCCAGGCCTCCACCTAGTACGGAGTCGACCACGCTCCATACATGGAATACCTGGACTCGACCTGGGTCCCGGCCTCGCCCGCGCTTATCATCGAACATAACTCTGACCCAGAATTACTCCTCAAAGCCACGGACTCCGACCAAAATAAGGCTCGTCGTATGACAACTGCAGCAACTGTAGCTCCTCTTCGACTCACCCTACTTACTGAGTGGCGTCAAACGTGACCCATCTCCGCATGCTGTCAACGGCTACGACACTGCGATGGTTAGGGGACTTCTTCAGATCCCGCAGGTCGTGTACCTCATACCGGTCATTGGGTAGGACCGCGGTAACCTTGTAGGGACCCTTTGCCACTGCCAATAGCTTCCTGCTCCCTCCGGTTGCCCCAGGGTTGGATGCCACCAGGACCACGTCTCCTACCGCGTACTTGGGAGGTTTGCACCTCTTCACATCAAACCGCCTTTTTTGCTCTGCTTGGTCGGCGTCCGTAGCAGCCTTCGCCGCGTCGCGCATCTCCTGGAGATCGACCTGGTCCAGGGTGTCCTGGATCTGAGCCAACAGCCTCGCATCCGCCAGACTACGCGGCTGGTACCCAAACAGAAGCTGCGTAGGCGATTTTCGGGTCGTCCGATTGGTAGTGCAGTTGATCGCACTTTGGACCTTTTTCACCTTTTCGTCCCACGAATCTTCTGTCTCGCCCGCACAAGTGGCTGCAAGAGAACTCAGGAGAGTTCGATTCATTCTCTCGCACTGACCATTTGCGCGTGATGTGGCCACAGCATTAAGTACGTGCTTTATCCCATGCTCCTCGCAAAAAGCCTTAAACGTATGGGACGTAAAGGCCGATCCTCTGTCGCTGATGACGCGGGACGATACCCCGAAAATCGCAATAAGTTGGCTCAGGGCCTTCAAAACCCCCTTAATCGACGTATCGCGAACGGGTTCGAGTAAACAGAACTTTGTGAAGCCATCAACAATGGTTAGAATTTGTGTATTTCTACGTCAACTTCGAACAAACGGACCGACATGGTCTAGGTGTATCGTGTGGAATGGTATTGCAACTTTCTCGATAGGATGTAACAGCCCCGGCTTTCGACCCCCCGAAGTTTTATAATAAAGGCAATTGAGACATGACCGAACATACTTGGACACGAATTTTCTCATCCCCTTAAACCAATAATTTTCCTGCACTTTCTCCAGTGTTTTTTCTAGAGCAAAATGCCCTTGTTCATCGTGACAATACCTTACTACGTTAAATCGTGACATTTTGGGCACAACCCATCTATTACCCTTTTCCGTTTTCCGAAATATAACACAAGCTTTGAGGACGTACTAATCAAAGTATTGTTTTGTAGTGGGCTGTAGGTCGCCCTCTGCTAATATTTGCCGAATGACCTCGAGGTTGGGATCCTGCATTTGTACCACCTTAATCCATTCCATCTCTGTTATATCAATAGCGCCGCACTCTACAGGGTTCCTACTCAGATAGTCTACGTGGGCCAGCTTTGCACCCGGACGATAAACAATATCAAAGTTATAGTCCTGCAAGTACACCCACCAGCGAGCTACCCTAGGCTGGATATCATTTTTGTACGACGTAGCACGAATCGCGCTACAGTCGGTTACTATCGTGAATTGGATTCCTAATAGGTACACCCTAAATGTTTTTAATGCTACAACGACCGCCAATGTCTCCAGATCATACGAATGATATTTCCGCTCCTCGGGAGTGGTCTTACGGCTGTAATAGGCGACTACTTGTTTCTCATTCCCGTGTCGTTGAAATAGAATGGCACCTAATCCAATCGCACTAGCATCTGTATGCACCTCCGTTGGTAGCAGTGGATCATATATCGTTAGAATAGGCCTATCCACTAAAGCACGCTTTATTTCCGCAACCGCGTCAGACTCCCTCTGACCCCATCTCCAGGGGACGTTCTTACGTAAAAGGTCTGTTAGTGGAGCCGCCCGACGAGCAAATCCCTGAATGAATTTGCGGAAATACCCGGCAAGCCCTAAGAATTGCCGAATTTGCTTTACATTACAAGGATCGGCCGCTTTCAGAACGGCTTCAACTTTATGTACCCCCGGACGCACTCCTTCTTCCGAGATTTCACGACCAAGATAATCGATCTTCTTTTGGAAAAATCTGCATTTGTCCAAATTCAGCGTCAGGTTATTCGCTCTCAAAGCTTTTAAAACTTCCTCCAACTGCGTAAACGCCTCCTCCATAGTCTCGGACGGAATTAATATGTCATCCATATATACAAGTGCAAGGTCCTTAAGCACTCGTTTAATCATTGCTTGGAACACTGGAGGGGCGTTAACTAGCCCAAACGGCATACGCAAGAACTCCCATTGTCCGTCTGGGGTAACAAACGCGGTTTTTTCTATGGAATCGGGATGTATAGGAACCTGATAAAACCCCGATTTCAAATCGAGTGTAGTGAATATTTTTTTACTGCCAAGCTGATCTATTTGGTCCTCGATAATTGGCAACGGGAACTTCATAACTTTGGTTTTCCGATTAAGAGCTCTAAAATCTATTACCATACGAATCTCACCATTCTTCTTCCTAACAAGTATCACCGGACTACCGTAAGGCGATGTACTCTCACGGATAATACCGTTCCTTTCCAACTCCGCTACCAAATCCTTAACCTTATCCCTATCGGTTTTTGATAAACGGTACGGTTTATGGAAGACCGGCGCATCGTCTGTCAGCTCAATTTTCAGTTCTCCGGCCGTTGTTCGGCCTAACTCCGCAAAATTGAACGAAATACAGCTCCTGTACTTGTTCAATACTTGTATCAACTGAGCCAGCCTTCCAACATCGAGATCGTTATCCCGAATATCCTCCTCCACTATAGGCCTCCTATCACTGAGATCAACCATATCAACCCCTAGCTTGTTGTTCATTTTGTCTAGGTCATTAATAGTAAACGTTACACCGGAAGAATCCGATATCGCCTGGACCCCTGCCTTACGTAAAACATCCCGGCCGATAATGATCTCTTTCGACAATTGAGCGTCCGCCACGATCAATACTTTTATTTTAAATCGTATATCATCAATAAGGACATTGATTTTCGATCGAGCTACTGGTACGACTAACGAATTATTGAATCCGCATAACGTCTTTTTTGTTTCTTTGAAGGTTAGATTCAGTTGTCGAGCTACACTTTCGCGAATTATCGAACAATCGCTGCCTAAATCTATCGTACATAACTTCTGTTTCTTCCCTAAGAGGCATTTCTTCACTGGTCTGTTCACGTTCCCTGTCTCAACCTCTAGCACCTGAGCCGACGGACTGCCGTGGTCTACGCCCGACGTCGACGCGCCCTCCTCAGTCAGTCATGCACTTTTCTCACCCTTCCCTTTACTTTCTCTACGCTGTTTCTTATAGCACTGATTTTCTGTATGACCCGGAATACTACAATATCCACATTTTACTAATTTATTTTTGTCAGTCGAATCCGCGGAACTTTCCACGTTACTAGCTGTGTCTTGCCCTTTCGATCCTCTATTATCCCCCTTTACTTCCTTATTTCCTAAATCGGGACAATTAATTTTCCTATGACCTCTTTTCCCGCAGCGGAAACATGCTTCAGAATCGAAACGTTTAGCCCTATCTTTCGCTCCCTCCTGAGGTGCGAACCGTTTCTTATTTACCGGTTTCGCGTTACTAGCTATCTCTGCCGCAAGTGATTCTAGACACCGCGTAAGTTCTGGAATTGTATTCTTCTTAGCCGTAGTCAAACTCATTCTTATTTGATCGTCCTGTATACCGTGTACAATCAATTCGACAATTTTCTCTTCGGGGACTTCTAAGTTTAACTTATTCATTCTTTTTATCTTTTCGAAACAATACGCCTGTAAACTTTGGCCCGGAATACTCTTATACAAAGCAACCGCCTCCCACAGTTTTCCGAAATTTTCCTCTCCGGAAAACTGCTGGATGATCGTTCGGGAAAATTCATTCCAAGTCACAGGGGAGCTCGTGAGCCCATCATACCATTTTCGCGCTATACCTTGTAATTTAATTGCAGCGAAAATGACTTTATCGGTATCATCCCAATTAAATACTTTAGCAAACTCATTAATTTTTTTTAACCATTCCAACACTGACAAGTCGGAATGGACAAGTCCGGAACTTCTCCGGATCGAACTCTGGTATGACTCTCTCATTCGCATGGCGTTTAGACTGTCTCGAACCCATTCTAATAACGTCTGTCAACGCCGAAGTCAACTTTGCAATATCGGACTCACCCGATGTCGAGGTACCGTTACCCAGATTCCTGTTCGCTCCTTCATCCGGTCGACATTCCCTCGATGGACTCCCGCTGCGTGTTCCCCGACGCTTCGACGCGTTGGTTCCACGTACCCTCCGAACGTGCGGACTCCTCGAGCGGTGTCGTCCACCGCTGCTTGATTCCCTGGATCGTTCCTTATTTCGAACATGCGGCATCCTTGATCGACTCTCCTCACGAGATGAAAGTGACCACCTCCGCCCGTTATCTCGACTAGCTTTTTTCGACCGCTTGCCAAGATCCCGTTTGCTTGATTTATGTGGCATCTTACCCACTCGTAAGGGCTGCACTAAGACGTTTCCACTTAACACACACACTTGTATTAACAAGAATGTATTGGAAAATTAACTTCGCACGTGTGTGTATCCCACTTCTGAACTGTTAGAGTTTTATTAAAATAATGGTTTTATATTCTGGATGGTTACGCAATGACTTTGTAATATAAAAAGTACAGTTTTTAATCGCTTTCTCGCAACGCAAAACGTCCGTCTCCTCGGCCTCTCGTCGACCGAATGCCCCGTCGATGCCTCCCCGGGCCCCTCGTCTCCCTTCCTTTCCGTCTTCCGACGCAACAACGCATCGCCTCTCCACTGTTTTTTCTCCGGCTTCGCCACGACGAGTTATTGGCAACCGCGCATCGTATTTGCGCCCCATCGAGGCCGGGCGACATCAAAACTCGTTCTCATTATTAAATGGAGATTCTGGTTTACATTAAAATAAAAAAATATATGTACTCATATGTACCTAGGACAAGATGATTTTTGAGGTGACAGTTATAGGTACACTAGGATCGCTCGCGAATATTAATTAGTTATTAATAAATTCTTCATATTTAATTCATAAAACTATTTTTTTTTAATGAAAGAGATGTTAAATAATATTATGTTTCAAAGTGAAACAATTTTTAGGTTACACAACACGCGAAATGATTAAATGAAGTTCGGTTATAATCTTAAGGTGGCAGTAATTGGGACATCTACCCTATATCCTTAATTCCTACCATTTCTTTGGAACTTAATGCAAATTCTTCGCGGAATAAATATATCTTTAGTATATATATGGCTTTAGCCACCCATCTGGCATGGTGGAAAGCTCCAGGAACATGAAAACGATTTCCTTTGGCACAAGTTCCACCAAGAAAAATAATCATTAATTCGAGGAATTCCACATACCTCTTGGTTGCTTTTGCTGTATAGTATTGAAGCAGAAGTTCAATTTTAATTCTATGTCTTGGAGCTTTCCACTAATATAATCATCTTCTATACCTGACCGAAAATTTGATTGTTTAATGGTCGGCCAAGCTTTTTGATATTTCTTGAATAACGGTATTTCAGGAGCTGAAGATTTCGATATTTTTTCTTCGAATACACATGTTAAAACTAATTCGTACATATGGTGACGACACGGAAAGTACAATAAATCCCGCCCTACCATTTGCTCTAAAATAACGCAAGCACCTTTGAATCGTCCCATATTTGTAGCAGTTGTATCGCAGCAAATCGCTTGTACCGAATCTGTTAATTGCCAATTTTCTAGAATTTCGAATACTGCTAACGCTTGTTCTTTACCAGTAGATTCTACTATCGCAGGAGCCCCCAGGAGTTTTTCTTTTTGTTGATATGTAATAACTACTGGCAATCTCTCTACCCGCCCTTTGCCAGATAAGCATGGTAGCATTTTCCCATCCCAATGAACTGTTATACTTTTAGGTACATTTTCTTGAAATACTTCCCGCAATTTCGCGGTGCGTTCTGCGCGAAGATGATGGCGCATACGCCGAATTGAAGATCGGTTAATGATCAAATCGGTTAATCTATGTCCTAATGATTCGGCAGTAGCAATGATGATGCGAACTGCATTACGATCACTCACTTTGCAGTTGTCCAATGATGCGACGAGTTTCATATTAATAAAATCCTGTTTCCCCCTTGGCTTCTTTGGGTTACTTGGACCTGGTTCATTAAGAAAATCAGGCTCTTCTGTAATAGAACCTTTGAATGCAGAAGATCCTGGTTCATCACTAGATGAAGTTGACTCAAGTTGTGTAATTCTGCAATACAAGAAAAAAAAGTTACTTCAAGTCAAGACAAATTCAACCATATGGTATACTATGACCTTCAAGGCCACACAAGGTTATAAATATATTGAAATAGTAGATTGAGTTTCTTTCCTTCATTCCTAACCTTGTGTGGCCTTGAAGGTCATAGTATACCATATGGTTGAATTTGTCTTAACAGTCACTTTCATGTTGGGTAATCAAGTATATAGCATTCCATTTAAAAACCTGAAGGTCACCCTCGTTTCAAGGAAAATATTGCGAACACCAAAAATTGAGATACTGTATTATGTTGGGTATAAAAAACAGTAAAAGTTTTTCTCTTTCATTTTTTTTACAAATACTTACCATTTACGAGAACACTGTATAAGAATAGCAGATATAGCCGCTAGGCCGCTGCGAGTACCGCACGGCCCGACCAGTCGAGCCGGTGCTGGGCGACGCACCGTCACATTCAATTAATTTTCATTTGGCCAATTTTAAAGTGTCCATATTTTTGAAAATTAGTCCATCAAGGGGAAGGATAGAACTATATTCTCCTTTTTTTTTTCCAGATTTTTAAAATCGCGCCCGCTGTTAAAAACCTGCATTTGTTTAAAATAATTGCACAAAAATGGTTCAAATTTTTCTTTTTCAAAACTGAAATAATTTTTTCTTAAAACTTCAATGTCTTCTCTACAAATCACCGTAAACCTCGTCTCCATCCATTTACTACTTCCATAGTTATAATTTATTGAAAAAAAGTTAGCACTTACCTTTAAACAGCTGTGAAATCTACATTTTTCAAAATTTTCAAAAATCCTTCGAGATATGTTTATACATACTTAAAGACTACAACATACTCAAATTTGAGCCACATCCGAAATGTTACTCCAAAAGTGTCCGATTTGGCGTGGAATGTCCCTTATAATGCAATGTCGCGGACCACGGAGAGGGCCCTAGTTCGCTCGGACCTGTCCGTGGTCGTTAATTGGCGCGGGTGAAGTTCTGGTTTCGGAGTAAAACTGGTCTTGGCGCTAGCCTCTGATTGGAGCGCTTTAAAGGCCCAGCTTCGGCCAGACGGCTCGGCTCGGAGCCGGCCACGATAACATAACAATGCTCAATACGTTGGTTATCCGACGTAACACTTGTAATTCACCTTGATTCAGAACATATTGCACACTATTGTTATTCCTCTAATTCCTATTGTAAGACTTTATTCAAACCCTCCTTTTCTCACAATCCTTCTCCCTTGTAAGTATAGTCAAGGCGTGCTTTAGCACCTTAATAGAGCAAGAACTGTAGATGGTCCCTTCAGGATGTAACGCCGTTGTGCGTTAAAAATATATTGGATCTCTTCGTTCATTTTCGCTAAATTACCATTAGCATTTAAATTTCCTGCAACAAGACCTTCTGCCATACGCTGTTGTAACGTCCGATTGCCAGGGACAACTGATCGTTACTGGTTCTCGAGAGGAGAGCGGCGTCCTCTCGAGTATAGGATAGGTGGAGTTTCGTTATTACAGAGTAAAGGAGTAAAATCCAACTTAAACTTTAACAATGGCTATTTATTTAATGAAACAATAACAAATTAATATTAATTACAGCTATGATTATATATTTTGTAGGTTTTGTATCTTATGTATCTATATATACAGGGTGTCCCATAAATGTCGTGTTTCCTTGAAAGGGGTGACTCAGGGGGTGATTTGAAACAACTTTTTCCTTAGCGAAAATATTGTCCGAAGCTTCGTTAAGGAGATATTAACCAAAAACTCCGACCAATCAGAGCGCGCGCCTTCCGCTCCAGCTCCCGCGGTAGCGTTGGCTACGCCGTAGGCGACCGCGCTTGTACTACGAACGTACGAACAAGCAAGTCGGCATGCATCGAGGGAAACCGCGTTACACAGTTTTTTTTTTAAAGCAGAATCTTAAATAAGAATAATTTGAAGTGAGAGGACAAGAAGTACGTAAATTTCGTTTTTAAATATGGCATAAACGAAAAGGTAACGTAACAGAAAATGTACGACAAGTGATCGTAATTCGTTATTGAGGTAAAAATCCGTAGTTTAACAACGGCCAACACAACTAAATTTAAAAAATAATATTAGGTGTATGAATAAATTCTTTCCGACTGGAATTTCTATCGCGGTGGTATTCAGAAGCTGCCAGAAAAATGGCAAAAGATAATTAACAATAATGGAAATTATTTCGATGATCGAGTTGTTTTCATATTTTTTAAATCGAACTGTTATTGTACCCTAAAATCGGAAAGAATTTATTTCTACACCTAATAATCACCAATAAATTAAACAAAACTCACCCTTTCGGACATTCCTTTCCTTGCTTTCCTTCCCTGAGCGCAATGTTCTTCGAACTAAAGAATTGATCGCGCTTTGGGTAATTTCACAGTGAGATGGGATGTTCAGATAATCGAAGGTTGCGACACGTGTTTAAGTAAAGGTTGTATTTCACTCTGATTCTCAGAGTCGAACACAATTTGGAGACGATGGCTCGTCTCGTTTGCACAAACTTGTACGCGATCGTACAAGAGAGAATCATACAAATAGAAATCGCGCACACGCTCAATCGGCTCGAAGCCCGAGGCCGAAAACTCACTCGCGAAAAGTAAAGTGAGAAGCGAGACGCGTGTTTACGCAATAGTTGCGCGAACAAGAAGAACGATCCGGAAGCCGAAAGCTCGCGGATCGCCGATAAGGACCGGAACCCCAGCGCCGCGCCGCGCCCGCGGACCGAGCTACTCGGTCCACCCGAACCACGGGAACGACGCGGCGACCGGGCCGATCTCCTATTGGTGACGCAAGCGCGCCCAAATACAAATATATGTACTTCTTACAAGCTAACACGCAGAATATAAAATATATGTACAAGCAAAAAAAAACAAACCATTAAAGTGACTATACAATAAAAGGGGAGAGTCCAATCATCTCTCGCTATCGCGAACATTCCCTTTTCGGAAACCTGTGTCACTAGGCCACTGTACCGATCCTGGTCATCGGCGTTCAGTGTTCAGCTGATCGCAGGGTCAATGTACCGAATATTCACTTCACTGCACGGCTACTAACACTGTTCACTTAATTTATGTTCCACGGAACGTGTTGTTCTTACGTTATAAAAATTGGTGGCCCCGAGAGGGGCCGATTACTGTTAATTACTGGGACGAGATTACTACTATTACCCGGCGAAACGAAGACTCGTGGCAGACGGTGGCACACGTATTTTGGTTATTGGCTGAAGTTGCCACATACATTGTCGCACCGCGCGACGAAGAGATCGAACGAAACACGAGACCGAGTGGGATAGAGCGATCTGACCGACGATCGTGTAACGTTCGGCTGTCCGGGAACAACTGAGCGTCGAGGTCCCTGAGGGGAGAGCGGCGTCCCCTCAAGTATAGGATAGGTGGGGCTTCTACTCTACAGCAAAAGATTAGAATCTAAGGCTTTTAAACTTAACAATACTTATTTATTTAATAAAACTTACTCTAATAACAATAACGATTAATTAATATTGCTTACAGACTACGAGTAAATATTCTTATTTTTGGGTTTTTCTATGTTTTTTTGTATTTAATATGTTAATTAATATGTATGAATATATGTATGTGTGTATTGAGATATGTCGCAGTGTACGGCCGCTACAGTCTCCGGGGCGAGCTCGTACTCTTGGCAACGTCTGCTGCAAGAAGGCCGCTACCGTTTCCGGGGCGAGCACACTTCTTTCGGCAGAGTTCTACTCTTACGTCGATTCGCGTATTACAGTGCACGGCCGCTACCGTCTCCGGGGCGAACTCAATACTCTGTAATACTAGCTGCAAGACGGCCGCTACCGTTTCCGGGGCGAGCTCGTACTCTTAGCTATGTCTGCTGCTAGAAGGCCGCTACCGTTTCCGGGGCGAGCACACTTCTGTTGGCAGAGCTTTCGAATGAACCGCGTAGCTGCGTGCGCCTCCTTCTATACTGAGAAATTGGTGGGCTGGCGCATGCGCAGTGGGTCGCTGTTTGTTATTTTGTGTTTTACTCACTTATTATGTAATATTATGTTTTGCGTTTTTACTAATACTTATAATTAATTATTCCTAATGTTCTTATAATAATTATTCCTCTAACATTTATCTAAATCATAAATTATACATAAAAGTCTTATAATACGTTTGCGCGGTAATAGAAAATAGGTTACATGGTAATGGAGATTGGTTCCTACTTTACCAACAGTCGGTTTCTAACGGTTTGAGTCCCCGTGGGACGTTACACCTCCCCCTCTGGGGGATCTCTCGTCCTCGAGAGATTGGAACGGGGGTGGGGAATGGAATGGACATTTGATTTTTATGTGTATATATGGGAATATTTATTTATGTTTCCCTTAAATAATAATTATTTTGGCCCATATGGGTTGGCTGCTCCAGTGCCAAATAACCCAAGAAGTCGCCATATTCGTCGCCTTGGGTCCTCTTTCGGTAGAGCCCTGTACATCTCCCAGTCTGGGTCAGGAATATCGATAGGGTTTAACCGTGGCCATTTCCGGGCTGGTACCTCCGGTATTTTGAATTCCGGGGTCTTCGGAAATATGAAATCCGGGGTCTTCGGAAATTCCGGAGTTGTCGGAAGAGCGAAGCCCGGAGGAGTATTAGGTGGTGACTATATAGGAAAGGTTTTGTTAGTTTAGAAAAATTTTATGGTTAAAAAGCGGTTTTACCAGTTTTTCCGGGCTTCCCGGGAGCGGGGTAATTAATGGAGGAACCGGAATCATCTCCTTAAATATTCTGTCTAACTCTTGTGTAATTTTTAACTCTTTCGAGTGTCGACTACCCGATCGCTTCGGCATTTTGACGTTAAATGAAATATGGCGCAGACGCGGGTTTAAACGGAACAATTCTTTTTGGCGCCCTCTAGCGGATATACATATAAATTTTCTCTCTGCAACTATGTTGCCTACGCATTTATGCTCGTCGGCTACTTAGTCTATTTTTTCTTAATTTATAGGTTTTAGGTTAAGTTTCATTTGTTTTACGTAGAAAAATATAATATGTTTATTAAAAAAGTAATGAAAGATGAAAGGTGTGAGTATTAATTACATTCTGTGTGTGTGTGTGTGTGTGTAGTGTGTACTTGTAGAGTGTGGTGTAAAATGAGATGAATGATGGATATAAAAAAATAGTAAAATATATAAGTGTGTGTGTTTATTACATTGTGGATGTGTGTGGGGCGTGTACTTGTAGAGTGTAGTGTGTAAGAATGATAAAATTAATTATTTAAAATGTCCTAGCACTCCTTGCAGTCTTTCGTGGGTCATGCTATGAACAGCGTACGACGGCAGAAATGGCATATTCGCCATCTGCGTAAATTTTGTTTCGCCACTAAGTGTCGTTTGAGTGGTTCTTCCTCCAGTATTTCTACCCTCTGCGTACACATGACGCGCACGATGTTGTTTTTATAAAAAAACACATCCTTATCGTAAATTTGTTTTAGGCACGTTTGTTCCGTCATTTTTAAAAATGTTATGTATGTCGTACGTATACTTTTATTACAATGGAGAAATTCTTTGTTCTTACTCCCTTATATAGTCTTCCCATGCAGGGTTGCAACTTTATGGTAAATTCGCCTGTTTTACGCGGTTTTTATGGACGATCCTAGTTTGTTTCGAATTTATTACTATTTTTAAGTTACTTTTGTCCAGGATTTCAATAACCCGGTAGGGTCCGCTGTATTCCGGTCTCAGTTTTTCTCTTCTTGGTTGCAATAACCATACGTAATCCCCTATATTGTAGTTTTGTGGTTGAATCTTCCGGTTGTAGTAATGCTTCTGACGAATTTTCGATTCTTCCAGATTTTTTCGCGCCATTTGTCGGATGTGATATAATTTATCTATCAGCTTGTCGACATAGTCCGGATACGTTTTAATATGGTCTGTTGAGGGAATACTTGAAGGAAGTCGTGCTTTTCTTCCGAAAACAAGTTCATGAGGCGTAAATTTCGTGCCTTCGTGAGTGCTTGTATTATACGAGAACATTGCTTGAGGTAACCATTGATCCCATTGCTTTTCTTTTGACACGTAATGTCGTAGGTATTCAACAAGGACATGGTGACTTCTTTCTAAGGATCCATTAGACTGAGGATGAAATGCAGAGGTTCGATACTGTTTGATGTGAAACGCTCTAGCAAATTTCTTCATGAGGGCATTCATAAAATTTGGTCCCTGGTCAGTAAGGATTGCTTTAGGACTTCCAAACTTACAGATAAAATGCTCTGTAAATGCCTTAGCTATGTCTTCTGAGGTAACACTTGCCAATGGAATAGCGAGAGAATATTTAGTCAAGTTGTCCTGGATAGTAAGTATATAACTATTTCCTACGTTTGTGAAAGTGGTCCTACTATGTCCATAGAAATTTTGTCAAAAGCATCGACAGGTGTGTCTGTTAGTATCATGGGTTCCTTATTCTCTACTCGTACCAGTTTAGTTTTCTGGCATTCCAAGCAAGTCTTTATAAACTGTGTTATCTCATATTTCATATTCTTCCAGTAGTATTTGCTTCTAATTCGATGGTATGTTTTTGTAATTCCCTTGTGTCCTCCTATAGGTGATTGGTGATTCTCCTGGATGATCTGGTGTCTATCTTGTACAGCAGGTGTCAGAAGGGTGCCTTTGCAGAAGATGAATTGGACATCTTCTTGTACGAATATTAGTTCTATTAAATTTCGTAATTGATTTAATAAAATTTTATCCTCTTCTGATGAGATGTATACTTTTGTGGCTTTTTCAGATACCAGGTATGTATGAAGTGACCTCAGCGAGTTGTATACGTCTTCTTCTGTTGGATGTTCTGGTGTGATGAGTCCCAGGATTGTGTGCTTCCCTTCCTTAATTTTTACTAATTCTCCAACTCTTAACGGATGTGGAATTTTGTGAGGTTTTATATTCTTTTCTTTATATAATTTTCCTCCTGATGGTCCTATTGGCTTGCCTTGTTGTGTTTATGAATGTTACTATGTATCCTTTGCCCATCCATAAGTGATCTTCCACCTCTGTGTTTTGGTTTTTAACAGGAATATTTGATACTATTCTTGGTTTGGCTGGTGTGGGTTGTTTGTGCCATGGAGAATGTGGGGGAAGTGATAATAATGGTGGAGGATGAGAGGATGGTGGAGGAGGAGTAAGTATCCTTCCTCTTTTTATCCTGAATGGCGTTATGGGGCCTGTGTCCGTGCTGGATTTTAATTTTGGTTTCTTCTTTTTAGGTATATGGTGAGTGCTCTTTTCTGAACTTGACTTTGCGTCGATTTTGGGAGGATCCTTATAATTATGTTTGGGTATTACGACTGTTTCATCAATTTCTTCTATTGCATCCTCTTCTTTCTTGACGCGAGGTTTCTTGATGTGAGGGGGTTTATATATTTGAGGTGTCACGACTTGCGGGGGTGCGTGTATTGGAATTTGGGGGGATTTATATGTTTGGGGTGTCACGGCTTGCGGGGGTGCGTGTACTTGGATTTGAGGGGGCGAATATATCGTTTGAGGGGGTGCATGTATTTCAACGTGTACGCAGATTTGCTGAGGCGCGTAACGAGGGGGTGTACGCGTTTCCGCTTCAACATTCCGTTTTTTAGTCTCAGGGCGAGAGGAGGAGGTGTTTGTGCTTTGCTTTTTCCGGTTTAATTTTTTCCGCTATAATTTTAACGCACCGCTTCCGTCATATGAAGAGGAATCAGTTTCTGAGGAGCTAATTATTACTTGTTTGTGTGGAGCTGGATTTCCAGAGGTTGATGCTGTAGTTTCCCTTTGTCGGGTTGGAAATTGATGAAATTCTTTTAATTTTTTATTTTCGTGTGAATTTGTATCTGAGTGAGCTCTTTTCGCGTGTAATGGTAGTGCAATCGGATTCCTAGACAATGCGTCCGCGTTTGTGTTATATTTTCCTGGTTTATATAAAATTTTATAGTCGTATTCTGCTAATCTAATTTTCCAGCGCATTAATCGAGACGTAGGATTAGAGAGATTTTGAAGCCATTCTAATGGTTTATGGTCTGTTATTAGATAAAACTTCCGTCCGTAAATGTAAGGTCTGAAGTGGAACACTGCATATATTATTGCCAATAATTCCCGTTCTGTAGGAGAATATCGTGTTTCGGCGTCGTTTAAAACGCGAGATGCATAGGCTACTGGCAGATCTTTGCCTATTTCTCCTTGACTAAGAACCGCACCTACAGCAATACCTGAGGCGTCTGTCGTGATGTTGAATACTTTATCGAAGTCCGGGAATTGTAATATGGGTTCCTTGCAGAGAGCTTCCCGTAAGGTTTCAAATGCCTTCTGTTGTTTGTAGGTCCACTCGAATTGGTAGTTCTTTCTAGTGAGATTAGAAAGTGGTCTTGCAATTTTTGAAAAATCTTTTATAAATCGCCTATAATATCCGCTCAGTCCCAGGAATTGTTTGACGTTTTTGACCGTAGTAGGTGTTGGAAATTCCTTTACTGCTACTACTTTCTTCGGGTCAGGTTTGACTCCGTCCTCTCCTATTATATGTCCCAAGTATGATACTTCTTTCTTAAAAAATTCGCATTTGTCCGGTTGAAGGTGGAGATCCGCTTCTCTTAATCTGTTCATTAGTCGTCCGAATTTAGTTGCATGCTCTTTTAATGAGCTAGCGTATATGACAATATCGTCTAGATATACGAAAAGCTCTATTCCTTGAAGCCCAGTCAAGACCTGGTCCATCAATCTCTGGAAGGTGGCTGGTGCGTTCTTAAGTCCAAATGGCATTCTGGTAAATTCATAGTGCCCGTAAATTGTAGAGAACGCTGTTTTATGTCGATCATCAGGATGCATAGGAATTTGGTGAAATCCAGATGCAAGATCAAATACAGAGAAATACTTTGCACTTCCTAACTGATCTAGTATGTCAGTTATATTTGGCAGAGGATAGGCATCTCCAATTGGTTAGTTCATTTAATTTTCTAAAGTCAATTACGACTCTGGACTTTTTATTTCCTTGAGCGTATTCTTTCTTAGGTACAATCCAAATCGGTGAATTATAAGGTGAAGATGATGACTGTATGATTCCTTTTTCAAGTAATTCTTTAGTCTGTATTCTAACTTCTTCCTTGTACGCTTGGGGATACCTATATTGTTTTGTGAAAACAGGAATGTCGTTTTCTGTAATTATCCTGTGATATGCTTTGTTTCTCGCTTCTAGTTTTTCCCCTGGGAGGTAGAATCTATCTGCGTGTTCCTTTATTAATTGTTCAATGCTAGCCCGTTCTTCCGAGTTTAGGTGATCCAATCGTAATAATTGTAGTAATTGGTGTGTTCTGTTAGTTCTTTTATATGTGGTTGTCGTTTCCTTTTCTGCAGGTATTTCTTCAAATTCCTCTATACTCGAGCTCATTTTAGGAGGAACTTATTTCGCGCATGTTGAATGAGCTATTCAACTGTCGCGAGGTCTCTGTTCCCCCACTTTACCATGCGCAGCCGAAAGACCATTGGTGGTGGCATAGCCAATGAGCGCCAACATGCGCAGAACCGATCTAAACTCGTCGATCGGCAAGTTCCTTCTAAAATGAGCTCGAGTATAGTTCAACTGACGGTACTGGAATTTTAATGTCTTTTGTGGATGTATTCATAGCAAAAAGATATGCTACACCGTTGTTATTCGAAACTAGTGCGTTTCCCATATGTATGTTAGGGTGGATGTTAATTTTCGGAATGTATCCTGTTTTAGACTGTGTATTAAGCACTCGCACATATATTTGGCTTCGTGCTCTTGTTGGTATCGTGACCATTTCTGGGTCAATAAATGGAATAGTTTCCATTCCAATGGTTATTGCTGACTTCATGTAGTCGATGGATGCTCCATTTGTTTGGAAGAATTCCGTTCCTAGTATTCCATCTTGTTTGATAGGAAGATCCTCCACAACATGGATAATGATTTCCGTATTTAAAGTTCTTATTTTGATATATCCTATTGTGCTGAGTAGGCCGTCTGTGATACCATTAAGGTCGAACAAAGTGTCCGTGTAAATTGGTATATCAGGAGAGACAGCACTCCTCTTGATTACGTTTAGATCAGATCCAGTGTCGATCGTCAACGTTGCTTGGTCCCCACTGAATCCTATATCAGAAAGAAGGATGCTAGGAGGTTTTCTTATTTGCTCCGTTTTTAATCTGAGTATGGCCTGCCTACGTACCATACGGGGTTGTGTTTCTTCTCTTTCCTTCTTGTCAAAATATATCTTCTTTCTGCATTGATCTATCGTATGACCTCTGAATTTACAGTATTCACAGAATATTTCTGGTTTCTGTATTCTTTCTGCATAATTTTTACTTCTGCATTCTAGTATCGTGTGACCTGGTCTTTTGCAGTAATCACAGTACACATTGGATTGAGGAGCTTTGTTCGTGTAACTTTGGCTTCTACAATCTTGTGTTGTGTGACCTGGCCTTCGGCAATTATCACAGTATACGGTAGATTGAGGGGCTCTATTCGTGTAACTTCGGCTCCTACAATCTTGCGTCATGTGACCTGGCCTTCGGCAGAAGTCACATAATGTATCGTTCCACGGTCCGTTTCGTGCTCCGTTACGATTTCTACATTCTTGCGTTGTATGTCCTGTTCTATGACATTGTTGACAGGTTTTTTGCTGCCAGTTGGTTCGTGAGATTCGGCTGCTACAAGCAGTAGCAACATGGCCGTATCCAAGGCAATTCGCACACTGGTTAGTCGGTGGTATTCCTGCTGCTTCTCTTGTTCGTAGTTGGTTTTCGTTATGTCCCGCTTCTGCTTTAATGGCGACATTGATGGCGCGGTCAAGATTGTTGAAGGTGTGGTCATATATTCTATTATGAATTTCCGTTTTGAGTCCCGTTAGAAAGGCTTTAATGGCGTTTTATTCCGCGTTTGTATTAAATTGATTTACATGCGTCGGTACCTCTATTGCATTGCAATGTTTAATCTGAAGTAAGAGATTGGATACGCGACTGCTGTTATCTACAGTCGTTTCGTTATGTAGCTGTGCTATTTTTGATAATTCGCCATATAACTGTATTGAAGTGTGTAATGGTGCGAATCGTGATTCTAATACCGAAATGAGATCATCAATTGAATTATAATCTCAATTAAAAACTACCCTAGAAGCTTGTCCGAAAAGCTTATTTTTTATGAGTTGAACTAATCCATACTCTGCGTTTTGATTAACCATGCGCCGTGCATGTCGGCAGCTTTTTATAAACTGGTGTATCGGTATATTTCTATCGTCGAAAGAAGGGACTGTGTCCGCAGTATCGCGTAGGCTAATGTGTGGTAAATGAGGATATGTATTCGTAGATTTATTCATATTAATTTGTGGATTTGAAGGTCCTAGAGCGTTTGCGTCTACTGTAATAATTTCTGGAGTTTCTGTAGTCTCCTGAGTTTAAGTTTCCGTATTTATTGTTAGGTTAGCCATTGCTTCTCCAATAGTATTAGGCATTGCGAAGTTTTAAAGCCTCTGTAAGATTTAGAGAAAAGGAAGAAAAAATTTCTTGGAAAATACTCACTTATGGAGTGATTTCACTAACGAAATAGTTCTTCGAAATGAATTTATTCTCTAAACGCAACGAGAAATCCCACCGCTGTCACCAAAAATAAATCCGACCTGTAACGTTCGGCTGTCCGGGAACAACTGAGCGTCGAGGTCCCTGAGGGGAGAGCGGCGTCCCCTCAAGTATAGGATAGGTGGGGCTTCTACTCTACAGCAAAAGATTAGAATCTAAGGCTTTTAAACTTAACAATACTTATTTATTTAATAAAACTTACTCTAATAACAATAACGATTAATTAATATTGCTTACAGACTACGAGTAAATATTCTTATTTTTGGGTTTTTCTATGTTTTTTTGTATTTAATATGTTAATTAATATGTATGAATATATGTATGTATGTATTGAGATATGTCGCAGTGTACGGCCGCTACCGTCTCCGGGGCGAGCTCGTACTCTTGGCAACGTCTGCTGCAAGAAGGCCGCTACCGTTTCCGGGGCGAGCACACTTCTTTCGGCAGAGTTCTACTCTTACGTCGATTCGCGTATTACAGTGCACGGCCGCTACCGTCTCCGGGGCGAGCTCAATACTCTGTAATACTAGCTGCAAGACGGCCGCTACCGTTTCCGAGGCGAGCTCGTACTCTTAGCTATGTCTGCTGCTAGAAGGCCGCTACCGTTTCCGGGGCGAGCACACTTCTGTTGGCAGAGCTTTCGAATGAACCGCGTAGCTGCGTGCGCCTCCTTCTATACTGAGAAATTGGTGGGCTGGCGCATGCGCAGTGGGTCGCTGTTTGTTATTTTGTGTTTTACTCACTTATTATGTAATATTATGTTTTGCGTTTTTACTAATACTTATAATTAATTATTCCTAATGTTCTTATAATAATTATTCCTCTAACATTTATCTAAATCATAAATTATACATAAAAGTCTTATAATACGTTTGCGCGGTAATAGAAAATAGGTTACATGGTAATGGAGATTGGTTCCTACTTTACCGACAGTCGGTTTCTAACGGGACGTTACAATCGTCAAAACGAAACAATAGCGTAGGCTACATATCGCTCTATCCCACTCGGTCTCGATGTGTTTCGTTCGATCTCTTCGTCGCGCGGTGCGACAATGCATGTGGCAACTTCAGCCAATAACCAAAATACGTGTGCCCCGTCTGTAAAAGTGTGCCCAAATAGGTGACGCGACCAATCGTCACAGCAGCGGACTACACAGCCCGAGACCGTCTGCCACGAGTCTTCTTTTCGCCGGGTAATAGTAGTAATCTCGTCCCAGTAATTCACAGTAATCGGCCTCTTTCGGGGCCACCAATTTTTGTAACGTAAGAACAACACGTTCCGTGAAACATAAATTAAGTGAACAGTGTTAGTAGCCGTGCAGTGAAGTGAATATTCGGTACATTGACCCTGCGATCAGCTGAGCACTGACGCCAATGACCAGGATCGGTACAGTGGCCTAGTGATACAGGTTTCCGAAAAGGGAAGGAAAGCAAGGAAAGGAATGTCCGAAAGGGTGAGTTTCGTTTAATTTATTGGTGATTATTAGGTGTAGAAATAAATTCTTTCCGATTTTAGGGTACAATAACATTTCGATTTAAAAAATATGAAAACAACTCGATCATCGAAATAATTTCCATTATTGTTAATTACCTTTTGCCATTTTTCTGGCAACTTCTGAATACCACCGCGATAGAAATTCCAGACGGAAAGAATTTATTCATACACCTAATATTATTTTTTAAATTTAGTTGTGTTGGCCGTTGTTAAACTACGGATTTTTACCTCAATAACGAATTACGATCACTTGTCGTACATTTTCTATTACGTTACCTTTTCGTTTATGCCTTATTTAAAAACGAAATTTACGTATTTCTTGTCCTCTCACTTCAAATTATTCTTATTTAAGATTCTGCTTAAAAAAAAAACTGTGAAACGCGGTTTCCTTCGATGCATGCCGACTTGCTTGCTCGTACGTTCGTAGTACAAGCGCGGTCGCCTACCGCGTAGCCAACGCTACCGCGGGAGCTCGGGCGGAAGGCGCGCGCTCTGATTGGTCGGGGTTTTTGGTTAATATCTCCTTAACGAAGCTTCGGACAATATTTTCGCTAAGGAAAAAGTTGTTTCAAATCACCCCCTGAGTCACCCCTTTGAAGGAAACGCGACATTTTTGGGACACCCTGTATACATACTAGTATGTATATAATTTTGCAATTCTAAAACTATTACTATATGCGTACAGATGCGTAATGTACATATGTACATATTGTTATTAGTGGACCATTCTACATTTTCGTTAATTCCCCGTATATTATTGCGTGTACAGATTTATTAGATGCCATTTTCTGCTTGTAAATATCGCTAAGTATCGCTAAGGTCCTCCTAGTATATTGTTACATGTATATATTTATTACTTATATAATTTTGTACTTGTAAATAATATGTATATTGGTTTTTTTTCCCGATAAACAGACTTGTAAATAATGCTAAGTGCAATTGTGGGCTCAACATGCGTGTACATATGTGTATTTATCATTTATTCGTTTATAACTTTCTAACTTTTATAAATGATGTATATCGTTAATTAAAATTTGGTTTTCTTTGTAGCCGAGTTAATTATTTGTATAGTATTGACTTTCTAAATATTTTATGTGAAATTATTTTAGGTGAAAAGATAAGTATTATTAGCAATAATTGTTTCATTCTCAGTAAAATCGAACCGTCAAGTCATACCAAATGCCGGCAGTAGCAAATGTTTTGGAAATTTCATGACCCCCTGAATTTTATTACGGGATCTGTTCTGCACTGGGGCCCCACAAGGAACCCAGCCATATATACTTACACTACGAGCCTACGGGCACGCACGTACACTACTGCAGTTCTCCTCACCGATTCTAACCTTAGCAACGAGACAGGTGGGTTGCTCGTCGCTAGGCGCCAAAAACAGCTCCTTGTGCAGCCCTGATCTAGATGCGTATTGGTATTTGTATTTGTTTATTCTTAATCTTATTCTAATATTTGTTTCCTTGCTACTTGCTTAATTACTAAATTAGATGTACATAGGTTAAATGACACTGTTTTATCGACAGTCGGTAACGCTGGGTTCGAATCCGCGTGGGACGTTACACTGTCACCTCCTTTGGACACATTATGTGTAGTCTCTACACTCACTATAGCAAAAGGCCAGTATTTTTCTATAAGTTCAATGTTAAGTTTTAACTAAAATGTGGCTTTTATATATTTACAGATAATCGGAGCTGAAGAGAAAGAGGAAGTAACCCTGTTGCACGAGCAAATGCAGTAAGCACATTTTCATGTATAATTTTATTTTAGAGTTCTAAGAAATATGTATATACAAAATCGATTTTTATTATGAATGTGGAAAAATGTATAATTTAGAGGAGAAAGAAAATTAATTGGGACATAGTATTATATTAATTAAACGATTTTATTCAACGATTTTATTCAGTTTCGATGCTCTGTTTGCTTCTTGAATGTTTGCTTCATATCTGAAAACTCAAATTTAAACCAATTCCACCAATCGACTGAATAGGTATAACATAATTTACATATTTAATCAATGTTAAAGGTAGGATTAATTAGAAAGTATTTAATAAACTTAGAATCCAAGGTACACCATATTTACTGTTAAAAATATGTATTTCTCTACTTTAGAGTATGGATTAGCACTCGAATACAATACATTTTGATTCATTCTTTGTAGAATTCTAAAAAATAGTTGAAAAGAAAGATAATTAATGGAAGGATGTGCTAAAGTAACCTGCCGTTGTATAAGAAAAAAAATATGAGGTCGACTTAAAACAAAATGTTTTCCATTCTTCGCATCTCTCTTAATCTATTACCGACTTTGATTCATTTAAATTAGTATCTACCAAGTTTTTATTATTTTCCATCGTAAAATGATCTTCATACGACGTTTTTAACATGAGGTGTCCCTCTTGTAAAAGTTTCTGTGTCAACTACAGTTATTTCGTGTTGTACTGTATTCTTAATAAGAATCTCATGATCACAGAGAGAGGTAATAAACTCAGCTGCATCATGTAGCTGAATTGCCGTAATGATATTATGTTTGGATTTTAATCCGATTTATATTGGTCCATACAGACTTTTATAATATGATCAGCTTTTTCAGTCGAAAATAAGTTTTCTCTTATGGATGAACAATATAACATGCATTGGATTGTGGCATTCGCATAACAAGACACACCATCAGAATTCGGGAGATCTCTTACGAAGTATTGAGTGGCATCCACGATGTGATCATTAGTATTCTGACATTCTGATACATAAGAATTAGGTACTGCCCAAACAGCATCACGAACATTGCGAACACGGTTTGTAGAAATTGAAACAGTCACAAGATCAGGTCTATATTTTTTTCGCTATCTATTATACTCTATCATAGCCGATTCTGGTGCGTGTACGGAAGATGGATCATAATTGATAAGATGCAGTCCTTGTAATGTGGTCACCCGAGAAAGAGCAACATAAATTTGGCCGCAAGTAAATATTGAATTACCTGCTTCTACGACAGCGTTCTGCAAGCTTAGTCCTTGACTTTTATGAATAGTTATACCATACCTGAGCCAAATCGGAAATTGTTTTCTAATTTTTTGTTTTCTAAATTTAACACATACACTTTCTATTATATGTTCTTATCCCATGGGTAATATAATTTTCAATTTTTCAACCTCATTATCAACACCTCGTGTAACTGAAATAGGTTTAGCAATGGTACTGTTGACAAGGCTGTAACGTCCGGTTGCCCGGAGACAACTGAGCGTCACTGGTTCTCGAGAGGAGTGCGGCGTCCCCTCGAGTGTAGGATAGGTGGGGGTTCGTTGTTAGGGAGTAAAGGATTGAAATCCAGACTTAAACTTCAACAATGGCTATTTTATTTAATAATATTTATTTTTTATAATAGTGACAAATTAATACTAACTACAGCTATGATTATATTTTTGGGTTTTTTTTTGGTATTTTTTATAAATGTCAAATTATGTGAAATAAATATGTATATGAGTTGCAGTATACAGCCGCTACCGTTTCCGGAGCGAACACGTTACGCTTGGCAGAGTTCTAGTTCTATGCTCTTGAGACCTTGCTTTTACCAAGTGCCTCAGCCGCTACCGTCTCCTGAGCGAGCTAAATCTTACTGGTTAGATCTTAGCTACCGCTAAACCTGAGCATTCGTCAGTTGAGCCTTGACTGATTTGCTGTGCTGGGTGCACCTCCTTTTATACTCGAAATTTGGTGATTTAGCGCACGCGCAGTAATTTACTCGCTTATTACATTATATCTTAACTTATATCTTTACTGATGCTTATAATTAATTATTCCTGATATTCCTACGGTATTTGTTCTTTTAACATTTGCTTAAATTATAATTTACATGCAAAAAGCACGTACAAAGGTCTGCGCGATGATACACAATATTTCTGTATTATCTACGGTCGGTAACGCCGGGTTTGAGTACGCGTGGAGCGTTACAATGCCTAGTGTAACATCAATATTTCTTCTAATCATGATTTGCACTCCCACTTTAACAATTACGACCCTTGCAAGTCCCACCGTTCGGGAGCTATCATCGTCATTATTGTTTAGTACCATTGACACCTTTTGTTTCAAGTACGGTGCACAATTCGTTGTATCATGAGCAATCAAATGGATTTCTTCGGATGGGAATCGACTAAGCATTTCAGCGTTCAAAACGTCACACTGAACACATGTGAGAAGTAAACACACCGTATTAGATCCCACATTAAGTGGGGATCCTGGTGTAAAAAGTCGAAAATAAAGGAATATTTGGGAATTTATTTTGAAAAAAATATTCATTAAATCGCGATTGAAGCTATGGGCTTCTTTTATTTGGGGATTAAATAATACAACAAAAATTTTGTTGTAGTTATATCAAAGTAATAGAATAGAATTAGAAAGGCATGTGCTCAGCGTCTCGGCGTCGAAGGTGTGAACTGGCGGGTGTCCTAGTTCCTTTTGTACTCGTCTGAAACAAAAATACAGAAATATTTCTTACTTTTTATGAATACAGTTTGTCGATGGACTTTGAAAAGTGAAAAAAGTTTAAAATTGACGAAATGGCGGAACGTTGAAAACAAAATGTGATTTTCACTGAAAAATTCATCCCTAATTATGCAAAAAAAAAAACGCTTCAAAACAATTAATTTATTTAATTTATAGATCCATCGACAAGTAAACGTAATAAACTATATGTATGTACAATTGCAACCCGATTGGTCAAATAGTTTTGGAGTTATTTGTCCCGCCAATTGTAAAAAAGTAGTTTCGAGAAAAACACGTTTAATGTTTTCGGTAAAGAAAAGTAAAGAAAAGAAAGTGATTTTCGGATACAAGATACCCGCACCAGCTGTCTGCACCTACCGGGCAATTATCGTGCCTTGGATTTTCATCCGTAGTACATAAGTGAAAATAGGTTGCCATTATGGCTTTCTCCATTTCATCAGCGGATTCAATATTCCTTCTGATTGCTAGTCCGTAGTATTTTGTTAATTTTTTTATCAGGGTGTCAGTTAGCTTCCCTCTTCTGCCAAGTTTCTTTTATTTTTTCACGTTTCGTAGCCGACTACCCATTCGTTTTTCAACGTGGGAAACGCATTCACTTTTTGTTACTTGGAAATCGTCTCCATACGGTTTTAAATCTAAAACAGCTTTAAATGTTTTAGAGTCACCGTCTCCGATGTAGTTTCCGTATTTTACTCCATATTTTTCTTCGGATGTAGAAAACATATTATGGAGTCGACCTCCATTTTTCCTGCCGAACCTTCATGGTTTGATGCGCATTCTTCTTTATGTTCTTCATACCATTCGGCGTACTCTTTTGTGGCTTCTTTTTGTCGCCAAATCGTACATGCTTGGCAGTAGCTGCTTTTGACAACGAGATCTACCACTTTGCCGCTATAGTAGCCAATCAGTGCTGTTACACCAAACAACGAAGTGAAGCCGCGTTTCTTCCACGACCCATCGCCGGAAACTTTTAAATTTGTTGGTGATCTTCCTTTTTTCTCAGTTTCATATTTTTCCTCGTGTACTGCTTTTTGGCATAATCAATCGAATACTGTTTTCGCGGCAGTATGAGTATGCCCTAGTACAAGGTCGTACATAGATTTGCCGAGCCCTCGCCCGATGTCCATAATGCCGCAGAATAAATTTATGCCGTCTCTACCGATGCCTAAAACTCGCATAGCGAAAACTATTCGGCGATTGATTTCATATCCGTTATTTATGAAAGGCCCCGATGAAATTAGGCGACGGCTGCAGTGGCACGAAACAACAACTTTAAATCCGAAGCCCCGAATTTTTTCTTCTTCGAATTTCACATCTTTTTTACAATCTTTGCAAACAACTATCTCTGACAGTGCACCAAAAAAACTTACGAATTCTATTATTCGATAAGAAAACTTAGAAGCACATGTAATGTTGAAAGTACTTGCGGTCGATAATTTTCTAGCGGACGCACTTTCTCCTACAGGTTCAACTTCTTTTCCAAGATACTGATTTCCGTGAAACCTTCGCTTTGGAGACTTCGATGCACGAGTATTGTCGTCCTTGCTTATTTTTGGATAGGACATTTTGATCCACAATGAACTCGAATACTCTGCTGCGCGTAAATAGCTTAGTTATAATGACTGCTCACTAAGTGTCACGGTTTGGAACTGACCGGTCTTGTTTTTGGGGTCCTATTATATGTACCCCTTTTTGGTGGTGGGGTACAGGGTGATGCGTCCATGGTGGCGCATCCACGATGACGAGTCTGCTGTGACACAAACCCTTTTGATAAAGCGTCGGAGTCATGAACGAACCCCAGTAATTCGTCACCGCACAACTAATAGTAAATACATTTGTGTTACCTAAACTACAAATATACCTTTTAGCAGGTATACCATGACTCATATAACGGTTCAAGAGTAGATCTGCTTAGCTATTGTTGCAGCGCAGGCCGAGCGAAGGGTCCCGAAACAAAAGCTGCGATGCGCGTGACGCTCGCCTCCGCGCTCGTATACCTGTGCGCAAGAAATGGGCTGTGGGGCCCTTAAAATTTCGAATTTCCAATTGTAACTATAGGAATATATTCTATGCTTGTAGTACTATAGATTAAAGTAAAAAAAAATTATTTTTTCGAATTTTTACATCAGGATCTTAAGCATGTAATCACATAATTCCTTTAATCGGTCATTACAACAATTTGTCGCTTTGAAATTTAATTTCCTCTGTTGTGCCCGCGTGTTGTATGGGAATGTAATAAGACTCACGATTACATTTTTAATGCTAGTATATTGTGACAAGTATAATATAGGTTAGAAAACATTCTCCTTCTTGCCATGCTCGGGTTGAACTGCCCAGGGCTGTGATGCCAGATCAGGGACGGGTTCCCTCGAGAATTTCCCCCACCTCGCATGCACACTACGCCGGAGGCTCCGCAGGACACGCAGCTGCGGCGTAGTGTGCATTCGAGGTGGGGGAAATTCTCGAGGGAACCCGTCCCCGATCTGGCATTACAGGCCCGGGGTCGTCACACTCAATGTATTATTTTGTTAGCGCGAAAAGCACCATCTAACGGGAGTCGTTACCACTAAATTGCTATAGGCGGAAAATTTAAAATGTGGATCCAGGCCGGTATTCATAGTCGCTACTTATTCTTAAGCAAATACTTAAGTATTCGGCATCCTTTATGTTAGAGTTATTGAGGTTTTAATATCATATATCTATATTGAAAATATGCTTCACAGCTACAACCATTTATACAACGATCGACTAACGATTATTACATAGGGGAGACCGGGGATAGGTGGGACAATTTTTAATTAATAGTCTTCAGCGGGCCGGTAAGATGCCTTACGGCTATAAATTGTACACCATTCGATTGCTCAGAATGTGCGCTATTCATTTGAACCTGAGAAACGGGCCTCACATTCCCTAGTATTACTTTGAGATGAAAAAAGTTCAGAGATGCATATTGTCCAAAGTATCCCCATTGGTGGGGTTACATTGGACAAAGCACGGGGATAGTTTGGACAGATGGAGAGAAATGATAATGAATAATCCAATGAATATATAATTTATTTAAAATCACAAATAGCCTGTTGGGCCATTAAGGAGCCCGACCTCCATGGTGTTTTCCTTGGCTCGGGTTCCTTAGTGGGTCAACTGGCCCCAACTGGGTTACAATATAAAATGCACCACATCTAACATAGGTTTAGGAACTTTTTTATTCTTTTTGCTTCGAAAGAATGCTGTCCTCTCCTGGCCGATAACAGGGGAACTTTTTGGCAAATGTCTTTAAATGCGACAACTGCCTTATCTTCTTCTGTGGGATAAATAAAAGCCGTTCCTCGCCGTCGAAGAAATTTAATTTCGTATTGGATCGCCGGTTGGATTACTCTCACTACATTACCGATGTAGTGCACTAATATTTTTTTAGGAAATTTCACTACCACGAAATCTGCCTCGTTCACTTCATTTTTACTTTTATCACCTTCGGAAGACTGTGACGAACAGAACAGGGAATTCCCTGACTTTTCACATTCGTCATTGTCATCTTCACTGGAAGATGACGACATAAGAACTTCTCTTGGGAATGGGACCGCCTCTCTTCTTCATCAGCTCCATCTTCTCGGGAGTGTCGGTAGCAATCATGCATCGACCACGTTTCCGGCCACGGGTGGACTGTTGCCTAGGAGTTCCCTTTGGAAGGGGCCTTATATCTTCTGGCGAGAGAGCATCTATCGCCGCACAGCTTGTTCCAGAAATCGCCGAAGTGCTTGTTTCAGCAATCAAGGGACTTTTGTCGGCTGCTTGGGTGATAGCTTCATCATTGGGCCTACACGTCGGGAGGGGACGATCTGACACTGCAGAAGATAGTCCTTATCAGAGAACATGTTCCTGTCGAAGGGTACAATGCCTGCAGCTCTAAAACCAGATTTAACATTTTCTGGCGTTGCTCCTCGATCCCAGGCAGAACTGCATAATTTTGGGAGTGCATAAATGTTAAGTGTCATGTTTGGGTTGATGCTCATTTAAGAGTTGACAGCTGAGGTGAAGAATTTTTTAAATGGACCAAATACACAACGATCCAATGGCTGTAGCTTGTTGGATGTGTGCGGTGGGAGTGTCAGCACGACAATCCCATTTTCTTTACAAAAGTCTAAACCCTCAACACTCAAATGTGATTCATGATTATCCATTATCAGGAGTACAGGGCTTTCCTTACTACACCGCACACTGCTTTTAAAAAACTCAAGGACTTTTGTAAAGTTTTCTGATGTCATCCAGCCCGATTTATGCACTAGGCCAAGAGCACCAACTGCAGCCCCAGGCATCATGCGGCTTTCATCGAAACACACCCGAGGAAAAACCCACACTGGGGGCAGTGCATTGCCATTAGCGCAAATTATTCCCACCTGTGTAACTAGCTCCCCACGTTCCCGAGACGTGACCTGTCCCACCTGTTTGCGGCCCTTCTGCCCAATTACTTTTTCGGTCTGAGGAACTGTGGTCACACCAGTTTCATCTAAATTGAATATCTGATGTGGGCGGAAGCTGTGCCTCTTCAATACTTCTTCGAGTTTAGCGAAGAATACGCCCACAGTGTGCCTGTTGAATGCAGTCATTCTCGCCAAACTTGTCGCTTCCGGTAAGCGTAAAGAAAGACTAGGTTGTCTTTTCATAAAAGCTGAGAACCAGTCTTCGCCAGCTTCTTCCCTCTCATCCCAAGTAGGTGGCACTCGTATGGCATTCTGTTTGGCGTACTGGTACGCTAATTTTCCGGTCATTTTTGGTGTTAGTCCGTAAAACATGCTAGAACACTTCAGAAGGTATTCAGCAAGCGACTTCTCCATTGTGTCCGAAATGACTTGCCTATTTTTGAAGTTACTGTTGTATATCATATTGTCAAGGTCATACTCTTTGGCCTTTGTAACTAGGTATCCCAATCGGGACTTCTTCACTCCGTGTTGGGCCGCCGCAGCACGCAATGACACCCCCCTTTGGATTACGTCCTCGACTGCAGCTTTTGTATCCCCTCCTTCTAATTGCCTTTCTGTGCGTTTTTTATACGTTCGACCCATCTACAAAGAAGCCGAAGACAATACTTCACCATTACTTTTAAATATTTGTAAACAAAGTAAAATAGGGATTACATTGGACAGACTTGGGGATACGTTGGACAGACTTGGCAAGCTGTCCAATGTATCCCCAAATCTGTCCAATGTAACCCCTCATATCATATCAAAACAAAATTATTCGTGCCGTTCCTCTAAAAGGATACTTTGATTTTTGCATAGCATTACTTTATTCTAAACACATTCAGCAATGCCTCAAAAAAGTTACAATAAAATTTTTCCATAATGAAGTATCCGAATCACAACAAAAAGTAGATGAAAATATTATACAGCAGCGCCGTTCAGGAGTTGCCGCGTAGGGCAACTGGTCAGACAGCCCGGGGCAAACACTTGCTGGCGGCGCGCAAGCCACGCCTCCCCGGGCAATACGGGACAGATGCCTAGGATGAACAAGGACCGTCGCCTCCCTACGCATCTACGAGCCTGTACTCCCGCCACAACCATTCCTCCCCACTCCGCTTTAACGATAGCTGACGTCACTGCCCCGAGCTTTGCTCGCAGCGTTTGCCCCGGGCAAATGCGGCTGCCCATGCCCTGAAAACGGTAGCCTGACCGGCGCTGTTATACAGTAACATACAAGAATTGAAAAGTGTGACTTACCTTGTCATTCGTGAATGCAACACGCCATATTGAATATCAGTTGATTTGGTGTAAACATAGGCACAAACTACAAAAACAATTGCAATCATCATGACACTATGGAGGCTATTTTCAAACTGTCCAATGTATCCCCGTGTCCAAACTATCCCCGGTCTCCCCTACTAGATCCGAACGTGACAAGAGACAGACGCGCCGCCAGCGACTGAAAGAACGCAACCGCTTCTCGCACATGCGCGCGAACTGCAAACACATATCTCCAACACCTCCTCTCAAGACGCGCGCTAAATAATCTCTTCTACATTCATCTCACTCATACAAAAATAATGCTTGTCCCTTGACAACGGTTTGGTGAGTACATCTGCAGGCATACTATTCGTTGACATATACTGTAAACTCAGACTTCCGTTCCGCAAGGCATCTCTTATACAATGAAACTTAATATGTATATGCTTTGTTCTCGGATGTACAATCGCACTCCTTGACAATAATTGCGCTCCCTTATTATCGTTGTAAATTACAATATTATCCAAATTATTTACATTTAACTCTTTGATAAACTTGGATATATATAACGCATGTTTAACAGCTTCCGCGATTGCCATATATTCTGCTTCGGTTGAGGACATGGCAACTGTTCGTTGTTTTCGTGATTTCCAACTGATTGGACCCATCGACATATTAAATACATATCCGGTGTACCACCTCCTGTCGAGCTTACACCTTCCCCAATCGGCATCCACATAAGCCGCTATCTCGGCGTCTGATTTCCTGAAAACAATACCGTAATTACATGTTCTCTTAAGGTATCGCAATACCCTCTTAGCTGCTTGCCAATGAGCCTCCGTATCACAATCGTTGAACTGGGCTAGGACGCTCACTGCGTGAGCAATATCAGGCCTTGTTGCCACAGCCAAATACATTAACGAACCAACCAATTCACGATAAGGCCTCCTCTGGTTTTTCACACCCTTATTGTTTTCCAATGTGGCATCTTTATCCATTGGCGTACATACTGGATTACAGCCATCCATTCCAAATCTTTGTAATAAATCGGTAACATATTTTTCTTGCGTCATGCTTACCCCTTCGGCATCTTGTTTTATATTAATACCTAAGCAATACCCGATTTTTCCTAGATCTTTTATATCAAAATCCTTGGCCAATTCAGTTTGTTACTAAAAGTTAATAAAGGATCAGTGCTAGGAGCGAATAAAGGCACTTAACAAGGCTGAGCAACACAGATTATTTTGAAACACTAAGAGCAGTTATAATTTAAATATATGTACAAAGTCACATGTAAAATAAACACTATTTACGACTGAAATGTTTATAGGCAAACCAGTGTTCACGGGAAATTCCCTCCGTAGTAGGATATGTACTACCGTCGCAGGGAGGGGGAACGCATGCGCGCGATGACGCGGTGACGTCAAACCAATCAACGCCAAGACGGGAAAGGATGGGAAACGAAACGGCGTCACCATCAAGTCAAGCCGAGCGAGTGACGTGACGATACTTTCCAAATTTTGCCCTTCTTTTTAGTTTTTAATCACTTTTCCTTTCTATTCTTTAACTAATTACTTTCGCTCTGGGCCCATAACCTGTTAGAGTTATTGAGGTTTTAATATCATATATCTATATTGAAAATATGCTTCACAGCTACAACCATTTATACAACGATCGACTAACGATTATTACATACTAGATCCGAACGTCACAAGATACAGACGCGCTGCCAGCGACTGAAAGAACGCAACCGCTTCTCGCACATGCGCGCATACTGCAAACACATATCTCCAACACTTACGGGTACCCGGTTAACCAAGGAAGGTTTCTGTAACCCATACTAACCGCGAGGGAACGGTTCTTAAATTCTAGAAGAAACCGAAGTAACCGGGTTAACCGCGCTACGAGCCGGTTACTAGTGAAATAAGACAGTCACTTAAGGCAAGTCAGTGATATGTGAATCTACAGGCAATATGTACGAAAGCACCGAACAACAGGGTCGTAAACCCGCACCGTCCGCAGACGCTCGCGAATTCGGCGCGGTCAAGTTAATCCTTGGTCTCGCATATTTATTACTTTCACGTGCATGCATCACCCTACAAGAAGTGTCCGATATTCAAATAAAATTCATTACTATTTGGAAACATGGTTACAACTGAGGCAGTGAGAGTAACAACAGACCAACCCACATTAAAAAAAAAATGTCCCCTATTTTATATGGTTAGTAGAGCCTATTGGAATACGTTATTGCTACTGACTCAATTTCGAAAAAAATGTGGGTTAGTCCATTGTTGCTCTCACTGCCTCAACTATGATTTTCACCGTATTACTGTAACCGCATTAACCCGGTTAACCCGGTTACTCGGGTTACAGATGAATTCTGTTACCCGGTTAGGCGGGTTAGTCGCCGATACGGCGTACCGAAACGGGTACGGGTAAGGGTTCGGTTCCCTGCTTTAAATATGACTGAGATACAATTGTTGCACGACTAAATATACATAATCATACTTTATGCATCCTAAATACAATGTCGAAGTGTGTATAGTCGTGTAAAAATTGCATCTCAGTCGTTTTTGTGTAAAAAAAGAAAATGAAGCAACATTTGTTTTTAATGGAAATCTTTTATTACGTGTTAATACAGCGTGTTATATAATATGTTATTTAATATTATTAATATCGCACTTTATAATATTCTTTCCTCTAATAAGTAGTAAGGCAAAGCCGATTCTAACCCAGGTCCTCTGAGGGGAGCGCGGGGGCGGGGGGGGGGGAAGTGAGGGCGCGCGGGGGAGTGCGGCGGAGGGAACTATGGGCGCGGGGAGAGCTGGGGAGTGGAAGACCGGTTGCGCGCGCACGAACCGCGGAGTGGGGGAAGTTGTAATCATGGTGGGGATCAGTCCGGGCCGAGCCGCCGCGGAGACCTCTCCAGACCTGACCCACTGTTGGAAAATTTTCAGAGGGTCGTCCCCTCCCTCTAAAAATTTCTGGGATTACTCTAGCAAACAAATATGCATCATGCAGTCATAGCACTGTGAAAATGGTATCATCTCGCGCGATAACGCATGTAATTTGACTCTTCTGATGCAGTCGCGCGAGACGATACCATTTCTTCACAGTGCGAAGAATGCATGATACATATTTGTTTGGTTTTAAAATTATGTGAAGAGGAAAGAAGGAGGATGGATGACGAGTAAATAAATTTTTTTCAAACAAATATGCTGCATTTTAAAGCGTTCCGATTTAACATCACAGCGTATCGCGCGATTACGCGTAATTTGACGCCTCTGAAGCAGTCGTGCAGGATGTTATTTTCGCGATGCGAAGAACGTACGAATAATAGATACAATTATGCGGCGTTTGCTTTAAAATTATGCGAAGAGGAAAGAAGGAGGATGGATGACAAGTAAATACAATTGAGAAGTAATATATGTTTCAGAAATTATATATTGTTACATAAAATAAAATAAAATAAAATAAAATAAAATAAAATAAAAATAGAACAAAATATATAATGATGATGATGATGATGATGATGATGATGATAATGATAATGATGATGATGATGATAATGATAAAATAAAATAAAATAAAATAAAATAAAATAAAATAAAATAAAATAAAATAAAATAAAATAAAATAAAATAAAATAAAATAAAATAAAATAAAATAAAATAAAATAAAATAAAATAAAATAAAATAAAATAAAATAAAATAAAATAAAATAAAATAAAATAAAATAAAATAAAATAAAATAAAATAAAATAAAATAAAATAAAATAAAATAAAATAAAATAAAATAAAATAAAATAAAATAAAATAAAATAAAATAAAATAAAATAAAATAAAATAAAATAAAATAAAATAAAATAAAATAAAATAAAATAAAATAAAATAAAATAAAATAAAATAAAATAAAATAAAATAAAATAAAATAAAATAAAATAAAATAAAATAAAATAAAATAAAATAAAATAAAATAAAATAAAATAAAATAAAATAAAATAAAATAAAATAAAATAAAATAAAATAAAATAAAATAAAATAAAATAAAATAAAATAAAATAAAATAAAATAAAATAAAATAAAATAAAATAAAATAAAATAAAATAAAATAAAATAAAATAAAATAAAATAAAATAAAATAAAATAAAATAAAATAAAATAAAATAAAATAAAATAAAATAAAATAAAATAAAATAAAATAAAATAAAATAAAATAAAAATAGAACAAAATATATATAATGATGATGATGATGATGATAATGATAATTACTATTGGGGTGGTGATGGTGGGGGTGTGAAAAACCCCTCGGGCCACAGAGAAGGCGGAGATGGTGGTGACACCGGCGGCGTAAACAGCCTGAGGGGCCACTCAGGGGATGGAAATGCTGGCGATGGGGGTTCTATAGATGATGATGACGATGCTGATGTTGGTGTTGATGTATAAGGGGCAGAGGGAGTGGATGGTGGCCACCAGGGCGGCGTATCAAGTGATGTGGATGTGGATGTTGATGACGATGAGCCAATCGCCGCCGCCATCGATGATGGTGAGGGGGGCCTCATCGCCACAGATGGTGATCGTCGCAACCGCCCCACATCTATCCAGGGTGGAGACGGCGGCGACGATGTCGGGGGTGGCGATGAGGGTCGCCGTCGCCTCAGCTGCAGGGGCCCCATTCGTCTATATGGCACCCACGGGCGCTGCAGCCGAGTCGCCATCGATGAGCTGACAACCATGCCAGATTGCCGTCGCATGTTCGGCTCTCGGGGAGGTACCACCGGAGATACAATCTCCTCCAGAGGTACCCTCCCCGACATGATACATGCCAGCAATCGCAACCCCTCCAGCAATAATTGATTATCCTAGAACACAAACACCAGTATAAGAATAATACATCAAAATACACACACACACACACACACACACACACACACACACACACACACACACACACAACACGCACGCACGCACATGAACACCAATGCAATGTATTACATACCACTGAAGGGAGCGGCGGCGAAAGCGATGGCGATGGTGTTCTGGATAGCGATGGCGATGGCGACCGCGACAGCGATGGCGACGACGATGATGATGATGATAACTGTGGCGGTAATTGCTAAAACACAGAAAACCCGCGATATAATATTAGTATGATTTAATCTCACACGATTTAAACGGTTAAATGTGATAAAATATTAAAAATATTGATATGTACATACCTCTGGATTGTGTTGGCACGGTTCAGAGTCCCACTCGGGAGCAATTCTTTTGAATCCCATGGTGCGGTACCACATTCAAATGACAACTAGGCTCGCAGCATCTTCAAGCTCTTGCGTATAGAAACTCTTCCAAGCTCACGCATGCAAAAACCCCCACCATCATGAAATCGAGAAGTGCATATCTTTGCAAAGTAAGATGTTGTTGTTCTCCACCTCAAGTTTCTTCTCTTGTTGTTCTCCACCTCAAGTTTCTTCTCCACCTTCAGTTTCTTCTTCATTGGTAATCCTCTCAATATTTACACGCATCTTCTTCGAATTCTTCTTTGGACACATTATTCGACTAGATCATACCACTCTGAACATGTATTGAACATGTATCGAACTTGTATGGTACCACTCTGAACATGTATTGAACGTGTATGATACCACTCTGAACGTGTATCGTACCACTTCTAAATAATTACAACTACTGTCTTAATCTATCGTACATCATATTAAGGAGGTTGGGTTTGGAAAGGGTGAAGAAGAAAAACATTTATGCATTAAAAATTGATTATATTTATTTATGAATTTCCATCTGATGTTTAGACCACCAGTTGAATATTTTAAATACATTTTGCAAAGCACAATGCTTTACATGTCTACAGCATCGCAAAGTATTAACTACATTTAGCTTATTTAGAGATTTGATAGCATCGTAATCAATGTCCAACGTCTCAATGATCACGTTCGCTCTCGTATTTTCATCGAGGAAATCCGCAAGCCAACCACATTTCTGCAGCCCTTTAACATATACGATATGGGATGCGTCATCTTCTTCATCGACAGCATCAGCTATAGCTTTCGTAATTAGCTGTTTAGCCATACTGTATGGAACGTCTCCATCATCCCACCGTAGCCCATGATGTTTTGCAACCAACCATCGGATGCTTGATTTGTCGGATTTTGTAAGAAGATATTGAGGCATCGAACTCCCAAAAATATAGTGCGAGAGAATTGTTCCCATTCGTAGGATAGCCACTTCCTTGACAACAAATCTTCCATCAACGATGAATCCTTGCAGATCAACAAATGTTGGTACAACCATTATCGATACGATTTAGAGGTCCACTCGCTTCCACAACAGACGGGAGAATGCAGTCTTTCTTGTAAAGCATCTCAATTTTCATGATGAAATTTTTGTATGAATTTTGACATAGGAGAGGGCATGTAAGCAGCATGACAATTTTAATTGATTTTGCGCACCACGTTTCTCAGCGGATTGTATTCAACCACCCGATCGTGCAGAATCAGGCAGTAGGCTGTAGTATTTGCAGGCACATTCTCTTTACAATCAAATTCTATGCGCACATCCACGGTGCTATTCTTGATCGACTCATTTTGTCGCGAACAATCAATCACCACGAGGGGGCCAAATTGTAAAAATTGGGCCACGGTGAATAATGCCTCGTTGCAACTATGTCCATAATACGATTTACGGAAATGTGTATACATGTTAAACAAGATGGCGTGCTTATTCTTGTCAAAGTCCAAGTTCAGATCATCATATGGATAAAATTCCGAGTTGAGAAAAAGTTTTACATTGGTCAATTTACAGTGGTCGAACCGAGTAGCATCTTCAGTCATCACATTCTTTCGAGCAGTCTGTAGAGCAAAGATAACGTATCGCGGCTTCTCCAACTGTGCAGCTGCCTTCACAGCCCACGAATGCTTGGTTGTGCTCTGTAAGAGAGGATACTCGTACAGATCCCATGAGCGAAAACTAATGCTCAGGTTTTGTCCACTTTCCAAAGCATGTAGCAACGATAGCTTATTAACATCGTTCAGCGTCACATGAGGCATCCGCCATTGCACTTTAAGTAATTCAATTTCCGGTTCCAACGTTGATGATCCTATTAGAGAATTGTTATCGTTGCGCGATCGTATTAAAATCAATTCGTGACGTGCATTAATAATCATGCGTTTGTAATCCTCGCAAAATCCCAGCAAATATTTGAGCGGGATGCAAAAATTGAAATGATTTTTCACTATTAGCTCATCGTGTCGTTTCAAGCCCCATCCAGCATTCTCCATATTTTTGTCTTCGTCAGATGTCAACGATACATAGTTTTTAAGCGTGCTAGTTATTCCAACGTTTCTGTTACGGTCAATCTCCACACCATTCAGCTCGTATCGAATCTCATCAAATATGAACGCCATACAATTATTTCCCAACATCACTGTTAATGCATCGTTTGGCTTATTTATCACCAATTTCCCCTCCGCGTAGAGGAAACTTTCACACGGCAATGTGTATAAATCCTGCTGCTGTAAGGTATTCTTATCTCATCACTATGTCCAAACGTTGTGTTGACGTATGGGTTGTACGTGTGAGTCTCGAGCTTGACGATGCGATCATCAAACGTCGGCTTCCCTCCAATGCTTAGAATGTCTGCCATTTTTCAACTTATATGCGTACAATAAATCCCAATGATTTCAAAAATGCAATGTTTACAGCACTGAGTCTCTTCTTTTTAGCGTAATCAGAGCTATTGTAGTTGTAAACAATTTCACTTGGAAGAAACGGGTTTCTGGAGTCGTTCAGCACAAGCATCTCAATCATTCACACCACACGTATTATCGCCGCCGTCGCATGTGCAGCCTGATGGTAATCTCTTCACCTCGAAAATCGAGCAACCGTCCGTCTTGATCCACAACGCGTATCGTTAGATCCGTAATGACCCGTGCGGTGATTGGAAGATAAATGATCTGTGCAGGCGTTTCCGATATCTTATATCCTGGAGGGACTCTCGGAGAAAATTCATGTATCGTATGTACACGCTTCCCATTGTTGTATGCGCCAGCGGTCACACTACATTCTACGCGAATAATGTTCACGTTCATGATATTAATTGGATCATCCGATTCGTGCCACCGTCCTGGTTCTAATACCCGATTCATCGAGAATCCTAGTAGCCATCCAATGTTATTGCGCTTCGTAAAATCTACGGTGAATGAGCAGTACAGCTCGCTTTTCATGGTGTTATTGTTGGGACGCAACACTATAGGATACACATCAGTGTCATCAGGATTTTTAGGATACCGCTCGAGTAATCGCTGCCTCAAATACTTGGCAATGACGTCTAGTTCGTAGGAGCCGTGTGGAATCCTAATAGTTTCAGGAGTGGTATCAACACTGTTGTTTTTGATGCCATATTTCGAGGTGAAGTAGAATTTATCGTTGCTCCAGTCGATGTTCGGTATTGTATGATAAGTTTCAAAGGTTGTTAAACCAAGCTCGTAATCATCATCGCTCAAATCTATGGGTGGAAAGTAGCTCACCGCGAGGGTGCTACTCTTGCCGGTTAGAGTGAATGTTAACGACATATTCCGAGCTGTACGACTCGGCTAGTACTGAATCATAGCGGTGGGAAGTCAATCCTTACATTTGCGACCGATCGTTTGTAGAAAGCGTAGGCAGAGTTGTCCACAATTGCTCTGATTGTACTTCTGATAAGACGTTCGATTGTATTCGATTTTCACAGCATCATTATCCAGATATTGCACCAATTCCTTAGGTGGTCGAAGATTCCCAAAGCTGTCGAAATATATAGCTCGGCACCCTCTCTTCACATATGCCACCCAATGAGTCCCTGACCCCTCGACATTGTCCAAATTTACGATACCGCTCTCGTTTCGATGTACTCCTCCGACAGGTAGTGCGTTGCGCATAAAAACACCTCTAAAGAATGGAATACGCATACGTTTTGCCAACTCCTCCAACTGCACATCGGTAGTTACGCCCACCGGCATTTTTATTTTCTTTTCGGCGTTTTTTTTTTTCGTTTTGATATTCCCTGCCCGCGCTTGTATGGTGCGAGATAAAGTCCGCGACCTTCCATGGAGCGATTATGACGCTGCATTTCCTGTAGCTGATGTTGCGCCGCCTTATTATCATTTACCGCCTTGGCGATCCCCGCTGCTCCACCAGCTAATGATCCGAGAACACCTAGCAGTGGGAGAAGTGGTAATATACCACCACGTTTTGCTATCGGAAGAATCCGCTTTTTCAATGCTCTCTTTGGAGTCCTTTTGCGAGTTTTTGTTTTCATTCCCATCCCAATTTTCGTCTTAGCCTTCATAGCTGCCCAAACAGCTGTAGCAGCACCTCTTTCACCCAGTGTCGAGTCTCGCGCAACGATGCGTTTTCGCGCTTTGTCAGCGAGAACGTTATCTGCAGCGTGTCGTTCGCCGAGGTCGTTGCTACGCGAATACGCAATATCGTGTTCGCGACACGCTGCGTCCAACGGATTGATACCTTGATCACCTCTAGCCAATCGTTTTGCCAGATGAGTTCCTGGACCGCAAAACTGATATCCTGGGATATGTAATTCGATAGGTAGCGCGTTTATCACCCGATTTAACAAACCACGACCTTTCTTTATTCTCGTCGACGACATTCGTCACAGTTTTTAATCAATGGTGCTGGACCGTCGATATGCGTTCGCTGCCAAGGGCGATTATAATGTTTCAAACACCGACGATACTGTTGAACCTCAGAATCGGCTTTTATATGCTTGGGGAGTCTGTCCCACAACTGATGAATGTGTCTGTCAAACTCTCGCAGTAGAATAATCTTTGGTATATATTTCAGCTGCTCAGAGGTATCTGGCAAAACGATTGGCTAGAGGTGATCAAGGCATCAATCCGTTGGACGCAGCGTGTCGCGAACACGATATTGCGTATTCGCGTAGCAACGACCTCGGCGAACGGCACGCGGCAGATTACGTTCTCGCTGACAAAGCGCGAAAACGCATCGTTGCACGAGACTCGACACTGGGTGAAAGAGGTGCCGCTACAGCTGTTTGGGCAGCTATGAAGGCCAAGACGAAAATTGGGATGGGGATGAAAACAAAAACCCGCCAAAAGACTCCAAAGAGGGCATCGCAAAAGCGGATTCTTCCGGTAGCAAAACGTGGTGGTATATTACCGCTTCTCCCGCTGCTAGGTGTACTCGGATCATTAGCTGGTGGAGCGGCAGGGATCGCCAAGGCGGTAAACGATAATAAGGCGGCGCAGCATCAGCTGCAGGAAATGCAACGTCATAATCGCTCCATGGAAGGTCGTGGACTTTATCTCACACCATACAAGCGCGGACAGGGAATATCAAAACGAAAAAAAAAAAAAACGCCGAAAAGAAAATAATAATGCCTGTCGGTGTAACTACCGATGCACAATTGGAGGAGTTGGCAAAACGTATGCGTATTCCATTGTTTAGAGGTGTTTTTATGCGCAATGCACAACCTGCCGGAGGAGTACATCGAAACGAGAGCGGTATCGTAAATTTGGACAATGTCGAGGGGTCGGGAACTCATTGGGTGGCATATGCCAAGAGAGGGTGTCGAGCTATATATTTCGACAGCTTCGGGAATCTTCAACCGCCTAGAGAATTGGTACAATATCTGAATAAAGATGTTGTGAAAATCGAATACAATCGAACAGCTTATCAGAAGTATAATCAGAGCAATTGCGGACAACTATGTCTACGCTTTCTACAAACGATCGGCACCAAATTTAAGGATTGACTTCCCACCATTCTGATTCAGTATTAGTCGAGTCGTACAGCTCGGAATATGTCGTTAACATTCACTCTAACCGGCAAGAGTAGCACCCTCGCGGTAAGCTACTTTCCACCCATAGATTTGAGCGACGATGATTACGAGCTTGGTTTAACAACCTTTGAAACTTATCATACAATACCGAACATCGATTGGAGCAACGATAAATTCTACTTCACCTCGAACTATGGCATCAAAAACAGCAGTGTTGACACCACTCCTGAAACTATTAGGATTCCACACGGCTCCTACGAACTAGATGCCATTGCCAAGTATTTGAGGCAGCGATTACTCGAGCGATATCCTAAAAATCTCGATGACTCTGATGATGACAACGATGTGTATCCTATAGTGTTGCGTCCCAACAACAACACCATGAAAAGCGAGCTGTACTGCTCGTTCATCGTAGATTTTACGAAGCGCAATAACATTGGATCGCTACTGGGATTCTCGACGAATCGGGTATTAGAACCTGGACAATGGCACGAATCGGACGATCCAATTAATATCATGAACGTGAACATTATTCGCATAGAATGTAGCGTGACCGCTGGCGCGTACAACAATGGGAAGCGAGTACATACAATACATGAATTTTCTCCGAGAGTTCCACCAGGATATAAGATATCGGAAACGCCCGCGCAGATCATTTACCTTCCGATCACCGCACGGGTCATTACGGATCTAACGATACGCGTTGTGGATCAAGACGGACGGTTGCTCGATTTTCGAGGTGAAGAGATTACCATCAGACTGCACGTGCGACGACGTCGATAATACATGTGGTGCGAATGAAAGAAATGCTTGTGTTGAACGACTCCAGAAATCCGTTTCTTCCAAGTGAAATTGTTTGCAACAACAACAACACCTGCAACAGCTCTGATTATGCTAAAAAGAAGAGACTCAGTGCTGCGAACATTACATTTTTGAAATCATTGGGATTTATTGTACGCATATAAGTTGAAAAAATGGCCGACATTCTAAGCATTGGAGGGAAGCCGATGTTTGATGATTGCATCGTCAAGCTCGAGACTCATACGTACAACCCATACGTCAACACGACGTTTGGATACAGTGATGAGATAAGAATACCTATACAGCAGCAGGATTTATACACATTACCATGTGAAAGTTTCCTTTACGTGGAGGGAAAATTGGTGATAAATAAGCCAAACGATGCATCAACGACAACGTTGGGAAATAATTGCATGGCGTTCATATTTGATGAGATTCGGTACGAGCTGAATGGTGTGGAGATTGACCGCAATAGAAACGTTGGAATAACTAGCACGCTTAAAAACTATGTATCGCTGACATCTGACGAAGACAAAAATATGGAGAATGCCGGATGGGGCTTGAAACGACATGATGGACTAATAGTGAAAAATCATTTCAATTTTTGCATCCCACTCAAATATTTGTTGGGATTTTGCGAGGACTACAAACGCATGCTTATTAATGCACGTCACGAATTGATTTTAATACGATCGCGCAACGATAACAATTCTCTAATAGGATCGCCGATGTTGTAACCAGAAATTGAATTACTTAAAGTGCAATGGCGAATGCCTCATGTGACGCTGAACGATGTTAATAAGCTATCGTTGCTACATGCTTTGGAAAGTGGACAAAACCTAAGCATTAGTTTTCGCTCGTGGGATCTGTACGAGTATCCTCTCTTACAGAGCACAACCAAGCATTCGTGGGCCGTGAAGGCAGCTGCATAGCTGGAGAAGCCGCGATACGTTATCTTTGCTCTACAGACTGCTCGAAACAATGTGATGACCGAAGATACTACTCGGTTTGACCACTGTAAATTGACCAATGTAAAACTGTTTCTCAACTCGGAATTTTATCCATATGATGACTTGAACTTGGACTTTGATAAGAATAAGCATGCCATCTTGTTTCACATGTATACACATTTCCGTAAATCGTATTATGGACATAGTTGCAACGAGGCATTATTCACTGTGTCTGAATTTTTACAATTTGGTCCCCTCGTGGTGATTGATTGCTCACGACAAAATAAGTCGATTAAAAATTGTACCGTGGACGTGCGCATAGAATTTGAATGTAAAGAGAATGTACCTGCAAATACTACGGCCTACTGTCTGATTCTGCACGATCGGGTGGTTGAATACAATCCGCTAACAAACGTGGTGCGCAAAATAAATTAAATTGCCATACTACTTGCCCCGCCTTCTCCTGTGTCAAATTCGTACAAACATTTCATCGTAAAAAATCGAGATGCTTTACGAGAAAGACTTCATTCTCTCATCTGTCTTGGAAGCGAGCTGACCTCTAAAATTGTATCGACAATGGTCGTACCAACATTTGTTGACCTGCAAGGGTTCATCGTCGATGGAAGATTTGTTGTCAAGGAAGTGGCTGTCCTACGAATGGGAACAATTCTCTCGCACTATATTTTTGGGAGTTCGATGCCGCAATATCTTCTTACAAAATCCGACAAATCAAGCATCCGATGGTTGGTGGCAAAACATCATGGACTACGGTGGGATGATGGAGACGTTCCATACAGTATGGCTAAACAGCTAATTACGAAAGCTGTAGCTGATGCGATCGATGAAGAAGATGACACACCCTATATCGTATACGTTAAAGGGTTGCAGAAACGCGACTGGCTTGTGGATTTCCTCGATGAAAATACGAGAGCGGATGTGATCATTGAGACGCTGGACATTGACTATGAGAATATCAAATCTCTAAATAAGCTAAATGTAATTAATACTCTGCGATGTGGCAGACACGCGAAGCATTGTGCTTTGCAAAATGTATTTAAAATATTGAACTGGTGGTCTAAACACCAGAGAGAATTGCATAAATAAAATATTTATATTTATATTTTTAATGTTATATTCTATGTAACAATATATAATTTCTTACACGTATATTATTTCTTCATTTTATTTACCCGTCTCCCGATTCGACGTTTCAAAATTATTATTTCTCTGCGTTGGGGGATAATTTCCATCACATATATGTATGGAAAAAACATTTCTGCTGACGCCGCATAATCATATTTCGTTCGTTCCTTCTTCGCACCATGAAAATGACCTCATCCTGCACGACTGCTCCAGAGGAGTCAAATTACGCGTAATCGCGCGATACGCTGCGATGTTAAATTGGAACGCTTTAGAATGCTGCATATTTGTTTGAAAAAATATGTGTGTTTTCTACATAATGGTTCGCTGAATCATTGATTAAAAATTATTATTTCTCTGCGTTTGGGGAGAAAGTATCTGTTGGTTTGGAAAAAATATTCTGGCGGTAGATCTGATTTAAAAAAAATATTTGGGGAAAAAATTTCTGTGGTTGGATCGAGTCTGAAAAAAGTTTTATTTCGTACAAGACTCGACCCCAGAAATTTTTTAGAGGATCCGATAAAGTATTAAACAATTTCAGCTTTATAATGGTTTGAAAAAAAATATTTGGGGGTCGTCCGCTTCCTCGGTTAGATATGAAAATATCTTCGGGGGTCATTCCTTCTCTAAAAACACATGTCTAGCGGTGGGTCAACCCCAGAAATTTTTAGAGGGAGGGGACGACCCTCTGCGGAAATTTCTGCCGGTGGGTCAGGTCTGGAGAGATCTCCGCGGCGGCTCGGCCCGGACTGATCCCCTCCACGATTGCGGCTTCCCCCACTCCGCGGCTCGTGCGCGCGCAACCGGTCTTCCACTCCCCATTCTCCCCGCGCCTATAGTTCCCGCCACCGCACTTCCCCGCGCGCCCTCACTTCCCCCCCGCCCCGCGCTCCCCTCAGAGGACCAGGGTTAGAATCGGCTTTGCCTTACTACTATATATTATTCACCTTTTTAACAAATTCATTAATTGTGAATCTTATAATGCTATCAATTATTGTTACAATCACCTTTTCTCTATGGTCACACATGAAACTGAAATGTACATGTCGTTTGACATACGTTGCAATAGTTTTCTTAATATCATGTGTTATATTGCAATACGCGAGTATACAGGGTGTCCGCGGGAAGACTGGACAGCTGAATATCTCCTAAAGTATTGGAGATAAAAAATTAAAAAAAAAATATGTAAATTAATGGTTCGATGGGGCTACTTAATTAGCTGCGACGGATTTTTTTTCGATTATTATTTTAAAAGATACGACGGTCAAGTTCGGTTTTTCAAATGGCACTAACTTTTTTGAAGTCCTGAGTTGATAGTGCGTTCCAAGACGAATTCAATAAGTTTTAATGTATACACTTGATTTCCACTGGGTTTTGAGATATTGCGCTTGCAAATATACTGATTTCACTGCAAGAAAACCCGCTGAACGAGCAAGGACCAGGGTCGGTCTTGCTGGCGCCACGGGTGGCATTGCCTGCTGAAATAGATACCTACCTGCCAAAGGTCTACGCAGACCCAAAGGATGGACAATTCTTTTCCGTCAGAAATGCTACTTTGGTAGGTACATCTGCGGTATCGACAAGCGCACCGTTACTTTTATTTCGCACTTGCTTCTACGCTCGGATGGCCAGTTATTTTGGGAAGGATGCAAGTTCGATTGGTTAGGTTAGGAGGTGTGAAAGTTGCTAGACTAAATTTCAACCATAGGGAGCAGATTGTATTAGAACCAATTGGATTTGCATCCCTAACAAACGGCTGCTCTCTTGAAGAGGCCCTCTTCACGGCAATATCCCCTCCCCAATGCCCACCTTCTCTCGCGCGGAATACGTCAACGCATGCTTTAGGTTTTGATGTTGAAGCTCGTGTTTATACTCGAGATGACCACGCGTCGACAGCGGGCTACCCCTTTTCTTCCTGTGTCTCTCCACGAGGAGTATTGCCGGTGGATTGTAGGAGCGTAGATGTCTGGATGCCAGTTATTGAATTCAGGAGACGATAGAAACACTTTATTACAAAACACACATGTACTATAATTAAAGTAAATCGTATTCCTCTCGGGCAGGAGTACTGATAATGATCGAACTTGCGCCCCACTTCGCGCAGACCGATTACGCGGAGGGTTGTCGGGTGTCACACACTGCACAAATGATACAGGGCAACAATTCTGGAGCAACGCCCGTCAAGGAGATGCGGCCTGGTACCCCGTGACGAGGACAGCCTTCGCAGTGCCTCGCCCGATTTTTATGGCTTTTTTCGGAAAAAGGTACGAATCCTGGGCCGAACGTAGCGAATTGAAGGGTTTCGACCCTCGAAGGGTTTGAAATATCATTAAGAAGTGAGAAATGTACAGGATTTCAAATGTTTTCTTCTTTTCTTCATCGTATCGAGAGGAAAGTGACGCCAATGGATTCCATATGTTTTTCCGATAAAACTGACACCAAGAACGACGTAATTCGGAAAATAATGAAGGAAATTTCGTTAACAATAGTCCGATTTACGTGAAATTTGGTATGATCTTCATCGAAAAAACATAAGGAATCCAGTGGTGCCACTATCATATCGATACGATAAAGAATAAAGAATTATTTTATTTCCTAAACAGATACAGGGTAATTCTGGAGGTACGCCCGTCACCCCGTGCGAAGGACAACACCCCGCAGAGCCCATCGAATTTTATGGCTTTTTCCGGAAAAAGGTACGAATCCTGGGCCCAACGTAACGAATTGGGGTCGAGCCCCCGCAGTCGAGAGAATGTGAAATATTCATTTCAGCGTAGTAAGAAATTCTTCATTCATTATTGCACCGATATGAAAGTGGCACCACTGGATTCCTTATGTTTTTCCGATGAAGATCATACCAAATTTCACGTAAATCGGACTATTGTTAACGAAATTTCCTTCATTATTTTCCGAATTACGTGTTGCTCCAGAATTGTTGCCCTGTATCATTTGTGCAGTGTGTGACACCCGACTACCCTCCGCGTAATCGGTCTGCGCGAAGTGGGGCGCAAGTTCGATCATTATCAGTACTCCTGCCCGAGAGGAATACGATTTACTTTAATTATAGTACATGTGTGTTTTGTAATAAAGTGTTTCTATCGTCTCCTGAATTCAATAACTGGCATCCAGACATCTACGCTCCTACAATCCACCGGCAATACTCCTCGTGGAGAGACACAGGAAGAAAAGGGGTAGCCCGCTGTCGACGCGTGGTCATCTCGAGTATAAACACGAGCTTCAACATCAAAACCTAAAGCATGCGTTGACGTATTCCGCGCGAGAGAAGGTGGGCATTGGGGAGGGGATATTGCCGTGAAGAGGGCCTCTTCAAGAGAGCAGCCGTTTGTTAGGGATGCAAATCCAATTGGTTCTAATACAATCTGCTCCCTATGGTTGAAATTTAGTCTAGCAACTTTCACACCTCCTAACCTAACCAATCGAACTTGCATCCCTCCCAAAATAACTGGCCATCCGAGCGTAGAAGCAAGTGCGAAATGAAAGTAACGGTGCGCTTGTCGATACCGCAGATGTACCTACCAAAGTAGCATTTCTGACGGAAAAGAATTGTCCAGCCTTTGGGTCTGCGTAGACCTTTGGCAGGTAGGTATCTATTTCAGCAGGCAATGCCACCCGTGGCGCCAGCAAGACTGACCCCGGTCCTTGCTCGTTCAGCGGGTTTTCTTGCAGTGAAAATCAGTATATTTGCAAGCGCAATATCTCAAAAACCAGTGGAAATCAAGTGTATACATTAAAGCTTATTGAATTCGTCTTGGAACGCACTATCAACTCAGGACTTCAAAAAAGTTAGTGCCATTTGAAAAACCGAACTTGACCATCGTATCTTTTAAAATAATAATCGAAAAAAAATCTGTCGCGGCTAATTAAGTAGCCCCATCGAACCATTAATTTACATATTTTTTTAAATTTTTTATCTCCAATACTTTAGGAGATATTCAGCTTCAGTCTTCCCGCGGACACCCTGTATAGTGAGTTCGTTTATAAATTTTTGAAATACATATTACAAAATATGCTTCATATTTTGATAAAACAGTAGATGCATTTGTTTCATTATTTAACACATGTATCTTACATAGCCTGCATTTCAAAATTGAAATAAGGGGTTTCTTTAATTTTTGCAAAATACACATTAATATTCTATCATTTACCTTTTTTTGTAAGAGAGATAATATTATTTTGTTAATACTGGGATTTTCTTCAAATGCAATATTTTGCATTTGCTTTTTTGTAGATAGCATGCTTTCAAATTGAAGGAGGCAAACTTCGAATGTTTCTTCGCAATTGGACATGCTAGACTGCGATGCAGTTATATGTCTTAAAAATAAAGATTTATATGTTTCGGCAAATTGTTTTGAAGATGGATTGGTTAATCTTCCTCGGTGCTGCCGAATTTGAGAAAATAAGTTTTCCACACAATCCTGATTTATTTTACGAGTATAAAAACTCTTGTTGCGGGTATCTACAATTCTTTCTGTTAAATCTATGAAACCTTGTAATGTAAGAATAAAGTTTTTTAAACAAGGTGGTCTGGATTTTTGTTCACTTTCTTTGATTTGAAAGTACATATTTTTTAAATCCTGTATTGCATTTTGCCAATAAGCAATATGACCACTTTTCTGTGTTACTGCACATTTATAATCTGTTTTTGAAGATACTTTTTCCGATGTATTAAGGCTATCAAATAAATTATTAAAAAATTCTACAATTTTGGCCGTACCACATGCATCTTTTTGCATTCTGTACATGCCTGTTATATCCAGGGAGTCGAGACCGAAGCAGAAACCGAAATTCTGATCGGTCTTGACCGGTCTAGCGACCAGTAACCGAAGCGAAAAGGGACCGATATTGCGACCGTAACAGTGAGAGGTTGCGAAAAGAAACCGAAACTCCAGACCGATTGTCTCTCGGTCGGGAATCTCAGACCGAAGGCCTGACCGCTCTGGCGACTGGTCGGAGTGGTCGGTTGACCGGTCGAGTTAATTTATGGGGAGGTTTCTGTTCCTCTCCATAAATTACGAGTCGGAACGGTTCGGAGCGGTTCGGAGCGGTTCGGAGCGGTTCGGTTCTGTTCGGATCGGTTCAACCTAGCTGAATAAGCCGGGAAGGTTTTGGATGCTGTTCCTGTCGCTCACACTGTTTGTCACTCTCGTCACGGGTTTGTTGACAGCAGACTTTTGCAGTTATTTGTTACTGTACCACTGTCCATTTCAAACTATGTCGATTTGCCGAGATATTATTGTATTTCAAACACTAGTTATGCATTATTTTAACAGAAGTAGTTAATATAAATAAATTATTGTTAATATAGAAATAAGAAGAAAATGATTGAATTTATAAATTTTCGTATGGATATTTTAAAAGTATGTCCAAGTGTCGAAAAAAAAACAGAAGACAGGAATGTAATAAAATGTAAATATATATTTAACAATAGCATAAATAACAAATTTTACAGCAAAATTTATTACAATGTTTCAATTTTTATCTCTCGGAATAACATATGAAAATATTATTTAACATCTTATGAATCAGTTGTATAAGTGTTACATATTCAATTTTTATTACGATATGCATGTATAAGAAAGGAGTGTGGTACATCGGAAAATACTCCTGTCATGCGGGTGCGAGTAGTACATTTACCTCAGTCATGCTACAACCGACTCGTGTGTTACACGTCGTATCAAACGTGTGACTCTAAAGCGAACGCAGTATAATTTTTAAATATCTTTCCTTGAAAAAGGTCTAAACCGCAGACCGAAACGTCGGAAATTTATAATTATTAAAATTGCAAATTAGCTTCTAGATTGTTTAACTGACCGAACCAGTGCGCCGAAACCACTTATTGTTATAGTACATCTAACGTAAGAACTTTTGGGTATAACCCCTATTGAAATTCAAACAAAAGCAGTTAAAGAAATCTTTCGCTGGCATAAATGACACCATTAAGGCGGATACGGTACCAGTCGATTTTATGTTTCGTCCTGATTGAAGTAATACGGGGTGCGAGTGGTACTGTAAACCGTCCGCAATAATGCAGCGCGCGGCTCGGTTACCTGAAACGGGGCGCACGGCTGCCTTCGATGGCTAATTACGACGCTAATTTTAAAAACTCCCTCTTTAAAAGGTGCTTATTTTGTAGGTAGAATTTCAAGGTATTCCCAGATAGCACTCGACGCCTATGAGCCGTCTTTAAGACGTCTGTTTCAGACATTCAAGACGTCTTAAAGACGTCTGATATTTTCTGAAAGACGTCTTAAAGACGTCTATAGACATTTTTGAATGTCCTGAGTCAGTAAACCGTACGTCTTTAAGACGTCTCTTGAACAATTTGTAGCCGTCTTTGTAAGACGTCTTTGAGACGTCTTATAAACACCCTGTAGACGTATTTTAAACGTCGCGTAGACGTCCATTTCAAATTTTGAAGACGTCTTAAAGACGTCTGATATTTTCTGAAAGACGTCTTAAAGACGTCTATAGACATTTTTGAATGTCCTGAGTCAGGAAACCGTACGTCATTAAGACGCCTTTTAAACGCCTTGTAGACGTCTATAAGACGTCTTTAAGTTGTCGTGAAGACGTCTTAAAGACGTCCATTTCAGACTTTCACGACGCCTCAAAGACGTCTTCGTAAGGTCTTGATTAGGCCTACTGCAGCTCTTTAAAGAGATATTACAGATATTAAGCGTGACTTGATTCGTGTTAATGAAATTAAGTATTTTGAAAAAAAAGCCCGTCGAGTAGCTGCTCTTGTCCTCATTTGAGAGAGTCAACTTTCATGCTGCTCAATATTTTCGTTTCTTCATATAAAAGAAGAACGTCTTGCAATAGCGAATGATCGAGACATTTTTTGGCATATTCAAGTTCAAGTCGAAAATATAAATTTCCTTCTGCAAAAAACGCCGGTACTAGAGAGTGACGGTATATGATCTGCCCGGCTCTCTTATAGGCATGACTGCTGTAACCCACCTGCGAGAAGCGCTCGGCACGGTCGCCGCCTGGCGGTCGCGTACTATCCATGCGTCTTTCAGACATCTAAACGAAGTCGTTTAAAAAACGTCTTGGCATGGACGTCTTAGAGACGTCCTAAACACTTACTCGGAAAGACGTCTTAGAAATGTCTCCGCACAGACGTCTTAAAGATGTCTTAAGGGGTTAGGACACAGTAACGAGCCAAGAAAGCAGACGATTCTTAGACGACGATCATAAGAAAAGTAAACAATCGATTAATATAAGGTTTTGTGTTTTAGTTCACTATATTATGAACTATAAGAAAAGCATATAATATTTACAAAATAGCATTTGTACGCCGTGCATTTAAAATGTCCATTTTTTTTCGGATGACCAACTGGGGTGCCGGATTCCGGCAAATCGGATGAACAGTAACAAAAACGCCAAAAATGTCATAAACTATAATATATTTCCTAGGCATTGACGATCCAACATTTTGAATTTTTTAATTATAGTACAAAATATAAACAAAAACATCACACACTTTTGTCGAAATTTGATCATTATTTTTTAAACATCGACCATTTTGTAAATTTTCGCAAAAATTGAAATGTTGGATCGTCAATGCCTATGAAATATATTATAGTTTATGACATTTTTGGGGTTTTTGTTACAGTTCATCCGATTTTCCGGAATCCGGCCCACCAATTGATCATCCGGAAAAAAAGGACATTTTAAATGGAGACATTGTACGGCGTACAATTGTTATTTTGTAAATATTATATGCTTTTCTTATAGTTCATAATATAGTGAACTAAAACACAAAACCTTATAATAATCGATTGTTTACTTTTCTTATTATCGTCGTTTAAAAATCGTCTGCTTTCTTGGCCCGTTACTGTGTCCTAACCCCTTAATATGGTCTAAGACGTTCAGACCAAAAACAGACGTAAAATGGACGTCTAGAAGACGTCGTGTGCTATCTGGGTAATAATACAAATAAAACTAATTGGTATTAAGTAAACGAAATAAATTGTTATTGAGTTTGATTATATTCTGAAAACCACTTACATACTTCCTTAAAACATTAAACCGTACCAATACGATTTGGACGTAACAAAAAGACGTTTTAAACACGTTCAGAAGAGGTGCAAAGTAACAAAACATGATGTAAGGCGTTCAGGCCAAAAATGGATTTTTCAAAGAAGTCGTGTGCTATGTGTTATCCAAGATAAGCGTCTTATCCCAGATAGCACACGACGTCTTTAAGACGTCCATTTTACGTTTATTTTTGGCCTGAACGTCTTAGACCATATTAAGACATCTTTAAGACGTCTGAACACAGTCGTTTAAAAGACGTCCTGGTACAGACACCGTAAAGACGTCTCAACACAGTCGTTTAAAAGACGCCCTGTTACAGACGCCTTTAAGACGTCTTAAAGACGTCTGTAGACAGACGTCTTAGAAATGTCTCCGCGCAGACGTCTTAAAGACGTCTCAACACAGTCGGTTAAAAGACGTCCTGTTACAGACGCCTTAAGGACGTCTTAAAGACGTCTCAACACAGTCGGTTAAAAGACGTCCTGTTACAGACGCCTTAAGGACGTCTTAAAGACGTCTGTAGACAGACGTCTTAGAAATGTCTCCGCGCAGACGTCTTAAAGACGTCTTAATATGGTCTAAGACGTTCAGACCAAAAACAGACGTAAAATGGACGTCTTAAAGGCGTCGTGTGCTATCTGGGTTTGGTAATACTTCTTTCAAGCTTTAGATTTCCAACCTTCGAGGAGAATTTGTAAAATAAGAATTTGTTTTGTAATTTACCATGTTACAAAAATAATTTTTCAATATGAAAAAGTATTAATCAAATAGGTCAAACCTTCTAGAATCCCCAAAATGGTATAATAACTTTGGTGCTGATTTTAACGAAATTTATGAACTTTATTAAAAATGTAACATAATGTTCTTATGATAATGTATGTATAAAGAAGATCAAAAAACTTTTTTTTCGGATTTTTTAAACAAAAAATGTCGGCACAATAGCCTTACAGCCGATACATATTTTCTATTTGAATCATTCCACGGTGGAATTTATCACGTCCTCATTTTTGTTTTACGTTAGATGTGCTACTCGCATCCCAGAAGATATCTACTCTGTGTTAAGCAAAGATTGTACCTTATATTTTTGGTCACTCTACATGACTGTATTTTCCGATGTACCACTCTCTTTTCTTATACATATATCTCGTAATAAAAATTGAAGAAGTAACTCTTATACAGCAACTGATTTAAAATTTATAAAATAATATTTTCGCATCTTATCCCACGAGATAAAAATTGAAACATTGTAATAAAGTTTGCTGTGAAAATTTGTTATTTATGCTATTGTTAAATATATATTTACATTTTATTACATTCCTATCTTCTGTTTTTTTTCCACACTTGGAGTAACAAATCATTGCAACAATGTGCTTTAAAAAATCCCGTCACGAGAGAGATAAACAATGCACCACATCACAATGAAATTAACACACTGGCGTCGAGGGACGCGCCCAGCTCCACAATAGCGCCCTTTACACGGACGTTCTTGCGCGCGGTCCGGCGCGTCGCATGCCGCGCGGCACGCAAAAGTACGTGAAGCCGGATCGTGGCGCTCCTTCGCGCGGGCCAGAAGGTCGTACCCGTCACTACTTAGAGACAGCGAGTTCGGGCTCCCATTTCTACGTGGACTCGACATGCTTTTTACACGATCCACCGCAGTGGTGTATTGTGTACTACTTGTTCGATATATATCATCGATCTGCGAAACGATCGGCAAGACACGATCGCGATATACGTTCGCGAAAAGTATCTCAAATTCCTCGATATACCAGGCTTATAGAGGATATCATAAATGCTGTTACTGTAGGGTACACTGAAACATCTGTTTTTAGGAAGCTACATTTGGTTGACCTGATGGTGCTATAAATTCTGGAAATGGTTTATGACTCAGTTATAACGACTGTAAAATTTTTCAAGGGTACTTTAAAAAATGTCCAAATGTTTCGCCGGCAATGCGATGGCAAATGAAATTGCAGTTAACACATTCACTGTTGTGACGATCATAATTATTACTATCAACGGCAATAATTACCATGTCACTGCTTGTTTTAATATAAAAACTAATATTGATAGACAATAAATACATATAGGTATGCAAGTGATGTTATATCTAAGATAAATGATGAAGAGAGGTAATATGCAAGATGTTTTGAAGAAGGGGGGTAGTCTTCTGATTGCTCGTGATGCAGGTCAAATTTTTCACCCACGCTCTTGCGTGGCGCGCAGCAAGAAAGCATCACAGTCCTGCCCGGGCGCCAGAAAGCACCACGCTCCTGCCCGCGTTCCAACCTCGACTCCAGAAGAGTTTACATAAGAGACAGAAAAGGTAGTTGGAAAAGGACAAAACGGCACTTGAAACCAGGCTCGTCGCGCGCCTCAGGATTTCTGACAGTGCGGAAATCCTAAGGCGCGTGACGAGCCTGGCTGCCGATCCTGGCAACCAAGACTCCAGAGACAACGCCGTCGATAAGCCGTGCCTCGATGCGTTTCGAGGACTTCGATCCTCGAGACCAGGGGGGCCGTACAATGTTGCCCCCTAAGACGTGGCGACTAGAAAATCCTACATTTCTCACCGGATCTTGGCGAAAGTGACGTGAATCGTTTCCTTATGTTTCCCGATGAAAATGGTCCAAAAACGACACGGTATAAACGTCTTTAATAAAAGATCACTACCTCCACAGGTGTGGATGATGCTGACAGGTTGGACCAGACAATGGCTGGATAAAGAACAACTATAATATCTCTACCACGTGTGCACGAACTCGGCACATGGACGGTTCCTAGAGAGGTTCTCTCTGTATCACGTGGTCTAACGTTCTGCGTGCCGGACGGCAACGCTCGCCAGTGTGCGGACTATCCCCACTCCTTAACATGTACGGAGAGGGGGAACCGCCGATCCCCCCCCCCCCGAGTGCTAGTGCTCACAAGCACGAAACTTATGATTAAATAAATAAAATATAATATATAATATGTACATTATTTACAATGTGCAAGGTTGCACCGCAAAAAACGAGGATGGCATAAATATTGCATCTATATGTGGTGATTATGTACCCGGCGCTAAAACCACCTTCTTACGCAACGAAAGGGTTGGGTTCGCTGGTGAATCCGAGGACGGACCAGCGATAGGCGACGACGTTTCGGGAGCATCTTCAAGTACGAAAAATGCTGGTTTGAGCAGATCGGTAGCACTGGAGGTGTTGAGCACTCGCAACATCTCCAGAAAAACATTTCCAGACGCGAAGTAAACTAAATCTGAGCCTACCTTATGTAAAGAAAAAGTGAATGATATAAAAAGCATATTTAAGTGGATGTCTACAGTGGATGTTGATTGTTAGAAAAAAAATTTAAAATAAAGAACCCTTTGGAAATAAGAGGGAGTCGTGTTTCAGTAACAAAAGGTTCTATGTGAATGTAATAAATTAATAAAAAATGTTTTGTAAAATGTTGTGTTAAAGTTTTTAACATAAAGTTGTCACATTCTAATATAGAAATAAGGTATGCTCAGGGGCGTCCGCAGTAGAGCTGTTTCGAGACTCGAAATATTCGAGAAGCTTGAAGTTCACCCGAGCGGGACTCGGTTTTTCGAGCCGAGCCGAGACCCGAACGATTTCGAATAACCCGAATGTTTCGGGTAGCTCGATTTTTTCGAGCCGCTCGAATGTGTTTCGGGTAGCTCGATTTTTTCGAGCCGCTCGAATGTGTTTCGGGTAGCTCAATTTTTTCGAGCCGCTCGAATGTGTTTCGGGTAGCTCGATTTTTTCGAGCCGCTCGAATGTGTTTCGGGTAGCTCGATTTTTTTCAAGCAGCTCGTATGTTTCGGATAACTCGAATATATTTTAGGTAGTTTTGTAGGCACCGAATATAAATTAAGTTAGATGTATAATATGAGATTTATAGATATGAAAAACATATGAAGTAATTTAACCCTTGCCTGGTGGATATTTTAACAACACATTGGATGCGGGGTCCATTTTCACCCAAAATTTAATTCGTATATACCTCGGGATAAGCTCCTAAATAAGGTTTTCATCTTGTTAGCATCAAGTAGTAGTACTAATAAGAAGTATGTAACGCGTGTAGTTTGATGTTTCGGAGGGTCCCTGTGAAATTTTGGGCAAAATTTTTTTTTTAAATTTTTGAAATCTTTTCTTTTTACTAAAATGACGTTGAACTAACAAAAAAAAACGTGCGACAAGTGTTTAAGAGCCGCGAGAAAAAAAGAAAGGGTTTTCCAGAGAAACATAACGTAAAACAGGTGATCCTTCAATTTTTCAGACCGTATCGCATGTTTGACCATCGAGGAGATACGGAAAAAAAATCTGATCGGTCCGGCCTTTTGCACAGTGTTTAAGGGGTAGTTTCATCTCAGAAAAAACGTGGACACTTGAATGATTCCATGATTTTCCTTGAAGTGGCATCATGTTTTCTAGAAAATGGTAAATATGCAATTTTTGGGATCATTTTAAAATGAATTTAATACGGTTAAAAAAAAATCTCATTGAATTGGCACCTAAAGGTTCTGAAAGGAAACTGTCTTAGCTTTCCAATACACTCATGGACAATGTTCTACGATCATGCGTTCGCAAGTTATAGGCGTTCAAAATAGAAAGTTCCTTTTTTGCTTTGATAGCGAATAACTCGGTCAATAAAAATTATACAACAAAATAAAAAAAAACGAAATTAAAGAGAAATGTTTGCTCTATAAGAGCCCTCCATTGGATTTATCTGAAAAAAAATTTTTTTAGCCCGTGCATACGTCCAAACTTGGCAAAAATTTCTGAAACATTATTTCCTGCGCTTCATCTTGATAAAACAGTATCATAATGGACGAAGAAAAAAAATTGAGTACTTGATTCAAAAACTAGAAACTTCAAGCTTTAAAATGCGTTTTTTAAATATTTTTTGCGACCATTTTTCGCAGAGATACAGCCATTTGAAAATGACCAAAATTTTCGGGAAATTATAGTGTTCCCTTAATTTTGACGCGGAGTGTAGTTTAATATCACAAACCATTTAAATTCATCGGGCAGGTCAATATAAGCTATGGCTCGTGCAGAAATAAATGATTTTAACAAACATAAGGAATTACCTTTAATATATATCCATACTCCAATGGGACCCTCCGAAACATCAAACTACACGCGTTACATACTTCTTATTAGTACTACTACTAGATGCTAACAAGATGAACGCCTTATTTAGGAGCTTATCCCGAGGTATATACGAATTAAATTTTGGGTGAAAATGGACCCCGCATCCAATGTGTTGTTAAAATATCCACCAGGCAAGGGTTAAATTACTTCATATGATTTTCATATCTATAAATCTCATATTATACATCTAACTTAATTTATATTCGGTGCCTACAAAACTACCTAAAATATATTCGAGTTATCCGAAACATACGAGCTGCTTGAAAAAAATCGAGCTACCCGAAACACATTCGAGCTGCTCGAAAAAATCGAGCTACCCGAAACACATTCGAGCTGCTCGAAAAAATCGAGCTACCCGAAACACATTCGAGCGGCTCGAAAAAATCGAGCTACCCGAAACATTCGGGTTACTCGAAACCGTTCGGGTCTCGGCTCGGCTCGGATATTCAAGCCGAGCCAGGCTCGGCTCGGTTGTTTCGAGTCTCGAAACAGCTCTACTTTGGGCCTTCATAGGTATTGTATTCTGTATTTTGCCTTTATGGTGTGTCCGTAATTATCCCAAACGAAGCGGACTCTGAGAGGCAACAGTTCAGAGCGATGCGAAACTTCATTTATCATTTATGGTCGGCAATTCCGTATTTTCGAAAACGGCTTCGACAGGTTTGTAAAGGGCAATCAAGAACGTACCTTCGCCGTCATTAAGGATTTGGAGATTATTCGCTGCGAACAAAAGCGCGACTTTTTGTTAATCCGTATATTGCTCTGTCGGTGCTCGGTATATGTACATGGTGACTTCGCACCCGTACGCACCATTGTCCACCGCCGATTCGCGGGACAATACGGTCATAAACCGCGACCCTGGCGAGACGCTCCGGCCGATCAGCCTGGTCAACATCCAACATCAATACGTCTCGCGGAGAGGCACAGGAAGAAAAGGGGTAGTCCGCTGACTGCGCGTGGTCCCGCCTGCGTCGCCGTCCCTACAAATTCGAAACAGATCCCTCATCTCTCGAGTATAAATACGCGCTCGGATTTCAAAACAAAAGCACGCGATGACGTATTCCATGAGAGGAAAGGTGGGATTGAAGTCCGATTGGTCCTAACCTAACCAATCTGTCTTACATCCCTCCCAAACGGCCACTCTCTTGAAGAGAGGTATTTCGGCAACTGGTATTTCCTGAGACGGGAGGGTACAGGAGGTAGCCCTTGGTAGGGGAGAGTGGGGTAAACTCGAACGCGGGGTAATCGCGAATGCGATGTTACGGCGTTTTAATAAATAAAAACGATGTTCCCTCTCCACTAGCTAATAGTTTAGGTCGTATCCAACGCCGGGCAGAAAGTAATAAATACAGAACGCTCATGCTATTCAAGATAAACACAATTTATTATTTTCATCACGATTCAAGTAATATTTTGTCCATTTTCAATTGCATGTAATTACTGTAGAATTAATGATACAATTGTTTTTTTTTAATTGAAATAAAGCACTTTTTACCAACATTTTGTGACCAAGGCGTTGCTTGAATCATGATTCTATCCTCTGAAATAAATTCTTTTTTATTTTTTGATGTCGTGGGGTATATTGACGAACAAATCGGATGTGGTAATTTCGCACCTTCGAGATTAGCAACGTTAACCGATTTTGATGAAATTTTCAGCATGTATAAAACTTACTTAAATCTACAAAAGGGATTTTTAAATTTTCATTACAGGCTCAGAAAAAAGTTTAAAAAACGACCTGTTGCAGCCGAAATCCAGCGCTCAGCTGGTACGCGGATTTAAATGTGCGTGCGAGAGCCTGTCAACACGGTGACGCACCGTTCGTCAAGACGGTTACACGCGTCACCCGTTTTTGCACGGCTCGAGCGTCCGCCTTCCGGGAATTCGACCGTTAGTTCCTCGAACACCTTGCCAATAGCACCACGCTCTCGCACGCACGATTAACCAAATCTTTTGTCGCCCAGCGACCCACAGGTTTTTGAACCTTCTCGAAAACGGCCCTCCGAGCCATCGCGCCCAGCGCCTTGTACATAGTTTTGTACATATCTCTGTTTCGTGTTGTTATGTATGCACTGTGACTATTAGGTATGCAAGTGAATAAATGCTCGTACTCCTCAGTATATTGCTATATCTATTATATACATTCCTTAACGTGTCTTTGACGTATGCCTAACTTGAGGCTCGTGACGGAACTGACTCATAGTTCCCGCTTACATTCGCGGCCGCTATGTCGCGTGCCAGGCACGGAAGTCTTTGCCTATTGGCGCTACATTTAATACGCCCGCTAACACGTGTTAATTGCGTGTTTTATGAGTCGTGTTTGTTCGTGCTATATCTCTGCGTGCTATATCTTGTTGCAACGACGCTCACTTTGGCCAATAAACGTGCCGTCACCGAAAATGGGAGTGCATCCCTTCCCTGGCCATTCCCAGTGGCGATCCACATCGCCTTCCCAAGGCAATAGTTTAAACACGACCTTTACTATTTTTTTTCGATATTCCGACCAATTGCAATTTTTTTCGTTAATTATGCAGAACAGGTGTTTCCCCACCGATTTCAATTATTTTTGGATATGTTGTCGGGGACATGATTCTGAACAATTTTTCCTATACACGTTACCGCCGCTCGACCTTCGTTTCCGAGATATTTGCGAAAAACTGCTGCTACTACTACAATGTATTCTGCCGTATACCTATCTACAGTACGCGTCCGTGGCAGCCCATGCGCCAGCATGGGACCAAAGCAATTGACGAAGCTGGCCTTTGTTTCCGAGATATTTGTGTAAAACTCCGGTTGATTTATTTCGACGCAACGCATTCCAGTTTCCCACTTGGCCCGGGTATTAGTATTGGTTGGGGCTAGACTAGGGCGGGGGGCGCGCGCCCGCTCGCGGGCGCGTAAAGCATGCTAGCGAACCGATGTGAGTCGGGGTGTTGACGGGCATCCGCAAGTTTCTGGTTCAAATCTCTAAACTCAGATCGGTTCCCTACCATGCGTTACGCGACCGCAAGCGGGCGCGCGCCCCCCGCACTAATCTAACCCAAACCAATACTAATACCCGGGACAAGTTGGAAAGTGGAATGCGTTGTCGTGATGTGTGTACAACAATACTGAATAAACAGTCGAACGACGAGCCAAGGGCTCGGCTGCGGCTAGTGCATACAAGTACATACCGACGTGCGTTACGAAAAGTAGCACATTTCATTTGTCTTAGAAAGAGCAGCACATTTCAATCTATCACGAGAAGAAGCATGTTTCAATGTTTCTGCCGATAACAAGCATGTTTCGAATAAACCACGAACATACTACTTTTCGAGAACAGAATCGAAACATTCTGTTTTTTGTGATCAGAATGAGCAGAGTGCTTGTCTTCGTAAGACAAATAAAATGTGCTACTTTTCGTAACGCACGTCGATACAATGTACTGTGCCCCGATGGAAAGAAGATACTTGAGAAACTCTAGAGTCTAAATGGCTTACCCCCATAGGCCCGCGTTCTGTAGCAAAATCGTAGAGGTAGGGCACACGTATTGCCGCTATTGGCCGACGCGACACCATCGCCGAATCGGCCAGTAGCATCGCGTGACGAAGAGAGCGAGCGAAACACACAGAGTTCGAGAGAAATAGAGCTATATCCACGGACCCGACGAAAAGCAATAGCGTAGACGTCTCATAGTGTCAACAATGTTGCCCACAATTGGATACAAGTTAAGAGTTTCGGCCTGGCGGTTTCGATCGGAGTCATTTCAACGAATATCATGATTTGCTTTAAAATTTGTCCTTCACATTATTATAAATAAGATGTATTCTGTATGCATGGTCTTATGACATAAAAATGTTTTCATTTCTGTTAGTATAAATGGTATATTAATATATAAGTAAATAGGGGCGACTCCTATCATAGTCGGCACAGGTAGCTACGGAACATAAAAACATAAAAACATTAAAAATAATGTTCATGTCATAATTTTATTTCTCCGTGCTTATATCTCATGTACATATTAAAGATACTCTTAATTTTGTGAAATAGAAGTGACAATAGTCACGTTTTGCTAGTTCAATATGATTCCCGTATCCGCGGTTTAGTATATTCACGGTATGTCATGATGGAACGTATCCCCCGTAGATACGGGCATCCTACGACTATGCAGCGTGTGCCGCTAAGAACCTAAGAGTGGGGATTTGAGGAGTGTCGCGCGAGAGAGTGAGGCGGTGGGAGCGAAGAACCCCTCTCGCCCCCCTGACATTTCGAGTTTCTTCTTTCCATCGGGGCACAGTATGTAGGTATGGGCAGAATGCAACCGATTGTTTTTGGCAAATATCTCGGCAACGAAGGTTGAGCGGCGGTAACATGTATAGGAAAAAGTTGTTCAGAATCATGTCCCCGACAACATATCCAAAAATAATTGAAATCGGTGTGGAAACACCTGTTCTGCATAATTACCTTCTTTTCTAACGCACAAGAAGAGGAATTTGAAAAATACATTAGGTATAGGTTGTAGCAACATTTTTTATGGGTTGACCATTGAAGTCGCGCTTTCTGTGCGAATTCTGTGATATTTAGCACTCTGTTCGTGATTACCCCACGGCAGTCGAGTAATCACGAACACCAAGGGTTTTGCTTTTTAATTAACCGACTTCAAAAAGGAGGAGGTTATAGATTCGACCCGTTTGTATGTTTTTTTTTATGTTTGTCCCCTCATAACTCCTCAGCATATGAACCGATTTTGATGATCCTTTTTTTATTCGAAAGGGGGCGATGCCCCGGTGGTCCCACCCTACACTGTATCAACATCGGCCCAATATTTTGCCGGTTATGGTTAATAATAAAGACTATTGTCACCTACTTATTTTTATTTTATGTACGTACCCGCATATCTCCTCAGCATGTTGTGTTAATATATATAAAACTAAAATGTTAAAAATAAAAAAAATTTAAAAAAATTAAAACAGACTTCAAAAAAATAAAATTGCACTAAAAAGTAAAAAATAATTTGTTCCCTTATTTAATCAACGACTCTCATCTTTTTTAAGTCGGTGCCTCATCATTTGCACTGTGTAAATCTGGTGCCGGCTGGCGAACCTATTTATCTGTGCGCGCCAAAAATTTATAAATAATATTTATATAATTGCTGACGTGACGGGCAGTTTTTAATAGGAAATTTGCAGAATTTTATTGAGACAATTTTAAAAATTAACATAGAATGTCATGAGAAATAAGTAGCCACAGTTGGGCATTAGCTTAATAAAAAATTATTGAAATAACGGATCAAATAAAAGTTACTTCAAGTTTAGATTATTTAATGAATATTGTTATTTTTTTATTCGACGAATAAAGTTAATCCGGGTCAATTTTATTCCACACATGACGAATAATTTTTTGCCCATCTCTGAAATCTTACAAAACTGAGTAAAAATAATTCTCGAAGAATCCTTATTTTTCAAGTTATCCCCGCCACCAACCATTAAAATTAACTTGTCCCGGTCTCCCCTACCATTTACGAGGAAAACGCTGCCGGGTAATAATGCGAACACCCTGTATTGTGAGAAGAGCCATCTTTTGACAATTAGCGTAGTCAAATTTACCCCACGCGAATAGTCAAAGTGTGCTCCCTGCGCCCCCTTTGCCCCCCGATAGTCGTCACAGATCCTTCGTGGAGAATCCATCACACCTACAAGGACAGTTCTTCCGCTGACTTTGACCACGATATTTCGTGCAGTTTCACAGTGCAGTTTCACAGTACAGTTGAGCTTGCTTCATAATGTCAAAAACGTAAGTTGAAGTGTGTGACATTGTGTATTCTTTAACATTCATTAACATTATGTTCAGTAATATTCTCGCCATTTTAGTGACTTGGAAATGAATACCGAGCAATTAATCGAATTGGTGCGCATACATCCTGTCCTATACGATTTATCACACATCAAATACATAGACACCGATTTGAAGACGATGATTTGGAAACATATAGGAGGTCAACTAAATGAAGAAGGTAAGCCACATAGATCTTATATTTTAACAAAATAATAACATAAAACTGTACAAAATTATAAAACTATTTCAAACACACACGCACGCGCAGACCCCAACATATCTATTACACTGCACTCCATTCACAAGTATTTGCAACAAATCACATTCAACCCGGTGCACTCAATCGCAACTCACATTCGCATTTCATTCACGCCATTTACAGTATGTCAGGTTCTTTCGGACACGCGCCAATATTGTTATAACTATTGGAAAAGCGAAAAACTGTTCTATACGAAAGTTGCTTGATTTGATGGAGGAAACTCAATAGAAATTTAAGATTTGCGATCTTATGTGCTTAAACGCAAATCCTAATATTCTATTGAGTTTCCTCCATCAAATGAAACAACTTTCGTATGGAACAGTTTTTCGCTTTTCCAATAGTTAGAAAAATAATAGCGCGTGTCCGACAGAACCTGACATTCTGTATATTTATAACTACAAAAGTAATAATTAATTAACAATATAATCAAACTAATAATTAAATTCTATCGTTTTGCCACGAAACCGCTCCCTCGCAATTAAAATAATCTCTGAAGCATTCCCGCACGCGAAATGCTTCCCTTGTGGAATTACCCCCTTGTGGGGGTAAGTTGTTAGAACGTGCATTTTCCGTATTGTCCTGCGACGTTGATGGGTCCACATTCGCGGTATCGCTTTCAATCATCCTAATAAAATTATGCAAAATACACGTCGACAGCACTATCATGTCCAAATGTTCAGCGGTGACGTGTATGCGTCGATTGTATATTCTGAACTTTTGCCCTAATATGCCGAACGCGTTTTCAACTAATCGCCTGGCACGGCACAGGCGGTAATTAAATATACGTTTTTGTATAGTATCCAATTGTTTCCCTGGATAGGGTCTCATCAAATATCTCTTCAAGGGAAACGCTTCGTCTCCCACGACGACAAATGGGGCTTTTTTATTTGTCCCAGGCAAGAATCTGTCAGGGGGTAAATTCATTGTTCCCCGTTCTAACCGCTTTCCCAAGTTGGAATGGCTGAAAATTCCCGCATCGCTGTTTCTTCCAAACGCCCCCACATCGACCGAAATAAAGTTAGAATTCGCATCGACAAGTGCTAACAGCACAATGGAAAATGTTTTCTTGTAATTGAAGTACTGTGATCCGCTGTTTGCGGGCGCCTGCATCACAACGTGCTTCCCATCTATTGCTCCGACACAGTTGGGGAAATTCCAAAGATTATCAAAATCTTCCGCAATACTTTCCCATTTATCTGCTGTTGGGGTAGGCATTGTCTCTTCAAGCAGTGTCTCCACAATTACCTTGCACGTTTCATGAATTATCGAACGCACCGTGCTTTGCCCGAGGCGATAACTAAATGAAATCGTTTTCATTCCATCGCCGGTTGCTAGATACCTGAAATAAAAGAAATGAGATAATAATATAGAACAATACAAAAATCCTTATTTCATTAACATCTATTTGTTTGTTTTCAGCGTCAGCGTGCAAAACACGGTGGAATAATATAAGGGACAATTGAGGGCTTGGATGCAATAAGGGGACTAGCGCTCGAAAATGGGAATTTTTGTCCAAACGCTATGAAATATTGGAAAATTAAATGTTGTTAAACTGTATTTTAAAATATATAGTGTTGTAAAGCTCGTCACGACACACATTTTTTCTATTCACAGTTTGATTATCGAATCATTACTATTCGAGCTAAAAATTATAAACGAAAAATTTTTCATCGTTCAAAATCATTATTTCTTTCAACATAAATTGCGATAACTTGAGTAAATATTAAGGGATCGTTATGGGACGTGAAACATAAAACTCAGAAAACTCTAGCGAAGCCGTAAAATGTATGCACAAAACCCTTATGTTAATAAATGTAATAATATTTCATTAAAAGGTAATACTGGACATAACCCATGTTTTTCAACGTTCGCCGTTAAAAAGTATCGAGGCAATTTTGAGATACATATAACTTGCAGCGACAAAGTATTTCCTTAATATACAAGGAAGATTTTCACAAATTTTCACACTGATTAATAAATAATTGTAGAAGATATGACGATATATATAAATCTCCCGCGCCACCAATAGTCAACAGCCGCGTGTAATGGGCTATTTAGCAGTCTTAGCATTCGCGTTGACAGTTGGCGCCGTGGGAGAATTATATACAGGGTGTCCCAAAAATGTCGCGTTTCCATGAAAGGGGTGACTTAGGGGGTGATTTGAAACAACTTTTTCCTTAGCGAAAATATTATCCGAAGCTTCGTTAAGGAGATATTAACCAAAAACCCCGACCAATGAGAGCGCGCGCCTTCCGCTCCAGCTCCCGCGGTAGCGTTGGCTACGCGGTAGGCGACCGCGCTTGTACTACGAACGTACGAACAAGCAAGTCGGCATGCATCGAGGGAAACCGCGTTACACAGTTTTTTTTTTTAAAGCAGAATCTTAAATAAGAATAATTTGAAGTGAGAGGACAAGAAGTACGTAAATTTCGTTTTTAAATAAGGCATAAACGAAAAGGTAACGTAACAGAAAATGTACGACAAGTGATCGTAATTCGTTATTGAGGTAAAAATCCGTAGTTTAACAACGGCCAACACAACTAAATTTAAAAAATAATATTAGGTGTATGAATAAATTCTTTCCGTCTGGAATTTCTATCGCGGTGGTATTCAGAAGCTGCCAGAAAAATGGCAAAAGGTAATTAACAATAATGGAAATTATTTCGATGATCGAGTTGTTTTCATATTTTTTAAATCGAACTGTTATTGTACCCTAAAATCGGAAAGAATTTATTTGTACACCTAATAATCACCAATAAATTAAACGAAACTCACCCTTTCGGACATTCCTTTCCTTGCTTTCCTTCCCTTTTCGGAAACCTGTGTCACTAGGCCACTGTACCGATCCTGGTCATCGGCGTCCAGTGCTCAGCTGATCGCAGGGTCAATGTACCGAATATTCACTTCACTGCACGGCTACTAACACTGTTCACTTAATTTATGTTTCACGGAACGTGTTGTTCTTACGTTACAAAAATTGGTGGCCCCGAAAGGGGCCGATTACTGTTAATTACTGGGACGAGATTACTACTATTACCCGGCGAAAAGAAAACTCGTGGCAGACTGTCTCGGGCTGTGCAGTCCGCTGCTGTGACGATTGGTCGAGTCACCTATTTGGGCACACTTTTACTGTGTTATTGGCTGAAGTTGCCACATGCATTGTCGCACCGCGCGACGAAGAGATCGAACGAAACACATCGAGACCGAGTGGGATAGAGCGATATGTAGCCTACGCTATTGTTTTGTTTTGACGATCGTCGGTCAGATCGCTCTATCCCACTCGATCTCGTGTTTCGTTCGATCTCTTCGTCGCGCGGTGCGACAATGTATGCGGCAACTTCAGCCAATAACCAAAATACGTGTGCCACCGTCTGCCACGAGTCTTCGTTTCGCCGGGTAATAGTAGTAATCTCGTCCCAGTAATTAACAGTAATCGGCTCCTTTCGGGGCCACCAATTTTTGTAACGTAAGAACAACACGTTCCGTGAAACATAAATTAAGTGAACAGTGTTAGTAGCCGTGCAGTGAAGTGAATATTCGGTACATTGACCCTGCGATCAGCTGAGCACTGGACGCCGATGACCAGGATCGGTACAGTGGTCTAGTGACACAGGTTTCCGAAAAGGGAAGGAAAGCAAGGAAAGGAATGTCCGAAAGGGTGAGTTTCGTTTAATTTATTGGTGATTATTAGGTGTACAAATAAATTCTTTCCGATTTTAGGGTACAATAACAGTTCGATTTAAAAAATATGAAAACAACTCGATCATCGAAATAATTTCCATTATTGTTAATTACCTTTTGCCATTTTTCTGGCAGCTTCTGAATACCACCGCGATAGAAATTCCAGACGGAAAGAATTTATTCATACACCTAATATTATTTTTTAAATTTAGTTGTGTTGGCCGTTGTTAAACTACGGATTTTTACCTCAATAACGAATTACGATCACTTGTCGTACATTTTCTGTTACGTTACCTTTTCGTTTATGCCTTATTTAAAAACGAAATTTACGTATTTCTTGTCCTCTCACTTCAAATTATTCTTATTTAAGATTCTGCTTTAAAAAAAAAACTGTGTAACGCGGTTTCCTTCGATGCATGCCGACTTGCTTGTTCGTACGTTCGTAGTACAAGCGCGGTCGCCTACCGCGTAGCCAACGCTACCGCGGGAGCTCGGGCAGAAGGCGCGCGCTCTGATTGGTTGGGGTTTTTGGTTAATATCTCCTTAACGAAGCTTCGGACAATATTTTCGCTAAGGAAAAAGTTGTTTCAAATCACCCCCTGAGTCACCCCTTTCAAGGAAACGCGACATTTTTGGAACACCCTGTATATCGTCATAACTTCTACAATTATTTATTAATCAGTGTGAAAATTTGTGAAAATCTTCCTTGTGTAGCATGCAGAAAAGGAGCTTTGAGAAACCCTGATCTTTGAGACGTTTCTCGAACACGCTTGTAGGCCGCCCGTGAGGAGAGGCGTGCGGGCGCGGAAGCCGCGGCTCGCGAGACCCGCGCTTAACGACGCGTCTCTGTTGATTTCTGCGGCCGCGGATAGCAACGATTGGGTATAAATTAGAGGCCCGCAAAGGCATTTTTCTTCTTAGCTGATCTGAGAGAGAGGACGAGGTACACACACGGCCGCTCTCGGACAGCTTAGGGACTCCGGCAGGAGAGTTCGGCGATAATACCTGGACGCCTGCTGGAGGGATTCACACTAGAGTCTGTTCCTGGACGCTCTACCGATGTGGAGAGTACGGCGATAATACCTGGACGCCCATCGGTCGAGAGAGTACAGAGCATCTCATTAGAAAGAGGAGAGTACGGGAGAATATTCCTGGACGCCCGTTCGGTATGGAGAGTTCGGCGATAATACCTGGACGCCAACCGAACGGGAGAGTACAGAGTAACTCCTGGACGCCTCGTTAAATAGAGAGGAGAGTACGGGAGAATATTCCTGGACGCCCGTTCGGTATGGAGAGTTCGGCGATATTACCTGGACGCCAACCGAACGGGAGAGTACAGAGTAACTCCTGGACGCCTCAGTAGAGTAGAGTCACGATAGTACAAAGCCCCTTTCTTAATTACCCGATCGTTGAGAGAGGAGAGTACGGGAGAATATTCCTGGACGTCCGTTCGGTATGGAGAGTTCGGCGATAATACCTGGACGCCAACCGAACGGGAGAGTACAGAGTAATTCCTGGACGCCTCATTAGAATAAAGCCAAGTGCCGTCTGCACAATAGAATTTTGAAATTGTAAAACTCAACGAGACATAAAGTCTGCTTTTTGAAATTTGTAGCCCCGTCCTACCAAACCATGTATTCCTTCCTGATCCGAATAAATTTTGTCTGTACAGAATATATCCTTGTTCCTGACAATCCTAAAGGCTACACTTGTATATTAAGGAAATACTTTGTCGCTGCAAGTTATATGTACCTCAAAATTGCCTCGATTCTTTTTAACGACGAACGTTGAAAAACATGGGTTATATCCAGTATTACCTTTTAATGAAATATTATTACATTTGTTAACATAAGGGTTTTGTGCATACATTTTGCGGCTTCGCTAGAGTTTTCTGAGTTTTATGTTTCAAGTCTCATAACGATCCCTTAATATTTACTCAAGTTATCGCAATTTATGCTTAAAGAAATAATGATTTTGGACGATGAAAAATTTTTCGTTTATAATTTTTAGCTCGAATAGTAATGATTCAATAAACAAACTGTGAATAAAAAAATGTGTGTCGTGACGAGCTTTACAACACTATATTTTTTAAAATACAGTTTAACAACATTTAATTTTCCAATATTTCATAGCGTTTGGACAATAATTTTCCCATTTTCGAGCGCTAGTCCCCTTATTGCATCCAAGCCCTCAATTACCGTAAAGCGCTAAAAAAGAATGAAGGAAGAAGCGGGCAGGCCGCCAAAAAAGTCAGCCCTTACAAATATTCACACGAAATGTCGTTTTTAAAAAAAAATTTCGGCGAGCGAAGCACCCGAGGAAATATTCGAAATGACCAAATTAACAACGTGGAGCAGGCAGACAACCATACGGGCGAAAGTTCCACTGAGCACGCCACACGGGTAGTGGAAGAGTCAGCTCAGCAATACCATATAATGCCAATGGAAGAACCAGCACCAGCACCAGCACCAGTACCAGCACCAGCACCAGCACCAGCACCAGCACCAGCACCAGTACCAGCACCAGCACCAGAAATGGAAGCAGAAACAGAAAATGTAGACCGCGAGGAATATAATCAACCTCCGTTGAGAAGGAAAAGAAGAAGCGCGGAGCAAACTCAGCCAACACAAACGGCCGCCACGCAAGTGTTGCACTATTTAGTAGATAAGCAATTGGAGGAGTCTCATCCCGTGGACTCATTTTTACAGGGTCTTTCACATACGATAAAATCTCTCCCGCTACCTCAACAAAACCATTTAAAAACCGAAATGTTCAATCTAGTGCAACATTATGAGTTACAATATTTGGCGCAAACGTACGGCACCGATTATTGTTTCACAGAAAATGGGCCGGGCGGTACTTTCAATGCGAATGCACGAATATTGCCAAACGATAGGGTCAGCCCCCCCGCAAACAGCGCGTTCATTAATATCACTGAACCACAATAAGATAGCTATTACAGTAGAATCAGGATTTTTTAAGGGTACCCTCCCATCAAATCACTCCAAAAATAGGTAATTATTATGATTTTATTTAAAAAAAAGAGTAAACGTCACAGTGTTAACAAAATTGTAGGCTGCATTTGCACATCATTCAAAATAATAATTTTTTTTTCATATTTTAGCTAATACTGCGTCTGTTGGTAGATGTGACTGTCCTGGTGATACAAAAAAAAAAGAATTTGGCGTCTGCGGAATGTATAACGCCTTGTAAAATCATCTGAAATCAACAAACCAAGAAAATTGTTAAAGTTTATAATATTTTTCATGGAATCATCTACGGTCATAACGTTTCGACCAATCTTCTTTTTATAAACATTTCCGTGTGTAAAATTACCCGTTTTTCGAAGTTTGTGGTTCAAACGTCTGCCAAAACATGAGATCACAATATTTTGCTATGACCATAGATGATTCCATGAACAATTTTATAAACTTTAACAATTTTCTTGGTTTGTTGATTTCAGATGATTTTACAAGGCGTTATACATTCCGCAGACGCGGAATTTTTGTTTGTATTATCAGGACAGTCACATCCACCAACAGACAGCAGTATTAAATATAATATGTATAAAAAGATTTTATTATCTTCAGTTATGTACAAATACAGCCTGAAATTTTGTTAACACTGTGACGTTTACTTTTTTTTTTAAATAAAATCATAACAATTACTTATTTTTGGAGTGGTTTGATGGGAGGGTACCCTTAAGCCATTGTAAATAATTATCACTCATATTGTATAAGTCGTGTTTAGTTAGTATGTAATGCAGAATGTACATATAGACCATAACAGAATAGAATAGTACTTATCATCATAGGATCCTGAACGGCTTGATTGATAACCTTGATGTTATTGCGCTGGTTAACTTCAACGTCCCCGCTCGCTGTACTAGGCAAACACCTCTGTTCAGGTCACCAGACTACTTCTCCTGGGTTGGTCATGCTGACCCCTTTCATAGGATTTGTGGTATCGCCAATCAACTCCACGAGGGCATCGATTTCTTTGCTGATACTCTTTCCGGCTTCAAAATTAGTATCCGCAGAGTCCTTATTGCGGAAGGCATTCCATAGAGGTTCCCTATGCACCTACTTGTCACTCTACGGCCATCTCTTATCCTTTTCTCTTATCCTTTTCTGTTTTGTTTTTATTGTAATTTATTGTAATTTATTGTAATCTATTGTTATTATCCCTTCTTATTGTGCTTAATGGGATTGTCCCGTAAATAAAATTATTATTATTATTATTAATACAATAAAATTACTATTTCAACATACCTTATACAAACTGCCAACCGTTCTTTGGCTGTAATTGCTTTTCTCCACCGCGTATCTTCCTTCTTCAACGCGCCTTCTAGTTTGGTCAATAATATATTGAACGTATACGGAGTCATTCGGAAATACTCATAAAATTTCGTTGTATCATCGAGCAATTCTTTATAAAGAGTAGTAAACTCTCCTTCAATATCCCTTGTGGACCACGCTTTATGAACCCACAGCCTCTTTTCATTTACCGTCGAATCACTTTCAATACTTGCTGCATTTTCTTCCTCCTCGTCTAAAATTATAGCAAGTGCTGCCAATATTGCATTGTTGTTGCGCGCCATAACTAGAATTCACTCCGGACACAAAGCGGTGTTTCAAGTTCGACAGGTATCACCCGACTGACGGAAAGATCTGTACAGCAGGCACTGCAGGCCTGCGGAAACGGCTGAATTGGGACTGCAGGCCAGGCTAAAGCAGGCCTCTTAGTTGTTAGTGAAATCAGTGATACTGAGCGGACACCGAGCGGACACCGTACGGACACGGAACGGATATGTGTGCGCGGACCTTAATGCGCCACGCGCGGTTCACGTGGTACGGGCCTGAGGCGCTCCTAGCAGCTTGGTCGCCGCGGGGGCCAAGATGCGCGGCGGGAGAAAGAGGGCGTTGCTTCTGAAACTCGGCCGAAAAGATCACTTAATTCCCAAGCCTGACCTACTTAGTACCAATTTTAAAATATTTATTGGAACACAAAAGATTATTTATTTATTTTGACATGGCAATGAGCTGTGACACTTCGAATTACATAAAATTTTCGCTTTTTTACATTTACAGCGGTTTGTTGTGCACTTATTTTACAGTTACATTTAATATATCCTTGAGAACCGAAAGCAGATTGATCGGCATTCACACCACGCAGAGATATCTCGCACTCTGGAACGTCTTCTGCAGTTAGGAAGATTTCGTTACAAGTATCGAATTGATTTCGAGAGTAAAGAGAGGATAAAATACCACTTTTTGTGCCAATTTTGTAAAACCCTTCTTCTGTAACTTCTAGTATGATACCTATTATATTTCTCGGACCGCCTTTATTATGATCAACACTTGGCAGTGGAATAATTACGGAGGTTCCAATTTTTGCAGGTGGAAATTTTTTGTTGCTTAAGCGTAACATTCTTCTAGCTTGCTCTTGGATACCATTAGTCGCTTTGACTTTGTTTGAAATAAGATCACGTTTTCCGGTACAGTTCCGACATAAGATGTTTGAGGACTGATTTTGTCTTTCACTGCAAAACATATGAATAGCTGTCTGGCATTCTACACAGTGAGTAATCTTTCCATCTCTTTTCTCACAAACAGAACATACTAGCTCAATTTCAGAAGAATGGATATTTTCGGGAACTGTTGCAACAACAGGAGTGTTTTTGATATTCTCAGATAATTCTTCATTATTACAGATATCAGTAGAATTAATAACGTCCTCTAAATCAGTAGAATTAATAACGTCTTCTAAATCAGTAGAATTAATAACGTCCTCTAATTCTTCTTCTGTTATCAAATCATTTGTTACCGATGACGGCAAATTGGATGATAGAAGACCGATGTGAGACTTTCTGCCAAACATTGCCTCATATGGTGTTTGTTTGATAGCCGAATGCAAACTGTTATTTTTTTTCCATTGGCAGAAACGTAACCCATCACTCCATTTAGTTATATTATTTTCCTCCATCCAGGCAATGAGTATGTCTTGCACATCACGGTTCGCCCGCTCAACACTACCCTGGCTCTGCGAATGTCTTGGTTTGCCGTGCACGATTTTTAGACCAGGCCACATGTCTTTTAATTCCTCTATAACGCTGTTACAAAATTCTCTTCCGTTGTCTGACTGTAGGACGGATGGAGCACCGATGATGGAAAATATATCTATAAGGTTATAGGAGACTTCTGCAGCAGTTTTGGTCTTTAGCGGACGAAGAAATACAAATTTAGTTAGGTGTTCTTGATAATTTAAAATGAATTTATATTCTCCATCTCGGCTCGTTTGCATATCTATTAGGTCTACTTGAGCTCGTTCATTAATTTCTTTAAATATCAAGGGCTTCACTACAACACCTTTTTTTGGGATGGGCTTTCTTTTTTTTACAGATAAGACAAAGCTCAAGATAGATTTGAATCACTTGTCTCGTTACGTTTACATATTTGGCCTTAATATGATTTTCTAATTTGTGTTTTCCGCCATGTCCCGTATCTAAGTGTGCAGCGTGGGTAATATCAAACAGTTCTTCACAATGCACATAATGCTTAATATCCTTCTCGTTTTCTAACAAAGGCCGAATAAGTTTCTTACACTCACCTATAGTCAATATGTCGTATCTTTTAAGGCGCCTGTAATCGGTGTACGTCTTTTTGGTTCTTGACTTTGCTTCTTGTTCTTCAGATATTAAATTTTCATATGCGTCTGCATTCGATATTAAAAAAGAATTTATACGTAACGGAATAGAATTCAACTTTTCCTTAAACTTCTCACGCGTTTGTCCTATATTTACTCCAGTTTCGGACATGGTGCTCAAGTAGTGATTGATACTTTAAGAATAACGAGCAATTTACGTGCAAATTTTACAGCACAGCGACAAACAACTATTGGCATAGGTTACGTTCGTAAACCATAGCGCAAAACGCAAGACTGAGATGACCGCCAGACAATGCCGTCAATTGTTTTATTTCTACACTCAGTGCCGTCTTAACAAATTTGAGCGCCCTGGGCTAAAAGATTTTGGCGCCCTAGCCCCCAAGGGTGCAATTTATCGAGATAGAAATTTTTGTCTTAGGTAATTTTATTAAATAACCAATATCAGTCCCCACAAATGAATAAAACAGGAACAAGCTAGCGCGGCTCTGTCCACATAAATTCATCATTGTCAACAATGCCCACTTCAAATCGGGCAAAGTTCGCAAAGAAATTGTAGTTGCTGACACTGCCCACCCAGTGGTGGGCAATGTCAACTTTGCTCACATTAAAGCGGGCCATGTTCGCTAATCAACCATTTCTGCGGACTTCGCCCAGTAGCGATGTGCATTGTCGACATTGCCCGGGCAATGCCGACTCTGTACACCCTGCGGACTTCGCCCGTAACAGATATACTACGCAAGTTACCATTCATAACTATCTCATAAACCGCATCCGACACGCGCCTTTCTACTTTATAAGAGCCAGAGTAAGGACGCTCTAAAGCCTTCTTGGCTACATTTCTCATGAACACATGCGAACATGTTTTGAGTTCCTTGAAAATGAACGCTCTTTTCTTATATTTATGTGCTACGGGTACCGGTCGCATCATACACATAAATTCGCGACACTCTTCAATGAAGACATTGGGATTTGGCGACAAATCATCAGGCAGGAAAAATTCCCCAGGTAAACGAATAGCAGTACCAAACATAAATTCCGCTGGAGATGCTCCAACGTCCACACGGAGATGTGAGCGCAACCCCAAAAGCACCGTAGACAACACTTGAGTCAAATTCTCACTTGTGTGGCACATTATCGCCGCTTTAAGCACGCGATGCCACCTTTCAATCATCCCATTGGATGCTGGATGATGCGGAGTCGTCCGAATACGCTCTGTTTAGAAAATAACGGATCGCAAACGTCACTGGAACTGGGAACTCGCGAGAGGGCTTCGTTAAATTTATGACCCCTAATTCTAAGCACTAGTTTAATCTTAATTTACACTATTTACAGTTTGTACAATAAAGAGGAACGCACGCACAATTTAACAAAGAGACAAACACTATCTTTTCTACGCCGTAGGCTTAGTTTAGTTTTAGTACAACGCTTATCACGTGGAATCGGCCCGATTCCCCAAGCAAACCGAAAGCAAGGACGGTATAAAAGCAAAGCGACTTGGTAGACAAGTAGATCGCGTACAGAGCAAGATCCAGGAAATCGGCCCGATTTCCTGGAAGGAAGAAGCAGTCCCCCTTCCATCGGTCGTAAGGCGATGGAAGGGGCCGTTTTCGACGCTCCACATGAGTCAGCGGACCGGCGCCATTGTCTAATTAGCGGTACGCCTAGGAGATGGCGTTAGCATGCAGAATTCTCTTAACACGCTCAGAGCCAATTAAATTGAGCAATGCAGTAAATAAACGCGATTCAAACTGCGCGCCTTGATCTGTAGTTATTACTTTCGGCGCCCCGTATCGAGAAATCCAAGTGTCGAAAAATGCTCTGGCTATCGTCTGCGCAGAAGTTTCCACCAAAGGCACAGCCTCCACCCAGCGCGAAAATCCATCTATCATCGTCAAACAATACTTGAACCCGTTGCTGGCCGGCAATGGACCTATAATGTCAATGTGCACCTGATCGAAACGACCGTCAGGTGGGACAAAATGTTCCGGCACACGTTTGACATGGCGCGAAACCTTTGACTGTTGGCAAACCTTGCACTGCTTGCACCAGCGCGCAATGACTTTACTCATGTCCGGCCAGACATAACGTTGGCGAATTGTATGATCCGTAATCTTCACGCTTGGGTGTGCCGGCTTGTGGAACATCTCAAAAACTGTTCCCCAAAGCGACGCAGGAATCGAATCGCCTCTCCAGTCATTTCGCAAAATACTGCGGTGTGGGCAGGATCCCACTGCAGTTTAATCAATTTTAATTGCGGATTGGGAGCTTTGAAAAGCTGTACCAATTCTTCGTCTTTATCTTGCTCCGACGCCAAATCCTTTAAATTTATTTGCAATGGAAGTCTTAATGATTGTACACGAGATAATGGGTCTGCAACTACGTTGCTAGTACCCGGTACATGCTCGATTGATGTAGTGAATTGTGCAATAAAGGATAGTTGATGAATTTGACGCGGAGAAGCCTTGTCAGAACGTTGAATAAAAGCATAAACAAGTGGTTTGTGGTCTGTAAGAATTTTAAAAATTCTCCCTTCGACATAATATCGAAAGTGCTTTACTGCCTCGAAAATTGGCGTTAATTCGCGATCATAGGCACTATAATTCCTCTGCGCGGGGGACAGCTTTTGAGAGTAAAAAGCCAATGGTTCCCAAACTCCTGACACAGATTTCTGCTCAAGGACTGCGCCCACAGCGACGTCCGCAGCGTCGGTGACAATACGCGTCTCCGCGCCGGCACGAGGATGCACAAATAATGTTGCATTCGCCAGGGTTTCCTTAACTCCGATGAATGCTGATTCCGACTCATCATCCCAAGCGATTGGCCTTTTGTCGTTCTTTTTTGAATCCTTCAAAAATGCATTCAAAGGTGCTTGGATTTTAACTGCTTGCGGAATATTCAAACGGTAGAAATTTGTCATTCCCAAAAAACGCCTTAGCTCCTAAACCGTTTTCGGTTTGGGAAAAGAAATAATCGCCTCCACTTTTTTAGCGGTAGGACGAATACCTTTACAGTTCATGATGTACCCGAGAAATTCAATCTCCGGTACGCCAAGGACACATTTACTTAAATTCAATCTAAGATTGGCATTTTTAAGTCTTTCAAAAACAGTCTTTAAATGCTTGGCATGCTCTTGTGCAGAATTAGAAGCAATTAAGATGTCGTCTATGTAGACAAACACGAAATCCAAGTCTCCAAGCACCCGATTTACATATCTTTGGAAAGTGTGACCCGCATTACGTAGACCATAGGTCATATACACGAACTCGAAACGTCCAAACGGGGTAATGACGGCCGTCTTTGAAATGTCCTCAGGAGCCATATGGATCTGGTTGTATGCTCAGTGAAGATCTAATGACGAGAATATCGTCCTGCCCGCAAGATTTATCGCGCAATCGTGCAAATGAGGCGTGGGATAACGATCCGGGATCGCCACCGCATTTACTCGATTAAAATCCCTTGCGATCCTCCATGTACCGTCTGCCTTTAATATTAAATGAATGGGGCTCGACCAAGGACTAGATGACGGACGACATTTGCCCGACTCTACGAGAGCTTTCATCTTAGCTTTCGCAGCTTTTAATTTGTCCGGATTTAATCGTCTCGGACGTTCGGAAATAGGAGGACCCGAGGTTACCATATGGTGATAAACATCTGTTCCGCAAAGCGGATCTATACGAGAGCTACCGATTATCTCAGGAAATTCTGACAATAATTTTGCATAGGTCGAAGAGTGATCTATCGCGTATGTTGACACAAAGTCTACGCTCTTCACTGTTGTGTTAACCGCCAAATCCGTCAGAGTATCGACAAGACAACGATTACGCAGGTCGACCGATATCCCGTACTGCGTGAGAAAATCCGCGCCTAAAATGGCGAATGGAACAGAGGCTATTGTAAAATTCCAATTCAAGGAACGTCTGAGGCCTATATCTAACGACCTAAATGATTCACCAAAAGTGTTTATTAAGGTATTGTTCGCGGCGAATAACTTGAACGAACTAGGTACGCCGCAGTTTGTTTTACAAGTCGGTATCAACGAAATGTCTGCACCGGTATCGATTAGGAAAGTTAATCCTGACACTCGGTCGCGGACATGGAGACGTTTCGATACATTACGACCCTCTTTTCCCGTCTCCTGTACGGAGGGTCGGACTAATTTCCCGACTTCCACGTTGCATATTTTTCGCACCAATGCTTACACGAAGTGGGATTATTCGGATACATAGTATGCCAAAAGCACAATTTTCCCGTTTTCCTCTCGCGAGAAGGCGTACGCTTTCGATCTGATCGCGATTGAGAACGCGATTTACGCGAATTACATCCTTGTTCCATACGCTGCATTTTGCTATTAAGCGGTGTAACCGTTAAGCCGCGGGGTTACCGGTGGGACGGTGGAGGAACCGTATCGCCAGCTCAGGACAGTTGTCCAGGGCCGCCGATCGAATGACTTTGTACGCAGCGGTAAGGTAGAGTACGACAATTTATTTAGGCTAGAGTACAGGGTATCCCGGCCAGGTCTTTGCTGGCAAACAGTGTATGAACGGCTTAATCTTAGACTTAGTCTATCGCGAGTATCGGCGCGTATCTCGGTGCGTTGGTCGGCGGTGCGTATCACGGCGCGTGTCGCGGGCGTATCTCGGCGCGAGTCTCGAATGTTGGTTCGGCGAGAGTGGAGAGATGAGACGATTTGACCCTTCGGTGTCCTGGCGGGCCAACCCTGCCACTGGACCCTGCTCGGAGAGTCGGGGATCCGGTCACCCAGTGGGCACAACCCGCGGGTGATTCGGCGACTTTAAGGACGCTCTCGAGAACAGAGATAACTCTATTCGGGAGATCGATGGCGGATATCGGTCTGCGTCTAGAGGATGGCTCACGCTGTCCTTCTGGGAACCGTGGAGGTGTGGATTCAAAAAATGCACAGAGACTCAGTCTGTCGACGCACAAGAACGGGTGGCTGCACGAAGGCTTGGTCTTTCACAAGAACCAAGTGTCGTCACACGAACGTGGAATCGCACAGGAGGTCTCTGGAAGAGGCGTACTTCGTACTAACGCTCGAGGCGGTCTCTGTCAAATAGGCCTATGCCCCCGACCTGTATGTCCTCGTCCGCACATTTTCGGCAGCGAGAGGGTCTCTCGGTGCGAGACCCTCTCGCGCCGGTTCTCGGTATTGCGGACGAGTGGTGGGGGGCAAAACCGTTGGCGTAGCGCGGTACGCGCTACCTCGGTCGGGCGCGCGGCGGGGGGGGGGGGGTAAGATCGTCGTCCCACCGGCGTAACTCGTTACAGCGGTTTTAAACCTTCCGCTAAATGCTTTATTTCGTTGCGCATATTCGCTGGTAAGTGATCGAGGAAAATTGATTTTATTATTGCATTGTCGCATTTTCCGTCATTTAACGCACGCAATCGGTTTAATATTAGAGAAGGTTTCCCTTCAGTAATGACCTGACCTTTTAATAATTTTCTAAGGTTAGATTCCTCGGATGCCGCGAAGGTAGCAATGATGCGTTTTTTTATCATTTCAAAAATATCCGGCGGCCGAGGTGATTGGATTATTAAATCCTCAATAACCGATACATTCTCAAAATCTAGTGCAGCAATTACAATATCTGCTTTTGTATTTTCAGCAGAAATCTGTGCGCTACGCAATGACGCTTCCACTTGGACAAACTAAAAAGCGGGATCCGCACGAAAAAATTGCGGAATTTTAGGAACGCGATAATGATCCACCCGCGGCTGCCTAACCGGCGAGTCATCGCCTGATGGGCTTGAATTATCGTCGTTAAGCGACATATTGCAATATGTTAATAAAATTACTATAATACAAACGTTTAAAATAATGTGAATAAATGTGAATATTATTATAAGATGAAGTAATATCATGTAATAGTCTAATATATATGTGGATTAACGAGCTATAAAAACGCGCGAATAAGTATATGTATACTTTGTGTTCTTAACTCAGTTTTTTCGATCAATACGAAAACCACAACAAAGTTGCCCTTCGGGCGCGACGCGAACGGACACAACGAACACGTGCGACGATTCGCACACCGCGCTGTTGCCAGTGCCTCGCTAACGAAAGATTCTCACCTAACCGTGCGCAATTCCAGGAATTCTCGGTGGATCCGGCAACGTCGGAATCCTTTTACTTGTCGTCGACGCGCGCTATTTTCGAATGACCCGAAGGTTATAAAGACTAATATGGGCACATAACCATCACAATGCACACATTTGATATATTTATTGCCATTCTCGCTTACCGCAATTCCAAGAAGACCCCTTCGCACGGAAGTACGTCTTGGCAGCATTGACGAGAAGTGAAGAACTCAGTGCTGAAGGACGACGGCTCGAGGCAAGGTCGTCTCGACGTGCAGAGAAGTGGGCTGTGGCCCTAGTTTCACAGCAGCCTGCCCACAGAACCGCAGGAATCAGGAAGCCCTGCCAGAGATGGGAGCTTCCTCTCGTTCTGGACGAAACAGCGAACTGTTAGCAGCTTATGGCACCCGAACACAAACGGAAATGGGCCAGGAACGTTTGCTGACTTGTGGAGATCTCGTGGACCACCAGTCTCGACCAGCCGGTGAAGAGCCTCTAGGACCAGCTTCGAAATGTCGAATCCAGCTTCCGCGTGGTGATTGTGATCACGTCGGGATCACCAATGTAGGGATTTAGTAGGAGAGAGACGTAAGTATACTACCGCTTAAAGCTGAATCCAGCTATAAGGTCGGTTTATACAGCCACCGTGTCCGTGCCGTGACGTGCCGGGGCGAGCCGAGCTTCGGACGAGTGCAGAGCGTGCCCCGGCCGGGGCTCGGACGAGTTCCGGACGAGCACGCGATGCAACCTGTCGTGGCGTATCCGCCGCAGCGTTGCCGGATTTCTGAGCTGATAATGTTCTGTCATTAGCTTCAGCTTGCTCAGAAGGGAAGACCCCGAGGTGTAACTGAGACTTTTCAATGAACTTTTGCAGTCTGATAGGGCTTCACATACTGAAGGTACTGATACATGGTTTATGGTATTTTATGAGATATTGAATGTTAAATGAATTTTGAAAGAAAGGAGGGGCCTCCTCTCTGTGAATTCGTCGGTGGAGGAGGAATCCTCTCTTCCTTGATGAAGTAGTGTAGGCAAATGAACATCTGGTTCTCAAAAACTAGCCTGGTTGATCGGCCAGAGCGTTTCGCCAGGGTCGCGGTTTATGACCGTATTGTCCCGCTAGTCGAACGGTTAACAACGGTACGCGCGGGTCCGAAATCATCTTATAGTACATACTTACTACCCACCGGCATAGCAATATACGGATTAACTCAGGGCAAAGAAGGTGGAAAACCTTGCCTGATTGCCTTTCCGAAAATCTGGGAAGCAAATATTTTATGACGAACGCATCGAAAAACAAGTAATTGCCGGTCGTAAACGGTCAACGAATTTACTCTTCACTCTGAGCCCGCTTTCGTCCCGTAAGAACATCTTCCCTCATATATATTTTATATTTTCTTTCATTGTATAAATATCCCGTTAGTTGTACTGACACTTTAGATTTAATTTGTTTGAAAATATTGAATTATTAATGTTCCGTTTCATTAATAGTTTCGTTATAATTAATCTATAAAGTGGTTTCATAATTATCGTAAAAGCAACGAAAACTTAAGAATTTTATACACCATAAACACCTAATAAATGTTCTGTGTGTAGAATGTGTTTGTGTGAGTGCTGGAAAGAGAACGAGAACAGTGAAACAGCAGAGAGAACGTAAGGAAATCGAGTGATAGAACGTGTATCAGTTAAATTGTATAATCGTGTGTGTAGTTAATAAAGTTATATATATTTGTTACCAAAAAGACACAACACCTGTGTGCAAATACATAGTGTGAAGAAGGGGCGCCTTTGCGGAATCCCCTTAGCGTGACTCACGATGGGGAATTCCGGTCTTTCTATTTAAAAAATGAACAAAAAAAGGTGAGTTATAAAGTTGGTGACCTACCGCCACATTTGGAAGCACGGCGCGAAATCTTAACATACCGCGATGGTCTATCATAAAGTGTACGCAGTCACATCTGCAATGACCTGCCTATGGAATATTAGGGTTTCTTTGTCTCTCCGCGAGGCGTATTGGTGTTGGATAGTACCTACTCTGAGTCCGCTATTGTCCCGAGCCCAGTGGGTCTCAATCCCAAGAAATAGAGAAAAAATTAAACATATCATTTTTGGCAATCAAAATGTCGAATCGTATTAAGATATTTTTAACCTAATTTAAAAAAAATGATTTTGGTTTTATTTTAACAAAGATAGAAAACTATCTATTACTGGATCTGAACAAATCGATAAAAAGTTTGTTTGGGATTGGCCCAAACGGCCACAGGACAAGCCGGCGCGGCTTCGCTTCCGAAGCCGCGCGCTCTTTAAAGCGACTAACGCGACCAGATCGCGGTACGCGCGATCGCGGTGATGAGATCGGTCGGGCCATCTGTTGCCGCGCACCTCAGCTAATTAGGCAGCTCTCTCGCTTCATCGCGTGAACGACTGTGTTCTACCGGTGCGGTCCTCGTCCTGCTCAGGACGAGCAGCTGTTAGGTGGGGTGCTGACTTCACAGAATTCGTCTAAACGGCCCGATCTGATCATCGCGATGTTCGCGCTCTCTGCTGCGAATCGTCGTCTTATCAAGTGCTCCATTTTTGCTCTCGCGTGCTCTCGCTTGACTGGAACGTTCCAGAATCATTATTATACGAACTACTCGGTTCGGTTGCTTATCTGCTTGTATTTTCGCGTTGTAATAATCTAAGTTTGTGTCAACTTTAAATTAGACAAACGTGTAAAACATTGTGCTACGTGTTGTAAATATACTGTGACCGTGACCTTACGTTTAAATCTAACGGCTAAACTTAAAGACTACAGGGTGTTCCGAAAATGCTGCGGTATCTTAAAGGGGGTGATTCGGGGGATGATTGCAAACAACTTTTTCCTTTGCGAAAATGCCCTCCGAGGTTTCGTTAACGAGATATTAATGAAAAGCACCGACCAATCAGAGCGCGAGCCTTCCGCTGGAGCTCCCGCGCTAGCGTGGCCGCGCGCTGGGCCGCGCTGCGACTACGAACAAGCAAGGCGGCATGCATCGAAGGAAATTGCGTAGAATGGCAAATGAAAAAGACGTAACAAAAAAATCGAACCTTTTGCCATGATTTGTTTGCCATTTAAAGTGAATAATGCATAAAGGATAAATGGATGAAAATGACGTGTAACGTAAAAAGACGAATACACATTTTTTTTAGAAGATTCGAAAATAATAATTATTTGAAGTGGGAGGATAAGGAATACGTAAAATTCCTTGTGTTAATAACATATCCACGAAAAGGTAATGTAACAGGAAATTAACGAAAAGTGATCGTAGTTCGTTATTGTGATAAAAATCCGTAACTCAATAACGGCCAGCACTGTTGCTGATAACGAATAAGTCTGTTTAAAAAGCCCGAATAAATATTTTCGTACGAGAATTTTGAGAATTATCGCCGGAAATAAGCCATAGCTTGCGTTAAATTTAAAAATGAATGAACACCATTAAAGTAACTAAAACTCACCCTTGTAGAAAATTCACCTGCAACTTGAAAACTTGTGTCACTGGGTCACTGAACCGATCCTGGTCATCGATGGACGAGCCCAGTGCACAGCTGATCCCAGGTATACGACACTACCCAAAGTTAAGGGTCGCAATGTCAGGTGCGTCCAGGTCAACGTACCGAATATTCACTTCACTGCACGGCTACTAACACTGGTCACTTAATTTATTTTTCATGGAACGTGTTGCTCCTACGTTCTAAAAATTGATGGCCCCCTTCGGGGCCGATTGTTGTCAATTCAAGAACTGCTCCACGTGACCACCGCCATTGTCGATGCATGCTTCAGCGCGGAGAATTCTAGCGCAAATTCTCGCGCAGCAGCACTTGCGTCCCCGTTGTTCCGAGCGTACACCCAGAACATCGCGTAATATTCTTGGGCCGTGAACATTTCTGCGACGTGATTGCTAGCTGACTGACAGGATTTTTTCCTAGTAACTTCCTCTACCCCCAAGTAGCTTCTCTCGTTCCATTATGAGTTAACCCCCACCAGGACAAGAGGTTTTAGGTAAAAAGGAGCCATCACATTTTCGAAACACACGCGCCTGGAGGGTGGCCCAATGCTCTTGACGGGCCCGCACCCTCCAGCCGCTCCTCTTATGGCGCTTCGACGTGTATCCCCCTGTAATTAGTTAGTAATAATCGTCAGCAATTATATTATAATAATTTAATATTTTTAATATATTTAAAATATACATTTTTGGCACGCGCTGATAAAAATGTTCGCCTCCCCTGATATAGGCTAAACCGAACAATTTTTATATTGTAAAAACATAAAAAGGTATTTAATGAAAGTATTAAGAAATAATACCATGTGCCGTGGCCGGGCCCTGTGGTGGTGGTAGTGGTGGTGGCGGTGGTGGTGGTGGTGGTGGTGGTGGTGGTGGCGGCGGCTGCACCGAAGTTGCAGCTGCCAGCGACAGTGAACCGGCCTGAACTCCCCTGATATAAGCTAAAGTCAACAATTTTTATTATATTGTTAAAAGATAAAAAGTATTAATTAATATTATTAAGAATTAATACCGTTTGTCGCCGGCAGCTGTGGTGGTAGTGGCGACGCCGCCGTTCTCGGCACCTTGTTCGCTGCCATTAGTATTTCGGCATCATTCGAGTCTGGAAAAATGAATTTGAATAAATGTATATATAATTTATTTTTATTATTATTTCATTCTTCTGTAAGCTTATCGTTAATAAAACTCACCATCAAGTAGGGCGGCCTCCCGCATTTTCTACAAAAATTAATAAACAATTAATTAACCAAAAAATCATCCAGAGTTCATAAAAGTGGCGTAAGATAGAAGAAAGTCATACGTTAAGTATCAGTGGATATAGACCGTGACTGTATAACAAATAATACAACAAAAACATATTTGTATCAAGGGAGATGTGTTTTCAGCGTACTTTCTTCAATAATGTGACTGATAATGTGTTGTCGATTTACCTTATTTGACAAGTTTCTAGAAACTTGCACGTAAGAAAATGCTTCTCTGTCGAACCTTCTCCGGACAAGTTCCAAGTCTGTACGTCTCCTTCGTTTCTATCAGCTCTACATAAAAAGTCTATTAAATAATTTGGGCTCTATAAGCTGAACAAAAAAAGTCTATTAAAAACTTTTACCGACTTACCTTGTTAATTGAGGCAATTAATAATTGAGGCAGTGTCCTATATGATCGAAAAACTCGTGATCATGATATTTCTAACATTTTGATAACTGTCACTTGGCAGGTTATAATTGAGTGACAGCTAGGTGACATTTACTAGAGACCCGAACGCAGCGACTCTTTGCATTTTTCGTCAACTGCGCAACCGCATTTTCAGCAAAACCATTCCGGATAACTTCAGGAAGCTATCTAGGCGACATCTATCTGCGTCAATTGTAAAAGTAAAACGTGACGTCACGAAACGTCTAACTCAAAAAAGTATCATTTTGATAACTATTAATTCAGAATAAATCTTATATCTTTTAGACAAATAGCTTGATACATTAAGTAAAACGACATATGGGTTCGAAAAAAATAAATGATTCGCTTAATCATGTAAAAACACCGGGACTATGTCATAAAATAAGATAATAAGGCTAAAATAACTCCGACGACCTGTCAATTTCGCTATCTTTCGTGTATAGAGACATGGTCGCTCAGTGTGCCTATGGGTAGAGGGGGAAGGGGAATTAGCTTCCAGACGCGACCGCGTCTGTTGATATGTATTGTATGTTTGCATTTTGGGTATTCAGTCGGAATCAGGTACATCTCACCTGGATATTTCTTAACGTATTCGAGGTAGAAAAAAATGATTATATGGTAATTGCATGGTTCGAGGGCACAAATTTATTAGACCAGAAAAACATTTCTTACATTTTTATTTAAAGATGGTCAAGTTTGATTTTTTTAAATGGAACTATATATTTTTTTACACATCACTTGATAGTGCGTTTCAAGACAAATTCAATAACCTGTAATACAAGTAATGTATACACATTATTTCAAATAGTTTTCGAGATATTGCGTTTGCAAATTTACTCATTTTGACTGGAAGAAAACCCCCCCGAGCAGGAAGCACCGAAGGTGTTCTTGTTTACGCCACGGGTGGCACGCGCTAGGCATTGCCTCTTGAAACAGATACCCGCCAATAGTCTATGTCAGGAGTGGCATGCCCAAAGGCTGCACAATAAGAAAAATGCCACCAATATAGCAGTTAATAAATATTATCCAACATCAATATCTTTCATGGGACACGGGTACATTACAGGGTATTGAATCTGTCTTGAAACGCACTATCAATTGATTTCTAAAAAAATTATATATAGTTCTATTTAAAAAACCAAGCTTGACCATCGTATCTTTTAAAATAATAATCTAAGAAAGAATTTGTCGGGGCTAGTAAATTAACTCCCTTCAACCATGCAATTGCATATAAACATTTCTTTCTATTTCGAATACGTTACGAAATATCCAGCTGTTTACTGTTCCCGCGGACACCCTGCGTATTTGTATTCTGCGTTTTGTGTACGTTTATTATTATTATTTTCTGTTATTTCCTGCACATGGAACTAATAAACTCCTGTACCTACCTCAGATAGATTGCTAACCGTTCTCTCGGTGATATCGACTGCTTCCAGTTTGTGTCGTTCTTGGTTATGACAAGTTTGTTTTTATCCAGTAGGGCATCAAACGTATTTCTCGACATCTTGAAGTAATTGTGAAATTTGGTCTCGTGCTCACTTAGGGTTTTAAATATTTGAAATTCTCCTTCCTGACTCCTATTCTTCCACAGAGGGTGGACACCCCATCTTCTCTCCCTTCTTCTTTTGCGAGGCTCTTGCAATATAATTGCCATTATAGATAAATGCTCCATTGGAAAGGAATACGACATTGCGGAACACGGAACTCAAAGGCCTTCACTGGTGGAAGATTTGTTCAGAACTGATCAGTCACTCGCTTTCGACCAGCTAAAAAGGCGTAGGCAATAAAGTCATGAAGCTACACCTCGGAACCTTCGCTTGTCAGGTATAACTCGACGTGCGTTACGAAAAGTAGCACGTTTCAATTTTCTTACGAAAAGTAGCACGTTTCAATTTTCTTACGAAAAGTAGCACGTTTTGCTTTGCCACGAAAAGAAGCACGTTCCCTCGTTTCTGACGAATATTAGCACGTTTGGTCTTCTGCCGCGAAGACTAACACATTTGACTGCCTCGCTACGAAGAATAGCACATATCGTACTGTTGCGACGAAAACTAACACGTTATACTGTTTCGCCACGAATAATAGCACGTTTGGGAATTTATGGCGAAAACTAACATATTATCCTGTTTGGCCACGAAGAATAGCTCGTTTTGGATTATACTGCAGACTGCAGAAACTATCGCGTTTCAGCGCGTGGGCAGTTTAAAAGAATTCAACTGTTGAAAATATTGTTTAATAAATAATAATTCCATCTAATCTCCAAAAGACAACACATATGAAAATTTTAATCTACATAATTTAAGTAAGGGGGGGGGGGTGCGGCAATTGCGAACGCGGGGTAAACGCGAACATGCTACTTTTCGTGGCAAACCGCTCTAACGTGCTAGTTTTCGCAGCGAAAGACGAAACATGCTATTTTTCGTGGCAAACCGCTCAAACGTGCTAGTTTTCGTAGCAAAACCCGAAACATGCTACTTTTCGTGGCAAACCGCTCAAACGTGCTAGTTTTCGCAGCGAAAGACGAAACATGCTATTTTTCGTGGCAAACCGCTCAAACGTGCTAGTTTTCGCAGCGAAAACCGAAACGTGATAGTTTTCGTGATAACGAAGGCAAACGTGCTACTTTTCGTAAGAAAATTGAAACGTGCTACTGTTCGTGACGCACGTCGAACTCCTCTACGTGTTGCGAGCATAAAATCCAGCAACGTTGCACTTCGACATGGCACGGACGCGGCCCGTCCGACCCGTCGTCTCAACGAGCGGCCACCGAGCCCGGGCCCGGCGAAGGACGAGGAGCCTCCGAGTCATCCGAGTTTCCACCGAGCTCGGCGACTCCTCGCCGCACAGTGGGGCACGTAGCATAGGATTCGCGGAAAAAATGTCATAATTTCGGTGTTTCTCAATATTTTTGAGTACTTTTTTTTTATATTATTTGTTAATAGCCAACGGTTATATGGACATGAACATTAATAAAATTTAAGCATTTTTAACCAATGAAATAGTAATAAACCCCGTAAACATTCGGTATACAAAAACCATATTGGATAATTATGTACTAATAAATATGTAATATTACATAAACAATGTATTAATTATTTTCGAACAGTATGAAACATAATAGAGAAAGAAAATAACACAATTGAATTATAACATATAACATTAAACGACGAAAATGACATAATAAAGTAATGTTAATAATATTCTGTATTGCACTATAATAAATGGAAAAATTGCTGAAGCTATAACTAATATTTTATCATTTTTGTTATTAATAGAACAAGACTTTTAGAAATGAACATGCGCATATACACTTTATAAAATAATTGATATCTTATAACATTTACAACTATTTACATAAAAGATTCATTCATGCTAATGTACAGACTCATATGTATCACTCGTATTCACTCATATTACACACACATTACTATTTACAATGAACCAATATTATACTTTGTTATGTAGAAAATACACGTAACATTTTAATATTTACAAACCGCGTAAAAATGACATTATTGTAATAATAATTTTGCTTCCGCGCTAAGTGGAAGTGATTCATGTTTCGGTTGTGGTCTTAAGTGGCTGATATATGGATCGGACGATATTTGTATGAGGTGAAAAATGTCTTCATTTGATGCCAATCGGGAGCACTTCCTACTGTGGTGAATCCTATACTGTTTATAATCTTTGTTCCTGCCTTCCTGGGCCTCTTCTGAAAGTGAACCGATAGGAAAAGCAGCACACTCTATAATATCTTTGCCATGTATCAGAATTTTATGTACATTGGCCGGCATGTAGTACCAGGGGTATAACGAAATAGCCAAATTTGCTGTGTCTTGAGCATATGTTGCAAATTTTATAGTATCGATCGCAAAACCGCTACAAATTATTTCTAAAATAACGGCAAGTCGTTTTATTAATCTTTCATCGATTTTCGTGATTTCTGCAGTTATTGTACAATTTCCAAAAAACCTTCTAGATGTGTTTCCATTATTCGTTGTCCCCGTACCTTGCTTCACCATATCAACGAGAATTCCAATTCTCGTTCTGAATTCGTTTTGGACCCTTTTTTTTTTTGTCTGTTCTCTAATAGGTTTTGTTGTTTTTGTGATCCTCCATGCTTTGAAATCTAAATTGTAACTTAAATGTAATATGTATTCCATAAATTTTATTCGAGCATGTAATGTTGACATGCCTAATTTTACAGCTTCCTCGTTTAATGTATTACTCCTTTTTAATATCGTTGGCATTTTGTTCATCTCTGAAGGTTTTACTCCACATATAGCGCAATTACTCGCCGATGCTGTATTTGTTACAGCCTGAACAACTTTCCCATCTATCATTGTGAAATACAGGATGTGTTTAATTTTAAAAACTCGTCCACAAAAATTTATTTTGCTTTCGTGTAGATTTTTTATGTCTTCGTCTACGCGATTTTTTCCCGCTCTTATTGCATCCGGAGTCTCCTTTGTAAATTCAAATTTTAACGCTCTACAATATCTTGTTGAAGAAGGCCGTGTATTTTTCCAAACATGTTCCGTATCGTTTTCTGTTAGTGCCATTTGTAGTGGAACAATTGACGTCATAAATAAGTTTGAGTCTGAGTTATTTGAAGTGTCCGAAAATTTTTGTGCATATTCACTTTGGCCTGATGCTCCATCACAGCCCCACTTTGTATATAATGTGAAATTGTCCTGTTTTATGTTTTTGATTTCATTTTCTGTTTTTGTTTCAAGAATTCTTTTCGCGGTATGGTCGAGTAACTCCTGCAGACCGACCTTTGCCATTGTTTCCGTGACAATAATGTCATCAGGATAACATTTTTTTTTAGACTCCGCTATTTCTTTATAAGTGGGGAATATATTATGACCAATATCCTTAGTTGCTTTCCTTAAAATTTCGTATTGGTACTTAGATAGTCCTGCTTGCGTGATTAGTGCTAAGGCAGAATCGGTATTGTAGGCTCGCTGAACTTTCGGCGCATTTGATGCAGCAGCATCAATCACATCTTGAGAGTACGAATCTTGCACTTCATGTATTTTGTACCTCTTCGCTCGGTTACTGCAGTCACTGAAGCTTTTTCTGGGTCTTCCTCTATAATTTGATGGCCCCGGAGTTTCCAAATTGTCACTGGTAAAGTTCACTGTGAATACATTTTTCAACCAGACACCATATTTTGTATTAAATTGTCCTCTAATACGATGCACCGATTTTAATTTCACATTGAAATGGGGCAAAAATCTCTTATTAATATCGGATATTATTTTACACACTTGAATGTCGTCTAAAGTGGGGTATGTTTCCCGCAAACCCCGCTCCAATGACCTGCTACGGTCGAAGAAAAAATCGCACAAACTTGAATACTCAATTGTAAAATTGCTCACGGCGATTGCGTGTAGTGTTGTATAAAGCTCGAGTCTTCAAAGCTTTAAACCTTAACCTTAAAGACTCAGTCTTTAAGGCTAATATCATATGAAGCTCGAGCTCTCGAAGCTGGAGGCTTTTGTGTTTAATAGTAATGAAGTTAACTCCAAGTCCTTGATATAATATTTGATGGTTCCACCAATCGAGGAACAGCGAGAAGCACCGAGTCCTCAAGAATACCGTTAGAATTAGGATTTTTTACAACTCATAAATTAATAAAATTGCTGTAACACGTTGGTGGACACATGGTTCACGGCTCCTTTAAAATTCGTAAAAGTCACGTCCATATCATAAATCCTAATCCACGTTAAGACCCTTAAGAAGATGTTTGTTCAACAGATGTGAAAAGGATTCAATACGATAGCTAATCTCTACTAGAAACCATCATATCAGAATGTGTAATTTATATGATTTTTCACGTCATCAGATCTATGCATTAACCACATAGGTCCACAGCCGTAATATAAATCATAGCCAGCTAACGAAGAAACGCAATCGGTATTAAAATAGTATCATCAAGGCAATTTAGTTATATGTGAATCTACAGGCAATATACAAATCAAATGAAAACACAATGTTTAAAATGTACGAGTACATAATGCATGCAAGATTCATTAATTTTAGACGGTTGTTAGAAACGGTAATGTTGTGGCCGCGAGCAACGCGTCGCGCCGCGCGATTTGAATGTGTGCCCGCTGCCGCATCACAACAGCTGATGAGTCAGCCGCGGCGGCTTTGTAACGTTTGCAACGGTGTTGACCGCTAACGATCTTCGCGAAACGCTCGCCCGGCGACCGTTAGTTCTGAGAATCGCACCGTCGTGACAACACCACGATCTTGGAAGAGTCAGTTTTGCTCGCGCTCATTGCGCTCTGTACAGTTTTTGGTGGATTATTCCATCCGCGACCCGCTTGTCGCCTTGCGCCCACGCGCCTACGACTCTGTGTACTGTTCGTCTCTGGTCGGTGTCCATTGTAGTGTCCGACGTTATTTGTATTGAGTGTTACGACTACACCAAGCTCGCTGACGACAAATAAAGAAGTGTTGTCCAGAAGTCACGCGATTGAACGACTCGTCATTCTTCCCTCGAATCCACCAGCACCGGCATTTTAAATCGCGATTGGCGAAAACAGGTAATTGTAAAAATGTTAGGTTAGGGTGAGCACGAGGAGGCTGGTGAGGTTATGACCGGTGATTTGCACCAAAACACTGTTTGCACAATAATGTGAGGTCTTTATTATAAAACAGTGTGCCAACGGATGAGCCGTTGTGCGCACTGGAAAACAGAGGGTTGAGCCCCTGTACACTCTCTTGTACAACAATTCACGTATCAGAACGTGCACACGTGGACACGCACAATCGCGAATCCACGATAAATCGCTTTAGATTAACTGATTGTGACGCGAACACTGTGATGAGTTTACTCGTGTGAAACTAACGTGATTTGAGCACTGATTTACTGGTTGAATAATGCGTTAAAAAACATTGAACAAGAATACGTGGTTCGTTGCGCACGGTTGTGAACAGAGATAACAATATGCATGCGCATTTCCGCCTCGGCGTCTTCTCGAACATTCTCGAGCGTCGATCGACAAGACGGACGCTGATTGGTCGATTGATCGCGGATCGACCGCGACTTCCGCTGCCCAGGAGGTGCTGCGGTGATCGAGAGTGCGGCGGCGCAGAGAACTATTCATTCCCAAACAGTAATATATACATTATATTTTGAACTGCAAGAATTATTTAGCACCAATATCTTCTACAGCCGTGTACGCGTTTCGCTTTATAGCTTCCATTGTTTCATATTTTCTAGCATTCGAATATTTTTGACACCTTAGATAATAGGCAAAGTTGGGCAGGTACTACCGACCCACCCAATAATAGGGTCGTAAACCCGCACCATCGGCAGACGCTCGCGACTTCGGCGCGGCCAAGTTAATACTGGACATCGCATATTTATTACTTTCACGTGTACGTATCACCGACTAAGGAGTGTCTGATATCCAAATAAAATTCATTACTATTTGGAAACATAGTTACAACTATGGCTTTCACCGTATTACTCTCACCCGCGTTAACCGGATTAACTGGGTTACTCGAGTTATAGATATCTTGCGTTACCCGGTTAGATGGATTATTCTACGATACTGAGTACCGAACCGGGTACGGGTTAGGGTTCCTATCCCTGGTTATAAGCCTAAATATCTTAAAATCTTAAAATGTTAATTTATAATAAAAAAAGGAATGTTATTTAAGTATTGGTAAATAATTATGAAATATGTTTTCTCCGTATCGATTATAGTAACAATACTTTATTTATAATTTTTATTGTTTTTTATTATTTAATGATTATAATATTACATGTCCATATAAAAACCAAAAAGTGATATCAGCGCGTAGGTTCGGTCATGTAAACACTTAAATAAAAGCTATTTTGCAATAATTATAATTCGACGTTTCGGTCTATGGTTTAGACCATTTTCAAGAAAGTTATTGAAGAATACTGCGTTTGCTTTTATACGTTAAACACGTTATCGAAGACGTGCACCTTGTTAGTCGGTTGGAGCGTGACTGAGGTAAATAGTATATAGAAGCGAGAACATCCGAAGGGTACAGAGGAATAACGGTCATAAACAAAGTCAAAAGTGAAACTGTTAATAATTATTGTTTGAATCGATTTTTGAGCACTCTTTATTGATCATAATTTAATTTGAAGTTTTATTAAATTTATAAAGAAAAGAATTTTTAGCCAAAACAACATTACCAATTCATACCACCAATTATTATATATGTGGTAAAGCATCATTCACGAAGTAAAAGAGCAAATTACATATGCAAAATTTTTTATGTACCAATGTTTGAATCATATGAAGGAAGCAAGAAATCGAAAACCTCCATTAGAGAGGTCACATCATATATCCTTACTTTTTCAGTAAGGTTGCGTAATAATCTTGTATCTTAGGTGTTTCATACCTAAGATTTACGCTCGGTTGTTTAATCATATGTAATGTCTCTAATAGAATTCTCAGATTCAAATTGGCTTCCCTATCAACAACTTTGACATTGTCGTAGTCAAACCTATGATCAAACTCAAGTGAATGCTTAGTTAAAGCGGTGTGTTGAAAGGGAGGTAAAAAAACGTTTCTTTTATGTTCATAAATTCGTCTGTCTAAATGTCTCGAAGTTTGTCCAATATAAACCTGATTGCAACTCATACAGGGAATTGAATAGATAATGTTAGAATTTTTAACCAAAGGTATTTTATCTTTAATTGGAGGGAACAATTGTTTGGTGTAAAATGGTAATTTGAAAATGACATGTACTCCTACTTTCCTAAAAATTCTTTTTAAGTCGTTTGAGATGTTATGAACAAACGGTAAGACAACCGTATTTCTCCAGCTGACTTGTCCGATCTTTTTGGCTTTTATCTCTTTACGTTTTTCCATTAGTAACGGGTGGTAGATTTCAAAAATACGATCTCGGATAATTGCTGAGACCATCTCCATAGGATAGCCGTTACGTTTTAACGTGTTTTTAATAAGAGTTAAATTAGCTGGTCGAAATTCCGGGTCAGAAAGTAAGATAGCACGGTCAATTAATCCCTTAATCAATCCTACTTTATGTTGCATGGGATGCTCAGAAAAAAAGTTGATATATCTACCGGACCAACTCGGTTTATGATACCAGTTCGTGATTAATTTATTATTCGATCTATAAACTATTGTATCAAGGAAGCTTAAACAAGAATCTTTTTCTATCTCGTACGTGAACTGAAGTCTACTGTGGAAGCCGTTAAACGTGTCCAACAGTGTTTGTAATTTATCCAATTTTATGCAGGTAATAATGTCATCAACATATCGTTTATAAAAATTAAGTTCAAATGATACCTTTGGAAGAGAGATCGTCTCTAACCTTTCCATAACTAGATTGGCGATGACAGGAGAAATAGGGGACCCCATGGCCGTTCCGAACACTTGCTTATAAAATACACCGTTGAACGAAAATACATTAGCATTCAATACAAACTTAACCGCCTGGAGGAAATCATCTCTATTGATCTTAGTGTGTAGTTCAATTTCATTCCAACGATGGTGTAGAACCTGTATGGCTAAATCAATGGGAATATTGGTAAAAAGAGATATCACATCAAGAGATACTAACCGCATTGACTCATCAGGAACTTGGACTTTTCTAATTTCACTACAAAATTGCCAACTGTCTACGGTGTGGTACGAGGATTTTCCTACTATCTTGGATAATATACCCGCCAAGAATCTAGACAATTTATAAGTAGGACCACCGATAGACGAGACAATGATTCTCCACGACAAGGTTTCCTTATGTGTCTTTGGAAGTGCGTAGGCTCTAGGTACTATAGCATTATGAGTTTTTAAAAGTTTGCCTGTCCCTTCACCAATCTGTTTCTTTTTAACCATGTTAGAAATAATAGAGTTTGCCTCTCTCTCAAAAGTACATGTATATTCGAATTTACTAGTTGTATAAGTGGTCTCATCTTTCAACAACTTCATTACTTCCGAAATGTAGAATTCTTTATCCACTAAAACTGAGGTGTTACCTTTGTTTTACCTGCTATCTTACTTTCTGACCCGGAATTTCGACCAGCTAATTTAACTCTTATTAAAAACACGTTAAAACGTAACGGCTATCCTATGGAGATGGTCTCAGCAATTATCCGAGATCGTATTTTTGAAATCTACCACCCGTTACTAATGGAAAAACGTAAAGAGATAAAAGCCAAAAAGATCGGACAAGTCAGCTGGAGAAATACGGTTGTCTTACCGTTTGTTCATAACATCTCAAACGACTTAAAAAGAATTTTTAGGAAAGTAGGAGTACATGTCATTTTCAAATTACCATTTTACACCAAACAATTGTTCCCTCCAATTAAAGATAAAATACCTTTGGTTAAAAATTCTAACATTATCTATTCAATTCCCTGTATGAGTTGCAATCAGGTTTATATTGGACAAACTTCGAGACATTTAGACAGACGAATTTATGAACATAAAAGAAACGTTTTTTTACCTCCCTTTCAACACACCGCTTTAACTAAGCATTCACTTGAGTTTGATCATAGGTTTGACTACGACAATGTCAAAGTTGTTGATAGGGAAGCCAATTTGAATCTGAGAATTCTATTAGAGACATTACATACAGTAGCGGACAAAAAAGTTACCACTTTTTCGAACCACCCTACTTCTATTACTTTTCAATATCAACTCAAAACTGCAGTATGTGCCTAATATACATATTCTGAAAGATAATTAAACGCTGTATAAAACCCAGTGAGAGTTGAATTTATTTAACTAACAAACAAAAACCCTACATAACATCAACCAAGACAACACGCTTTTAAAGCCGACCGAAATTTACCACTTTTGAACATTATTAAAAAAAAATATAATATTTTGTGGGGGGCACCTTTTGCTTTTAGGACAACCTAAAAAGTTACTATACGTGGTAATTTCTTTGTCGGCCCCAAAAATGTGTTACCCCGTTCAATGTCACATAACACTTTTGTTTGTCTGTTAAATAAATTCAACTTTAACTGGGTTTTTGTACAGCTTTAAATTCTCCATTAGAATATACATATTAAACATACCACGGTCCCAAACGTAAGCCAAAAAATAGCAAAAATAGAACAAATCGAAAAAGTGGTAACTTTTTTGTCCGCTAGTGTATGATTAAACAACCGAGCGTAAATCTAAGGTATGAAACACCTAAGATACAAGATTATTACGCAACCTTACTGAAAAAGTAAGGATATATGATGTGACCTCTCTAATGGAGGTTTTCGATTTCTTGCTTCCTTCATATGATTCAAACATTGGTACATAAAAAATTTTGCATATGTAATTTGCTCTTTTACTTCGTGAATGATGCTTTACCACATATATAATAATTGGTGGTATGAATTGGTAATGTTGTTTTGGCTAAAAATTCTTTTCTTTATAAATTTAATAAAACTTCAAATTAAATTATGATCAATAAAGAGTGCTCAAAAATCGATTCAAACAATAATTATTAACAGTTTCACTTTTGACTTTGTTTATGACCGTTATTCCTCTGTACCCTTCGGATGTTCTCGCTTCTATATACTATTTACCTCAGTCACGCTCCAACCGACTAACAAGGTGCACGTATTCGATAACGTGTTTAACGTATAAAAGCAAACGCAGTATTCTTCAATAACTTTCTTGAAAATGGTCTAAACCATAGACCGAAACGTCGAATTATAATTATTGCAAAATAGCTTTTATTTAAGTGTTTACATGACCGAACCTACGCGCTGATATCACTTTTTGGTTTTTATATTCTAAAAATACGGTCGAAATTCTAAGTCTTTATTACATGTCCATACAAACTAAAACTATAAAAAATAATAGAAAATAGAAACTGTGCAAAAATAGCGAGGAATACCGCTGTGGTGATGAGTTTCTGCGAAATCGCATGCACAGCGCACTCGGGTGATTATGTATTAATAACAGCCAAACTTGCAAATATATGGAGCCAATTTTTGGAGGGCTGTTAGTAGATGGTATCTGCTTTCAATTAGTACTATCTAGAGCCCGGAGGAAGGCGGAGCTTTTTTTATAAACCTAAAAGAGTTAATGAAAACTTGAAATACTAGGTAGCTTCATTTGAAGTTGTATAGTGGGATTACGGCGAAGAGTTTTCGAAAAGTATTTATGTCACAAATAAGCTGAGACCATGCACATTCGAAATACATGAGGTACAAAAATAAAAATATCTAGCGGAATTCAGAAAAAAATCGACAACCTGGTACGAATATTGACACGTTTCCCGTCAGAATACGAAAGGTTAACTTCAGATCAATTTTTCTTTGCAATTAATATGAATATGACATATCTGTCATATAGATTAGATACGTTGGTCCATCGGCTATCAAGATACAGTGATGAATACACAAAAATACAAGTTTCATTTTAAGACTTTTTTCCTCTCCAGCCCCACTGTGCGCCGTCCATAAGCTTACCATAGAGCAGGCCTGCCCCATCGGGTGCAAATACCTCCTGAATTTCTGGGACCCGAGTAACAGCCGAGCGCGGGACTGTTCCATTGTTACCCGTTGCGAAATTTGTGAGAAAACTGCATGAGTGTGTGTCGTGGTACGAGCCTACATGGACGGCTGCACACTCATGCAATTCTCCCGCAACCCATGCTGTGGTTAGCAACGTAACCAGTCCCGCGCTCGGTATTGCCCGGGTCCCAGAAATTCAGGAGGTATTTGCACCCGATGGGGCAGGCCTGCCATAGAGGCTCGGCCCGTCACGGCGCGGCTCGGTGGCTGTATAAACCGACCTTAACACTGTATAAGAATAGCAGATATAGCCGCTTGGCCGCTGCGAGTACCGCACGGCCCGACCAGTCGAGTCGGTGCTGGGCGACGCAGCGTCACATTCAATTAATTTTCATTTGGCCAATTTTAAAGTGTCCATATTTTTGAAAATTGGTCCATCAAGGGGAAGGATAGAACTATATTCTCCTTTTTTTTCAGATTTTTAAAATCGCGCCCGCTGTTAAAAACCTGCATTTGTTTAAAATAATTGCACAAAAATGGTTCAAATTTTTATTTTTCAAAACGGAAATAATTTTTTCTTAAAACTTCAATGTCTTCTCTACAAATCCCCGTAAACCACATCTCCATCCGTTCACTACTTCCATAGTTATAATTTATTGAAAAAAAGGTAGCACTTACCTTCAAACAGTTGTAAAATCTACATTTTTTCAAAAATTTCAAAAATCCTTCGAGATATGTTTATACATCCCTAAAGACTACAACATATTCAAATTTGAGCCACATCCGAAATGTTACTCCAAAAAGTGTCCGATTTGGCGTGAAATGTCCCATACGATAAAGAATAAAGTATTATTTTATTTCTTAAACAGATACAGGGTAATTCTGGAGCTACGCCCGTCACCCCGTGGCGAGGAACACACCCCGCAGTGCCCATCGAATTTTATGGCTTTTTCCGGAAAGAGGTACGAATCCTGGGCCGAACGTAGCGAATTGAAGGGTTTCAACCCTCGAAAGGTTTGGAATATCATTAAGAAGTGAGAAATGTACAGGATTTCAAATGTTTGCTTCTTTTCTTCATCGTATCGAGAGGGAAGTCACGCCAATGAATTCCTTATGTTTTTCCGATGAAACTGACACCAAGAACGACGTAATTCGGAAAATAATGAAGGAAATGAACAATTCATTGCCATAACCTCAAGCTAATTTCGTTAATAATAGTCCGATTTACGTGAAATTTGGTATGATTTTCGTCGGAAAAACATAAGGAATCCAGTGGTGCCACTACCATATCGATGCAATAAAGAATGAAGAATTTCTTACTACGCTGAAATTAATATTTCACATTTGCACCCTCGACTGCGGTGGGTCGACCTCAATTCGCTACGTGCGGCCCAGGATTCGTACCTTTTTCCGGAAAAAGCCATAAAATTCGATGGGCACTGCGGGGTGTGTTTCTCGCCACGGGGTGGCGGGCGTAGCTCCAGAATTACCTTGTATCTGTTTAAGAAATAAAATAATTCTTTTTGAGCTGCAGCATTTCAATTCACCAATAAACATACTAGATTAATTTTATTCCAACACCAGTAAATTGTGTGTTAAAAATATTGGATCTCTTCGTTCATTTTCGCTGAATTATTACCATTAGCATTTAAATCCCCTGCAACAAGAGTTTCTGCCATACGCTCTCACCTCCTTCAGACACATTTTGTAGTCTTTACACTTACTATAGCAAAATGCCACTCTATTTCTATATAAGTTCTACGTTAAGTTGTAACTAAAATAACTAAAATGTGGATTTTATATATTTACAGATAATCGAAGCAGAAGATGATGCAGTGTGATCTACGTCAGAGAAAAAAATTGATTGGAACATAGTATTATTATCAGGGCCGGCGGAACCCATTATGCAAGTAATGCGCCGCATAAGGGCGCCAAAGGGGGCGCCAAAAACTATATCTCAGACTTAACAATAAAGGAATCCAACTCCCATATAAACAAAATGTAAATGTAATTCCTTTTTTATTGTGCCTCGTAAATGCAAAACATATTAAATAGAAAACAGGTGCAGAAATTTGGGGGCGCCAAAAATTTTCTTGCAGAAGGGCGCCAACCATCCTCGCGCCGGGCCTGATTATTATTATTATATTAATTAAACGATTTTATTCAGCTTCGATCCTCTGTTTCCTTCTTGTATGCTCGGTTTATATCTGAAAATTCAAATTTAAACCAATTCCACCAATCCAATTGTCTTGAAGCGTGCGTAGTTTGGATGACAATACAATATATTAAAAAAAAAAAAATAAACCCGAGAGGATGAAAAAATTATCCTTCTTTCAAAAAAGGTACAAAAAAGAGCGCCAAGTATACGCGCGTGTTAACAGCAACGCCGTTTTCCCAAATAATGAGTCAAAATGCGCCCCTGCGACACCGATCGCGTGAAGCTGCACCGATCGAGCCTCGACGAGAAAAGGGGAATGCGAGCGCGGGGCGCGACGGCCTCGAGCGAATAGCTATTGTCTTTGTAACGTCAAGCGACGAGGAATAAATTTGTGTTATTGTGGTGTCTCTTCCCGTTATTTCTAACATCACAAGTGGGATTCACCTGTGCCTACGATGGCGGACGAAAGGCGGGATCTCCTAGCTGCGACAGGTCGCAGCGACCGGTCGCAGCTAGGAGAACCCGCCTGAAGCCGGTATATCCGCGAAACTTCGCGATACGAAAGTGAAAAAGAACAAGGTATACCTGCCTACTTTGACCCCACATCCGGGAACATTAAGACGAGCGAGTGGTGCGAAGTAGTCGAGAACGCGGCCAAAAGGCGTGATTGGGACGACCACGAAAAGATCGAAAAGGCAGCCCGTTTCTTTGCTGGACCAACGAAAAAACTGCACGAAAAGTCGGCACCTGTCGCTTGTACGTGGGAGAACCTCAGAAATAAGTTCCTGACGACATTCCCCAAGTGTCGTAACTTGGGCGTCGATTTGCTAAAAGCAGTATCGTTAACTACTGACGGATACGAGACCTACGCAGAGTACGCGATGGACAAAGTGCTTCTATTAGAAAACACGCGGCTAAGCATATCAGAAGAAGACACGGTGGAGATGGTGAGGTACGGTATACACGATGAAAATGTGCCCATGGGGATGAAGACTCTCAGCAGAAAAACTGTTGCCGGTCTTAACAGTCTTCTAGGAACGTGCGGTTCGGTGTCAAAACGACCAAGTGAAATGATCGAACGGGAAGCAAAACGTGCGAAACCTAACCATCGCACACCCAAACTGCGAAATCTGATACGCCGAAACGAATGCAGTGCGACCATTGTAAGAAGATGGGACATACCGCCCATAACTGCTGGATTATACAACGCATGAACAAATGACGCCAGGTGAACGTTCTTCAGGTAAATCGCCTCCCGACGATGTGGATCGTGATCCGGGGATGCGTGATTTCGACGCTAATCGACACGGGATCCGCCTGCTCGAGAATACGAGAAAATGTGAGACGCGTCGGTGGACACTGCGTGCCGGATGCGACGGCGTTTCGAGACATCGCTGCCGGCATCTTACGGTCGAAATTCCAAACCACACTGACGGTCGAGAGCGAAGACATCTCACTCGAAATCACATTTTACGTTGTAATCGACAGCGACTTGGGTTACGAGGTCATAATAGGGCTGAACGCCGTGTCTGCGAGCGACGTAACATTTGAAACTTAACGCGCATCGTCCGCCGCCAAATAAACACCACAGTGGAGGTAAACGTTGTGGTCGACGCAACGAGCGAAGCTTGTGACGCTGCCCCAGGAGAAGTGCGGAACCAGTTGCGACGAATTCTAGCAAGCTACCCGATGCTCATTGCTACTGGAAGCCGAGTTCGAGCTGTAACGTGCGAGACGATAGAGATAAAGACGACTACAGACGTTCCGATTACATACCGCCCGTACCGGTTGGCGCCAAGCGAACGCACGAAATTGCGCGAAATAACCGCCGACCTACTCGCAAACGAGATTATTCGCGATAGCAACTCTCCGTACGCGAGCCCTGTGATCCTCGTGAAGAAGAAGGGTGGCAGCGATAGATTGTGTGTGGACTTCCGTGCCATGAACCGCATCACGGTGAAAGACCGCTACCCGCTGCCAAGGATAGACGATCAACTGGACCGATTGGGACAAGGGAGATACTTCACGACTCTTGACATGGCCTCTGGGTTTCTTCAGATCCCAATACGTCCGGATTCCATCGCGAAAACGACATTCGTAACTCCGGACGACCAGTATGAATATTTACGTGTGCCATTTGGCCTGTGCAATGCCCCATCGGTATTTCAACGAGCTGTAAATAATGCGCTAGGGGACTTGAAGCACTCGATAGCGCTAGTGTACATGGACGACATCCTTATCCCTTCTCAATAAGCGAAGGAATCGAACGTTTAGAACGTGTGTTAGCCGTGCTGGACCGCGCCGGATTTTCCCTAAATATGCGGAAATGTAAGTTCTTACAGCCGAACGTCGAGTACCTTGGTCTAAGCATATCAGCTGATGGAATTAGACCGAGCGAGAGGAAACTTGTCGCCTTACGCGATTCGCTGGCACCGCAGAATATCAAACTGGCCCGACTAAATAGTCTTCCGGACATTCAGCCTGGGACTTCGCAAGCTTTAGATGATTCGGGAAGAAAGTTTATAACAGGCTCATGTAATCAATGTTATAGAGTATCGATAAGAAAACGCAGGAAAACCAGGAAATCTTGCATCGTATGCGATAAACCAGTCTGCGACGAGCATGCAGTCACGCTTACAAAATGGAAAGAATGCATAAATAAATAAACAGTTACGGCTTTTTTGCACATAAATATTTGGTTTTATTTACTGTATGATCCCTGCAACGATATCTTATTGTAAATTGTTTCGTTCATTCGGAATTAGTTCATAAATCTTATGTTTGTATAGGTGGGTACCCGGGTACCCTGGTTATTGAGAACCAGCATGTAAACTTTGACGTGACAATTCTCCGACTCCAAGAAAAAGAAACGAAGTCTGAACGCATATTCCACTTTCAAAATGTTCAAATAACGAAGATCCAAACGGTCATTTTGAAATTTTAACGGGAACATAAAATTTTTTCATAAAACATGCCCAGGTGGGCACCCGGTACATAAGGGTTAAAATAATAATCGAAAAAAAATTCGTCGCGGCTAATAAATTAGCCCCCTCGAACCATTTAATTACATATTTTTTGTGTTTTTTTATCTCCAATACTTTAGGAGATATCCAGCTGTTCAGTCTACGCGCGGACACCCTGTATATAAATGACAAGAAAACGTAATGTTACTTAATGGGGTAGACACGGGTAATGCAGCGCGCTGTATACCGACACAATCTGGCCTGAAACATGGGTTTAGGAAATTACGTTGTTCTTCCTTATACGAGCCGATTTTGAGCTGGGTGAGGTCTCATTCGAAAGAGGAAGGTTCAATGCAGCCCGGACTAGTCATGGTTCACCGAGATTTTGTTGATATCTAATAATAAGAGTGTCCAAAGTAGAGCAAAAGTAGAGCAGAAGTCGACAAAATACACTCGCAGATTCCAAGTATTCGTAGGTCACTAAAAGAGTTTTGCGACTCAAACGATGACCAGAGTGGGCTGCATTAAACCTTCCTCTTTCGAATGAGTCCTCACCCAGCCCAAAATCTGTTCATATAAGGACAAACAACGTAATTTCGTGACTGCATTCCCAAATACGAGTTCCGCCATATTGGCGATAATACAGAGCAAGTCACGTGACAAATTTAGTTCAGCTAGTGGATACGAGATGGCGCCTTCTCGGGAGGACTGTGGGGATCCAGGTTAGGCGGTTGCACCAAACGATCCCCGTTTATTGCCTTCGGCGTATGTATACGTATAGGTGTGGAAGGATCGAATAAAAGATCGTGCCTCTTCGGCTATCCAAGGTATTAATATATACACCAACAACCAGGTAGATATGCTGTAGTGTTAAACAATGACTATCAAGTTGTAACGAGTTACGCCGGTGGGACGACGATCTTACCCCCCCCCCCACCACGCGCCCGACCGAGGCAGCGCGTACCGCGCTACGCCAACGGTCTTGCCCCCCACCACTCGTCCGCAATACCGAGAACTGGCGCGAGAGGGTTTCACAGCGAGAGACTCTCTCGCTGCCGAAAATGTGCGGACGAGGACATACAGGTCGGGGGCATAGGCCTATTAGACAGAGACCGCCTAGAGCGTTAGTACGAAGTACGCCTCTCCCGGAGACCTCCTGTGCGATTCCACGTTCTTGTGCCGAAACACTCGTTCTTGCGAAAGACAAGCGCCCGTGTTTCACACCAGTTCTCATGCGTCCACAGACTGAGTCTCTGTGCATTTTTCGCCTCCACACCTCCACGGTTCCCAGAAGGACAGCGTGAGCCATCCTCTGGACGAAATACCGATAACCGCCATCGATCTCCCGAACAGAGTTATCTCTGTTCTCGAGAGCGTCCTTACAGTCGCCGACTCACCCGCGGGCTGTGCCCACTGGGTGACCGGAACCCCCCGACTCTCCGACCAGGGTCCATTGGCAGGGTTGGCCCGCCTGGACACCGAAGGGTCAAATCGTCTTTCCTCTCCACTCTCGCCGAATCGACCACCGCTATCCGCACCGAGATACGCGCCGCGACACGCGCCGCGATACGCATCGTCGACCAACGCTCCGAAGTACGCGACGCGATCCGCGCCGCGATCCGCGCCGGTAAGCTAAGTCTAGGTTTAAGCCGTTCATACACTGTTTGCCAGCATAGACCTGGCCGGGACACCTTGTACAACAGCGTGAATAAATTGTCATACTCTACCTTACCTCTGCGTACAAAGTCATTCGATCGGCGGCCCTGGACCACCGTCCTGAGCTGGCGATACGGTTCCTCCACCGTCCCACCGGTAACCCCGCGGCTTAACGGTTACAAAGTACAATCAGTCTTATTGCGCGATACAAGGATCGCTATGGAAACACTTAACGTCAACCAAAGGTAGCGTTGGAGAATGAACAACTCCTTAGCCGTAGACGTTTCGGATGACTGTGATCTGCCGCATGGCAGAGATGGGCATTATCTAAATAAAAAATTATTAAAATACGCTTTAGATAAAAGTTACTGTATCTTTTGTTCGTTATTCGAAGACGGATGTAGCGCGAGAGTTTATATGTAACTTTTATCCGTTTATATTGGTTTAGAGAGTTTATTCGTTCCGTCTATCCGAGAGGTTTCTCGATATCTTCAACTGTTATTCGACAGTCGAATACAGCGCCACCATATATCTGACGCCCGTATCTCTTGGGACTTGGTCACATAGTTGATCCGTCAGATTTTACTGGAAGAAGTTCATGCGTAACCTTGTGGGTTATTCGAACGTCCAGATGTCGCGCAAGGTTTATCCGTTATCCTTTGTCCGTTATTCGAAGCTCGATCTACCGATATGATTTATGCGACGCTTTTATTCGTAACGAGTTACTCGGAAAGGATAAAATCACATGTTATCTTGATTCGTAATTTTTATTCGTTGGCTTCGAATAACTGGACATTGCGATCCTACGTTGCCAGATCGTAATACATACATATGTATAAATGAACGGTTTAAAAATTATGAAGCTCGAGAATGTTGTAGCTGCTAGAAAGGAGAATTGTAGAAACTGGCCATTTTTGGATCTGTCTGGCAACGAAACATTTTTATAGCATGGGTACAGATCGCGCGATATAACTTTGCCTCCGAGCGGCCACTGAGTAGGCCGTGAGTTTGCCGTGCGTGCGACAGAGTCCGACTGTCGCGTCGTCGTTCTTTTAATTCGATTCGGAAAATATACGATCGTACACGCATGAGTATCACGCCTAACCTGTTACTTTGTATGATACTCGTCCGTGTGCGATCGCACGTTTTTCCAAACGAATTAAAAGAACGCCGACGGTCAGACTCTCTCGCACGCACGGCCTACTCAGTGGTCACTCGGAGGCAAAGTAATATTGCGCGATGTTTATGTTTCTACAGGTGTTAGGAAATCCAAAATGCATAATTCTTTAACACGCAGGGTTTTGTTTCTCATCAACGCAACTTCTTTTTCGTTAATCTCTTTCGGGAAAATGTGACCCTCCAGTCAAATACACGACGATTTTCATTTTTTCTGGATTGTTTGTACGACCAACCTAAGAACATTGCCGTATTCGATTCGTGCTACTTTCGCCCTTCAAGGGAGAAATTACTCCTTTTATCCGAGTCGCCTCTTTTACTTATGCGCTTTGTTTGGGATTGGCCCAAACGGCCACAGGCCAAGCCGGCGCGGATTCGCTGCCGACTCCGCGCGCGATTCAAAGCAGCCGACGCGACTAAGTCGCGATATGCACGATCGCGGTAATGAGACCGGTCGGGCCATCTGTTGACGCGCACCCCAGCTAATTAGGCAGCGGTCTCGCTTCATCGCGGGACAGGCCTTGTTGCGCCTGAGACGTCTTCGTCCGACTTGAGACGACCAGCTGTTGGGTGGGGTGCTGACGTCACAGAGTTCGGCGAAACGGCCGGTCCATCACCGCGATCGCTCTCCTTCGTTTACGAATCGTGCTCGCGATAACAAGTATCTCTAAAACTAACTTACTCGGGTTCCGCTGGAACGTTCCAGCAAAGTCTAGAGCGATTTGTTCGGACTAGCCGCGGCTTCGCGTACTCTTGTGCTACTAGATAAGTACTTTTCTGTGATTAGTTTAGTCATTACAACGTGTAATATATTGTGTAACCGTCGTGTAAATATGCAGTGTTTGTGACCTTAGACTAAACTTAACGGCTATCCTTAAAGACTACCTTATACGCTAAACTAAGGCTAAATTTAAATCTAATTCTCGAGCGCTCGAACGTCGACGCGTCGAGTTCGCAACACGCTTATAACTCGTAAATTACGAAAGATATAAAAAAAACCATGCAAATAAATGTTATATCGTTTCTGAAGGTCTATATATCTGCCGAAAACAATTTTCGAAAAAATATTTTGTTTCATTTTCGTAAATCGGCATGTCACTCACTGATCTTCCCTTGTGAGTGCCCTAGAGTCTGGCGTTTGTTGTCGTAAGATAGCATTCGTTTCACTCGTTTCCTGGCTGGGAAGTATGTGTTTATAAGAGAACCTAATCTAATACGATTCAATCAGTTTACGCTTAATATTTATAACTTTCCCATCGCCTCCAGGGCAAATAACACTGTCCAACAGCCATTTTGATCTGTTACATTCAATTCACATGATCGTTGTTGAAATATATTTAAATGTTTATAATTCAATAATAACTTATATCGTTGTGTTTGCGAGGGTTCATACAATAATTTGACGGAACAAGCAACCGAATAACTATTACTTTTTGAACACAAAAGATGTTCAAAGTTGAAAATCTGCATTTGTTTTCAGTATCGCGTGATACTCATGCGTGTGCGATCGTATGTTTTCCGAATCGAATTAAAAGAACGACGACGCGACGGTCGGACTCTCTCGCACGCACGGCAAACTCACGACCTACTCAGTGGCCGCTCGGACGCAAAGTTATATCGCGCGATCTGTACCCATGCTGTAAAAATGTTTCGTTGCCAGACAGATCCAAGTATGGCTTCCTTTCTAGCAGCTACAACATTCTCGAGCTTCATAGTTTTTAAACCGTTCATTTATACATATGTATGTATTACGATCTGGCAACGTAGGATCGGAATGTCGAGTTATTCGAAGCCAACGAATAAAAATTACGAATCAAGATAACATGTGATTTTATCCTTTCCGAGTAACTCGTTACGAATAAAAGCATCGAATAAATTATCTTGTTATATCGAGCTTCGAATAACGTATAAGGGTTAAGAAGGAACTCGTTCTATTGAAATCTCACAGATAAACTTCCGTAGCCAAATCCTGACGGATACAACCGTAAGATACATGATGGTGCTGCCTTCGACTGTCGAATAATGGTAAAAGATAAGCTGAAACTCTCGGCTACACTGTCACGGATAATGCCTCTCGAATAACTTCTCGCCGCTATAGAGGCGTCGAATACGGATACGCGTTACATCGAGCTTCGAATAAACTGTACGTGACGAATGTATTTCCTGATATAAAATCTCACAGATAAACTAAGTTGAATATATTCTTCAGAAAAACAAGTACGAATAAAGGATAACCGAAAGTTATCTTTCCTTAAAACTTTTAGATAAATTTTTGCCCATCACTGCCGCATGGCAACGCTTGCCAGCGCGCGCGGCCCGTACACCACTCCCAGGACAATCCCTGTGGAGGGGGTACCCGCTCCCTACACACTCCCCCCCCCCCCCGAGTGCGGATGCAATCGTGCACGAGCTTAAATGTAATTAAATGAAATATAATATTTACACGGTATTTACACTATCTCTTCTCTTCTCTCCTCTCCTCTCCTCTCCTCTCCTCTCCTCTCCTCTCCTCTCCTCTCCTCTCCTCTCCTCTCCTCTTCTCCTCTCTTCTCTTTTCTTTTCTACATATATAAAGCGGAAAGTATTATTGTGTCTGCAACGGGTAAACTCGGAAACTACTTGACCAATTCTCCTGCGGTTTTCACAGATGTGTAGAGACAACATTTGGGAAGGTTTTAGGCTATCTATCATCTCGATATTACTAAATGGGCCTGAGTAATAAGCGAAATAGTGAAGCGAGGCAGATAAATCTTACGTGGCGTCCACCGCGGTGCGCGCAAGAGATGCGCGTACGGTTCCCCGCACGGTGCACAGTGTTCGATGGGTATAGGGAAATGGTAAAAAATTAATAACTTCTCTCTGGAGTAAAATTTTTGAAAATAAATTTCGTATTTATTTATAAAAGGACTATTTTTATACATCTTTGATGTTATAAGTTTTTTTTTAATTTTTTTGAATGCATGTAAGGTAAGTGCGGGTAATAAGACCCACCAGGTAATATTGCTTTCATTATATATTATACAAAATATCATAGTTTATAGTATAATGTTCATAGATTTCTATACAAAAAAAGAGTTTTCAAAAGTATGCATAATTTTTTTATTAAAAAATGATGGATCATTAAGACGGCCTTATTACCCGCACTTACCTTGGTTCATTCAGCTTCGGATTCTGAAACAGTCGATAAACTTGCTTCCGAGGATTCTTCGTCAGAATTAAGAGATGATTCCTCAGTACATTCATTTGTTATCACATAGTGCATAATTTCGGCAAAATCTTTCCTTTTTACCTTGGAGGATTTTTTTCTGTGTAGTGAGACCACGGGATCTGAACTTATAATAAGGAAATTAATCAAGTCTTTATTGGTATTCTTTCTGGATGATTTTCTGGTATGGTGTTCTCTAATATTATCTTATATTTTTATGTGTAGCTTCTAAAGCCTCTTCTGACAGTTGCCCTATTGGAATTTGATGGTGTGATATAATATCACTCCCATGAATTAGTAATTTGTGCATACTGACTGGCATATAATACCAGCCATAGTTCGTTAAATATAATAATTTTGCCTGTTCTGTTAATTGTTTCCATGCAGTAATATTTATTTTTAATCCACTTGAAACTACTCTTAAAATTAATCCAATTTTGCATATTAAGTCTTCATTTATTCCTGTTATTGTTGAAGTCATATGAGGGTTTTTGAAAACGTCTTAATAATGATTTTTACTTTTTTCTGTTTCGGGAAAATTCGGGCAGCTGAAATTGGCGGGAATATAAAGCTTAATGTCCCCTAACTTTATATAAAAAAAATCACGGAGGTACTTTTTGGTACGTTTTTTAAAAGTCTCCTAGAAGTTGATAAACACTTAACATAACATATTCGTACAAATTGTTAGTATAGTAAAAAACTGACTTGAAGGTATGACAGTATTAAACACAACTTTTAAAAATCAAATGAAAAGCATAAACATTCCGCCAATGGGACGTGTTTGATAAAATGCACCGAGATTTGGAATAAATTTATAGGGCCATTTTTTACAACAAATTGGTAAATTGAGCAAAAGTTATGGGTAGCATTAAAAACTACGTTTCTTTATTAACATTTTAAGATACAAGAATTTGTGGATCGAACACTTCGGATTTTTGACTTTTGTACATTACGTCGAACACTGTGCGGTGATGGGGATCACGCGGTTGCCAGGAGTACAGACCCTTCCACCGCTCCCAACCGCGTTCGTTGTCCGTGCTCCTGGCATGCCCGGGGGAGATGCTTGATGCTTTTTTTGTAAATATTCATAGGTTTTTGTAAACAATCACAGTTATTCATTAGTTGAATAGATGTTTTAAGCAGTTACGTTTTCTTAAATTTATTTTACATAATATGGGAAGCCCGAGCAACGCCGGGTACTTTAAGCTAGTATACAATATGTACAGACGCATCGTTACTACGAGGATGGCAATGAGCTTGCAATTATGCAAGTGGTTCTGTTCCGGGAGTGAATGTAATCTTTTTTCACGCATATGCAGGGGGGCGGAATCTCCAGCAAAAGTTTTGGATCCGTATTTCAACGCCATCTACGCTATGAAAGATTGTGTTTAGAACTAAAATTCAATATGGCGACCCATACCGGGAGAATTGAAATATGCTCAAAATTTGCGTACTGCAATTTAGCATAAAAGATACATTTGTTGACATGTTAAGAAGATTTGGATATGAAATTCAGGTGTTAGAGAAAAATATTTAATTAAATTTGCAATAATTGGATCTAATTAAATATTTCTCATTCGCCTGAAGTTTCTTACCTAAACCTTCCCCGTGTTTTAAATTATTATTGGCATAATTGTACATTATTTTGCCAACAATAATTGATAATGCCAACAAATGTATCTTTTACCCTACATTTTGTATAATACAGGGTGTCCCAAAAATGTCGGTTTTCCTTGAAAGGGGTGACTCAGGGGGTGATTTGAAGCAACTTTTTCCTTAGCGAAAATATTGTCGGAAGCTTCGTTAAGGAGATATTAACCAAAAACCCCAACCAATCAGAGCGCGCGCCTTCCGCCCGAGCTCCCGCGGTAGCGTTGGCTACGCGGTAGGCGACCGCGCTTGTGCTACGAACGTACGAACAAGCAAGTCGGCATGCATCGAAGGAAACCGCGTTACACATTTATTTTTTAAAGCAGAATCTTAAATAAGAATAATTTGAAGTGAGAGGACAAGAAGTACGTAAATTTCGTTTTTAAATAAGGCATAAACGAAAAGCTAACGTAACAGAAAATGTACGACAAGTGATCGTATTCGTTATTGAGGTAAAAATCCGTAGTTTAACAACGGCCAACACAACTAAATTTAAAAAATAATATTAGATGTATGAATAAATTCTTTCCGACTGGAATTTCTATCGCGGTGGTATTCAGAAGCTGCCAGAAAAATGGCAAAAGGTAATGAACAATAATGGAAATTATTGCAATGATCGAGTTGTTTTCATATTTTTTAAATCGAACTGTTATTGTACCCTTAAATCGGAAAGAATTTATTTTCACACCTAATAATCACCAATAAATTAAAAAAAACTCACCCTTTCGCACATTCCTTTCCTTGCTTTCCTTCCCTTTTCGGAAACCTGGCCACTGTACCGATCCTGGTCATCGGCGTCCAGTGCTCAGCTGATCGCAGGGTCAATGTACCGAATATTCACTTCACTGCACGGCTACTAACACTGATCACTGAACCGATCTTGGACATCGATGGACGAGCCCAGTGCACAGCTGGTTTCAGGTACACGACACCATCCAAGGTTAATGTGCCGAATATTCACTTTACTGCACGGCTACTAACACTGATCACTGAATTTATTTATCACGGAACGTGTCGTTCCTACGTTATAAGAATTGGTGGCCCCGAAAGGGGCCGATTGTTATTAATTGAGCCAGTGCTCGAAATGCCCGCCGTCCGCGTCTATGCACGCCTCGGCACGTGCGATCAGCTGGCTCTGCACGGCCCGCAATGTTTGCGGCGTGATGTTGGCCACCGCACCGTGAATTCGCGCCACAATGTCGTCCAGTGAATCCACTGGCTGACGGTACACCTCATCCTGAAATGATTGTTGTGCAACAAATACAAAACGTAAGTCAAAACAGAATACAGTACTCCCTCGCCGAAGGGTCGGTTTGGCGTACACGATCTGGACTTTTCGCTATTCCCATCACTTCTGTCTCACTCTTGTCCGGCGAAGGTGAGAGCGAGTGAGGACGGTATGAGCAGACGACGCGTTGATGTTTTGTCTCGCTCCCTCCTTCTGACGCCTGTCACTCCGTCCTTTGCGTGCGCGACGGTCGGAGACGAAATCATCGTAGAGACGAAAACGGCTTCCGCGAAAGTTGACGCAGGCCCGGCTCAAGTCTTTTTTGCGCCCAAGACGAACTTGTCAAATTGCGCCCTTATAATACATTCATTTGAGATTATTTGTGACTTTACTGTGAAAAATTAGGCAACTGCCTAGGGCATAAGATTGACAGGGGGCGCAAAATGGTCTTTTCATTGTTGACATTGTTGAAAATAAACTTTTAAATGAAATACTACAAATTGTACTGCAACTGTTTTAAACCACGAATAAAAATTCAGAGTAAGGTCATCAATAATATCAAATAAATGTATTATAATAAAGGGCTCAATTGGACAAGTTCGCCTACGGCGCAAAAAGGCTCGTGCCGTGCCTGGCTATCTGACCGTGGCGCGCATGCGTCGAGCAGTCACGATTTCGTCTGAGCGCTCGCGCCCGCCGCGCACGCCAAACTTTCCATCTCGCTCCCCCCTTCGGCCAGAAAGAAGGGAGAAACGAACACTCAGAATTAGGGCTCCGTTCACGATACGGGCTCAACGCCGGTCCCGACCAGCGAGCCCTCAGCGAGGAAATACTGTACCTATAAAAAAGTAAGAGCAATAATGAAATTACCGCTGCACTTCTCCCAACAGCCACACTGAATATTCAACCCGCTGGTCGCCCAGAACATCGCGTAGTATTCTTGAGCGGTGTACATTTCTGGACGAGATTTCAACTAGACTCGTGGCTGACGGTCTCGGGCGAGAGCGATCTGTAGCCTACGCTATTGTTTTGTTTTGACGATCGTCGGTCAGATCGCTCTATCCCACTCGGTCTCGATGTGTTTCGTTCGATCTCTTCGTCGCGCGGTGCAACAATGTATGTGGCAACTCGTTTTGACGATCGTCAACTCGACCAATCGTCACAGCAGCGGACTGCACAGCCACGAGTCTTCTCTTCGCCGGGTAATCCCAGAAATCTCGTGCAGAAATGTACACCGCTCAAGAATACTACGCGATGTTCTGGGTGTACGCCCGGAACAACGGGGATGCAAGGGCTACTGTGCGAGCGTTGGCACGGGAATACCCGCGCATCGAAACCCCAAGCGTGGGTACGATTAGACGCTTAGCGTCTAGATTGTACTCGACGGGGTCGCTGATGCCGCGAGGCAGCGACATCGGTCGACCCAGAGCCGCGCGGCACGTCGCGGTAGAGGAAAACGTTTTGCGTGCCATAGACGAGGACCCGACCGTCAGTGTCCGCGACTTGAGCCGCCGCCTAGAGTAAGTCACAGTACAAGATAACTGCAGAAAGTATTAATTAAGGAAAACTAATGTTATCTAATAATGGATGTTTCTGCATTTTCTTCTAGTGTCAGCAGAATGGCGGTACACCGAACCCTGCAGGAAAACATGTTGCATCCGTACAGCTATGTACGGGTGCAACATTTGCACCCCGGGGATGGCGACCAGCGGGTTGAATATTCAGTGTGGCTGTTGGGAGAAGTGCAGCGGTAATTTCATTATTGCTCTTACTTTTTTATAGGTACAGTATTTCCTCACTGAGGGCACAGTAGCCCTTGCATCCCCGTTGTTCCGGGCGTACACCCAGAACATCGCGTAGTATTCTTGAGCTGTGTACATTTCTGCACGAGATTTCTGGGATTACCCGGCGAAGAGAAGACTCGTGGCTGTGCAGTCCGCTGCTGTGACGATTGGTCGAGTTGACGATCGTCAAAACGAGTTGCCACATACATTGTTGCACCGCGCGACGAAGAGATCGAACGAAACACATCGAGACCGAGTGGGATAGAGCGATCTGACCGACGATCGTCAAAACAAAACAATAGCGTAGGCTACAGATCGCTCTCGCCCGAGACCGTCAGCCACGAGTCTAGTTGAAATCTCGTCCAGAAATGTACACCGCTCAAGAATACTACGCGATGTTCTGGGCGACCAGCGGGTTGAATATTCAGTGTGGCTGTTGGGAGAAGTGCAGCGGTAATTTCATTATTGCTCTTACTTTTTTATAGGTACAGTATTTCCTCGCTGAGGGCTCGCTGGTCGGGACCGGCGTTGAGCCCGTATCGTGAACGGAGCCCTAATTCTGAGTGTTCGTTTCTCCCTTCTTTCTGGCCGAAGGGGGGAGCGAGATGGAAAGTTTGGCGTGCGCGGCGGGCGCGAGCGCTCAGACGAAATCGTGACTGCTCGACGCATGCGCGCCACGGTCAGATAGCCAGGCACGGCACGAGCCTTTTTGCGCCGTAGGCGAACTTGTCCAATTGAGCCCTTTATTATAATACATTTATTTGATATTATTGATGACCTTACTCTGAATTTTTATTCGTGGTTTAAAACAGTTGCAGTACAATTTGTAGTATTTCATTTAAAAGTTTATTTTCAACAATGTCAACAATGAAAAGACCATTTTGCGCCCCCTGTCAATCTTATGCCCTAGGCAGTTGCCTAATTTTTCACAGTAAAGTCACAAATAATCTCAAATGAATGTATTATAAGGGCGCAATTTGACAAGTTCGTCTTGGGCGCAAAAAAGACTTGAGCCGGGCCTGCGTCAACTTTCGCGGAAGCCGTTTTCGTCTCTACGATGATTTCGTCTCCGACCGTCGCGCACGCAAAGGACGGAGTGACAGGCGTCAGAAGGAGGGAGCGAGACAAAACATCAACGCGTCGTCTGCTCATACCGTCCTCACTCGCTCTCACCTTCGCCGGACAAGAGTGAGACAGAAGTGATGGGAATAGCGAAAAGTCCAGATCGTGTACGCCAAACCGACCCTTCGGCGAGGGAGTACTGTATTCTGTTTTGACTTACGTTTTGTATTTGTTGCACAACAATCATTTCAGGATGAGGTGTACCGTCAGCCAGTGGATTCACTGGACGACATTGTGGCGCGAATTCACGGTGCGGTGGCCAACATCACGCCGCAAACATTGCGGGCCGTGCAGAGCCAGCTGATCGCACGTGCCGAGGCGTGCATAGACGCGGACGGCGGGCATTTCGAGCACTGGCTCAATTAATAACAATCGGCCCCTTTCGGGGCCACCAATTCTTATAACGTAGGAACGACACGTTCCGTGATAAATAAATTCAGTGATCAGTGTTAGTAGCCGTGCAGTAAAGTGAATATTCGGCACATTAACCTTGGATGGTGTCGTGTACCTGAAACCAGCTGTGCACTGTGTGACCGTCTTCGGTTTGTGAGACGGTTGCCGGTGGGACGGAGAAGGAGTTTATTGCCGACTCAGTCGGTAAGGCCGGGTTCGTCAAATGAGTAGGCGGGTTAAACAATAACAATGTTTATTGAGCTGTAAGATTATGTTTACAATATCTTCCGCGTAACGGTTGCGGGTGCGGAGACTCGACTCGGTAAAATCGCGGCGGCGGCGCTGGCGACGAGCTGGGGGATCAAGGATGCGGAGTTTGTGGAACGTTCTGCTCGGAAAGGCCTTAACAGGCACGATCGTACGAGAGTCGTATAGTGGCGTTCCCGTGTGCAATAGGGCTCTGGCCTATAGAGGCGCGGAGACACCTTACAGGCAAGGTAGGGCACAAGATGGCTCTCGGCCTATTTAGGAAAGAGGCTGGTTAATGGCACAGCGTGACGATCGGTCGACGCGTGCACACCTCACGGAATCCAAAAATATGAGCGTCTTGGCGTACGGTACGGCAGCGTTAACGGCTAATTCGTGCGGAACAAGAGCTATCAGTTTCGCTCGCCGTGGTCCTTATATCGCGAGCCCGTACATCTTCGCCCGCGAGACAGCTCGCGGCCGCCTGGCGGCCGCGGCGCGAACTCGGCTTATCGGCGCGGCGCCGTACGCCTGCGCGGCGCGTGACGTGACTTCGTCGCAACTGGGCTCGTCCATCGATGACCAGGATCGGTTCAGTGATCAGGTTTCCGAAAAGGGAAGGAAAGCAAGGAAAGGAATGTCCGAAAGGGTGAGTTTTATTTAATTTATTGGTGATTATTAGGTGTGAAAATAAATTCTTTCCGATTTTAGGGTACAATAACAGTTCGATTTAAAAAATATGAAAACAACTCGATCATCGCAATAATTTCCATTATTGTTCATTACCTTTTGCCATTTTTCTGGCAGCTTCTGAATACCACCGCGATAGAAATTCCAGTCGGAAAGAATTTATTCATACACCTAATATTATCTTTTAAATTTAGTTGTGTTGGCCGTTGTTAAACTACGGATTTTTACCTCAATAACGAATTACGATCACTTGTCGTACATTTTCTGTTACGTTACCTTTTCGTTTATGCCTTATTTAAAAACGAAATTTACGTACTTCTTGTCCTCTCACTTCAAATTATTCTTATTTAAGATTCTGCTTTAAAAAAAAATGTGTAACGCGGTTTCCTTCGATGCATGCCGACTTGCTTGTTCGTACGTTCGTAGCACAAGCGCGGTCGCCTACCGCGTAGCCAACGCTACCGCGGGAGCTCGGGCGGAAGGCGCGCGCTCTGATTGGTCGGGGTTTTTGGTTAATATCTCCTTAACGAAGCTTCGGACAATATTTTCGCCAAGGAAAAAGTTGTTTCAAATCACCCCCTGAGTCACCCCTTTCAAGGAAAACCGACATTTTTGGGACACCCTGTATATTGACATAATTCATTCGATGGAATACCATCCAGTTCCGGATTATTTATGGCCTGTACCCATTTCTTACTTCCGCTAACAACTATTGCGTACACTGCATCGGACACGCTTCTTTCTATCATATATGGACCGGAATACGGCCGCTCTGACGCTTTTTTTACAACGTTTTGTAAGAACACGTGGGTGCAAGTCTTCAAATCCTTGAAGAAGAATGCACGTTTTTTATAATTATGCGCCACGGGCACTGGCCGGACCATACGCATATATTCCCTGAATTCTTCAATGAAAACGTTAGGATTTGGCAATAAATCGTCCGGTAGGAAAAATTCTCCCGGCAGGCACACTGTTGTACCGAACAGAAATTCAGCCGGTGATGCACCGGTGTGCGCACGTACGTGCGAAGGCAGTCACAGAAGGACGGTTGACAATATTTCAGTCGAATTTCGATCGTTATGACACATGATTGCCGACTTCAAAACCCGATGCCATCGTTCGATAGTACTGGTAGACGCGGGATGGTATGGGGTGGTGCGAATTCTTTCGCAACCTATTAAATTCAGTAGTGCGGTAAATAACCGAAATATAATGTTTTATATATGTTTTTCATACGAGGTGGTTATAATACTTCGGAGTACGAAATAGTAAATATTGTATGTTTTAAAAGGTTAATTAGTAGTAGACTCCACGTCGCGGGACGTGACAAGCTCCTTGGTCAGTTGTGATTATTTTTGGCGCGCCGTACCTAGAAATCCAGCCGTTGTAGAACGCTCTGGCTATTGTTTTGGCGGAGGTTTTCACTAAGGGAACGGTCTCTACCCAACACGAAAATCGATCGATCATTGTTAGACAATAACTGAATCCATTACTGATTGGTAGCGGACCAATAATATTGTTGCTAGCACCGGGTATATGCCCGTGCATAGCCTGCTGGTGCTCGTAGCTGAAGACAGAAGAAGGCCAGCCCCCTCGAAGAGGACGATCGGTCAGCGAGAAGAAGTCTGTCTCAGACTGTCTTGTACCGAACGCCGTAGCGTTCGGACGTGCGGATTGTATTGTCATTGCTCTGTATACCAAATATAATTGAGTCGTGTCTACACCCGCGTATTATTCAACCTTTTGCGTCGGGGTGGCCTGCGATGGAAACGCCCCGGCGCAACAATATCAATGTGAATTTGATCGAAACGTCCATCCGGCGCCACGAAATATTCGGGAACGCGCCTGACATGTCGCGATACTTTTGATTGTTGGCATGCGATACATAGTTTGCACCATCGTGCAATATGCATGTCCGGTCAAACGTATCGCTGCCTCACGATGCGATTCGTTATCTTCGCGCTCGGATGCGCGGGCTTATGGAACATCTCGAATACCGTCTCCCGGAGAGACGCCAGGACGTATGGGCGAATGGATTCGCCGGATAGCTCACAACTGACCGATGTGTGGGTCGAGCCCCATTGCAGATTAATTAACTTTAATTGAGGATTTGGCGAAGCGCGGAGTTGAGCTAACTCGTTCTCACTTGTCTGCTTTTCTGCTAGCTCTTTTAGACTAATTTCGAGAGGAAGTCTCAGTGAATCGATTCTAGATAACGGATCGGCGACGGCATTGCTTGATCCCGGGATGTGTTCAATCGACGTAGTGAATTGCGCGATATACGACAGCTGACGAATCTGGCGCGGCGACGCTTTATCCGAACGCTGTATGAATGCGTACATCAATGGCTTATGATCTGTGAGTATTTTGAAAATTCTACCTTGAATAAAATATCGGGAATATTTCACCGCTTCAAAAATTGCAGTAAGTTCGCGATAATAAGCACTGTAATTAATCTGCACAGGCGAAAATTTTTGTGAAAAGAAAGCTAAAGGCTCCCAATTTCCTGAGACGGCCTGCTGTTCTAGACCGGCACCCATCGCAATGTCAGACGCGTTAGTAGTGATACGCGTGTAACGTCCAGTTGCTTTGGAGCGACTGAGCGCAAGCAGGTTCTCGAGAAGAGAGCGGCGTCCCCTCGAGTATAGGATAGGTGGGGCTCGTTGGTAGAGAGTAAAGGATTGAAATCCGGACTTCTTTAAACTAAACAATGGCTCTTATTGACAACACTTAATTCTACTACAATAACAACTTAATATCACCTACAGCTATGAATTTTATATTTTTGGGTTTTTGTGTTTTTCTTTTATATGTTAAATTATGTGAACTAGATATATGTATGTCGCAGTGTAATGCCGCGTCCGTCTCCGGGGCGAGCTCTTACTCTTGGCAACGTCTGCTGTAAGAACGGCTGTTTCCGTCTCCGGGGCGAGCTCGCTTCTGTTGGTAGAGTAGAAGTAACTACTGTGCTGCGCGCACCTCCTTTTATAGCGATGCAGCGCATGCGTTGTACGTCATTACTTCTTATTTCATAATTTACTCGTTTATCATATTACATCCTGTTGGGTTGGAAAAGAGATTACTTTAATAAACCTCGGTTACAAAAAATGTGGTTAAGCATTCGTCTTGGCTCGGCTCAACGCAGACTGCCTCAGCCGCGCAGTTCTCTCGGATCACCGCCTAGCAACGCCTCGCCGGCAACGCTGTGTCTGCCTCGACGCGTGCCTCGCATGCTCGTCTGGCAACGCCGTGTCTGCCTCGGCGCGAGCCTACTACAATCCTTAAGGGGGTAGACACGGGTAAAACAGCGCTCTGTAATCGACACTAAATTGGCCCGAAACATGGGTTTGCGGGAATACGTTGTTTGTCCTTATATGAGCAGATTTTGAGCTGGGTGAGGTCTCACTCGAAAGAGGAAGGTCCGATGCAGCCCGCTCTGGTCATGGTTCGACGAGATTGTGTTAATATCTAATAATATGAGTGTTGAAAGTAGAGCAAAAGTCGAAAAAAAAAAAAGAGTTTTGTGACTCAAACGATGACCAGAGCGGGCTGTATCGAACCTTCCTCTTTCGAATGAGACCTCACGCAGCCCAAAATGTGCTCATATAAGGACAAACAACGTATTCCCGTGACTGCATTCCCAATACGAGTTCCGCCATATTGGCGATAATACAGAGCAAGTCACGTGACAAATTTAGTTCAGCTAGTGGATTCGAGATGGCGCCTACTCGGGAGGACTGCCAACGTGGAATCATAGCAAAACTGAAGCGTTAGCTGAATATACATGTGCCACAGTAAAACCGTGATGCAGTCAATGTATATATTTTCGTACGATTGTAGGTTAGGTTATATGCATTTTAGGAATACATTGACTAGGAACTGCTGGGAACTGTATACAGTCAACCCTCCTATAACGCGATTAATTCGTACCGCGTTATATGGAAACCGCGTTATGAGAGTACCGCGTTATATGGAAACCGCGTTATGAGAGTACCGCGTTATAGGAGGACTGTCGCAATTTTTGCTCCGCGTTATGAAAGTACCACGTTATAGGAGGGTTGACTGTACAATTACTAAATTAACGCTTTTACCGTGACACATACATATGTTTCGGTAAAAGTACATAGTTAGGTAAATGTATACATGTACCAGCTTGGTTGACTGGTAAATGTGTACAAATACCGGAAAATGTGTACATCTACCGATTTTATACTTTTACCGTAACACATACATCATTTGAAATCGCTGTCGAATTTATGTTATAGTAATTGAGGCAGTGAGAGCACCAACGGCCTAATCCATATTAAAAAAAAAAATTTCCCTATTTTATATGATTAGTAGAGCATATTAGAATACGTTATTGCTACTAACTCAATTTAAAAAAAATGTGGGTTAGTCCGTTGTTGCTTTCACTGCCTCAATTATATGGCAAAATACCAGAGATGATTGACGCTATGATTGAATTAATTTAATCATGGGGAATTCAATTGCCGGCCATGAATAATTTTCTCGTATTTATTCGTACTTTCTCGACTGAATATATGATTTTCGACTAAAGTACGAATAAATACGAGAAAATTATTCATGGTCGATGGATGAAAGGCCTTGGAATACAAAAATTAATGACCACATATATGATTTTCAATTAAAAATTTATTTTAGAGGACATTATTTAAAATAAAAAAAATTCTGGGTACCCCCTCTTCCCCCTCTCCCCCCTCTTCCCCCTCTCCCCCCTCTTCCTCCTCTCCCCCCTCTTCCTCCTCTACCACCTCTTCCTCCTCTTCCTCCTCCAAACGCCTTCTTCCTCAGCTCTTTTTTGAGCTCGCTGTACTGTAATATGAAAAATAAACATAAATCTTATGTTAATTACTGCAATAATGTCTAGACGTTTTCCCACTTTCATAAGAATGTAAGAAATGTTTGCGTGAGGCCGCCTACGTATTTACATACCTGTTTTTTATACTGGTACGCCATCTCCATCCAGTTCACTTCATTTTTGGAGGATGTACTCGGCTGCTCTCTGCACGAGCAAGGACTTCTGCGCGGACTTCTGCGCGGACTCCTGCGCGGACTCCGTCGCGAGGACGGAGTCTGCTCCCTGCTGGGACTCCGTCTTCGCGACGGAGTCTGCTCCCTGCTGGGACTCCGTCTTCGCGACGGAGCCCGGATACTAATTCCACTCCGTCTTGAGGACGGAGGCTGGCCGTTGTTTGGACTCCGTCCCCCAGACGGAGTCACTTCCCTTGCTGCTTCCAGATCTTCTTTGCCAGTCATCTAAAAACGAGTCGAAGAAACATTGAAACTATTGAACGTAAATTGATTTGAAAGTGCAATAGAAGAGTCGGAGTTGGGCAAAATGTAATCTAATTACCAATTGATTACACATTATTTTCTGCAATCGTAAATTTAGGTAGTTGACAAAATTGTGGCCAACTACCTAAATTAACGATTGCAGAAATTAATTTGTAATCAATTTGTAATTAGATTACATTTTGCCCAACTCCGACTCTTCTCTACTGCACTTTCAAAACTATAACATAACTTTCTTATTCTGCGTGGAAATGAATGCACGAATCTCTGAGCGTGAAGCTGCGTATCGACATTGCGAGGATGCCGCGCGAGGCACGCTTTGCGGAGTGGAGAGTCTGGAGACTACCTCGATCATGATCACTTTGCGAGGCTGCCGCGCGAGGCACGCTTCGCGGAGTGGAGAGTCTGGAGACTGTCTCGATCATGATCACTTTGCGAGGGAAGCGCGTGCGACAGTCTCGCGCTATCTCCAGCATGACATTTGCGTCGCCCGAGCCATGCGATTTTTGATCATGGGGCTGCGAGGCACCTTTGAGCACGTCGAAAAATCGACTGCCGATGCCTCGTAAAGTAATCATGGTCGAGGTAGTCTCCAGACTGTCCACTCCGCGAGGTGTGCCATGCGAGGCAGCCTCGCAATGGCGATACGCAGCTTGAGAAGCACGCGGACACTCAAACAATCACAGTTCACACGATAAATTTTACACAAAAAATTACAACAATACTATGACGGTAATGAAACTTCACCCGAAATATTTCTAAATACAGTCTTAGGTTGGAAGTAAAATGTAGAAGTGTGTCAGTTATTATGAAAGTGGCGTCGGTCGAAATTTAAAAGAAAAAGAAATTGAACTTTACGTTTATTATGTATCATGTTGATATAATACGTAAAAAAGAAGTGAAATGTAATAAACGAAAAATTTGGACTTAGACCACTTTCACAATAACCGGTACATATAGTGAAAAAGACAGGGGTAATAAGCGTGAAGGTACTTACGATCTATATGGCTCAACAGTCGCTCGTATATCTGACGATCGAGCCTTTGCTAGCCTCCAGGGCCAGCGTTGCCGGAAAACAATCGCCGGCGTCGGTTTACGCATACATTACCACCACTAATATAGGTGATCCTACTACACAACTTGCGATTCTTTCCTGAAACCGCTGGACAGGGCCTAAACAGTCTTTCTCACTCACTCAATATTTTGTATTTCACTTGCACCAAGGACCGAGCGACACGTCTCGGCCCGCGTAAAGGTTCAAACGCGCAAAGGTGATACGTCAAAATTATAAGCACAGGATAATCAAAACTCCTTTCCTGTGCACATTTCTGCACCAAAAAGTATTCCCGGAAGTACATAATCTATGTAAATGTATCAGCATGCACCAATCCTAATGAGAAAGAGAGGAACAGAACGCATATATCCGTCCTTTTCCCACTATCTTTTGTTCTGCTTCTCAGCATCTGTAACTAATGCAGCGACAACGCTAGCTGATCAGTTTTCTGCCGTTTGCACTACGGTGAAGACGCAGAAAGCAATCGGGTTTTTATTTACTGCGTAGATATTGATACATATGGAATATTCATAATTTGTGAATTGTTCCATTCCTGCGTGGTTAGTTACTGTAGTGTTGATAAGTGTGTGTGATCATTCCATTGCCATGGAATCAAAGAAGGAAGCTGCAGATGCAAGGAACAAGCGCTATTTGAAGGGTCATGTAAAAGCGAAGCAGCCCAACTTATATGCAAAGCGTTTGTCAAGAAATAAAAAACGTCGAGATATGTAAGTTGTGTTTTATGGTACAGATTTGTACGCAGTTACAGTTTGTGATGTAGTAGTAGCAGTACGGTATTTTGGTGTATATAATACAGTATTATTCATATTCTTCAAATATGTATATCAACAGCTATCTTTGACACTTTACGTACACATGTTCGATGCTATGCGCACCGCGACGCATGTAATTACTTTACCCCTCTTGTCCCACTTATTCTTTTCCAATTCGTATGTTCATATTGTTAATTATTATTTAATTAATTAATAATCCGATGTGTACCGTGTTTGGACTCATTTTCATGTGAAAAATGTCAGCAGCACGTTCCTGCAACTTTCCTGTCGATGAAACGAAGTGTAGGAATTTTAAATTTCGTTATATATGTTATACAAACTATATGCGTTTCGTTAGTATCAAACGTTCAAACCACTATACGCGTTTCGTTAGATATGCTTCCTTTATAACGCAGTTGTGGTTATTTTGATCGTTGTACGTAGTTTTCAATGGATAAAAAATGTAATTCAGATTTTATATCTGTGATGTAGAAGATAACACAGTTCGACAAAATTTGACTTTTTTTCGGACTTGTAACATTCAATAGCCGTTTCTTATAGGTTTACGTGCGCTGAAAACGAATCCGCAAACCGTTTGTCGCCATCACCCTCAGTTTTTGAGAAATTCGATTTTGAAGAAAACTGCAAATTTTCAACTTTGAACGTCTTTTGTGTCGAAACGGTAATAGTTATTCGGTTGCTCGTTGCGTCAAATTATTCTATGAATCCTCCCGAATACAACGATGTAAGTTATTATTGCGTTATGAACATTTAAATATGTTTAAACAACGATCAAAGGGAAAAAGACACCCGAAATGCACAAATTTTTGCAGATATCTTTCAATTTATTTCCAAAACTAAGGGTCTCGTAGAAAATCTGACCACTACACGCGATGCAGCAGACAGTTTTCCTTCGGAAAGCATCAACAGATGAACAGAAGTGATATGTCACGTTTTGTTTTCAATACAGAAACGAAATAGTTTGGCAAAACGCGCGGTGCCGACAGTGGTAGTCAACGGCGGCGCGCGATCCACTGCCGCTCAGCGTAACACAATCGCTCAACGCGCGTGACTACCACTGTCGGCACCGCGCGTTGTGCCAAACTATTTCGCTTCTGTATTGAAAACGAAATGTGACTTATCACATCTGTTGATGCTTTCCAAAGGAAAACTGTCTGCTGCATCGCGTGGAGTGGTCAGATTTTCTCCGAGACCCTTAGTTTTGGAAATAAATTGAAAGATATCTGCAAAAATTGGTGCATTTCGGGTGTCTTTTTCCCTTTGATCGTTGTTTAAACATATTTAAATGTTCATAACGCAATAATAACTTACATCGTTGTATTCGGGAGGATTCATAGAATAATTTGATGCAACGAGCAACCCAATAACTATGACCGTTTCGACACAAAAGATCTTCAAAGTTGAAAATTTGCAGTTTTTTTCAAAATCGAATTTCGCAAAAACTGAGGGTGATGGCGACAAACGGTTTGCGGATTCATTTTCGGGGCACGAAAACCAATAGGAAACGGCTATTGAATGTTACAAGTTCAGATGGCTGTCGAACTGTTTAATGTTTAAAATTAGCAACAGTCATCGATGCTTTGCGATTCGATGTTGAGCATATGTAGTTACTTGTTGAATACGAAATATGTACACATTGCTTCTTCTTTTGTTGATTTTTGATCGTAATATGTATACCTTTAGTGAAATTGTCTCATTGAAAAGCCCAGTCTTCAGGTGAAGTCAGATGGCGAGTCGGCTCGGCTCGGCTCGGCTCGGCTCGGCTCGCTCAGGCTCGGCAAGTCAGCTTGGCGAGCGCGAGTCGGCCGCTTACATAGTAACCTTGATTGTTAGAATGCGTCAGTATCAGCTATATATCAAAACTTGCTCAATTGTATCGCGATTTATTTATTTTTATTTTAAATAATGGATTGCAGAGGTACAAATAAGTAGTAAATCAAGCTTCAGCCATGAGTATTTACATTTCCAACGAACAGAATTAAAATATAATCATAAAAATGGTGGAATTTTTAATAACTTTCGTTGGAAAAGGTCTAGATATCCAGGAACCTCATGGAACCGGAAAATTTTTGTGCTATTTGTTCTATTTGCTTTATAGAGTACATATTCAAAAGTTATAGCGACAAATATTTGCAACGCTACGTAATTTTTATACATAATTAAAATAATTCTATCTCCAAAAATGATGATGTTAGGAGCTAAAATGTGTAATTCATTCTAAATAACGTGGTCGTAAATAATTGTTCTCTACAAAACACAGTTCATATTGGCTTTCTGCAATTCTAAGAAACCCCCAGTTTTTTAATTAATATGTTAGCAGATTGTCTGTTTAGCCATCTTTTATTCGAATATTATTCGAAGCAGAATTTATTCGATATTTTATTCAAAAATAACGCCCAACTCTGATTGTAAGCAATGGCTTTGAATCCAGGGATCAGTTGACTCCAGCTGTCGCTGACGCGTACAGCAGCGGTGGTAATGTGTGCGTGAATTGACTCCAGCTACGCGAGCTAGAGTCGGCCGAAGCTACGCTAGCAGCGAGTCAACGTGTAGTGACGTAAAAGCATGTGACGTCACATTCGCTTCGCGTTGTCGTCAATTCACGCACACATTACCACCGCTCCTGTACGTGTCAGCGAGAGCTGGAGTCAGCCGGTCCCTGCCGCTGACTTCCGATGCGTGCTACGCAGAGTCGTCGAAACGAATCCCTCTGAAACCCTCGTCGATGACCCTGACGTCATCGGCTTTGCTTGTGCGTCGAAACGACATTATACTTATGCATCCTCCTGGGCCTCGCCTTCCAAGACGGCGAGCAATACCCAGTGTTGTTTTCAATATTCCCGCATTGGGCGTTATATGACTTCGTTACAGAATTGTGAACAGTTCGAAAAACTGTTTGCAGAAATGTTTCTAACAATGGAATGGGTCTGATTTCTGTTACCGGCACGGTCAAGTATCTTCACGAAAGGCACACGACACGAGTTTATCGGACCTTTCGTTTCTTCGTTATTTTACAACGTTCCATAAAGCGAAATACCACCCTGTGGCCCCTCGTTGAATTTTAAGAGATACAACGTTACAATTATGATAATGATTTGAGAGTTGATTAAGAAATTATTGTTAACTTCTTTACAAATTATTTTTTTGAACTGCATACACGTAGTCCTAAAGCGGCCTGTAGACGGTCAATATTATTGTGCAATATTGAATATTAGATAAACGGCACATGTATTGTCCAATATTGAATATTGCACAATAATATTGAACGTCTACAGGCCGCTGTACGGGGATCCATCCTGCCCTTCTTACCTCCGCGTGCCCCTCCGGTGGCTAAATGGCACGCGTATTTAGCTGAAATTTAAAGCCAATTTTCACGAAAACGAAGCGCGATATTAAAAAATTGTATTCTATATTTTCGTCTTATTTTGGCCCATAGAATCACCCCTAGAGTATTGACTGTCAATAGAGTAACAGGTATCCATCCTGTATAATAGTATTTCTGGTTCAAATCTGCAAACTCACATCGGCTCGCTACCACGATTTACGCGACCGCAAGCGGGAGGCGCATACAATGTTGTACCATTCCAATTATATTATTACCAACTCTCTCTCTCTCTACAGTATTCTAAACTTTCAAGCAGGGTCATTTCACGCGAAATCGGACATTTTTCGGAGTAACATTTCCGATATTTGTGAAACGTGGATATGATGTAGTCTTTAGTGATACATAAACGTATTTCAAAGGATTTTTAAAAATTTTCAAAATTGTGGAAATTGACTTTCTTTCATTAAATTATAACTGTTGAACTAAGAGGCAGATAATGAGCTTTTGGGAGCTTACACTAGGGAAGTAAGAGTACCTAATAAAAATTACGTCAGTTAAAAAAACAAATTTTAGACCATTTATGCTGCAATTGTTTTAAACAAGGATATAGCCCTACTTGTGCTCTTTACGGACACGTTTTCAGAAACGCGGAAACACTTTAAAATTGGTCGCATGAAAATTAATTACATGTGACGCTCCGTCGGCCTGTACCGGCTCGACTGGCTGATTGTGAGCAGTGCGTGCTACAATAATGAACTATCTACTTCTTTCATTCCTAATCTTGCGTGTTACAGTATGCCATACGGTTGAATTTGTCTTGACAGTCACTTTCATATCGGGTAATCAAATATGTAGTATACCATTTAAAAAACTGAAGATCACCTTCGGATCACGGAAATGATCGCGAACACCAAAAGTTGACATACCGTATTATGTTGGGTATAAAAAGTAGTAATAGTTTTCCTGTTTCAGTTTTTTTTCAAACACTTACCATTTGCGAGAACCCTATATAACAATATCAGGTATAGCCACTTGGCCGCTGCTAGTACCGCGCACGGCTTACAAGGGGACCACGCGGTAGTGGACATCGCTTTTGGAACGACACTATATGGAGGTCGTAGTACTCATGTAGTATGAAAATACCATTTCGGCTTTTAGGCTGGTGGGCCTTCGTTTTCGAGATATTTTGATTTAAAGTTTTGAACGTATCTAGTAATCCAGATACATAACACATATGCCCAAGAAGGTTTCGTGGCTACAACGGTAGCGCGTCAGATTGTCATGCGGGAGGTCCGGGGTTCAAGTCCTTGCAACCCGTAACTTTTTTTTTTTTTTTGACAATTTTTTCCCTGGAAATATATTTTATGAATATTACGTATTATATAGTGCCGTTACATATTACTCTACGCAAATTTTAAGGTTGAAAATGCATTTATAACATAACATATTATTCTAATCACCTCTTTCACCGGTGCTTTCATATTCTTGTATTGCAAAAATATTTCATTCCGAAACTTTCAACGCCTGCGATTGTCGAGCATGAATGTCGGAATGAAATATTTTCGCAGTACAAGAATATGAAAGCACCGGTGAAAGAGGTGATTAGAATAATATGTTATGTTATAAATGCATTTTCAACCTTAAAATTTGTGTAGAGTAATATGTAACGGCACTATATAATACGTAATATTCATAAAATATATTTCCAGGGAAAAATTGTCAAAAAAAAAAAAAAAAGTTACGGGTGCAAGGACTTGAACCCCGGACCTCCCGCATGACAATCTGACGCGCTACCGTTGTAGCCACGAAACCTTCTTGGTAGGGCTGTTCGGGTGCTTGAATATTCGGGCGGCTTGAAGTTCGGACCGAGCCGGATACCCGTCAAATTCGGGCGGCCCGAAAAATCCGAGTAGCTCGAATTTGTTTCGGGCGGCTTGAAAAATCCGGGTAGTCCTAATCGTTTCGGGCCGCCGGCGTACGTCTTGAATGTGGTTCGAACAGTGCGTACAAGGCGTACGGATTTTCCGAGCCCGGATTTTTCAAGCCGCCCGAAACAAATTCGAGCTACTCGGATTTTTCGGGCCGCCCGAATTTGACGGGTATCCGGCTCGGCCCGGTCAGTCGAGCCGAGCCAGGCTCGGCTCGTTTTATTCGAGTACCCGAACAGCTCTACTTCTTGGGTATATGTGTTATGTATCTGGATTACTAAATACGTTCAAAACTTTAAATCAAAATATCTCGAAAACGAAGGCCCACCAGCCTAAAAGCCGAAATGGTATTTTCATACTACATGAGTACTACGACCTCCATATAGTGTCGTTCCAAAAGCGATGTCCACTACCGCGTGGTCCCCTTGTTAGCCAGTCCAGCCGGTATTTGGCGACACAGCGTCACATTCAATTAATTTTCATGCAACCAATTTTAAAGCGTCCGCGATTCTGAAAAGGTGTCCGTAAAGAGCACAAGTAGGGCTATATCCTCATTTTTTCAAATGTGTAAATAGTGCCCTGCTAGTACAAAATGGCATTTGTTTAAAACAATTGCAGCATAAATGGTCTAAAATTTGTTTTTTTAAGTGACGTAATTTTTATTAGGTACTCTTACTTCCCCAGTGTAAGCTCCCAAAAGCTCATTATCTGTCTCTTAGTTCAACAGTTATAATTTAATGAAAAAAAGTCAATTTCCACAATTTTGAAAAATTTTAAAAATCCTTTGAAATACTACACATATGCAAGTTTTACAAAAAGCCCAAATGTTTATCCGAATGCGAAAAGTATTATTTTCACACGCGGTCAAGTGCACGCGTGCCTGTATACTCACACAGCCGCGTATCGCAACGCAAACGTGCCTGCTTGTGGCTGCCTTCGCTTGTGAGTAGCGGATATGGTTCTGCAGATGTGTGCGTGTGTAAAGAAAACGGGCCAAATGTGCATTTCCTTGGGTTTGCGTAGCGAGGGAATCACGTTGTCTAAAGGTGGAATCAGACGGCGCGTGGATCGGCGAGCTGGCTCGGCTCGTCTAGCTCGGCAAGCCCGACTCGGCGATCCATGACCGATCAGACGGCGCGTGGATCGGCGAGCTGGCTCGGCTCGTCTAGCTCGTCAAGTCGGCTTGGCGCGCCTGCGCGAGCCGAGCCATGACCGATCAGACGGCGCGTAGATCGGCGATTCACGCGCAAAGATCGCCGATTCACGCGCCGTCTGATTCCACCTTTAGGCCCGGTCCAGATCTGAACCGAACGCCACTTGAGTAGTTAGATGGAGTAAGTCTTGCTCTTGTCTTGCTACTTGTCTTGCTCCGTCTAACTAGTCAAGTGGCGTTCGGTTCGGCGTTCGGTTCAGATCTGGACGCGGCCTAAGAGGAACAATTGTATCACCAAGATATATTAGAATGATGTTCAAACTAATGCAATAATAATAATAATATTTTCATAAATAAAGCATCGTAACATTTGTGATGTTTTCGTAATGATTAATTACACCAAACACGGTATAATTTGGATAATACATATTTAGTGGTAATAAGTTTCGGCCGCAGAGAAGGATAGCGAATGAAAAAGAAAGAGACAATCGGCAGTCCTTTTCTCCACTCGCTCTCTTCTCCTACGTTCGAGACTGTCGACAAACTTCTAAAAATGTAGGATCTACAGTAAAATCTCGATTATAGTTCAAAATTGTGACCATGTAACATTAGTGTTAATTTCTATCACCACTAGTTGGACTGGTCCCCCTTCCAACCAGTGAAGCATGTAATACGGCTAGCGCGCCGATCGTGTAACTCGTTCCGAAATCGAAAATCGGTGAGAGACTACACCGATGCAAACGAGGTTCACAATTAAAAGTATTTTATTTTTGGTTCTTTTTTTTAAATTTTTTACCACCACAGTTGTGAGGTTTTTCTGATTAAAATGACACCAAACACGATATGGTTTGGACAATTGTATAAATATAAACGATTCGTATCTAGGATAAGTAAAAGTTGTCCGATTTATGTCGTATTTGGTATCATTTTAATCAGGAGATTCTAACAAACATGTTGGTAAAAGTTTCATGACAATGGAACCAAAAATACAAAAGTTTTAATCTTAAATTTCGACTGCGTTAGTATTGTCTCACACGTACACGGGTATTTAAACTTGCTTCGTTCCGAGGCTTTCGCTTACATCGAGACTTTACTGTATATCTTCTTTTACTATGCTTGCTTTTCTTTTCTCCTGTATGTTTTTCTTATTTCTATGTATGTACCACGTGCTACTCATTATTTACTCTTTACGTACAGACAACGATTGAAGAGCGCAGCGTGCCTCACGGTAATTCAGGGTACCGTGGCGGAAGCAGGTACCTCTTACCAAACACGTCCAAGCACATCTGCTGCGAATGATTTTTCTACAGACGGAATACACGAAGAAGACGTAGGAAATTTTGAAGATTTTCCAACTGTCGAAGGAATTGTAGAAGAAGTACATTTCGACACGGACGCAGAACATATTATAGAAGAAGTAAATTTGGACACGGACGCAGAACATATTATAGAAGAAATACATTGCAATGCGGACGAAGAGGAAATTGGAGAAGAAGTGCATTTCGAGTCGAACGAAGAAGAAATTGTACAAGGAATAGATTTCGACGCAGACAGCGAGATACATTCCGAAGAAACGAATGAAGATGTTGGAAGTGACAGCGATTACTGGGTGGTGGAGAATACAAAACCACAACAGTTGGAAAAGCCAATTTCAGGAGGAATAGACTTCGTTGATTTTGCGCATGTTTTCGAGCAGATAAAAAATCTTCAAAATCATTCGACTACTGGCTGTGGCATCGAAAATTTCGATATAATTAAATATGATGATCATGGATTAAAAAAAGTGTATTTTGTAGAGTGCAAAATGTGCAAATACATAGTGCGCATATCCTGTCTTCGGAAGAGTGATACCACTATGGATATCAACGACGCCGCTGTTGCCGGAACAATGATGACGGGCGGCGGATATAGTCAACTGGAGAGCATATTGGCTGCCGTGAACGTGTCCTGCATGACGAAAAGGATCTACGAGAATTGTCAGAATGACCTAATCGATGCCCTCGATGTGGCCGCACAACGCGAAATGGAAGATGCTGGAAAAGAGGAAAAAGCATTAGCTATAGCAAGAGGCGACGTATATCCTGAATCAAATATACCCTTTATCCCAGTTGTCGCAGATGGCAGCTGGATGAAAAGGTCATACCGCGGAGGAGATTACAATTCTCTTTCTGGCGTAGGAGCCATCGTGGGATACCACACGAAGAAAGTGCTGTATATCAGCGTGAAGAATAAATTCTGCATGACCTGCCAAATAGCAGCTAAGAAGAAGGAAGAACCGCGCGTGCATCGTTGCTTCAAGAACTGGGGTCGTAATCAGAGTTCAACTGGCATGGAAAGTGTTGCTATTGTCGAAGGCTTCAATTGCAGCATAGATATGCACGGCCTGGTATACTCTATATTAGTTGCCGATGGCGATAGCAGTGTGTACAAGAAGATATTGGACAATGATCCATATGGAAAGAACATGGTGCGGGTACGAAAAATAGAATGCACCAATCACCTGCTACGCAATTTCTGTAGAAAAATAAAGGAAATCGGAGCAAAAGGCCGCTATAAAGAACTAAGAGCTGTCGTAACTGCTAGTGCTCTCCGTCTGCGTACTGGTATACAGAAAGCTGCAGAATACCGGTTGCAAGAAGAAATAACACTCGAGGAACGAATAAGAAATTTTAAGGAAGACTTGATAAATGCACCGAGTCACGTTTTCGGTGAACACAAGGAGTGTCAAAAGTTAGCATACTTCTGTAACAAATACTCTGATCCCAACGAAGTAAACTACGTTCCACAACTGCAAGAAGCTGGTATTTATCAAAGTATCGAAGAAGCGATGCAGCCACTTTTCCCTAAAGCTGACAGTTTGCTGCACGGTCTCAATAATAATGCTGTTGAAAGTTTTAATAATATCATAGCTAAATTCATCGGAGGCAAAAGGATCAACTTTGGACGAGGGGGCTCGTATCAGGGTAGAGTCTCCGCTGCAGTCGTCCAATATAACACGAAAGAGGCGTTTAGCAGATTGAGTACGGCAATGAATAAAGAGCCGTCAACCATGATAAGAAAGATGGAAGGACGTCGGAAGCGTGCAGCAGAAAAAGCAATGGAATATAAGAAAGAAGCGAAGGCATCTTCCTTTCGAAATAAAAAACAATCGTGCGACCAGGATTACGGCCCCAGCGCAGAAAAACCAGATATGGAAGAGACAGTATACTCTTCCGAGCGTGAAAGGCACGCGACTACGCTCCATGAGTGGCACAAGATACGAGATAAGATCGAAGAGGAAACTCGCGATCAGGCTAATAGCGAAAAGTGGATTGGTTATAGGAAGAAATTATTAACTGCATCCAATTTCGGCAAGGTATGCCGATTACGAAAGGATACACCACGGGCAAATACTGTGAAAAGTATAATGTACCCGCAACTCCAAAATTTACGTTCTCTCGAATACGGAAGGGAAAATGAGGCAAACGCCTTGAGACAAATGCAAGAAGAATTAGGAATCAATATTCTATCGTGTGGCCTCTTCATCGATGCCACTGTGCCTCACTTAGGTGCAACTCCTGACGGCCTCGTGGGCGCTGATACCATCGTCGAAGTAAAATGTCCGGAATCGGCGAAGGATTTATCGCCTGCTGAAGCAATAAAGCAACTTCCTGCAATAAGGCGTATTTTCCGTGGTGATGAAATGAATAAAATTCATCACTACTATTATCAAGTGCAAGGACAATTGCACATAACGAAAAGGCAACGGGCTTTATTCTGTTTATGGACGCCGAAAGGAATAAAGGTTACAACAGTATCACGAGATGATCGATTCTGGGCAACAGAGATGGAGGAAAAACTGAGAAAGTTCTATGAGGACTGCATGTTGCCAGAAATTGTAGATAGTAGATACAATCGACAACAGCCGATTAGAGAACCTCCGTACATAAAAATAGGAAGAGCAGGTACAAGTACACAAGAAAGTACAGAAAACGATGGATGAAAACATCGCAATAGCACCGGCGAGTGCATCCAGCGGATATGAAGAGCTGTCGAATAAGCAATTGCTATTCAAGGTCACTATTGCACCGGCGAGTGCATCCAGCGCATATGAAGAGCTGTCGAATAAGCAATTGTAATCCAAAGTGACTATTGCACCGGCGAGTGCATCCAGCGCATATAAAGAGCTGTCGAATAAGCAATTGTAATCCAAAGTGACTATTGCACCGGCGAGTGCATCCAGCGCATATGAAGAGCTGTCGAATAAGCAATTGTAATCCAAAGTGACTATTGCACCGGCGAGTGCATCCAGCGCATATGAAGAGCTGTCGAATAAGCAATTGTAATCCAAAGTGACTATTGCACCGGCGAGTGCATCCAGCGCATATGAAGAGCTGTCGAATAAGCAATTGTAATCCAAGGTCACTATTGCACCGGCGAGTGCATCCAGCACATATGAAGAGCTGTCGAATAAGCAATTGCTATTCAAGGTCACTATTGCACCGGTGAGTGCATCCAGCGCATATGAAGAGCTGTCGAATAATCAATTGCTATTCAAGGTCACTATTGCACCGGCGAGTGCATCCAGCACATATGAAGAGCTGTCGAATAAGCAATTGCTATTCAAGGTCACTATTGCACCGGTGAGTGCATCCAGCGCATATGAAGAGCTGTCGAATAAGCAATGTTCCAAAATGTAAGTATAAGCATGTAGTTTACAAAGTATGTAGAAGATACATACGGAGAGTGAAGAGGACCGTCTATGACGGGGGTGGTGGTGGGTCTCTTCACACTCTCCTAATAATAAATACCTGTAGCTATTCTTTCATATCAAGTGGAAATGACATGTATAAAAGCGTAAGTATGACACATACTTTTGTTATGCAAATAATTGGATTAATTAGAAATCATCATGAATGTTTCTTTCATACATGAATTTGCTTTAGATATTTCCATCAACCAGTATCAAAGGTGAAAATCATGCTGTATGAAGCAAGGAAAGGAAGGAAGTCTTCTCCGCAAGCATAAAGATAAGTAAATAACATACATACATTTACATTTTTATTGCATTCAGATCGATTACAACTCGTTATAACTTTTTATCACAGGTTCCATGACAACTAACTGTAATCGAAAGGAGTAAGTGCCATTCCGAGAAAATATGTATGAGAAATAGGAAACAATAATAATGGATTCTTCAGGAAGTGTAAGTATCAGTTTTTACATTCAAGTGGTATAAACACAAAAAGTAATTTTTATTAAATTCATTTATTTTTACAGATCAAACCAGGGTGTACATATGTACACTGGGTTCAAGAATATCGTTGCAACTACCAAAAATGCAGGGAGGAGGAGGTACCCCTTCCATGACGCCAACCGCGTTAGTGAAAATGCGCAGGTTGGATGCGCGTGATTATTATATTGTGGTCCCCTTCTCGAAGTGACAGAAAATGTAACCTATGTATATGCTGTATGACAATAAATGTTGAGCGGCTGTTTCGTTTTGTTGCGCTACATTTGTGAACTTTTTATCATCCTTCCGAAACATTCTTATTACGCCGCAATAGTATCTTTAGGAAATAGGGTCTAACATATAGGTTATATTTTCTGTCACTTCGAGGACAGAAAATCCGCTCCTCCATTTTATATTTTCTGTCACTTGGAAGAGCGGATTTTTTGTCCACGAAGTGACAGAAAATATAACCTATATGCTAGACCCGATTTCCTAAAGATACTATTGCGGCGTAATAAGAATGTTTCGGAAGGATGATAAAAAATTCACAAATGTAGTGCAAAAGAACGAAATAGCCGCTAAACATGTATTGTCATATAACAGATACATAGGTTATATTTGCTGTCACTTTGAGGAGGGGACCACATAATAATCACGCTCATCCATCCTGCGCATTTTCATTAGCCCCAATTCAACATCCAACACAATTTTATACTATAATGTTTGTTCATAACTGCTTTCTGCATAAGACGTTTAATTATCTTGTAATAACCGTATTTCATGTTCTGTTTCAGTGTTTTCCTAATAAAAAAATGTCTAACCTAACATACTTCATTATCTGGGGATATCCCCTCATCTATTTTTCCTTTTCACTTATATAATTCCTTACTGCCAACGTAGCATATTGTAGCATAAGCACACTTTAAGTAATTAAAATGTATGTACAATGAATTTTTTACGTTTGCTCTATCAGCAGACATTCCATTTAAATATTTACATGTACAACGCAACAGCTGAGAATTTATTTCCTTATTCAGAATAGAATACGGAAATAGCAAACAGCTCCCTCTCGCGTGCACCAGACAGCCGCGTATCTATGGGTATTACCATTTCTGTGCAGAAAAATCTGCTGTAATACCGACCTGCCGAATCGGCCAGGTCACGTGACGTGTCTACCCCCTTAATCTATATCCTTACTAGTAGTTGAAGTTGATTATTCCTAATGTTATTATGATACTTGTTTCTTTAATACTTGCTTAATTATCTTAAAAGGTATGCACAAAAGGTCTGTGCGATAATACAGAACAGTACTGTTTTACCTACGGTCGGTAACGCTAGGTTTGCGTCTGCGTGAGACGTTACACGCGTTTCGGCATTTATACGCGGATGTACCAACAAGGTGGCGTCCGCGAGTGTTACTTTTATTTTATTAAAAGCGGGTTCCGCTTCAATCGACCAAACTATTGATCGCTTGCCGTTTTTCTTAGAGTCTTTCAAATAACTATTTAACGGAGCCTGCAACTCCGCCGCATGTGCTGTGTTGAGACGGTAAAAATTCACCATTCCAAGAAACCTTCTCAGTTCTACAATTGTTTTCGGCTTCGGGAACTTGTTTATCGCCTCGACCTTCTTGGCGGTGGGTCGAATACCCTTGCCGTTTATTTGGTATGCCGGGAATTCAATGTCTGGTACGCCCAGAATGCACTTTTTTAAATTTAAACGGAGATGAGAGTTCTTTAATCGGTCGAAGACTACCCGAAGATACTCGGCGTGTTCCTCTTCCGAAGAGAATGCGACTAATATGTCGTCCATATATACGAATATATTCTTAATGGGCTTGTCCCGTAAATAAATATTATTATTATTATTATTATTAATACATAGTCCAAATCTCGTAATACACGGTCCACGTACCGCTGGAAAGACTGACCCGTACGTCATATAGACGAATTCGAAAGGAGTAATCACAGCCGTTGTTTCGATATCTTCGGGAGCCATGGGTATCTGATTATAAGCGCGGTGCAAATCTAGCGATGAGAAAATTGTTTTACCCGAAAGATTTGTTGGACAGTCATGCAGGTGAGGCGTGGTGTACCTATCAGAAACAGTTACCGCGTTTACACGACGAAAGTCCCCAGCAATCCTCCAAGTACCGTACATTTTCAATATCATATGGATCGGACTTGACCACGGGCCGGAGGACGGTCTACAAATGCCCGCCGCGATTAACGCCTTTATTTCTGCTTTTGCAGCCTTTAATTTGCGCTCAAAAGTCTCGGACGTTCAGAAACCGGGGGCCCGGAGGTGATTATATGGTGGTACACATCACATGCGAACGGAGAATTTTGCTGTGAAGTTTTGGTTATCTCCGGATACTCTTCTAGTAATATATGCGAATACTTCGACGCATGGTCGACAGAATTCCCCGATACGAGACCAACGGCTTTCAAAGTCGGGTTTATGTACAATCCGGTCAAAGAATCGACGAGACGACGCCGACGTATGTAGGTCGACCAGTAACCCGTAATGCGATAATATGTCAGCACCCAATATCGCGTATGGAACCGCCGCTATGGTGAAGTTTTATTCGATCGCTTGTCGTAACCCTATGTCGATAGTGCGATGCGACTCGCCATACGTGTCGATCAAAAGAATTATTTGCAGTGAATAATTTAAAGGCGCTCGGCTCGCTATGAATTTTCGAGATCGCGGGGAGCAGCGATATGTCCGGTCCTGCATCTATAAAAAATGTCTGACCAGTTACGCGATCCCGTACATGGAGACGTTTTGAAACAGCTCGATCCCCCGTTTTCGTCTCAGTAACGAGGGATCGGGCTAATTTCCCGCCTCCCAAGTCTTAAATTTTGCGCACCATGGTTTACAAAACTTGGGATTCTTCGGATATTTTGTGTGAGCAAAACATAGTTTTTCTTGCGAACGCTCATCCGAACGACCGCGATCCTTATTATTACGCGAAACCGAGCGACCACCGCGCGGTCCGATTCTACGTGCTTATGCGACTTAATCGTGATGACATTGACTCTAGACGGTCCGACAAACGCTTTATTTCGTTGGCCAATTTATCTATTGACGCGATAGAATTATCGGATGGGTGCGTGGAAGACGCGATTACGACCTCGGAGGTCCTGGAGTTCTCCGCGATTTTGTCCGCCATCTCCGCTAATTTGTTTAGATCGGTTGTACCACTGGGGCAAGGATAGCTCGCGTACTCGCCGGCAATTGCTCGACGAAAATCGTTCGCATAACAGAATCGTCACCTCTTCCGTCGTTTAGACCGCGTAAACGATTTAAAATTAATGAGGGCTTTCCCTCTGTGATAACCTGGCCCTTCAATAATTTTCGGTGGTTCGACTCTTCTGATTCGACTCTTCCTATTTCCTTCAGAAAATCTTCCCCTTGGACTTTTTCGGCGTGTTCCACACATTTCTTCCAATCCTCTATAGTAATCCTGTTTATCCCGTTATGCACTAATCCTGTTACTGCTGTCATGGTGAATGACTTGTTGTGTTCGGATACATACCCCTTCACTTGCGCCCAAATCAACTCAATGGGGTTGTACTGGCAATGATAAGGTGGGAGTCTAATAACTTCATGTCCTATTTCCAAAACGATTTCATCCAGTACATATTGTTTTGCGAGCTTGTGCTGTTTGACTATGGTTGGCAGCTCTGGTTTGGTCAATGATTGGTCAAAATTTATTTCCTTTCTGCGCAGCCATTCGATTATTTCACTTTTTTTGTTGGCGGTAGTTGGTACCTTATCTTTGACGGCAGAATGATACGGTGCATTATCCATCACAATAATACAGCCTTCCTCCAGACCTTCCAGTAACTGGATAAACCAACTTGTGAAAAGCTCAGCATTCATCTCTTTATGGTAATCATCATTCGTGTTACCAGATTGGAAAACTAATTTCGCGTGTGGCAAGAAACCATGTTGCGCTGGTCCTGCGTGGCAAATGATTAAGCGCCCTCCTTTTCCTGCTGGGACCTTTAAACCTCCACTCTTGGTCGTCGAGTCTATCCATGCATATTGTCTCGTTTGGTTCTTATTAACCCAGGTCTCATCCAAGTATATAACAGGACGAGGGTCTTTACATGTCCGGATTCTGTTCATTCTTCTCAAAAACGATATCCTGGCTCCTACAATGTCCACACGTTTCATCAAAAACTTTCTGCCATCGTTCCCTTTTTTGTACTGAAATCCAAAATTCTTTAAAACGCGCCTTAGCGAAGATATTGAGCCCCCAAAATCGCCGGACTCGCGTAACTTGGTCTGGAGTTTCTGTGTCGTTGGGAATTATTTTCTGTCGTAGAATTCCAAAACAGTGCGTCGAATTAATTCCTTCTTTTCATCATCAATATGGGTCGTTGTACTACGTCGATGCCTCTTTTGGGGGGATGAAAATGATGTGCTGGGTGCATCCTCGTCGGCGGCTCCTGGTAATCTTCCTTCTGCACAAATTCGGCGAACAGTTCTTTCCGAAACACCACATGCTTCGGCCGTCGTTAGCTGTGGCGTATTCACTACACTCTTTAATATATCGCTGTGTCTTCCACGCAAGGCTTTAAAAAAGTAGTGCACTTTGTATATTATTTGTTTCGACTGCTTTTGTGTGTCCTGATTTCCGAGACATTTTTTAAATTAATAGAAGTATGGTATCTTTGAACTAGGTGTGCTAATAGGACATTGAATCTGGAATTAATATGATTTTTATTTATTATTGTAGATGTCTCTGTGACGGTAATCGGTGTCGCCGCAAAAAACTGTAAAATATTTGTACGTTTTGACGTCACGTCGGTCGCGGCGAGCACCCCCGCACGCAAATCGATTCCCTGGCCTTCGGTTCTGAGTCGTAACTGTAAAGAATCGGAGGTGATGGGCGAAATAACGTGCTGCTCATTAAGAGTTCTAGAAAAGGACTGCCGCTTTATTAAAATATACGTTTGCAGTTTCTCACGGATCTGCCTTGAGGCGGTGGTGGGGCACCGTGCGGTATGCAAACTGATTCCGGGACTCTGCTGAGTTTGGTGTTTCCAAAGATAATATATGATGGAGGATGGACGCGTTACACCCCCCTTATTAGACTGAATTTGTCCTCAAATTCATCTGAATCGCAGTGGTTTTTCGGGTTTTACAATTGTGGTATAACCATCTGTTATGCCAAGGCGCCTGGGGTCGAGATTCTGGATAGAATCTCGGGGTGCTCCGGGTCGTCCTTCACAGTCGTCGTCCAGCGGGCTCCGAAAGGTTCGGGTGATAATACCGGGACGAGGATATTCGGTTAGAAACCGAAGGTAGGGGATCGTTGCGGGTTAAAGAGTTAGAACTCACCGTAAGGTTAACAAGTTTATTCTGTCCCGATCTGGGTGACAGGAGTACTATAGCGTATGTCTGTTATTAATCTGTCCGCGCTCGTAGTTTGTACAGAGTCTTATAGTTAGTCCGGGGCGAAGCAGGGACCAGCGGGGTCGCCGCCTTCGGCTCGCTTTTCGGCGTTTCGTCGGAAACGCTGACGGTGCTCGCGGGTTGTTGCCCGCGCTTTGGCGCTCGCGTGTGCCATCGGAATGCGCGACGGTTGTAATACGCGGTCGTTGACTGGGTTACAACACATCGTTGATGTTGGAGAATCTTACATGGGGCTCGGTCGGGGTTGGAGTTGGAATTACATTATGAGTGTTTTGACAGAATATTTGAAGACAAAGATTTTTCCCTGGCAACCAAGTTACGCGTAGACATCGGAAGACTCCATACAAGATTATGAGACCAAGGGCTGCATATCCAAGATAGGTGATAGAGTTATAAAAATTTTCCGTCCAACTTTTGCTTCGGCGTTCGGTTTTAATTTTTGAGAGCGTTAAGTCAATCTGGTCGAGGTCCTTCTCATAATCTCGAATGGTTTCGGTTGATAAGTGTCGTGGTAGTATCGGAAGTTTATCGTGTAACATTTGAATTTCGTCCGCGGTATAATTTAAAGATTTCGGGTGGAATTGAGTTTCGTATTGCAGGGTGGTATTGCACTCCGCTGATCCTCAATGTTACGGTGTTAGAAATTAGAATGCAGTCGCTTGTGGATTCTATTATGCTCGCTTCGGCTATTTGAGATGTCAATTGTCCGTTGTCACATGTCAAGCTGAGTCTCGTCGGTTCTTCGGGGATAATGATACATTTTCCTAGCGTCTTTAGTCGTACGTATGTCAAGTCTTTTATCCTCACTGGCACGATTTTACATTCAGAGTTATTTCTTGTCGAGTTACAGAGTATTTCACCGGTGCAATCATTCGATATCAATCTATGGTGTTCGGGGTTCGACCGCTGACATATAAGGTATTCTAATACGTGTTTACAATCGTTTAAATTTGCTTCGCTAATTGGTATATACGAAAATTTCCGGGAGAGAACGAGTGGGTATTCCAGAAATGTTATTTCGAAAGCTCCACCGCTCTTTCTCGGTATTGAGTAGAATTTCACCACATTCCATGTTTCTTCTTCAATTATTGGTATTTTAATCGAATAAATGAATTTACCTTTTGAACAAACTATCGAAACCTTGCTAATTGCCATAAATGTGTTATAATTTTTAACTTCTAGAGGAATCGTGGAATGAGTGTTACTTCTACTGTACAATTCAGAAAGGTGTTTTATGAAATCCTCTGGCAAAACTAATTCCGGGTGTATTATGCCGTTGTAGGCTAACGTTAGGGCTGTGTCACGTCCCGCGACGTCGAGTCTACTACTAATTAACCTTTGAAAACCTACAATATTTACTATTTCGTACTCTGAGGTATTATAACCACCTCGTATGAAAAACATATATAAAACATTATACGAAGCATAGCCGATAAGGCACTGTAATCGAAACTCGCGATAAGAAGAGCTCGAGCCATGAATCTACGGATGGCAACAGGGAGCAGGAGAGCAGCTATTACGGGAGGTAGCGGCCAGCCGGCTACACACACACCAGGAAGGCCCAGCCAACACCAGCTGACGTTCAGCGTGGGACGGAGGCCCCTATCAGCCAATGCTGCCGACATCCTCACGGATCTGCGCTCCTGATCAACGCCCGAAGCCTGCCCTCCCTTTATTTCCCGTAATTCGAGCTCCAATACGGAACCGATGTACATTAACTTCAATCCTTAGTATGTGGTCTGTACGAAATCAATCGTACAGAGCACATCGAAAACCCAACAGCGTAAAAATCTAAAGTATGAATTAAAATAAGAATTCTATTATCGACGCTGCTGAGAGTTTCGTATTACGGCAGAAAAACGTTGTAAGTCACGGAGAAGAGCCAGAAATAGATGAGAAATAGCTCAAATTCTGTAGTAAATAAAACTCTCGGATAACGCGTCGGAGCGAATTCTTCAGGTGGATCCCACGGCAGATGATTGGGAGATATCATCTCCCACCATCCTATTTGTCATGTGACAAACCTGAAGAAGGAGTGATCGACAGCCCTATATAAAGGGATAGATCACCCACAGAGCTCGCAATGTAATTAATAATATATATTTGAATTTGAATTTGAATTGATTTAAAACCATTCAGTGAATTGAATACTTAAAGTGTTTAAAGTGTGAAAAACCCTCTAGTAATAATAAAAGTTGTTAATATTTACAAGTGAGTGAAGTGTTACCTCTAATAATTTCCCATCCCCTAAATCGAGCATTCGTCTTTTGGAAAAACCCATTAAATTACGGAAAATGCCTATTGACAGGTCACGGGTTGCGCTGATCAATGGTATCGCTGAAGAGCAGGACGTTGCCCGCGGTCTTACCAGAGATTGTGCGTAAACCGTGATCGACGCGACAGATTTAAATGTTAAGGAATTCCAAATAAATGTTGCGAATGTAAATGAATCACTATTGCCTCCGCCAATGGTATCGCTGAAGAGCAGAACGTTGCCCGCGGCAGCGCCGGGTGCGGAGGGTGATGAGTGATTTATTGATCAATAATTAGTATAAAAAATTACAAAAGACGAATGCCGAGGAATCACCGCGCCGGGCGACGTGTCCAATTAATAAGATTATACAACCAGTACCAAGAAACGCCGGTAACAAGTGCTGAACTTTTCAGAGTCGTCGCGACAGCGTCAGTCAAGGAGGACACCGGACCAATCAAGTGGAAATTAATCCTGATAGATCTGCCGTCACCGCGGCCAAAATAAGGTAAACATAGGATAAAAATGCATCCTAATCTACATCCTTATCACTCTCAACTATCCCAGAGCGAAAAGTCCCAGGACTAGTTCGAAAGCGGATCCAAAATATAAACTCCTTAAAAATCCCACATAAATAAGGAAGTAGGGACGTAACAGGCTGACAGTAAGGTTTGCGTATCTTCGGCTAGTTCGTCTATTAACAAAGTTAATTCGGTGGATGATGTTTTATTCGATAGTCCGCGGATAATTTCATCGTATATTTCGTGTAAGGCTTTACTTGAACTTAAACTGTTTTCGCGTAATACTGATCTTATTATTACAGATTGATTTGCTATAGATGCAGTCAGCTGATTATTCATTTCAAAGAGTTTGTCGATATTTGCGTTGATTAAATCTAGGTCAGAATTGTCGAGCGTTCCAAAAAGCGTTTTCGAGATGGTTCCGATCGCGTTAATAAGTCCGCGTTTCGAACGAGGACGGACTGTCGTTAAGTCATATAATCGTGTTATTGATGTTCTTACTCGCTGTAAGCGTTGCTGTATGAGATTCGTCTCCTGGATTGCATCGCATTGATGGAGTTTGCATGTTTCAGCTGTCTTCATTGTCATGGTTGAAATCTGCGCTAGTCGGGTTTTTGGCTCCGTCACATCTACTGCCACCACCAAAGTCCATTCTTTCGAGAATAGATGTGCCTTTCCGATGGTTTCAAGGAAGACGTTGGTGTTGCGCAGTGGTGTTATCTGCAGAGCGTCGATCGTCAGGGCGCTCAAGAAAAACAGAACAGGCGTCATCCTGAAATTTACAAATAATATAATTTTAGTCTATTTCCATGCGTGGTGTATTCTCGTCCGTCTTGTATAATAGTGTAGTTCGGTGGCCGAACTGATTTAATTATGGCTGGTCCAAGCCACTCTGGTTGTAACTTGGCGTGGTAATGGTCATTATGTATTAAGACTTTGTCTCCCACTTTGAATATAGTTTGTGGTTTTATGATCTCATCGTTCTGGATTAGTTGGTTCCGTTTCTTGGAGTCCTCGAGTGTCTTTCGGGCATCTTTTAGGGCCGTTTCGTGCCGCTTCTTCCATCGGGTGAATAGCTCTTCCCGAGTCAGCACTGGTGTCAGGGCCACTGTGGATGGCAAAGTCGCTGTTCTGCCGAACGTAAGTTCGAACGGTGTTTTTCCCAGACTTTCGTGTACTGCAGTATTGTATCCGAAAGCTAACATATCCAATCTTTCATCCCAGTTGTGGTCGCGGTCTTTTAGCGTAGTTCTAATCATGTCTTTTACTACCCCGTTTGCTCTCTCGAGTGATCCATTGGCTTGTGGATGGAAGGCTGTAGTGGTTATGTGCTCGATGTTTAGTGCGTTTTCGAAGTCTGCTGTTATCTTCGAGATGAAGTTTCGACCTTGGTCCGTCAGGATATGTTTAGGCGAACCAAATATGTAAATCCAATGTTTCAGCAAACCATCGACAATTTGGACCGATGAGGTCTGCTTTAATGGAATCAGCACCAGATATTTGGTAAGCTGATCCTGGACTGTGAGAATGTATTCGTTTCCTTTGGCGGTCCGCGGTAGAGGTCCAATTATGTCAGCTGCAATTTTATCATTGGGATTTAGAGGCGTGTCGGGGATGACGGCTGCTTCTTTTGACCTTATTCGCGTTAGCTTCTATCTCTGGCACGCGTCGCATCGCTTTATGAAATCCTTAATGTCTTCTTGCATATTTGGCCAGGCTGCAACAAGCTTGATTCGTTCCAGAGTCTTGTTTTCGCCGAAATGCTGTGCACACTGCGAGTTGTGGTTATCCTGTATGATGTTCAATTTTTCTTCAGGCGTTAGCGGTATACCTCTTGGATTTTCGCAGTAACTAATTCTGTGTCGCCCTAGGTGTCCTGATATGTATCGAAGCATATCCTTTATGTGTAGCTTTTCGAAGTTTGTCCAGATATCCTCGGAGAGTTGTAGCCTGATGATTTTCCTTCTTGGTTCCGTATGCTCGTTTACCAATTCTTTTAATCGCGAATACCATTTAGCCAAATCGAATTAGCCGTCGAATCTGTAGCCAGTTCAGTCCATAAGCGAAAGGTCGTATCTCTAATTCGTAATCTGTCGTCCTCAACCATTCATGATAGTCTGACGGTGGTTCGTCTAGGTTATTTTCTGTATCAGCAGTATCGGTGGACGAAGTGCTCCCGTCGTCTGAGATCAAGTCATCGGCGTTCATGCGTTGGGTGGCATGTATTCGCGATAGGGCGTCTGCCGCGGCATTGTCTTTTCCTTTGACGTACTCAATATCGTATTCATAGTCTTCTAGGCGCAGCCTCCATCTGGCTAGTCTTGACGTCGGATCCTTGATGTTAAAGAGCCAGATGAGCGCTTGATGATCTGTACGGATGGTGAATCGTTTTCCCCATAAATATTGTCTCAGACGTTTGGTAGCCCATACTATAGCGAGTAATTCCTTCTCAGTTGTACTGTAGTTTTTCTCGGCTGGGTTGAGAGTGCGAGACACGTAGCAACATGGTTTACCGTCTTGAGAAAGGATTGCTCCTAGTCCTTGATCGGAAGCATCGGTGGTTAGGGTAAAAGACTTAGAGGGATCGGGGAATTGTAAGATTGGATCTTCGCACAGTTTCTGTCTAAGTACGTCGTAGGCAGTTTGTTGTCTCTCTGTCCAATGAAACGGAGCGTCTTTTTTTGTAAGATCAGTGAGGGGTTTGGCTAATTTAGCGAAGTTACGGATAAACTTTCTATAGTAGCCCACGAGTCCGAGAAATGATTTTACTGCTGTCACATTTGTAGGTGGCTTGAAGTTTTTGATACTGTCGATCTTTTTGCTGTTTGGTTTAACTCCATCTGCGGTCAGTGTGTGTCCTAAGTATTCTAATTCGGGTTTGAGAAACTCGCATTTGTCGGGTTGAAGTTTCAGTTTCAATTCGCGGAGTCGCTGCAGTAGTATAGCTAAGTTACGGTTATGTTCTTCAATCGTACGCCCAAAAATAATGATGTCGTCTATATACGCGAAACAGTGTTTCCTTATTAGCCCTTTTAGTGTTCGGTCAATCATACGTTGAAAGGTCGCGGGCGCGTTTTTTAAGCCAAAAGGCATCCTATTGTAGTGGTAGTGACCGTTTGGTGTGGAGAAGGCTGTGTATCTTTTAGATTGTTGGGACATCGGAACTTGGTGAAATCCAGAACTCAAGTCCAGTGCAGAATAAAACTTTGCATTCCCGAGATCATCGATAATCTCGTCTATAAACGGTAGGGGGTACGCGTCTTGATCGGTTAGTTTATTTAATTCTCGAAAATCTACAACGATTCTTCACTTCTTTTTACCGCTAGCATCTGCCTTTTTTGCAACTACCCAGATCGGCGAGTTAAATGGCGAGTCGCTATGCTCAATGATGCCTTTGTCGAGCATCTGTAATATTTGCTTTTCTACTTCCTCGCGATGAGGTGCCGGTAAACGGTGAGGTTTTACGTTAATTGTTTTATACGGTTTTAGTATGATTTCGTGTTCTGTCAAGTCAGTACAAGGTAAAGGGTCTCCTTCCAAGCAAAAGACGTCGGCGTATGCAACTAGGATTTTGCGTATTGGTTCTCTAAATTCAGGCTCGATGTGTTCTAACCGTGTGGATTTTTCTAGCAAGGGTAATCGTTCTTCTATTGACTGGTTTATCTCGGGTGGTACAGTCACGGTTTCGTCAGTCTCGTTTATCACGCATACTCTAACCATTTCGTTATTCAAGACGGTGTGTACCGCGGTTATTGAATTCGGTGGGATTTCTTCTTGCCGATGTAATTTTATTTGTCTGTTGTTTAAAGTTAGTTTGTCATTCGTAATCTCGTACTTGTATTGTTCGAGAAAAGGTAACCCGATGATACCGTCTTCATGTATGGGGAAGGACTTAGGAACGATGTATAGGAGATGAGAGGCGTCGAGTGTCGTGACGTTTATGTACTCGTTACTCACGTGCTCGTCATTCCCCATCCTTATTCGCGCTCGTGTCTTATGCCGTGGATAATCTTCGCGGATTAACCGTTCGTTTATGAGGTTAACTCCTGCGCCTGTATCTAACAAGAGTCGTCCTCTTCGGACCATACCTGGAAGTTGGGCTCGAACATGTTGGAGTCCTCTTCCCGTAGCAGAGACTCTGATTGTTCTTCCTGGTCCTTGGTTTCTTTCACCAAGTTGTTTACGCGGGGCGGTAGCTTGCCTTGCTGGGCCATCTGAAAATTTCGTTTATAGCAATTTTTTCGAGTGTGTCCAGTCTTACCGCAGTGATTACAGGTGATGGGCTGCTGGCGGCGTTCCTCCCTTTCCCGATTCTCTCTGGCAGTCGGAGTGGGGCGCGACTGGGAGGGGGCTGGACGGTGGTTCTGGACCACAGTCATCGCTCGACCGTCATTACGTACACTTCGATATGTATCTCGTACAAGCTGTTCAGCCTCTTGTGCGATTTGTTGTGCCTCGCTTAGAGTTTTAGGGTTTCTAGCGAAGGTAACGGATCTTAGATGTTGTGCGAGATTTCGAATGTACGTATCACGAGCTGAGTCATGTACTTCCTCAACCGCAAGTTCACGTCTTTGCGGGTTCGGATGTTTATTTTGTACTGCATACATTAATTCATTCAGCTTTCTTCTAAAATCTATGTTGTACTGTCTCACGGTTTTGTTATCCTGTCGTAGGCGTTCTAACTCGGCGCGACAGCTAGATTCTGTAGTCGGCGGAGAGACATGCGTTCGTAGCGCACAGTATAACTCTTCGAAGGTTTCGATATGGATGTGGCGGATCGATTTTTGATCAAGAAGCAGGGACGAGTCCACGCATCTTTGTTTTGCTCGCTGCACTGAACGGATGAAATCTTCGACTCCGAGGTCGTCTTCTCCTTTCAGTACCTTGATAGTTCGAGCGCAATTGGTGATCGACACTCTGTCCGTTCGGTTATCGGCAGGCAGGGGTGGTCTGGCCACCGCTTCCTCTTCGCGTACTTCCTCGTCGTCAGTAATATCAGCAGCTGCTACGTACGGTTGACCGTTACTATCAGTTTCTGTTTGTATCTGACCAATCCTTTTTCCGATTTCCTTTATTTCCTCGTGGCGTCGATGATTCTCTTCGCTAAGGGTTTGCATGTTAATCTTCATGGCTTCTAAAGAGGCCATGATAACTTTCATTTGATCGGCGAGGGCTTCCATTGTCCCGAATTTGTATCGTAATGTTTCAGATGTGTCGGATTCCTCGTCGTCCGACGGGATCCGTTTCGAATCTCTGTATGTGGTGAATGCCGTAGTAACCGCTTACCTTGACTTCGTTAGCTGGAAGCGTTTTATTTTCACTTCTCCAGGTGAGTGGTGGTGGATGGGTCTTGACCGTGGTCCAAGCGTAGTCTTCATCCGTAGTAGAAGAGTTGTCTTGTTTTTCACCAATCACTTTCGCACGCACTCGTATCCTGGCAGGATCGCCAGTTTATGTGACGGTAATCGGTGTCGCCGCAAAAAACTGTAAAATATTTGTACGTTTTGACGTCACGTCGGTCGCGGCGAGCACCCCCGCACGCAAATCGATTCCCTGGCCTTCGGTTCTGAGTCGTAACTGTAAAGAATCGGAGGTGATGGGCGAAATAACGTGCTGCTCATTAAGAGTTCTAGAAAAGGACTGCCGCTTTATTAAAATATACGTTTGCAGTTTCTCACGGATCTGCCTTGAGGCGGTGGTGGGGCACCGTGCGGTATGCAAACTGATTCCGGGACTCTGCTGAGTTTGGTGTTTCCAAAGATAATATATGATGGAGGATGGACGCGTTACATCTCAATCTGAAGATGCTGCGCATTATCCTGCATATCGTCGATTACCTGGTTACACATTTCGGGTATTACCTTTCCCCCTTGTATCACGGTGGAAAGTCTTGTTATTTGCTTTTACGTGGCATTTTACTACCGCCCACGCGAGCTCAATTGGATTCAAGTCCCAGTGGTAAGACGGTAATCGGAGAATAGTTCTCCCCGTTGTCTTTGCGAATTCATCCATCACATATTTGTCGTAATTGGGCTTAATTCTGCGAACCTCGTCCAATAACTGCCACTTCAGTGCGTTATCTGGCATTCGTATTCCCTTGCTGGTAAGCCACTCTCTAATCAGCGCTCTTGGTCTTCGATTCAAAACACAGCAAGCCATTTTCGACAAAACCATCCTCCGATCGAATATGGAGTACGATGAGGCGCTTTCCCTTCGTAGTCGGAGTAGATGGGCCAATCGTCAGGCCCCTTTCTCTGGCGTTCGATGCCGAAGCTATGGTGTTGTCCACCCACACTCGCTGCCGTGTGTCACCTGCATTTACTCATGTCTCGTCCAAATAATAAATGGGCCTTCCCGCCGCGCTGAATTCTCGAATTTTGGTAATGAACGTTCGGCGCCAACGAATTATATCTTCCCGCTCGATAAGGACACGTTGTCTTTGTACGTACTTGAAGTTCATCTTCTTCAAGAGGCGTTGTAACGTACTCTGCGATAAAATTGGTAAATTTTCGTCTCTTCGGATCGCCGCCAAAACTCTCGGAACTGTCGGTAGTTCTCTTCGTTCCCAAAAGGCGTGCACATGCTTCCTTATTGCTCCAATTTCGTCTTCCAACATCTTCTGCATTATATCGGGCCTTACCCGTTTCTTCGAAGGTAAAGTCACGGTCTCCGGCCTTTTAAATTCTTTTAAAGTATCGACGACGGTACGATATCCCACACCGCAAGTATTTCCCACTAATTTTATCATTTCTTTGTACTTCATCCCCGGAAATTGAACTTTTTTGTCATTGTAAATATTTATGATAAGCTTCCTTTGTCCAGAGTGAACTATCTGTATAAGAAACGTTTCCCATTAAATTAAAGTATACATTTTTCAGGCCTTTCAGGTTAATATTTATCCTTATAATATTTCAGTTGCTTATAATACTTCAGTTGCTTATAATACTTCAGTTACTTATAATTTTTCAGTTGCTTACCTTTCCTTTTTTATTTTTTTGTGTTGGGAAATGCGCGTTTATTTCCATAGTTATTAATTTTATATAACATTTTTATAACCGTATATATTATATAGTTTGACATTTGCAATAAAAAAGAGACAATCGAAGCCGACAAAAAGTCGAAACACGCGGTATATACGAAAGTGGCGCCACGCCAATGCTTTCGGCGCAGAACGGACGCGCAGCCGAAAGACCATTGGTGGTGTCAGAGCCAATGAGCGTCAACATGCGCAGAACCGGTCTAAACTCGTCGGTTGGCAGGTTCCTTCTAAAATGATTTGGAGTATAGATAGCTTCTTCTCATATTGGTCTACGCATAACTTCGTAACGCACACAACTACTACGCTAAGAATAAACAACAGCCAACGGGTTCGTTCAGACGGAGCCGAGCAGCGTTCCCGTTACCCTACCATACCCTTCGGGGGCCCAGCAACTTCAACTGCCAATCCACGATGGTGGTGGCTGATTTCTCCTCGCGCGCTGCTCGCGAAAACGAACTCACCAGCTAATATATCTGAACACGACTGTAGTTTGGTTTTTTGGCATTCCAAACAAGTTTTGATGAATTGTGTTATTTCATACTTCGCGTTTTTCCAATAGTATTTATTCCTTATTCAGTGGTACGTTTTAGTTATTCCTTTATATCCACCTATAGGAGTTTGGTGGTTCTCCTGAATAATTTGCTGTCTTTCTTGTATGGAAGGAGTTATAAGTGTGCCTTTACATAATATAAACTGGATATCCTCTTGTATGAATATTATCATTATTAAGTTCGGTAGTTTACTTAGTGAAATTTTATCATCTTCCCCTGCTATATATACCTTTGTGGCATTTTCAAGTATTAGTTGAGTATGAAGCGTTCTTAGTGATTTGTATAAATCTTCTTCCGTTGGATAGTCTGTTATAATAAGTCCAAGGATTGTGTGTTTCCCCTCTTTGAGTCTGACTAAATCTCCAGTTTGTAATGGAAGTGGAATTTTATGAGGTTTTACAGTTTTCTCTTTGTACAATCTTCCTCCTGTTAGTCCTACTGGTTTACCCTCTGTCTCGATGAATACTATGATGTATCCTTTTCCCATCCATAGGTGGTCCTCTACTTCAATGTTTTGTTTTTCGACAGGAATGTCTGACACTATTCTTGGTCTGCTTGTTGCGTGTTGTGGAGGAGGAGATAATGGTGGAAAAGATAGTGAAGGAATAGATAATTGTGGGAGAGATAATGTAGGAGGGGTAAGTATTCTCCCTTTCTTAATTTTTATGGGAGTTATAGGAGCAGTGTCAGTGCTGGATTTTAATTTCCGCCTGTTTTTCTTTTTAGGTGTACGGTGAGTGCTTTTGTCTGAGCTTGTTTCTGCATTAATTTTGGGAGGGTCTTTATAGTTGTGTGTCGGTACTATGAACGTCTCTTCTATTTCTTCTATTAAGGGGTTAGGCCACCTTGGACGGAGCAAAATTGCAGTCATTTTCGGCATTTTTTTTAGGAAGATAATAAAATAAACAGAAAATTTAATATGAAGCCTGTTATTATACAACTCTCGCCGGAAAAAAATCGTATTTTTGTTCTTACAAAATGGCAGCGGTAGAGCCGAGATACGCAAGATCTTGTGGAGCGACGTTTTCCACGGTGTTCAATCTCACGGCTATACCGTTTGACTTAGAACAAAAAACCAAAAAGATTTATTTTCTGCATGCCTAAAACTATGCTTCACATGCTAACAGGCTTCATATTAAATTTTCTGTTTATTTTATTATCTTCCTAAAAAAAATGCCGAAAATGATTGCAATTTTGCTCCGTCCAAGGTGGCCTAACCCCTTAAGTCCTCTTCTTTCTTGATGTGAGGTATTCTGGATGTTCTTGTGTCGTTTTTATGTTGAGAGGGTATACAGGGTGTCCCAAAAATGTCGCGTTTCCTTGAAAGGGGTGACTCAGGGGGTGATTTGAAACAACTTTTTCCTTAGCGAAAATATTGTCCGAAGCTTTGTTAAGGAGATATTAACCAAAAACCCCGACCAATGAGAGCGCGCGCCTTCCACTCCAGCTCCCGCGGTAGCGTTGGCTACGCGGTAGGCGACCGCGCTTGTACTACGAACGTACGAACAAGCAAGTCGGCATGCATCGAAGGAAACCGCGTTACACAGTTTTTTTTTAAAGCAGAATCTTAAATAAGAATAATTTGAAGTGAGAGGACAAGAAGTAGGTAAATTTCGTTTTTAAATAAGGCATAAACGAAAAGCTAACGTAACAGAAAATGTACGACAAGTGATCGTAATTCGTTATTGAGGTAAAAATCCGTAGTTTAACAACGGCCAACAACTAAATTTAAAAAATAATATTAGGTGTATGAATAAATTCTTTCCGACTGGAATTTCTATCGCGGTGGTATTCAGAAGCTGCCAGAAAAATGGCAAAAGGTAATTTAACAATAATGGAAATTATTTCGATGATCAAGTTGTTTTCATATTTTTTAAATCGAACTGATATTCGACGTGCGATACGAAAAGTAGCACGTTTCAATTTTCTTACGAAAAGTAGCACGTTTTGGTTTGCCACGAAAAGAAGCACGTTCCATCGTTTCTGACGAATATTAGCACGTTTGGTCTTCTGCCGCGAAGACTAACACATTTGACTGCCTCGCCACGAAGAATAGCATATTTCGTACTGTTGCGACGAAAACTGGCACGTTATACTGTTTCGCCACGAATAATAGCACGTTTGGGAATTTATGGCGAAAACTAACATATTATTCGGTTTGGCCACGAAGAATAGCTCGTTTTGGATTATACTGCAGACTGCAGAAACTATCGCGTTTCAGCGCGTGGGCAGTTTAAAAGAATTCAACTGTTGAAAATATTGTTTAATAAATAATAATTCCATCTAATCTCCAAAAGACAACACATATGAAAATTTTAATCTACATAATTTGAGTAAGGGAGGGTGCGGGAATTGCGAACGCGGGGTAAACGCGAACATGCTACTTTTCTTGGCAAACCGCTCTAACGTGCTAGTTTTCGCAGCGAAAGACGAAACATGTTATTTTTCGTGGCAAACCGCTCAAACGTGCTAGTTTTCGTAGCGAAAACCGAAACGTGATAGTTTTCGTGGCAAACCGCTCAAACGTGCTAGTTTTCGCAGCGAAAGACGAAACATGCTATTTTTCGTGGCAAACCGCTCAAATGTGCTAGTTTTCGCAGCGAAAACCGAAACGTGATAGTTTTCGTGAGAACGAAGGCAAACGTGCTACTTTTCGTAAGAAAATTGAAACGTGCTACTTTTCGTAACGCACGTCGTATTGTACCCTAAAATCGGAAAGAAATTTATTTCTACACCTAATAATCACCAATAAATTAAACAAAACTCACCCTTTCGGACATTCATTTCCTTGCTTTCCTTCCCTTTTCGGAAACCTGTGTCACTAAGCCACTGTACCGATCCTGGTCATCGGCGTCCAGTGCTCAGCTGATCGCGCGGTGCGACAATGCATGTGGCAACTTCAGCCAATAACCAAAATACGTGTGCACCGTCTGTAAAAGTGTGCCCAAATAGGTGATGCGACCAATCGTCACAGCAGCGGACTGCACAGCCCGAGACCGTTTGCCACGAGTCTTCTGTTCGCCGGGTAATAGTAGTAATCTCGTCCCAGTAATTAACAGTAATCGGCCCCTTTCGGGGCCACCAATTTTTGTAACGTAAGAACAACACGTTCCGTGAAACATAAATTAATGTGTTAGTAGCCGTGCAGTGAAGTGAATATTCAGTACATTGACCCTGCGATCAGCTGAGCACTGGACGCCGATGACCAGGATCGGTACAGTGGCCTAGTGACACAGGTTTCCGAAAAGGGAAGGAAAGCAAGGAATGTCCGAAAGGGTGAGTTTTGTTTAATTTATTGGTGATTATTAGGTGTAGAAATAAATTCTTTCCGATTTTAGGGTACAATAACAGTTCGATTTAAAAAATATGAAAACAACTCGATAATCGAAATAATTTCCATTATTGTTAATTACCTTTTGCCATTTTTCTGGCAGCTTCTGAATACCACCGCGATAGAAATTCCAGTCGGAAAGAATTTATTCATACACCTAATATTATTTTTTAAATTTAGTTGTTGGCCGTTGTTAAACTACGGATTTTTACCTCAATAACGAATTACGATCACTTGTCATACATTTTCTGTTACGTTAGCTTTTCGTTTATGCCTTATTTAAAAACGAAATTTACGTACTTCTTGTCCTCTCACTTCAAATTATTCTTATTTAAGATTCTGCTTTAAAAAAAAACTGTGTAACGCGGTTTCCTTCGATGCATGCCGACTTGCTTGTTCGTACGTTCGTAGTACAAGCGCGATCGCCTACCGCGGGAGCTGGAGTGGAAGGCGCGCGCTCTCATTGGTCGGGGTTTTTGGTTAACTCTAGGTTGTTTGTATGGAGCAGGGTTTCCTGAGGTGAAGGCGGTAGTTTCCCGTTGTCTCATATTATGTTGATGGAATTGTTTTTGTTTTTTATTTTCATGAGAGTTTGTTTCTGAATGCACTCGTTTTGGGTCTAAAGGTAATGCTACCAGATTTCTGGACAATGCGTCCGCGTTTGTATTATATTTCCCTGGTTTATATAAGATTTTATAGTCATATTCCGCAAGTTTTATTTTCCATCGTACTAGACGAGATGACGGATTTGACAGATTTTGTAGCCATTCTAACGGTTTATGATCCGTTATTCAGGGGTAACACCACTCTAGAGGCAGAAAAAAATACCTAAATTTGACAATTTATTTTGGGGGTCTGACAAACGGAATAGAATTCCTTTTCAGGGAGTTTATTTAATACATATTGAGGTACGAAAAACAATTTTTTTATTGTCATTTTTATACAAAATGGTGGCGACAGAGCCCGTCGTCGAAAACAGTTTTTTTGAAAACACCGCCACGGGAGGACGGATTTCTCGGCATGTATGAGTCCTGGAACAAAAAACAAAAAAAATTTATAATCTATATATAATTGGCTTTGGAAGTACGTAGCCGTTTTTTTTTTAAATCAATTTTTGTGGAAGGGGTACACTTTTTAAGAAATGAATCGATTTTTTGCCCTAAAAATGAGCATTAAATTGTTTATAAAAGAAAAAGTTTACATTCAATCAAAAAACGGCTACTTACTTCCAAAAATAATATTGTTGTGAAGCTACTGTAAAAATTTCAAATCGATCCATGCAATAGTCTTTGAGAAATCCGTCCTCCCAGTTTGAAAAAAGTGGTTTCGAGAAAAACGCGTTTAAAGTTTTATGAACACTTTAATCCTTTAAATTTTTGTTTACCTGTAATCTGCGATGCCTGCACCATACATTTGGCCATCCAGGTCGAAGTTCGTCTCCTCCTCTTCCTTCCTAGATGCTTTTAAGGATATTCGATTTTTTTTAAATCCTAGAGTGGTGTTACCCCTTAAGTAAAATTTTCTGCCATAAATATAAGGTCCAAAGTGAAATATCGCGTATATAATTGCTAAAAGTTCTCGTTCTGGCGGAGAATAACATGTGTCTGCATTGTTTAAGGGGACTAGGCAGTCAGAAACTCGATTTTTTTTGCATTTTTCCCGATTAAAATGCCGTTTGGTTTATGTTAAAATTTGCAAAATTGAGGATTATACAGCCGAAAAGGTCGAGCGCGCCATAAACCGTTTCTGCGCGCACGCAGGTAGACTAGATTCCTCTTTCGAAACTTTAAGCGCGTCTTTCTCGGAATCATATTTCCTCTTCGTTTTGCAGTGATTGGGACAAACCGGAGGTATCAGTCGATTTGAAAAAAATTCTGCATATATGAAACATGTCTAGTTACGACCTGAACCTACGCATAAGTCTGTAAAAACTCCTGGTTTGTCAAAAAAAAAAAAAAATAGAATGGCTCTTTTCCCTGGTGAAAAATGTCGTTTCTTTAAAATTTGCCGTTTTGCAGCCACCATTTTTATAATTTTGATTTTTTTTTTCCTCCTACAGCAATACCTGAGACGTCTGTCGTAATATTAAACGTTTTCTCGAAGCCCGGAATTTGTAGGATAGGTTCCTTGCAGAGAGCTTCCCGCAGAGTTTCAAATGCCTTTTGCTGCTTATATGTACACTCAAATTGGTAGTCTTTTTTTAGTGAGGTTGGAAAGTGGTCGTGCAATTTTCGAGAAGTCTCTAATGAACCTTCCCAGATAGCACCGCACACCCCAAGGACGTCCTTTTCATGTCCAGTTTATATCCGAACGTTCTACGTCCATTTTGAACATACATAGGATGTTCTTAGGATTTAAATTTCGGATGTTCTAGGAACGTCCATTTCTTAAGTCCTACGGACGTTCTTAGGACTTAAATTTCGCATGTTCCAGGAACGTCCGTTTCTTAAGTCCTACGGACGTTCTTAGGACTTAATTTTCGGATGTTCAAGGAACGTCCGTTTCTTAAGGCTGCCGTCTCAAATTTGTTATGGTCCGAATCCGTCGAAGCGCCCCCAGTAAACAGACGGACCCTAATGAAACTACTGCGGTGGATAAAAAGAACTTCTACAGAAGTGACATCTCCAGGAACTCTATGTAGACGAATTTTTTACGCATAGTTGCCACATTTTCCGTTCTCTTTGTCTCTGCCGCGCTGTTGCCACAGCTCCTTCTATCGAGAAGTCTTGAAGGAATATACGGTACGAGAGCTGCGTCCAGCGTCAGAGCCTCGCTGACCGTAAAGGAGGATAGCAATAGTGAAAGATAGAGAGGTTGGGCAGTGAAGTTTGGAAACATGTCAATGAAACAATACTAATTTGCGTATCAATATTTTTTATTTATACGTAGAAGGATGTAATATTTTGTATAATCATTGTGCAATTGAAGGGTCGGATGCAATAAAGGGATTAGCGCTCGAAAATGGGAAAAATTATTGTGCAAACGCTAAGAAAGATTGGAAAATTAAATGTTATTAAACAGAATTTTAAAAAATATGGTGTTGTAAAGCTCGTCAGGGCACATTTCTTCCTTGCATATTAAGAAAAAACTTTGTCGCTACAAGTTATACGTACCTCAATAATTGCCTCGATACTTTTTAACGCCGAACGTTGAAAAACATGGGTTATGTCCAGTATAACTTTTTAATTAAATATTATTACATTTTTCATCATAAGGGTTTTATACATACATTTTACGGCTCCGCTAGAGTTTCCTGAAGTTATATTTTAAGTATTATAACGATCCGTTAATATTTACTCAAGTTATCGCAATTTATGTAGAAATAATGATTTTGGACGATGAAAAATTTTTGGTTCATAATTTTTAACTCGAATACTAATGATTGGATAAACAAACTGTAAATAGAAAAAATATGTGTCCTGACGAGCTTTACAACACTATATTTTTTATAATACAGTTTAACAACATTTAATCGTAATGAAATTTATGAATGCCATAATGCTTCTAAAAACATATAACGCTTTCTTTTTTATCAAGCTATACATCAAATTATCTTTTCTATCAACAAGAATTGTCTGTTCATTGGAGATTATTATCTTCTCTCATTCTCTGTAATTCCTCTTCTCCATTGACGGTCTTCCTATAATTTTGCCAGGTAACTCGTAATGGAATGTGACATATGCAGTGTGGATCTGTAACACATTATGTAATGGAAATACTTATGTTGTTTTCCTACAAAATTTTACTGTAGATTTTTAAGGTGTCAAATATTACCTGAAATATGGTACTTATTATTCCATTTGCCCTGGCATTACTGTCCCATACACCACGTTTGCAGTAATTTTGTAAAAAGTCCGCCTGAAAGAAATGATCGCAAACATTTCAGTAAATTTGGTATAAAAGTAAAAGTTTGTTTCAATAATTCATCGAACATCCTGCATACCTGCAACGCCCATATGTACCAGCCTGGCGCACTTTGACCGAACCGGATTCCGTCTGACCTGTGAACTTAGAAATGTGTCTGAAAAAATTAAATGGTGAATTATGTGACGTCCCACTATTTTTCGCGCGGTATTATTCCACCATCTCTTCGAAAATCAATTCACAACTCCATCAAAACCTTCAATCTCGAGTCATACTCTACTCCCTCACCCAACCGATCATTTAGACGATATACCTTAGTGGTCCCTATCTCTAAACGGTCAATCAAGAAATCCCCTCCCCTTCTTCGGCCTACGAGGCACGATTTCCTCCCTATCATTCAATTTAAACGAATCCCTCGCCCCAAAAACTTACTAATTCGAGACCACGTCTCACCCCCTCAAACTGCCCTTTAATTTGACTCCACTCTTACCCCTGTACCCATCCAGCTACTCCAAATCCGTCGGATTGAGTATTCCCATATAAAAACCCCAAAAATGTAATTCCGACGCATACTTTGCGCATTAGCCATCACCCAGTTATTTACTACGACGCATATTTGGTACGTGCCATGGCGAATTACCGCGCTTACCCTTCATACCTGACATTCCAATCTTTACTATAAATATGAGGTCCACAGAGGCCGGAGCTCATTACCATGTTTACCATTTTTGCGAGCAGTATCAGTATAAACCTCGCGATTTTAAAAGTGTTATAAACGAATCTACGAATTTCTTTATATAAAATCAGTGCGAATCCTCCAAGAAGGAGAACTGTCCTGCTCTACTTATGGTAAGTTGCTATTATTATTAATATATATAACATTGTATGTCATATTCATTTACATTACTAATGCTTATTGCTTACTATCAACTTTATATAATTATTCATTTATAACGTTTAATGCTACTAAAGCTTATTAGTTTATTTTAGTTCCTTGCTTGCTGCTAAAGCCTATTGATTTATTTTCTATTACTTGCTTATTGCTTAAAGCCTATTGGCCCGTTGTGTGTGTTTGCTTATTGTTAAAGCTTATTGGTTAATTTGTATCACTTACTTATTGTTAAGACCTATCGGTCTATTTTGTATTGCATCTTCATCACTAATATTCGAACGTATCAAAATATCACATTTAAATCATATGTTCCTAACGGTACACGTCAAAACAAGACGGTACCCAAAATAAACAAACGTTATTATTTACTAAACACGCTTCGAATTATTGCGTCAATCCTACAATAATAAAGATTTCAATACATAACACGCCGGTGCAACAGCTGATCTCGTCTCGCGAACACGAGAGCTCTTTGTAACGTTCGGCTGTCCGGGGACAACTGAGCGTCGACAGATCCTCGAGCGGAGAGCGGCGTCCCCTCGAGTGTAGGAAAGGTGGGGTTCTATTTCTACGGTTAAGGAGTAAAATCCACGGCTTAACGTCGCAATGTCTGTTTTTATTCAAACACACTTATTCCAATAACAATAACAAGTAATTAATATTTCCTACGTCTATGATTATATATATATATTATTTTTGGTTTTTATGGGTTTTTATGAATATGTATATATATATGTGTGTGTGTACAGAGGTATGTTGCAGTGTACTGCCGCTGCCGTCTCCGGGGCGAGCTAGTACTCTTGGCAACGTCTGCTGCAAGAAGGCCGCTGCCGTTTCCGGGGCGAGCACACTTCTCTCGGCAGAGTCTTACTCTTACTAATGGTTAATGTTAATTAATATATATGAATATTTATATATTGAGTTATGTTACAGTGTATGGCCGCTGCCGTTTCCGGGGCGAGCTCGTACTCTTGGTAACGTCTGCTGCAAGAAGGCCGCTGCCGTTTCCGGGGCGAGCACACTTCTCTCGGCAGAGTCTTACTCTTACTTTGATTCGTGTATTATAGGGCAAGGCCGCTGCCGTCTCCGGGGCGAGCTCAATACTCTATGATACTAGCGTTAGGAACGGCCGCTGCCGTTTCCGGGGCGAGCTCGATTCTCTATGCTAAGTCTGCTGCTAGAAGGCCGCTGCCGTTTCCGGGGCGAGCACACTTCTGTAGGCAGAGCATTCGAATGAACCGCTTAGCTGCGTGCGCCTCTTTTATACTCGAGATTTGGTCAATTGGCGCATGCGCAGTGAGTCGCAGTTTGTTATTTTGAATTTTATTCGCTTATTATATCGTATTTTGTCTTGTTCTTTTACTAATACTTACAATTAATTGTCCCTAACATTCTTACAATAATTATTCTTCTAATATTCAATTGAATCGCTAATTATATATAAAAGTAATAATAATTTAAATTACGCAGTATGTTTGATGGTCTATTGGTAATACAAGTCGGTTTCTACTTTACCGACCGTAGAGTTTATTGGTTTGAGTCCCCGTGGGACGTTACACCTCCCCCCCTGGGGGATCTCTCGTCCTCGAGAGACTAAAATCGGAGGTGGGGAACGGAATGGACAATAGATGTATGTGTGTAGGAATATTTTATTTTTTATATTTTTTAAAAATTTATTTTACTTGGGCTTATATGGGTTCGCTGCACCCGTACCAAATAATCCTAGCAATCTCCATATCCGTTTTCGTGGATCTTCCTTAGGGAGAGCCCTGTACATTTCCCAGTCGGGTTTCGGAATGTAAATCGGGATTAACTTTGGCCATTTTTTCGTCGGTATATCCAGGACCTTAAATTTGGGCGCCCTGTCGATGTCCGGAGTTGTAGGAAACTCCGGAGTCGTTGGGAGGATGTCTGGTGGAGTGTGAGGCGGCGTCTTTTAATAGGAGAGGTTTTGTTAGCTTGGAATATTTATATGTTTATAGAGGTTTTTTTACCATATGACGTGGAGAGCCTGGGAGTGGGGAAATTATTGGAGGTATTGAGATCATCTCCTTGAATATTTCTTCAATTTTCTGCTTAATTTTTGCTTCTTTACAGTGCCTGTTTCCGGATCGTTTCGGCATGTTGATGCTGAATGCAATATGGCGCAGACGCGAGTTCAAATGGAACTTCCTTTTAGGTGCCATCTAGCGGATTTTTATTTAACTAGTTTTTTTTTGCAACCTTGTTGCCTACGCAATTATGTTTTCTTACTACTATTTACTATTTAGGTTTTTTAGGTTATATTAAAATTGCGCTTTTGTTTTTAGTTTTTTAAGAAAGGTGAAAAAATGTTTATTAAAAAAATGTTATAAAAGTGCTTAAAATGTAAAGGTGTGAGTGTTTATTACAGTATGTATGTGTGTGTGTGTGTTCTTGTAAAGTGTGATGTGTAAATAATAAAAGAAAATAAAATATTTAGAGATCTTCCAAGATCATTTCCCGGATAACGGGATACGTGCCTCCATGTCTCATCCTTTCGACATATACTGGATGCAGTTGAGGAATTAGGAGTGTGCATAAAGCACACTCTGATGCGGGCCTTGCCATATATAATATTCTGCGGCATTTATGGCAGATTCTATAGCTGCGTCTGTTTTCCCAGCATATCAAATGTGGGTATGCCGGTTCCTCGCCCTCGATGTTGAAGAATGGTGTGCAATAAACACACAATGCTTTTGTGATTCGGTAATAGTAAACACTATGGTCGAATACTTTTTTCAGACATACGTAGTTTTCCATTATAAAAAAAAAGAAAAAACGTGCCACTGTGTTTTGTTGTCGGTTGCCACAATGGAAGACTTCTTTGTTCTCAGCCTCTTATATAGGCTCGTATGCAGGATTGCAACATAGTTACTTAGGGTTTTTTAGAGATTTTTAAGGATTTTTTCCCGGACTATAGGGTAAACATATCCTAGTTCCATATTGTTTACTGATATTGATGTTATTTGGCTTAACATCAATGTACACAAGGTGCAATGAATTGTCTTTTTCTTTTTAAACAGTACTTTGCTGCAAAAGAAGCAATATTCGTATGCGTAGTCTTTAGTTTTTAAAGTCAAGAGATGACTATATGTTTCTCCTTTAGTTCTCCTTCCGCGTGTGCAATTCGCACAAAGTATCCACTTCTCTTGGTAATAATATACCTTTTCGTCGAACAGTTGTGTTAAACATGTAAATTTGTCCATATTGTTGTATAAATTTTCGTTATTGCCCGTACAAGTGTTTTGGCGAGAATGAGAAAATTTTTCATCTGCTCTTCCTTTTATACTGCCTTTTGTGCGATGTTGCCATATTTTTATTTTTAAGGTAAATAGGCTTTTTTTACGCGGTTCATGTGAACGATTTTAATTTGTTTTAAATTTATTGCTATCTTCAAGTTGCTATTGTCCAAGACTTCGGTGATTTGATAGGGTCCGCTGTATTCCGGTCCTAGTTTCTCTTTTCTTGGCTGTAGTAACCACACCCAATCTCCTGTTTTATATAGTTGAGGCTGAATTTTTCGATCATAGTAATGTTTTTGACGAATTTTCGATTCCTCTAGGTTTTTTCGCGCCATTTGTCGGATGTGATATAACTTGTCTATCAACTTGTCGACATAATCTGGATACGTTTTAATATTATCCGTTGGAGGAATACTTGAAGGAAGTCTTGCTTTCCTTCCAAAAACAAGTTCGTGAGGCGTAAATTTTGTGCCTTCGTGAGTACTTGTATTATATGAAAACATTGCTTGTGCTAACCACTGATCCCATTGTTTTTCTTTTGACACATAGTGTCGTAGGTATTCGACGAGGACATGGTGACTTCTCTCTAAGGATCCATTGGACTGAGGATGAAATGCAGAGGTTCGATATTGTTTAATGTGAAACGCTCTAGCAAATTTCTTTATAAGGGTACTCATAAAATTTGGTCCCTGGTCAGTAAGGATTGCTTTAGGACTTCCAAATTTACAGATAAAATGCTCTGTAAATGCCTTAGCTATGTCCTCTGAGGTAATGCTTGCCAATGGTATAGCGAGAGAGTATTTAGTCAGATTGTCTTGGATAGTAAGTATGTAACTGTTTCCTATGTTTGTAAAAGGTAGTGGTCCTACTATGTCCATAGAAATTTTGTCAAAAGCATCGACAGGTGTATCTGTCAGTATCATGGGTTCCTTGTTTTTTACTCGTACAAGTTTAGTCTTTTGGCAATCCAAGCAAGTCTTAATGAATTGTGTTATTTCATATTTCATATTCTTCCAGTAATATTTACTTCTTATGCGATGATATGTTTTTGTAATTCCTTTGTGTCCGCCTATAGGTGATTGGTGGTTTTCCTGGATAATCTGCTGTCTATCCTGTACCGAAGGTGTTAGAAGAGTGCCTTTACAGAAGATAAATTGGATGTCTTCTTGTAGGAATATTAAATTTATCAATTCCTGTAATTTGTTCAATGAAATTTTGTTCGCTTCTGCTGATATATATATTTTTGTGGCATTTTCAGGTACTATTTGTGTGTGGAATGCTCTTAATGAGTTGTATAAGTCTTCTTCTGATGGATGGTCTGATGTGATGAGTCCAATTATTGTATGTCTTCCTTCCTTGAGCTTTACTAATCCTCCAATCTCTAATGGATATGGCAGTTTGTGAGATTTTATATTTTTCTCTCTATATAACTTTTCTCCTGATGGTCCTATTGGTTTGCCTTGTGTATTTATGAATGTTGCGATATATCCTTTGCCCATCCATAAGTGGTCCTCTACTTCCATATTCTGTTTTCTAACAGGAATATTTGATACTATCTTCGGTCTGCCAGTTGTATATTGTGAAGGAAGAGGTACTAATGGTGGAGGAGTTAATGTTGGAAGAGGAGTTATTAGTGGAGGAGGAGATAATGATGGTAAAGGTGGAGTAAGTATTTTCCCTTTCCTTATCCTGATTGGCGTTATGGGGCCTGTATCCGTGCTGGATTTTAATTTGCGTTTCTTCTTTTTAGGTGTGTGGTGAGTGCTTGAGCTTGACTTTGCATCGATTTTGGGAGGGTCTTTATAGTTATGTCTTGGTACTATGACCGTTTCATTGATTTCCTCAATTAAGTCCTCTTGCGGTTTCTTGATGTATGGTTTTTTAGTTATTTTTGTTTCATTTGTATGTTGAAGGGGTGTATGTATTATTAGCGGTTCCGTGGGTTGAGGGGGTGCGTGTACTTCAACGGGTACAGAGATTTGATGAGGTGCGTTTTGGCTCGGTGTGTAGCGAGGGGGTGTATGCATTTTAACAACTTCTGTTTCGATATTCTGTTTTTTAGTCTCTGGATGAGAGGAGGAGGTGTTCGTCTTTTGTTTTTTTCGTTTTAAGATTTTTCGCTTTACAATTTTTGAGTCGCTTTCGTCGTACGATGAAGAATCAGAATCCGAAGAGCTAATTCTAGGTTGTTTATGTGGAGCCGGGTTTCCTGAGGTTGAGGCGGTGTTCTCTCTTTGTCGCGTATTATATTGGTGAAATTGCTTTTGTTTTTTATTTTCATGTGAGTTCGTTTCTGAATGTGCCCGTTTCGCGTTTAGCGATAATGCAATTGGATTTCTAGATAAGGCATCCGCGTTAGTGTTATATTTGCCTGGTTTATATAATATTTTATAATCATACTCTGCGAGTTTAATTTTCCATCGTACTAAACGTGAGGTCGGATTAGATAGATTTTGAAGCCATTCTAATGGTTTATGATCTGTAATAAGGTAAAATCTTCTGCCATAAATATAAGGTCGGAAATGAAATACCGCGTATATAATTGCTAATAATTCTCTTTCCGTGGGAGAATATCGCGTTTCTGCATCATTTAAAACACGAGATGCGTAAGCTACTGGCAAATCTTTCCCTATTTCTCCTTGACTAAGAACTGCGCCAACAGCAATGCCTGAAGCGTCTGTCGTAATATTAAATGTCTTCTCGAAGTCCGGGAATTGCAGAATAGGTTCCTTGCAGAGTGCTTCTCGTAGAGTTTCAAATGCCTTTTGCTGCTTATACGTCCATTCAAATTGATAATCCTTTTTAGTAAGATTTGATAGTGGTCTTGCAATCTTCGAAAAATCCTTTATAAATCTTCTATAGTATCCGCTCAGTCCTAGGAACTGCTTTACGTTTTTTACTGTTGTGGGTATTGGAAACTCCTTTACTGCTATTATTTTCTTAGGGTCCGGTTTGACTCCTTCTTCTCCTATTATGTGCCCTAAGTACGATACTTCTTTTTTTAAGAATTCGCACTTGTCTGGCTGAAGGTAAAGATTTGCGTCTCTTAATCTATTCATTAATCTTTTAAATTTTGTTGCATGTTCTTTAAGAGAGCTGGCATATATTACAATGTCGTCTAAATATACGAAAAGTTCTATTCCTTGGAGTCCTGTTAAGACTTGGTCCATCAGTCTCTGGAAGGTAGCTGGTGCGTTTTTTAGTCCGAATGGCATTCTGGTAAACTCGTAGTGCCCATAAATTGTAGAAAATGCTGTCTTGTGTCGATCATCAGGATGCATAGGGATTTGATGAAATCCAGATGCAAGATCAAATATGGAGAAATATTTTGCGCTTCCCAACTGATCTAATATGTCAGTTATGTGCGGGAGGGGGTAGGCGTCTCCAATTGTTTTTTCATTTAACTTCCTGAAGTCTATTACAATTCGAAATTTCCTTTTTCCTTCTGCGTCTTCCTTTTTTGGTACAATCCAAATTGGTGAATTGTAAGGAGATGATGAGGCCTGTATTATTCCTTTCTCAAGTAACTCCTTAGTTTGTCTTCTTACTTCCTCTTTGTATGTTTGAGGGTATCTATACTGTTTTGTAAAAACAGGAACGTTGTTTTCCGTAATTATTTTGTGATGAGTTTTATTTGTTGCTTCTAATTTCTCTCCAGGAAGGTAAAATCTATCTGCATGTTCCTTAATTAATTCCTCAATGCTGGCTCGTTCTTCTGAGTTTAAATGATCCAATCGTAATAACTGCAACAATTGGTGCGTTCTATTGGTTCTCCTGTACGTGTTTGTTATTTCCTCTTCCATAGGTGCTTCTTCAAAAGGTTCTAGTTCTACTGATGGTACAGGAATTTTAATATCTTTTGAGGATGTGTTTACTGCAAAAAGATATGCCACGCCGTTGTTGTTTGTTACTAACGCATTTCCCATATGTATATCGGGGTGAATTTTAATTTTCGGAATATATCCCGTGGTAATTTGCGTGTTAAGAACTTGTACGTATATCTGACTTCTTGTTCTGGCCGGTATTGTGACCATTTCCGGATCAACAAATGGAATAGTTTCCGTTCCGATAGTTATTGTTGATCTCGTGTAATCTATAGTTGCTCCGTTGGTTTGAAAAAATTCTGTTCCCAATATTCCATCCTGTTTAATAGGGAGGTCTTCTACGACATGGATGACGATTTCTGTATTTAGGGTTGTTGCAGCCGCGGTTAAACGCGCCGCTTCGCGATGATTTAAATATGCGTGCGAGAGCGTGTAAACACGGTGACGCACCGTTCGTCAAGAACGGTTACGCGCGTCACCCGTTTTTGTACGGCTCGAGCGTTCGATTTCTTCGAATTCGACAGTTAGTTCCTCGAACACCTTCGAACTCCACAAAACGCTCTCGCACGCACGACTACGCACAATCTTTGTCGCCCAGCGACCCACCGGTTTTGAACCCTCGCAACACGGCCCTTCGAGCCATTGCGCCCAGCGCCCACTGTACATAGTTATACATAATTTTCGTTGCGTGTTTTGTGAGTCGTGTTTGTTTCGTGATCTTTCTGTGGAGTGCTCGTATTTATTGTCAACGACGCCCACTTTCGGCCAATAAACGTGCCGTCACTGAAACGTTGGAGTGCATCCCTTCCCTGGCCAGTCCCAGTGGCAATCCACACCGCCTCCATCAGGCATTAGATTAAACATTTGGTCCTTCGAGCCGGAGCGCCTTGAAGGATGGCTCCAACGAACCGGGATGGAGAACACGAGGATACTCCGACATCACCTCCAAGATGGCAGGCGCTGGTGAAGGAGATTCGCCTGCTCCTCCAGGGATCCGTTCGCCTTCTAGCCAACTTTAAGAAGATGGGGAGGGCGAAATTCACGGAGGAGAATGCCGAGGACCGCCTGGCCAAGCTGACCGAGACGTGGGCCCGGTGCGAGGCCCTCAACCTGGAGCTGGAGCTCCTGCTTCCCGACGCCGAGAGGACGGCGTGCCCCTTCGTCGCGCAGGAGGAGTTCGTCCGCGCTGAGGACGAATATTGGGCAGCGCGGGACTTTCTTCGGGAGGTCATCAAGTCCTTCCGGACACCGCCCACATCAGGGACGTCGGAGCCGACCAGCGGGGAACCCAGCAAAGGCCTGGCGCGCCTGCCGCATATCGCCTTGCCCAAATTCTCTGGTGAGTACACGGAGTGGCCGAGTTTCCACGACTTGTTCACGTCGTTGGTCATCGGCAACGCGACCCTCAGCGACACGACGCGACTGCAATATCTGCAATCGGCGGTGGAGGGCCAGGCGGCCGAGACGATCGCCCACATTACCATCACGGAGGCCAATTTCGGCACCGCGTGGGCCCTCCTGACCCAAGAGTTCGAAAACAAACGGGCGATCGTCTCGGCACACCTGCGTGACCTTATCACCTTGCCGCCGATGGCGGCTGCGTCAGCCGAGGAGCTGAAGCGGTTGCGTGGCCCCACCAACCGAGCGCTCTCCCTCCTCGCCAATCTCGGTCGCCCCACCGAACACTGGGATGATGTCATCGTCGCCCTGACGACGATGAAGCTCCATCCCGAGCTGATAGAGGAGTGGGAGCTCTCGCTTGGCGTCAGCACCGACCCCCCTTCTTACGCGCAGCTCGACAGATTTATGAAATCCCGAATTCAATCGCTTGACGCCGCGCGACTCGCGAAGGAAGCCGCCAAACCCGATCGAGGCCAGGCCGGGAAATCATCGCGCGTGTCCGTCGCTCGGGTCTGCACGACCAACCCTGCGCCAGACCATTCGTCGTACGGGACGAACTCCCAATGCCCTTTGTGCCGGGCGCGACATGCAATGTATCGGTGCCCGGCGTTTAAAGCCCTTCGCCTCGACCAGCGCCGCGACCTCGCGGCTGACAAGCGCGTGTGTTATAATTGCCTTGCGCCCGGCCACATGGCCCCGTCCTGCCCCGTCGCAGCCACGTGCTCGCATTGCGGCCGGCGGCATCACTCGCTGCTCCATCCGTCCACCGCCGAACCATTACCCGATACTCACGATGCCGACGAGGTCGCTGCGGGCCCGTCGGCCAACGGAGAGCAGCCCCGCGAGGCTGCGATAAATTCTATCGCGTCGCCCGCGAGCACGGATGGAGCGCCAGTGGTGCTAGCCACCGCGATCGTCGGCGTTCGGTCATCGGGCGGCGATGTGCTGACCATCCGCGCCCTGCTGGACCAAGGAGCACAGGTGTCTCTCGTGTCGGAGTCAGTGGTCCAGATGTTGGGTCTCCCCCGGCAACCGCACGTGACCAACTTTGTCGGCGCTCTGGATGGCCAACTGGGAGCCTCGCAGTCGCAGGTGAGGCTGACCTTGACGCCGCCTGCTGGAGCACCCCCGGCAGCCATTACCATCACCGCCCATGTTGTGCCCAAGGTGTCCTCGTACGTGCACGAGTGGACTCCGACCACGCAGCGGAAGGATTTCGCCGGTCTGACGTTCGCGGATCCAGATCCGTCAGCCAGTCGCCCGATTGACCTGATCGTCGGCGCCGACTATTTCGGAGCCCTGCTGCTCCCCGGGCTTCGTCGCGGCACCCCTTCGGCCCTGATCGCGCAACAGACTATCTTCGGATGGATTGTCTCCGGTCCCACCGGTCCCAACGGTCGTTCGCCCGCCGCCGGTGCGGTGCACCACGTCACGGCCCAGCCCGTGACCGTGGAGACCGACCTCCGGGCGGTACCACCGAAGTTTCTGGAGGATCGACGAAACAACCGTGGCCCCGACCCCCGATCCAGACGACACACGCTGCGAGCGGTTTGTCGTGAGCACGTGCCCACAGCGGGCGGACGATCGCGACGATCGCGACCCCGTCCGACTCCTTCTGAGGGCCGGACGTCCGCTCGATGTCGGCGAGTTCGGCCTGCCCGCGATCGCCCTCCTGAGCTCGCTCGACTGGCGCCTCCCTCGCTTCGTCCTCAAGGCCGACATCGAGGCGATGTACCGGCAAATCCTCGTGCACCGAGCGATGCGACCCACCCGTGCATTCGGTGGCACCCTGGCGAATCCCGGCGTCCGATCACTTGCATCGTGCTCCTTCCGGGTCCCCCGCGCATGCTGGCGTGGCCACGACGTGAACAACACTTGTATACCACCGCCACCAATGTAACGCGCCACTCCGGTCCACCTTGTCGCGTCATTGCGTGTCACGGCGGGCGGACGCCTGACGCCGGCGTCCGTCACGATCGGCTCGGTCGACCGAGCCGAGGCGGGCGGAATGTTGCAGCCGCGGTTAAACGCGCCGCTTCGCGATGATTTAAATATGCGTGCGAGAGCGTGTAAACACGGTGACGCACCGTTCGTCAAGAACGGTTACGCGCGTCACCCGTTTTTGTACGGCTCGAGCGTTCGATTTCTTCGAATTCGACAGTTAGTTCCTCGAACACCTTCGAACTCCACGAAACGCTCTCGCACGCACGACTACGCACAATCTTTGTCGCCCAGCGACCCACCGGTTTTGAACCCTCGCAACACGGCCCTTCGAGCCATTGCGCCCAGCGCCCACTGTACATAGTTATACATAGTTTTCGTTGCGTGTTTTGTGAGTCGTGTTTGTTTCGTGATCTTTCTGTGGAGTGCTCGTATTTATTGTCAACGACGCCCACTTTCGGCCAATAAACGTGCCGTCACTGAAACGTTGGAGTGCATCCCTTCCCTGGCCAGTCCCAGTGGCAATCCACACCGCCTCCATCAGGCATTAGATTAAACAAGGGTTCTGATCTTAATATACCCTATTGTACTGAGTAGGCCGTCCGTAATACCGTTGAGGTCGAACAAGGTGTCCGTGTAGATTGGTATATTTGGTGAAACAGCATTTCTTTTAATGACGTTGAGATCAGATCCGGTATCAATCATTAGCGTTGCTTGTTGGTTGTTGAAGCCTGCATCAAAGAGGAGGATACTAGGAGGTTTCTTTACTTGTTCCGTTTTTAATCGGAGTACAGCCTGCCTACGTACCATACGAGGTTGTTCTTCTTTTTCTTTACTTTCGAAGTATATCTTTTTCCTGCACTGTTCCACTGTATGGCCTCTGAACTTGCAATATTCACAGAATACTTCCGGTTTTTGCATTCTATCTGCATAATTTTTACTCCTACATTCTTGCGTTGTGTGGCCCGATCGTCGACAATAATCACAATATACGTTAGACTGAGGAGCTCTGTTCGTGTAGCTTTGGCTTCTACAATCTCGCGTTATGTGACCTGGCCTTCGGCAGAAGTCACAGAATGTATCGTTTCGTGTTCCATTTCGTGCTCCGTTTCGGCTTCTGCATTCCTGTGTTGTATGTCCCGTCTTATTACAATGTTGACAGGTTTTTTGTTGCCAGGAGGTCCGTGAAATTCGGCTGCTGCAAGTGGTGGCAATATGGCCGTATCCAAGGCAATTCGTACATTGGTTAGCCTGTGTTATTCCTGCTGCTTCTCTTGCTCGTATCTGATTTTCATTGTATTCTGCTTCGGCTTTAATGGCGACGTTGATGGCGCGATCAAGATTGCTGAAGACGTGTTCGTGTATTCTATTATGTATTTCAGTTCTTAATCCCGTTAGAAAGGCTTTAATGGCGTTCTGTTCTGCGGTTACATTAAATTGTACTACGTGCGTAGGTACTTCTATCGCGTTGCAATGCTTAATCTGAAGAAAGAGATTGGACACACGGCTACTGTAGTCTACCGTTGTTTCATTAGGTAATTGAGCAATTTTTGATAATTCTCCATATAACTGTATTGAAGTGTGTAATGGTGCGAATCGTGATTCTAATACTGAAATGAGATCATCTATTGAATTATAATCTCCACTCAAAATTACTCTAGAAGCTTGTCCGAAAAGCTTATTTTTTATGAGTTGAACTAATCCATACTCTGCATTCGGATTAACCATGCGTCGTGCATGTCGACAGCTCTTTATGAACTGGTGTATTGGTATATTTCTACCATCAAAAGAGGGGACTGTGTCCGCAGTATCGCGTAAGCTAATGTGTGGTAGGTGAGGATATGTATTTGTAGACGTATTCATATTAATTTGAGGATTTGAAGGTCCTGGAGTATTCGTATCTACTGAAATAATTTGTGGAGTTCCTGTAGTCTCCTGAGTTTCTGTGTTGAGCGCTAGGTTAGCCATTGCGTCTCCAAGTGTGTCAGGCATTGTGAAGTCTTCAAGCCTCCGTAGGATTTATATAAGAAAAAGAAAAAATTTCTGAGGAAATACTCACTTTTGGAGTGATTTCACTAACGAATTTATCCTTTAAATGAAATCAGAGATCCCACCGCTGTCACCAAAAAATATCCGACCTGTAACGTTCGGCTGTCCGGGGACAACTGAGCGTCGACAGATCCTCGAGCGGAGAGCGGCGTCCCCTCGAGTGTAGGAAAGGTGGGGTTCTATTTCTACGGTTAAGGAGTAAAATCCACGGCTTAACGTCGCAATGTCTGTTTTTATTCAAACACACTTATTCCAATAACAATAACAAGTAATTAATATTTCCTACGTCTATGATTATATATATATATTATTTTTGGTTTTTATGGGTTTTTATGAATATGTATATATATATGTGTGTGTGTACAGAGGTATGTTGCAGTGTACTGCCGCTGCCGTCTCCGGGGCGAGCTAGTACTCTTGGCAACGTCTGCTGCAAGAAGGCCGCTGCCGTTTCCGGGGCGAGCACACTTCTCTCGGCAGAGTCTTACTCTTACTAATGGTTAATGTTAATTAATATATATGAATATTTATATATTGAGTTATGTTACAGTGTATGGCCGCTGCCGTTTCCGGGGCGAGCTCGTACTCTTGGTAACGTCTGCTGCAAGAAGGCCGCTGCCGTTTCCGGGGCGAGCACACTTCTCTCGGCAGAGTCTTACTCTTACTTTGATTCGTGTATTATAGGGCAAGGCCGCTGCCGTCTCCGGGGCGAGCTCAATACTCTATGATACTAGCGTTAGGAACGGCCGCTGCCGTTTCCGGGGCGAGCTCGATTCTCTTTGCTAAGTCTGCTGCTAGAAGGCCGCTGCCGTTTCCGGGGCGAGCACACTTCTGTAGGCAGAGCATTCGAATGAACCGCTTAGCTGCGTGCGCCTCTTTTATACTCGAGATTTGGTCAATTGGCGCATGCGCAGTGAGTCGCAGTTTGTTATTTTGAATTTTATTCGCTTATTATATCGTATTTTGTCTTGTTCTTTTACTAATACTTACAATTAATTGTCCCTAACATTCTTACAATAATTATTCTTCTAATATTCAATTGAATCGCTAATTATATATAAAAGTAATAATAATTTAAATTACGCAGTATGTTTGATGGTCTATTGGTAATACAAGTCGGTTTCTACTTTACCGACCGTAGAGTTTATTGGTTTGAGTCCCCGTGGGACGTTACATCTTGTTATGTTTACAATACTTTCTTTCTCATGACTTTGTCCCGAAACCGCACGTCTAAACGTAGTTCGCGGAATATTACGAGCGGTTCTTTGAAATAATGCAACGATAAATCAAAACCAAGCTATTAGCGTCCTAACGGGTGTCTCTCAGATACACAACAAATATTTGAAACCTTCCCTGCTCGTTTCGTGCCGCGAAATCCATTTTCGTGCCGAGACGCCTACCCTCCTCGTGACGCGAAATCCATTTTCGTGCCGAGGCTCCTACCCGTCTTGTGTCGCGAAATCCATTTTCGTGCCGAGGCTTCTACTCGTCTTGTGACGCGAAATCCATTTTCGTGCCGAGGCTCCTACCCGTCTTGTGTCGCGAAATCCATTTTCGTGCCGAGGTTTCTACTCGTCTTGTGACGCGAAATCCATTTTCGTGCCGAGGCTCCTACCCAACTCGTGACGCGAAATCCATTTTCATGCCGAGGCTCCTACCCGTCTTGTGACGCGAAATCCATTTTCGTGCCGAGATTTTTATCCTGCTCGTGACGCGAAATCCATTTTCGTGCCGAGATTTCTACCCTCCCTGTGCTGCGAAATTCACTTTCGTGCCGAAATCTCCTCTTAATCTATCCCGACAATGTCATTCCCCTAAGACCTCAACCCGGGACGTGACATAATTTTTGGTGACAGCGGTGGGATGTCGGTGGATTGTGCTGAGATCCGAAGACGGATCTTCCCCTTAGGGGGGGGAGGTGTGACGTCTCGGCCCCACCACGGTATCGCGACTTAGTGTCGGCGAGCGCCACCAGAGGTCTAATCTTCTCGCTAGTTCTCAATCTCCCATCCATTCATATATATACAAGTTCCGAAATCACATCCTCTGTGTCCCCGTGTGTGTCTAGGGCAGGGGCCGTCAGCTGTAGCCCTACTGATGAGTCTAGCTGGCGGTCCCAAGACGAAACGCACTCTTCTTTTCCTCCTCGATCCTTTAAACCCAATCCACCCGCCCCGCACAATTTACTCCATTCCGGCGTAATCCGGCCGGCCTTAGGGCGCGACGGTACGTTGGAGGCAGCGGGGCAAGAACTCCCTTGTCATTGTCCTAACCTCCACCCAGGACGTGACAATTAAATTTATTATTTTCTTTTCCACTTTCTTGGTAAAGTTACGCCGGCGTGAATTGACTCGCGTGATCGAATGATCCGCGAGTACAAGTGCCATTGCTGGCACTTGTGACCACTGTCAGAGTCAGTGGTACCGCGCTTTACAGCGCGGTGCGAGGCCGAACCGTTGCAATAGTTTCACTATTTTCGGAGGGAGACCTTTTTCGCTTTTTCAAGCTTTCCGCTTTTTCTTTCACTGTTTCTGCTAATATAAATCGAGGCTCCCGAATAGGCATGCACCTATTGTGCCGACTGTCTATTAATTCAGGTAGCATGCATTCTAAATAAAATTGAACCAGTTTTGGCTCCATTTCTCTTTTCCAAAATGCATCATCTCTTTCTACTTTTATAGATTTCAGCCCCTTCGGGGTCCAAACGCAGAATATGCAGTACTTTCTGTCAGTAATATGTAACTGGCCTTGAACTTGATAATAATGGTGATGCTTTTTGTTCATTGAAGTAGCTGTTTTAGGCCGCGTACAGACTTGAGCACGAATGCGAATGAGGCAAGCCGAGGCAGACCCGAATGCCTCGGGCTGGAAAAAATTGTAATTTTTGTCCTGTGCGTCCCGCACGAGGCAAGCTGAGGCAAACTGAGGCAAATTGAGACACACTTCTATATCTGAGTATATATGTATAATATCCATATACATTATCTCTGTATATAAAATTTATAAAGCTATGTTCACGCGTTATGGCACAACGTAACAGCACAAACAGTATAATCACCAGGGTAATCGCCGCGAACAATCTAATGGCGTTTTCGGATGGTCGCACTGGAGCGCATTGAGTGCGAATTTTGACCAATCGGAGGCGAAAAAGTTCACACTCTTCGCTTCCGATTGGGTAGGGTTCGCACTCGGTCCGCCCCAGTGCGACCGTCCGAAAACGCCAAAAGGTGACGAGCGAGCGGGCATCGCGTCTGAAAGTTCTTATTGACTCACCCTCCATATTCATTTTCTTTCAAATTCGTATTTCTCAAATGCGCCGGTAAGTATGGACTGGAGTACGTTATCGGAGTCTCGAAATACCTGGCTTACAGAGAATGGCATAAATGCTGTTATTTTATTGCACACTGAAACATCTGTTTTGAGGAACCTACATTTTTCTTTTTGAACTAACAGTTTGTCCATATTTTTACTCGCATACGAATCATTTAATTGTTCTCCCTTAACTCACACACACTGTATGCATATTCACATATCATATGTATATACGCGTATATGTAGGGTAAAGGCAGGTAATATGGAACTTCGTAAAATTTCGATAAAGAAATAACGAACTCTTCAGGTAATCGTTTATACTAGATCCCTAGACACAATAGACGATGATACTGAGAATTGAGCATCAGTCGGGCATCTATCATTGAAAGAGAAACGTTTATATTTTTCGTGGGGTGTAAAAGTTTCTGAAAAGTGCATCAAACAGTTAAATATTGTAATGAAGGTATGTTACAAAGTATTATTTTGATATAATTTATCATTAAATATGTGTGTTGTTGATTATTCAGCAATAGTTTACCAATAAAGTTACTTTGTTCTTAGTATAATTCTTAATTTCTTGTCGGAACATGTGTGTACGTAATATGGAACATACCGAGTAACATAGATGAAGTTGATAATGACAATGACGACGATGATGCGGAATGTGTGGTGTGGCTCGTCTTTCCCTTGCTTTCGCCGCATGCCTTGGGCCGATCCAATAACTTTGGATCGGCCCGAGGCATTCGGCGAATGGCGCCGCGGCACGTCCTGCCTCGGAACGACACCCGCATTGAGCACGAATTAATTTTTTTCGGCCGATAGCGTGCGGCGAACAGCCCCGAGGCAGCGGCGAACGGCCCGAGGCATGCGGCGAACGGCCCCGAGCAATTCACCGACGTGCAACACTTGCATACGCATTCTGCCTCGGCTTGCCTCATTCGCGTTCGTGCTCAAGTCTGTACGCGGCCTTACATGTGAACATGCGCCGGACAGCGGGAACTTTTTCAATAGCTTCTTCCGGCGTAAAGTTCTCCGCTGATTTGGGGCATTTAATTTCCACAATACCCTCTTGACCGATGATTCCATCCGGTGAAGCTCCTAAGAAGGCAATGCAGCTGTCAATGAAAATTCCACATTCTACAATATCTGTGTATTGCTTCTTCAATTCTTCGCGAGCAATTTTCTCGCATTCTTTCCCGTATTCCACCGCGGGTGCACTAATTATCCTCGGATACAGAAATGACTTCACTGCATTTGCGCAAAGCGTGTCAGGTCGGCGACGGCACACTTGTCCAAAATTGGATGCTGTCAACAATTTGGACCTGTACTGCAACCATCTGCGGTTCTTTGCTTGTCCGATGGTTTCGTCTTCAATAGCTTGTCTTTGTTCTTGCCACGCACTGAGCATTTGCATATGCTTTTGCCGCTCCAGTTCATACATTCCGGATGGCATGTCTGGCTTTTGTGCATTTTCTCCATAATCAGAGTCTTTCTGCGAGGGCAATTGCTTGCGTACATATCGCGCAGCCTTCGTTTCTTTCTGTTTTGCAGTTCTCTTTTCCTTTTCTTCCATTTGGCGCACAACTTCGGGCGTTTTCTTCTTCATTACCGTATTCAAACGCGAGTGTATTTGGTTACTGTTGTACTCCACGACAGCAGCAGCACATCTCCCTGTGTACGATCCTCTTTCGGCGAAATTTAATCTTTTACCGCCAATGTACTTGGCAATTATTGCGTTCAAATATTCCACAGCGTTATTATTGGTGTGATAGAGTAAGCTGTCCGCATGAGCTAACAGTGGACGAAATATTTCTTTTACGTCCTGGTACACTCCAATATTCCGCAATTCTGGAACGATGTTTCTTTCATTCTCTTTATTCTTTCCATCGCAGAAATATTTTAGTTGTACACACTCTTTGTGTTCACCAAATACGTGGCTCGGAACATTCTGTATGTCGTCATACAAATTCTTCGTTTTGTCTTCGATTGATACATTCTGATTGTATCTAAACATTGCGGCTTTTACGATATCCGTGCGCATCCGGCGAATGCTACTTTCCACAGCTTCCCTCAATGGTCCAGGCGTGGCCTTCTTCACAATAGCTTTCATTTTTGTGCAGAAGTTTCGCAACAAATGATTCGTGGATTCAATTTTTTTTACGCGAATCTGTCTCTTATATGGGTCAGCATCAATAATCTTCTTATACACGCTGCTGTCTCCATCAGCAATTAGAGTAGAATAAACGAGCCCACGTTTTTCTATGCTAGTATTGAATCCTTCTACTATAGCATCGCTTTCCATAGCAGTCGATGCTCGATTTGCGTTCCAGTTTTTGAAGCATACGTGCTTTTGGGCTTCTTTCTTGTTTTTCGCAGCAATCCGACAAATTCTGCAAACTTTATTTCGAACGCCGTAAAATAAAACTTTCTTCGTGTGATAACCAACTATCACGCCGACTCCAGACGCAGAATCGTAACATCCACTGCGGTAGGACCTCTTCATCCAGCTTCCGTCGGCCACAACGGGGATGTGACGGGTCCCTGATCCGGGAAGAATGTCGCCTCTTTCAATCGCCAAACGTTTTTCTTCTTCAGCCGCTGCTAACATCTCTTCTTCTGCAGCGGCAATTGCAGACTTGACGAATTCATCGTGATTCTTCACAAATTCTCTCTTCGACATGCAATGTATGTTCACTCCTGCAAAAGTGTGTTCCAACTGAGCATAACTGCCTCCACATAAAATTGTTGCATTTACGGCGCCCTGATTGCAATCCACTTCTTCGGCTTTGTCCGATTGATTGCAGATTTCAGCTTTGTAATGGCATAAAGTGCACATTACGCTGAAGATGCTCTTGAAGCCACGCCGTTTCACACCAGTTATTCGTAGGTGTTCAATGCCGCAGTCTTCCCTATCTTTTGCATGCTTACCTATTTTTTGCAATTGAGCAAGCACATTTGGGAAATTCATTATATCGTTGGCATTTAGGAGACGCGATTGCTCTTGCGGTTCGTTCTTCGCAACTTTTTCTATAACGAAGTTTTCTTCTTCGTTGCTTTGCACATCAAATTCTTCAAGCGCCTCTTCAGTTTCTCCCGAACTGGCCGTATCAGTATCTTCATCAGGCGGCAAGTACATTATCTCTTGATGCGTATGATTTCGTCCATCGGATGTTGATGGTTCCTCGACTATACACTCCTCGGCTACTTCTTCTAGATGTTGTCCTACGGCAGTGTCGTCTGCCGTTTTTGCACTTTCTTGTTTCATCTCAAGGGCTAAAGACCTTCTCGATTGGCGACGTACTTTCCGTTTCGATAATCTCTTTGCGTACGGAGGTAAATGTCGCGAACGAAACGGAGAATTATTGTCCTGCGCGTCCTGCATTTTCACATTTCGAGTATCACTCATTTTACACTCAACCAACAAACACAACACAAACACAAACACAATCACAATGCAACACAACGGAACGCAACGCAACACAACTCAAAATCCTTCTGCCCGTTGCAAAAAAACGTAATTGCGAACCGTGAACGTGAAACGTGAATTCGAAAATTCGTATATGTTGCGTTCTGAAACAAATGACGCTCTACAAACCAGGCAACGGCGCAAACAGTCCGTTCCGTAGAGAGTCAGTCCGGTCACAAAACGCAAACCAGACGGACGTGTTTGAAAATGGAAAATATGAATGATTTAAGTATTATATTGTATACTGTTATACAGAGTGATTCTCTGGCTAGAGTCTTCAAAGGCGATGCCGCCAATAAGCCGCGCCTCGCTGAGTTTCGTGGACTTCGACGCTCGAGACGAGATTCACTAGGGTAGCGAAGATCAGGTGGGCGGTCCGAGAACGCTTCATTGGCTACGAGCACCCTGTTCCATGCAGCACGTACAAGACGCTATGGATGCTAGCGTCCTCGGACCGCCCACCTGATCTTCGCTGCCCTAGTGAATCTCGTCTCGAGCGTCGAAGTCCACGAAACTCAGCGAGGCGCGGCTTATTGGCGGCATCGCCATTGAAGACTCTAGCGAGATAATTACCCTGTATGTTCATATTATAATCTTACTATTTGCCACAAAATAATACATTCATTATTTCATTTCCAGGTTGACGAAGCGCTTGATAAAGCGAGAAGAGAGGCGGACGAAAAACAAATTAAAGATAGAAAGGAGTCACAGGAGGCGCAGGAGAATGCGAGGCAGGACGCTGAAATGAGAGCGGAATTGCAACAAGTAATTATGTAGAATGTGGTTTATGTGTGAATCAGAGTTGAGCAAAATGTAATCTAATTACAAATTACAAATTACGATTAAATTGTAATTGCGTAATTGATTACACATTATATTCTGTAATCGTTTAGGTAGTTGACAAAATATTTTGTGTACTTGTGTAATTGATTACACATTATTTTCAACACATAATATACCATAATCAACCACAAAATATTGTGGTCAACTACCTAAAGATTACAGAACATAAAGTGTAATCAATTACGCAATTACATTCTTTTCAACACCTGCATGAAATAGTACCTCGCGTGAATTACTGCCCTCGCTGCGCTCGGGCAGCAAACTTCGCGCTCGTCGGAATCGCTTTCTTCTCTCCCTTGTCACGTACAATATTTTTTTCAACACCTGCATGAAAATAGGTGTAGGCCAGTTTCCTTGGGAGGAAAGTAAGAAATGGCGAATACGCATGCGCGTAAAGTCTTTTTCCCTTGGAAGAAAGACTTTAGGCGAATACGTCTGAAATTGGTCATTTTGCTCCCTCTCTCGCGTGAGGTTGGCGACAGTTTCGAGGCAGTCAATCTTAGGCAATGGTCCATGCAGGTGTTGAAAAAAATAATGTACTATAATCGTAATTTTGTAATTAGATTACATTTTGCCCAACTGGGGTGTGAATATTATTTCGTTTGTGTCCGATATTTTTTATGTTATGTAATTTTATGAAAATGTAATTTTTATGTTACTGTTCCAGATTAAAAAGGCACTGAAACGCCTGACATACCGGCGCGGAGACGGCTGGGGAGGAAGGCGCGGAGGCCGCTGGGGAGGCAGACGCGGAGGCGGCTGGGGAGACAGGCGCGGTGGCGGTTGGGGTGGTGGAAGGCGCGGTGGAGGAAGGGGGGGACCACGGGGCCAAATATTTATATATCAGTGATATCAATTTATAAAAACAATATATTAAAATATTTAATGATTGTGTATTTTGTTTGTAGAGTGTAAAACGTTCACATTTTCTATCGTAGCGGCATGAACGTTCCAGTAACATACTCCAGATGAAAATAAATACACGGTATAAATCGGATTATTTTTAGCATTATCAGATTAGCAATGTTACATTTATAGTCAATTATCTAGTACAGTTCTGGAAATAAACAGATTTATACCATGTTTCAACTCATTTTAATCTGGAAAATCTCAGTAGTAGGTTACTAAAAACATTACGTTTTACATTTTATTATAATCCACCGCAAGCAACACTGTATGTCTCTCGAACCGAACATTTATTCTAATCTATCCAGATATTATCTTTGCCCGTCTCTGTTCTTCAACCGCATCGCCGTGAATCATTCAAGCCTTCCGGACGACAAAATAGTAATAGGGGAAATGCGGCAACAACGCGATAAGACTCTCGATACGTATCGGCATCGACGAAGTATAGAATAGACCTATCACCCAATGTAATTTTGTGTCACAGGCTCGAGGGGCTCGCGAGCCCCCTTACCATTTTCGTGTCACACCCAACGTTATCGATTCAGTCTAAAATAAGATTACAATGCTACGAGTGGTAGGAATTAAAATTAAATCTTAGGAAGAATTTAAAATCTAAAACGGCCTGAATGTCACGACTAATTTCAAGAAAAATGTTGCATAATTCCATTTACTAATAGATTTTGATTGAAGCATAATTTGCACTTATTTCCATACATTTCGATCAGAAATATTATATAAATGCAACGCGTAATAAACATTTATTGTCATGTAGTATATAGGTTATATTTTCTGTCACTTCGAGGAGATGATTTTCGGATCCTCGAAGTGACAGAAAATGTAACCTATATACTACATGACAATAAATGTTTATTGGATATTTCGTTCTTTTACGCTACATTTGTGAACATTTTATGACTTAACATCCTTCCAAAATATTATTGTTATCTCTTTCCGCGCGTCGAATGCTTCTTTCCGCGCGTCGAATGCCTCTTTCCGCGAGTAGAATGCCTCTTTCCGCGAGTCAAATGCCTCTTTCCGCGAGTCGAATGCCTCTTTTCGCGCGTCGAATGCCTCTTTTCGCGCGTCGAATGCCTCTTTTCGCGAGTCGAATGCCTCTTTTCGCGCGTCGAATGCCTCTTTTCGCGCGTCGAATGCCTCTTTCCGCGAGTCGAATGCCTCTTTCCGCGAGTCGAATGCCTCTTTTCGCGCGTCGGATGCCTGACAAGCGGATTTTGGACAAGCGGATTGGGCAAGCGGATTTTGGACAAGCGGATTGGACAAGCGGATTTTGGACAAGCAGATTTTGGACAAGCGGATTGGAAAAGCGGATTTTGGACAAGCGGATTGGACAAGCAGATTTTGGACAAGCGGATTGGACAAGCGGATTTTGGACAAGTGGATTTTGGACAAGTGGATTTTGGACAAGTGGATTCGACAAGTGGAATCTCGGAGTCGAATCTCGGAGTCGAATCTCGGAACATTGGCTCGCTCTCGTCTTTCGGGCGTCTGATACTGCATCCTTCACGTGCGCGGCGGGCCTGATCGCTAATTTAAACGAAAAAAATTATTCGTGCCGCAGCTCGCTCGCGCGGCCAGGTAGCGATCAGTAACCATAAGCGGGAACGCGTGTTAGACAAAATCATCTATGCTATTGAAAAATGAAATTTTTATATTTTCTATTTTATTTTCATCACAGTATTTGTAACATATTGTATGAAATTTTCCAGATGAAAGGAAATCCAAACATTCCAAACACGACGCCCTTCCTACAGTTACTCTGATTCCGCATGAATCCGTTACTTATACTTCCTCCTCCTCTTTGTCCCATTAAGTGATAATGTAAAATTTATTTAAATTACTTAGAATTAGAATTTAAAGTATATTAGGAGACTAGTAAGAACGGTATGTCATGCATACATTTCTGCTTTGATTGCGTGTTTTTTTTATACATATAGGTACATTGAAAAAAAAAACAATTAAACCGTAAAAAATTAGTTTAACGAGTAAAGCTAATGAAAAAATTAAACCGTGCAACATAGACTTGAACTCGCACCCCAGGAAAACGAAGTTAGAATTTTTTTTAGAACTTACACTCATTTCGGAGCCCAGCTATATTTCTGCCAATTCTGAGGCAATTCTTTTTAGAAATGTCCACCGAACCAGAAGTGTAGATTCATCCTCGAAAGCAGTGTTAATTAGATTTTAATATATAAATAAAAAGGGCATATTTCATATAAAAAACAGTTCGTTTCTTTCAGCACCATCTCATATGTACATACCTACTTGTCCCAATGACGTCGTGTTTAATTTTCCTTTTATTAAAAAAATGTCACTAATTTTCCATAAATGCTCGAATAAAGACGAAACAGAGAATGTAAAAATTTCATCTTACAATTAGCTTAGCATGTGCACACTGTACATACATGTTTTCCGCATTTAGCTACTGATTACTGCTTTTGCAGAATTTATAGAAGAAAGTGAAATCTAATTCAATACGGGCGTTTATGCATAGCTCGTCCGTGGACCGACATCGACATGCGAAAATCAGGCGCACGGAGAACGCAAGAAGACTTTGTTGCCGCTGCCAGATTGATCGTTTGTCGCGTAAAGGACCTTCGTGCCGTTTCTCACTTGCTTTCATTCTCTCTTATTCCCTCCCATTTCATCTCACTCGCGAGTCGCGACGTCCGTAAATCCAGAACCTTTTTTTCCACTTGTGCTTTAAAAAGTACAATAGCTGTGTTATCATATGTACATATCTAGGAATAATAAAAAAACTAAAAATATAAAATAGTTAATAAGGGGAAACGGCCAATCAATTTGTAACGAAACATAGAGTTTTAACTACTAATCCACCGTTCCCAAGTAATAAATAAACTATTGCAAAATGTTCTCGGGTCCCGAAAACTACGAATACAAAATTTTACAAAAACGTTTGGATTCCTTGTTCTCAATGATTTATACGTGTCGTAGGATGGGCACCGTTTATTTAGACATGCGCGGAGTGCGGAGATTTGCGGGAATGTCAGTAACAGCGTCAATTTTTAATATTTTTCGACGTACGACACGCGAAAATGTTAGTTAAGTGTTCCACAACACGTAAAGTACTAACAATCAATGTCATCTTGCAATTTATAGTTTGTATAAGCTTTTAAGAAGAGCCATATTTCGGCGCCATATAGTCTTCAGATCACCGAAATAGATTTTCGGAGAAAAATCCACGTGAATCCACGTGAGTCGTTGACAAGCCGAGTCAAAGCGTAGCGTAACGAAAGCCTGCCCTCTATGTCGAACAGTCACTCTAAACAAGTCAGACGTATACAAGCACGCACACACCTTTCAGCATTTCAACACATTTCAGAGTAGTTCCGGAGTTGGACGCTGTTCATGATCAGAGGCCGCCAGATTCAGTCCTCGAGTTATGGGTCGGTAATACAGTTTGGGTGGTGACACGAAGTCCCATAAGGTGATAGGTCTATCCTATACTTCGTCGATGGTATCGGCAACTATGTCTTTCCTACATTTATCGGCTAGCTTGGACTTCCATCGGTTCCGATGGTACATGACACGAATATACCATCAGCGCCGGTGACGGAGAATCCTTGAAGCATAATTCTGTCATTTCTCGAGTCTGTACCTCATTCTGTCTCAATACACGTGTCATAAATTCATCATTATTTCAACGTACGGTGCTTATTACCGTTCAAACGAATCAGACCCGGAAGCACAGATGTCTACTGGAGGCAACTATACCCGCGAAAACTTCCTTCTTGCCGATTCCAGGACGAAATATGGTTGAAATGGATGGTATACATCGGGTGCTACGTGGCTCGAATATACCACCAGCACCGGTGACGGAGAAGCCTTGAAGCTTCAATCTGTCAGTTTTCGAGTCATCAATTCATCGTTATTTCAACGCACGGTGCTTATTACCGTTCAAACGAATCAGACCCGGATGCACAGATGTCTACTGGAGGCAACTATACCCGCGAAAACTTCCTTCTTGCCGATTTCAGGACGAAATATGGTTGAACAGGTTTCGCGTATGCGTACATGCTTTTCCTAGCTTGTGTGAACGTACGCACACACTCAAAACCCGGTGAGACGGCAGCCTTAAGTCCTACGCACGTTCATAGGACTTAAATTTCGGATGTTCTAGAAACATCAAACAATCTTGTAAGTCACGTGATTGTTTTGCACGACTATGTTCCGAGAAAATTCGTCTCGTAAGTATTGTGAATCTTTAGAAGACCTTAATTTCAGATGTTCGAAGAACAACCGTCTTGTAGGTTTTGCAGATGATTCAGGTGCAGTTGCAAAATAGTCGTACGGCTGAACCTCGCCTATGCGCTATTTTTTTATGCAATGAAGACGCTGAAATGCTGAAATGTTCCCAGATAGCATACGACATCTTCAAGACGTCTGTCTTAAGTCGTCGTTAAAACATCTGTCTTGAGACGAATGTGAAATTTTAATTAATGAGTCTAGAGGTCGAATGATGATATTCTGTAGAGTATTTCGCGTCAATGCACATTTTTTATAAACTATTAATAATAGTTATATACCTAAAAATTGAAATTATTTGCAAGGAAGTGCCTTGAGTAGTTGCGAAAAACAGTTGCTTCGTAAGCTGGGAGTCTGGGTTCGATTCCCGTCACCGCCAAATTATTTTTCTTTTTATCCTAACCCAGACTTGATGAGGACGTCTTTAAGGCGCTTTTACACCATCTGCAAAACGTCTTTAAGACGCCTTTTGGACGTATTTAACTTTACTTTCGGACATTCGGAAAACGTTCTGAGAATGTTGACACAGCACGTCCTCAGGACGTCCCACTTTGTAAATAGGACCTTCCTACGACATTTAAAGAACTTAACGAGGACGTACAGGGGATATATGGACCTTCTCGGGACATGCTCCGAACGTGCAGCACGTTCGGAACGGACGTTCTTCGGGCGTACATAAGATGTCTTTGTGCTATTTGGGTTCTATAGTAACCACTTAGTCCTTGGAACTGCTGTCCATTTTGACCGTTGTAGGTATTGCAAATTCTTTTACGGCTATTATATTCCGTGGATCAGGCTTGACTCCTTCTTCTCCTATTATATACCCTAAGTATGAAACTTCTTTCTTCGTGAATTCGCACTTGTCTGGTTGGAGGTAGAGGTTGGCATCTGTTAGTCTATTCATCAAGCGTTTAAATTTTCTCACACGTTCTTTAATACAGAAGCAAACGTCGAAATGAATTTGTTGCCAGAGAGTTTTCATTCGCATTAATGAAACAAAATATTTTAATTGCGGGGTACAGATTCTAATGTGACAGAAAATTGATAAACTATAGTTGATGATTCCATTTGCCTTCTAGTTACACGTGGTGCCCCACGATTTTACTTAAAGGGACATACCATTATCGAACTTGCAGTACAAGAAAATAATTATTTTTTTAGTTTTTAGTGCATTTAAATAAAATCGTTTAACTTAAATTTTTTTTTATATATTTTGTTAATCTGTACGTGTATTACTCTGTCATCGGATAATGCACATAACAATTTCGGATTCGCATGCATGGTTGTTCATCATCCACTCACAGAAGAAGACAGCTGTACACGGCGATTTCCACGAGACGCTCTTGTCTGATCAACGCGGTGAGTTTTTGGGATCGATTAGATGTTCTAAAGATTTCCCTCGTCTGTTTTAGCTCGAAGTACAGGCGTCCTTCTCGAAACGGCTAATTTACACAGGGGAGTTTCCTTCTCCTTCAGGAAAAACTAACCAATTAAATTTATGTCATAATCCAAAAATCGACATGTAGTAGCCGCGTTCCGAAAGTCGAAAAATTCAAACATTCATTCTGGTCGCGTCTTTCGATGCACTTTCGTCGCATCTTTCACTAGTAACTGTCATGATTCGAGGGAAATCGTACAGACTCAATCGAGTCGGAATATTCTCATCGTAATCTTCAACGAGCTAAGTAACACTCGTAACGGTCATCATACGGCCCACATTCGTACGGGATCTCAAAAGGGTCGAACAAATTTTGGTTGCGTTCGTCCAATAGTGTTATGAATTCGTTACCATTAGCTCTATGTTTTAAAACAGTCACGTAATATTAATTTCAGCGAGTGATAGCCGCAGGTATACGCGTATTTTAACGGTTAATGTGGCGCCTTACTATCTGCAGAGGATTGAAAACACAACATACGTGCGCTTGTGACACATACACGCAACCCATGCAGTTAGTCGAGTGACGCGAGCGAAAGTGTACATTTTCGAGTGACTATAACGAATTTTATAAAAAAAATTATGTTAAACGATTTTATTAAAAATGCACAAAAAAAAATTAAAATGCACTAGAAACTAGAAACTAATTCTTTTCTTGTACTGCAAGTTCGATGGTGATATGTCCCTTTAAGTAAAATCGTGGGGCACCATGTGCAACCAGAAGTTGAAGCACCGGTTGGCAAGTGGAACATCATCAACTACAGTTTATCAATTCTATGGCACAGTACAGTCTGTATCCTATAATTAAAACATTTGGTTTCATGAATGCGAATGAAAACTTTCTCACACCAATTCATTTCGACGTTTGCTTCTGTATTAAAGTGATTCATATCCTGTTGCGAAATATCATGCTCCACGATTTTATTTAAATTGAAAAAAAACCATCGAAATTGTAGTACAAGAAATGAATTATTTTTTAGTTGTTAGTATATTTTAATTTAGTTTGTTGTGCATTTTTAATAAAATCGTTTAACATAATTTTTTTTTATATATTTCTTTATTTTCTAGTTTTTAGTGCTTGTGGATTTACACTTCACAGCTCAGACTTCTTTACAGATATCTTTTATTGCTGTACCAATACAGTTTAACAGCTTGCTTATACAGCTATAGTCACTAAAAATTAATTTTTTTCTTGTACTATAATTTAAATGGTGATATACTACGAACGCCTGCAAAGTTTTAGTTTTACTATTCGTACATAGGATCATTTCTCGATAAATTGTGTATTTTCGGTAATCGCAATGCGACCAGCGCACAGTGCGTTGAATCAATGGGAAGTCGGGACAAAAATCGTAACTTCTGAACTAATCAGTTTTCGACCTATATACCCCAATACTTTTTTAACCAGAATATATAGATGCATCGATTGGTGTAGAAAAAATATAAAGTTGCGTTAAAAAAATTTGAGGTGATCTCGATTTTTTATTGAATAAAATTTTTTTATCAATATTTACTTTTGCAATTTGTTGTCAACTGGATACTGACTAACTTTTGTTCAAAATTTTTTTTTATCAAATTATTTTTATCACGTGCATTTGAAGTTTTTTCATTAAAATATATTTTACATATAATAATAATAATAATAATAATATTTATTTACGGGACAAGCCCATTATAAGCTTATATATAAGCTTATTTAGACTAAAAAAGAAGAAGGCTCTAAATACGTTAACGTAATGTATTGTTATTATAAACTTTTAATAATAATATCTGTTAATTTAGTTTAATAATAGTTTAATAATAATAATAATTTCATAGACATTAGAATTCTTTATGTGCACACTCCTTCCTACAAAAATTTATTTCTCAAATAATCGCAGGTAGTAGCAGAAAGGCGCGTAATTTTCATAAAGTATAAAGTTAGGGGAATCAAATATAAAAAAATCACGGATACGTTTTGTTACGTATTTTTTAAAAAGTCGGTTGAAATAAAATTTTCATTCTCGGGACTAAGAAGTTTTCTAATGATCAGTAAGGCCATAAGCCTAAACAATAATTTTGAAGCACACATACCCATAATACTAAAATCCATGGTTAATAAAGTGAGCCAATAGTAATAAATATTCTTAAGGTTTAAATAAAAAAAAAGAGAGTAACTCTACCGCGTATGAATTTCGAGTGACGCTTGAAGTCCTTAGAATTCAGGTTAACATGGTAAATAACATCGTAAACAACTACGGTAACCTAGCCACCATAACCGAACTCGATTCCTGAACATTTTGATGTAAATATTAGATGATAAGTATCACCCTGCAAAATATTTGATTTTTCAATTTTTGTCCATGTATCAACGCACTGTGCAGCGGCCTTTTGTCGCTTTCGTAAAGAACGTGAGTGGCTGATTTCAAGTCGTTTGGATTCGTGGTTATGGGTTATATTTATTGATGACTGGGTAATTTTTTCACCCCCTCGGGGTTATTTTTTTAAAAAACATTGCATTGCCATCCAAACTACGCACGCGTGTAAAATTTCAAGACAATTGGATAGTTGCAAGTTGGTTAAATTTGAGTTCCCAGATTTGAACCCCACATACAAACATACAAACAAACAAACAAAGGATCCAAGCTGAATAAAATCGTTTAAAAATGATTGGTAATCATATTTTTCAGGAGAAAGCATAAAAATGATTTTTCGAAAATTGTCTGATATTATATTATAATATCCAAACACGATCTAATGCTCGTCGATGAACGCGCATCAGTTTATTGAAGCTCTAACTGTCTCCGGCATTAGAACGGCAAACCATCATGAGTCATAAGACATAGTCGTTGATTATCAGAAATTGTATGTGAACTTTCCCATTGGTTGCAATGTATCTTTAGTAGCAAGCCACTTTAGTTTGAAGTAGGCTACTGTATCTGATTGGTGATTTTTCCTTCTATTTGCCGTGACACAGGCAAGTGCCCATCACTACTTTTACATACACGAATGAAACATTGCGGAATGACAAAGAAAACAAAATAGAGAGTCACCAAAGTTTCTTGTATGAATAGGTCTTCCCAACACCTATCCCTTTCAAAGGTTTTCCATCGTTTCGCACATGTTATTTATTTGTTCGCAATTCTTCTGCACTTTGTCCCGCTCGTGGCCATCGCTGCACGTGACGACATTGCACGAAAGACCGTATTACATGGCAGTGGGGGTAATGACGTCGCGGCTCTCGCTCGCTCCATTCACTGATCGGCCGTCGTCGCGAGTAGTCGCAACAAGTCTGTCCTGCTTTCTTCTGAACATCGATACCGTTCCAGGATCTAACGGAATATCCCGGAAGTGTGTTTTAGATTTTCCTATCACCCAGTGCGAAAACTTTTCCACACAAGTTGTTGCAAATTACTGTTGTTCTTGGTGGGAACGTCAATTACAATCAGTGCTTTTAATCGAAGCCCGAAATGTATTTATGAAAACTACTTTTAATTCTATCTTTCTTCTTCTCGTGTATTTACGTTGTGTGCGCGCGTGTACACGTGCGTATTATTTGTGTACATAGCAGTGTTTGTGCGGATTCAAGAAGGTCTTTGAACGCGAAAGGATACGATCGATTGCGATTCGTGGAACGAGATATGACTGTCGCCGGAAAGGTAAGTTCTTTTATAAATTCTCTCGGTTTTAGGATTTTAGAAAATTCAAAATTAAATATACCTAGATACATTTTGCACTTTACAAGCCGAACTAATGTTAGAGACACTTGGATAGTTACTTAAAATACGTATTCTTCGTTATTACTGTTCCCCTTTTTATTACAGCATTAAAATTATAAATTTAGCCTGAATACTGTAATTGTAATATTAACTTTGTTTATACTGGTTGAATCAGTTATATGCTACTTTTTCATGATTACATAAATAAAAAAGATAGAGAAATGTGGATAATATATCTATAGTAACCATTCGGTTATTTACTACTCATAACATGCACAATTTATACTGTATTATTTTGTTACTAACGATATGTTTTTACGTTTCGAGTTTTTTATAATCCGAAATCCATGGGTGTTTGATTGTTGTGATTTACTAAAGTTATACAAATGAACAAAAATAAGGTACCAATATTGCCTTTAGTTATTAGTTAGAAATTAATATAATTTATTATAATTTCTGTTGATGTATGCTACTGTTTGAAAATAAGTTACATTAATGATCAGTACGTACTATTTTATAATATTGTATTACATTAACTAACTAACAAGGGGATCGTACAGTTGGTCCCCTGGGATATTTATAGAATTTAAAGTTGTGAATTCAGAAGCTGAATAACAACATTCTGTAGTATATTTTATGCGAATCTCTATTTTTTAAACACCAACTTGGCGTTTGGATGTTTGAAGTCTTTAAGTTGAAGAATTTCATACACAAATGTGGTGAGTGAGTGAAAAGAGTGGTTACTTTATGGGCGGGAAATATAGGCTTTAAATCTCGTTTCCCGGTGAGTTTTATTTTCAACTTTTCTTTTGTACAATTAAATTCGGGACGTTCTTATTTGACAGGTACTATAAAATTCATGCATAAATCTGTATTTATGAATGTAGGTATACTGAATACATATGCATGTATACTTACGAACCATGTAAGTTGCAACTTGTTCTCTATATAATAAATCTGATAAAAATAAGTGTACTAACTGCACATGAAATCATTTATCAGGAGAAAAAGCAGGTCAGTAAAAGTATAGTACACGTGTAAGCGAAATAAAAATATATGCAAATACAAAACATTTGTATTGATTCTTTCAATTTTCATCGAAATCCCCGTGGCATCAATCGTAGGGTCCCCTTGTAAACACGTTGTATTTTGTTTTTATTGGAGTTGAGTCAGGTGATCAAGTAAATATTTACGCATCGAGTAATGCGATAAGGTAATCCTCCGTTTTCATACCATAAACAATGAAGAGACGCGAATATTATTCAAATACGAAATCGTCGTTTATTCTGCAAGTATTATTTTGCAAACCTACGATGACTGTACCTAATATCGCCTAGCAAAAGTTAAATCGCCGTCAATTGAATAATAATTGATATGTTTGCATGCAATTCGTTTCAAAGTAAAGAGAAATTATTCATCTTTCATGTAGCATAAGTTAGAATCGTTGAAACCTACAAAATTTTTAATTGGGAATGAAAAAAACGAGGGGCATGCAAAAATGCGGTCCTGAAAATGTGTACCTAATATCGCCTACTCAAGAAATATTTATTAATTCATGTGTATATGAGTTTTTAAAGGCATTTTCACATGTGCTTTTATTATTTATTGCTCTATGAATGTTTCTTTATCCATCTTTGATTTTATTTTTATTACAAAAATATAGATTTTTAAAATATTTTATTTTTTACGTTTCGATGTACATATTGGGCAAATAAAGTTTATTTCGGTTGCTCCGCACATTTCGTGACCCCACCTGTAACAAACACTACATCGAAACCATTGTTCTCCGGTAGGCGGTATTGAGAACACGCATATGGGTAAAAAGAAAACGCTATTTTCATTACGAAAAATATTTGAATCGATTTCATTCCTTAAAGGGGTATACCCGTTTGAACCCTCGGAAAATGTGTACATTTTGTGAATTTTTTTACAACTCAACGGCTTGATGACGATTTCCCGTTTTTTTACCATGTTTACATAGTATTATGAACTATTTGTAAAAAAGTTTCAGTTAAAAAACTATTGTTTTTCGGAAGTTACGGATACATATCCGAAAGTCTCTCGATTTTAAACGGCTAAACGGTGGGCGTAAAAACAGCTGTCTGTCGTGTCTAAATTAAAAAACAATAAAATCTTCTTATAAAGTATGTCAATTGTTATCGTCCATCGGGGCCGATTTTGAAAATTGTGAAAAATAAAGAAATGGTGACAGATCAAAGGTAAAGTTACATTTTTCTAAGAGAAAAGGCCACCTTTTTTCTTTATAAATAATAAACGGGGAATCGGAATAAAAAAAGCCCTCGATGGACGATGTGGAATCTTATTACGATCCTGCATGCAAAATTGGAATTGAATTGGTTGAACGTAGCGCGAGTGTTTAGGCCCACAGTAATGAAAAATATAGTTCCGAGAAAAACGCGTTTAAAGTTTTGACTCTGATGCCCCATGCTACCTGGGTTGTTTCATTCAAATCTTATAACTTTCCCAATTTTCCGAATTTTTACATCGAACTTGATTTATAATATTCCTAACACATCAATCTATGAAAATATGTAAAAAACAAAAAATCCGATTTTTCACACTGTCAAACGGGTATACCCCCTTAACCCTTCGTTGACACCCTGGGTGTGAGCCACCCATAAGTTGACTTTGACGCTCTGTATCTTTTACATAACCTAGAATTTCGAATTAGTGGCGCCATCTAGTGCTAGATTTGAAAGTTTACTACACTTTAAGGCACAGTTGGGCAAAAAATTATTTTAAATAAAAATTTCAAATTCGAATAACACAGAAAAATTTTATTCGTTCGTCGTCGAATAAAAAAAACCAGAAGTATCTTTATTCGAAGCGCATCGGATGAAATATTTATTCGACGGGAATTCATTCGACGAGGCATAGATACTTTTTTTATTCGAAGGTCTTCCGCTCTGTGGTTCGAATACTTTTTTCTACTTTAACCGTATCTGTATTCGAAGGCTTCGAATACTTTCGGCAGGCGCTTGGGTCGTCCAAGGGCTGAGGCGTGCGAGGCAGCGGTCCACTGTTACGGTCGCTCAGCCACGTGTCACCAATTTCGCAGAAATTAAGTTCTTTATTTTTCGTCGTATCGATCTGAAAGTAACATCAATGGATTCCTGATATTCTCCCGATTAAAAGGGCAAAATATCATGCAAATCGGACAATTTTTAACGAAGAAGGCTATAAATGCTGCAAACCAATTTTTCGTGCAACTTCGTTAATTATAGCCCGAATTATGTCGGGTTTGGTACCATTTTCATGGGGAAAACATTAAAACACAAGGAGTCGATTCATGACACTTTCGTAAAGATCCGACGAGAAATGTGGAAATCCACTTGTTAATGGTATTCCAGCCCCTTTGAGGGTCTAAAGCCATAAAATTCGGTGAGGCACCACGCGGGGTTGACATCGTCCCGGGGTACCAGGTGGCATCTCTATGACAGGTGCGTCTGGAAAATCACCCTGTGGAAAAAGATCTTCCAATTCTGTGGATGATGAGCGCCGAGCATTTGCTTGCGCGCGATGGCCCGCTTTTCGCTTTCGACGAACATTTGCGCGTGTCGCTGTTAAAAACGACCTTTTTGGAGGGTCTCAAGTGCAAATTCGAGCGCGCATTGCACGTGCGTGGACGTGGCTTTCGCTGTGACACGGTTTTCGGCGCGCAATGCGCCGAATGTTTACTTTAGGAGAGGCAAAAGCGTTGGGACACAAGAGGGCTAAGAGTGAACCGAAAAGTCATTCGTTGTGTACAATAGGTAATTTCATATTTTCGCAAGAACGGTTGCCAGATTTCTAAGAGCAATGAAGAATTTGATACCGGCGTTAAGGATTTTAGACATTCTTTAATCTGAATTAATCTGCATATTGCTTTGTCGGTGGGTAGTAGGTACATACGATGAGTTCAGACCCGCAGGTACCGTTGTTAACCGCCGACTCGCGGGAATATACGGTCATAACGCCTGGCCAGACGCACTGGCCGATCAGGCTTATTAATTTTTGGGAACCAGATATGGCATTTTCCTCCTCTACTTCGTGAAGAGGGAGAGGGTTCCTCCTCCGTCGACGTATTTGCAGGGTGTTTCCAATTTGTGTTTATTAATTATATTACAGCAACAATTACTTTCATATTATTTTTTCTGCATTATACAATAAAGTGAAAAATATAAAATAGTTGAAAGGAGAAACCTTGTATCGTATATGTACAATGTACTCTCATGCATTGACATACATTATTGTATTCATATTACGATATCATTTATTCAGACGACATAAACAACGTGTAATATGAGGCCATTTAATGTCGCATAGGGTTGTAAATTACATACTAAGGATTAGACGACCAGCGGTGGTCGTCTTTTTGAACTCTATTCCACCGTGCTAGGGACACAAGTTAACCTTTTCCCCTTTTACCCAAATATGCCAGATGTGAGAAATTTTTTTCTATTTCAAATACGTTAGGAAATATCCAACTGTTCCCACGGACACCCGCGGATTAATGAAAATTCGCGCTTTTGTTCACAGCGAATAATCTATAAATTGTTAAAGACGACGAAGGCAAATTCATGATTGCCCTTTGGAAAGCTAGCAACCAAATGTTGTCGAAGCCGTCTCCGAAAATACGGAATTTCCGACCATAAACGATTTATGAATGTTTGCTTCGCTCTTAACTGTTACCTCCCAGAGTCCGCTTCGTTTGGGATAATTAAGGACGTAAGACAAAGGCAAAATATAGAACACAATATAAAGGCCTAAATATTAAATGTGAAAATGCAATAAAAAGCGACCATTTCGTTACTCCGTATATTGCTCTGTTAGCGGGTGGTAGGTATAGGTGCATGGTGACTTCGTACCCGTACCCGTACCCACCGTCGAAGTGCGGGACAATACGATCATAAACCGCGACTCTGATGAGCCGCCCTAGCCGATCAACCTAGCTAGTTTTTCAGAAACAACTGGTTCCATTAGGCCCGAAATATAATAAACTTTTACATCCTTTACGAAAATGCATACTTGGGGTTGCCGTCCCCTACGCGTAGCGAGTTCAATATAGTGTAAGGTAAAAGTACCAATAACTGGACACGTCCTAATACCTGGACACCAATGACATTTATATTTTTACTAAGCTTCATAGAAAGTTTACAACAATATTGTTGGGAATATATGCTATTTTGCCACTTGATCTCTTATATAAATAATTAAGAAAGCCCCTAGATGCAAAGCTGAATATATAAAACAGTCTTTAAATATCGGAGGTGCGTGCACTTGAATTCTGCGTAGATTTCTTAAGTAATTCTTAAGACAAATACAGTTAGTTGTTAAGGTGATAATAATCGTTACATAACGTTTTTCTGAGAAGTAAACGTATGTACAGAATCTCAAGAAGTTTCTTGTGACATACAAAACAAAACATTGATCGGTTAATGTTGATTTTAATTAAAAATATACGTGTTTATGTACCGGTACATAATAATCTTGTCCTTTACTCGCTGTCCCAATAACTGACCAGCCGTCCAGGTGGTAGGCCTGTCAGCATTTTAAACGCTTAAGGGAAGTCCCAATACCTGACCGCATTGTCCAACCGGTAAGGTGACTGGGTTTTCTCAAATTTTTGTATATCAAAAGTGTAAGTACAAGTATATTGTACATAAATTAACAGTTTTTTTATTTCCAAGTCCTATTTTTAGTCAATTTCATGCTACACTTTCAACATAACCTAAAATTGTATTTGCTTTCTCCGCGCGCAAACCATTCACACAAACACTAGTGGCGCCCTCTGCGTTGTGCTTTGCGCCATCTTCCCCATTGACCAGGTATTGGGACACCAAAAATGGGACGCTGGGACAAATCAGAATTCTATTGTCCATGTACTGGTACACATAGCTACTTGTGTTTTTACTCAATTTATTTAAAATAACGCACTGAAAACAAGTTTTTAGTAGCTCATTTGATAGAAAGAAGAAACATTTATCTGAATATTGACACTTTTGTTAAAAAGAACGTTTATTTTTAGTCCATTTTTAAGCTATACTACTTTGATATCCTTAAGTGTCCAGTTATTGGTACTTTTACCTTACAGTCTTCTCCGGATTATTAAAATGCTTTTTCCCCCGGATTATCGAGAAATACCCATACCATAGTTTTGCCTCCTCGCTGCGAGCGAGGGCCTGCGGTCCTGGGTAGGCTGCCCGTTAACGGCGGAGAGCAATAAAACCGTTGGGCCAGGTAAAATACCCAGTAGAGAAAAATAAAATGTTCATGTTTTTGATAAATGTTCAACTCGGTAATTCTAGTCTTAGCTAAAGTTTTTGCAAATCGGAGGTGCCTCTCCTAAAGTAAAAGAAAACCGTGTCACAGCGAAAACCACGTCCACGCACGTGCAATGCGCGCTCGAATTTGCACTTGAGACCCTCCAAAAAGGTCGTTTTTAACAGCGACACGCGCAAATGTTCGTCGAAGGCCGCGTCCAGATCTGAACCGAACGCCGAACCGAACGCCACTTGAAACTCCCTATGCCCCGTTTCTACGTGTGGAACGTATATTTCTAGCCATCTTCGCCAGTTTCGACAGAGTCTCGTGGTTCGCGACAGCTAAAGATTGAAGGACAGAGAGTGTTTAGAGTAGTGCAGACCAAAGGTTTGCCTGCCATATGACACCGAGGAAGGGACCTCGGGACCCTCGACCAAAGGAAAATCAGGCTCGCCGCGATGTTCGGGCTGTTCCCAGCCGATGTCGGTAAAGTCCCGTCGCATCAAAGGAATGGCTCACTAGCTACTGTCGTCCTTGCCATTGAAAGTGTTATGTAGTTAGAAGGAGCAAGACAAATTGGTCATAAACGCTCGAGAATTTATTGTATTTGCCGAATGTCTCGAAAGCCTCCAAGAAATTGAACTTGATGGAACAAATGTAGAGAATTGAAATATTGCAACAACTAGAATCGGAATAATTACTTAAATGTTTCCACATTTGAGTATTTCATACTATTCAATTGTATGATGTCCAATGCATAAAACTTTTGTAAAGTCCACCGGTAGTTTGAAACCGTAAGTCCGACAATAACGCGGTACCACTACAAATTTCTTTATTCGAAAATGATCGTCTCTGCCACCACCGTCGTTGCTGTTTCTGTTTTTTTTTTGTTTTTTTTTTTAATAAATGCAGATATACGCAGCGACTGCTTGATCTGCGGACATGGTGCTCGTGCGAACGGTGAAACTATTCTGAGAGTCCCGTAGACATTTCGAACCGTAGGCGTAGGTACGCTTGGAAATGTCTCTGGGACACTCTTTGTTTATCACCAACTTGTCTTGCTTCTTTAAACTACTTCACACCCTCAATGGCAAGGACGAAAACAAGTCATGGTGGTATGAGGGACAGGGATGCACCACTACAATTGCTTACCCTATGTGGGTGAGCCATTCCTTTGATGCGACGGGACTTTACCGACATCGGCTGGGAAAAGCCCGAACATCGCGGCGAGCCGGATTTTCCTTTGGTCGAGGGTCCCGAGGTCCCTTCCTCGGTGTCATATGGCAGGCAAACCTTTGGTCTGCACTACTCTAAACACTCTCTGTCCTTCAATCTTTAGCTGTCGCGAGCCACGAGACTCTGTCGAAACTGGCGAAGATGGCTAGAAATATACGTTCCACACGTAGGAACGGGGCATAGGGAGTTTCAAGTGGCGTTCGGTTCGGCGTTCGGTTCAGATCTGGACGCGGCCGAAAGCGAAAAGCGGGCCATCGCGCGCAAGCGAATGCTCGGCGCGCATCGTCCACAGAATTGGAAGATCTTTTTCCACAGGGTGATTTTCCAGACGCACCTGTCATAGAGATGCCACCTGGTACCCCGGGACGATGTCAACCCCGCGTGGTGCCTCACCGAATTTTATGGCTTTAGACCCTCAAAGGGGCTGGAATACCATTAACAAGTGGATTTCCACATTTCTCGTCGGATCTTTACGAAAGTGTCATGAATCGACTCCTTGTGTTTTAATGTTTTCCCTATGAAAATGGTACCAAACCCGACATAATTCGGGCTATAATTAACGAAGTTGCACGAAAAATTGGTTTGCAGCATTTATAGCCTTCTTCGTTAAAAATTGTCCGATTTGCATGATATTTTGCCCTTTTAATCGGGAGAATATCAGGAATCCATTGATGTTACTTTCAGATCGATACGACGAAAAATAAAGAACTTTAATTTCTGCGAAATTGGTGACACGTGGCTGAGCGACCGTAACAGGGGACCGCTGCCTCGCACGCCTCAGCCCTTGAACGACCCAAGCGCCTGCCGAAAGTATTCGAAGCCTTCGAATACAGATACGGTTAAAGTAGAAAAAAGTATTCGAACCACAGAGCGGAAGACCTTCGAATAAAAAAAGTATCTATGCCTCGTCGAATGAATTCCCGTCGAATAAATATTTCATCCGATGTGCTTCGAATAAAGATACTTTGGGGTTATTCGAAGTTCGAATAACGGATAAAGATATAGTATCTTTTATTCGATTTGCTATTTAAATAATTTTTTTATCTAGATAATGCCCAACTCTGCTTTAAGGCTATTATTCAAATGTGGCAAGTGGCAATTGTTATCCTGGGGTTATTGGTAGCAGGATATGGGTGTGAACCACCCAATGTGTGTTAAAGTCGTTAGTTTTGGGTAGTGAAAAAAGTATTGTGCTCTCGGCTGTTTTCGCTCGTATTTGTCGTAAGTATACCGTAGATGCAAGTTCGGCAAGCAAACAGTTATAAGAAAGACCGCAAAACAAAAATACAATGCCCATTGTGCAGAATACCTATGTGTGACCTTCATCGTCTTTATTTATGTATTAGATGCGGTGGATTGGAGTAAAATGAATAAATTTGTTCATAATTTCTCAGAAAAATTAAATGTTCAATAATTTTCTTTCATTTCTTGCACAACAATAAAACGTTTATATGAATATCTCTGTTTTTTCAATTATCGAAATAGCTTACATTCTATATGCCAAATAAATACCCTTTTTCCAAAGCCGACTTATAAACTATTTTTTCTTCCAAAATATTGTATCTAAACAACAACTCTGTAGATTTGTAGCTTATAATTTTGAAATTTGTAACAGTTACAATTTTTTGAAGATTTCCTTGGTTTTTTCTCGACATATAGTAATCTAGAATTTTTTTACAAAAACTGTGATAAAATTTCAATCGACCAACTACTGGAATACATTCTAGAGACCTTGAAATTGATCCATGATTTTTTCATAACAATTGAAATCTTTAGATAAGAATGGCTGTCGTTCAAAAATTGTTGTGGGTGTGAACCACCCAGTGTGTCAAAGTTGATCGAAAAAGGAGGTGTGTCAACGAAGGGTTAAGTACATCATTAATTAGGTATTTTTAGTAGATATTCTTGCATTCACGGAATTATTAGACTTACCTTCTCCGATTGTGATGTAAAATTGTGGCAGTCCAATAAATTTTTGCACTATTAAGATTCTCTAAAATCCTTCCCTTTCTGTAATTGTTGATCAAATGACGCTGCAATTACAGTATGTCTTCCTACATATGTTTAGGTACTAATTCAGTGGATAACCGATAAATTTTAGTGCTTACTTTGCGAGATATAGCGAGTGGCGAGAATACTGCGTATAGGATAAGTGTAGAAATACTATTTTGAATTATGATCACTTTTTATTTGTAATAGATTTCTTAGAAGATATTTACTGTTTTCCTTCGGAGCAAAGTGTCAGTAATAACTTTTGTCTGTAACAACTATATATATATCATCTTTCGTGACGACACCAGCCTTTTAACGGCAGGTCTTTACGGGTGATCTCTTTTGTCTTGTGAGAAAGTTTTGTTCTGCGTGTCCCACGCTTTGTACAGATACCGACGAAAGCGAAGATTTGAATTTCTATTTTGTCTTCTAGATAGTACTACCTTCTTCGTGGTAATACTAGAGGAAGTGCAGTATATTTGGAATACCAGTTTGTTTAAGACGAATAAAAAATTACGGCAGAGGATGGAAACAAATCAAACTGCATAATATCATGGGGAAACTAATAAACTTCTATATTTCAAACTGTCAGTAATAATAAAAAACAAAAAGTAGCTGAAACTTTGGTCTAAATGAAAAATGACAGGAAGTATTGATTTCGTCAAGGTAATTAGGAATCCCCATAAAAAACTTTCAAAAAGTAAAAAAATTACGCCAAGTACATGAAACAAATAAATCACAAAAAATAAAAGATAATAATATAAATCACAAAAAAATAGAAGAAAATATATAATATCACAAAAAATAGAAGATAATAATATAAATTCCCCCCAAAATAGAAGAAAATATACAATAAATCACAAAAAATAGAAGATAATTACAAAATAAAAAAGAATGTGAAATCAAAATGAGCTGCAAGTACATAAAGGTGCTTTCCCGCTGCGTGCAAAGACGACACTGTGTAACGCAATGTAAGATTCGGTGCTTTCCAACTGCGCTTAATAATATTAAGCAGATATATTTCTATAGAAATAAATATTTCAATACCAATAAATATTTTATTCAAAATACTTGGCGCTGCTCACCGAATTGGTGTTGCTAAACTGAATACATATGTATAAATTGCATTAATCTTTTTCTTTCTTTCTTGTGCGTGCGTTCGTGAATGTGTGTATGTGTGCGTTTTCATATGCTACGTATGATATTAGAGTTAAATATATGTAGAATAAATCTGACTGCGTTTGTAATATGTATATGTTTATGTATTTTAGATTGTTAGGGAGTTATTGTAAATTATTAATACTAAGACAATTAACATTTTTTCGGTTTCGCAGCGCCAAGTATTTTGAATGAAATATTTATTGGTATTGAAATATTTATTTCTATAGAAATATATCTGCTTAATATTATTAAGCGCAGTTGGAAAGCACCGAATCTTACATTGCGTTACACAGTGTCGTCTTTGCACGCAGCGGGAAAGCACCTTTATGTACTTGCAGTTCATTTTGATTTCACATTTTTTTTATTTTGTAATTATCTTCTATTTTTTGTGATTTATTATATATTTTCTTCTATTTTGGGGGGGATTTATATTATTATCTTCTATTTTTTGTGATATTATATATTTTCTTCTATTTTTTTGTGATTTATATTATTATCTTTTATTTTTTGTGATTTATTTGTTTCATGTACTTGGCGTAATTTTTTTACTTTTTGAAAGTTTTTTATGGGGTTAAATTCTTAATTAAAGAATTTTGAATTAATAAATGCGGCAATATTGTTTTTGCACCTGGGCAACCAAAACCCACGAACGGCCCTGAGTATGATGATACTCTGTCTCGCCTCATCTTTCACGTGCCGACGCTCTGTCTCTCTCTCTCGCGCGCCATCGGCGGCTGGAAATCGTAGACAGTATAAGGTAAAAGGCCCTATTATGGCACAGATTGCTAGAGAGGGATATGATATTTTCAATGATTTTAAATAATTAAGAACCTAAATGTTGCGAATTTGTGCGTTATTCGATTATTTCGTGTTTTCTGAAGTAGAAATAATCGTTGTTCTGTAAGTATAACGTTAAAAAATAATTATATGATTGAAAAATAGGAGTGATGTACATGTACGTATTTATGGCACAGTTTTGAAGCCCGTGTCCCTGGTGTTCCATAATGTATGTCCCTATTTATGGTACAGATAAAAACATAAAAACCACTATCTTTTCTTATATTTCAGTTATTTTTATAAAAATAATATATATATATATATATATATATATATATATCTACTTATGTACATTAGTTTTTAAAAAGAATGGGGTTGACAAAATAATAAAAAAACATAAAAAATAATTTTTAGAAATGAAACTATATTTATTTTGTTTCGTTATTTTTTTTTGTATTTCGTTTATTTTCTGTTGCAATTTCTTTTTTTCTTCAGCTATTAGTCTTTTTTCTTCCTGTAGATTTTTCTTTTTGGCAATTTTGTCTTGTTTTATTTTTTCTTTCTCTTCCTTCTGGAGCTGCTCTTGCCACCAGGCATCGGAGGTTGCAGCCGCTGGCGGTTTCGGCTTCTCCGAACCTTCGACTTTCACCCCCTTTTTTTTAAGTAAATATTTTGTGGGCAGCGTAAATGCCTCTGCAAAATTTTTCGTTTGGGCAATATTGCTATCTTCTATGGATGAAAAATATTGTATTGGTACGTGTCTTCTAATCTATAATTTTTTAACAGCATTCAACTTACCTTGATTATCAATCATCGCAGCATTCTCCTTCTCTGATGTTTTATCAATTATATTATTATTTAAATTAATACTACTCTCTATATGTTCAAGTATAACATTTTCTTGAATGTGCTGTGGTATATTAATTACGTCTAAAACCCTTTCTGGTATATTATCTACCTGGTTTTCTAAAATCAAATCGTCTATCTGATTTTCGGTAGCTTCTGGAGCTACTACATTAAATTTAAAATCTATTAAATTTTCTACGCTCCTGACGATGGGTTTTCCTTTCAGACTATCATCTAAATTGTATAAATAAAAAACACGTCTCATAATTTCATTTAAATAAATCAATTTACACTATTCAGGCATGCAATATTTTATAGGTTATTTCTACAATTTTTAACCCAAATTTTATAATACACTTACTTATACGTATGTTGGATAAAAATAAAGGTTAAATATGAAGATTGTTTGAAGCCACAACCAGAAAAACTTAGAATTAAGACCGTTTTTAATTAAATATCGTACTCTTTAGACTTTGACTTTTCTGTACCACAAACCGGGACTACGCTTGATTCAACTGTCCATGGCACATGGAACAAGCGAATTATCGTTCCATAAATACGGACTTCTAAAAAGTCAATGTACATAATGTTGGAACAGCTTTATAATTAATAAAATCACCACCGGATTCGAATTTGTTTTAATTAATTACAATCTACGAGTTTTCAGCTTTCGAATAAGCTATTAAACATCTTTTAAAATCATTAAAATTTGTAAATATGCTTGAAACAAAGAAGTCAGTGTATCTGTATTTCAACTCGAATAGCAGCAAATTTTGTACCAACTCAGAGACATAGACACTTAAACATTTTTTTTTATGTTAAATTCATTGACGCCACATTTATATTCATACACATACAAATATTTAGATAGTAATGTTTATAAATATAATTTTATTTAAATTATTATATATACATATATATATAATATTATTCACTTTTTCTTGTAGTGTTTCATAAATTGGGACACTGTGCCATAATAGGGCCTTTTACCTTACTATATTCGTTTATTTTATTTTAATTAATTAACTATTAACTCGAGAAGGGAAGGTCGTAACGAGTTGAAAATAGTCACATTCATCTGGATAAGCCAGGCATAATGAGCTGAGGTAAAAACACACAAACATACGATACACTTTCTGCTTTATAGTATAATATAATAATAATAATAATAATAAAGAATAAGAATATAAGAATAATAAAGAATAATAAAGAATAAGAATAAGAATATAAGATACATGAAAATATGCTTATTTTTTATTTTTCTAGTGCAGCAGGGGTACTTTCTGTTTCAGCTGTTGAAATAATTCTCTTCATCTGCATCGTTAACTAAAAAAAAATAGGACACATTTACTAATTATTTAATAAATTATCATACGTGCTCATATGTCACGATAAGTGAATGAATAATTGCGTATGCAAAACCCTACCTGCAAATTTGCGCGTACAGAGTCTGACGTAGATTACACTGCATCATCTTCTGCTTCGATTATCTGTAACTATCTGAAAGCCACATTTTTTTTAGTTATACGACTTAACGTAGAATTTATATAGAAATATAGAAATAGAGTGGCCTTTTGCTATAGTAAGTGTAGAGACTACAGAATGTATCCGAAGGAGGTGAGAGCGTATGGCAGAAAGTCTTGTTGCAGGAAATTTAAATTAAATGCTAATGGCAATAATTCAGCGAAAATGAACGAAGCAATCCAATATTTTTAACGCACAATTTATTGGTGTTGGAATAATATTAATGTAGTATGTTTTTTGGTGAATTGAAATATTGTTAATGGGAATCAAAAACATTAATGAATTAATGAATAGCGTGGCAACTACTGTGGATTTTATATATTAAAGTATTACGAATGTCTTTCACAAGAGATTGAAAAGCATCAAGGGAGATGTGTTTTCAGCGTACTTTCTTCACTAATGTGACTTGCTCTACATTGCAAGCAGTCCACCATAATCTATTTTCTCAATAATTCTTAATGCTACGTCGTTTGACAAATTTTGTAGATTTACCTTTTTTGACAAATTTCCAGAAACTTGTGCGAAACAAGATGCTCTGTCTATCTATCTAATCGTCTCCGGACAACCTCCAAGCCTGTGCGCCCTCTTCATTTTTATCCAAGTCCTGTGCGTTCCCTTCAGTTCTATCCAAGCCTGTGCGTCCCCTTCATTTTTATCTAAGTCCTGTGCGTCCCCTTCATTTCTATAAGCTTTACATAAAAACTCTAAATTAAAAATAATTTGCTGGTATAATAAAAATATCTGTCAATTTAAATGCAATGCAATTATAATATATATTTTCTACATGCATGGTAGAAATTTCCAGAAACTTTTGCGAAAGAAGATGCTTCTCTGTCGAACCTTCTCCGGACAACTTCCAAGTGTGCGACTCTACATAAAAAATCTATTAAAAAAATTTGGCGACCCAGCTTGTTAATCGAGACAATAATTCAGTCTCCCATGTAGTGTAAAAACTCGTGACATTTCAAATTTGGTCAACTTACCTTATTTGACACTTGGCAGGTTATGATGGATTGACACTTGGTAGGTTATAAAGCGATGACACTTGGTAGGTTATAATTCAATAGTACACATAGGTATATGTACCATGACGGACGCCGATCCCTCCCGAATGATCCCGAGAGTCGACGAACGAAACATACACTAGTTTCTTTTGGCTGAAGGTGTGCGTGTAACGCGTATACGTATTATGTTGACGAAAATTTGGCTTGAAAAATCAGAATCAGAAGAAGAATCAGAAGAAAATCTTACCGTTTCTGACAGATCCATGAGACGATATTATGATATCTCTGTTATGCGTGGACAGATTTTATTGAAATTTGGTCTTATTCGAAAGCTTATATGCGGTTTACACAAGAAAAATGCCTTTAAATTTAGAAAATATTGCTGGCGTCATGAAATATTAATGAAATAAGTTTCAGGTTAGGTTGGATTAGCCGTTTCTCGAGTAAATGATAGCGGTAGCGACAGTCGACATATACAGGGTGTTCTTTCCTGTACTTGGCGTCGAGACGCTACCGCGTCTCTAGGTACATGTAGATAATAAAATTATTTCCCTTATGATCTAATCAGACTGAAAAATTACAATATAGGAACACTCTTAGGTAAATATACCTAAATGGATAGCGGTGGCCCAAAGTGGCGGCAGCCGTTACGCGTGAAACAAACGCATCGCTAAGCTTTGGAATATTCCAAATTACCTTCACCTTCGGTATTCCGAATTAGCAACATGGCATTGAAACCTAAAATTTCATGTCACACTCTGTATTTTCGAAATTATCGCAAAACTGACACGGAAGCATAGAAGGAACGCGCAAATGAGTAGATTAAGTGTTTAACTCAAATGTTTTGACATATTTTAACCACGATTGGAACGATTGAATACTTGCTGAAAAAGTTTTGCAGTTTGACGTTTTCTTACTCTGCAGATTAAGTCGAAAATGTGAAAATAAAAAAAAATTTGAAAAATTAAAACCGACTTCAAAAAGATAAAATTGCCCTAAAAAGTAAACAATCCCTCTTTCGAATAAAAAAAAAGATCATCAAAATCGGTTCATATGCTGAGGAGTTATGAGGGGACAAACATTAAAAAAAACATACAAACGGGTCGAATCTATAACCTCCTTCTTTTTGAAGTCGGTTAAAAATGGCGGTTCATCCGCAAATGTCATTCGTTAACAGGTCATTAGCCCCTATTGTCTACGGTGTTACAAATTAGATCACGTTAGTAGTTTATTAGATACTTCGGTATTCCAAATTACCAACAGTAATTCAAATATGCTTCCTCTACCAATGACTGGGCGAGGCTTTTCCAACAAAAATCAGTCAAAATGCCACCTAACTTGAATTATTTTTAATTATATGCAATTCGACTTACTTCTGAATTCCGTAGACCAAATGCACCTACAGTACGTATAATTATAACTACTACAAATGCAGTCAAGTTTGCACTTATTTCCATCAGGAACCATGGCAATCTGCTAATAATACTCTCGTGAACATCCCATAGAAAATACAGAAATATAAATTTTCGTTCGCAGATGATTATAATCGGTGGCTCGAGTGCGGGATGGATAAAGGTTCATTGAGGCGGTGAAGTACAAAATGAATTTCGAGCTCCTTTTCAAAACAAACGTTCGGGGATCCCTGTACATTCCTTTCATGCTTTCCAGAAAACATGGATGCGCAAACACGTCAACTTCAGTATCACTATTATTAACAGGAATCCCTTTAGTATACAAAAATTTGACATAATGACAGGAGTTTGAAAATATTAATAACGTCAGTGCAATATTTAATTTATTTAAATTTCAAGACAAAAGTTAGGTACTTCTTTTAATTAGATCTATCAAATCGTAAAGGTTTTATCAATTGTTTAAACGATTAGAAAAAAGTTATAAACAAAAATATGAATGTTTTCTTAAATTCGGGTTTTCACGTGAAATCTGAACTGGATGTTTAAATAATTATGAAACAGCATAATCCATATTTTCTTCCATACGCGAAAATCGAAGAACTTTTGGATCCCTTGTAACGTGCCTGAAGCTGCACGACGAGCAATGTTTTTCTAACATTTATTAGGAAATAATACGCCACGCGTAGTAAGTAAGTAAGATAATTTATATACTTTTGTCTCTAATTACACATGGGGCAAATATATCAGGTGGAAATAGAGGAGAAGAAGGGAACTGTTAGATATAACTTATCCTTATTAGAACATTTTATTTTTAACATAATTATCGAACTTTTCTCTTATTTGCTCACCAAACAAGCGAGACAATGCAGGCGTTTAATAAGCGATTTAAGTATAGTTAGATAACATTGAAAACACTTGTGTGATGTGAATATATACCTACTTTTGTCTCCCATCAAAGTATCACCTCATGTCTATTGTTCTCTCGAGCATTAATAATGAGAATACATATATTAGTATTCTTATCGGGTGATAAAAAAATAAGTCTTAATTCTTATAATGATAAGGAAATAATTCTTATGCACTTATTTCAATGTCCCATGTGTAATTAGAGACAAAAGTATATAAATTATCTTACGTTCTTACTACGCGTCGCGTATTATTTCCTAATAAATGTTAGGAAAAACGTTGCTAGTCGTGCAGCTTAAGGCACGTTACAATGGGATCCAAAAGTTCTTCGATTGTCGCGGAGCATAGTTCCGCAATACAACAATAGTTGAAATTGTATGGAAAAAAATATGGATTATGCTGTTTCATAATTATTTAAACATCCAGTTCAGATTTCACGTGAAAACCCGAATTTTGGAAAACATTCATATTTTTGTTTATAACTTTTTTCTAATCGTTTAAACAATTGATAAAACCTTTACGATTTGATAGATCTAATTAAAAGAAGTAACTTTTGTCTGGAAACTTTTTTTCTATCTCTTACAGATTGTGTGTTGTAAAATAAAATCGAAAAATAGCTGAATCTTCAGGGGTTAATTTCACCCCCTTAGAGTGATTTTGGGCAGCAAAAAAAAATGCGTTGTAATCAGAAGGAAATCCCCTACATATCCACAAAGTTTCAGAATTTTTGGAATTTTCGGGTCCGGGATCTTCCCTTGTAAGAGATTAAGTGTCTGTTTGACGCATTAATGTTAAGTTGTGCTACAAGACCAGTATAGTTAATTTAATTGTTCATAACTTTAAACAAACAGATCATATCCGCGATCAACGTACGATCCCAGATCGTAGTAAGTTTGAAGGACTGCAGAACAAGGCCATAATCATGGTGGGTAATGTCCATTGGGCCACCTAAAACCCGGGCAGCAAACGTTAAGAACTTGTGCTGGACTTTTTCTATTAGATTGATACACTTCATGTGTTTGAGATTCCAGATTACCGAAGCATAGTCGCGCATGGGATGAAAATTCCGCGGCGTCAAAACACGCAAAACCATTCTAAGTGTTACTTATCGGATAATCAATAACGAATAAAATCCAGTTATTCTTCATCCCCACAAAATTACCTTTTTTAAAAAAAAGGTACAAAAAAAGCGCCAAGTATATAATCCCCCAAAAAACAAACGCATTTAAAAACATTGACAAAAAAAATTGCTTTACAAAACTAATGATATACACAAAATGCGCCAATTAAAACATTGGCTATTTATACAATGAAAAAATATATTAAACAATATTAAGCAGATAAATTTAAAAACAAAAAAATATTTTAATACGAAAAAAATATTTACTCAAAATACTTGGCGCTGCGAAATCGAAAAAAAAGGTAATTGTCTAAGTATTAATTTAAAAAGAAAACACCCGTAAAAACTAAAATACAAAAACATATACATACACATACACACGAACGCACGCACAAGAAATAAAGAAAAAGATTAATGCAATTTATATACATATTTATTCAGTTTAGTAACACCAATTCGGGTCGCAGCGCCAAGTATTTTGAGTAAATATTTTTTTTGTATTAAAATATTTTTTTGTTTTTAAATTTATCTGCTTAATATTGTTTAATACATTTTTTCTTTGTATAAATAGCCAATGTTTTAATTGGCGCATTTTGTGTATATCATTAGTTTTGTAAAGCAATTTTTTTTGTCAATGTTTTTAAATGCGTTTGTTTTTTGGGGGATTATATACTTGGCGCTTTTTTTGTACCTTTTTTTTAAAAAAGGTAATTTTGTGGGGATTTCACTCTTTTTGTAGTTTTATTGATGACCAATTATCTAACTGGCGCTAGTGGGTTATTTATTTACTATCATTTTTTGTAAGAACAAAATATAAAGATCTTTAGCGCCTCTGGGCCATTGCCTTTTTTTAATTTGCACGTCATCTGCTTCAATCCAACTACTAGTCATTCCTTCTTCTTTACATATACTGGTGTAATGGCCATCCTCAATACTTGAACCACTATGAATTATAGCATTCATTATTTTATACGATTGTCCAGCTATCAATACTTTGGTTGTGGGAATACTACTTATATTAAATTTACGTTTTGCTTCGACTATTTTATCACCTTGTAATGAAAATAATAGTAATCGAATAATAACTATATCTTTCGTCAATATTAATTCATTCTTGAACATAACATAATTTCCTGTACACTGTTCACATGATCCGTTATCTGATTCATGCCATTGTGAAAATGTAACATTTAATAAATCGTTTAGATTATAGCTTTTTTTTTCAAATTGTTAATGGGTATTGAAACAACTAAATTATCAGAAGTAATTCTTTTTGTATAATCACAAGATTTACATCGAGTAGTAGAAGTTACTTGATGCTCTACCAATTGTCTTATACAATCATATTTTGTGCACAGGATTATAAGAAATTCGAATACATCTCGTTTTACGTTTTTTGAAAAATGTTCTCCTAAACTTTGCCGTACTGTATATGTATTTAAATTGCGTATTCCACTTTCATATCGAAGCATTAAAATTTTCAAATCATTTGCTGATTCATTACAATTAAACAATTGTTTTCTTATTGCACTTAAATGCATTAAACATTGTAACACTGCATTTGCATAACATGAAGTATTATCTGTATTTTGAAGACCATGTAAAATCCAAGAAACATTTTTTTGTATTTTTTTTTTTTGAGTTTGACAATTTTCTTGGACAGAATCAATTACTTTTGTCAACATCCATGGAACATCTTTCACTTTCGAATAGCGTTTTTTTGAAACAGTAATAATGTCCGCGTCTGGTTTGTACTTAGTTCTTAGCCGATTATATTCCCTAATAGCTTTTTCGTCAGCTATTACTGACGAAGGATCATAATTAATCAAATGCAACCCTTCTGAAGACGTTACTCGTGATAATGCAACATAAGCTTGACCATAAGTAAATATAGAGTTGCCTATGTCCATAATAGCACTTTGTAAACTCAATCCTTGACTTTTATGAATTGTGATTCCATAACTTAGACACAATGGAAATTGTTTTCTAATAACAAATGCTCTATCCACTACTTTAAATTTTACGCTCACTCTTTCAATGAAGTACTCTAATCCCGATGGTAGAAGGAGCTTAATTTTCTCTACATAATCAGTTGACATATCTTGTACAACTGAAATTACCTTAGCTATGGTACCATTCACAAGACCCAAAGTAGCATCAATGTTACGCCTTATCATAACGTTTGCTCCAATCTTAATTACAATTTCCTTTGAAAGTCCAGCAGTTTTTGAATTATCGTCATCAGTATTGGACAATACTTTTGATACTTTCTTTCTCATATACGGAATACAGTCAATCGTATCTTCGGCAATTAATAATATCTCTTTCATTGTAATGCGTTTTAACATTGCAGCATTTAGAACGTCACACATATTACTAGTAGGCAATAAACAAACAATGTCTAACGGAAAATCATTAATAAACTGGCATAATTCGTTTAATCTGAGTTCAAACGAATCCCCAGTAAAAGATATTTTTCTTTTCCCAAGAATCTCGCAATCAGATTTTGTCACTAGACCAATACGAATTCTTGACAACAACTGTCGATAAGAATCATCCCCTTGCTGGCGCATGTTGATCGTTAACTCATCATAATCAAATAATGTAGTCCATAAGTTAACAGCAATTAAAGAACCGACATATTTGTTAATTTTATCATTTGATAAATGTACAAAAATTTGGTCTTCGTGTACAGGGGGTAATTGAAGCAGATCACCAAAGAACATATCAACGTGTTAATATCTTTCCAAGTTCTGTTTGTTTTTTATGTAATTTTGAAAATTCCAAGTTCTGTTTGTTTTGTATATAATTTGTGTTAATAAATTTACTTTATACTTGGTACTTGATATTTAATATTTAATATTTGATATTTGAAAATGTATAATTGAATTTTTTTTAATGTTTCTAGTTTACTTTATAGTTATAAACTGGGATGAAACTTGTATATAGTGTATATAGTTGTATTGCAAGCAAACGGAGGATCGACGTTGAATAAAATCGTTTAATTAATATAATACAATAAATACAATAAATATTTTATTCAAAATACTTGGCGCTGCGAAACTGAAAATATGTTAATTGTCTTAGGATTAATAATTTACAATAACTACCTTACAATCTAAAATACATGAAAATGTGCTTAATTTGTTCGTTTCCTCGTGCAGCACGGTTACTTTCTCTTTCCCTTCTGCTTCCATTATCTGTAAATATATAAAAGCCACATTTTAGTTACAATTTAACGTAGAACATATATAAATACGAATATATTTCAAAAAAGATTGGAAAGTATTAAGGGAGATGCGTTTTCAGCGTACTTTCTTCACTAATGTGACTTACTCTACAATGCAAGCTGTACGCCATAATTTTCTTAATTATTAATGCTACGCTAATTTGAAACATTTACCTTATTTGACAATTTTCCAGACAATTGTGCGAAACAAGATGCTTCTCTGTCTATCTATCCTTCTTCGGACAACCTCCAAGCCTGTGCGTCCCCTTCATTTCTGTCCAAGGCTGTGCGTCCCCTTTATTTCTCACCAAGCCCATGCGACCCCTTCACTTCTATAAGCTTTATATAGAAACTTTAAATTAAAAATAGCTTACTGGTATAAAAATGTCTGGCAATTTAAATACATTATTATTATTTTGTACATGCCTGGTATAATAGAAACTTGTGCGTAAGAAGATCTTCTTAATAGGCACTCCAACCCCTTCGAGGGTCGAAAGCCCTAAAATTCGGTGGGGCACTGCAGGGGCTTGACCTCGCCACGGGGTATCAGGACGCACCCATTGTCGGGCGGAGCTCCAGATTCATCCTGTAGAAACTCTAAATTAAAAATGGCTTACTGGTATAAAAATTTTTGGCAATTTAAATGCATTATTATTATTTTGTACATGCCTGGTATAATAGAAACTTGTGCGTAAGAAGATATTTCTCTATCGAACCTTATCCGGGCATTGTCCAAGCTGTGCGCCCCCTTCGTTTCTAGAAGCTCAACAAAAAAATGTATTAAAAAATTTTAGCGACTTACCTTGTTAATTGAGACAATAATTCAATGTCCTATATGGAGTAAAAACTCGTGACATTGGAAAAATGTTGACTACTTACCTCATTTGACATTTGGCTGGTTATGATGGTTTGACACTACCTAGGTTACGTTTTCCTTGACAGATGTGCTGTCTGGCTGTCACGTGACAACAATTTGTTACGCGATAGGCCGGAACCTTCATCCAATGAACGACGTCCCAGAGACATTTCCTCTCCCTTTCATGTTCCCCTCTGGCCTACACTTGACGATGGAGAAAATCTCTTAACATAAAATTCGGCAAATTGCAGCTTTGCATCGGAATATCTCAGCTCATAAGGCACGTAGGAACAAAACGAAGACACTTTTCTTATGTAAATCAAACCCAAGCTATCCATTAAGACCATTCAAAACTTAATCGGATCAGCCGTTATTGAGATTCGATAATCTCAGGGTTCTTCCAAAAACCGCTCGGCGTTATATAGCCACGGGAGTGTCTCGCGCTGCGCATATACCTATAGGGTAAATCCGGGAGACGCGGTCGGGCCGGAGAGTTGGTCGTGTCGCTATATTTCAGAGTCTATACGTAAAAATGCATTAAAGTGCAGACAAATTACTTCTCTAGAAGCCAAATAGTTGAGTGAATAGCGTTATTTCGCTTCCTTCTGTGTTTTTCTGGATTTATAGGATATTAAAGGTAAATTGATGTTACATTTAACCTCTTTTGTCAAACAGCGGTTGTACAGAATCGTATTTAAAATATACTTCTAAGTTTATTTTCCTTTAATGTTTGGAATAATAAGATAGTAGAGATATTGAGGGACAATGCAGCCAAAGTATTTGGCCATATTAACTCTTCTTCTCAAAGCTGACGAGAAGACCATGTCTCGCTGCAGAAAGGTGAGATGGTCGAGTTATGATTTTTTTATTATTTTTGTTTATTTTTTTATTTTTTATTATTATTTTATTATTATTTTTGTTTATTTAGTTTATTTATTCACTTTTGTATTCATTTGCCTTGCTAATCGCCAGTAGGTAATTCACTTTTCCTTTGATGTGTTCTTTACTTGTTTAGCGTAAACAAATTAAATATCAATGAATCCGTAGTTGTATTCACTCATAAATAATTTTGCTTTGACCTTTGTTAAATTTCCATGAATAATTATGTGAGTGGTCTCTGCCAAAGACGAAAACCATTTCTCCCGGCACCTCGGGGGAGGTGGTCAGATGTCATGACTTCAGTTTTCAACCCGACTTACAGTAAATATTGTCTTAAAGCAAATATCGACCAGTTTTTCTGAATCGGCATAAAATTCTGAACATATTAGGTTTGTTCTGATAAAATAAGTAATATCTATATTAGTTTTAATAGCCATTTTATATTAGGTCGACCGCGTCTCCCGGATTTACCCTATATACTTGGCGCGAGACACTACCGTGTCTCTTGATTCGTGGAATAATAAATAAATTATTTTATTTGTAAATAATGGGAAGGGAAAGTGATTCGTAAATAATAAACAAAAAGTAATGGCGTAGCTCGGATAAGAAACGTGTAGGCCGATTACAATATACCTGTAGCATATTTCGGTGAAGATTTTTCACTACAGCACAGATGGCCAAGTTTGTACACCGCTGCTCAAAAGTCTTAAGGGGTAAAACCACTCTAGAGGCAGAAAAAAGACCTAAATTTGACAATTTATTTTGGGAGCATGACAAACGGAATAGATTTGCTTTTCAGAGGGTTTATTTTACACATATTGAAGTACGAAAAACAATTTTTTTATTATCATTTTCATACAAAATGGCGGCGAAAGAGCCCGTCGTCGAAAACTTTGCTTTTTTTAAAACACCGCCACGAGAGGACGGATTTCTCGGCATGTATGAGTCTTGGAACAAAAAGTAAAAAAAATTTATAATCTATATACAATTGGCTTTGGAAGTACGTAGCCGTTTTTTGATTGAATGTAAACATTTTTTTTTATAAACAATTTAATGCTCATGTTTAGGGCAAAAAATCGATTCATTTCTTAAAAAGTGCACCACTTCCACAAAATTGATTAAAAAAAAACCCTACGTACTTCCAAAGCCAATTGTATTGTTTTTATTCCCGAACTCATACATGCCGAGAAATCCGTCCTTCCGTGGCGGTGTTTTCAAAAATGCTGTTTTCGACGACGGGCTCTGTCGCCGCCATTTTGTATGAAAATGACAATAAAAAAAATTGTTTTTCCTACGTCAATATGTGTTAAATAAATCCTCTGAAAAGATATTCTATTCCGTTTATCATACTCCCGAAATAAATTGTCAAATTTAGGTCTTTTTTTATGCCTCTAGAGTGGTTTTACCCCTTAAGCCAGTTGTTATATTTGCTCCAAATCTGTGAAAAAATTGCTAACCGTTGAGAGATATGGAGGAATGTTATCTAAGTTGCTTTTTACGATAAAGAATGTATACAACATTAATGTATTAAAAGCTCTACCAAAAAGTGAAATATATGAGTATATTTCTTTTCGTCGATGATACGATGATTTTCCATTATTTTTCATATATTCGTGCGACCGATTTTTTAAACCTTTCTGTTGTTATGTCTTTCCATTCTTGTTCTAGAATGCTTCATACTTGTATCTATTACTGACTCCGTCAATTTTTTCAAATCTGTTTAGTTCGTTCCACACCTTTTCGATAAGATTGTCACCTTGGTGATTGCCTAAGCCATTCCATGATTTGTATTACGTTATTCACTTTACATTATACAGTTTCCATTATTTATTGAATGTAGTCCAAAGATCATTATCTACACCAAATAGTAGAGTTTCGTTCAAAATAGCAGATGCCCTAAGAGTTTTGAACAGAGGTGTATGTAAGTACAGTGGACATTACTTATAACGTGCACCTACAAACTATCGTACGAGTTTTGTAATCAGCTGTTTTTGTAGGTATAGAAAAGGGCACCCAGCACGACGTCAGAAAGCAACAAGGAGCAATTTGCTTCCATTTTCAAGAAACCAAAATTTTGAATAATCTACCTATGCCGAAAGTTCAATGGATTAATCGTGCAAGTTGAACTCTTGTCACTGCAACAGTAAAACGAATGTGATAACGTATCTGACTGCAGAATCTTTTGTTACTCTATCCAGATTGAAGTCTCTCCGTAGCAGCGACTATTCTTATTCTCCCGTTTATTGTTTTAATTTGAACATCGTTCTCCACACGTTTCCATTTTTATGAAATCCTTTACAATATTTTAATATTTTTTCATTGAGAAAGAATTAGAATGTGGGATAAGGGAATGACAAAACAATTGCTAAAAAATTTGACGAGATACCAGCTGCAAAGAATTAATGATAAAATTTCGTGTTTAGTCGCGACGGGTCAAGGCTCATCCAGTGAGTCAATCGAATTGAGCCAGTGACTGATTTAGTCAAGTACGAGTTGCCGTCGATACCAGTTTAGAAGTTTAATGGTATTTTACATTGTCGGTGCTACGGATGTCTGTAAGCCAGGGTTGCCAGAAGTAGGGGCGCAAACAGGGACGCGATACGTCATCACCCGTCCCCGTTGATCCCGACTTCGTAGCCGTAGATACATACAGGGCCAGCATTTCATCTCGCAACCCGCACTCGCGCGAAGAGGTAAAATGGCAAAAGCGCCTCACGCACGCATTCCACTACAACCATAGCCGATGCTTCCGCCATCTATGAGCTGATGACGAAAGTGTACGGTCTTTCAGATGCCAATAGAGAACGCAGGGTGATTTTGGCTTTCGCCAGAGGATATTAAATTTGACGTAGCAGACGGGGAAAAAAACGGTAGCCATTTTAAGAGTGCCATCGCACCGATTCCGTTCCGCGTGGAAATATCTACCTTTGCGACGGTCCAGCTGCGGTATTTGACCACGCTGCCGCGTTAGTCGCCCGGGTTGAAAAATTTGGGGCCTTTTTCGTACAACTTTTGAACTATAAAAGATATCGGAATGCAATTTGCGCTGAAAAATAGGGAAAAATTATCCCCTCTGATTGATGGATAATTTAACATCTTTTACGTTTATTTAATTTAATCTTTTATCAATATTTTAACCATAATTGCTGTGAAAAGCTTTTGCAAACTGTTTATTCGATACTTTGTTTAAAGACTTATATAGTAGAGTGAAGTCACATGAGTGTGCAATTTCTCCGTCCGAATCAGCCCATTCGGAAAAAGTTGTTCTTAACCGTTTTTTTACAGGTGGTTGTTCTTCATTCGTAGACTCGGTTGATGTAGATGGACTAGCTGTAGAAGTGGATGCAGATTCATTCGTGGTATCTTGTATATGTGAAATTAATCGTTTCACGTTTTCAAACACTATTTTTTTCCCTTCTGCCGATAACATTCGTAATTTTCTAAATGTCGGTACCAGGAATGTTGCGATTTGATGATATTTGTGTAGTTGAAATTTCGTTTATAAATATGGTTTGGTTGCATTTTTTATATGCTGTATTTCTAAATTGTCTGATATGTTAGGACTACAATGTTGTATTAATTTCTTTAGCCATAGTAGTACTAAATGAAGCGTGGGTGTCTCTCCAGCTTCTAATATTTTGATGCATTATTTAAACGGCTCCAAAAATGTTATTAACTGTTGAACGTTAATAATACTGTTATGTTTGGTTATAATACAAACTTATTAACGAACGCGAATAACAACTCATGAACGGGTTGTAACGTTCGGCTCTTTGAGAACAACTGAACGTCGAGGTCCCTGAGGGGAGAGCGGCGTCCCCTCAAGTAACGGAAAGGTGGGGATTCTATTCTACAGATTAAAGAGTGGAATCTATGGCTTACAACTTAACAATGCTTATTTATTTAATAAAACTTAGTTAAATAGTAACAATAATGAAATAATATAGCTTACGGTCTACGATTATATATACTCTTTTTGGTTTTTTTTATGTTTATTTGATTCCAACGCTACGTAATATTTGAATATGTATATATGTATATTGCAGAGCTCGGCCGCTGCCGTTTCCGGAGCGATCTCGAATACTCTTGGCAATCTCTGTAGTAAGATCAGCCGCTACCGGGTCCGGAGCGATCTCGATTCTTTTGACAGAGTTCTGTTCTATGCTCTACAGACCTTGTTTTTACCAAGCACTTCAGCCGCTACCGGGTCCGGAGCGATCTCGATGGCTTCGTAAGAACGAGGTTCTATGACTCTCAAATGAGCAAACCAAAGAGGTGCACCAGTAACTTTTATACACTGGAGATCAGCCGCTACCGGTTCCGGAGCGATCTAGATCCCACTGGTTGAAACTTAAGCCGCCTCTAGGTTTGAGCATTCGTTCGTCACTTGAGCGTATTCGTAGCTTGAATGTCCCGCTGTGCTGCGTGCGCCTCTTTTTATACCGGAGAATTGGCGGGCTGGCGCATGCGCAGTGAGTCGCTATTTGTTATTTCGTGTTTTGCTTGCTTATTACTTATTATTTTGTCTTGCGCTTTTGCTAATACTTATAATTAATTATTCCTAATATTCTTATAACAATTATTTCTCTAATATTTATCTGTTTGGGATTGGCCGCGGCGATGCGGCCAATCGGGCCCGTGCGCGTTGCCGCGAGGAGCGCGTCTTTTCGAACGCGCTTTCGTTACCTATGCCGCGGCTGGATGATCGCGGTGAGGCCTGGTCGGGCCATCTCGGGGCTGGCGCCTGGACTAATTAGCTATTGTCTTTCCCGCCTAATTAGCATTGTCTCGCGGCACAGACGTGGGCCATGTTGATTGGCTAGGCGTTGGTGCCCGAATCGGTGGCCCGGCCCGTGCCGTTTCTGCGATCGTTCTCTCGCCTGTGAGTCGCGTGTCGATAAACACGCCCGTGTCGACTTCTACGCCTTTCGCAGAAAGAGCTATCGGTGCTCCGATAAAATCGAAATCAAGTTCCGCTCGGCCCTTTTTACTTCGCGTACTTGCGCCGTTGTTTCTTAGTTAAAATAAGTGTGTGTGAACTTAGTATTTAGTAGAAAACTGTTCGCTAGTGATAAACGTGCTCGTTTATTGTTAAGTCATTTCCTTACATTAGAATATAACAATAAGTGGTTTCGGCGCACTGGTTCTTATAATATATTTGCGCGGTAACAGAATATGGTTATATGGTAATGGAGATCGGTTCCTACTTTACCGACGGTCAGTTTAACTGACCGAACCAGTGCGCCGAAACCACTTATTGTTATATTCTAAAAATACGGTCGATAGCTCAACTACTTTCCTTACATTAGATATACGAATAACGTATAAGTGCTTGGCTCACGCGTGAGTAACACTTGCTCGCGCGTTAAGCAAGAACGGAGGTGCTCCACGTTCTTGTCCAAACATATCTAAATCATTAATTATACATAAAAGTCTTATAATATATTTGCGCGGTAACAGAATATGGTTATATGGTAATGGAGATCGGTTCCTACTTTACCGACGGTCGGTTTCTAACGGTTCGAGTCCCCGTGGGACGTTACAGGGTGATAACAGTAACTGAATGTAATTGGCTTTTAAATAGAGGTCTCGTTAAACGTCTGTTCGTAATGGCGTCTGGCTCTCGAGTGAAGGGTTGACAGGCGATCGATCCGATCGCCTTCTTCTCGCTGTCCTCTTGTCTCGGTCGCGAGCACCAGCGGGCCATGGAATTCCATCCATAAGGTGCTCGCAACACTGCTCCCCCTCCTCGAAAAGCGGTCGTCCCGACCGCTGCAGCTTCTTGCTCTGCCGTCGTGTCCTGGTCCGGAAGGGTGGAGAGGACGCTTCGTGGCCCCTTCCGTCCGCCGCCTCGGCATTTGCCTTCCCGCCCAGGGGAAAACCACTCCAAAAACCCTGGGCAAGGCGTGGGTTTGTGGTGTGGTGCCCTCCTCTTGCATCTTGGGTCTTGGGTACTTCTTTCTTGTTCCGTTTCTCTCTTCTTCGATGGCGCGTCTTCTTCTTGGACAGAGACGGCCGGTAGCCTTGTTCTTCGACGGTCGTTTACTTTCTTTTTCTGCCTTTTCGACGATCCGGTATTTGGTATTCTCAGCCTTCCGGTGTAATTCCCGCGACGTCCCAGCATCCAACGCGGCTCCATTTCCCGCGACGTCCCAGCATACGACGCTTTTTTTTTTTTTTTTTTTATTTACTTGGAGGAAATCCCCACGGATACCCCCTGCCCGCCCCCCGCAGGGGGTTATGTGGGACTCGAACCCACTAAAACCTCCAAGGTGGTCTACCACGTGTGCGGAGTTGCGCGCCTGAGGGGAGGGACTTGATGCGAGTGCAAACTAGCGATTCGTTCGCTGCCCTCCCCCCCCCTGCGCTTTGAGAGCAACTCCGCACACAGCACCCCCTCCACGGGGGGGCCTTCCCTGGGGGAGTATTAACACCTCCCCCAGCTATGGTCTCCTAGCGCGGCGGCGCGACGGACCACGCGTCCGCGCCGCCTCTTCCGGGGTCGCTGCCACGACCCCGCGATCGAGCTACTACCCGGCTGCGACGATGCTACGGTCGGTACCGGGCCAGGGCGTGGACGGCCCCACGGGCCGTCCCAGCCGCCGCATCCCGAGGGGCCTTTAAGGCGGTCGGGGCGTGATTCCCCGACGGCCACCTCGGCGAGGCTGATCGCCTCCCTCCAATTTTGCCCGGAGGCCACCACCAGGGTGTCGTCGGCATAGCACACCAACGACACCCCCAGCGATAGCATCACGACCCGCAGTACCGCGTCGTAGGCGAGGATCCACAACAGGGGCCCTAAAACGGACCCCTGCGGGACCCCGCGGTACACATACGTCACCCCGTCGCCCTCCCGGCCGACGTACGAGACCACACGGCCGTGGAGAAAGTCCCAGACCAGGCGGCGAAGGTAGAGCGGGACGTTGTGATACAACAACGCCCGCTCGATCGCCGCCCAGGAGACGGTGTTAAAGGCGTTGGCGATGTCCAGTGACACCGCCACGCCCACACCGCCCCCCTCGACCGCCCGGCGCGACAGCGATCGTACCATCTGGATGGCATCGATGGTCGATCGCTGCCGCCTGAAGCCGTATTGGCGGTCGGACAGGTCCGGGCCCACGGCCTCCAGGTGCTCGCACAGGCGAGCAGCTATTACTCTCTCGAGTAGCTTGCCCGCCTCGTCCAGGAGGCAAATCGGCCGATACGCCGAGGGTGACTCCGCGGGTCTACCGGGCTTCCGGAGGAGAACCAGCCTCGCCTCCTTCCAGGCTGGGGGGTATCTGCCGGTCTTCATGACGGCGTCGAACAACCGCTTGAGACCGGCTCCTAGGGCGCTCAAAGCGCAGGCCCACACTCGCCCGGGCACACCGTCGGGACCCGGAGCCGAATTCCGCTTGTGCATGCGCGCCACAGCGGAAGCGAGTTCCTCGTCGCTGGCCCCAGGGGCGTCGGAGGTGTCCGCGCCCCTGTCCAACCACGGATCCCCGGACTCGTCGGCGCCACCCTCCCCGTGTACCGGGGGAGGGGGGAACAGCGCCTCTAGAACTTGTTCCAGGAGCCGGGGATCGTGGCCCTCCGTGACCGGGGGCACCCAGGGTCCGAGTTTTATGGACACGGCCCTGTATGGACGCCCCCACGGATCCTCGTTGAGGGTCGCGACGAATTCCCGACAGGACTGATCTTTTGCCCGGGCTATGGCCCCCCGAAGTTCGCGGCGCGCCGCCGCAAAGGCGGAGCGCAGCTCGAGGAGCCGTTCCTCCGAAACCCGTCGTCGATCTTGACGACGGGCCTTGGTATACTGGCGTCTGGCCACGAGATTTGCCGCGCGGAGTTCCGCGATCTCGGCCGACCACCAGTACACCGCCTTCCGACCCCCACCCGGCGACCCGGTCCGCGGCATAGATGCGTCGCAGATAGACTGCAACGCGCCGCGGAACCAGAGCGCGCCGGCAACGGGGTCATCCAGCACATCGCCCGGCAACGGAGGCCAGGCGACGACGGAGGAAACGAGTAGGGCTGCGTCAACATCAAGTTGTTTGAGCGCCCATCGCGGGGGATGCCTTCCGACTCGGGTAGGCGGCGGGGGGGGGGCGGAGGTGGCCAGCATCACGTACATGTGGTCTGACGCCGGCTCACAATCCTCCGCCACCTAGCAGCTCGACGTTTTTGCGGCGGCCGCGGGGTTAACCCAGATCAAGTCGATAACCGACTCGCCCCGCGGGCCGCGGTACGTCGCACAGTGGTCTAATTCGCCAAAAAGCTGGCCAAAATATGAAGGCATCTTCCGATTTGTACAAAAATTAGTATACAAGGGTTTTCGAGGTCGCTGATTCAGAATCTGAAGTCAAAATTGCAAAAAGAAAACAAATGGTGGTCGAGTACCTGAAAAAAATATCAAATTTAACAGACACCTAGTACTTTAGAGTTTTCGTGGTCGCTGGTATCAAATGTGTCATCGAAAATATAAAATTCATAATGGAGGATGTAATACCGCTTGCATAAATATTGTCTTTTACGTATTTTTTTTTCGTAAAACGTGATGATTTCTCTGTTTTCGCTCAAAAAGAAGCATTCAAAATAATGAATTAAGTATAATTTCATTTTAGAAGATTTTTGAAAATAGTTTGCATACAAAATTGATTTCCTTCACCTTGTTTTGGAAAATAAGCATTTTTACTATTAACTCACTGTTGACCGGTCACGAGTCTGAGGTTACACTTAAATTATCATTAGACAGTAATGTCAAAACATCGAATGGAAGTTTTTTTTTACCCTTTTCTGGTATATCTAACATTGTAATACATGGATCAGAGTGGAGTAGCAATCGGTGAAAGATATCCTGATTTGTCTTCTTTCTGGATGTCTTTTGACTAAAACTTCTCCTATACAGTTTACACAGTTTGTGGGACGTTTCGAGAACTTCTTCCGTATAACATCCAATGGGTAAAATACAATTTTTTATAACAGATGGCCCGTGGATTAAGACTTTGTGAACAGTCGGCGACATATAGTACCATGGGTACAATGATATGTACAGTTTGGCCGTATCCATACAATATTTCTCAAATGCGGAATAGTCAATAGCATAGCCACAGGATATCGTAATTAAAATAGTGTGAAATCTATGTATAAGTCTTTCATCGATTCCTATAGTTTGGATTTCAAAGGAGCAATAAAAAATAAAATCGAAAGATATATATACAGCAAGTAGAATAAACAAATAATTTATACCTGTAATTTCGGCCGACTTAGAACTTTCTTCGAAAAATTTGCGAGCAGTATTGCCGTCATTTGACGAACCATAGCCAGGTTTCGGAAAATCGACCCTTAATGACATTTCAGCTAAAAATTTGTCTTGTATAATTTTTTTTCTTGCTTGCATTATTGTTATTGTCCCATCCTTTTTAGTTGTCTAATGTAAAAATTGTTAGTAAGACAAATATGCACTAAATAGCGATACAGTCTAGAATGTTATTTTGTTTAAAATTATAATTTCAGATCACTAACCCGCCACTTTTTAAATTCTAATCTATAGGAAATATGTAACAGACAATCAAAAAAGTGGATATAAGAATGTAAAATCGGAAGGCTAAATTGCAGAGAAGATTGTCGTTCTTGCTTCTTTAGAATGCGTTCTAAATTGTTCATTTCTGATATCCTGGCTTCACAAATACTACAGCACATGCTGGAAGTCTTTGTTAGTACATTAACAATCTACAAAGAAATTGTATAATAACATTTGACATTTATAATATTCCAAAAATTATTGATTTTCGAAAGTGTACTATTTTCATGTACAACTTTAAAATGAATCTTATCATTTCTATATATTGCATTTTTATTTATTAGAGACAGAACAAGGTATAAAAATTCTAATGAGATAAAAATGATTGAATACTTATTGTTCTTACTTTACTGTCAATCATGGTTAAATGAATTAGAAATGAAATTTTGCGATTATTATTATTATTATTATTATTTATTTAATTAACGGGCGAACCCTTTAGTTTACACAATATTTCCAGACTAGTTCAGATATATACAGATATAGCTTAACCTAATAAGAACATAAAAGAGAACTTATTTAGTAACAATAAAGCTAGACAAAAACAAAAACAAAACAAAAACTTGACAGTCCTCATGGGCGACGTCACAGTACACAGCTATTTCATGGCAGTCTGCTGAGCAACTTGCCCCTGAATGACGCAAGGGAGGGCGTGAATAAGTCCAAATCCAAGTCGGCAGTACACTGATTAAACTCGTCCATAGCGCGATTGATGGGATCAGCCGTGTAATGGTGGTAATCAGGGACTCGCGGTGCAAACAGAGGTCTCGGGCGCAGTGACCGTTGCGGAGCTTGGATGCAGATCAAAGAAACCAGCTCTTGGCAGTTTATTTGCCCATGGAAAATCTTGTATAAAAATAAAATATCTGAGCAGACACGGCGGTCACTGAGGGTGGTGAGTCTAGTCATTCGCAAGGCTGGACTATAATCGTGGTCATCAAACCGCATGGGGCTACCAGACGTCCTCATGGCCAATCTAAGGAACTTATGCTGGACCCTTTCCATCGCTCTGTCATACAGTGTATGCTTAGGGCTCCAAATAACCGATGCATACTCGATCAGCGGCCTTACCAGTGCGACATACAACAATTTCAGTGTCCTGATCCGTTTAAAATGCTTCCCAAAACGGGCAATAAATCCAAGGGTTCTCATTGCCTTACAACTGATGATACGGTAATGACTACGAAAATCAAGGCACCCCTTAAACGTAACCCCGAGGTCTAAGACCTCCGCTACTGCGATTAAAGAGGTACCACATAGCGTATAAGACGAGGGAATACCGTTAGCAGACCTGTGAGACCTCAATAACACACATTTCGCGGTATTTAGCTTCATCCTATTGACGGTACACCACTGCTCGAACCCCCTGAGATCTGCCTGGAGCAGGGCCACATCCGAAGCCCCACTTATAGTGCGGAAAATTTTCAAATCGTCCGCGAACATAAGGAATCTACTATGCAGGAGAGCTTCCCCAAGATCATTAATAAAGAGCAGGAACAAGAGAGGACTGAGGTGCGAACCCTGGGGGACACCCGAGGTCACATCAACTGGATTCGATAACTGGTCCCCCACCTTGATAACCTGCACTCGGCCTTCGAGGTAACTAGCTATCCAAGAAAGGAGCGGCCCACTAATCCCTATTGAGGCTAATTTATGATGCAGGATAACATGATCAACAGAGTCAAATGCCTTACGGAAGTCGGTGTAAACAGTGTCCACCTGAAGGCCCGCATCCAGCGCAGCAGAGACTGAGCAATGGTATACCGACAAGTTGGTTGACGTCGACCGCCCGGGAACAAATCCATGTTGTTCGTCGCAAATAACGTTCGTAAGGCTTGGTGTTAGCTGCTCAGTAATAATCTCTTCGAAGATCTTCGGCATGACCGATAACTTGCAAATCGGCCTGTAGTTACTAACGTCCGAGCGGTCGCCAGCCTTGAATACCGGTGTAACTAAGGTAGTCTTCCAAGCTGCCGGGAACGTCCCCCTAGATAGTGAAGAGTTAAAAATATGCCAAAGAGGCCTAGCCAGAATGAAACGACACTCTCTTAACAACCTAGGAGGGATCCCGTCATATCCTGGGCCTTTCGACATATCGAGCGATTCAAGCTTGGTAAAGATTTGACTAATAGAGATAGATATTGAGTGAATATTTACGTCGCTATGCGATGACGGAGCAGGATTCAAGGCCGGTACCGCCCCGACATGAGGGCTATATACTGAGCCAAAGAAATCAGCAAAAAGATTTGCCGCTGTCGTATGCGTCGAAACATATTTACCATCGAGATGAACCTTGCCAGGAATTCCATGGCCCGCACGCTTGGTATTAACAAATCGCCAGAAGCAGGATACATCATCCTGTACCGCATCTTCTACACCGTTAATATAAGTACGGTGGTCTCGCGATAGAGCCAGCTTACATTTAGAACGGAGACTAGAAAAATTTATAAAATCGCTATAGGTGCCGGACTGTTTAAAGGCTTTATGAGCTCTTTTCTTTAGTCGGATAAGGGATCTCAAACTAGGGGAGAACCACCGCGGAAATGTGGATCTGGCAACGGACCTGACCGGAATAAAGGCTTCGATTGCCTGATTGATGTGTTCATATAACCGCTCTAGGGCATCACCCGGTTCCATGTCACCAGTCTCTTTATCCCAATCAATTGAATTAAGATATTCGCACACGCTGGGGTAATCCCCCCGCTTAAAATCCCTGTATTCGAAGTACTCGCCAATAAGATCAGGACCTACTGCTAAGCCCCTAAACATAGCATACAAAGGTGGGTGATAAGCGTCAGGTTCAATAAGGGCATCAATGACTCGGTCAATAGTGACATTGGGACAAGAGACGAAGATGAGATCGAGCATAACGTCGAATTGGTTAAAAACCGTATTCATCTGGGTGAGATTACAGTACCCCGCACAACCAAGGAGGAGGTCAATAGCAGCCGACTCATTAGCTGAAACCCCCGATCTTCTAAAGCACGCTTGATCCGAGTTGTTATACCAAACTGCATGAGGGAGGTTAAAATCGCCATACAAACAAAATGTGTCCTCGCTATACCTATGAAATAATTCCATGACTGAGTCGACATGACTGGCATAAAGTGCCGGCTGGGAAGCTGGTGGTATATAAACAGCCCCCAGTAATAAATGTTTATTTTTGTGAAAGCGGGCTCTGACAAATACTTGTTCGACCTCTGAACAGCTGACTGTGACAGAGCATGAAGGTAACGAATTCTTGACGGCGATAAGGACGCCGCCACCCCTAGAACAACAGCTAGTTCGCAGGGATCTGTCACACCTATAAACCTTATAATTTCGCAAACCCAGTTCGATCGAGGATATTGCCGACGTAAGCCACGTTTCCACTAGAATGATAACATCGTATGGTACTGCCGATGTAAGTACCGAGTTGACAAGCGTATCCAACTTAGTTCGCAGACCACGGACATTCTGAAAGTAAACTAGAGGGTTCACAATGAGTTTTTTTGAGAACAGTCTTTGCGTGCACTTCCCGACACAATCCTTGGAACACCACGAATGTATCTAATGGTCATGCTAGTCTCCCCCCGCTCATGTAGGTCCTTGAGCTTCTCTCTGAGCTGCGAAAGCGTCCCACGTTGTTGCACGGTTTTGTCGTCGGAGATTTTATAAGGGCCTTTGTACCGATGCTTTCCTTGTAGTACCCTTTTCACATCGGCTGCCGAGTCGAATCGGACGCAGAGAGGCCTGCAGGGTGTTTTGCCCGGTTTACCGAGGCGGTAAACAACCGGCACCTGGGTGTCAAGGGGGCAAATCTCGTTCAGAACGGCCCTGACAGCTTCCACCTCTGCTGTTTTGATGAGCTCGGCTGATGGTTCCCGAGGCTCCGGCATACCAAAAATAATGATATTTTTTTATCTCCGATCCCTTTCATTCAATTCATCAATGACGTCTTCAGTCGATGGTGTGGACTGCTGCTCCGCGAAGGTGGCTGGGTTTTCTTCCAGCGCCTTGACCCTCTCCGTCAGCGAGATAATTTCTGACCGCATAACACCCACCTCAGCCCTTATGCTTGTTAGGATATCGTCACGAAATGCAGAAAGCTTCAAATCAATGAGATCCCCCACGATGTTCCTAATCATATCCGCTGAGGGCAAAGTAGAGAGCGACTGGAGTGTGGCCGTCGGTATAGTAGCCAGTGATTGAGCCGGCGAGGCCATCCTGTGCTGGCTAGCGGCGGTTTGAGACACTGGGGAACCAGCTCGGCAATTCAAAAGAATCTTGTCGAGCCATGGATGACCCGAACGGCTCAGACAAGAAGGTCCCGGATGGCAGATCACCTTACATCCTGGACAGGTGACTGGGTTGGCAACCGGAGCCGAGCAGCCCTTACATTTCTTAGATCCAACCGGCATTTCAAACACTGCTAGACTGGATCAATTCGAATAGATCGGTTGTAACTACCAGCACCACATTGCTAGCACCGTAAGAGCTAGATAGCTAGATGGTAATATTCCCAAATTTGCGTTGGGGCTTAACTATAATTACAAAACCCACAAAACAACAGAGTTCTGAAACTTCTCAGCGACTAACGGTCCCGCCAGCCTCACCGACACAACACAGCCGGGCACGTGTTACCTCACGCGTAAACAAAGCAGAACAACCTGTCACCTCGGCGGCTAAATGAAGACTGAGCGATTGAATTCCGTGTACGGTTTCAATTCCGAGATTTGCTTGTCCATGATTTCTTTTTCTAACTTTATAACTTCCTCAGATTCACGAATCCATTGTAACCGTATAGGTCTACAGAAACGGGTTGAACCTGGTTTCGAATTTCTCCATACAATTTCGTCTGTCTCACAATTCTTCAATTGTAATGGAACAATGCTTGTTAGGAAAAGGCTATGGTCATCTATGTTTTCTTCGGTCCATGATTGTTTGTAATTAGAATGACCGCTGCTCCCATCGAAACCGTATTTACAGATTAATACATAATTTTCTTCTTGTACGGTTTCATTAGGTAGCTGTAAAGCTTGCAAAAGTCTCTGACACGTATGATTTAATAGTGACTGCAATAAAATTTCGCACATCTTTTCACTAACCATTATACCTGACGGATACGTTTGTTTTTTTGCTTTTAAAACCTTATTGTAACTTGGGTATAATTTGGAGTTACGTAATTTCGATCTGCGGTACATTCTAAGATATTGTTTCTTGGTCATATTATCGCTAATTAAAAAGTTTAATGCTTCTTGGGGAGTGAATGGTACTTCAACGTTATTGTTACAAGATTTCCAACTATTGTAAATTGCACTTGCATGTTGTGGCAAGTTGCTATATACTTCTTTTACTAATTTTGCTCCTGATTCGTTTCCTTCCGAACGTAAAGCCATAGAAGCAGCTACGGAAAGTGTATCAGCACTATATAAACTTCTTATACTTTCTGTCTTTCGTCGTTTACTACGCTCACTACTTTCGGCAAACGGTACAGATTTCCTCCCCGGTGTCCCTAATATAGTATTAGCTATTACTTAACAAGTCATGAAAAACCATGTCTACATAAGAACGGTATGTTGTTTTAATATTCAATGTTTATATGGAGTTTAATAATCATATTTTTAAATTTTATTATTGGAATTTATACATAATATTGTAAAACAGTTACTTGAAGTATTTGAAACATTTTCAAAATCGAAAATTATTTCTTCATTCAGCCATGTTGAATTGGCCTCAATAAAATAATCATTCTTTCGACTACACTCATTCCATTTTTTTATGTACCGGTTGAAAAATTTCGAGTTTAGTGTCGATTTTATGGATTTAATTTGCAACGCATTGTTTGAACATCTGAATTTTTGTATCAAAACATTAATAACTTCAAATTGTCTTGCAGTATTTTGTCGTTCTGTACTATTATACATAATGTTATGCAACTCCAACTTCGTTATTCGATGCATAATGTATCTGCTTATAACAATATTATTTTGTATTCTGAGTATTATTATAATAATTTCATATATCACGTCAAACATAAGAAAAGTACTTACGTGTGTGAGGATAATGCGTTACAGCATGTAAAAATTAAGAACGAATTAACAAAATAAAGAATGTAATTCACAACACAATTAACAGAAACAATTAGCAAAATAATGAACACAAACGCTTAATGCAAAATAATGAACAAAAACACTTAACAGAATATTTAATGCAATAGGAACTTCGCTTTCGATAATCACTCTCTCGATGCTCTCTATTAACCTACTTAACGCTTTCTAAATCGTGTGTATTTAACGTTTGTCCCATCTAGCCGATATGATATTGTTTTTCGTTTCTATGTACAACGTAAACAAACATTCTCTTCGTTTAGTTTTCGAAAAATGAATACGAAACAAAAGATGTTTTGCGAAATAAGGATTAATATATAAAATACGAAATATAATAATGACTGGTAGTTGTATTATTTGATTAGTGGTGTTAATGTTGCGAAAATCAATGGATCGTTTAATTATTTATTCGTTCAATAGGCGATAAATGGCATATTTTTAGTTTAGAAAAATTGTTTTCATTAAATATTGACAATTAGAAAAAGTGGTATTTTGAAGTTGAAATACCAATTTTCGAAATTTTTGTTAACATTTCCAGAGTAAAGAAAAGTAGAAAAAATAATAATCTTGACTTCATTCTAGTACGGGCTATAGCAACATGTGTATTGAAGATACACACCAAATTTGAATGAAATCGGTTAAGTAGATCTTGAGATTTTATGAGAGCAATGAGAATATCCTTTCGGTACACCCTTTTGTATACGAGGCTCTGTACTGCCACCTTTTGATTATTTCTCATTGTAAAAATTTGTAAGTATTGTTGAAAAATGAACAATTACATGTGAAAAAAAAACGTCAGTGGAAGAAGTTTCATAGTTTCGTTATACAAAAATTCCGGAGAATGTAAAAAATTGTCTATAACTGTAGAAGACCCTCTTAAGCACTTTAAATGTAAATATCTTATAGGATCGCAAATTATCGCAAAATTTTTCAATTGCATATCCTTCTGGGCAGTGTACTGAAATGAAGAATTTCTTCTCTTTGCGTATAAAAGCGTATAACATTACTTTTTTCCTCGTTCTTTATTAAGCGAGGACTAAGATGTACGATATATTGGAAAGGGAAATACACGGGTTAATGTACAAATATTTTGGACTGCTGCTATGCAAATTTAATGTTTATAACACATATTTTAATGGTAAAACATTTCACAAATGAATTCCTTCAATGAAACTTTGTGTGATACATTAAAAATGATAGAAATATCAAGACATTAAGGACTAAGAAATTAAGCCAACTTTGAAGGTTTATATAATAGTAACTGATAACTGTATTTTAATTTCTCAAACAGTATTTGATACATTGCAGTGTATATAACAAATGTGTCATAGTAGCAAAACGCTGTTTTATAGTTTGAAAATTGCATTTTGGCCAGCTTTTTGGCGAAATAGACCACTGTGCGTCGTAACTGCGTAGGGGTTCTTTAGAGAGAACCCCATCGCCGCCGTCCACTCGAGTAGCACCTCGCCCCTGGAGTCCGTTCTGGGAGCGCCCCACTCAATAGCATGGGCGTTGAAGTCTCCCAGAAACACGACCGGCTCGGCACTCTGAGGGGCGATGAAAGCCCCCACCTCGTGCAGCCGGTCCTCGAACTCCGGGACGGAAAACCTCGGCGCGAAATAGCATCCCACCACGAGGAAACCCCCCCCCCCCCACTTAACGGCCTTCCAGCCGCTGCCATGTCGGGCGACCGAACACGGCAGGGCTCCCCGTTCCACCCCCCACGTCATCGCCACCTGCCGATCCGGATTCGTGGACCGAAAACATCGGTCCGGAAGCGGATACGGCTCGGTGGCGACGACCAGCCCGGCCCCCAACTCCAGGCGAGCCTGCTCAAGCAGGTCGTGCGCTCGCATGGAGTGGTTTAGATTGGCCAGCAGGATCGGTGGGCCTCGGGGCATTACAGAGCCCTTTCTGCGGCCTCCACCGGATCCTGCTCAGGCCGGGCTGCAGCCCCCGTTTTCTCGGGGGCTCCGACGTCGCTCTCCGCGGCGGGGGAGACAAGCTCCCCGCCGTATGACACGGTGATGACTGCGCGAGGAGAACAGCCTCCTCGGCGCTGATCGCTGTCTCCACCTCCCCGGTTGTAACCGCGAGGGGGGGGGGGTCGCCTTCCTGGCCTTCAAGAAGGCCTCTCTCCCCTCGGGTCGAGGACCGCTAAGGGGGGGCACTGGGCTGCTCCCCCTCTCCTTCTTCTTCCTCGACCCCTTCCGGGGAGAGCCCCCGGGCGAAGACGGCGTCGAGAGCGCGTCAGCCGAAGCCCCCGGCTCCCCGCCGGCCTTGCGCTTGCCCGCGCCGGACTTGGCCGCCGAGGTGAAGGCCAGCACATCAGTCTCCATGGTCTCGGCGGGCGCGGCCGGGCAAGCTACCGCAGCAGCGGACGCGGACATGGGCGCAGACAGGGGGGGCGGCGCCGCTCGGGACGCCGCCGATGCGGTGGGACCAGTCCCCCCGGAAACACCCCCTCCCCTAGCTCTCCTCCTTCTTACTGACGACGCAGGAGGGGGCCGACAGGCAGGGCCCCCCATCCGGTGCTCGCCCGGCAATCCCGCGCTGGTGCACAAGGGGCAGCTGGGGACGGCGACGCAGTGTCGCGCCACGTGCCCCTCCACCCCGCACCGGTAGCAGAGGAGGCGTCGGCTCTCCGGGCTGGAGCATTTGGCCTGAACGTGGCCCAACTCCAGACACCGGAAGCACTGTAGCCTCCTCTGCGCGAGCGGCGTCACTCGGGCGGCGAGGGAGTTGATCACTATCCTCTCCGCCTTAACGAGCCCGGACGCCGCCGCCGCCGGAGCGCGAACCCAGAGGGAGAAAAGTCCCGCCGGGTCCCGCCGCTTCTCCTCGACCGTGACGTCGGCCGGCGAGCACCCCCCCCCCTGCGTCGCGACGGTCGCGCGAACCGCTTCCTCGGACGCCAACTCCGTCAGGCCGCAAACCCTGAATTCCGCCATCTTCTGGGGGCAGTACACCTTAATCCCGCTGCCCCCCAGCTGCTCCAACAGCTTGGCTTTCAGGGCCGCGGCCTTGGCCGAGCCCTGAGCCCCCGGGATTTCGAGGACGAGCCCCCCGGTGACGGCGCGCCTCGGCCGCATCGAAGCGATGCCGAGGTCGGCGACCTTGATCGCCGCCATTGCGCCGGCGACCCGCGCGGAGAAGTCCTTCTCCCCCCCAGTCGGAGCGGTGATCGCCACCGCTGCGGATCTGGGGGCGCGCGGGATCGCAACCGGGGCTCTCCCGGGAGCGCCCGACCGCTGGGGAGCCGGCGCCGCCGCGCCCCTCCCCCGCACCGCCGTCACTGCGCCGCTACTCGCGGCCGCCGCCGCCCTCCCGGCTTTGCGACCCACCACCTGGGCCCACGTGCCCTGCGGCGCTGCCGGGGTGACGGGAACTCGGGTCGGCACCACCGGCACGGAGGAGGAGCCGCGGCCCCACGCCTCGCCGCAGCGCCTGCCACCGTCCCGCCAGGCACGATGGGGGCCGCCCCCCGTCTCCCGCGCCCAGCCCCGGTGTACGGGCAGGGGGAACCGGAGGGGTTACAGCCCCCCCCCCCCGCACCACGGGAGGCAAACATACAGGGAGGGGGAATAATTCCCCCCCACCCCACTTGCGGGCGTGTCCGCCGACGGACCAGCGGGACGCCGCTCGCGCCCCCCCTTCTTCTTGCTGCGGGCCGGAGCCACGACCACGCTCGCGTATGACGGCCCCCCGCCAATCCCGGCCCATTTCTGGGACAGAGCAGACGGCGGGTCGGCCGGCCTCGGCGTCGGGGTCGGTGTCGGTCCCCCGCGGCCGATCACCTTCCCCGGGTGGAGGAGACGTCCCTCCACCCTCCTCTCCAGCTCCTCCATGCGTTGCAGCACGGCGTCCCAGGGCTGCATAGCGGCCCCGGAGTCGGCATCACGGGAGGAGTCCACCGGAGGCGGGTGGGGGGACACCACCCTCCTCCTCTTCTTCCCTTTACCCCCCGCCGGCGTCTCGCGAAGGGGGGAGGGCCTCGCCGCCGCAGAGGGGCCCGGCACGGGAGCTACCTCCACCTGGACACAGTTGTCCGTCCAGGGGGGCAGGCACGAGGGCAGGAGCCCCTCGCGGGTGGGGATGGGCACGGCGGGACAGAACGACAGAGTCTCCGACTCTGTCACATCCACGCCGGCCATAGAAGCGCGCGCCTCCAGGCGCGCGTACTTCCCCCGCAAAACCTCCAACTCCCGCTCCCCGCTGTGGAGGAATTCCCTCAGGGTGCGCGCCTGGTCCGTCAAGACCTTGTTCTGCGTGGCGAGCTCATGCGAGCGCCGTTCCCACGCACCCTGGCGGAACACAACTTCCCGTGCCGGCTTGTCCGGGTTCTCCCCCCTCTCGGCCCTTCCGGTCAATTCGGCGACCACGGCCGACGCACGACGGATGGCGATCCTAATCGCCCGTTTGTCGGTCGTCTTTAGATTCTTCGCCGCGCCGATAGTCGCGGCGACTGAATCCAGCTCACTCTGGGCCTGCCCGGCGAGACCGTCCACCGGCATCGTCTGGGCCCAGTCGCGGAGCTCCGCGCGGCCCGGAAGGGCCTTCATCCCAGGGCCGAGTCTGGCCGGGTCCGTCCACACGCCCGGCTTCCAGCCCCTCTTACCGGGCGCGAAGCCCGGCCTCCGGCTGGCGTCGGTGTCGCCGCCGGACGACGGCAGGGGGACGTCCAGGCAGGCGTCCCCGGAAGCATACGACGCTGCTCCAACCCTGCGTTCTGGTGCGAATCCCGTGTCGTTCCTTGGTCCTGCTCGACGTTCCCATGCTTTGGTGGTTTCGGAGTGGGTTCCTTGGGTGTCCTAGTGCCTCCGCGTTCTAGCGTCCCCTTTTTAAAACGGACGAGCATTATTTCTACTCCCACTTTCTCGAATCGGTGGAGTCGAGGAGAACCGGCAAGACAGAACGGCGAGACGAGCACGAAGCAGAGGATCGCGAGTAGTCACAACCGTGCTATGGCTCGCTCCCCGAACAATCCGCTCGGAACTCTCCGCTCGTCTTCTCCCTTCTCTCTTCTTCGCCTCCAGTTTTCCCATCCTTGACTTTCTGATGGCCCCATTCCTCTTCTTGGCCTCTGGTGCTGCCCAGGGGACCGTCTCGGTGCAGCTCGTCAGCGACTCCGTCTCCGCGATGCCCCCTCCGACCGATCCGTGCGTCGCACGTTCGCCCGGTGGTTGGAGACACCATTTCCCGTCCGCTGTCCACCTCGTAGGGGGGGACCCCTCAATAAACATTGCCCGGCCAGGATCCCGACCAGGAGGGTAGCGGGGTGGTTCCACGTATGTCCGCACCCCGCTGCGGACCACCACGCTATTGTGGCACTTTCGGGGAATTCGGAGCCGCATCCGACCCGCGGCAGCAGTCCCCCGACACCTTGTCCCTCGTCGTGGGGTTTCGTGCTTTCTGAAACAGGCTCAAGAAAAGGGGGGCCGGGCTGCAGAGGCAGCCTCCGCAGTCCAGTCCTCCTGATTAGCTTAACCTAATCTTCCTTCTTGAGTCTTCATTCCTCGATCTTCGGTTCTGGTAGCAGTGGCGTGGGGCTTCAGGGAGGAGAGACGGCGCCCCTTGTACATAGTGTTCCGTTGCCCCCTGTAAATAGTGTTGGGAGTTGTGCTTCTCTGACGCAAGCCTCTGCCCCCGGGGCTGCACCCACTGCTGCCCCTTTGTCGGAATCCCGTGTTCTCAGCTTGGGATACGCGGTGAAGCCGACGATTTTTTACGGTAAAGGTTCGTGGCAGGAGTACCGGATTCAATTTGACACGATCGCGCGCGCGAATGGCTGGGACGACCAGAGGAAGGCTACAGCCTTGGTCGCTTCTCTCGCTTTTCTCAATGCGAAAGTTTCGCAGAATTGGTTTCAGCGCTTGAGTTCCGCTACGGGGCGAAACATCTGTCAAATTTGAATTATGTGTTCTTCCAAAGCCGTAGACAACGGAGGGATGAAAGCATCACCTCACTCGCCACCAAGATCGAACGTTTGGCGCAGTCCGCGTTCGCTGACTGCCCGGTGGAAACTCGCGATAAACTTGCCACGTCCCAATTCGTTACGGCATTGTCGAGCTCTGTCCTACAGCGGGAACTGCGGCTCGGTGGTTTCACGTCGCTAAGGGCCGCTGTGACCAGAGCTCTGGAGATCGAGGCTGTCGAGGCAATGTCTCACAGTACCGCGGCCGAATCGCGGGTACGTTACCCAGAAAAACGGAAGGCTAAAACATCCGACAATTTTACAAGGTATCCGGAAAAGAAAAGGAGGCCTGACGAACCAGAGGATCGTGCAGACGGTCCCCCGAGGACCTGCTGGCTCTGCGGAAAGACGGGACACTTGAAGAAGGACTGTTACAAGGCCAGGAACGGCCAGGCGCCCCCAAGGAAGCCCAACCAGGGAAACGGGAAGAAGACGGCGTAAGGGGGAGACGCCGGACCGTGGAGAACAGTCCTCCGGTCGTCAAGAGTGTGGCAATGCAGGCGGCGACTGGGAAAACAAGTGGAAGTCCGTGCGAGGAAATTTTTGTATTCGGAAAGATCGTTGGGTATCCCTGTAGGATAATCTTAGATACAGGGTCCCCGATCAACCTTTTGGAAAAGGAGCTGTGCCCGAAAGGAGACATAGACAGGACGAAGGTCGACATTCGCTCTACTACTGCGAAGAAAATGAAGGTCTACGGGAAAAGAAGTCTAGAGGTCAGTGTTGGAGGACTTCTGAGCGTAGAAGACTTCTACATTGTCGACATGGTCGAGAAGTGTATACTCGGAGCGGCGTTCCTGAAGAAGCAGAGGTTACACTTAAATTATCATTAGACAGTAATGTCAAAACATCGAATGGAAGTTTTTTTTTACCCTTTTCTGGTATATCTAACATTGTAATACATGGATCAGAGTGGAGTAGCAATCGGTGAAAGATATCCTGATTTGTCTTCTTTCTGGATGTCTTTTGACTAAAACTTCTCCTATACAGTTTACACAGTTTGTGGGACGTTTCGAGAACTTCTTCCGTATAACATCCAATGGGTAAAATACAATTTTTTATAACAGATGGCCCGTGGATTAAGACTTTGTGAACAGTCGGCGACATATAGTACCATGGGTACAATGATATGTACAGTTTGGCCGTATCCATACAATATTTCTCAAATGCGGAATAGTCAATAGCATAGCCACAGGATATCGTAATTAAAATAGTGTGAAATCTATGTATAAGTCTTTCATCGATTCCTATAGTTTGGATTTCAAAGGAGCAATAAAAAATAAAATCGAAAGATATATATACAGCAAGTAGAATAAACAAATAATTTATACCTGTAATTTCGGCCGACTTAGAACTTTCTTCGAAAAATTTGCGAGCAGTATTGCCGTCATTTGACGAACCATAGCCAGGTTTCGGAAAATCGACCCTTAATGACATTTCAGCTAAAAATTTGTCTTGTATAATTTTTTTTCTTGCTTGCATTATTGTTATTGTCCCATCCTTTTTAGTTGTCTAATGTAAAAATTGTTAGTAAGACAAATATGCACTAAATAGCGATACAGTCTAGAATGTTATTTTGTTTAAAATTATAATTTCAGATCACTAACCCGCCACTTTTTAAATTCTAATCTATAGGAAATATGTAACAGACAATCAAAAAAGTGGATATAAGAATGTAAAATCGGAAGGCTAAATTGCAGAGAAGATTGTCGTTCTTGCTTCTTTAGAATGCGTTCTAAATTGTTCATTTCTGATATCCTGGCTTCACAAATACTACAGCACATGCTGGAAGTCTTTGTTAGTACATTAACAATCTACAAAGAAATTGTATAATAACATTTGACATTTATAATATTCCAAAAATTATTGATTTTCGAAAGTGTACTATTTTCATGTACAACTTTAAAATGAATCTTATCATTTCTATATATTGCATTTTTATTTATTAGAGACAGAACAAGGTATAAAAATTCTAATGAGATAAAAATGATTGAATACTTATTGTTCTTACTTTACTGTCAATCATGGTTAAATGAATTAGAAATGAAATTTTGCGATTATTATTATTATTATTATTATTTATTTAATTAACGGGCGAACCCTTTAGTTTACACAATATTTCCAGACTAGTTCAGATATATACAGATATAGCTTAACCTAATAAGAACATAAAAGAGAACTTATTTAGTAACAATAAAGCTAGACAAAAACAAAAACAAAACAAAAACTTGACAGTCCTCATGGGCGACGTCACAGTACACAGCTATTTCATGGCAGTCTGCTGAGCAACTTGCCCCTGAATGACGCAAGGGAGGGCGTGAATAAGTCCAAATCCAAGTCGGCAGTACACTGATTAAACTCGTCCATAGCGCGATTGATGGGATCAGCCGTGTAATGGTGGTAATCAGGGACTCGCGGTGCAAACAGAGGTCTCGGGCGCAGTGACCGTTGCGGAGCTTGGATGCAGATCAAAGAAACCAGCTCTTGGCAGTTTATTTGCCCATGGAAAATCTTGTATAAAAATAAAATATCTGAGCAGACACGGCGGTCACTGAGGGTGGTGAGTCTAGTCATTCGCAAGGCTGGACTATAATCGTGGTCATCAAACCGCATGGGGCTACCAGACGTCCTCATGGCCAATCTAAGGAACTTATGCTGGACCCTTTCCATCGCTCTGTCATACAGTGTATGCTTAGGGCTCCAAATAACCGATGCATACTCGATCAGCGGCCTTACCAGTGCGACATACAACAATTTCAGTGTCCTGATCCGTTTAAAATGCTTCCCAAAACGGGCAATAAATCCAAGGGTTCTCATTGCCTTACAACTGATGATACGGTAATGACTACGAAAATCAAGGCACCCCTTAAACGTAACCCCGAGGTCTAAGACCTCCGCTACTGCGATTAAAGAGGTACCACATAGCGTATAAGACGAGGGAATACCGTTAGCAGACCTGTGAGACCTCAATAACACACATTTCGCGGTATTTAGCTTCATCCTATTGACGGTACACCACTGCTCGAACCCCCTGAGATCTGCCTGGAGCAGGGCCACATCCGAAGCCCCACTTATAGTGCGGAAAATTTTCAAATCGTCCGCGAACATAAGGAATCTACTATGCAGGAGAGCTTCCCCAAGATCATTAATAAAGAGCAGGAACAAGAGAGGACCGAGGTGCGAACCCTGGGGGACACCCGAGGTCACATCAACTGGATTCGATAACTGGTCCCCCACCTTGATAACCTGCACTCGGCCTTCGAGGTAACTAGCTATCCAAGAAAGGAGCGGCCCACTAATCCCTATTGAGGCTAATTTATGATGCAGGATAACATGATCAACAGAGTCAAATGCCTTACGGAAGTCGGTGTAAACAGTGTCCACCTGAAGGCCCGCATCCAGCGCAGCAGAGACTGAGCAATGGTATACCGACAAGTTGGTTGACGTCGACCGCCCGGGAACAAATCCATGTTGTTCGTCGCAAATAACGTTCGTAAGGCTTGGTGTTAGCTGCTCAGTAATAATCTCTTCGAAGATCTTCGGCATGACCGATAACTTGCAAATCGGCCTGTAGTTACTAACGTCCGAGCGGTCGCCAGCCTTGAATACCGGTGTAACTAAGGTAGTCTTCCAAGCTGCCGGGAACGTCCCCCTAGATAGTGAAGAGTTAAAAATATGCCAAAGAGGCCTAGCCAGAATGAAACGACACTCTCTTAACAACCTAGGAGGGATCCCGTCATATCCTGGGCCTTTCGACATATCGAGCGATTCAAGCTTGGTAAAGATTTGACTAATAGAGATAGATATTGAGTGAATATTTACGTCGCTATGCGATGACGGAGCAGGATTCAAGGCCGGTACCGCCCCGACATGAGGGCCAATCCCGGCCCATTTCTGGGACAGAGCAGACGGCGGGTCGGCCGGCCTCGGCGTCGGGGTCGGTGTCGGTCCCCCGCGGCCGATCACCTTCCCCGGGTGGAGGAGACGTCCTTCCACCCTCCTCTCCAGCTCCTCCATGCGTTGCAGCACGGCGTCCCAGGGCTGCATAGCGGCCCCGGAGTCGGCATCACGGGAGGAGTCCACCGGAGGCGGGTGGGGGGACACCACCCTCCTCCTCTTCTTCCCTTTACCCCCCGCCGGCGTCTCGCGAAGGGGGGAGGGCCTCGCCGCCGCAGAGGGGCCCGGCACGGGAGCTACCTCCACCTGGACACAGTTGTCCGTCCAGGGGGGCAGGCACGAGGGCAGGATCCCCTCGCGGGTGGGGATGGGCACGGCGGGACAGAACGACAGAGTCTCCGACTCTGTCACATCCACGCCAGCCATAGAAGCGCGCGCCTCCAGGCGCGCGTACTTCCCCCGCAAAACCTCCAACTCCCGCTCCCCGCTGTGGAGGAATTCCCTCAGGGTGCGCGCCTGGTCCGTCAAGACCTTGTTCTGCGTGGCGAGCTCATGCGAGCGCCGTTCCCACGCACCCTGGCGGAACACAACTTCCCGTGCCGGCTTGTCCGGGTTCTCCCCCCTCTCGGCCCTTCCGGTCAATTCGGCGACCACGGCCGACGCACGACGGATGGCGATCCTAATCGCCCGTTTGTCGGTCGTCTTTAGATTCTTCGCCGCGCCGATAGTCGCGGCGACTGAATCCAGCTCACTCTGGGCCTGCCCGGCGAGACCGTCCACCGGCATCGTCTGGGCCCAGTCGCGGAGCTCCGCGCGGCCCGGAAGGGCCTTCATCCCAGGGCCGAGTCTGGCCGGGTCCGTCCACACGCCCGGCTTCCAGCCCCTCTTACCGGGCGCGAAGCCCGGCCTCCGGCTGGCGTCGGTGTCGCCGCCGGACGACGGCAGGGGGACGTCCAGGCAGGCGTCCCCGGAAGCATACGACGCTGCTCCAACCCTGCGTTCTGGTGCGAATCCCGTGTCGTTCCTTGGTCCTGCTCGACGTTCCCATGCTTTGGTGGTTTCGGAGTGGGTTCCTTGGGTGTCCTAGTGCCTCCGCGTTCTAGCGTCCCCTTTTTAAAACGGACGAGCATTATTTCTACTCCCACTTTCTCGAATCGGTGGAGTCGAGGAGAACCGGCAAGACAGAACGGCGAGACGAGCACGAAGCAGAGGATCGCGAGTAGTCACAACCGTGCTATGGCTCGCTCCCCGAACAATCCGCTCGGAACTCTCCGCTCGTCTTCTCCCTTCTCTCTTCTTCGCCTCCAGTTTTCCCATCCTTGACTTTCTGATGGCCCCATTCCTCTTCTTGGCCTCTGGTGCTGCCCAGGGGACCGTCTCGGTGCAGCTCGTCAGCGACTCCGTCTCCGCGATGCCCCCTCCGACCGATCCGTGCGTCGCACGTTCGCCCGGTGGTTGGAGACACCATTTCCCGTCCGCTGTCCACCTCGTAGGGGGGGACCCCTCAATAAACATTGCCCGGCCAGGATCCCGACCAGGAGGGTAGCGGGGTGGTTCCACGTATGTCCGCACCCCGCTGCGGACCACCACGCTATTGTGGCACTTTCGGGGAATTCGGAGCCGCATCCGACCCGCGGCAGCAGTCCCCCGACACCTTGTCCCTCGTCGTGGGGTTTCGTGCTTTCTGAAACAGGCTCAAGAAAAGGGGGGCCGGGCTGCAGAGGCAGCCTCCGCAGTCCAGTCCTCCTGATTAGCTTAACCTAATCTTCCTTCTTGAGTCTTCATTCCTCGATCTTCGGTTCTGGTAGCAGTGGCGTGGGGCTTCAGGGAGGAGAGACGGCGCCCCTTGTACATAGTGTTCCGTTGCCCCCTGTAAATAGTGTTGGGAGTTGTGCTTCTCTGACGCAAGCCTCTGCCCCCGGGGCTGCACCCACTGCTGCCCCTTTGTCGGAATCCCGTGTTCTCAGCTTGGGATACGCGGTGAAGCCGACGATTTTTGACGGTAAAGGTTCGTGGCAGGAGTACCGGATTCAATTTGACACGATCGCGCGCGCGAATGGCTGGGACGACCAGAGGAAGGCTACAGCCTTGGTCGCTTCTCTCGCTTTTCTCAATGCGAAAGTTTCGCAGAATTGGTTTCAGCGCTTGAGTTCCGCTACGGGGCGAAACATCTGTCAAATTTGAATTATGTGTTCTTCCAAAGCCGTAGACAACGGAGGGATGAAAGCATCACCTCACTCGCCACCAAGATCGAACGTTTGGCGCAGTCCGCGTTCGCTGACTGCCCGGTGGAAACTCGCGATAAACTTGCCACGTCCCAATTCGTTACGGCATTGTCGAGCTCTGTCCTACAGCGGGAACTGCGGCTCGGTGGTTTCACGTCGCTAAGGGCCGCTGTGACCAGAGCTCTGGAGATCGAGGCTGTCGAGGCAATGTCTCACAGTACCGCGGCCGAATCGCGGGTACGTTACCCAGAAAAACGGAAGGCTAAAACATCCGACAATTTTACAAGGTATCCGGAAAAGAAAAGGAGGCCTGACGAACCAGAGGATCGTGCAGACGGTCCCCCGAGGACCTGCTGGCTCTGCGGAAAGACGGGACACTTGAAGAAGGACTGTTACAAGGCCAGGAACGGCCAGGCGCCCCCAAGGAAGCCCAACCAGGGAAACGGGAAGAAGACGGCGTAAGGGGGAGACGCCGGACCGTGGAGAACAGTCCTCCGGTCGTCAAGAGTGTGGCAATGCAGGCGGCGACTGGGAAAACAAGTGGAAGTCCGTGCGAGGAAATTTTTGTATTCGGAAAGATCGTTGGGTATCCCTGTAGGATAATCTTAGATACAGGGTCCCCGATCAACCTTTTGGAAAAGGAGCTGTGCCCGAAAGGAGACATAGACAGGACGAAGGTCGACATTCGCTCTACTACTGCGAAGAAAATGAAGGTCTACGGGAAAAGAAGTCTAGAGGTCAGTGTTGGAGGACTTCTGAGCGTAGAAGACTTCTACATTGTCGACATGGTCGAGAAGTGTATACTCGGAGCGGCGTTCCTGAAGAAGCACCGCTGCAATATCGACCTTTCCCGGAGTGTACTGTGCCTACCCAGTCACTCGGAAGTTCGCCTAGGCGAACCGACCGCTGAGCCGAAGAAGAGGAAAATAGAGCGCGGAACGGTTGTACCCCGGCATTTGGAGGAACTGCACACACGTTGTTCGACAGGTTTGACAGAGCGACAGAAAAAGCTGTTTGCTGAGTTGCTTTGTGAATTTCAGGACGTTTTCGCCGCGGATCCTAATCAAATCGGGAATTGCGAACGGGTCAAGCACACCGTCAATACCGGGGATTGCCGTCCCATTAAACAGGCGCCACGGAGGCTACCTCTACACCGCCGAGCAGAAGTGGAGGAACTACTCAGGAAGATGCTGGACCAAGGCGTGATTGAAGAATGCCGAAGCCCGTGGTCTTCGCCGATCGTCCTCGTCAAGAAGAAGGACGGGACCATCAGGTTCTGCGTGGATTTCCGACGCCTCAACGAGATTACGAAGAAGGACTCGTATCCTCTGCCCCGTATCGAGGATACCCTGGACACTCTCGCCGGATCTTCGTGGTTTTCAACCGTGGATTTGCAAAGCGGATACTGGCAGATTTCTATGGACGAAAAGGATCGAGAGAAGACTGCGTTTTCAGTGGGGACCGGACTGTGGAAATTCAAGGTGATGCCCTTTGGACTGTGCAACGCTCCTGCAACTTTCGAGCGACTGATGGAAGACGTGCTTCAAAACCTGACCTGGAAAATCTGCTTGGTTTATTTGGACGACATCATCATCTACGGGACGGACTTTCAACAGGAGCTCGAACGCCTACGGACGGTGTTTTCACGTTTACGTCAAGCTGGACTATTGATGAGCCCCAAGAAATGCTCCTTCTTCTGCCGAGAAGTGAAATACCTGGGACACATCGTCACCGAGAGCGGAGTCAAGACGGATCCGGAGAAGATCAAAGCCATTTCGGAATGGCCGCAGCCGAAGAACGTTACGGAACTGAGAAGTTTCTTAGGATTGTGCACGTACTACAGGAAATTTGTGAAGGATTTCTCCAAGATCGCCAAACCCCTGCATCGCCTCACCGGGACTCGAACCCGGGCCTTCTGCGCCGTCTCTCCTCCCTGAAGCTCCACGCCACTGCTACCAGAACCGAAGCCGCTCTGCGAAGAAACGGCCGTGACCTGGATCCGTTCCTCCAGGCTTGTCATGCGGGCCTCGAAGGCCGCCTGTGTCCGCCGGTCCTCAGCGTCCTTCTCCCTCCTTCGAGCTTCGTCGTCCCTTCGTTGCTCCTGCATCTGTCCAACGATGCTAAGCTGGAGACTGTTGAACAGCTCCTGCAGGGAGGCGTCGCCCGTCGGTCCCGGGGAAGGTCTCGCGGAGGCCGCAGAAGCACGAGTGGGCATGCCGCTACGAGCGGGCATCCCACTTCTGACACCAGTGTTATGTTTGGTCATAATACAAACTTATTAACGAACGCGAATAACAACTCATGAACGGGTGATAACAGTATCTGAATGTAATTGGCTTTTAAATAGAGGTCTCGTTAAACGTCTGCTCGTAATGGCGTCTGGCTCTCGAGTGAACGGTTGACAGGCGATCGATCCGATCGCCTTCTTCTCGCTGTCCTCTTGTCTCGGTCGCGAGCACCAGCGGGCCATGGAATTCCATCCATAGGGTGCTCGCAACAATACTATAATTCTCCATTCGGCTACTTTCATTAACACCTGTCAGAATTTCTAAAAAATTTTCATGTTGATTTGCAACTGATTTTAGCATCGCTATTTTTGAACTCCATCTCGTTTCCGTTTCCTGGTGCACTGTTTGTGATAGACGCGAAACCAGTCCCGAACGTTTCATGTACGCAACATTGCATGCGGAAGAATATCTGGAACAGGTATCCGACCGCATTTAAGTCCTGCATTGACTAATTTTTTTAGCTTATTTCTGAAAGCCAGGACCACCAATACTGTTAAACGATCGGAGATCTTGAGTACAATAAGCAATGCACCCCTTCAATATATCCTTTTTGTCTTCGGTCGCAAACGCAACGTCGCGTGTTAATGGCACGTCATTATTCCTACAAACGTGCCGTGTCAAGCTGGACGTGCCACTTTTATCTTTATATTGCAAACATTTTATTTACAAAATTTGCATTGCACAAATCCCGTGTACGCAATTAGTCTCGTGGTCCTTGATTAATAAAAAATTCTGCCACGCAACACTTGCACCCACCACATTTTCTGTCACATAAAACTCTTCTTTGGCTATTTTTTCAAGGATTTGGCGGTCCCTGTGTCGTGACATTACTACTGCAACGGAAAAACACTCGTTGGTGATTTTAACAGATTCGCACCATGCGAATCTCATTGCTTGAGTTGTGGCGGTTGCCAATGGTGATTGGCAGTCAATTGTCCATCAAGAGTCATCCGTGTCGAATTATAAGAAAAATATGTTGAATACGTACGAAAATAAGAATATTTCTTCTCCTTCAACAAACACCCATTACCGTAATAATATTCGGCGTATTTATATGTTATATACATATAAATATTTTTCACACATCTAATTTATACGCGGCTAAGCAACCCTCGTAAATATATACAATGAGTCACAAAATTATTCGCACAGTTGGGAATATGAAACAAATTCTCGATTGTGCAAATAACGTGGTGACAAGAATCAAGGAAATATTGTACTTTGTGAGTGATTTGAAACATGACAGAATATTTTAAAGCAATCCTGTTAAAATAGGTTTAGTCTATGAATTCTTTACACTTAGGAATCGAGATTACAAATGGTCTTCATCCGTTTCCTCTTAAGAGGAGGTTCTGATTTGCGCGGCCGAAAAATGGGCCTTAAAAATTTATGACATCTCATAATCTCATAAACCTATTCTCCCGAAAGTCATAAGGCGAAAGTCACGTCTTGTCAAAATAGAAAGAAGTTTTGCCGCGCCTATGGTAGAAATTGAAGAACTGCAAGGCATTAATCAAAACATGAATAAGGTACAGATGTTGTAGAGGATCGGCTACAGGGTTATGAATGCCAGTTGCCCGCTAAGCAAACACCGATGAATAAAGGTCTGCGCACACATATCAGTTCCGTGCCAGTACCGTTCCGGCGCACAGTGGGGCAAAGTGACAAAGTTTGTGTCAAAATCAAAGAACTTTTGATAGAAATGAGATAGAGCGATGATTTTTTTTGTAGGATAAAGCTGAAACATTGCAGAATAAGGGAAAATTGCCGAGATTATGGTACGAACGTTTTTTCACTGTGAAAATCTGTGTTAAACTTGAAATTTTGCAACAAAATTGTGATTAATCCAATACCATGCACGGTAGGATTATTTTCTTGACATGTTGTACCTCATTTCCTGTAGATTTTGTCACGCTGATTTCAAATCCGTTCGCAAAATTTGTCTACTACCTCAGGATTTTGAAAAAAATCGATTTATGTGAAAGACTAATGAAATCATATTTTTTTCGTTGAAATGATTTGATAACCCACTGGTTTGAAGGTATATTGTATTCCCATATATGGAACACAATCAAAATAAGAATAATTAAGTATTTGAATGTTTTTAGTTACTTACACAGCACTTCACATCTCGTGAACACTTGACATATCGCTGTCCTGATCACTGGCACTCTCTGTAGGCTGTGTGTGGCTGCAATGTAATTTAAATTAGATATCTATTTTCCATAATTATATTTTCATTTACACATGAAGTAAGGTAAGTATTTAATCTTTTTAACTTACTTCTCATCAACGAATTTTTTAATTTCTGGTGATACATTATTTTGTTTGTACAACTCTATTCGATTTTTTATTAATATAATTGAAATTTTCGGGTCGGTTAAGTAGCAAGACAGTTTCCACTCCCAATAGCGTACTATTCAGAAGATGCAAATGAATCCTGGCATAAACTGTATAGGAAAAATATGTTGCTGCATTCACGACAAAATAGTCGAAGGAATAGAATGATATACGTTTTTAATCGAGCAATATACTTAACGGACCCGAAAATTTCAATTATATTAATAAAAAATTGAATAGAGTTGTACAAACAAAATAATGTATCACCAGAAATTAAAAAATTCGTTGATGAGAAGTAAGTTAAAAAGATTAAATACTTACCTTACTTCATGTGTAAATGAAAATATAATTATGGAAAATAGATATCTAATTTAAATTACATTGCAGCCACACACAGCCTACAGAGAGTGCCAGTGATCAGGACAGCGATACGTCAAGTGATCACGAGATGTGAAATGCTTTGTAATTAACTAAAAACATTCAAATACTTCATTATTCTTATTTTGATTGTGTTCCATATATGGGAATACAATATACCTCCAAACCAGTGGGTTATCAAATCATTTCAACGAAAAAAATATGATTTCATTAGTCTTTCACATAAATCGATTTTTTTTCAAAATCCTGAGGTAGTAGACAAATTTTGCGAACGGATTTGAAATTAGCGTAACAAAATCTACAGGAAATTAGGTACAACATGTCAAGAAAATAATCCTACCGTGCATGGTATTGGATTAATCACAATTTTGTTGAAAAATTTCAAGTTTAACACAGATTTTCACAGTGAAAAAACGTTCGTACCATAATCTCGGCAATTTTCCCTTATTCTGCAATGTTTCAGCTTTAACCTACAAAAAAATTCATTGCTCTATCTCATTTCTATCAAAAGTTCTTTGATTTTGACACAAACTTTGTTACTTTGACCCACTGTGCGGCATGCCAGTGGTAAGAAGAAGAGACCCTATACGGCGTACCTGGCGTTGCTTGTGCCATGGTAGCGATGGAGCAGAATGCAGCTGGAGTTGACGGCGTCATCTTCTTGTTGCAGTCCGGGCATTTGCTCCTCACGAACCCTAACTTTCCACAGCCATAGCACTTCAGAGGTGGTCGTGAAGTGCTGCCGCTAGCGCCTGCTTCGGGCGAAGTGCGTTGTTCGAGCCGTGAATTTATAGGGGCCTGGAATTTCCGGTGCGTACAGTCCAGAGTGGTATGCTCGAATTTTCGGCATACCCCACAACGCGCTCGTTCCTTCGATGACTGGTCTGCAAGTCCTCTCTTCGCGGGTCGCTCCTCTCGGGTCTGTTGCAGGTCTTCCTTTTCCATTGCCTCGACATCCCTTGCTCGTTTCACCAGATCCGTGAAGGAGGTGATCGACTCTCGTGAGATTCGTTCACGCAGGTGGAAGCGTAACAGTCCGTAGATCATGTTGACCTGCACGCTCTCCGCAGGCAGCTCTGGGTGTTCCGCAAGAAGTGCCCTGTTCCTGCTGATATAGTGGTCTGTTGGAGTCTTCAGATCTTGCGCGTGGCAGAATACCTGCATGTATACTTGGTACGCCAGTCGGCGGGGAGCGAAGGTGGCACGTAATAACTCGATTGCCCCCTTCCATGTCGTCACGGTGGATTTGACACATCTCCACCAGGTGGCTGCATGTCCTTCGAATAATAAGGGTAATCCCCGAAGGGCATTCTCGTCGGTGATGTGCTCGATGTCCTTACAGATCATAGCCGTTGATGCGTATTCGACAACTTTCGCATAATTGTGGCTCCCGCCGAACCGTGCTCTGCACTTCGAGAAGCTGCCTTCCTCTACCGGCTGATTCCACTAGATGGTTTCCAGGATTTGAGAAAACTGGGAACCGGATAACTGGAGGGCCGCCGATGAAGGACTGGGTTGGGATTCGTCGTGGTTCAGGGCCTGCTCGTTGGGCGCCATTTTGTAGCCTTTGTGAATGGAAACAAGGATAATTTCTGAACAGACAATGTTTATTCGGATTAGGTAGAAATATATGGTTTGGTCGATAGGACGGGGCTATAAATTTCGGAATTCAGACGTTGCGTCTCGCTGCGTTTATACAATCCTACGGGGTTCTAATGTGCATCCGGCACTTGACTTTATTCTATTGAGGCTGTGACGAAGCGTCTCGCGGTACGGAGGAGACCGGTACAAGTACCGGCGGCGCCGCCAGGGCGCGAGGTTTCGCGCTGCTAAAGCTGGTGCGTACAAGCCTATAAGCTCCGCGGCGACCGGAGAGGGGATCCGTTCCTGGAGGAGGCGAAGTTGCTTCCCCACTCAGCGCGTAACGAGACCAGGAGTTGACCAGGCGTACCACCCCTACGAAAGGAACCGCACGATCGAGGGCGAGGAGCGACTGATATTTCACCAGGCTCCACCGCACAAGATCGCTTCCCGGGCGACTGAGCGTTTGACCAGTCCTCCGCCGAAAGCGCGATCCTTCCACCGACCAACATCGTGGTACGGCTGGGCTTTGACCAGACTGCACGAGTATCACGACTCCACCGACCAACATCAATCCATGCTTGAAGTAATTGCGCGAATAGCCAGTGAACGTCCTCCGCAAGCACTGCGGCGAGGCCAGGCTTGCCCGGACAATCTCCTCTATACACTCGTCCATGTTGTATTCCACTGGAGGATGGCGCTCATCATATTCCCCTCGATGGTTGGTTCTGGCCACAGGAAAGACTTTGCCACCTATTATGACTTTGTCGGCCGTCTTTGTAGGCAGCACGAAAATGAGTCTGTTCGCGCTCTTCGGCATATCCACAAGACCCGCCGTACGCACAAACCATTCGTCCTCTCCATCCGGGTCTCCTCCCACCTCATGGATGGTATGCGCGTCCATAGTCCAGGCCAGAGGGTATGTGAGGTGGGAAAGTATCCACGCGTTTCTACCCATACTACCGGGGCTATCGTTATCATCCAAGGTGGTCATAGTTACGCCCGTGTCCCACAAATCCCAGTGACCTGTACTGGGATCCGACCCCCCGATCTTATTGCCCACTCAGCGCTAAGCACCATAGCGGTATGCCACATCCTCGAAGGTCGTAAGGATACCACCCACTTGTGCGGCACCTCTGTCATCTCAGCCCACGCCCATTCCACCCTTGAAGGCTGGGCGGCACACTCCACCCTCAACTCGTCATATAAGGCCACCCTCAGTCCTAGATCACGCCAGTCAAAGGTAAGCCTTCTCGTCCCGTGATCCAACGCGGCAGCGAACTGCGGCGCACAACTCAAATACCCATACGCCGTCAGGCCCCTCCCAGAGTTAACCAGACCCGTGCTGGCCGTCTGGGAGTTAGTAGCAGCGTCAAAGAACTGCGCGCTTGTACCCGTTAGCTCGATCCTCCCGTGGGAATGTTGTGTGTCAGCAGTTGGCTGCCGGGGATAACGTTCACAACATCTCCCCATCCTATTACTTCATCTGGGCTTTGTCTAAGTCTGTCTGAACACCTGCCCCCCCCCCCCGTGTTCTTCCAGTACCTCCGGGACATTCATAATTTTTTCCACCTCCACCATGGCCTTCCCCCCCACGCTCCGTATCCTTCATGGCGGGTGTTATCACTGGACGTTCGGATGGATGCGCTCCATGGGTGGGTTGCGTGCCATCCCCATGTCTCAGCGGCCCATCCGTTGACTCGTAATGCCTTTAGCTTTGCAAGCTCTTTTTCTAGCTCTAGGATCCTCGAGGCCCTCGCGACAGCGGGCGCTGCGTCGCGAGCAGTGGCATTTCCCAAACGAGCAGATGCATCCTTCAATACTTGAGAGCTGGGACCACGCGACTTACCCAGGTAGTGCCTAGCCCTCCCCATGATGGCAAACGACTCAACGCCTCGGTACAATACCGTCCCGACAGAGTAGTCCGCCCCACACATGACGTCCCTGGTGGTTTTCTTTATAACCAGAGTCTTAAGCTGCTCGCACTGTTAGTCACGTATGCACACCTGCAATCCCCAACCCCACTTGGGAGTCCTACCCTTCGGGGGCGGGCCGCAATTCCATCCACACTCTGTAGCTACCCTTCCTCCGTGGCCCGAATCCACAACCCAGTTAACCACTCTCAGTTCAACGTCTCCAGGGTGCGACTTATACCGGAAACCCCAATCATTCTCCTCCAGATTAATCCTTCCCAAGGCCGCCTCCAAGCTAGAGTCATCTGTGCCTTCACTACACTGTGTGTGATAGTTGTAGGTCCACAGTGTACTTCGATCGTCCAGGTCGTATGCCCCACCCAGATCTCTACCTGTTGAGTGAAGGGTAAAGTCGCTCCACTCGGTGTTCTGGAAGAATCGCCACATACTTGAAACGGTTCTAACCCCTGTGAGCGTGCCCTCCGCATCACCGCCAACGACTATGTTCGCTCCCCAGTTCCAAGCAACCTGGTTCGTAACGAACCACTCGGCAAACCACCTAGCATAGTGGCCCTCCTCCTCTCCTTCCCCTGCAGTGAAAGTAGGCCAATATTCATATGCCCGTGCACCTCAGGGGAACGCCACGTCGTCACGCAACGCAGCACTCCTCTTCTAATCCTCGCAGCCAATGCGCAGGAGTTGGCCCCTCATCAATCTATCCAACATACCACCCTCCAAGCGCGCCGCTATTACCGTCCAGGAGTTACTCTGTACTGGCGTCCAGGAGTCCAGGAGTTACTCTGTACTCTCCCGTTCGAGTGGCGTCCAGGTATTATCGCCGTACTCCCCATACCGGTCGAGCGTCCAGGAACAGACTCTAGTGCGTTCTCCCTCCGGGCAGGCGTCCAGGTATTATCGCCGAACTCTCCTGCCGGAGTCCCTAAGCTGTCCGAAACCGGCCGTTGGTCTTACCTCGTCCTCTCTCTCGAAACAGCGAAGGCGGAAATGCCTTTGTGGACCTCTAATTTATACCCTATCGTTGCTATCCGCGGCCGAAGAAATCGACAGTTCTGCGCCCGCACGTCTCTGCTTACGGGCAGCCTACAAACGTATTCGAAAAACTTCTCGATGGGCGGCGTTTCTCGAAGTTTCCTTTTCTGCATACTACAAAAGTAAAAAAGAAAGTTAAATTAAAGATATATCTTACTTGAATCAGTCTCTGCATCTTAGCTTATAATACCTACATGGCTGGGTCCAGCCAAACTGGTATCGGGACTTGTAATATCTGCATTGCTGGGTCCAGCAACGGCAGCAACACCGTATCAGTGCTTGTAGCAGAAATGCTTGGTACACATAGTGATGATCCTGCTTTGTGTTGCATATTCATGCTATGCGTGTTAGTGCTGGCATGTTTTATTAATGCAAATTTGGTCCCTCTTAAAAATTTTGAGCAAACTATACACTTTACTGTGTATGGATCCTCAGTTTGTTGAGGCCACGATTCAAAGTGTGGGTCGCTCAGCCAAATTTTGCAAAATGGTTGCTTCTTAACTTTTTTTAACTCTTTTACAGGGGGGGCAGATGAAGCTGGCAGCACTGCCTATTCATAAAATGCTTCAATCAGTCTCTGCATCTGAGCTTAGAATAACTGCATTGTTAGGTCCAGCAAAACTGGTATCAATATCTATATAAAATATCCATTATTAGCACATTTTTAATATCACAACAATACATACTAAAGGAATTGAAAAAAATAAATATTAAAGGAAGAAAGTAATGATCATAATGTTTAACATATACTTGTTCAAAAAGATACTTTAATTTTTCCAGAAATGATCATTTCTAAAATTATACTGATGCTGTTTGAGAAACTAGGGGTTGAGCGCGCTGGATGTCGGATAGGTTATGTTCGATGGTGAAAAGGTGCACACAACACAGCACATGAAATGAGTACGTCAGTTTATTTAAAAGTGCACAGAGTTGGTGAGAATAAGACGGGGAGTTTATAGTTTGCGTGAGTAACGACTCGCGATTGAATTGATGCACGAGGTGAGAAGAGAAGCACTTGCACCGCCACGTGCTTCACCCGCGGCGAACCACTATCGATGAGCCCTTGATAGAGTGCATAATTGAACATGAATTTAAGCGAAAGTGATTACGAATAATGCACGATTGCACGATGAGAGTTTTGAGACGATTGAGAATTCACATGCTGATAGAAACACGAAAATCGCACGCGACACGTCCTACTATACATGCGATGTGAACAAGAGAGAATACAAGATGGATGATCGTTTCCGTTCGATCGTCGTACCGAACGTTCTAGTAACCGATCACTCGGGAGGTGCTGCGGTGAGCGAGAGTGTGGCGGCTTTGGGAACTTGTGCATTCCCAAACAGATGCAAATGTATTAAAGATTCGTCTTACCGGATTAAGTGCTCATACTGGATCTTTAAGGGGGAATCCTATTCTTTGGGCTAAAAACATAGCAAAATTTGGGATTTTTTTTAAGGAACCAGTGATTCGATTCATCTGAAGTTTGGACCATGTTTTTATGCATCTTTGAAGAACTGTAGGATTTTTTTTATTAATTTTTAACCATAAATATAGTAGTTATGCATTTTCGATCATCACGCCGCGCAAAATTCGTCGTCCGTTGATGTGCATGATATTTATCTACCAGGTAATCTGAAACAGAAAAATGAAACAGCGTTTTATTTTATACATATGTAGCTTGATATTGATGAACCAACAAAAAACAAAAAAATTTATTGAGTAGTGTGGAGAGTTTTCAAACTGAAAGGTCTGAACGTTTAATTTTTGCTATCCAATTTTGCGCCAATTTTCTTACGTAACAAAAGAAGTACAGAACTTAACGGTATTCTGGTTCATCAAATTCAAGCTACGTATGTACAAAGTAAAATGCTGTTTCTTTTTTCTGCTTTAGTTTACCTGGAAGGTAAATATCATGCACACCAGGAAGGAAATTAGATGAAAGATTGATTTATATAATTTCACACTAACTTCGTTAAAAATAGTACGATTTAGATGAAATTTTGTATAATTTTCATGTGAAAACATAAGCAATTCATCGGTGTCACTTCCACATCGATACGATAAAGAATAAAGAATTATTTTATTTCTGAAACAGGTATGAATCCTCGACCGACCCCGGTTTTGTGACCCAACCGACACTTAAGTGTAACGACACCGCGCATTGCCACAATCGAACGGCCGAAATCCGGCACAACCGCATAAGGGATCTCGGAAGCACACTGAGAACCGTCAGCATATGGTGAAACACCCCAAAGCGGGCCAAAGACGGAGACCCCGATGGTCCCCGCTTCACCCCGATTAGAGTATAAGAACGATGTACGAGCAAAGCGAGCTGAGACTCTATACGAGACTCGCGCTTGATTGTCACAGTGTCCGTGTAACTCGGGATAGAATAAACCTTGTTTAACCTTACGGTGAGTCCTAACTCTTTAACCGGCCAAGAATCCTACTACCCTCGGTTTTCAACCGAGTATACCCGTCCCGGCATCTTCACCCGAGTATCCGGAGCCCGCCAGACGACAACAGCGAAGGACGACCAAGGAACACCGCGAGATTCTCAGGGAGAATCTCGATCCAGGCACCTTCCACAAGACCGGCAAATCGTGGTCGACCCCCCGCAGTCGACGGTGAAATATCCATTACAGCGTATTAAGAAATTCTTTTCTTCATCGTACCCCCTGATTAAAATCATACCCAACATCATGCAAATTGGACTACTTTTACACAAGCAATTGGTATTCTTTATGTAAAAGTAGTCCGATTTACATGACATTTGGTATGATTTTTATAAAAAAAATGTAAGGAATCCATTGGTGTCACTTCCATATTGATACGATAAAGAATAAAGAATTTTTTTAATACGCTGGAATAGATATTTCACCCTCGACTGCGAAGGGTCGACCACGATTTGCCGGGGTCGGTCGAGGATTCATACCTGTTTCAGAAATAAAATAATTCTTTATTCTTTATCGTATCGATATGGAAGTGACACCGATGAATTCCTTATGTTTTCCCATGAAAATTACACAAAATTTCATGTAAATCGGATTATTTTTAACGAAGTCAGCTTGAATGATATAAATCAATTTTTCATGGAATTTTCACCTTTTTCTCCCGAAAATTTAAATTTGAAACATCTTGTAACTGAGAGGGAAGGAAAACTATTCTCTGTATTTATAGTAGATTTTACCAAGTGTGAAGTAGTTTCTGGATGAACCGAATGCAAAGCAGTTTCTGGCTGAACAGAGTGCAAAGTAGTTTCTGGCTGAACAGAATGCAAAGTAGTTTCTGGATGGGCACAGTGCGGAGCGATCATTACACTCGTACCAAGATTTAATTCGTGTGATAGGTTTTCTAAGTTTTCATCAAATTCTTCTACAAAAATCTTCTCAAAATGTTCATTTGAAATAAGATTGCCAGATTCATCGAAAATTAAAGATAAATCCAAAGGATCACTCGGATCTATGTTTACAACAACATTTGCTGTTTTCACTATTTGTACCCTCTTCTCATCAACATTAATGCATGTGTGTTTGTCCTCTAATGCCTCATCTGTTTCGAAATGCCCATCATCTACTGCAGTCACATGATCAGATCCTGGGTGTGACAGATCCCACCAAAGTTCAAAAACACTTTTATCTTCCATTTTTCCCGTCCAATTTCTAGATTCATGCATTTTGAAGGAATCAACTGTGTCTGCACTTATTTTTTATTCAATGCATTTTAACGCATTTTTGTACTGTTTAATATTATTTTGTACCACCTCTGATTTGAAATTGTTTCTTTTATTTGAAAGATGTTTTCCATAGTCAATAGCATTCACATAAAAAAGATGCAATCCACACGTTTTGAAATTTTTTACAAAATTTGTGTAACATCTAAATTAGTTAATTTATCATTTTCTTGACGAAAAGTGCAAAATCTGCCTTTTGTACACTTAATTGATCATGTTCTATACGATAATTTTCCACAACATTCCTGTACTCAATTTTGAATGGTCGAAACATTGAAACATCCATTGGTTGTAAGATGTGAGTACAATTAGGGTGTAATGCAATTAGCATAATTTGACGTTGCATACAAAAAAACACTTAAAGGTTGCGTTAAATGCGAAACATGACCATCAATAAATAAAATCACTGGTAATTTTGTACCCATCTCGAATAGCGATGGGTGAAAAATATTAGCTATGTATTCAAAAAATGTTTGCCCTGTCATCCAGCCATTATCAGACATGCCAATACCCCATACTTTTGGCAATTTATTTATGATGTGTCCAGGCACTCTTTGGTAGCCAAGCAGTATCAGAGGTGGCACCAACTGAACTGCCGCATTTCCCATAACGAGGGTAGTTAAATTCTGTTTTTCATTATTGTCTACTTCTTTGTAAACAATTTTGCTCCCTTTCTTAACAATAACTGGACCATTACTCTTTGGGTTTAACATTAAAGCGGTCTCATCGGCATTGAAAACTCTTGTGGATTCAATATCTTTTAAATTGTGTACTGTTAAATAATCTTCTATTTCTTTGAACCACATTTTAATAATATTTGCAGAAACTTCAGCATGACTAAATGTTACATTTTCTGCGACTCGTTCACCTAGGCCGTTTGTCCACGCAGCGTCGCGTCATAGACGCGTACCCATAGAGACTAATCGTACGACGCATCTGTCGATCATTGATCTGCATTTGTAAAGATGCCCGGCATACGATTGGTTTCTACGAGTACGCGTCTACGACGCGACCAGGGGGCTGCCACGGTCATTTGCGATTTTGTGACAGTGTTTCAACTGCTACCTAGGCAGTTCCAATTTTTTCGAACTAAAATTCAATATGGCCGTCCAACATAGTCTGCGAATCCAGTAGTAATCTATTAATTGCTGCAACATTTGTTGTATTTTGATCGCAAACCATAGTGAGGATGATAAGTCCTGTTTCTTCGACAGCTTTTACAACAGTTTTGATGCAACGCATCAACTGATTTGAGGACGTCTTGCATTTTGTGAAATAAAGCAGTCAGAGCAACAACGGACTAACCTATATTTTTTTCGAAATTGAATTAGTAGCAATAACGTATTCCAATAGGCTCTACTAACCATATAAAATAGGGAAATTTTTTTTTTAATGTGGGCTGGTCCGTTGTTGCTCTGACTGCCTCAAATAATAAGCAAATGGGAGTTTCCAGTTCGATACGATACCTTTTAGCATAAACACTAGTGCATGACCATATTGAATTTTAGTTCGAAAAAATTGGAACTGCCTAGGTGGCAGTGGAAACACTGTCCCAAAATCGCAAATGAGAGTGGCAGCCCCCTGGACGCGACGCTGCATGGATAGACGACGGCCTTAGTTGACTGTAGCGACTCATAAAAGCTAGTTACCAATGACGTCCAGGTCTATTATTTGTAAAGTGATTTTTTCTACCTAATACCACTTGTTGGACACTATTTAATAATTGCTCTTTTGTAACAGGAGCTGCTATCCTACTTCTATCTGAAATCAAATTTTCTAGAACAGATTCTTCGTATCCTGAAAGAAAAGTTTCTGGACCTGGCTTTTTGTCAGGATATTTTTTGTCTCTTTTAGTAGTTAAAGTTAACCTAGGTATCTTATACTTTTGACTAGCTGCGTTCACAGACATTCCTGACTTAATGGACAATAAAGCATTTTGAACGTCCTCTTTGGTGTACTGACATCTTTTCTTTTTTGTACTCATTACCTATAGAATAATATAAAAGCATTTTAGATTACATTGCATTAATTAATATATTAGTTAAGTTAGTTTTAAATTTTAGTTCAGGAAAGAGTGAACGAGAATAAATATAGATATTTTGTTGTTTTAATAAAAGATGTCAAAGTACGTTTCTGTTATAAATATTAACAATAGTACTTACAAAAAGTGTACGGTTACGTTGTCAAAAAAGTCGCAACTAGGACAAGGTTATGTTCTTACGCACACGCACCTCAAATAGTAGGAATGACAAGTAACAGTAATGGCGTGAGGCTTCATTTGCCAGATCAATTACTGCCATGACAGTAATTAAAAAAGGCTTGAAACGCTTGTACCCATCACTGTCACCCGAATATTAACACGTTCCGTGCCGAGCCGGATTTGCTCGACTTTTCATTCAGACCATTTGATGTTTTGACTAAAGATTGATATATTATCACACAATATTTCACTACATCATCCACCCATAAGTAAGTAGCTTGTTTAGTATAATTATCACGTGGTGTACCTGTTTAGTTATGTATATACATGTATACAGGGTGTCCCAAAAATGTCGCGTTTCCTTGAAGGGGGTGACTCAGGGGGTGATTTGAAACAACTTTTTCCTTAGCGAAAATATTGTCCGAAGCTTCGTTAAGGAGATATTAACAAAAAACCCCGACCAATCAGAGCGCGCGCCTTCCGCACGAGCTCCCGCGGTAGCTTTGGGTACGCGGTAGGCGACTGCGCTTGTGCTACGAACGTACGAACAAGCAAGTCGGCATGCATCGAAGGAAACCGCGTTGCACAATTTTTTTTTAAAGCAGAATCTTAAATAAGAATAATTTGAAGTGAGAGGACAAGAAGTACGTAAATTTCGTTTTTAAATAAGGCATAAACGAAAAGGTAACATAACAGAAAATGTACGACAAGTGATCGTAATTCGTTATTGAGGTAAAAATCCGTAGTTTAACAACGGCCAACACAACTAAATTTAAAAAATAATATTAGGTGTACGAATAAATTCTTTCCGACTGGAATTTCTATCGCGGTGGTATTCAGAAGCTGCCAGAAAAATGGCAAAAGGTAATGAACAATAATGGAAACTATTGCGATGATCGAGTTGTTTTCATATTTTTTAAATCGAACCGTTATTGTACCCTAAAATCGGAAAGAATTTATTTTCACACCTAATAATCACCAATAAATTAAATAAAACTCACCCTTTCGAACATTCCTTTCCTTGCTTTCCTTCCCTTTTCGGAAACCCGTGTCACTAGGCCACTGTACCGATCCTGGTCATCGGCGTCCAGTGCTCAGCTGATCGCAGGGTCAATGTACCGAATATTCACTTCACTGCACGGCTACTAACACTGTTCACTTAATTTATGTTTCACGGAACGTGTTGTTCTTACGTTATAAAAATTGGTGGCCCCGAAAGGGGCCGATTACTGTTAATTAGTGGGGCGAGATTATTACTATTACCCGGCGAAAAGAAAACTCGTGGCAAACGGTCTCGGGCTGTGCAGTCCGCTGCTGTGACGATTGGTCGCGTCACCTATTTGGGCACACTTTTACAGACGAGGCACACGTATTTTGGTTATTGGCTGAAGTTGCCACATGCATTGTCGCATCGCGCAGCGAAGAGATCGAACGAAACACATCGAGACCGAGTGGGATAGAGCGATTTGTAGCCTACGCTCAGAGTTGGGCATAATCAATTACATTTGTAATTGATTATGTAATCAATTACTTTCATTGCAATTACAGAGTAATTCCGATTAAAAAGTAATTGCAATTACATGTAATGCATTTAGCAATTACATTATAATTTGCAATTACATGTAATTTTAATTACAATGTAATTGATCTGCACAATTACAATTACAATTGTAATTTTGTAGAGCAATTACAGTGTAATCCCAATTACAATTGTAATTGTGCAGAGAAATTACATTGTAATCACAATTACAATTGTAATTGTGCACCAGAGTTGTGCAGAATTACAATTGAATTATTATATGAATTATAATTACAAAATAATTCAATTACATTTTATTCAATTACATTGTAATTCGTAATTCAGATCTCGCATTCAATTAAAATACATCGTAATTTGTAATTGCAATGTATTTGCAATTGTAATTGCATAGTACAATATAAGTGTAATTGCAAAGTACAATGTAATTGAATTATAATTACGAATTAAGAGGTAACCAAATTGAGAGGTAATAAGAGGTGGGAAAGAAATATGTAGGTAAAGGTTTCGAACAGAAAAAAATTATTATGAGTGATGAATATGGTATTATGCATAAATTTATAATATATAAACAGAAATACCTTACAGATCGATTTTAATTATCTTCCAATTTTACATTCGTTTTGATGAACACTCTTTTTTCAAACATCTGGTCACTGAGGTTGCTTGATTTTGGGAGGTTGGTCATCGTAGCATAGGAGAACATCCTTTCCACAGCTGCGGACGAGGGGAGTGGTGTATTGTACTCAATGAAGACTTTTTTAATTGATGGGTATCTATCAAGCAGAAGTAGATCTTGCGATGGATCCTTAAAATATTGAAGCACATGGAGCTCGGCATCCAACAAGGTGGTCTCTGCTTCTTCATCTATCGAAGGAGATCCAAAGTCGAAGTAGTTGTTAAAAGTACTGCACGATTGTTCAGATTGACTAGATTGCGAGGCTGTTAATAACTTCATCTGTTCACCAACAACAGTTTTAAAGGCTCTTAGAATTTTTTCATGTTTCTCTGCAGGTATGCATATAATCCATTTCTTTTTAAATACTGGGTATGATAATGCGGCTATAGCTGCGGTCTCTGATTCGGGAGTAGTGAGATTTAGGAATGTTTCAAATCTGTTTTCGAATGACGTCAACAAGCATTCCGCTAAAGGCCTGCAATAAGTTAGAGGTGGTTCTTCTTGAGTTAATTTCTTCAATTTCTTTCGAGCAGCTAACAAGCAAGGTAATAAAATCCCGTAGAAAGTATTCTTATCACCTTGGAGAATGTCCAAAGCTTCTGCTAGGGGGCGTGTACACGTGATGTGTTCTTCAAGGTATGTGAAGTCGCTTGGCAGAAAAATCCTTTTCATTCCCAGCGATTTACATAAAGATTTAATTTTTTCTTTATGTTTACATATTTGTTTTATGGAATCATAAAGGCTGTTCCATCTGGTTTCACCTGGTCTATGTAAGCTACAATGCAACACACTATCTATGATTTCTGCCGATTTCGGGCGATTCGTTAATTTCCAAAGCGAATTACATTTTCCTATAACCTTCGTATGCAGTTGCTCAAATTCCTTGGAACGCTTCATAAACTTACTAACATCAGTCGTGATACAGAGACTAATAGTATGAGCAGCACATTTTAGATGTTTTGGTAGATAGTTTGGAAGGAGGTGGTCGATATCTTCATTATTCGTAGGCATCAAAATATCTTCATCATCACCGCTGGTGCATTCGTTGTAGCTACTGTTAGGCACATCATCCTGGTAATCCGTAACGAGGTTAACCAATTCTTCTCCCACATCGACTGCTTTTTCTATGCTCTTTTCTTTCACTCCATATTCTCTGAAGGCTTTCAAAAAGTTGCTGCCGTTGTCCGTTATTGTGGCTTTAATTTTGTTAGTGTCAACGTTGAAATCATGGTTTATTTCATTTAATAATTCAGCAATTCTGTTATAAGTATGGGGACTACGAAACCTCCGGCAAGCTAGAGTAACCGATTCCCTCTCCAAAGAATCGTTGATCCAGTGACATGTTACACCTAAAAAACTCCTTCTTTTTGCGGACCATATGTCTGCCGTGGTGCAAAGAAAATCAACTTTCCTTATCTTTTCTCGAATTATACTATTAAGCTTATCATACAGATTATTAAATTGTGTCACGAGGGAGCGTCTATTCGTTATGTGTAGCCCGAGAGCGGAAATATTGAAAAGATCCATGAATTCCTTAAAAAACGGGTCTTCAACCACTCTAAAGGGGATCATAGAACTGGCAATAAATTTAGCCAATTTTAAATCAAACAACTGCTGGGTTACTTTGACATGAGAGCTTTGACGAGATGTTTTATGACTGACCACTTTTCGTCTTTTATTCGCGGAAATGTAGTCAGTGTACTCTTTTACATCGTTCGGTGTATGGTTCCTTTTCAAGTGTGTAATAAAATTAGATGACACTGTGAGAGAACCCTTGATTTCAATTTTGTTGGGAATGCATTTAATACACTCGGCGACAGCCTTTTTTGATTTCAAATCACTTTTTTGGGGAATAAATTTGAAAAATTTTCCATCCAAGAATATCGGAAGTTCATCTCCTCCCTGCTCTTTTTCTCTTGCACCATCTTCTTGATGAATGTCGTCTTCTTCATTAGAAAGCATAAGTGCAGATACGTCCAAACTGTCCATACTATCACTTTCTAGAACACCACTCATTTTGCACCAAGAAAAGAAAATATACTGATGACACAACGGTACGAATGAAGTTTCTAGTCCACGGGAAACATTGACACTGACCACTGAGTCACGTATGAAGTAGAAACGAAGGATACGAAATATAAACCTGAAACGAGGATAGACGAAAAACATAAACATAAGATTGAGTCAGGTATGAACTGGAAAAGACGGGATACGTCGCGTCGTATAAACGTGAAAAATAAACATAATCATTTATCTCGCTTCTTCAGAGTTTGGACCTGTAATTTAATTTCATTGTATTTCAATTACATTATAATTCAATTATACACACAATTACAGTAATTAGGAATTGAATTAATTGAAAAGTTTGAATTACGTAATTGAATTACAACGCAATTGAATTACTATGTAATTGAAATACAATGTAATTAAATTACGTAATTCGATTACAGTGTAATTCAATTAGCACAACACTGTTGTGCACAGCAATTACATTGTAATTGTCAGATGTAACTGTGGGGCAATTACAATTACAATTGTAATTGTGCAAAAAAATTACAATTACAATTACGATTACAATTAGCGAATACTTGTTGCTGCGAAGACAATAGCATTTTTTAAAGGTTTGTTATTGTAGATGCCGACATCTTAGTCAGTCATGACTTCGTGAAACTGGTGTAAAAATAGTAATTTCAGTAAAGGATCATAAATTGTAAACAAATTAAAAGCATTTATGATACCGCCTATAATAATAAAGTAATAACAAAAAATGAGAAACAGAACAATTTCTTTAGGAAGAAATATTAAATTTTGTATTTGTTAATATCTTGCTCTTAAAAATAATAATATACCTACTTTCTAGGGACTACTAGGGACGTCAACCGGTCCCTAGAAATACTATTTTGATGGTACGTGATTTTCGGAATCAGGGGACCATTTTACATAAGAAAAAGATAGATCTGCTGCGCAAATTTTTTTTATTTATTTTGTAAACTGGTGTAATCGGTGGTCGGCTTTAGTTTTTGAAATATTCATAAAATTATTTTGATATTTATTCGGAATCAGGTACATCTGTGTTGATCGTTTCCGAGATATCGGTATAAGAGTGAGGTGAGATCGTAATCATGATTCATGGGCGTGCAAAAACATGTTTTAGAGGCCGAAATACTAACAAATACATTTTTTTTTACCCGTTTGCATATTTAGGGGATAAACCACTCCTCCAAATTCATAAGAAGAGGCACAAAAGTTCCTATTGTTAGTTTCAAGAATATTGTAACACAGTGTTGAATAAAACTTGATATAAATTTAATTTGCGCTATAACTTGCTGTACGCATGATGTTTTTGTCGTCAGTTACATTTGTACCTTTTCTTATGAACTTTGAGGGGTGGTTTCACTCCCTAAATATGCAAACGGAGTAAAATAAAAAGCATACTTGTTATTTTTCAGTCCTCTAAAACATATCCAAAAACCAAAGTAATCGGAGGCGGGCACCTAAAAACCTCTCCTTGTCACTATCTTTCGTGTTCCACAGTATTGAACCCTCTTCGTAAAAATTAATTAAGGTGAAGGTCTCGTCCTTCGACCGTCCCTTTCGGTCTGTCTCGCGATAGCACTTTCAGACTACGATGCTGGTTCGTATTTCGGAAGCAACTGTCGGATAGTAATATTACTATGTATTCATTCGACAGCAATCTACAACGCGTCCAGTGTCTGAGAGTTAAAGGCTCCCACAGACCAACGCGAATATTCGCGGCGGCAGCGGATCCAACGCTGTTCAGCAGTTTTTTATACGTGGCGGCTTATGGGCAGCCACGTCTGATCCGCGTTGGATCCGCTGCCGCCGCGAATATTTCGCCGCGATGGATTCGCAGCACTTTACTAAACGCGTCGGCTTCTGAGTTTGTTCACATCAACGCGAAACATTTCCGCATAGGTTTGGGTGTTGCCTTTAAAAGTCGTTCTCCGACAATCACTCTCGGACGTAGTGTCCACTTGTGAGAAATACTATCAAGAACTGCTCGCGCGAGTTTTACTCTCAAGTGAACACCTACTTATAAACTATATAAAGGAAGTGGTTCAATCTCCTAGACACATTGAATAAAAGATATGTATTATGTAAGTAATGTCTTTTTAAGATTGTCGGTTTGTTCAATTGTAACTACGATCAAATAGTTACAATTTAATAACTATGGAATTGTTTTGCACAATTACAATGTAATTACTCTCCAATGTAGTTATCCTGCACAATTACAATGTAATTGTCCTGACATTTACAATTACAATTTTAATTACAGTGTATTTGTCCCGCACAATTACAATTACAATTACGATGTAATTGTCCTCCACAATTACAAATGCAATTACAATTACAATGTAATTGTCCCGCACAATTACAATTACGATGTAATTGTCCTCCACAATTACAATTACGATGTAATTGCCCTCCACAATTACAAATGCAATTACAATTACAATGTAATTGTCTTGCACAATTACAATTACGAACTATATAATTGTAATTGATCAAGACAATTACATGTGGCAATTACAATTGTAATTGTGGTCAACAAAATTAACGATTACGGAAAGTAATCTGTAATTGAATTACACAATTACATTTCAATCGTAATTTGTAATTTGTAATTAGATTACATTTTGCCCAACTCTGCCTACGCTATTGTTTTGTTTTGACGATCGTCGGTCAGATCGCTCTATCCCACTCGATCTCGTGTTTCGTTCGATCTCTTCGCAGCGCGGTGCGACAATGTATGTGGCAACTTCAGCCAATAACCAAAATACGTGTGCCCCGTCTGTAAAAGTGTGCCCAAATAGGTGACGCGACCAATCGTCACAGCAGCGGACTGCACAGCCCGAGACCGTCTCCCACGAGTCTTCTTTTCGCCGAGTAATAGTAGTAATCTCGTCCCAGTAATTAACAGTAATCGGCCCCTTCCGGGGCCACCAATTTTTATAACGTAAGAACAACACGTTCCGTGAAACATAAATTAAGTGAACAGTGTTAGTAGCCGTGCAGTGAAGTGAATATTCGGTACATTGACCCTGCGATCAGCTGAGCACTGGACGCCGATGACCAGGATCGGTACAGTGGCCTAGTGACACAAGTTTCCGAAAAGGGAAGGAATGCAAGGAAAGGAATGTACGAAAAGGTGAGTTTTGTTTAATTTATTGGTGATTATTAGGTGTAGAAATAAATTCTTTCCGATTTTAGGGTACAATAACAGTTCGATTTAAAAAATATGAAAACAACTCGATCATCGAAATAATTTCCATTATGGTTCATTACCTTTTGCCATTTTTCTGGCAGCTTCTGAATATCACTGCGATAGAAATTCCAGTCGGAAAGAATTTATTCATACACCTACCTAAAATTATTTTTTAAATTTAGTTGTGTTGGCCGTTGTTAAACTACGGATTTTTACCTCAATAACGAATTACGATCACTTGTCGTCAGAGACCATAACTGTTATAACCTAAATTTGAAAAGTTAAGGCATAAGAATTAATATCTTTCTTTAAATGATTTTGGTCACCAATAACCGTTATTGTCGACCGAATTATTTTTTGGTCACTAATAATCATTATTGACGACGGAAATTCTTTTCGGTTACGAATAACCATTACCGATGACCAGAATTTTTTTTTGGTTACGAATAACCATTACCGATGACCAGAATTTTTTTTTGGTTACGAATAACCGTTATCGTTGACGAGAATTTTTTTGGTTACGGTATAACCAATATATTTTGCGGGAATTTTATTTTGGTTACGGTATAACCAATATATTTTGCGGGATTTTTTTTTTGGTTACGGTGTAACCCATATGAATTGCGGGAATTTTTTTTTGATTACGGCATAACCAATATATTTTGCGGGAATTTTTCTTTGGTTACGGCATAACCAATATATTTTGCGGGAATTTTTTTTTGGTTACGGTATAAACAATATGAATTGCGGGAATTTTTTTCGGTTACGGTATAATACAGGATAGACACCCATTCAATGCCACTATTTCTGTCGGCCTGGCCAATCCAGGTTTTTCCGTACCGTGTTTGCATTCCAGAAATTTTATAGTTCAATGAGTATAACAAAAATCGCTTGCTGGAATTCTGTTTTGGTTCCCGGTAACCAATATCGATTACGTGAATTCTGTTTTGGTTACCGGTAACGAATATCAGTTGCGGGAATTCTGTTTTGGTTACCAGTAACCAATATCGATGGCGGAAGGTTTATTTTGGTCACTCTAGGGCATCATTTGTTTTTTAAATATTATTACGAATAATTTGTATTCATGAACGATGTACAATGAATTATAGAATTTATACGTTTTAATCAATAAAAACACAAACGTAATAATTATATGTTTTATTCACTAGGGCCTAAAATCGGTGTTGAACTTTACAAATAATAATTTTTGCAAATTCTGTTCGGATAAATTGCACCGCCGATCGTCCAGCATCAATTTCAGCGCCGAGAAGGCTCTTTCAACGCTAACTTGTGTAGCCGGAACAGCATGGCAAATTGTTGCCAGTTTTGAAACATACGGCATTATATATTTTTTGTCTTGCCAATAAGCCATGATCTTTACCTCTATATCTACACGCTTTTCCTTATAACTATCAATTTCAGTATACATTTTGGCAAGTTCTGTGGAAGTTGCAGCTTCTGTGTCGTCATCGGACGACGAATCAACTTCCATCTCATTAAGGGGGGTCACTCAAGTGAAAATGATCTACCAGTTATTTTACAGATAAAAATTTGAAAATATGTATTTCCATATTATTTTTTACGCTGAAATGAATTATGTAAGAATTAATACAGTGACATTTTTTTTTCAAAAATTTAAAAAATTTAAAAAATTTAAAAAAAAAAATTCGAAAAAATTATTCGATTTTAAAATCCATACCCTTATCTCTGTGGTATTGTATACAAAGACTGCAGAAATATTTTCAGCTCGAAAACTTCATTTTTGACCGAGTTATAAAGTTTTTATGTTTTGGCGTAGTAACTAAAACGCTCCTGCTCCGTACGTTGGATCTTCTTCTTCTTGCAATGCCTGTTCTCTTCGTGATTGTGCAGTTCGTATCCTTTTTCTTGCACGTTTGTATCTTTTTTTTTTGCATAAATCAACACGCACACTACTAGAGTTTTCCTCATCCGTTACATGCCTGCAACTTCATTGGTTTCGAGACCCCCTTCCACGCGAGCTTTGGAAAATGCGATGGATGCTCGTACCCTCGAGCCACCCATCGGGGCATCGCGGTTGTACACGGATATTTGTGAACATTTTCTTCATAGGGCTAATTTATTAGTATAATGATATTGTTTACATAAATAACTTTTTTTACACATTTAAGGCAAAATTTCGTTGGAAAAAGTGAATTTTTTTTCAAGAGGCCGCCATTTGTTCAATTTTGCATCTTTTAAGTTATGAATTTATACGATCTGTGCGTACACTCATAAACTAAACGAAAATTGTTCGATTTTTGGTTTCAGATGAAACCAAAAGACGCTACGTTGCCCGCAGTGTAACAATTGCGTCGCCAACGGACTGGGCATAAGCCCTTATAATTTTGTTATTTGCCGCTCATTTTTAATAAAATTTTTTTTGTCTTCCTTAACCTGATAATACAATATCCTGAAAGTTTCAGAAAGATCGATTAAATACTTTCTTTAAAAAAAAATCCCGAAAAATGCCTCGATTTCCAGCTAGTTACACCAGGCTCCCCCCTTAATGAGATGGAAGTTGATTCGTCGTCCAATGACGACACAGAAGCTGCAACTTCCACAGAACTTGCCAAAATGTATACTGAAATTGATAGTTATAAGGAAAAGCGTGTAGATATAGAGGTAAAGATCATGGCTTATTGGCAAGACAAAAAATATATAATGCCGTATGTTTCAAAACTGGCAACAATTTGCCATGCTGTTCCGGCTACACAAGTTAGCGTTGAAAGAGCCTTCTCGGCGCTGAAATTGATGCTGGACGATCGGCGGTGCAATTTATCCGAACAGAATTTGCAAAAATTATTATTTGTAAAGTTCAACACCGATTTTAGGCCCTAGTGAATAAAACATATAATTATTACGTATGTGTTTTTATTGATTAAAACGTATAAATTCTATAATTCATTGTACATCGTTCATAAATACAAATTATTCGTAATAATATTTTAAAAAAAAATGATGCCCTAGAGTGACCAAAATAAACCTTCCGCCATCGATATTGGTTACTGGTAACCAAAACAGAATTCCCGCAACCGATATTCGTTACCGGTAACCAAAACAGAATTCACGTAATCGATATTGGTTACCGGGAACCAAAACAGAATTCCAGCAAACGATTTTTGTTATACTCATTGAACTATAAAATTTCTGGAATGCAAACACGGTGCGGAAAAACCTGGATTGGCCAGGCCGACAGAAATAGTGGCATTGAATGGGTGTCTATCCTGTATTATACCGTAACCGCAAAAAATTCCCGCAATTCATATTGTTTATACCGTAACCAAAAAAAAATTCCCGCAAAATATATTGGTTATGCCGTAACCAAAAAAAAATTCCCGCAATTCATATGGGTTACACCGTAACCAAAAAAAAATTCCCGCAAAATATATTGGTTATACCGTAACCAAAAAAAATTCTCGTCAACGATAACGGTTATTCGTAACCAAAAAAAAATTCTGGTCATCGGTAATGGTTATTCGTAACCAAAAAAAAATTCTGGTCATCGGTAATGGTTATTCGTAACCGAAAAGAATTTCCGTCGTCAATAATGATTATTAGTGACCAAAAAATAATTCGGTCGACAATAATGGTTATCAGTAACCAAAAGAGATAAATCTTAATATTTTTTAATCACTTGATTTTTCGGAAAATTTATGGAGTATTTGATGAAGACTGACTTCTATTTAAATAAAAATTAACTTTATCTCAATGATTTTTTTCGAAAAAATTTAAAAAATAACTGTTATTTCTGGTCTCTGCTTGTCGTACATTTTCTGTTACGTTACCTTTTCGTTTATGCCTTATGTAAAAACGAAATTTACGTACTTCTTGTCCTCTCACTTCAAATTATTCTTATTTAAGATTCTGCTTTAAAAAAAACTGTGTAACGCGGTTTCCTTCGATGCATGCCGACTTGCTTGTTCGTACGTGCGTAGCACAAGCGCGGTCGCCTACCGCGTAGCCAACGCTACCGCGGGACCTCGGGCGGAAGGCGCGCGCTCTGATTGGTCGGGGTTTTTGGTTAATAACTCCTTAACGAAGCTTCGGACAATATTTTCGCTAAGGAAAAAGTTGTTTCAAATCACCCCCTGAGTCACCCCTTCAAGGAAAACCGACATTTTTGGGACACCCTGTAATATACATGGAGGTCTCATTGAAAGCTTGAAACTGTCGCCAACATGGTGCGAGAGAGAAAGACATCGTGCGAACTGTAGCGAGAGAGTGAAGTATAGAGGAATACTCGACCGTACTGCGCATGCGCCGATAAGTCGCAGTCGAATAAACTACGGATAAAGATGAAAACCTTATTCGACGGTTCGAATAAACAAATTATTCTTCTTCGAATAAAAAAATTATCTTTCACCGTCGAGTGAATTCACTGCGAGTCATAACGGATGAACATAAAGTATCTTTTATTTGAGTTTATCCCGATATTATCTTTGCCCATTTCTGTTCTCCAGCCGCTTCGCCGTGATTCATTCAAGCCTCCCTGACGACAAACTAGTAATACGGGAAATGCGGCAACAGCGCGGTACGACTCTCGATACGGATCGACAACTATGTCTTTCCTACATTTATCAGCTAGTTTGGACTTCCACCGGTACTGATGGTACATGGCGCGAATATACCATCAGCGCCGGTGACGGATAATCCTTGAAGCCTCATTCCGTCATTTCTCGAGTCTGTTTCTGTACACGAGTCATAAATTCATTATTATTTCAACATACCGTGCTTATTAGCATTCAAACACACCAGACCACCCTGCACTGATGTCTACTGGACGCAACTATACCCGCAAAAACTTCATTCTTGCCGATTCCAGGGCGAAAGACGGTTGAAACGGTTTGTTTACTACATCGCGTATACGTACACGCTTTTCCTAGCTTGGATGAGTGTACGCACACACTTCAAGGCCCAGTGAGACGGCGCCCTTTAATCGCGCGCGACTACCACTATCGGCGCCGCACGTTTTGCCAAACTCTTTCGCTGCGGTATTGAAAACAAAACGTGACTTTACCCCTTCTGTTGGTGTTTTCCGAAGGAAAATGTCTGCTGCATCGCGTGTAGTTGCCAGATTTCCCCCTAGACCCTTAGTTTTTGAAATATATAGAGAGACTAGCAAATATACCCGCGCTTCGCTTCGGGCCTAATAGATATTAAAGACTCCACGAAAACACAGTTTACCCCTTTTCACCCCCTTAGGGGTTGATCAGTGCAAAATCCTGAAATTGTTTTTTACCGATTTGTGTCTACTGCTGAATCCCACCTGCGAGAAGCGCTCGGTCCGGTCGCCACCTGGCGGTCGCGTCGCGTACTATCCATCGCGAGCCGGCCGAGTCATGACTTCTTTATTAAACATGCAACTAACGATGTGACCCTCAAGCATCCCCATCACTGTGCGGGAAACCATCACGCGCATCTCTTGCGCGCAGAACGGTAGACGCCATGTAAGATAAGGTCTATCTGCCTCGCTTCACTATTTCGCTTATTACTCAGTCCCATTTAGTAAAATCGAGATGATATATAGCCTTAAACCTCCACTGAGAATTGTACTACACGCTAAAAAAAGGCGCATCGAAATTGATCTATTAGTTCCTGAGTTGTGAGAGAACAGGAAAACATACGTTTTCGTTTATATATGTAGAGAAGAAGAAAAAAGTAAAAAAATTACGCCAAGTACACGAAATCAAATAAATCACAAAAAATAGAAGATAATTACAAAATAAAAAAAAGTTGTGAAATCAAAATGAGCTGTAAGTACATAAAGGTGCTTTCCCGCAGCGTGCAAAGGTGACACTGTGTAACGCAATGTAAGATTCGGTGCTTTCCAACTGCGCTTAATAATATTAAGCAAATATATTTTTATAGAAATAAATATTTCAATACCAATAAATATTTTATTCAAAATACTTGGCGCTGCGAAACCGAATTGGTGTTGTTAAACTGAATACATATGTATAAACTGCATTAATCTTTTTCTTTCTTTCTTGTGCGTGCATTCGTGAATGTGTGTGTGTGTGTGTGCGTGTGCATATGCTACGTATGATATTAGAATTAAATATATGTAGAATAAATCGTGAGTTATTGCAAATTATTAATTTACTATTAATAAGACAATTAACATTTTTTCGGTTTCGCAGCGCCAAGTATTTTGAATAAAATATTTATTGGTATTGAAATATTTATTTCTATAAAAATATATTTGCTTAATATTATTAAGCGCAGTTGGAAAGCACCGAATCTTACATTGCGTTACACCAGGCCTGCACAGCTAGGCTGTGGCGGGCAAGAGCGCTCTCGATTGCTCGTGAGCAAAGCGAAGAGCGACGCCGTGAGCAGTTCCCCCACCCTGTGGCCACTAGCTGCCGTAGTATGCGTGTAAACTGTAAGGTGGGTTGCGGACGTTCAGCGGCACTCTCGGCCAGCAGAACGTATTGAATCGAAATGGGGTGAAATGCAACCAGTCATTGAGACGTCGACAGCTACCTTTCTTTTTGAAAAGTATCGTAATTTTTAGATATCTTACCGTTACAAGGAAACAACAGCATTTTGTCGCATTTATATACATATAGGGTAAAGGACCCAATTATTGACACCTAACCAATTACTGACACCCAACCAATTACTGACACCTAACCAATTACTGTCACCTTAAACTATTTTACTTAAAATAACGAATAAATAAACTATAATATATAATCTATAGTATACATTATAGGTTGAATTACATAATTCTTTTTGTGCATGACTTTACAACGTTTATTTATTCGTAATTTTAAGTAAAATAGCTTAAGGTGACAGTAATTGGTCGCATATGTATGATATATGTTTATTATATATAATTATTACCCCTATGTACTCCTTTCATTAAAAAAATATTGTCAAATAATAATTCTATACGTGGTGTATGTAAAAAACGTTCAAGAAATAGCAAAACAAATTTCTGTACACATCCAGTTTCTCGCTACACATACATCTGAGCAAAGCTGGTTGCTAGATTTAATGGGCCTCAGACTCCCCACTCACGAACACTCCCCACCACGGCACTGTTGCTCATGAAGGCGTGGTTTAGCGCTTGCGACGCTCTTTCCTCACGCTGTCGAAAATTTTTGCCCGGCGGGCATTCAGCTGTTCAGGACTGCGTTACACAGTGTCACCTTTGCACGCTGCGGGAAAGCACCTTTATGTACTTGCAGCTCATTTTGATTTCGCAACTTTTTTTTATTTTGTAATTATCTTCTATTTTTTGTGATTTATTTGATTTCGTGTACTTGGCGTAATTTTTTTTCCTTTTTTAAAGTTTTTTATGGGGATATCACTTCTTTTTACAAAGATAATTTGCATAGGGAATGACTTCAGATAATTTTTAATATTATATTATCATCTATTTTTTGTGATTTATTTGATTTCGTGTACTCGGCGTAATTTTTTTACTTTTTTGAAGTTTTTATGGGGATAAGCTTTACATAAAAACCCTAAATTAAAAATAATTTGCTGGTATAAAAACAAATCCCCATAAAAATTCTATTAAAAAATTTTGGCGACTTACCTTGTTAATTGAGACAATAATTCAGTGTCTTGTGTGGATTGTGGTGTAAAAACTCGTCACATTTCAGAAAATTTTGACAACTTTCCTTATTTGACACTCGCCAGGTTTATAACCTGACTGTAAGCTGTCAAAATTTGGAATAGATTGCACAGTGAAGGTAACGTAATAGCGTTTGACGAACGAAACATGTGTTAGTTTCTGTTGGCTGAAGGTGTGCGTGTAACGCGTATACGTATTATGTTTGACGAAATTTGGTTGAAGAAGAAGAATCAGAAAAAAAAATTACCGTTTCCGACTGATCCATGAGACGATATTATGATATCTCTGTCATGCGTGGACAGATTTTATTGAAATTTGGTCTTATTCGAAAGATTATATGCGGTTTACATAAGAAAAATGCCTTTAAATTTAGAAAATATTGCAGGGGTGATGAGATATTAATGAAATAAGTTTCAGGTTAGGTTGGATTAGCCGTTTCTCGAGTAAATGATAGCGGTAGCGAGGTAGCGACAGTCGACATATACAGGGTGTCTTTCCTGTACTTGGCGTCGAGACGCTACCGCGTCTCTAGATACTTTTTTCGTCGATATAAAGAATAATATGAAAAATTTGTCTATGGAACACAGGAAACATATTTGGTAACGTGGGACCACCAACGCAGTTCTTCATTTTAAGTAAAATTAAAAAAAACCGGCAGGAAATGTCGCGAAGCACTATTTATTTAAAAGGTATGACGACCACGGCAGTGCGAGGACAATGCGACAATGGGTTGCGGAGCACTTGTTACTGGTCTTTATCCTTCAGCCACTTTCTAAGAGAAGACCTATGAAACCTTTTTAGTCGGTTAGAGTATACAAAATATGGATACTGCAATTAAATTAAATTAAATTAAATACGGGTAAATGCGAGCATTACTCGAGAGCCCTGAATGATAGAGCCCTCGGCAACTTATTACCGCCGCGGTGCTGTTTCGCAAGCGAGAAGCGTTCGCCCGCTCGCCGCCTGGCGGTCGCGTCGTGAACTACTATCTATACTATAATATAATTATTTATAAATCATTATTTTAAAAAAATTAAAACGTTAGAACCTTCTTCTCGCCAAGACGAACAAAGTGATGTAACACACTTGTGGCCACAGTTCATATTTACTGAGAAACCGCATTTCAAACTATTCAACTTCACTTTTACATAATAAGTATAGATATAGATATCTGCAAAAATTTGTGCATTTCGGGTGTCCTTTTCCATTTGAACGTTGTTTAAATATATTTAAATGTTAATAATGCAATAATAACTTATATCGTTGTATTCGCGAGGGTTCATAGAATAATTTGACGGAACGAGCAACCGAATAACTAATACCGTTTCGACACAAAAGATGTTCAAAGTTGAAAATTTGCAGCATTTCTTCAAAATCAAATTTCTCAAAAACTGAGAGTGATAGCGACAAACGGTTTGCGGATTCGCTTTCAGCGCACAAAAATCTATAAGAAATGGCTATTAACTGTTACAGATCAAAATGGCTGTTGGACCGGCTCTTGAGTCATTGAAATGTGTTCCTCTTTCACTACAACCGCGTTACGTCAAAAAATAGAAACACATAGATACTCCGCTTCGCGACAATATATAAAACACTATGTCACGTGTTTATGTGCTTAAATCATATTTTCTGATGCTCAACAGTGAAATATGCAAATTTTATGAAAATATACAGAAATCGCCAAACTTGGTAAAAAATTAAAAACTTTGACCCCGTTTGGGCCCGGTCAAATATTGCCCGATTTCAAAAAAAAAATTTTGCCTTCATTTGTCTTCCCCAGACGCAACTTTTCCGCACTAGGCTGTTTCGAGTTTAGAAAATTTGATTTTTTCGGCCCACCCTACCGTGCAGCCTGTTACTTTTAGCCGCAACAGGGCGGACGGCCGCTGTTATTGTGTCGCTAAGAGATCGCTTTTGTCCCCTTTCGCTCGATCTCGTTTTCTCTCGCTCACGTCATGCATCGGCGGTTTGGGATTGTCTCCGCTACCCGCTAGGCGTTTGCTGCCAACTGCCAACCCCGAGCTCGCCTACAGCGAGAGGATACTGTACTTCACATATGAGACATTTAGAGCAAAACAGACTAACCCACATTGAAAAAAATTAATTTTTCGTATTTTATATGATTAGTACAGCCTATTGAAATACATTACTGCTATCAACTCAATTTCTCAAAAATGCGAGTTAGTCCGTTTTCGCTCTCAATGCCTCATATCCAAATCAAATTGCTTATCTCAATTATGAGCTATAGACTTGTACTTAATTGAGTCTGTATGATTGTATTCAATGAATTACATTACAACAAGTCGACATATGATTAGTATTAATGATTGTTAGGTATTTGTTGACTACAATGCTGCGGTTTTGATTATATTCTGTTGAACAACAACTATTGTCTAAGGCGGTCTGTATTTGGCTCCGCTCGTTATTTAACAGCCCGATCTCCGCCGATTCTTCCCGCTCGACCGCCGCGCTGGGGTCTCCAACTTCGCGTCACGGCATGATTGCCACCTGCGAAGTTTGAATATATGTATATGTAACAATAACGAATGAAAATTCCTATTGGTACCGTAATAAAATAGTGTAACAAAATTATTTTCGTTCTGTCTAATGTTGTCATTTGTGAATTACTAATTTTCTACTTGTGCACCGGGAGAATCCGATATGCGATGACAAAGATCGCGATCTGAGCATGCGCGTGATGACGCCGTGACGTCAAACCAATCAGCACCACTCTGCTAACAGTCATATCCGTCGGTTTCAAAAAACTGCATCCTATTTACATAACTGCTGAAGTGATCGAAACATTTTTGAGTGAAGGAAGCAAGTCCGAATGCATAAAAATAAAATGCATTGTATTATCATTTGATTAAATTGTAACCGTTCAACGCGGGGTTACGGGTGGGGTAGTGAAGATAACTGTGTAGCCAGCCCAGGGCGGTGGCCAGATTCGCTGGTCGAATGACCGAACGCAGTGGTAAGCTGAGGTACTGAGATTTATTTAATAACTTGATGCACAAAGTAGCTCGGCCAGGTCCGTGTTGGCTAACAATGTCGGTGCGGTCTAACCTAAGCCTTAGTCTGTGTCTTAACCTAGAGCTTCTGAGAACGGCGCGCGGTCGCGGCGCTGGCGTCGATTCGGTTCCCATCGTCTCCCATCTTGGTGCTGATTGGTTTGACGTCACGGCGTCATCACGCGCATGCTCAGATCGCGATCTTGTGGGTATTTCGCCCAGTGAGTTAAATAAATGAATGAATGAATGAATGCTCGTTTACTCTCCTTAACCCACAGTTTAATGCTAGTCAGGTACAAAATGTCTTAAGAATACTTGGTAGCTGCAGCTGTAGCCGCGAAAGGTATTCTTTCGTTCCTCCTAAACCTTAAGCCTCGTTTCTAGGGACCAACGTTTGCTTGCGCGGTCTCCGGGTGTAGCTGGCGCTGTTGTCGGAGGCGTTGGGTGGCGTTGCCGCCACAATCTTGAGCATTACGATCAGAGCGCCACCTCGACCGAGTTTCATTGCGATATAATCTCATAAGAAGTTCGTCTTTCCTTTATTTGCTTTATCAAAGCATTCTTAATTTCGTTACTTAAAAGCATGTGTTAATTCATTAATTCGTCAAGCATGCATTTCAGTGTAACATCAGCAATATATAAATTAACATTTTCAGAACAAAGTGTGTTTCCGCGAAGAGCGGAGCGGATTCTCGGCGCTGACGCGACTCGGTGGGAAGGCGAGCAGGTGGAAAGAACGACACGTTCGTCGGACGAAACACCTTCTTTAATTACGTGGTCGTCGGTCCGTGACGAACGTCGTACACATACAAAACTCCACAAACAAAGATGACGGCACACCAAGAACGTGAATGCACGCGCGGGGGCGCAAGGCGAACGATCGCCAATGTCCGTAACAATGCGGGGCGCAAAACTGGGCGCAATATTTGGATCTAATCGCAAGGTGCGTGTCACGGATCGTGTCTCGGCGATGTTGTTCCGAGAACTAACTGTCGCCGGGCGAGCGCGGCTCTAGCCCGTTAGCGGTCAAAACACTTCAAACGCGCCGCGACGGCTTAACAGCTGTGTTGATGCCACCACGGGCGCGCGTTCAAATACGGCCGTTGCGCGCGGCCGCAACATTCCGCCCGCCTCGGACCCCAGTCGTGGGGCCGATGATCGTGAAGGGCGCTCGCGCGGCGACCGCCCGCCGTGACACGATCAGAGCTGCGGGGGTGGCCCGAAGTGGCGGCGTACAGTGGTCGAGGCTCGTTACATAGGTCTCTTCACGTCGGGAGCAAGGCCTCGTCCGCCGCGGACGCACACGGGAGGAGGGCGACGCGCTAGGTACTCGCGGGGGGCGTTCGGTCGGTGGGACCCGAAACAATCCATCCGAAGATGGTTTCCTGCGCGATTAGGGCCGGGAGGTTACCGCGACGAAACCCGGAGAGCAACAGGGCGCCGAAGTGGTCGGCCCCGACGATCAGGTCGACGGGTCGGCGGGTGGACGGCTCTGGATCAGCGAAGGTGAGTCCCTCAAATCGATCCGACGGCTTCGTGGTGGGCGTCCCGTCCGGAAGATACGAGGAGACCCTTCGGACGACCTTGGCGTGGATGGTGATCCCGGGGGCACCCTCCCTATCCGGGGACAGGGTGAGCTGCGCTTGAGCCCGTGACGTCCCCAACTTTCCATCCAGTGCTCCGGTCAGGTACGTCCGCATGGGCTGACGGCGCAGGCGGAGGGCCTTGACCACGGCTTTCGATACCAGGGACGTCTGCGCGCCCTGATCCAACAGCGCGCGGATGGTCATCATTTCGCCACCCGCCGACCGCGCGCGGACGATGGCGGTGGCAAGCAGCACCGACCCTCCAAGCGCGGCGTCGGGTGCTGCGGCCGCGTTGGGCGCCGCTGCCGACGGCCCGACGCCGCCCGCCGTCGTGGGCGTCGGGGCGGCGCGGGCCTGACAACGTGCAGTGTCGGTCCCCCGTGCGGCCAGATGGAGGAGCGAGTGGTGCCGCTGCCCGCATCGCGAACACGAGGCTGTGACGAGGCAAGTCGGAGACAGATGGCCGGGCGCCAAACAATTAAGGCATAACCGCTCGCTGCGGGCGAAATCGCGGCGTTGCTCGGGCTGCATGAATCGAAAGACCGAGCAGCGGTACGCGGCGTGGCGCGCCCGGCACACCGGACAGTGCGCTTTGTTCAAGGGGCGCGGGGGTTCGTACACGGCGTGCGTGGTGCACACCCGAGCGGTCGAGGACGGCGGGTGCTCCGGCGCAGCGTCGCGAGCGCGCTTTGCGTCTTCTGCGGCTTGTGTGGCCTCCCGTGCGCGAATGCGCGACTCGAGGAACCGCTCCAGGTCGTCGTAGGAGGGGAGATCGGTACTCACACCGAGCGAGAGTTCCCACTCCTCCAAAACTTCTGACTCCAATTTCAGAGTCAGCATACCAATCACGATATCGTCCCAATGTTTGGTGGGGCAGCCGAGGTGCGCGAGAAGCGCGAGGAACCGGTTTGTCGTGTCGCGCACGCGCGTCAGCTCCGCGGCAGAATTGCTCGTCATCGGCGGCATCGATATGAGCGTGCGGAGGTGGGCCGCGACCAGAGCTCGCTTGTTGTCAAACCGCCGGGACAAGGTCGCCCAGGCGGTGGCGAAATTTGACTCTGTAGTCGAAAAGTGGTCGATCACAGCGAGCGCCGGGCCCTCCACCGCCGTTTTCAAATATTGGAGCCGCTCGACGTCATCGAGGGCTGCGTCTTTAATTACGAGCGACGTGAAGAGATCGCGAAATGCCTGCCACTCCGAGTACTCACCCGTGAATCGCGCCAGGTTGAGGCGTGGGAGCCGAGCGCGGCTCTTCGTCGCTCCATGCATGGACGCTTCGGGGTCCGTGGCCGGCGCGATCGCGGGTGGGTCGCGAAGTGTCCGGACGACCTCCAGGAGGAAGTCCATCGTTGTCCAGTACTCCTCCTCGGCGGCGGCGAACTCCTCGTTCGCCAGGTATGGGCAGGCCTCGCGCTCGGGCTCGGGGATTTGGGCCTCCACTTCCAGGTGCAGTACCTGACACTGGGCCCAAGTCTCCTTCAGGGCAGAGATCCTCGCCTGGGCGTTGTCCACGGTGAATTTAGCTTGGCCCATCTTCTTAAAGTTGGCGAGTAGGCGCTGAGCTGACAGCATCAGCGCCCGGATTTTCTTGATCAGGGCCGGCCAGGTGAGTCGGGGCTCCTCGGCTCCGCCAGCCATGGTGCTTGTCGTTCTGCTCGTCCTTCAGCGAGAATCCGGCTCGAAGGACCAAATGTTTCCGCGAAGAGCGGAGCGGATTCTCGGCGCTGACGCGACTCGGTGGGAAGGCGAGCAGGTGGAAAGAACGACACGTTCGTCGGACGAAACACCTTCTTTAATTACGTGGTCGTCGGTCCGTGACGAACGTCGTACACATACAAAACTCCACAAACAAAGATGACGGCACACCAAGAACGTGAATGCACGCGCGGGGGCGCAAGGCGAACGATCGCCAATGTCCGTAACAATGCGGGGTGCAAAACTGGGCGCAATATTTGGATCTAATCGCAAGGTGCGTGTCACGGATCGTGTCTCGGCGATGTTGTTCCGAGAACTAACTGTCGCCCGGCGAGCGCGGCTCTAGCCCGTTAGCGGTCAAAACACTTCAAACGCGCCGCGACGGCTGAACAGCTGTGTTGATGCCACCGCGGGCGCGCGTTCAAATACGGCCGTTGCGCGCGGCCGCAACAAAGTGTTTCAACAGCAAGTCTTATCGATTGTAACGCTAATATTGTATCGGACAACAATGTAAGTTCACTGTCCGTAAAATTTATTTCTGATTTTAAATGTATGAGACTCTTTCTAATACAATATTTAATCATTGAGAAATGCTCCAACATAGCCAGCAAACTATTCAAGCGAGTTTTAGAGTCTAGTATCAACGAAAATTCTTTACCCAATTCTCCTTTTACATGTTTTTGTAGTATGATATATTATCGTTTTTTGTTGGGGATTTGCGGAATATTGTAACTACTTTCCGTATCTTTGTTATTAGAGAATTCAGTTGTACGTTTTGTAAAGGATTTAGGTGAAAATCAATAATCATGTTTTGTACCACTTCTAAACATTCACCATTATTTTCAATATCTTCATCGTTGTCATCGTCAGAATTGTCACAATCATTTGTATCAGGTAATTCAACAGGTTCCTGGTCTTCGTCCTCAATTTCGTCGGTATTATTTTTATTATAAAGAACTTTGATTACGGCCAACTGAATTCCATGTACAAAACATAATTGATGATTTGCATCGATCAATTTTATTGTTTTTTTCATTACTGAAGCTCCATCTGTTCCGTTCCGATTATCGGAAACTTAACTTCAACGGAGTCGTAAATTCCGTCTTACTACAATTAGTAACGATTCACGGAGCGGATGATTCCCTTCAAATTTAATGAAAGGATCTGGTTCAAGGAAGGCACTGAATATCCAAATATTTTCATACTTTAACATTTAATATAATCTACACTATGGTTAACTACAGAGAGATGTGATTCGTTTAAAGGTTTGAAGCTGACTGCCTCTGGTCTCTCTCTCCGGGCACAGTCCACCCGGAAGACAAAGAGGCCGGGGTATACCCTCTAGAAGGCTGGTGGAGTCGAAATACATAAACAAGTCGAGACTCTCTGGAGCCTCGTTGAATAAACAGACCTATCGATACTAAACGCGGACATCTCCGCCGCGTCATTGTTCGTTTCGGAACCGAACATGCCGGCCCCCGTTGAACCTATTGGTTCAACTACTTATTGTATAATATAAATCAAATACAGGAATGAACGACTTACATGACTTAAAAACTAAACATAAGGTAATGAAAGAAACTATAACTACATGATAAGATCTAGACACTGTTATCCATAGGTATCGGTGACAGTTTTCGAACGTTACGAATAAAAGTCGACGTTGATGTTCTAACAGTAACAGTTCGTATGACACCGTCAACTCCGGGATGCGTTTGTGTGACTCGCCCCAATTTCCACTGGAGTGGAGGCAAGTTGTCCTCCTTCAACAGGACTAAGGTTCCCTCCTGAACCGCATGGGATCCATGCGTCCATTTGTGTCGAACGGTTAATTCACTCAAATATTCCTTATGCCAACGCACCCAGAAATCACGTCGCACTTTCTGGATGTGCTGCCAGACCGATAATCTGTTTGTTGGAATATCCCTGAAATCAGAATCCGGAACATCTGTTATTGGTTGCCCAATCAAAAAATGCCCCGGGGTTAGTGCAGAAAAGTCATTAGGATCTGCCGAAAGCGCAGTTAACGGCCGAGAATTAAGAACCGCTTCAATCTGTATAATGAAGGTATTGAATTCCTCAAAAGTGAACAATTCCTGGCCTACAACCCTTTTTAGGTGGGTTTTCATTGCCTTCACCGCTGACTCCCACAAACCGCCGAAATGCGGAGACTGAGGAGGCATAAATGTCCACGTAATACCCTCCTCAGATGAGAAGTGCTCAATCCTCTGTTGGTGCGCCTCAGAACTCAACATCTCATACAGCTCCCTCAATTCATTGTTAGCCCCTATGAAATTTGAGCCGTTGTCGGAATAAATTCGGTGGCATTTGCCTCTGCGAGCAATGAACCGACGAAACGCTGCCAAGAAACCCTCAGTAGTCATGTCGCTGACCACCTCCAAGTGAACTGCCTTCACCACAAAACAAACAAAGACGGCCACATATATTTTGATTCTCTGACGATTGCGGAATTTCCTCTCCTTAATGAAAAACGGTCCGCAGTAATCAACTCCCACTATACTGAACGGGCGAGACTCCGTGATCCGAGCAGCCGGCAAATCTCCCATGATGTAATTATTAGTAGATGGATTCGTTCGGAAGCATCGTACACACCGCCTGATCACCTTACGAACTTGATTCCTGCCGTCCAACAGCCAGTACTTCTGGCGGATGCTGTGTAACGTTGACAGTAGTCCGGTGTGTAAATTGTGCACATGATACTGTCGAATGATTATCGTGGTAAGATGATGCGATCGTGGCAGAATTATAGGGTGCCTTTGAGTATATAACAACTGGGACTGGCTCAAGCGACCGCCCACACGTATGAGTCCAATCGGATCCACAAATGGACTCAGAGAAATTAAGCGGCTCCCCCTCCGCACCGTTCCGGCAGCTTGCAGATCACGGAATTCCTGCGTAAAGCATTCTTCTTGTACTAATTTGATGATCCGATTGTGAGCATCTCGTATCTCATCCAAACGTATAGGTCCTCTACTCCTACCAACGTTCTTGAAGCGCAGACAATACGCAACGATCCGAGTGAGCCTAGTGAACTGTGAATAACGGCTTATGATTTCATTCGAAGTCACATTTGTAATTAAACATGTTTTTGATCGGGTCTCTAGAATTTCATCTGGTATTTTAATTTCCAAGTGTGGCCAGGTGGATTCTTCTTGTACAATCCAATCTGGACCGTTCTGCCAGAATGATGGAGAAATGAAGTCCTTTGGGAACTGTCCTCTAGATAAGAGGTCCGCCGGATTCTCGTCCGATGCCACATGTCGCCAATCCGATGTATTGGTCTTGTCTCGGATTCCCGCTACACGATTTGCCACAAAAGTCTTTAATAAAGCAGGTTGAGTATGGATCCAGTGAAGGGTGATTGTGGAATCTGTCCAAAAAACGGTCTTATTAAGACTGAGATTCGTGGCCTTGATGACCGTGTGATACAAATTCGCGAGCAGCAATGCACCACACAACTCCAGACGCGGCAATGACACCACCTTCAAAGGTGCCACTCTAGATTTCGCACACACCAATGTGCATTGGACCTGTCGACCAGCTGAAACCCGCACATAAATGCAAGCACCATAAGCCTTTTCGCTGGCGTCACAGAACCCATGGATTTGTATGTTATCGGTGTCAGTTAGCATCATTTTTCTAGGAAATGACATGTTATTTAACAAGTTTAATTGTGCGCAATAAGACGTCCAAGCGGTATGCACATCCGCCGGAACCGATTCGTCCCAATCCAACCTCAAAAACCAGAGTCGCTGCAGAAGAATCTTAGCGACCACGATAACTGGACCCAATAAACCCAGTGGGTCAAAAATTCGGGCGATTTCCGCTAAGATCGTCCTTTTCGTAGGGGTGCTATTGATAGATATATGTCTTACAGAATATATAATCGAATCCTCTCGTGAATTCCAAGATACGCCCAAAGTCTTTAACGTGTTGTCCTCACTGGATTGAAGTAACAAGTTGACTGTTCCCTCCGGTAAGTCGCTAAGTAACGATGTGTCGTTGGATGCCCATTGTCTCATGTGAATTCCGCCCCGCCGGAGCAGTTGAATGATTTCGGCTTGCAGTCGCACCGCTTCCTCTCGAGTCTGGGTGCCAGTTATTAGATCGTCTACGTACAGATCCCGTCTCAAGACCCTTGCTGCCATAGGAAAGTTCTCCGCCTCATCGTCCGCTAATTGTTGGAGGCATCGGATTGCCAAGTATGGTGCCGCCGACAACCCGAAAGTAATGGTATTCAGTTGGTAAGTCCTCACGTTGCCCTCAGCATTCCTCCAGAAAATTCTCTGGAACTTGCGGTCCTCTTCACGAATAAGAAATTGGCGATACATTTTCTCTATATCTCCAGTCAAAACGTAATTGTATAGTCTGAATCTCAGTATTAAAGAAAGGATATCATCCTGAAGTTGCGGTCCGATCATTAAGGTGTCATTCAAGGAAACGCTCGTGTTGGATTTTGCGGAGCCGTCAAACACCACACGAACCTTCGTAGTTTGACTGCTTTCCTTGGTGACAGCGTGATGAGGCAAATAAAATCCCGGCTGTTCCAGGCTGTCGGCTACGCTCATGTGTCCCAGATCTAAATATTCCTGAATCACTCCTGTGTATTGTTCCTTTAACCATGAATTTGATTCCAATCTCTTCTCCAACGCATGGAACCGCTTGAGTGCGGCCGTCCGGGACTCTCCCAATCGGTTGACATTCTCCTTGAAGGGCAAAGCTACTGCATACCTTCCATTTGCTGATCGGATTGTGTTGGTTTTGAAATGTTTCTCTGCTGCGATCTCCTCCACTGATAAATGTGGTGTATGGATGCACTCTTCCAATCTCCAAAACTTATCAAGTTCGAATTGAAGTTCCGTGACATGACATGTAGGCTGGTTGCGATCGGTCGTCCCAGGAGTCCTGCTCAATGCATCACCGCCAAGGACCCATCCTAATTGTGTCTTCTGTAAGATTAGGTCTGTTTCTGTGGACGGCGATAAATTGATCTGTCCTATGCTGAGGAAAGACAGTGTTGGTCCAGCACCAATCAACATCTGAACCGGCGCTGGTTTATGGAAGTTAGGATCTGCGAGTTTAATGTTAGATGGTATTTGAATTGAGTTGCGATTGATAATTTCACGTGGTGTGAAATCTGAGATGGTTGGTATGACGAAGAATGTGAGAGATTTTGTGAGATTAGTATGTCTTGATTGGATGGTAGCTGTCGTTGTATGATAGCAGGTGGTGCATAGTGAATTGAGTACCCTGACTGGGATCGAACAACGCTTCCTTGTTAACTTTAGTGCCTCCGCCAATTGATCGGTCATAAAATTGGCGGTTGAGCAGGTATCCAAAAGAGCCCGACAGTCAACCCCCCACCTGCCCTGTCCACGTACTTTGATGATGGCGGTGGGCATAAGTTCGTTGGTTGTGGCATTTGTCGTCAACGAAGTGGACCGTCGCACTTCGGCCTTTAGTGGTCATGCCTGAGTTCCTCCTCCGCGTTCTTGTTCTACATCTAAAGAATCTGTGTGGAGTAAGGTGTGATGCAACTGATCACAAATTCTACATTTAATTGAGCGGCATTGGGCTGCGATGTGTCCCCTTCTTAAACAATTCAAGCATAAATTATTCTGTTTCACGATCTGAAGTCGTTCGGGAATTGACACAGTATGTAATTCTTCGCACTCATACACGCGGTGCAGACTACTCTTGCAGATCGAACATGGAATGATTGTGGTCGTCAAAGTCTGGTGCACCTTTGATCGCACTGATTTTAATGGCTCCATGGAAGTGAATTTCACGCTGGATTTCAAATTCGAAGTAGTTGGTCGTGAGTATTTGTCGGCTGTTTCTAGGCGCCTAGCCCGGTCTGTCAGGAACGTCAATAAATCTTCCAAGGTGGGAATTTGATCCGCCTTAAAAGGCTTCTCGAATTCCATGCGTGTGTCGCGGTCTAATTTCGGTAGAATAATCACAATAATAATTGTGTCCCATAAATCGACGGGTTGGCCCAAGCTCTTTAAACATCTTAAATGCTGTCGTATATGATTGGTGAATTGTCTTAGAGATGAAGCTGAGTTTCTTTCGATGGGAGGTGCTTGCAGTAAGAGTTCGCCGTGACGCCATATCATTAATCTCTTGTTCGCGTAATTTTCGATAAGCAACTCCCATGCGTAGGTATAATTATCATCGGTGGTGTCTAGAGACTCTAACACTTTCGCGGCTTCACCTGATACTGCCGATCGTAAATATTGTAACTTTTGCACATTAGAAAGTGTTACCTGATTGTCAATGAGCGATGTGAACTGATCTTTAAATGATAACCACTGCTCAACCCTCCCATCGAATTGTGGCAAGTCGACTTTTGGCAGCCTGACTCCACTCATAGCGGCAGTAGATTCAGAAGGCGAGGCTCGTAGATGTCGAACTTCAGAGACTTGCGTTGTTCTTCTATCAAGTATTTTTTCGGCAGCAGTAATCAAGTTATCGTAATTCTCCTCCATCGTCTCCCGTTCCGTCGATTGTGTGACCGTTGCGTCTAATGCTTCAATGCCATGCTGGATCTCTTCGAAATTATCGAAGCTATTTACTAGTCTCTTCTTCTTCACTGACAATTTTACCGGGTCTGGCTCCTGTTCGTACTTGGCCAGATAATTCTTGAACTGCGTCAAATGGCCCTTGATAACCCCTCGACGCGCGACCAGGTCCTTTAGATTGTCGTTCGCCATTATGATTAGTAACGGATCGAATGTTAGAATTAATGTCACGTACACCACAAGTCACAAGTTCACTGCGTTAAGAGATCCAGCTCGAAGGACCAAAAATGTTCCGTTCCGATTATCGGAAACCTTACTTCAACGGAGTCGTAAATTCCGTCTTACTACAATTAGTAACGATTCACGGAGCGGATGATTCCCTTCAAATTTAATGAAAGGATCTGGTTCAAGGAAGGCACTGAATATCCAAATATTTTCATACTTTAACATTTAATATAATCTACACTATGGTTAACTACAGAGAGATGTGATTCGTTTAAAGGTTTGAAGCTGACTGCCTCTGGTCTCTCTCTCCGGGCACAGTCCACCCGGAAGACAAAGAGGCCGGGGTATACCCTCTAGAAGGCTGGTGGAGTCGAAATACATAAACAAGTCGAGACTCTCTGGAGCCTCGTTGAATAAACAGACCTATCGATACTAAACGCGGACATCTCCGCCGCGTCATTGTTCGTTTCGGAACCGAACACCATCTGTAGTCACTGACACAATATTTGCTAAAGCAATACCAAATTCTTTCAGTTTACTTTTAATGACGATTACACATCTTTCAGCAGTTCATATCAGATATGTTCATATATCGGCGGTTCTTAATAGATGTTCACTCGTCTAATGTTAGGCTAAATGCTGCATTACTAAGTTAATGTTGTGATATTTCGTTGACTACTTCTTGCCTAATTTTATCTGCATATTGCAATACAATATTTTTAATAATATTTGGAGATTTAGGAATGTCTCTATAGCATTTTGCAATTAATAACATTCGTAAATCTTGAGATGTACAAAATTTAATAAACGGTCTTCCATCCCGCGCTGTCATTCGCGGTACTACGGCAGGAAAAAAATCATGAACTGTTTTCTTCAAATATGAAGTAATTTTTGATCGAGAATCCACATCAACAGTTTGAATCGAAGTAGATGTATCATCACTTTTTTCTTTTCCTCGTTTTAATAAATTAATGTTGTGTTGGATTTTGAGATGGTTATGTAAACCGCTGGTACTTTCACCTGCGGCTTTTATTTTTTTTAGCACTGTTTACACACAGCTGCATATCTTGCTGATGTACGATTAAAATAATGCCACCGTGAATTTGTATCCATGGTTGCAAAAAAAAATATTTAAAATAACAATAAAAATTAAAAACCCATTACCAGAGTTGGGCATGGACTAAATAAAAAATTATTTTGAAGGAATAGGAGGATAGGCTCTGGTCCCTAATTGAAACACACAATAGTTCAAAGTGAGTCTTTATTTCAGTGTCTTATGTCGGAGAAGACGTTAACCCTTGTTGAGGTGTGGGCGAAGACTGGCGTCTGCCGGACGCACAATTTTCCGGCAAGACGCGCGCGACTAAAAAAAAACCTCCTAATTGGTTGACCCGATGCCGGTGTCAACCAATCGGTATCGTTCAGGCCCAAAATCGCGCCACCTATTTTGCGCGTCTTCGACGCGCTTCCACCGTAACGGGGGTGAGATTTGGCGGGAGAAATACTCCTGGCAATGCAGCGGGATTTCCCCCAGGCCCCGAGGCGCGTGACGCGGCCGGTCGCAGGCCGCCCGGCCTCGCATCGTGGGCCCTTCGGAAACACGGGGTTTATGATACCCGCAATAACTATTGAGTCTCGAAGGAAAGCATGCTTTGTTCAAAATTCAATCACGAAAGGAACAGAAAGCGGCTTACTCAAAAATAGTTTCGCTGGCGGGCGTGTCATAAACCATGCCGACCATCTGCACGCCAAATGTTCGTATTTGGTCGTGCCGATGGCCGCTACAATTTAAATAATGAATCAAATAAAAGTTACATTGTTCGTCAAATAATCTAAAGTTAATGTAACTTTTATTTGTTTCATTATTTAAATAATTTTTTTATTCGACGAATAAAGTTAATTTTTTATTCGTATAATAATAATTTATAATAATAGCAAATACGTCGTATTACTCCGAAAAGAAGTATTGAGTTTATAATACTTTGTATAATTGTATATTGTAATATCAAACTACTTAGGATACAAATATGCAGCCATAATAACGCCAAAAGAAGTAAAAAATACACGATGGGCATATCATATAAAGCATATAATGTTACTTAAATTCGCATTAGATATTGAAAACACTGATGAAACTTTACATGTTGGAAACACATGAAACTATTATAGCCACTTGTACCAATGTAATATATTTTTTGGCTTTACTTTCAGAGATACGTAGAAATTACCGTTTTGGAAACTGGAAATACTGCAGACGCAGAAGATTCTTCTTACGATAGCGATTACGAAACTGAGGATTTAATTGCAGCTACGAGTGTGCATTCACAAGTGGACCCACAGGTAACGATTGTTATTAAATACAGTGCTGTTTCGAAAAGAAGCCGCGCTTTCTGTCCCGATAAGAAGCCGCCGAAATCCCCCGCCACTTCTTTTGTAGTTGCCGTAGCGAGTGAGAGGTCCTAGAGCAGCGCTGCACAAGGAGCTGTTTTCGGCGCCTAGCGGCGAGCAACCCACCTATCTCGTTGCTAAGGTGAGAATCGGTGAGGAGAACTGCAGTAGTGTACGTGCATTTGGTATGACTTGAACCCAACCATATTTACTGATGCTACGAGCCTACGTTCACGCACATACACTACTGCAGTTCTCCTCACCGATTCTAACCTTAGCAACGAGATAGGTGGGTTGCTCGCCGCTAGGCGCCGAAAACAGCTCCTTGTGCAGCGCTGTCCTAGAGAGACACATTCTTCTTACACTTTTTTGAATAGACGACAGCTCGACAATGCAGATCGTAATTTATGACTTGTCGCTGTTGCGGGCCCTCTCCTTCATTCTTAGCCTCTTTCACTCGCCGCGGCAGAGAGCAAAAGCAAGCCGAATAGACTACCCCTCCTGGAAAGAGCTCGAGCTCGGTGCGAAGGTGCGGCTTCTGTTCAATATAAAACTATAGATGTATTTTTTAGTGTACATGATCAATCATTTAACTTGACGCCCTAAAATTGCTCATGAATTATTCATTTTTTGGAAGTGCGTTCCAAAGAAATAGTTAATGGTATTCAGAGGAACATGTAATACAATAGTTATTTTTTATGTTATCCGGTTTTTTTACCGAGATACGAGTTTAAGTTCTGTTTACTAAATGGAGCATTTAATGTTTACTGTACCGTTAACTTAAAACTGTATTAAGAAGTATAGAGTAAAACAATAATAGTTATTTATGGGTAGGTACAGTGAACTAACCACGGTGTAATAGACAGGTGTTCCGACTCAGCACCTTTACTAGAACACTAAATAGGTGATTATACGCATCCGCCATATTGGGTCCTCTGGAAACAGAAGATTATTGAGTACCCGCCTTTTTGAGTATTGTCAAATTCACTTTATAAACCAAATATAAACTTAAATGTAATATAACACTAATAATGTAATGTGCTACCATGTATCAATATCAACAACGCATATTTTGTTTATAATGTAAATCTGACAATATTCAAAACGACGGGTACTCAATAATCTTCTCTCTCCAGAGGACCCAATATGGCGGATGCGCATACTCACCTCTTTAGCGCTCTACCTTTACTTCAGCGATTTTGTGTGCCGATTTCTGTGTGGTTCCTCTGGTTGTCGCGAGAGGCGTCATGATAAGAAAGCCATGTACGGATGCATTTATGTGATTGCAGTAGTAGAGATTTTAGTGGTATTATGCGCAAAATGTCACACATTCTGAAGTAGAGTCGGAACACCAGTCTATTACACCGTGACAGAAATTGAATTTGTTTATTTTTCATGGTATCAATATGAAAGTGTAACGTTCGGCTGTCCGGGGACAACTGAATGCTGGCAGGTACTGAAGGGGAGAGCGGCGTCCCCTCCAGTGTAGGATAGGTGGGGGTTCTTTGCTACAATTAAGGATTAAAATCCAAGGCTTCTTAAACTTAACAATGACTATTTATTAACAACACTTAGTCTCATAATAACAATTATTTAATATTACTTACGGCTACGATTATATATGTTATGTTTTTGGTTTTTCGTGGTTTTTTTGTATAAGTAATTTTATGCTACGTGGTTATGAATATGTACAGTCGGTGTAGAAAGTATTCGTACAGTGATAATTTTCTAGAAATAAGCTTTATTTAAATACTTGTATTTACAAGTTTGTAATACATTGACAAAGACGTTATTCATTGAAGTTTCCTGAATAATACTTGTGTAAACAAAACAAATTTACTCACAATTTTCGCTTAAATATAATAAAAAATTGAAAAATTTGCAGAGAATGGCTCGTAATAAGTATTCGTACACTATCCATTTTATACGAAAAACAATTAGTAAATTAAAAAAAGGAATTAGTTGTTTGATATTTTAATATTTAGTGGGATGTCCTTTTGATTTTGCAATTTCTTCAAGCCTTTTTGGCATAGAATTAACTAAATGAGACGTTACATTGGGCGGTATTTTATACCACTCTTCCACGAGTGCGGCTTTTAGACCTGGCTTCGATGTTATGTGATGATTGCCAATTTTTTTTTCAAAATAGTCCCATAGGTGCTCAATGGGATTGATGTCCGGAGATTGTGGAGGCGTCTTCATGTACTTTGGGGTGTTATATAAGATCCACAGTTTGGTATTATAAGCAGTATGCTTTGGATCATTGTCGTGCATGAAGATAAAATTATCTCCAATTCCCATTTTAGTTGCACTAGAGCGGAGGTGATTCTTTAGAATGTCAATATAAACCCTGTGGTTCATTATTCCGTCGATAAAATGTAGAGACCCTACCCCAGCTGCACTCATACAACCCCAGACTAATACCGAACCTCCGCCGTGTTTCACCGTAGGTCGCAAGTTTTCTTTTCGGTACTCCGCATTCTTCTTTCTCCATACCGTAAAGTGTCTAGTGGACCCAAATACTTCGAACTTACTCTCATCAGAGAAAATGACTCTGTTCCAGTATTCCACTGGTGTGTTAATGTGCTGCTTTGCAAATTCCAACCTTTTCGTCCGGTTAGCTTCACTCACGAAGTATTTCTTAAGCGCTACTCTACCGTGATACACATTACTTCGTAAAAAATTACGCACTGTACTGGCACAAACACTTATGCCATTGTTGTTCCTAAGCTCTGCAGCAATTTTTTCTGCACTGATACGCGGATTTTGTTTCACTTTGCGAGTAATTATTCGTCCAACGTATTCATTTAACTGTTTTGGACGTCCAGATCTTCGTTTATTTTGTACTGTTTTTCGTACTCCGAATCTATCGATAATGCTCTGAATAGTAGACCTTGGTCTAGTTACAAGGCGAGCAATTTCTGGAAGCGATTTGCACTGATTGTGTAAGCCAATAATAATTTTTCTTTCGTTTTCCGTTGTTTCGGAACCTTTACGACCCATTTTGAAAAAAAATTCTAATTTTTGTACTGCTTCTACAAAAGCTAACTTGAAACTGACCGGCTTTGTTATTACTCGTTGTATCCGGTAGGTCATATTGTGTTTACACTAGATTTACTGCGAGAAATAAGAAGTGTACGAATACTTTCTACGCGTCTATTTCTGTATACTTGGGTCTGTTTATTAATATTTTCGTACAGATCAAGAGTAATAAAATTTTGTTTATACCAGGTCCATTCTAAAAACATCAAAGAATATTTATAAATCATTATTTTTCATTAAAATTTATTAATAATGCAATTATATCAAGTTTTATTTTAAATTGGTCGCTGTACGAATACTTTCTACACCGACTGTATATATACAGGGTGTTCCGAAAATGCTGCGGGTCCTTAAAGGGGGTGATTCGGGGGATGATTGCAAACAACTTTTTCCTTTGCGAAAATGCCCTCCGAGGTTTCGTTAACAAGATATTAATAAAAAGCACCGACCAATCAGAGCGCGAGCCTTCCGCTGGAGCTCCCGCGCTAGCGTGGCCGCGCGCCGGGCCGCGCTGCGACTACGCACAAGCAAGGCGGCATGCATCGAAGACAATTGCGTAGAATGGCAAATGAAAAAGAAGTAACAAAAAAATCGAACCTTTTGCCATGGTTTGTTTGCCATTTAAAGTGAATAATGAATAAAGGATAAATGGATGAAAATCACGTGTAACGTAAAAAGACGAATACACATTTTTTTTAAAAGATTCGAAAATAATAATTATTTGAAGTGGGAGGATAAGGAATACGTAAAATTCCTTGTGTTAATAACATATCCACGAAAAGGTAATGTAACAGGAAATTAACGAAAAGTGATCGTAGTTCGTTATTGTGATAAAAATCCGCAACTCAATATCGGCCAGCACTGTTGCTGATAACGAATAAGTCTGTTTAAAAAGGCCGAATAAATATTTTCGTACGAGAATTTTGAGAATTATCGCCGGAAATAAGCCATAGCTTGCGTTAAATTTAAAAATGAATGATCACCATTAAAGTAACTAAAACTCACCCTTGTCGAAAATTCACCTACAACTTGAAAACTTGTGTCACTGGGTCACTGAACCGATCCTGGTCATCGATGGACGAGCCCAGTGCAGAGCTGATCCCAGGTATACGACACTACCCAAAGATAAGGGTCGCAATGTCAGGTGCGTCCAGGTCAACGTACCGAATATTCACTTCACTGCACGGCTACTAACACTGATCACTTAATTTATTTTTCATGGAAAGTGTTGTTCCTACATTTTAAAAATTGGTGGATATGAATTTTTACTTGGCGTTCGGAGCCGTGGGTAATCCCCGCGCAAATTCTCACGCTGCAGCAATTGCGTCCTCGTTGTTCGGGGGGTACACCCAGAACATCCCGTAATACTCTTGAGCAGAGAACATTTGTCTGCGACGTGATTGCTGACTGCGGACTGACAAGATTTTTTCCAAGCGACTTCTTCTACCCCCAAATAGTTTCTCTCGTTCCATTATGAGTTGACCCCCACCAGGCCAAGAGGCTTCAGGTAAAAAGAAGCCAGCACATTTTCGGAACACACGTGTTTTGCAGAAGTGCAACGAAAACTTTCACAAAAGCCCGCGCTCCGTCCTTCTACTGCCAATGTACCCATTGCTTCGAGATAGAAAACAGACACCACGTGTATCGGTTCGAAAGGGTCCGAAGGGAAGAGACGCCGAAAGTCTTCGAGTTGCTATAAAGAAGAAAATGCATACCATTCCTGTTTCCCCTTTCTGACACCCTGAGTTCACGTCTGCTACGAGGCGGAACCAAGTAAGTCATAAATTATCCGAAACTGTAGGAAACCGTTCTCCACCGCCGACTTGCGGGACAATACGGTCATAAACCGCGACCCTGGCGAAATGCTCTGGCTGATCAGCCTGATTAATTTTGGAGAACTAGAAATTACAGAGTATTATCCAGTATCAATACGTCTCGCGGAGAGACACAGGAATAGAAGGGATAGTCCGCTGACTGCGCGTAACCCCGCCTGCTTCGTCCTACCCTCAAATTAACAACGGATCCCTTATCTCTCGAGTATAAACACGTGCTCGAATTTCAAAACACAAGCACGCGTCGACGTATTCGGTGCGAGAGACTGTGGGCTTGAGGTCCGATTGGCCCCAAACTAACCAATCTGCCCTGCATCCCTCCCAAATGGCCACTGTCCTGAAGAGGCCCTCTTCACAGCAATATCTCCTCCCCAAGGCCAACCTTCTCTCGCACCGAATACGTCCAAGCGTGCTTGTGTTTTGAAATTCGAGCACGCGTTTATACTCGAGAGATTATCGAGTCTGTATTCTATCTCGAAGCAATGGGTACATTGGCAATAGAAGGACGGAGCGCGGGCTTTTGTGAAAGTTTTCGTTGCACTTCTGCAAAATACGTGTGTTCCGAAAATGTGCTGGCTTCTTTTTACCTGAAGCCACTTGGCCTGGTGGGGGTCAACTCATAATGGAACGAGAGAAACTATTTGGGGGTAGAAGAAGTCGCTTGGAAAAAATCTTGTCAGTCCGCAGTCAGCAATCACGTCGCAGACAAATGTTCTCTGCTCAAGAGTATTACGGGATGTTCTGGGTGTACCCCCCGAACAACGAGGACGCAATTGCTGCAGCGTGAGAATTTGCGCGGGGATTACCCACGGCTCCGAACGCCAAGTAAAAATTCATATCCACCAATTTTTAAAATGTAGGAACAACACTTTCCATGAAAAATAAATTAAGTGATCAGTGTTAGTAGCCGTGCAGTGAAGTGAATATTCGGTACGTTGACCTGGACGCACCTGACATTGCGACCCTTATCTTTGGGTAGTGTCGTATACCTGGGATCAGCTCTGCACTGGGCTCGTCCATCGATGACCAGGATCGGTTCAGTGACCCAGTGACACAAGTTTTCAAGTTGTAGGTGAATTTTCGACAAGGGTGAGTTTTAGTTACTTTAATGGTGATCATTCATTTTTAAATTTAACGCAAGCTATGGCTTATTTCCGGCGATAATTCTCAAAATTCTCGTACGAAAATATTTATTCGGCCTTTTTAAACAGACTTATTCGTTATCAGCAACAGTGCTGGCCGATATTGAGTTGCGGATTTTTATCACAATAACGAACTACGATCACTTTTCGTTAATTTCCTGTTACATTACCTTTTCGTGGATATGTTATTAACACAAGGAATTTTACGTATTCCTTATCCTCCCACTTCAAATAATTATTATTTTCGAATCTTTTAAAAAAAATGTGTATTCGTCTTTTTACGTTACACGTGATTTTCATCCATTTATCCTTTATTCATTATTCACTTTAAATGGCAAACAAACCATGGCAAAAGGTTCGATTTTTTTGTTACTTCTTTTTCATTTGCCATTCTACGCAATTGTCTTCGATGCATGCCGCCTTGCTTGTGCGTAGTCGCAGCGCGGCCCGGCGCGCGGCCACGCTAGCGCGGGAGCTCCAGCGGAAGGCTCGCGCTCTGATTGGTCGGTGCTTTTTATTAATATCTTGTTAACGAAACCTCGGAGGGCATTTTCGCAAAGGAAAAAGTTGTTTGCAATCATCCCCCGAATCACCCCCTTTAAGGACCCGCAGCATTTTCGGAACACCCTGTATATTGCAGAGTTCGGCCGCTACCGTTTGCGGAGCGAGTTCGAAGACTCTTTACAATGTCTGTAGTAAGAACGGCCGCTACCGTCTCCGGAGAGAGCTCGATGCCTTTGTAAAAGCGAGGTTCTATAACTTTAAAATGTGCAAACCAAAAAGGAGCACCAGTAGGTTTAGGTTTAGGTTTATTTTTTTCCTACAGTTTCTACAATACACTGTAAGATGGCATTCCAAGACATTCGCTTACACAGCCCAACGAACAATTGTCTACCTTCTTATACATATTATTAAAAACATATTGAATATATAAGTCTTTTCTCATACAATTATACTTCTAACATTCATCCCAGATCACTCCATTATCTCCCTCTTCTATCCCAGTCATACCTATCATTACTTTTACTCTGTTTAACTCTATCCAATTCACAGCTATCACATTCAATATCCCAATATCACAGTATTTATCAGTCTTTATCTCCATAGTCATGGTCATTCCCTAATGTTGTTTATCTTCCTTCCTTCCATGGTATAGGTCCGACTCCGTTTCTCCTTTTTCCTCTCCCCTCTGTCTCGTTTTAGTTTCATATTTCCTTTTTAATTTTGTGTAAAAAACCCACGATGATCCTCGCTACACCTGGATCCATGTCGCATATAATTTTTAGCACGTCGACTTCTTCCTCTATTCCCTTCTCTCCTAGTAGTCTTCTTAAGGTCCCCCTTTCTTCTTCATATTTGCCACATCTCCATACCACATGTTCTATGTCCTCTACTCCCTCTTCGCAGTCGCATTCCGGTGATTCGATTATATTCTTCCTATACAGTGATTCTGCCAAGTTATAATGGTTTGCTCTTATCCTGTTTAACGTGTTAATTGATTTCCTTTCCAGTCTTTTTAGTTTTTGAAACCACGGTTTTCTCTTCCCTAAATTGTTGTTGGTTATCTCAAAGTATTTTATACCTTTATATTCTCCTTCCAATCTCATTTCCCTTACCGACTCTTTCCATGCTTTTTCTTCCAGATTTTTCATTAGATCTCCCATTGGGACCTTTACGTTACCTTCTGGTCCATATTCCATTACAGACCTTACTAATGCCTTATATAATATTAGCATTGTTTCGGGGTTAGCACCTTTCTTAATGTGTCCAATATACCTCAACATAGCCAGTTTTTTTTTGGCTTTATGTGTTACATTCTCTATGTGTTCCTTGTAGTTCAGTCTTTTGTCCATAGTTATCCCTAAGAATTTTGCACTATCTTGTTCGTATACCATTTTATCCTTAATACTTATGCTTATTTTCCCCCTATTCCTCCTGTTTCCCTTCTGTGTAAAGTTAACTAAGATGGTTTTTTCTTCTGCTATGTCCAGTTTTATTTCCCTCAAGTTATTCATTGTTGTTTCTATAGCTTCTGTGATATTCTTGGAATTTATCTGCTTTGCATTACTAGTGGTGTATACCACTATATCATCCGCGCATTGCAGTGTCCTTATTATTTGTGTTTAGATTCCTCGTGATGTCCGCAGTGTAGATATTGTACAATATGGGGCTGATTATGGCCCCCTGTGGTAAACCTTTACTTTGGTTATCCCTTACCGGTTCGTCGTAACTTCTTCTGCATACAATTTCCCTTCCCTTAATCCATTGTTCCACATATTTTCGTATTCTGGTTGGGCATTCCTTTCGTTTTAGTGTATCTATTAAAACCTTATGATCCACATTGTCATATGCTGCTTTAAGGCTGCCGTCTCATTTTTGTTATGGTCCGAATCGATCGAAGCGGCCCCAGTAACCAAACAGACCCTAATGAAACTACTGCGGTCGATAAAAAGAACTTGTACAGAGATGACATCTCCAGGTACTCTGGGTAGACGAACTTTTGACGCATAGTTGCCACATCGTCTGTTCTCTTTGTCTCTGCCGCGCTGTTGCCACAGAGTTCTCTCTTTCTATCGAGAAGTCTTGAAGCAATACGGCACGAGAGCTACGTCCAGCGTCAGAGCCTCGCTGAACGTAGCAATAATGAAAGATAAAGAGGTCCGGGAGTTTAAGAAGGAAAGATGGAAATATACCAAACTTGACACAATTTGAACTACATATCAGATTACACATAAAATTTATTTGCAGAATTGAATGCCCGTTTCGTTCAAAGTAGTCCGATTTAAATTATTTTCTGTCAATTTAATCGGCAGAATCACTTTCATATTGATACGATGAAAAATAAAGAAATTCTGTTTCTGCATAATCGATGATACATCGCCGAGCAACTCCAGGCGACAGATTAGACGGGTGAGCGATACAATGTCGCTCGGCTCGAGCTTCGGGGGACCTCAAGAATGAAAGCCTTCGATTAAAAAAATTATTTGTGGCCGACGGATGAATTCCCGTCGAATAAACTGATTCATCCGTGGCGTTTCAAATAAAACTAACTCTGGGTTATTTTTACTCGACGACAAATAAAGATAAAGTCTCTTTAATTTGATAGTTTATTTCAATAATTTATGAAACAATTCTAATTTGCGTATCAATATCCCTTCTGAACTTCGCATTTCTGTAAGGACACTGGGCATCGCTCGCCGTCTTGGAAGGCGAGGTCCAGTAGGATGCGTAAGGGATACAATGTAAATTCCTGGCGTTCTCCCGATTAAAATCGTGTCAAATGTCATGTAAATCGGACTATTTTTAACGATGTTAGCTTGGGGCCACTTTCATCGGGACGACGGAATCGGTTGAAGCCATTTTCGCAAAAATCTGATGCGAAATGTAGAACGTGAAATTCGTCACTTCCACGAAACTCAGCGAGGCGCGGCATATTCGCGGCATTGTCTTTAGGACTCTAGCGAGAGAATCACGCTGTACAAACAGCGTATTAGTCAAAAACATTTTTTTAATAAAAAGCTTATTATTTGTGACTGAAAATAAAAGTGTTAACTATTGGTACACTGTCAACAACGAGTACAGTTACCCTATATTTAATTATCAAGTACAATTCTAGAAATAATCCGATTTATACCGTGCTTGAACTCATTTTAATCTGGACAATCTCAGCAGTATGTTAATAAATAGTGAAAACGTCACGTTTTACAATTTATTAATACATAATCCACCGCAAGCAACACTGTATGCCTCTCGAACCGAAATCAGAAGCTGCCGCCGAACAGCCCAAGTCTTCAGGCTCAAAGAGAGATCGCGCCGGATCGGGTAAACACGCTGCCGAAAGTTGTTTGAAGCCTTCAAATAAAAGTCGAATAAACTACGGTTAAAGATCGAATACACAAATTATTCTTCTTCGAATAAAAAAATTATCTTTCGTCGTCGAATGAATTCACTTTGGTTCAGAACGGATAAACATAAAGTATCTTTTATTGGAATTTATCCAGATATTATCTTTGCCCATCTCTGTTCTCCAGCCGCTTCGCCGTGATTCATTCAAGCCTTCTTGACGACAAAATAGTAATAGGGGAAATGCGGCAACAGCGCGATCTGACTCTCGATACGTATCGGCAACTATGTCTTTCCTACATTTATCGGCTAGCTTGGACTTCCACCGGTTCTGGTGGTACATGGCACGAATATACCATCAGCGCCGGTGACGGAGGAACCTTGAAGCTTCATTCTGTCATTTTTCGGGCTGTCCTGAGTACACGATTCATAAATTCATTATTATTTCAACGTACGGTGCTTATTAGCATTCAAACGCACCGTTCCACCATGCACTGATGTCTACTGGAGGCAACTATACCCGCAAAACCTTTCTTCTTGCCGATTCTAGGACGAAAGATGGTTGAAACGGTTTGTTTACTACATCGCGTATACGCAGGGTCGGCGAAACCACTGTGCAAGTTATACGCCGCATAAGGGCGCCAGCCGAAAGTGGTGCTAAAAAACTATATCACACGCTTATAATAAAGGAATCCCACTCCCACATAAACAAAATGTAAATATATTTCTTTTTTTATTGCATCCAGTGCAAACAGGTGCAAAAATTTGGGGGCGCCAAAAATTTTCTTGCATACAGGCGCCAGCTAACCTCGCGTCGGCCCTGCGTACACGTCACGCTGGTGCTACGTGGCTCGACTATACCAGTGGCGCCACCAACGGAGAAGCCTTGAAGCCTCATTCTGTCAGTTTTCGAGTCATAAATTCATTATTATTTCAACGTGCGATGCTTATTAGCATTCAAACGCACCGTTCCACCCTGCACTGATGTCTACTGGAGGCAACTATACCCGCAAAAACTTAATTCTTGCCGATTCCAGGACGAATGATGGTTGAAAAGGTTTCGCGTATACGTACACGCTTTTCCTAGCTTGTGTGAGCGTACGCACACATTCAAGGCCCGCCGAGACTGCAGCCTTAACCCTCCGTATCCTGAGCCTGTCTCATTTTTGACCCACGGTTTCAGAACGCTCACGCACACAGTGACAGAGCGGTTAATATTATTCGTAGTCAAGCGGTCATTTAGCTGTCGTCGAGGAGCGCCTCGCGCTTGGGGGTGTCATAAACCGGGTTTTTCCGGGGACTTTGTTGGGGCCTAAAGAGTCAGAAGCTCGAAGCGACTGCGTTGCCTTGGGGCATTCGCGAATGTATCGCCGACAACGACACTTCGCTGCATTCTCGTATTTTTTCCTGTGTCGTAATTTTGTTAGCTTTTTTAAACTATTATAATTCCACAAAGAGTGGGGTAGATGTTTTAGATAAATTAGTAAGGGAATACTCTTGTAGGCGTTGCACCCGCCGTTGGCCATTATCATTATTTATGCACTATATCGACATCGCCGCATATAATGCTTTTGTTATATGGCATACTGAGAATCCTACATGGGAACTTAGACATTCGTCAAAAATGAGGCGAAAGTTATTTTTAGAAGAATTAGCAAAAAAATATTGATAAACGGGCTAGTAAATTTGAAAATGAAGAAGGAGGGCTATATGCAAATGTTGCAATCGCGATAGAAGCGACGGGAAGAAAAATTGTAAAGAAGAAAAAACTAGCAGGTCACAAGCGTAGATGTGTGTAGATGTTGTTTCTGTGTGGGGAACAATAATAAATATCACACTGTATGTGATTCTTGTAAAAAATATGTGTGTAAAAACCACTGTACAGAAAACCGCACACTTTTATGCAATACACGTACTAATATAAATGTTGAATAAACATAATTTTTTTATAATTCACAAATCGCAACCCTATTATTGTTTCGTATATGTAGAACAAGTATCCAAACGTAATCCGAAACCCTCTTCCACCACGTTCCGTAGTATTTCGGCGAGGATCTCGAGCTTGAGCGACCATCCCCACCTGAGTACTGTATCGGTGAGGGTCTCGAGCGACCGTGAATATGTATTAGTGAACTATCGGTGTGGGGTCTGTAAAGACCCAGCCTCAGGACTCGAAGTCCAGTACTCGGAGGGTTAATGTCGATGAATGCAGCCAACGTTTCTCTTCTGCTTTCGAACCCTCTTTTAATGTCCGATGTGAGTATGGCCAAGTTGTCTATTGTTGATCTACCCTTCCTGAATCCATTCTGGTGCTTGCCCATAATATTATTCTCTTCCGCCCATTTTCTTATTCTGCCGTTGACTATTTTTTCCATTATTTTACCCATGCATGTTGTAAGTGATATTGGTCTTATTGCCTTTTTATTGGGCTTATCCAGAAATATTACCGTTGCTTTCTTCCATTCCTTGGTAATTATCTGTTTTATCCATACTTCATTGTATAATTCCTTCAAAAGTTCCGCATGTTCTCTAGTGAGGTTCCTATACACGTTGTAGTCTAGTCCATCATCTCCCGGTGCTGAATTTGCATTGGTGGTTAATACCGCTAACCTCATTTCCACCATACTTATCTCTTGATCCCATGTACTTTCCTCTCCAGTACTCTCTTCATCTCCGTCCATTTCCTCCGATCTTTCATCCTCCTCCTCCTCGTTTCTCCTCTGAAGAATTTTTCCGATTTTCTCCTTTTCCATTTCCCTCCTCTCTACCGTTGTGATACTATTTTTCGTGCTCCCTTCAAACCCTCTTTGTAGTCATTTTATTTTTTCCATATTTCACTTCCATTTGTTTGATGATTTATTGAACTAGCCATTGTTACCCACGATTTACCTTGTTTAATTCTTATCATCTCTCTCATTTCTTGTTCTCTTTCCTTGATTTCCTCCCAGTTTTCCCTGTTGGGTTTCTTCACGAATTTAATAACCGCTGTTTTCCTCTTTTTCTTTCCCTCGTTGCATTCCTCATCCCACCATGGGTGTTTTCTCCTTCTATTCAGCTTTCCTTCTTTCCTCAGTCCTCCATTTTTCGTCCCTCCCAAATTTCCCTCTCCGCTCCCTTCCATCTCTCCATTGTTCTCGTCCATCCTTCTGTGTCTTACACCCCTCTCTCCTCTCTCATCCCTTTCCATTGATACTTCTATTGCGTTTATGATACTGTTTTTAATTATATTACTCTTGTCCTGGACGCTCTCTGCACCCATGAATGTTTGTTTGGTTTCCTCTATATTATCCGATAAGGTAAAAGGCCCTATTATGGCACAGATGCTAGAGAGGGATATGATATTTTCAATGATTTTAAATAATTAAGAACCTAAATGTTGCGAATTTGTGCGTTATTCGATTATTTCGTGTTTTCTGAAGTAGAAATAATAGTTGTTCTGTAAGTATAACGTTAAAAAATAATTATATGATTGAAAAATAGGAGTGATGTACATGAAACGTATTTATGGCACAGCTTTGAAGCCCGTGTCCCTGGTGTTCCATAATGTATGTCCCTATTTATGGTACAGATAAAAACATAAAAATCACTATCTTTTCTTATATTTCAGTTATTTTTATAAAAATAATATATATATATATATATATATATATATACTTATGTACATTAGTTTTTAAAAAGAATGGGGTTGACAAAATAATAAAAAAACATAAAAAATATTTTTTAGAAATGAAACTATATTTATTTTGTTTCGTTAATTTTTTTTGTATTTCATTTATTTTCTGTTGCAATTTCTTTTTTTCTCCTTCTTCTTCTTCCTTCCTTTCCCCTCTCATTTCTCCATTCTCTGTTCTCTTCTCTCCCCTCTCTAACTTTTCTATCCTTCTTATATCCAGCTGTTTCTTTTTTTCCTCCACTTCGTTATTTTGCCCTTCCTTATCTGCAATCTGGTTAATCCTTCCTTTTCCTTTATCATTCTCTATTTCTTTTTCCCTTATTGCCGTGGCAATTTTTTCCTTTTTTCCTTTTTTCCTCTCCTCTTGTTCCTTAACTTCTTGCTTCCATTTGTTTACTTCACTCTTCCTCTTTATCTTGTCCTTTATGTTTCCTGTTGTGTTCATATTGTATGTCTGGAAGGCAATCTTCCATTCCAGACTTCCTTTCGATCTGTTCTGTGTATTTCCGTTGTCCTCCTTTTTATCAGTTCCCTCTCCATTATATCTTACAGATTCTTCTCCTTTAGTAGATTTATTAATTCTTCTATTAGTTCCTTTTCTGTTGTTGCTGCTTTTAGATTTTTGATTTGTTCTCTACCCCCTCTCCTTTCTTCTCTGGAATCAATCTTCTACTTTTCTGTGTCTCTATAATTTGTCTTCCGTTTTTTATTTCTCTCGGATTCCTTTCTGCTCCGTATGCTCGTTCCTGTGTTCTTGGTGCAAAGTATCCTATTTTCGTACTTGAATTTATGTCTGTTTGTGACTGTCCTCTCCATCTTCTATCTTGTCTCTCTTGATCTTGTGCCCCCTCCTTTATCCTTACCATCGTACTTTCTTCCTCTATTTGAGTTTTAAATCCTTCTTCGTGGTTATAAAATACTCTTCCCCTGTATCCTTTCCTGGTTTCTTCTTCTCTTCTTTTCTCCTCTCCTGGCATTTGCTTTAATCGTTTCCCTCTATTCACTGCTTCCCTGTACTTTCCTATTTCTCTCTCAATTGGGTATTCCAGATTTTCCCAGTACTCTGTCCTCTGTTTTTTTTGCAACGCTGGGAAATTTCTTCCTCGCGTCCCTTCTTCTTGTTGTTCTTCCTCCCTGTCTGGGTTGTACTCTCCCGGTTCTGTTCTTCTCAAAGTCTCCTGCGCTGTATAATAGGACACATTTTTGTACGCCATTATTTTTTTAATGGCTGCTTCTTTCTGGTATGTCGGACACTCTCTGGATGTGCTAATACGCTTTCCTTCACAGTTCAAGCACCTGGGGCTCTCTGTGCAGTGTCCGTGTTGTTTTTCTGTGCATATGAAACATCTTTTATCATTCGCTCTACACACCGCTTGTATGTGCCCGTATCTCAGGCACTTGTAACAGTGCTTGACCGATTCTACGAACGGGTCTATTCTAAGCCATACATGGCCATATCCAATCAACAATTTAGTTGGTAAAGAGTCTCCCTGCATCGTTATTAGTATAGCCTTACCCTCTTCCCACGTGACTTTTCCCTCCTGTACCTTCCTCTTTCTTAACCTCTCTAACGAGAATGCTCCCTGTTTTGCTTTTATCTGCTCTCTTAGGAGCACCAGTATCTTTTATACACGGAAAATCCGCCGCTACCGTTTCCGGAGCGAGCTGAATTTTACTGGTTGATATTTAGCTGCCTCTAGGCTTGAGCATTCATCAGTCAGGAGAGCGTATTCGTAGCTTGAATGTCCCGCTGTGCTGCGTGCGTCTCCTTTTATACTGGAAAATTGGCGGACTGGCGCATGCGCAGTGAGTCGCTATTTGTTATTTCGTGTTTTGTTCGCTTATTACATTATAGTTTGTCTTGCGCTTTTGTCAATACTTATAATTAATTATTTCTGACGTTTCTATAATGTTCGCTTCTTTAATATTCGCTTAAATAGTAAAATATGTATAAAAGTATGTACAATGTGTTTGCGCGGTAATGCACGACGGTTTGCGTGGTAACGTGGATCGGTTCTGTTTTATCGACAGTCGGTTTTTACCGGTTCGAGTCCCCGTGGGATGTTACAACATTGTCAACAATCTGTCACATAACATGGCTTAAGTAAAGCCCATCTCAGCAATGCAGTCGCTGCTGCAAGATTTCTACCGAAAAATGATATTCGTCCTAAACTCGAACAACAAATAAGCGAAGAAGCTATGAAATGGCGCGCAATTTTAAATATAATTTTTGACACTGTGAAAAATTCATCTGGTTTGGGTGTTGGTTTTCGCGGCCACCGTGAAAATTTACAGAAGAATGAGCATCCCGGAATTTATTTGAGTATCATTAAATTGATTTCTCGCCATAATCCTATTATACATGCGCATCTTGAATCGCCAGAACGAAGCAAATATTTAAGTAAAACAATAAGAAACGAGTTACTAAGTACATTAGCTGATCAGACAAGAACGTTTATTGTTGATGAATGTAAAGGTGTCCAATTTTTCACATTAATCGCTGACTCAACGACGGATATTGCTCACTTGGATCAAATGGCCATTTTGTTACGATATATTGTTATTCAGAATGAAGGTTCAACTGCGTCTTCAATATGTATGAAAGAGTGTTTTTTGTGCTTTGTTCAACTGAAAAAAGGGGATGCTACATCTATTTGCAATGTTATAACCGCCATATTGTTTGATAAATATGGTTTCCAGAAGAAATATTTGTCTGGTCAGGTCTATGACGGTGCAGCGGTAATGTCAGGACGTCATGGCGATGAGACATTTGTTCCGTATATTCACTGTACCAATCATCAAGTAAATTTGGTTTTGGTGCATGCTGCGGAAGAAAATGCGAGTTCTTCGATTAAAGTGTTTTTTGCGAAAATCCAAAGAATTTACAATTATTCTTCGCACTCTCACAGACGATGAAATGAACTTTTAGAAGCAAGCAAAAATCCATCACGGAACTCCAACAGTTTTGACATTCAGCTTTTAACAGACAAAAAAGAGATCTTCGAATCCGATGCTGACACAGAAGACGGACTATCGTAAGATGAAGCTCGTAAATCAGGCGAACGAGTACTCCACATTAAAGGTTTGAGGACAACACCTTGTGCTGCATGTATAAAAGCTGTGGAAGCATTCATCCAAAATTTCGTGTGCATCGTGGATTGCCTGGAGAAGGAAATTTCGAAGGACGCAGCTACTGGAGATAACACAATGACTGCTCACTCGTTGTTTTCATCGTTAAATTGGTTGTTTTTCCTGAATTTTTTATGGTGACAGTCTGTGCTTGAAATAATCAGTGTTGCGCAAGTTCAACTGCAGAAGAAAGAATTAAACTTGATGACGGCGCAGCATTGCACTTCAGCAGCATTGAAGAAATTTAAAGTTTTAAGGGATGAAAGCGCCTACAATAATTTCATCACAAAAGCGAGAAGTCAGTGGGAAGAAATGGGCTTGGAACATGCTGATTTCCCAGTTGTAAAAAACGGAAAATTAAAAAATGCCTGGTGAAAATGACTGCGTTTTGGAAACGCCTGACAAGCATCGAGCCAGTTATTACGAAGTTCTCGATACAATGCGTTGCGAATTACAGGACCGTGCTAACGGTTTCAAAGAGATTAATAACGTTTTTGGTTTTTTAACGCCTGAAGTACTGCACATCATGAAATCAAGTGATTTTGAGACCAGCACAAGTATTTTGATAGAGAAATATGCTGATTCCTTTACAACTGATCTCAAACATGAATTGTTCAGTTTCGCTGATTTGTATTTCGTGCAAGAGCACGATTCTTCAAATGACAGTCATTAGCAGTATTTGGGATTTATTGTGAAAAACAATTTGATGGGCAGCATTCCGGAGTGTTGTAGCCTGTTCAGATTGTACCTAATGTTGAGCGACCGTTGGGTTTCCAAGGAGTGAGGTGGAGGGTTAGATAATATACATAAATAACACTGGAACACTTGTGACCCGCTTTAGCGGGGCACGGTGGAACCAGAGGAGGAGTTCCTGGCCGGCTCAGTCGCGGTGTCGCGGGTTCGTCGAAGAGACACTCTCGTTGGCTGTGGTTTTCGTAAACGGGTTTATTGCAACTTCGTCTTAAATCTAACCGAACGCGAGTTAAACTCGCGACGCGAGACGGCTTAAGCTAATTCTTACAATCTAGGCGTCTTAGATACTATTTCCTTAAAGCTAGCGGCGATCTTAATTAGGTGACTTATCAGCTAGGCGCTTACATCTAGGTCGGTTCCGCAGAATCGGCGGCGAGCGTCGGCTCAGATCGGTCGCAACGGCCGATCGGCGGCTATCGGCGGGAATCGGCGGTGCTCGGCCGTGTTCGGGGATGGGTTGGCGTCTACTGCCGGGCGAGTTAAAACCTCGGCCCTGCACAGTCTACATGGAAATCCTATCGTGCGGTGGGCCAGCTATCATTGACCGCTGGTGTACCACCACGGCCGGACGGTCCACCGCGAACCAAGATTCGGCTGATATAGCGACCAAGGAACGGGCTACTAGCGGTCAGGCGGTGAGGCACTCGGCGCACTAGAATTCCCTTGGAGGAGGAATAATACCAAAAAGAGCTTCTCACGTAACGACTCTGCATGTATGGCGAAGCCACGGAGCAAGGTGTCTTTCGTTGCTCGCGGCCCCGGTCTTATGCCCCGCGGCGCGAAAAGCTGCTGCGAGAACGTTAGACTCGCGGGCCGTCGAACGCGGTGGGGGCTACGCTCTCGCGTGACGCGGGTTCGCTTCGGGAGTCGTTGCTCGAGAGGGGGAAGTGCCTTGGTGACGAACGTCACATTCCCATCTTTCGTCGGGGGGGGGGGGGGGGAAGAAAAGCCGAATCTGTGGTATTATATCTTTATTCGGGCCCCGCGGTCGGGGTTGACCCCTCGGTCGTCGGGCGGACGCAGACCGTCAATGTGTTGGTGTCGAGGCGGCGGCCCGTTAGTACATAGCTGGGTCGGCGGATTACATAGCGGTGACGCGCCCGCATGGTCCCAAGGTGGAATACCACCAGCTCCGGGTTGTGGCTCGCCTGGGACTACGGTCGACGGAGTTGGGTCGGGGGTCGGCGGTTCGCTCGAGGGGGCTGTGGGGCCGCTTGGTTGGGGTGGTTGGGTGGGCGGTGGAGTGGCCTCCGGGGTTGGGCCAAGTGGCGCGGCTGCTGTCCCTGGCACCCTGCTGCTGGGTCGTGCTGGTTCCGGCAGCTGGCCGGTCGTCGGGGGGCTCGATGTTGTCTGCATGGCAGGCGGTGGAGGAACCGGTCGTGCGGCCGTTGTTGGTCCCGTCGTGGTGCTGGCAACCGGTGTTGGTCGCCCGGGATAGGGCTAGTTGGCCATTCGAGCCCTGGTGGTACTGGCCGGGCGGCGCTCCGTCCGCGGTGTCGGCTTGCGGCCGGTCGGTCCTGTGCGGGTAGCGGTGGCTGGCCTCGGCGGTGTTGGTTGCGCTCTCGGTGTAGTGTCGGCCGTCGGGACGGAGCCCCGAGCGCTTGCTGGCTGACCGAGTGGCGGGCTGCTGATCCGCAGCTGACGGAGGTCCAAGGCCGTGCATTCCACCCCCGTCGGCTTGATTGGCGGTCGGACCCGTGGTGGTAGTCCTCGGTACGTCGGCGGGGTGGTGGTTGCTGTCTGCTGGTGGCTGCTGTGGGGCGCGGATATCTGTTGTATGCGGATGATCCGCGGCCCTTGCCGATGCCGCTCGGGTGGGCCGACCACGTTGCCGCCGAGTGGGACTGCGGTTGCTGCGGCGGTTGCCTCTGGTGCTCGAGCCTTGGGCTGGTGTGCTTTTCGCTCCTTCGGCATGGTGGTTGTTGTCTCCCTCGGTCGGTGGTTCGCTATTTAGCATGTCCGGTGGTAATTTCTCCAGCGAGAAACAAGGCTTAAGGTCCTGTATGTGGGCTCGGATCGTTTTCCCCCTGTCGGCGCGGAGTAACACTATGTTGGGACCTTCGAAGCCCTGGACCTCGTATGGCCCGGAGAACTTTGACGCGAGCTTGGCGTTAAATCACGCCGCTCTATCATTCTGCCCCCCCCCCCCCCATACTTCCAGGCCTCATTCGGCACCTCGCCTTCTTCCATCGCCTTTCCTTCCTTTAACTTCCTTACCACCTTTCTTATCTCTTCATTCTCTATTCCTCTTTCTTGTCCTTGTGTTTTGTTTCCTTTTGTAAGGCGGAGGTCTTATTAACTTTACTTGCTTGTAAACGTTTAACAATACTTTATTTCTCGCACGTCACGCACGTGGCGACGTAGTAGCAACTCGACTCTCTAGCTTCGGCTCGGCTCGCCCGTCGCCGTCGGGCCCCGCCGCGGTGGCAAGAATGCGATTCGCCGGTGACGTTTGTAGTACGTGTGAGAGCTCACCTGATTTGGATGCTGCAACATTGGTAAAAACAGTATTGACTTGTGGAACATCGCTCTCACCAGCTGTGTCTGGTGTAACCGTTGGTGCTGCATTTGTCTCTGCTACGGCATCATGAATTGACAAGTGATGGTTTCACTGCATCTTTCACACACCTTAACCTTCACTCTGTAGCCAGGGGTCCAAACGGACCCCAAGCTAATAAAAACGTATATAAAAAGTTACTGAATGTAAACTTTCCCAGTATCTTTTAGGAATGCTACCACTGATATTTTTCACACAGAATATGATAAAAATTTCATTGAAATCGCTGAATTTGAATGCAGTAGTAGCCTTCAAAGGCACCTGAGCGCTTAACCGTGTACAGGGGTCCATATGTACCCCGATATTCCCCATACAAAAATCAATTTTTGTAAGCAGCTACGTTAGTATTTTTCTACAGTGTGTTTTGTATTTACATTCCTGTTGCCTAAAATATATGGTTTTTAGTCATTGTTTGTAGTAAATTATGTAGGATCACGGAAAAGGGGGAAAGCCTCAGACGAGGCTCGAAACCCGCGATCTCCAGATTCGTTGCGCGCTGGCCAGGTGCCTTATAAACTATTCCCCGTTGTGTTCAGTTTTGTATTTTAAATTAAATAGTTTACTGTTTTGTACACTTATCTTCTTAAAAATTAATAAAACATCACAAATACTTAAGCAGCTACAGTTTTTTCTGTACATTTGGGACTGAAAACGAGTGGGGTCCAATTAGACCCCTGTACACGGTTAACGTTAAACTATTAGTACACAGAGTGAAGGTTAAGTGACAATTTATGCACAGATTGTGCTGCATTATATCCGCTGCAATGCACAATAAAATGATCGCGACAATACAATGAGCAGCGATATTGTCTTGCTTCTTTCTTCGTCGTCACATGGTCTTTCACCCTGGAAGAAGATGTTCCTGTAACTGGTAATTTTGCTGATTTATTAGATTAGATTGTACAGATCCAGTTTTGGATTGAAGCTCAGAACGAGTGAATGCCTTCTCGAGAGTATGCGACCTGACAAGACCGTCTTCAGCCCCTTGAAGGTTGGAGGAACTGTAGATGCTCCGATTGTGGTTTCCCAGTATCGTCTGGAACGTGCATCCAACCGTTCCACCGTGTTGTGCACAAATCAGTCGTCCGAATGTTTCACAGGACGATTCAGTGATTCAAGGCCTTGTGCTGCTTCAATGGTGTTGTGGAGGAGTTATTTGAGCGCTGAAGATGATTCAACCTTGACTACTGGCAAAGAATCCAAAAAAGGCGCTCATATGCATAGAGCTCCGTCAACGTGTCCAATGCTCTCGCGAAGTTTTCCATCGTGATTTCGACACTATCCAAAAGTTGCAGCGGTTCACCACTGAGGCTTGTGTTAAGATAATGTAGACGGTCAACATTGGAGATAGATGAATTATTGATCACAAATGATTTAAACAAATCTCTAAAGCTCTCCCATTGAACATAATCCCCAGAGAACCTTGGTAGTCTTATTTTAGGTCAGGGCTCTCCAGCGTAGGGGCCCCTACACGCGCCTGCTTCCCCTTCCAATCTTTAGCTGTGACGGATGTGTGTCACCGTGTGTCACCGTGTGTCACCGTGCGTCACCGTGTGTCACCGTGCGTCACCGTGTGTCACCGTGTGTCACCGTGCGTCACCGTGTGTCACCGTGTGTCACTAATACACACATCGTATGGGGCGTCCGAGCTCGCTCGACGACGGAGACGCTGGTCTGTCATGGTCGTCTCTTTAGCGTCGCGCGGTATCCCTGACAACGCGGACAAGAGTGGAAGAACCCCGAGTATACGCGTACGCGACCTTGGAGTGCCCTGTTTTAGATAATTGATGAAAGTATTAAGAAGTGTGAGGAGTCAACTGATCTGACGGAGGTCTCACCGTTTCCTTTGAGGTGGATGGCGAGAGTTTGTAAATGACGTCTAGTAGCAGACCCCTCTGCCTCAGATATTCCTCCTCTGTCGCGGCAAACCGATCATCAGTAAAGTATGGAAGAGATTTATCATCCACGATCTCCAAGAGCTGAGCATGTTGTTCTTGGAAATTGGACCAATTGGTCTCTAGTGCATCCAGTCGTGCTTGAATAGCGCCTCACGTGATTTTTGCAGCTCCCAATTTGCGGAGATTTTCTACAGTTCGACTAATGCGAGTAGTCAAGTCAATCTGTTGCTGCACACACTTTTCCATTTGGAGGCAGAAGTGAGCACTTGTAAAACACGATTCAGTTCACACACGTGAACTTACAGTCACATCAGAATGTATCGTCACCGAAATGTTCTAGAAGCTTCTGGCAACTTCGGAGGACAAAGATTTCCGCTGGGCAACAACCCTGTTGCCATGAAAAACTGAGCCCGGAATTCGGGAGTACGACTGTGATTGGAGAAAAAACCACGGCACTCCGGCTTCACTATACAACTTTGCAGTTATTGTGCAGAGATAGATTATGATTTATATTAAATAAAAATCCAATATTCAATTACTGCACTGATTCTCAACTTACTTCTTGAGAGAGCACGATAATGCTCACCAGATGCACTTCACCAATCCGATTTTCTCGGTTCAGCGACCAGAAGGTAATTTCGCCACTCGAGATTCGGCTCGAAGGACCATATAACGTACGTGATAGGATCAGAAAGATCGTTTTAGATTTAAATTAGAGAAATTAATTATTTTATTTGCATACGATTTTCATCAGCAGGTGTGTGTTCGAGAATTATACAGAGAGTACTGCCTGTAGCTTGACGTCTCACAGTGGGGTAGAAAACCTTAAAAAATTGGCGAAAAATCAAAATATAAAAGAATGTTTACACACCTGATTTTTTATCCCTGGTATAGTTGAAATATGTGCACACAATAAAACGTATATCCATAGCCTACTACAATTCTTCCTTCTTTACCCGAGTCGGTCAAAACCAGTTAGCTGTAGGAACTCCCATTACATGTTTACTTCAAGCTATCTATCAAACGATTTTGTGTAGCAATTTTTTTGTGTTTTCTGTGTTTTAAACTTCTGATTCGCGATGAAGACGTGAATTTCAGGTGTTTTTTTAATTACTTTTTGTTATTATACGTTTACGACAAGCAATAATACCTTCATAATGTTTAATTCAAAATTGCCTCGTATAACCTAAATTACCATAGCTGATCTGCAAAAACAATTAAACATTTAGTTTACTTCCAAGTCCGATCAAGCATTGTTGTTTGCACAGTTATCATCTCTGATTATCAAAGAACTGAGATTAACTTTCAGATTGTGCTCATTTTTGCTCGAATCCCTAAAATTTCAAGTTATTCAAAAAGGTTCCCAGTTCATGAAAATAATGTCGGTTTGCAATCAAGATATTTTTAATCACTTGTTATTATGTTCAGATCCCGTAATAACCAGCAAGAGTCGATTACCCCCAACAAATCGTCGATCTCTGCCCAAAGAAGCTTTAAACTTATTATTGCGTACAGTTATAAGGCGTGATGATCATACTACACCGTTGCAGTCTGATAATGAATATGATGACAGTGATGCTACTAGTTTACATGATCATTAACGTGGTCACTGGTATTACCGTATCATCAAAAATAAAAAGGTGTTGCACTTATCGTATATGTATAACAGTTTCACAGATTGTGTTATTGAATATGTAGAAAAGAGTATTAAAAATGATTAAAAGACGAATCGTTTGTTTTGTTTACCTTAAAATAATCGTTTTTGATTAAGTTATTGTTGGGATATTCACTCACCCCGTTCTCTAATTTCTACAGTTTAATCGGTACTCTTACATTTATTATACAAGGTGTCCCAAAAATGTCGCGTTTCCTTGAAAAGGGTGACTCAGGGGGTGCTTTGAAACAACTTTTTCCTTAGCGAAAATATTGTCCGAAGCTTCGTTAAGGAGATATTAACCAAAAACCCCGACCAATCAGAGCGCACGCGCCTTCCACCCGAGCTCCCGCGGTAGCGTTGGCTACGCGGTAGGCGACCGCGCTTGTACTACGAACGTACGAACAAGCAAGTCGGCATGCATCGAAGGAAACCGCGTTACACAGTTTTTTTTTGAAGCAGAATCTTAAATAAGAATAATTTGAAGTGAGAGGACAAGAAGTACGTAAATTTCGTTTTTAAATAAGGCATAAACGAAAAGGTAATGTAACAGAAAATGTACAAGTGATCGTAATTCGTTATTGAGGTAAAAATCCGTAGTTTAACAACGGCCAACACAACTAAATTTAAAAAATAATATTAGGTGTATGAATAAATTCTTTCCGACTGGAATTTCTATCGCGGTGGTATTCAGAAGCTGCCAGAAAAATGGCAAAAGGTAATTAACAATAATGGAAATTATTTCGATGATCGAGTTGTTTTCATATTTTTTAAATCGATCTGTTATTGTACCCTAAAATCGGAAATAATTTATTTTCACACCTAATAATCACCAATAAATTAAATAAAACTCACCCTTTCGGACATTCCTTTCCTTGCTTTCATTCCCTTTTCGGAAACCGGTGTCAGTAGGCCACTGTACCGACCCTGGTCATCGGCGTCCAGTGCTCAGCTGATCGCAGGGTCAATGTACCGAATATTCACTTCACTGCACGGCTACTAACACTGATCACTTAATTTATGTTTCACGGAACGTGTTGTTCCTACGTTATAAAAATTGGTGGCCCCGAAAGGGGCCGATTACTGTTAATTACTGGGACGAGATTACTACTATTACCCGGCGAAAAGAAGAATCCTGGCAGACGGTCTCGGGCTGTGCAGCAGGGATCCGAACCGCCTAGTAACCCTTACCCTTACCCGGTTAACCAAGGAAGGTTTCTGTAACCCATACTAACCGCGAGGGAACGGTTCTTAAATTCTAGAAGAAACCGAAGTAACCGGGTTAACCCGCTACGAGCCGGTTACTAGTGAAATAAGACAGTCACTTAAGGCAAGTCAGCGATACGTGAATGTACAGGCAATACAGGGTGATTCTGAAGCTACGCCCGACAATGGATGCGGCCTGGTACCCTGTAGCGAGGACAAGCCCCCGCAGTGCCTCGCCGAATTTTCTGGCTTTCGACCCTCGAAGTGCCTATTAAGAAGTGAGAAATCTTCGACTTCCGCATTTCTCATCAGATCTTTGCGAAAACGACGCCAAATGATTCCTTATGTTTCGCCGATTAAACTGACACCAAGAACGACGTAATTCGGAAAATAATGAAGGAAATTCCATGCAAAATTCATTCCCATAATCTGAAGCTAATTTCGTTAATAATAGTCCGATTTACATGACATTTGGTATGATTATCATCGGGAAAACACAAGGAATCCATCGAAATCACTTGCATATCGATACGATAAAGAATAAAGAATTTTTTTTTCTGAATTGGATATGAATCCTCAGCCGACCGTAGCGAATTGAGGTCGGCGCCCCGCAGTCAAGGAGTGAAAATGTGAAATATCCATTTCAGCGTAGTAAGAAATTCTTTATTCTTTATCGCAGGCATCGGAATTAAGTGATCTTTTCGGCCGAGTGTCAGAGGCGACGCCTCCTTTCTCCCGCCGCGCGTCTTGGTCCCCGCGGCGGCCCAGAAGCCTCGAGCGCCTCAGGCCCGTGCCGTATGAACCGCGCGTGGCGCATTGGGGCGACACCCGTATCAATAGGTTTCCACATCACCCATGGGGTACTATTATCGATGCGTTTTTTTTTGTCAGTGGTATCCCCTGTAAGCCTATTCCACTGTGCCGCGTAATAAAAAATAGAGTGGATAAGCGCGTTTTATTGTCAAAATTTTAAACATGTTTTGGAAAACTAGATTTTCGCGCACGTTTCGACAATTTAGATTTAGATTTACCCAGCACGTCGAAACGTGCGCGAAAATCTAGTTTTCCCAAACATGTTTAAAATTTTGATAATAAACCGCGCTTTTCCACTCTATTTTTTATCACGCGGCACAGTGGAATAGGCCTACAGGGGATACCACTGACAAAAAAAAAACGCATCGATAATAGTACCCCACGGGTGATGTGGAAACCTATTAATACGGGTGTCGCCCCAATGCGCCCCGCGCGGTTCATACGGCACGGGCCTGAGGCGCTCGAGGCTTCTGGGCCGCCACGGGGGCCAAGACGCGCGGCGGGAGAAAGGAGGCGTCGCCTCTGAAACTCGGCCGAAAAGATCACTTAATTCCGATGCCTGCTTTATCGTATCGATATGGAAGTGATGCCGATGGATTCCTTATGCTTTTCCGATGAAAATCATACCAAATTTCATGTAAATCGGACTATTATTAACGAAATTAGCTTCAGATTATGGGAATGAATTTTGCATGGAATTTCCTTCATTATTTTCCGAATTACGTCGTTCTTGGTGTCAGTTTCATCGGCGAAACATAAGGAATCAATTGGCGTCGTTTTCGCTAAGATCTGATGAGAAATGCGGAAGTCGAAGATTTCTCACTTCTTAATAGGCACTCCAACCGCTTCGAGGGTCGAAAGCCAGAAAATTCGGTGAGGCACTGCTTGTCCTCGCTACGGGATACCAGGCCGCATCCATTGTCGGGCGTAGCTTCAGAATCACCCTTTACGAAATCACCGAACAACAGGGTCGTAACCCGCACCGTCCGCAGACGCTCGCGAATTCGGCGCGGCCAAGTTAATCCTTGGTCTCGCATATTTATTACTTTCACGTGCATGCATCACCCTACCAAGGAGTGTCCGATATTCAAATAAAATTCATTACTATTTGGAAACATGGTTACAACTGAGGCAGTGAGAGCAACAGACTAACCCACATTAAAAAAAAAATTTCCCCCTATTTTAGATGATTAGTAGAGCCTATTGGAATATGTTATTGCTACTAACTCAATTTCGAAAAAAATGTGGGTTAGTATGGACTGTTGCTCTCACTGCCTCAACTATGGTTTTCACCGTATTACTGTAACCGCATTAACCCGGTTAACCCGGTTAACCCGGTTAACCCGGTTAACCCGGTTACTCGGGTTACAGACGAATTCTGTTACCCGGTTAGGCGGGTTAGTCGCCGCTACGGCGTACCGAACCGGGTACGGGTTAGGGTTCGGTTCCCTGCTGTGCAGTCCGCTGCTGTGACGATTGGTCGAGTCACCTATTTGGGCACACTTTTACAGACGGGGCACACGTATTTTGGTTATTGGCTGAAGTTGCCACATACATTGTCGCACCGCGCGACGAAGAGATCGAACGAAACACGAGATCGAGTGGGATAGAGCGATCTGTAGCCTACGCTATTGTTTTGTTTTGACGATCGTCGGTCAGATCGCTCTATCCCACTCGGTCTCGATGTGTTTCGTTCGATCTCTTCGTCACAGCAGCGGACTGCACAGCCCGAGACCGCCTGCCAGGAGTCTTCTTTTCGCCGGGTAATAGTAGTAATCTCGTCCCAGTAATTAACAGTAATCGGCCCCTTTCGGGGCCACCAATTTTTATAACGTAGGAACAACACGTTCCGTGAAACATAAATTAAGTGATCAGTGTTAGTAGCCGTGCAGTGAAGTGAATATTCGGTACATTGACCCTGCGATCAGCTGAGCACTGGACGCCGATGACCAGGATCGGTACAGTGGCCTACTGACACCGGTTTCCGAAAAGGGAAGGAAAGCAAGGAAAGGAATGTCCGAAAGGGTGAGTTTTATTTAATTTATTGATGATTATTAGGTGTGAAAATAAATTCTTTCCGATTTTAGGATACAATAACAATTCGATTTAAAAAATATGAAAACAACTCGATCATCGAAATAATTTCCATTATTGTTAATTACCTTTTGCCATTTTTCTGGCAGCTTCTGAATACCACCGCGATAGAAATTCGGTAGCTTTGAACTTATTATGTAAATCCAGTCGGAAAGAATTTATTCATACACCTAATATTATTTTTTAATTTTAGTTGTGTTGGCCGTTATTAAACTACGGATTTTTACTTCAATAACGAATTACGATCACTTGTCGTACATTTTCTGTTACATTACCTTTTCGTTTATGCCTTATTTAAAAACGAAATTTACGTACTTCTTGTCCTCTCACTTCAAATAATTCTTATTTAAGATTCTGCTTTAAAAAAAAACTGTGTAACGCGGTTTCCTTCGATGCATGCTGACTTGCTTGTTCGTACGTTCGTAGCACAAGCGCAGTCGCCTACCGCGTAGCCAACGCTACCGCGGGAGCTCGTGCGGAAGGCGCGCGCTCTGATTGGTCGGTTTTTTTGTTAATATCTCCTTAACGAAGCTTCGGACAATATTTTCGCTAAGGAAAAAGTTGTTTCAAATCACCCCCTGAGTCACCCCTTTCAAGGAAACGCGACATTTTTGGGACACCCTGTATAAAGGTTACTGGCGTAGTCCAAGATACAAAAGCAAAGCGTCTTGCGAGGTTACACGGTGCGCGTTACGCTCTATCGGCCCCCTAGCGAGCGTCACGACAACCGACGCTCGCCCGCGTGGAGGACGTCGCGCTCGCAATGCGGTCGTTGCGAACCGCGCGACTCAAAGTCTATGACTCAACAGTTATTTAATTAACACAAGTTTTCATGACGCCTAGGAATTGATGCCAACTTTTAAGGTCTTTTACCCCACTGTGGCGTCTCTCCGAGAGAACGTCTTACAGTTTTTCTAAACCGCCTATAGACAGAGCAGAGTGGGAGGTAGAAAGAGAGGGAGGGAAAGAGAGAGAGAACGAGAGAGAAAGAAAAAGTGTGAAATAAAGAGAGAGGGAGAGAAAGCGATGTTCGTCTCGCAACACTTTCCGCCTGTGTTTTTTTCCTCCCTCTCCAGTGCGATAGTCCCTGTCTCTGGTAATCCGATAGTTGTCCCGTCTATTATTATCTTCACTATCCTTTCCTCTCTTTCTTTCAGCTATCTATTTCCCTCATTACTTCACCTTTTGCCTGCACACTCTCCATTCTTACCTCTAGCATTATCTCCTTCCTGTCTTATCGTCTCCTTCCCATCTCCTTCACCCTTGCTTCCCATTCCGCTGGTCGTGCCATCTCTTTTGCCCTTTCTTATCTCTTCCCTTCCTCTCTGTCTTCAACTTTTCCTCCCTTTTCTCTAGCTCTTTTAGCCTTTCTTCCATCCTTATCATTATATCTCACATCTCCTCCTTTTCTTTTCTTCATTTTTCTTCCCCCTTTCCTTTCCTGTCACATTTTCCCTGTTTCTTCCCTCGCCTCCCTCCCTTCCTCTTTCACTTCCTACAGGTCTTTTCTGACTTCCTCCATCATTTCTCTTATCAATTTCTCTAACCTTCCTTCTTTCGATTCTTCCTTTCTCTCCGGTGATCTTTGTAACTGTACTATTTCGAAACATCCATTGTCCCTCTTCTCTTTCCCCTTGCTTCTTTCTTTTCCATAACTCTGAAATATCCATTACGTTTCCTTCACTCATGCTTCTCCCGTTGCTCTGTACCATCCCCTCTTCCTTTTCCTCTCCCCCTCTCCTCTTTGCTCCCCTTCCGTGCTCTGCCCATCCACCGCGTCCTTGATGTTCTATTTTCACTTTGCTTCCTTTCTTTCCCACTCGATGTCGCCACCTTCCCCTTCTCTGTCCTCTCTCCCTCCTCCCTTCTCCCGGTTCTTCCACTGCCACACTCACTCTCGTCTCGCCTGTATCCTAACCTCTTTTCTCTCCAACTATTTCCTTCCGCTTTCCTTCCCTTCCCTCCTTACTTGACTCCCATCTCCTACATCGCTTTTGCACGCCCAGCGCTCTCCTTTTTCTCGCCTAATTTCCACTTTTCTTTCGCTCTACTCACTCTCACGTCTTACTGCTATCTCACCGGAAACCGGAAGTCTATGAATATTGTTTATAATATTCTATTCGCATTAGAACAATTTTCGCATTAGCATTATTTTCAAGGTGCAAGTCGAAGAAAGGGCAATGTTAAGTCCCAGAGAGGATTACTGACCTACGAGCGTACAGCGATTGCTATACACCATTGGAAAGATCTCGCCAAGATGAATCGATTGATACCATTTTTAACTACGAAATTAGATGAGATCACCTCGAAAAACGGTGTTGCGTGAGGGCGTTAATTTTTTAGCGACCGAGCAGTTGAGTCTAATTTTTTCACGCAACGCTTAACGAATTAAAAGGGATTGTTATAATTTTAAGCAAAAATCAGGATTAATTTGGGGTACGGCTTTTGTCTGCAACCTATACAGGTTGCCCAATCAGGATGTGGTACTTTGGAGAGACTGGTTCGAACAGAAATGTGGCGGATTTATATCAAAATTACCATGTATTACAAAAAGCAAAAAGGAAAATTTAAAAGGTACTACAAAATGGGGAATTTACATGCATTTATGCAAAGTCGTAAATGACAAATAATATAAGCTTTCCAATTGCGGTGTGTAAATTAACAATACTTGTTTTGGTTCCGAATGTTACATATTTTCCACGCTAAACTGGACGATAATTGATTGAGGGAAAAACCCGTAACACACTTAGTGGTTGGATCGAAGGTCAATGACGGCAAAAGAGAATTTAGAAGCTTGTAACTAGTTATCACGGTGGGACGCCGATCTTCCCCCACCACTCGCGCCTGACGCTGGCCGCCGCTACCGAGCGCGGCCACGAGATGGCCAACCGCCGTGCGGCGCTGGCGCTGGTGAAGTTTGCACGGCGCCGCATATAGGCCAGCGCGTCGGGCCCGTCCGGCAGAGTCTACCTCGAGCCCTACAGGCTAATGGTTGTATCTCTCCTAACGATCTCTTGTACATAATAAGCTGCATCACTGCGTATTTTTTACTTCCCTTACCTCCACGGCTCCCAGAGGAACGCGAGCTCGCCGACCTCTGGACGGAAGTCGATATCGGTTGTCAATATTAGGGACAGGCTTCGCCTGCCCCGGAGGACATCCTACAATCTTCGTATCTCCCGCGGGTTTTACTCACTGGGCGAACAGACTCAAGGTTTCCCGGTCAGGGCCATTGGTGGAGACCACAGCCAGGGCACCAGAACGAACACTTCCCCCTCCCCTTCATCTACCGCCGACTCGCACACGTAATCTAACTCCGCGCCGCGACCGCGACGCACCGCCCGCGACCCGCCGCCGGTAATCGTCTTGCTTAAGTCGTAGGTTAAGGTTTAGTTTAGGCCGCACAGACTCTGTTAGCCAGCATAGACCTGGACGGGCTTTCTTGTACCGTAGAATAAATAAAACCCGTCATACCAATTCACTCCGCCTCATTCATTCGGCAACCCCGAACACCCGTACACGGCAACCCCACCGTTCGAGAAGTAAACCTCCACAGGGATCGGTTACAAGCTGAAGGAAAATATAAAATGGTCCTCACAGAACACCAGCATTTCAATGCTTGGGCTTTGAAATGCTTATCGCATCGGGCGTTCTCAGAACGTCGGACGGCGTTGGAAGATTGTTATCGACAATCCTGCATGGGAAAATATGCCGTGGCGTGACAGGGTTCGAGCTGGATTAAATTATTACTATCGAGAACTTTGGTTCACAGATCATTGACAATTGATCGATGGATATCCTGTAACACACTAGGTGGTTGGATCAATTGTCAATGTCTTAAAAATCGAATTGCAGATGAATTTCGAGAAGTGGTCGGCACGTAACAATGGCCTTGTGGCGGCACGTGCGACGTGCACACCGCCTCATACGACCAGGCGTTTAGCCTGGCCATCGGCGATATCGGCGACGTATCAAATTTCGGCGTCGATGCGTCGCGCTACGATTGCCAGCGTGAGGGTTCTCGGAAGGCGGAGAGGACCGTCGTCGATACGATTGTATAAACATCCTGTACGGCGCCAGAGACGACGGTTCCTAAGGATCCGCGCCGAAGAATACGCAGGGCAGTTGAACCTAGTCAAACGCCGAGAGCTGTACGGACGACACCGCTGCCTGCGCCCTATATTCTAAATAAAGAATAGCGACTGTCAGTATACCAGAGGAGTCATTTCACTTTCCCGTCACCCACAGCCTCAAAGTTCGAGATTTGTGGTTTTGAACAAAAGAATCCGGTAGTAAAATCCCATCCTGCCCGAGGGACCTTGCGTAGGCACCTGAGGAAAACCCGAGGGATGTACGCGATACTCTAGCAGGATGGGGCGCCAAATGACCTACATTTCAGGGCCGTGTTGGGCTTGCGTTTACCCCATGAGTTACTGATTCATTTGCGATTTCGTCCTGGTAATTAGAAAAGGGGCACATGCGGCAAATGCAAGCTCAACACGGCCCTGAAATGAAGGTCATGAGCTCGGGTCGGATGGGATTTTACTACCGGTTTCTATTGTTCAAAACCGCAAAATATCGAAACTTGAGGGCATTTTTCGAGGTGAGCCCATCTGATTCCGAAGTTGAAAATGGTATCAATCGATTCGTTTTGGCGAGATCTTTCTAATGGTGTATAGCAATCGCTGTACGCTCGTAGGTCCGTAATCCTTTGTGGGACTTAACATTGTCCTTTGTTTTGGAGGAGTCCAACAAGGGTGGCACGCCTACTGTAAACGACAAATTCAGAAATTATAGACTTCAAAGTGTAGACTCAGCATTGACGCACACTTATCTAACGCCAACCAATTCTACGAGCCGATGTAAAACTCGAAAAATTCTAGGAAAATCCAATCATACTGGGTAGACGTTGGCATCGATTGCTGGAGTTGGTTCGGATTAGATCTGTTTAGCGCCACCTCGTGGGAAGGGGTGCCTAACTTTTGAGAGATTTAAAATAAAAAAATGTGTTTCAGAAATGGATGGTCATGGGGATTTGAACCAGCAACTCGTGGATGGTGAGAGTATATTTCTGAAATACATTTTTTTTGTTTTAAAACGGGGTTTCTACTTTAGGGGCGTATATTTTAGGGTTTTTGTAATATTTGTTTCTACATGAGATAACACTAGATGAGATACACTTTCAAACTGAATTACTAATTGTAATTATTATTATTATTATTATTATTATTATTATTGTTAACGGGAAAACCCTTTAGTAAGCAAAGATATACAGCATAAAGCAAAATATACATGTAAACAATACAAAATAACTTAAAATAACTTAACAAAAAATGAAGTAAAATAAAATAAAATAAATAGTCGGTGTGAGTACTTAATGTAACATTAACGCATCAGATCAAGTGAACTGCACCGTAACGCAACGCCCGTACAAAAGTGATCGGAGGCCACTGAGGGAAACACAAAACAAATCAATGTCAGGGAAACTTTGGTGGGCAACATGCTTAGCTCTGCTTAAGGGGTCAGCCGTGTAATTACGGTAACCCGGTTCCCTGCTCACAAAAAGGGGTCTAGGACGCAAAACACGCTCAGGAGCCCGGAACCGCAGCGCAGCCACAAGCTCCGTACAATTTACATGGCCATGTATGATCTTATACAGAAAGATTAAGTCCGAAGACAGTCTCCTATCACTAAGCGTGGCAATACCAAGTAGTCGTAAGGCCGGGCCATAATCGTGGTCAGTAAAGTGCATCGGCGTTCCCATAGCCCTGGACGCAAGCCTTAAGAACTTATGCTGCACCCTCTCGATTAAGCTGATATAGTGCTTATGTCTAGGGTTCCAGATGACAGAAGCATATTCCAGCTGAGGCCTAACAAGAGCTACATACAAAAGCTTCCAAGACTTAAGCCTTCTGAAATGTTTCCCAAATCTTGCTATAAAACCCAGGATTCGCATTGCCTTACACGTAATGCTTTGATAATGCTTGCGGAAGTCAAGCCCTGCCGAAATTGTCACACCTAGGTCTATTACCTCAGCTACCTCCACAAGGGGAGCATCACAAAGAGTGTACGAAGAAGTTATACCCCTTCCAGCCCTATGTGCCCTAATGAGGACACACTTTGCCACGTTCAACTTCATCCTATTGTTGATACACCACCGCTCAAACATCCTAAGGTCGTCCTGCAGCATATCAACATCAAGTTGATCCCTAATGGTGCGGAAGATTTTTAAGTCATCCGCGTACATTAAGAATCTGCTGTTCCTAAATATCTCCTTAAGATCGTTGATAAAGAGGATGAAGAGCAAAGGGCCAAGGTGCGATCCCTGGGGCACACCGGAGTCGACTGGAATAGGAGTGGACAGATGGCTTTCCACCCTGACGATCTGAGTGCGCCCAGTTAGGTAACTCCCGATCCAAGACAGGAACGGACCACAAAAGCCATATGAGGCCAATTTACCAACAAGGATCTGATGATCCACAGAATCGAATGCTTTTCGAAAGTCCGTATAAACCGTGTCCACTTGCAGACCAAGATCAAGTGCGTCGGAGACCGCACTATGATACACAGCTAAATTAGTTGTGGTCGATCGCCGCGGAACAAATCCATGTTGTTCGTCACAAATAACATTGACTAGAGACGGCGTAAGTATGTCAGTTACAATCTCTTCAAACAATTTCGGCAGGGTTGAGAGCTTACAGATAGGCCTATAATTTCTAACATCTGCGCGATCACCAGTCTTAAAAACTGGGGTGACAATACTGGTTTTCCAGAGTGCAGGAAAACACCCACTATTTAGCGAGGAATTAAAAATATGCCAGAGGGGTCTCGCAAGGATAAAACAACACTCTTTAAGGAAGAGAGGTGGTATACCATCGAATCCCGGGCCTTTTCTCACGTCTAGCGAATTCAGCTTGGAATAGATCTCCCCAATCGAAATATTCAGCTCGCGTATATTTACTTTACAGGCCGATGTCGGCAGTGAATTTAACGCAGGCGCCCCAGCAGATACCGGCGCATATACCGAACCAAAGAAAGACGCAAACAAATCAGCGCCTGCTGAGTACGTCGACGCAGTAACGTGATCTAGGTGCACGTTTCTAGGGACACCAGGACATCCTCGCTTCGCATTTACATGATTCCAAAAACTCTTTACATTGGTTGAAACGGAGTCCTCGACACGATCAATGTACGCCCGATAATCTAAATCCATAACCTGTTTACAAATTGATCTAAGGGATCTAATTAAAATAATACTTTTTGATCTGTAACACGAATTTCGCTGTCGCGCATGCTAGGATCAAATGAGATTGGTTGTGCAATTTGCGCGTAAGGGGATAGATAGAATGAGAAAAAGAGAAAGAAAGACAGAGAGATAGAGGCAGAGATAGAAGGAGGACGAGGAGAATCGGCAAAAGGAATTTACCGATTGTGCCAAGCGGTAATTTCATACCCAGTATCACGAGTTCCATTATACATTTTTAATGTTTTACTTCAACTATTGTACATGGAGAGAACTGACAACAGACGCTTCATACATTGTTTACGGTTAATATTAGGTCGGTGCAGAAGTTCATTCGCTTTATTGGTACAAAGTGTTTATTAAAAGTATAAATATATTTCATATTTTTGTAACGAAAACATTTTTCTTTAATATTTATAATTTCTTACCACTTTTCTGGTTAAAGATCAACTAGATGATCTGAGAAATTTGACAAATTATAACAAACCGTGTTTTGGAAACACATTCATTTCTTTATGTTTTTGTTTCAATTCGGTACGTCAACGTTATGTATTGGTGACCCCCATAAAAAAAATTCAAAAAAGTAAAAAAATTACGCAAAGTACATTAAATCAAATAAATCACAACAAATAGAAGATAATAATAAGTACAAAAAAAAATATGTGAAATCAAAATGTGGTGCAAGTACATGAAGGTGCTTTCCAACTGCGCTTAAGATGACACAACTACATACATATACACAGCTAAAATGCTGTGTTCATACATTCCATTACTCATATCGCGGACATTTTAATAATGTGAAGATAAAATGTAACATCTAGACATTTGCCTAGATGTCCGTGGCCTGGAAGTCAAATACTTGACGTGGCCATGTATCTACATATACATAAAATCCGCAGTTTAGTTACAAATAAAAAACAGTTTGATGATATACAAACATGGTGCAATTCAAATTTCGACAACTTACCTTGTGTTTGAGACTGCATTTTGGTTGCAATTCAATGGTTACAACGATACATATTTGTAAAAACGTGGCATTTCAAATTTTGACAGCTTACCTTATTTGACACTCGTCAGGTTATAACCTGACTGTAAGCTGTCAAAATTTGGAGTAAATTGCATAGTGAAGGTAGCGATTGACGACCGAAACATGTGTTAGTTTCTTTTTGGCTGCAGGTGTGCGTGTAACGCGTATATACGTATTATGTTGACGAAATTTTGGCTTGGAGAATCAGGAGAAAAATCTTACCGTTTCCGACTGATCCATGAGACGATATTACGATATCTCTGTCATGCGTGCACCGATTTTATTGAATTTGGTCATATTCGAAAGCTTAAATGCGGTTTACATAAGAAAAATGCCTTTAAATTTAGAAAATATTGTAGGCGTGATGAGATATTAATGAAATAAGTTTCAGGTTAGGTTGGATTACCCGGGCGACGAGTAAATGATAGGTACCGACAGTTGACATATAGAGGGTGTCTTTCATGTACTTGAAGTCGAGACGCTACTGCGTCTCTAGATCAATTTGTGGACTGCACTTCGGATACATTTAAAAATATTTTAAGATCAGATACTTCAAATGATACATTCTATTCTTGTGATTGAATTCGCCTTTTTATGTAGTATAAATATATAGGTATGATGAAATCGATATGGTGCTATTTGAAAAACACAAAATACCTCTAATCTGTTATACAACAAAGATATTTTCAAATTTTTGCTTATGTGAATAAATTCTTCATATTACGTATGGAGACTGAATGCAGGTGTCGCCCACGTGGAAACGCGACGTGACCACATTTTCCCACGAAATGCGAGATCACGCATATTCCCATCAATTTTAGGCCCAATTTTTCCAGTATAAAAAGGGGTACGTATGCATGCTCTGGGGCTCATGTCTGCTTAGTCTAAAGTTCGTAGACGATAGAAGCAATTGGAACATCAGGTTCTATTCTCCTTGAAGCAGATTATACATCATTCCGGACAGGTGAATTACCTAAAACACAAAGCAGAAGCGTTTTATCATCTGTAAGACAGTCTCTGTTTTGTGTCGGAAACAAAATTCGGTTAAAAAAATTAATACAATTTTTATGTATATGTATATAATATAAATCACAAAAAAATAGAAGAAAATATATAAATCACAAAAAAATAGAAGAAAATATATATATCACAAAAAATAGAAGATAATAATAAAAGATAGTAATATAAATCACAAAAAAATAGAAGAAAATATATAAATCACAAAAAATAGAAGAAAATATATATCACAAAAAATAGAAGAAAATATACAATATAAAAAAAGATGTGAAATCAAAATGAGCTGCAAGTACATAAAGGTACTTTCCAACTGCCCTTAAGATGACACAACTACATAGACACAGCTAAAATGCTGTGTTCATACATTCCAGTACTCATATCGCGGACATTTTAATTATCCCATCAAAAAGAATCCCAATTAAAAACATTGTCGTAAATTAATTAATAGCTTTACAAAATTATTATACAAAATTGCGCCAATTATAACAATGGCTATTTATAAAAAGAAAAAATGTATTAAATAATATTAAGCAGATATATTTTTATAGAAATAAATATTTCAATACCAATAAATATTTTATTCAAAATACTTGGCGCTGCGAAACCGAAAAAATGTTAATTGTCTTATTAATAGTAAATTAATAATTTACAATAACTCACTTACAATCTAAAATACATAAGCATATACATATTAGAAACGCAGTCAGATTTATTCTACATATATTTAATTCTAATATCATACGTAGCATATGCACACGCACACATACACACATTCACGAATGCACGCACAAGAAAGAAAGAAAAAGATTAATGCAATTTATACATATGTATTCAGTTTAGCAACACCAATTCGGTTTCGCAGTTGAAACATCAGTGAGCTGCACATGTGTTTACAAGTTGCCGTAGCTCGATTTGCTTTCGCCTACGGAAGTAGGCGAGTGGGGATAGAAACAAGAGCCGATCGCCCTCGCGGGAACGACAGTCCGGCACATTACCATTGTAGCCTTATTTTTTCGAAACGGTAACTTCAAACATAAAGGCCACAGGTAAAAAATTATCGAAGCGGGTTCCGGTGGCACTCAAAAGAATCGGCAGACCCTCCGCTTTAAAATGGGCTTAAGACATTGATGTTCCGATCATCCCTCGCGAAGATACAGCGAGTTGAAGAGAAAATGGAATTTGTGCAATTTTTAAGCATATTTTGGAAAGGACATCAGAGACCGAAATTTTAACCGAATCGAAAAAGTCGAAGATGCGTCTTAAAGAGGAAAGTCTGATCTTTCTATTTGTTTTTTAAGGAACGTTCTACGATGATCTCTTCGCATGCTAGAAGCAACTAAAGTAAAAAAAACGGTTTTTGTTTCAAAGTTGAATAACTCGGCCAAAAAAAATCGCACAAGCAATTTATTACTCGCGTTTTACACAGGAAAGTAGCCGCTTTCGATTGGTGTAAATGGAATGTGTGTAAAAAATTTAGTGCACGCCGTGGAACATCGCAAAGTTTAAGAAATTTTTTTAAAATTGACCAAGTGCTCTTTATATTCCTATAACTTTACCGAAAATCAATGCATCTAAAATTTGGAAAAAGCAGCTGAAAGTAGAGGTTCCACGCTTTCAAACCATGTTTCCAAAATATCAATACGACTATTTTTACCGGAGTTATGACCATGTGAACTTGGCTCTATTTTTCGGGCTCCTAGAAGTGATCCGCTAATTAATGTGAGGAGTGTATTTTCTTCTATTTTTTGTGATATATATTTTCTTCTATTTTTTGTGATTTATATATTTTCTTCTATTTTTTTGTGATTTATATTATTATCTTTTATTATTATCTTCTATTTTTTGTGATATATATATTTTCTTCTATTTTTGTGATTTATATATTTTCTTCTATTTTTTTGTGATTTATATTATTATCTTTTATTTTTTGTGATTTATTTGTTTCATGTACTTGGCGTAATTTTTTTACTTTTTGAAAGTTTTTTATGGGGATCTCACTTCTTTTTACAAAGATAATTCATGTACTTGGCGTAATTTTTTTACTTTTTGAAAGTTTTTTATGGGGATCTCACTTCTTTTTACAAAGATAATTCATGTACTTGGCGTAACTTTTTTTACTCTTTGAAAGTTTTTTATGGGGTCATCATATACAGAAAAGTATTTTGTAGGAAGAACATAAAAAAATATGATACGCTTCTTCCGGATTTTTAAAATTATAACTTTGAGCTAAAATATTAAAAATGGTAATTTATTTATTTCACTGTCACAAGAGCTTCTTTACTTTTGTACCAACTGCCATTAAATACGGCGATCTTTCTTAATTAAAAGAAAAAAGAGTTCAATACTATAGTGTCGTGCCCTGCGTGATGGCTCGCAAGGCTGGTACGGGATCTGACGTAATCGTGGGTTCGGGAGTGATTAAAGGATGAGAATCCACCGGGTGAACTACACCATATTTGTTTAAACTTAAAGTCTTTATTCAAAAACAACTAAAACTAGACTGAGGTATACAAGTAGGTGCCGCCGCTTCGCGTTATCGTACATGGTCACGGCAAAGTGCTCGCATTTTTGCTGGTTTCGTAGATTCGCGGTTGCCTCGCGACTCACATAGCTTAGAAACGTCTCGAAACGTTATTGAGTAATATAATATGTATAATGTATGGTAGTGTGTATGGCGTCGAGACGTGTGCTTGGGCGTTGCCTGTGCACAACAATAGTGTAAAAATTAAAAATATAGCGTTTATTAAAAGGAATAAGTATAAAGGTTGTACAGATAGGACACGTAGCTAAAATCTCGTTAAAGAATGTATAAATCCAGAAGCAAAAGAGTATAACAATACAAAAAAGCACATAAGAGCCATTATTAGTCGAGAAATTACAACGCACAAAAAGAATCTAGAAGAAATTAAAGATTTTATATAAAAAGGGTTTCATAATCGCTTAGCGCTAGCGACAACGTTCATATCGAGAGAAAATATGTAAAATATTGCTCAAGGTTTTGGCTAACAGAGATAGCAGATATATTAAAAGGATTTATTGATAATAAAAGTAAGGATATTACCCGAGAGGTTTTCATTTTCAGTAACTTTCCCTTTCAGCTGTTGAAATAATTCTCTTCGTCTGCATCGTTAACTGAAAAATAGGACACATTTATTAATTATTTACAATTTATCACACATGCTCAAGATCATTGAATGAATAATTACGTATGCAAAACCCTACCTGCAAATTTGTGCGTACAGAGTTTGACGTAGATCACACTGCATCATCTTCTGCTTCGAGTATCTGTAAATCTGTAAATATACGACTTAACGTAGAATTTATATATATAGAAATATAGAAATAGAGTGGCCTTTTGCTATAGTAATTGTAGAGACTGCATAATGTGTCTAAAGGAGGTGAGAGCGTATGATTAATTAGAGTTTTACGAATGTCTTTCACAAAAGATTGGAAAGTATCAAGCGAGATGTATTTTCAACGTACTTTCTTCACTAATGTGACTGACTCTACATTGCAAGCAGTCCACCATAATCTATTTTCTTAATAATTCTTAATGCTACGTCGTTTGACAAATTTTGTAGTGTAGGTTTACCTTATTTGACAAATTTCCAGAAACTTGTGCGAAACAAGATGCTCTGTCTATCTATCTAATCGTCTCCGGACAACCTCCAAGCCTGTGCGCCCCCTTCATTTTTATCCAAGTCCTGTGCGTTCCCTTCAGTTCTATCCAAGCCTGTGCGTCCCCTTCATTTTTATCTAAGTCCTGTGCGTCCCCTTCATTTCTATAAGCTTTACATAAAAACTCTAAATTAAAAATAATTTGCTGGTATAATAAAAATATCTGTCAATTTAAATGCAATGCAATTTGTTATAATATATATTTTGTACATGCATGGTACAAATTTCCAGAAACTTATGCGAAAGAAGATGCTTCTCTGTCGAACCTTCTCCGGACAACTTCCAAGTCTGCGACTCTACATAAAAAATCTATTAAAAATATTTGGCGACCCACCTAGTTAATTGAGACAATAATTGAGGCATTTGATGGAAAAAGGGCACATAGGCTTATGTGCCCTTTTTCCGTAAATCGGTTAAATCGACTCAGGTATATGTTATATATATATATATATATATATATAATATATCAAGGACATTTCTTCTCCCACGTTTAAATTAGCTAAACGCTGTTTTGTTACGTAGCGTGAGCGACATGCAGCTACATAGTCGCTGACCGGTCGCGCTGCCGTGCTGTCTACTGTCTAGTCGTGCAATACGTTTGATTTTGTGTAAGCGAGGAACTATGGAAAGTGAGGCGTGTATCGAATCCGCAAGGAAAAAAGCGAATTTAGGAAAGATGAAAGTGATTTGTAAGACAGCTTGCTGCAAAAAATCGGAGAAATTAATACTTACTTAAAACATAACATTTTTTGTTTAGTTTTGCGCTTCATTTTGTATTTTTATTTAAGCGATGTATAAAAAATGGCCAACGAAGTATGTAAACAAAATTATATGTAAATAACTAAACAAAGAAGCAATTTTGTTACGAATTTACCCTATTTACGGAAAAAGGGCACATAAACCACTTGCATAAAACTATTAAATAAAGACACATATCATTTTCAAATCATGACTTCTGTTTACGAAACGTTTGAAGGATATGATACTACATCCTTAAAAAAAAATTGGATTTAATAGCATTACTTTTCATTAAGTTATACTATAATGAAAGCTTTGAAACCGATTTACTCGAAATGGCATTTTGGCGTATGTGCCCTTTTTCCATCAAATGCCTCAATTCAGTCTCCCATGTAGTGTAAAAACTCGTGACATTTCAAATTTGGACAACTTACCTTATTTGACACTTGGCAGGTTATGATGGATTGACACTTGGTAGGTTATAAAATAGTACACATAGATCCCGGCAGTCGACGAACGAAACATACACACTAGTTTCTTTTAGCTGAAGGTGTGCGTGTAACGCGTATACGTATTATGTTGACGAAAATTTGACTGGAGAATCAGAAGAAAAATCTTACCGTTTCTGACAGATTCATGAGACGATATTATGATATCTCTGTTATGCGTGGACAGATTTTATTGAAATTTGGTCTTATTCGAAAGCTTATATGCGGTTTACATAAGAAAAATGCCTTTAAATTTAGAAAATATTGCAGGCGTCATGAGATATTAATGAAATAAGTTTCAGGATAGGTTGGAATAGCCGTTTCTCGAGTAAATGATAGCGGTAGCGACAGTCGACATATACAGGGTGTCTTTCCTGTACTTGGCGTCGAGACGCTACCGCGTCTCTAGATATATATATCGACGTGCGTTACGAAAAGTAGCACGTTTCAATTTTCTTACGAAAAGTAGCACGTTTTGGTTTGCCACGAAAAGAAGCACGTTCCATCGTTTCTGACGAATATTAGCACGTTTGGTCTTCTGCCGCGAAGACTAACACATTTGACTGCCTCGCCACGAAGAATAGCACATTTCGTACTGTTGCGACGAAAACTAGCACGTTTTACTGTTTCGCCACGAATAATAGCACGTTTGGGAATTTATGGCGAAAACTAACATATTATCCGGTTTGGCCACGAAGAATAGCTCGTTTTGGATTATACTGCAGACTGCAGAAACTATCGCGTTTCAGCGCGTGGGCAGTTTAAAAGAATTCAAATGTTGAAAATATTGTTTAATAAATAATAATTCCATCTAATCTCCAAAAAACAACACATATGAAAATTTTAATCTACATAATTTAAGTAAGGGAGGGTGCGGGAATTGGGAACGCGGGGTAAACGCGAACATGCTACTTTTCGTGGCAAACCGCTCTAACGTGCTAGTTTTCGCAGCGAAAGACGAAACATGCTATTTTTCGTGGCAAACCGCTCAAACGTGCTAGTTTTCGTAGCAAAACCCGAAACGTGATAGTTTTCCTGGCAAACCGCTCAAACGTGCTAGTTTTCGCAGCGAAAGACGAAACATGCTATTTTTCGTGGCAAACCGCTCAAACGTGCTAGTTTTCGCAGCGAAAACCGAAACGTGATAGTTTTCGTGATAACGAAGGCAAACGTGCTACTTTTCGTAAGAAAATTGAAACGTGCTACTTTTCGTAACGCACGTCGATATCATTTTGTCCTTTTTCTGCAGGAAAAATATTTTGTATCTTTTTTTTAAGAATTTATATTAACAATGTGCTCCCGACACATTTTGGGGAATAGTTTTCGAGATTTTATATTCACAGTTGTGAATAATGTAGTTTATGGGAAATCGCGTTTAACCCTTAGTATCATGATTTTTTTATTTTAGGCAGAAAAATTCTTATCGATGCATTTTTGTCCATACTTCATCGTAAAAATAAGCAAAAAATTCCTAGTGTAACAATGTTTTATATAAATGAAAAAATATGAATGTAACACCAGTGTTACACCATGCATAAAGGCATGTATTTGTGACGTCCCACTATTTTTGCGCGGTCATAACTAGCATCTTCCCTATGAATCACTCCACAACTCCACCAAAACCACCTCTAACTTCAACTCTTACCCTTTTTTCCCAACCGGCAGATCATCTAGACGATGCACCTTAGCGGTCCCCATCTCTAGATGATCAAACTCGCAATCCCCTTCCCCTCTTCGGCCTTTTGAGGCGCGATCTCCTCCCACACATATTATATATAAACAAGTCCCTCGTCCTAAAAACCCACATTACTCGAGACCACGTCTCACCCCTCTCTATGACCAATCAAAATCCCGCAAACTCCATCCAACGGTTGAGTATACCGTTCAAAGCCCAAAGGACCCCCCCCCCCCCCCGAATATGCTATTGCGGCGCATATTTCGCGCATGATTCATCAACACGAGCTAATTATAGAACATATTTTAAACATGAGTCATCGCGCATACCTCAAATTCCACGCATACCAAACATTCCAGCGTTTCCTATAAATACAAGCGCCACATGGACCGCGCACCATTAATTCAGTAAACACCTTCAAAGTCACTAAACCATTAATTCACTAAACCTTCAGTTCGGCAAGAGCCACCTTTAGAGTCACTTAAACCATTAATTCAGTAAACCGTCAGTTCGGCAACAGCCACATTATAACAAATTTATCAGTTATTATATAAGATCAGTGAGTGTGTGTGTGAAAAGGATCATTCCTCTACTCATCAATTGTAAGCGATTACTACGTTATTATTAACCATAATATAAGTGCATATCGCCTCCATTATTATTCATTGCTAGCGCTTATTGCTTTATTTTGTTATCTTTATATTCTTTCGCATTATTATCTTGCTAACGCTTATCTAATTAAATTGCTTTGTATTACTTATACGCATTGGTTAAGCTTGTTGCATTCACGTCCACTGCGTTAATGCTAATACTTACGCGTTTCATGCTCATATATATATTACTATTAATACCGTTTATATAAATGTTTGTCCTAATGCTTAAACGTCCCACGCATTTTGTATAATACTTCTACCGCTAGCGCATGAGGTACGCAAGTCATGTTCATAAGCGTTTAAATAAATAACGCTTTTATTTTACACAACTATCGACTTATTGCATTACTCCAGCAAATATCCAAGTGTAACGTCCGATTGCCAGGGACAACTGATCGTTACTGATTCTCGAGAGGAGAGCGGCGTCCCCTCGAGTATAGGATAGGTGGGGTTTCGTTATTATAGAGTAAAGGAGTAAAATCCAACTTAAACATTAACAATGGCTTGTTTATTCAACAAATAATTATACTTTGAGTAACAAATTATATTAACTACAGCTATGATTACAATGCTCTTGGTTTTCTTATATTTTATGTATCTATATATATATATGTGTGTCGTATTATGTACAAGGCATGTATGTGTGTTGCAGTGTACAGCCGCTACCGTCTCCGGAGCGAGCTTATACTCTTGGCAACGTCTGCAGTAAGAACAGCCGCTACCGTTTCCGGAGCGAGCTTATTACTCGTGGCAGAGTTTGAGTTCTATACTCTTACGACCTTGCTTTTACCAAGTGCACCAGCCGCTACCGTTTCCGGAGCGAGCTTAATGCCTTTGCAAGAGCGAGGTTCTATAACCTTTGAATACACAATCAATAAAGGAGCACCTGTATCTATCCACTGAAGACCAGCCGCTACCGTCTCCGGAGCGAGCCTTATCTTACTGGTCAGACCTTAGCTACCTCTATGCTTGTGCATTCGCAAGCAGAGTCTTGACTGAACCACTGTGCTACGTGAACCTCCTTTTATACCATGATTTTGGCGGATTGGCGCACGCGCAGTGGTTTTCTCGCTTATTAACTTATATTTTATCTTATATTCTTAACAACGCTTATAATCAACTATTCCTAATGTGTTTCGTAATGTTCGTATTTTTATATTCGCTTAATTATAATTTTGTATGTAATAATGTGTACAGTGATTCTACGCGTGTCATAATGTATCGCTGTTTTACCGACTGTCGGTAATACCGGGTTCGAGTCCGCGTGGGACGTTACACCTCCCCCCTAGGCGATCTTTCGCCCTCGAAAGGTTTGAATAATTATAGGTTATGTAGAATATTTATTTATTATACATTATGATTAAATATTATTGTTATATATATTTTATTTATTATTTCCTTTTGGAACATATTTCTCCGCGGCTCCCGTTCCGCATTTCCTCAACACCTTCCAGACCCATTGACGCGGGTCTGTATCTGGCAAGGCCTGATACGCCCTCCAATCTGGTGGGGGAATGTCTATGGGGATGAGGGATGGGAACTCCCTCTTTTTCCGCGGTGCGGGTCTTGTGGGAATTTTGAATTCCGGGTCCTTTCTTGATGTGGAGGGAAGGGATTCCGGAGGAGCTTGGGAGGTCGTCTTAAAAATTTGGAAAATTTGGAAATTGGAAATTTGGAAATTTGGAATTTGTATTTTAGTGGGTTAATTTTACCATTTCTCCTGGAGGTTCCGGGAGTGGAGTGATTATTTGTGGAATCTCTATCATCTCCTTCAAGATTTCTTCTAGTTTTTCTCTGTCTTTTTGCGTTCTGATGTGACGCGAACCGGCTCGTCGCGGCATTTTCAAAGCTACGAGTGAAGTGTGGTGCAAGCGCGGTTTTGACAGTGAGGTCTGAAGTTAGATGCCAATGTCGTTTATAATATTTTTCCGCGCGAACTTTTGAATAGTTGATTCGCAAATTTTGTAATTTGGGGTATGAATATTTGTTTGAGCGTTTCGGGATTATATGTATGTTTTTAATAATGATTATACAGAAAAACTTAAAGCTAGGTGTAAGTATTTAATACAGTGTGTATGTGTGTGTGTGTGTGTATTTGTAAGTGTAGTGTGCAATAATAAAGATAATAAGAAAGATTATAAAATAGCTTCATCTTTTTTAATATGTTCGGTATATCTGTAAAATAAATAATAATAAAGGAATAAGGATAGTAAGAAATATATGTTTAAGGAAAATGACATATTTACATGTCTACAGATCTTCGAGGATCATGTCCCTAATCACGGGGTATGTTCCTCCGTTAAGTAATCTGGCCATATAGATGGGGTGTATTTGAGGCAGGAGTAGTGTGCATAATGCACACTCTTCCGTCGGTTTCGCCACATATAAAATCCGGCGGCATCTGTGGCATATCCGGTAGCTTCTTCTATTCTCCGCTGCAATTAAATGCGGATAACCAATATTTTCTTCGTGTAACTCGCTGAAGCGTGCGCACTGCACGCACAACAGTTTCGTGGTCCTATAGTAGTATACATTGTAGTTGTAGATTTTCGTTAAGCACGTAAAATTTTCCATTTTATTTTTGTTTAAAATTTTTGCGTTCGTTTAGCTTTGCCTTCGAATGACTTATGCATTGTTGCAACCTCTCCTTCTTCTATTGTCCCTAGGGTTTCCTTAGATTGCACGATTCCTATTGGTCCAGTAATTTAGAGGTTTCTCAGAACTTCCTCTCGAATAACAGGATATACATATCCCAATTTCATGTTGTGTGTGGTTATTTCCGTTATTCGATATGAAAATAAGGTACACAGAGTACAATTAATTATATTCTTCCTTATATAGAGTATCCGTTGGCAAATGAGACATTTTTGATTATTATTTCTTTTTGTAACTAGTGCAAGAAGGTGTTCTGCTACTGGCTGTCTATGTGCTTCTCCTATTCCATGCGCGCAACCTTCACACAGAACGTGATTGCCGTAGTAGTATACATTGCGTTTATAAATTTTCTCTAAGCATATGAATTTGTCCATCTTGCTGTGGCTATGAAACGTTGTTGCTTGTATAAATGCTTTGGCGAGAATGAAGGTATCCTGTATCTGCTCTTCCATTTATACTAGTTTCTACGCATGGTTGCCAAGTCTTTTAAGGTAGATAGGCTTTCTTGACTTTATTCATATGGACGATTTTTATTTGTTTGGGATTTGTTGCTATTTTCAAATTGCTATTATTCAAAATTTCGATGACTTGATAGGGTCCGGTGTATTCTGGTTCCAATTTTTCGCGTCTTGGTTTCAATAGCCAGATCCAATCTCCTATCTTGTATGTTTCGGGTTGAATCTTCCGGTCATAGTAATATTTCTGCCGAGCTTTCGATTCTTCCAAATTGTTTCGCGCCATTTGTCGGATGTAGTGAAGTTTGTCTATTAATTTGTCGACGAAATCCGGATAGGTTTTGATTTTATCTGTTGGGGTAATATTTGAAGGAAGGCGGGCTTTTCTACCGAAAACAAGCTCGTGAGGCGTGAATTTTGTACCTTCGTGAGTGCTTGTATTGTATGAAAACATTGCTTGCGGTAACCATTGATCCCATTGTTTTTCCTTTGATACGTAGTGTCGTAAATATTCTACGAGGACGTGATGACTTCTTTCTAAGGATCCGTTGGATTGTGGATGGTATGCAGAAGTTCGGTATTGCTTTATATGGAACGCCTTGGCAAATTTCTTCATAAGGGCACTCATGAAATTTGGTCCCTGGTCTGTGAGAATGGCTTTGGGACTTCCAAACTTGCAGATGAAGTGCTCTGTGAATGCTCTAGCTATGTCTTCTGAGGTGATGTTTGCTAATGGTATTGCAAGAGAATATTTAGTTAGGTTATCTTGGATCGTAAGTATATAACCATTTCCTGTATCTGTGAAAGGTAGTGGTCCCACAATATCCATAGAAACTTTATCAAAAGCGTCAATTGGTGTGTCTGTCAATATCATAGGTTCCTTATTTTTAACTCTTACTAATTTGGTCTTTTGACAGTCCAAGCAAGTTTTAATGAACTGAGTTATTTCATACTTCATGTTCTTCCAATAATACTGATTTCTTATCCGATGGTATGTCTTGGTTATTCCTTTGTGTCCGCCTATAGGAGTTTGATGGTTCTCTTGAATAATTTGTTGTCTCTCTTGTACAGAAGGAGTTATTAGTGTGCCTTTACAAAATATAAATTGAATGTCTTCTTGTAAGAATATTATGTCTATTAAATTCCATAGTCTGTTTAGCGAAATTTTGTTTTCTTCGCCTGCTATGTATACTCTTGTGGTATTTTCAAGTACTAGTTGGGTATGGAGTGCTCTTAATGATTTGTATAAATCCTCTTCTGTTGGATGGTCTGTTATAACAAGTCCGAGGATTGTATGTTTTCCTTCTTTGAGTTTAATTGATTCTCCAGTTCTTAGTGGAAGTGGAAGTTTATTACTTTTTATATTTTTCTCTTTATATAATCTATCTCCGGCTGGTCCTATTGGTTTACCTTTTGTGTTGATGAATGTTATGATGTATCCTTTGCCCATCCATAAGTGATCCTCTACTTCCATGTTTTGTTTTTTGACAGGAATGTTCGACACTATTCTTGGTCTGCCTGTTGTGTGTTGTGATGGAATGGGTGATACTAGTGGAGGAGGAGATAGTAGTGGTGGAAGAGGAGATAATGGTGGTGTAAGTATTCTCCCCTTCTTAATTTTTATGGGAGTTATAGGAGCAGTGTCAGTACTGGATTTTAATTTCCGTTTCTTTCTTTTAGGTGTGTGGTGAGTGTTTTTGTCTGAACTTGTTTCTGCATTTATTTTGGGAGGGTCTTTATAATTGTGGTTTGGTACTATGAAAGTCTCTTCTATTTCTTCTATTAAATCTTCGTCTTGAGGTATTCTGGATGCTCTTGTATGGTTTCTATGTTGAGAGGGTATATGTACTTCTACTGGAACTATATCTTGAGGAGGCGCATGTACTTCTACTGGTACTGTGATTTGAGGAGGTGTATAAATTTCGACGTTTTGTTTCTTAACTTCTGGCTGAGATGAGGAGGTATTTCTTTTTATTTTTCGTTTTAATTTTTGCCGTTTTGTGTTTATTGAGTCGCTTTCGTCGTATGATGATGAGTCGGAGTCCGTTGGAATAATTCTAAATTGTTTGTGCGGAGCTGGGTTTCCTGAGGTTGAAGCAGTAGTATCCCGTTGTCGCGTGTTATGTTGATGGAATTGTTTTTGCTTTTTGTTCTCGTGAGAATTTGTTTCTGAATGGGCTCGTTTTGCATCCAATGGTAATGCGATTGGGTTTCTTGATAATACATCTGCGTTTGTGTTGTACTTTCCTGGTTTATATAGGATTTTATAATCATATTCTGCAAGTTTTATTTTCCATCGCATTAGCCGAGATGTTGGATTTGAGAGATTTTGTAGCCATTCTAGCGGTTTATGGTCTGTTATTAAGAAAAATTTCCTGCCATAAACATAGGGTCTAAAGTGAAATACCGCGTATATAATTGCTAGTAGTTCTCGTTCGGTTGGAGAGTAACGAGTTTCTGCGTCGTTTAAGACACGAGATGCGTAGACTATTGGTAAATCTTTCCCGATTTCACCCTGGCTAAGGACTGCACCTACAGCAATACCTGAGGCGTCTGTTGTAATGTTGAACGTCTTCTCGAAGTCCGGATATTGTAGGATAGGTTCTTTGCAAAGAGCTTCCCGCAGAACTTCAAATGATTTTTGCTGCTTGTGAGTCCATTCAAACTGGTAGTCCTTTTTGGTCAGGTTTGACAGTGGTCGTGCAATTTTTGAAAAGTCTTTGATGAATCTTCTGTAATAACCACTCAGTCCTAGGAACTGTTTTACATGTTTGACCGTTGTAGGTGTTGGAAATTCCTTGACGGCCACTATTTTCCGTGGGTCAGGCTTGACTCCTTCTTCTCCTATTACGTGTCCTAGATACGATACTTCCTTCTTCAGGAATTCACATTTGTCTGGTTGGAGATAGAGGTTAGCGTCCGTTAGTCTATTCATCAAGCGCGTAAACTTTGTTGCATGTTCCTTAAGTGAGCTGGCATATATTACGATGTCATCCAGATATACAAAGAGTTCTATTCCTTGAAGGCCCGTTAATACTTGGTCCATGAGTCTTTGGAAGGTAGCTGGTGCATTTTTAAGTCCGAATGGCATCCTGTTGAACTCATAGTGTCCATATATCGTAGAGAAGGCCGTCTTGTGGCGATCGTCTGGATGCATTGGAATTTGATGGAATCCGGATGCTAGATCGAATACGGAGAAGTATTTTGCGCTTCCTAACTGATCTAATATGTCAGTTATGTTTGGCAGAGGATAGGCGTCTCCAATCGTTAGTTCATTCAGTTTCCTGAAATCAATTACGATTCTGGATTTTATATTTCCTTGTGCGTCTTCCTTTTTAGGTACGATCCATATCGGTGAATTATAAGGAGATGTTGAAGCTTGTATTATTTCCTTTTCAAGTAATTCTTTGGTTTGCTTTCTTACTTCTTCCTTGTATGCTTGAGGGTATCTGTATTGTTTTGTGAAGACAGGAACGTTGCTTTCCGTTATTATTTTATGGTGTACTCTGTTTGTGGCTTCTAATTTTTCTCCTGGGAGGTAGAATCTATCCGAATGTTCTTTTATCAGTTCCTCGATGCTGGCTCGTTCCTCTGAATTTAAATGTTCTAGTCGTAGTAGTTGAAGTAGCTGGTGTATTCTGTTGGGTTTTTCGTATTTGTCTGATGTTTCTTCTCCTACAGGTACTTCTTCGAATGGTTCCAATTCGACAGATGGTACAGGAATTTTGATGTCTTTTGTGGATGTATTTATTGCGAATAGGTATGCTACACCGTTGTTGTTTGATACAAGTGCGTTACCCATATGTAAATTAGGGTGAATTTTCATTTTTGGGATGTACCCTGTGCTAGATTGTGTATTGAGGACTCGTACATATATTTGGCTTCTTGATCTTGCTGGTATTGTGATCGTCTCTGGGTCAATGAATGGAACAGTCTCTCTTCCAATGGTTATTGCCGAATGCATGTAGTCGATCGTTGCTCCGTTGGTTTGGAAGAAATCTGTCCCCAGTATTCCATCCTGCTTGATAGGAAGGTCCTCTACGACGTGGAGGATAATTTCTGTGTTTAGGGTCTTTATTTTGATATACCCAATGGCGCTGAGTAGACCGCTTGTGATGCCATTGAGGTCGAAGAGAATGTCCGTAAAGATTGGGATGTCTGATGAAACAGCGCTCCTCTTAATCACGTTTAGATCGGATCCGGTATCGATCATTAATGTTGCTTGTTCTTCATTGAATCCTACATCAAAAAGAAGGATACTAGGAGGTTTCCTTACTTGTTCGGTTTTTAGTCTAAGTATGGCTTGTTGACGTATCGTACGAGGTTGTGTTTCTTCTTTCTCCTTCCTATCGAAGTACATCTTCTTCCTGCATTGTTCCATGGTGTGGCCTTTGTACTTGCAGTATTCACAGAATATTTCTGGCTGCTGTGTTCTGTTTATATAATTTTTGTTCCTACACTCCTGTATTGTGTGACCTAGTCTTCGGCAATGGTCGCAATATGCGTTGGATTGAGGGGCCCTGTTTTCGTAATTTCGGCTTCTGCAATCCTGCGTCGTGTGTCCTGGTCTTCGGCAATAGTCGCAGTATGTATTAGGTTGTGGGGCTCTATTTGAATAGCTTCGACTTCTACAATCCTGTGTCATGTGTCTTCGGCAAAAGTCACAGAATGTATTGTATTGGCCTCTATTATGGTTCCTACATTCGTGCGTTGCGTGTGTAACGTACCGCTACGAACCGCCGTACATTTTTTACTATCTCTTTTCTAACTAAGTGTTAAATCCATTCGATCATACTTACATTTACCTAAATTGTAAACTAGCATTTATGACGCGGGCGAGCGACGCCATTGAACGGCGGGAAGCAGCGATCCAAGCGACGCGCAACGCATGCGCATAACTAACCGCGAACTCACTGCCGCGCGAATAACCCAAGCGCGCGCGCACAGACCGCGCGTTTAACCAAACTCAGCGTAGTACGCGAACCGGCGGGAACCGGAAGCTAATTCTAATTGGTGCACCCAACCGGACGCCATATAAACTGAGCGTAGTACGTGAACCGGCGGGAACCGGATCCCATTTCTAATTGGCGCACTAGTCCAAGCGACTAGTGATTGGCTGGAGCAAGGTATCGCAGAACCGTATAAATACGAGCCTGCCAGCAGCTTAGATTCAGACTGAGTTCTGCTACCGAACAGTAAGCACGCCGCTTATAAAAGTCTCTCAACAAGTATATATAAATTCTACGTCCTGACTACCTACATTCAACCTTATTCCGAGGTCGCTTTAACTAGCCCCTCAAAATCACGTTCAATCTCCTATATTCAAATTCTTACAATAAACCATTCCGAGGTCGCTTTAACTAGCCCCTCAAATTCCTACGAGGTCGCTTTCACTAGCCCCTCAAATTCCTTCGAGGTCGCTTTCACTAGCCCCTCAACACCTTTCCGAGGTCGCTTTAACTAGCCCCTCAACATCTTTCCGAGGTCGCTTTCACTAGCCCCTCAACACCTATCCGAGGTCGCTTTAACTAGCCCCTCAAATTCCTACGAGGTCGCTTTAACTAGCCCCTCAAATTCCTTCGAGGTCGCTTTCGCTAGCCCCTCAAAATCTTTCCGAGGTCGCTTTAACTAGCCCCTCAAAATCCTACATTCAACCTTTCCGAGGTCGCTTTAACTAGCCCCTCAAAATCTTACATTCAACCTTTCCGAGGTCGCTTTAACTAGCCCCTCAGCTTCCTTCCTGGAAAGCGTGGGCCAGCTCATAGGCACCAGAAGAAACACTCTTATTATAATACCAAATCGACCTAGCGTCATTATTATCTAAACAAAGTATAGCGACTTATTGCTCAAATACGATTTAGTATCGTATCATTATACCAACAATTATACCAAACAGTTAAACTGTACTTAGTTACCCTATTAGTTTGAAACCGTAATCAAACGTATTCTTTATTACCGATCAACCGTCGAAACCGTAATCAAACGTATTCTTTAAAATCGACTTGTACGTCGATTCATTATAATAATTACCATTTTTGTTCAAACATTATATTCACTTTTTGACCTAGAGTCAAACCTTTATTCTTGAATAAATCCACTGTTAATTTTTGTTAAAGAAGGACTCTCGTTTGTGAAATTCATTTCTTAATTGCACGCCACCCGAACCTATCCCATAATTTCACAGGTAAACCGCTCTACTTGTGGAATCGCCTGCAACTAACGGCTTAGTCTCGTTTGAGAACGTTACACGTGTCCCGTCTTGTTGCAATGTTGACAATTCTTTTGCCGCCAGTTGGTACGCGAGGTTTGTTGGCTACCACAGGTGGTGACGTCATGGCCATATCCAAGACAGTTCGTACATTGGTTGGTCTGTGCTACTCTTGTTCGCGTTTGGTTTTCGTTGAACTCTGCTTCTGCTTTGATAGCGACGTTGATAGCGCGATCGAGACTACTGAAGGTGTGTTCGTATATTCTATTGTGTATTTCTGTTTTTAATCCCGTTAGGAAGGCTTTAATAGAGTTTTGCTCCGCAGTTATATTGAATTGGGCTTCGTGTGTAGGTACTTCTATCGCGTTACAATGTCTGATTTGTAGGAGTAAGTTAGATACACGACTGCTATAATCTACCGTTGTTTCGGTCGGTAATTGCGCTATTTTTGATAGTTCTCCGTATAATTGAATGGAGGTATGTAACGGTGCAAAACGTGAGCTTAGTACGGAGATAAGGTCGTTGATTGTATTATATTCCCCGCTTAAAACTACTCTTGAGGCTTGCCCGAAAAGCTTATTCTTAATGAGTTGAACTAGTCCGTACTCCGCGTTTGGGTTTACCATGCGCCGTGCATGTCGACAACTTTTAGCAAACTGATGTATCGGTATATTTCTGCCATTAAAGGAAGGGACTGTGTCTGCCGTATCGCGTAAGCTAATATGTGGTAGTTGAGGATATGCACTCGTAGCTGTATTTACATTAATTTGAGGGTTTAAGTTTTCTGGAGCGTTTGTATCTCCTTGTATTTCTATAGTTTCTGTAGCTTCTTGAGCTGTAGTATTGATTGCTAGGTTTGCCATTGCTTGGTCAAGTTCCCCGTCAGCCATTGTGAATTTTAAGTCTCCGTAGAATTTACTAAGAAGAGAGAAAAAATTTCTGGGAATTACTCACTTTTGGAGTATGTTACTAAGCGAAATATTCCTTCTAAATGAACGATCCTTCTGAACGAAATCAACTATCCCACCGCTGTCACCAAAAAATATCCAACCTGTAACGTCCGATTGCCAGGGACAACTGATCGTTACTGATTCTCGAGAGGAGAGCGGCGTCCCCTTGAGTATAGGATAGGTGGGGTTTCGTTATTATAGAGTAAAGGAGTAAAATCCAACTTAAACATTAACAATGGCTTGTTTATTCAACAAATAATTATACTTTGAGTAACAAATTATATTAACTACAGCTATGATTACAATGCTCTTGGTTTTCTTATATTTTATGTATCTATATATATATATGTGTGTCGTATTATGTACAAGGCATGTATGTGTGTTGCAGTGTACAGCCGCTACCGTCTCCGGAGCGAGCTTATACTCTTGGCAACGTCTGCAGTAAGAACAGCCGCTACCGTTTCCGGAGCGAGCTTATTACTCGTGGCAGAGTTTGAGTTCTATACTCTTACGACCTTGCTTTTACCAAGTGCACCAGCCGCTACCGTTTCCGGAGCGAGCTTAATGCCTTTGCAAGAGCGAGGTTTTATAACCTTTGAATACACAATCAATAAAGGAGCACCTGTATCTATCCACTGAAGACCAGCCGCTACCGTCTCCGGAGCGAGCTTAATCTTACTGGTCAGACCTTAGCTACCTCTATGCTTGTGCATTCGCAAGCAGAGTCTTGACTGAACCACTGTGCTACGTGAACCTCCTTTTATACCATGATTTTGGCGGATTGGCGCACGCGCAGTGGTTTTCTCGCTTATTAACTTATATTTTATCTTATATTCTTAACAACGCTTATAATCAACTATTCCTAATGTGTTTCGTAATGTTCGTATTTTTATATTCGCTTAATTATAATTTTGTATGTAATAATGTGTACAGTGATTCTACGCGTGTCATAATGTATCGCTGTTTTACCGACTGTCGGTAATACCGGGTTCGAGTCCGCGTGGGACGTTACACAAGTCATAACAACCCATCGCAACGGCAGATATTGTGTCGCGAGCGCCGGGAGTTCTTACTGTGTTTACCAGGCTTACTTTCGCTTACCGTCCCGCACGTCTACTAGAAAGAAATACAAAGCTTGGCTCCTTATCTCTATGCAGTAGTAAATCCAATTACCTAGCTCAATAAAAACCACCAGTGCTCTAACGGGTGTCACTCTGCTGAGCGATCATTGCTAAACCCTCCCTGGTTGATTGCGGTACGAAACTGGTCTTCGAGGCCCAAATTCCCATTTACCTTGCGGTACGAAGCTGGTCTTCGAAGCCCAAATTCCCTTTTACCTTGCGGTACGAAGCTGGTCTTCGAAGCCCAAAATACCTTTTACCTTGCGGTACGAAGCTGGTCTTCGAAGCCCAAATTCCTTTTACCTTGCGGTACGAAGCTGGTCTTCGAAGCCCAAATTCCATTTACCTCGCGGTACGAAGCTAGTCTTCGAATCTAAACTTCCTGTATTTCCCCAACGTGTCTCAGTCCTAAATCCCGCCACCCAGGACGTGACATATTATAATGTTAAGCTAATTCTCAGTTTTTCATAATGTTACCTAGTGTTACATAAATTATTATATCTGTATGGTGGGTCTTCAAGATTATATCTTCAGCAACAACTCGAAAGAGCATAATATGAAGGAGAAAGAATTGCAGTTAAACATCTTCTGTTTTATTGCGAACTCATAAACGTACAATAAAAATTAAAAATGACAATTTTACGCTTGGTGAAACTCAGAAAAACAGTTGCGGGTGGGTGGATTAATACATAAATTTACTTTGCACTTGGAGCATTTTATATATGTAATTGTTTTGCAACCCTTCTTTTTGCAACGGTTTCGTCGTTTGTCAATTATGGGCCAGTGATCCACTGAATCGCCTATCACAATCTTTGGAGGAAACACGCTTTTACATCTCTTGATTCGGCGGTTAGTAAATACCATTGAAGGCCTTCCGCGTTTTGGGGTCAAGTTTTGTCCAAGCTGGCAAAGCGTAAGAGCGAGTTCAAGTCGGAAATTCTTTTGACTCACCGGTTTCTGTTTCTTCAATTTTTGTACTCGAGAGTGCACAACCCAGGCATTGATAATTGTCATATCCAATAAATGAAAAAAAACCCGTTTATACCACTTTTTGGATTTTATTTTTATGTGGAACCTTCCCAAATGGCTGTCCATCAGATCCACACCACCCATGTGTTTATTATATGTCTTGATAACTTCTGGGCATGGAACTTTTATGTACTCTCGAGAAGCTTGATCATACCTTTTGGCTGTACCTTCCGGTGTTACACCGCATAAAGTGGATAGCAAATGAACACATTTAGTGTCTCTCCACACAACCAGAGAGATTTTATGGTCGTCGACTTTCGTCACGTATTCAAGAGACTTTCCACGTTTGTAATTTTTCGTGATGAATTTTTCTTCTGGCAAAGGACAATTAGGTATTCTTCTTCTCAAAATGGTGCCAACAGAAAATATACCTTTAGACAATAGATAAGATGCAAGGGGTATACTGGTATACCAATTATCATGAAAAGTTATGTAATTTTGGTGGGTTGGGACACTTCTAGTAAGACGGACGACAACGTTGGAGCTGAAACCTAAGTCGGGTTCATTTGAACGAACATCGACTTTTTCTCCATGTATTTCAAAGTGATATGCATAGCCATACACATCGCATAAAACGTATAACTTGTAACCCCATTTGTGGGGCTTGCGGGGGTTATATTGCCTTAGGGAATGCCTTGTTTTAGTGCTGCATAATTGTTCATCGACTGATAGTGATTGTAATTTCGGTACTGTTTCGAAGGATTGGTTCAGAATGTCTATTACTGGCCGAATTTTGAAAAGTCGATCCCTGTCCGGTTCGTTTGGTTTAGGTTCGTTTATATTATCATTGAAATGTAAACTTTGTTTTATTTTATCGAACTTATTTATAGCCATGGTTTTTCTTACAACGTCGATTCCGAGGGTGTTGTTCCACATCTCTCTATAATTGGAGTGTTTTGCAATAGACGAAAATACAAGCAAACCTAGAAATTGTTGCAGTTCTAAAACTGACAAACTTGACTTTATGTTTTTTTGGCACACGTATAAATTCGAATGATCAGTAATTGACTATATCAGATTTTTAGGGAAGAAATAACTGAAACAGTCATAAGCTGTCTCCAATACGGTGATTTTTTCTGGAAGATCTGAATGTCCCATAAATTTCTTTTCCTCTTCTTTCAGATTCAGAGAACCGCGTACCCATTTATATGATGGCTTCTCTCGTTTTCCTTTTCTCATCATACTTCTAGTGCTCATTCTACTTCGTTTACCCGTTTTTCGTCCTGTTTCTTTCCTCACGAACTGTTGTTTTGTTCGCTTTATCGATATATGTTTCGAAGTCGATGGGTTACTTTTTTTGCCCTTCCTTCCCTCGACTAGTTCGTCATTTGCGTCCGATTCCGCGTTTACCTCCATTTCCTCGTCATCTTCATCGTTATTGACGTCATCACTAGCAGCTAGTTGATTTTAAAACCCACGCTTGTTAGGTCGAACGTGCACACGTTGTACATTGTCTATATGATGAAAAAGTTCTTCATCTTGAAGTGCATCCATATCTATGTCCTCGTCGTTACCGCTACTCTCCTCATCTGAAGATGTACAATCGCTCCCATCAGGTATTTCAAACACCTGATCATGTGGTATTCGACATCTCTCATTGTTTTCAATAACAATAATTGTCTCGTCATCAACCATTGTGTTCTACAAATCAAAGAACACAATGATACCTCGTTGCACAATGTAACATGTACGTAACGTACATAAGTCACTTGTTGGCAAGCACTTCGATTGAATAAAAATATAGAGTTCTATATTTTCATTTACGGTACCATTAAAACAACCACAATAAATTTATTCACAAAGCAAAAGTAAAGTAATTGACGGAAAACAACAGCACTTACCTGGTACTTCTAGTGGTTCTAGCGAAACTAAGAGTTGTAATAAAAAATACGAAACAATGTATCATAATACAATGTCTACGGATGTCTTTCTGCCCTAAGAACGCTTGTTGTACATAGTCATATTCAAATAACGCTTTAAAGTTCGTGAAATAGCCCCTAGATGGCGCGCACGATTCTTTCAATTCGCGTAACACGGATGTTACACTATGATACTAAGGGTTAAAGTTGGACATGCAGTTTTGTCGTACTTTACACATTAATAATTTGCTACCTACGGGTTTCAATCGATGTCTGTGCCATACATTACGTCTTGCTCCGATAGATTAAGGTCTTCTATGACATTCTTTTTCTTCTTATTTCAATTCTGCCTTCTTTCGTCGCAAGTGAGGCACGGCGATCAGCGATCATCGGAAGTTATGCGGATGTTCTTTGAAGTTTCCACACTTTAAAGTTGAAGCTTTCGTTTCGATTTTGTGAAAATCCTCCGAGACGTCTTTCGAGGAGTTCTGTATTGCGAGGCATAACTAACATTTCCCGCAACTCCCTGATTTCACATCAGGGTCATCTGCACCCCTAACTAATTAACTAGTTAACCAATTAACTAGTGTTTCAAAACCCTTTTTTATATTCAACTATGACAACCAACTGAAGTATCGTAGTGAACGATAAGAATTCCTTTCATCAAAAAGGAGAGTCAGTTTCCATTTTATTAAACAATTTTATTTTAATCTTTTAAATTGGCCTTCAAAACCACTCTCCTTTGAAACATACTATCAGGAAGCCTATTGGCCTTTGGAGAATTTGTCATCGTGGCGTAAGAAAAGAGCCTTTCCACAGGAGCCGATGATGGCAATGGCGTGATATATTTTAAGAACAATTTATTGATTAATATATATTTTTTAAAAATGTTGAAGTCATCCTCTGCGAAATGGTGTAATATCTGAAAGTGAAACGTGAACAGATTAGGAATACGTATGTTCCATTATATATTTACTAAATGTAAAAAGTACTAACTTCAAGTGATGCTTTAGAACAGGGCTCTCCAGCGTAGGGGCCCCTCACGCGCCTGCTTCCCCTTCCAATCTTCCTCTGGCGCAGCGTACCTTCCGTTGCCAAGGAGACCGCGCGACGCTGCGAAGGCTGCCATGACGGGCTACCCGGGCTAGCGTCTTCGCGGTTAGCGTCACGCGGTATCCCTGACAACGCGGACGAGAGTGGGAGAACCCCGAGCGTATGCGTACGGCACCTTGGAGAGCCCTGCTTTAGCCCTGCCATATTCTGCAGTTCCCAGCGAACTCGTATCTTCAAAACCGAAGAAAGGAATGCGAGTCTTGTGACCAGATGATGTAGATAGTTGAGTCATTGCGCATTCTTTATTCGCTTTCATTTCGTCAATTATTGGGCGTTTAAGGAGCTCATCCATTTGGTACGGTCCTCCTCGGTAATGCACGGGAACCACACATTCTTAAACTTAGGATGCGTTAATGCGGCCAGGGCCATTCTCTGACTCCGTGTGGCGAGTTTCAAATAGTCTTCAAATCTCGAATTCACCGCGTCGCGAAGGCACTTACTGATGGGTTTGCAGAATTTCCACTCATTTTCCGCCAGTATTCCCAATTTTCGACGTGGAGACAACAAACATGGCAAAAGTGTGCCATAGAAAATATTGTCTCCCTGTAAAATGTCTATTGCTTCCGCGATTGGCGCCGTACATTTCATGTGTTCTTCTAAATATGTCAAGTCATTTTCTCTTAACGAATTTTTTATCCCTAAAAGTTTAGCCAAGTCAGTCATTTGTTCTTAATTTTTAAAATTTGTCTTAGAGAATCGTATAGGCAATTCCACCGTGTCTCGCCCGGTTGTTTCAATGCGTGACCAATTGCTTCCTGTAGTATTTCGGCGGATTTTGGCCTGATCGTTGCCTTCCACAACAGGTTACATCTCTGCATGGCGTCTTTATGAATACCCGACAGCACTTCATCGTTCTTAATTGTGCGTATCATGTCTGATGTAATACACAAATTGAGAGTATGTGCAGAACATCGAATATGGCGAGGCAGTATATACTGTAAAGGAACTGCAACATCTGTGTCCAGTGGTGTGGTTTATTGTGTGTCTTCATCGGATGAACTCTGGGAAGAAACATCTAAACCATCGTCTTCAGCTTCCCTTGGAATGAAGGCTGCTTTAACGCCAAACGTTCTGAAAACCTTTGCAAAGTTACTGGCATTATCTATGCCCGTTGCCACAATTTGGGTCTCAGTTAAGCCAAACTCTGCATGAATGCTCTCCAGTAAGTCAGTGATTGCAGCAAAGGAATGTTCACCGTATTTTACCTGGCCCGTCGGTTTTATTGCTCTCGCCTGTCAACGGGCGATCTATTAGGGCCCAAAGGTCCTCGCTCGCAGTGAGAAAGCAAAACAGTGAGGTGGGTAGGTCTTTCCTGATAATCCGAGCCCAAAGGCTTTTCAACAATCGGAAGACTGTATTCTTTCCGCTGATTTCGACGATACGCGCAACCATTCGCTTACGCGGCTTCATGTTGCGCGTCCACAGTCTACACATTAAAATCGACCCTTTCAAGGGTTTTCTGTAGCGCACATTACACATGTTTATAACCGTGCCTTAATAGCGGAGCGCGCGGCTCGCTTACCTGCAACGGGGCGCACCGCTATTTTTAACGTTGAATATACAAATTACCAACAACAGATAGACTTATTTTATAGAAAACTCTTCAGCGAATATGGTAGTGTTTTTTCAGATGCTCAAAGTCGAGACATTGAATCGGATTGAAAGCCCCGTTTCGTTAAAAGTAGTCCGATTTAAATTATTTTTTGTCCGTTTAATTGGGAGAATGCAAGGAATCTAATGGCTTTCATATTGATACGATGAAAAATAAAGAAATTCACGTTCCGTATAATCGATGACAAATCGCCGAGCAACTCCAGGCGCCAGTTTAGACAGGTGAACGATACAATGTCGCTCGGCTCGAGCCTCGCGTGGCATCGATCAAAGGCTCTCGCGAGTCTCGAGGCTCGCCAATGTTAGTCGATTGAAGTAGTTCAATCATGGCCGACGATTGAATCCCCATGATTGAATTATTTCTGGTATTTTCGATACTTTATTACCTTACACAGGCCAAATAACTACGTATTTCACTTTTAGCTTACCGCTGTTTTTAAGTTAACCACGCTCTGCTATCATCAGAAAATAATTTAACTCTTTTTGCTTATATATATACTGCTATGTTTTTGAGTACCGGGGGTTGTACGGTTCGGCATCATAACGATTTAATACAAGGAAGGTAATACAAAGAAGGTAATACAAGAACACTGAACAACAAGGAATATCTAATATGCAGGAATAATGTGATCTCAGTCTGTCTGCTCGCGATGGCGTCTGACTTTCGAATGACATCTTGACAGGCAATCGATCCGATCGCCTTCTTCTCGATGTCCTCTTGTCTCTGTCGCGAGCACCAGCAGGCCTTGGATTCTCATCCATAGGGTACTCCCAACAATCTTTTAATACTACGTTTCATGCAGTGGCATGACCACATGGGGAAATACGATACACTAGCCGGAAGCCGGTCGCATTCCAATACACAAAGGAACCAAACAATAGTTATTGTGCTTACATCTAGGTGTCACCATAAGTGTATAAATGTACTCTCACTTAACAGTTTCTATTTTCCATATTTCTTTATTGCTGTCCACGTTCGGTCGTTTTCTTGTACAACTGGCCTGCGCAACTGTCGGAATTGGAAGCGCGGAGCGGCTTACGTTGCTAATCATAGAATAGGTGGGAGGGAACTTCAGTAGCGTGTGTGCAGGCTCGTACCACGAGTCTGTATAACGGGGTCTTTGTGGGCCCCAGTGCGGAACAGGTCCTTCAAATGATACACTTACGGTGTTCCATGTACTTTTTTCAGCGGCTTCGCGAGTTTATCTTAATATCTTATTATCTTACTATCTTACTATTATAATATATAATATAATATAATATATAATATATAATATTATTAATATATTTTAATAAAGCTACAGCGTTTCTTTGTATGTACACAAAAATCCCAAAAAGTACTAAACCAATCATCACGAAATTTTAACTACAGCATCCTTGAACAACAAGAACGGACATAGGCTATGTTTAATCACGTAAAATATAATTAATGTGTAATTTATTATTATGTACATAAAGAAGTCATGACTCGGCCGGCTGCGATGGATACTACGCGCCGCGACCGCCAGGCGGCGAATCGGGCCGACAACCGATTCCCCGGCGACACTGGTTAGCTGGCTCGGCTTGACTTAACGGTGGCGTCGTTTCGTTTCCCATCGTTTCCGACTTGGCGTTGATTGGTTTGACGTCACCGCGTCATCGCGCGCATGCGTTCCCCCTCCCTACGATGTGAGGCCGAAATCCGGTCGGAATTTCCCGTGAACACTGCTCACTCCCGGTCGCGCGGCTGCGCGCTCGACTCCTCGCGTTGGGACGCTACGTCGCAAAAGAAAAGGGCGACCGCATAAAAAAATCGTACACTACATTTTAGGTATTTTATCTATTCCGAAGCAATTCAGATTATGTATAATTAAAAATAGCTTGAATAAGATCGTATTTGGAATAATTTGCATCAGAAAAACATTGTCTATCCATTTATAGTATTCTTTTGAAGATCTGACAGAAAATACGAATGTTTAAATTTTCATTAACATTGTGAGTGGTGTCAGCTTGTTTTCTCGCTGCGGGATTTATATCCTGTGCATGACTTCAGCGTTTTTTGGTCGATATTTTTCCACCGATATTGTAAATCATAATGCACTAAAGTATACAGAGTGTCCTAATTGAAGTTTCGCACGTAATTATCTCCTAAAGTACTTATCCGTTATGAAAAAAAAATGTTTCAATTCTAACTTCGTGTGTTTCGAGGGGGATATCTTGTGATAATCACAAATTTTATCTAGGTGGATGTTCGACGAAGGTAAGTTTTAAATGGCAATAAATGACCTTCAATGACTTTGGAACACTAATATATTAAGGTCGATAAATTCGTCACGGAACGGACTATACGTTCATCTGAATAAAACCATATAGTTCTATTTAAAGGAACAAAGGTCACCTTGAATTCTCGAAGGCACGTCCACCTAGATAAGATTTGTGATTATCGTAAGATGTCCCTCCTCGAAACACGGTAAGTTTTATTTGAAACATTTTTTTGTCAATAACGAATACTTTGGGAGATAATTTCGTCCGAAATTTCAAATGGGACACCCTGTATACGTGTTTCCACTTCTGTTCATCTTTCTTTTAAAATTATCCAACAATCCTCATTTTTCAGAGTTATTGGTGTGGATGTTATTGATAATGATCAATGTTTTGGCTTAATATTACAGGAATCAACTTCAGGCCATTCAGGCGTGTCTAGGACCATCTCAGATACCTTGTCTGCTGAATTCGCTGAGTATGTTACAATTCAGGGAAGTCCGCCTACTGATAGTCCAGGTACAAAAATGTTCTGAACACATAGAGTAAAATTATCTATTTATACTAAATAATTTTGTATATAAACATTGTTTCATACAAAAGGGATTTATGCTTCTGTGACATCTACGGTCCTGCCAACACGTCCTTGCTATTTTACTGCATTTCTTTTTCAGCTGTGTCTGAACTTTCACTTTTCTATATTTTCTTACATGTTTTACGAGTTTCTGCCTGCCTCCACTATCTTCCTATCAGTCTGCCTTAAGGGATTACGCCACGTTTGAACCTTGAAAAAATCAAAAAAATTTTCTTCATAAAATGATAGTGTGAAACGATGAAATAATAAATAAAAGGCCGCAATGAAAAATCGCAATAATAACAAAGTTATAGAGTCTAAAATGAATCCTTGCGCGTCGAGTATTGATTTGGCTGTCGAGTTGTTGACGTGTGCTCTTCTTTTTCAACCCCTTAAGACAATACAGTGCGTAATGGGATTGAGTTTATTTGGAGGCTGTGCCTGGGCTAATATCTGAAAATATTTTTCACACTTGGGTCTTTCTAGTCGTACCCATAATATTCTGTAGAGCTAAAGCATTCGTAGGAGTCACATTAGCGTATTAGCTACTTTTTTCGGCAAAGCTACATTGATTTTGCAACATAGAACACCGAAGTGTAGATCGGAAGGGAAGAAAACATACGACAAGCAAACGCTTTAAGGTAGAAAATCATATTGGAAGTACAGACGCATCTGCGAGAAAGCTGTAGGACAATCCTTCTGATACAATGACAAGCCAGCTTTAGCCGCCGTTAATGAATACTATACGAACCATCCATCAGGAATTAAGGCTGCCGTCTCACTGGTCGTTGAGGTGTGTGCGTACGCTCACACAAGCTAAGTTAAGCGTGTAGTAAACAAACCGTATATTACAACTTTCGTCCTGGAATCGGCCAGAAGGAAGTTTCTGCGGGTACAGTTGCCTCCAGTAGACTTCTGTGCAGGGTGGTCTGGTGCGTTTGAACGCTAATAACCACCGTACGTTGAAATAATAATGAATTTATGACTCGAAAACTTACACAATGAGGCTTGAAGGTAAGGCTGTTCGAGTACTCGAATATTCAAGTAGCTTGAAGTTCGGACCGAGCCGAGACTCGGTTTCCGAGCCGAGCCGAGTACCCGTAAAAACCGAGTAGCTCGAAAGAATCGATCGGCTCGATAAAACCGAGTAGCTCGAAAGAACCGGGCAGCCCAAATGAACCGAGAAACTCGAATTTTTTCGAGCGGCTCGAATATACTTGGAGCAGATCGAAATTTTCGAGCAGACCGACTGTGTCGAGTAGCTTGAAGCTTGAAGCTTGAAGCTTGAACGTTTCGGGCAATACGAATGTTTCGAAAATTTTAGGTTACGTTTGTCTACTGGAATGTAAATAATGGTTCTCAATAGGTAATGTGAATTATTAAAATGTAAGCTGTAAATGGAAATATTCTGTAACTTTTGAAAATAAGTACTAAATTCAAATCTTTCTTTTTTTCATCTTTTTCGTGTATTTATAAACGTATTCATACACTTCCCTTTATGTTATCTTTCTTTTCTTCTAACTTTTTTCTTTTTTCTTACTTTTTTACCTTCTTCGTATGGGTTTTACTTCTGTCGCGCCATTGTTAACACAGGACGTTACCCGCTCATAAATAAATAAATGAATAAATAATTAAATAAATATAAATATCAATAAATATAAACAAATATAAATAAATATAAATAAAATTTTTATTTAATTAAATAAAAAATGAGAAATTGAAAAATTAATAATGCAAGGTTTACATATTCAAATGTTTACAAGTACGTCACGATTCTTTGTAATTACGCTTATTTATATTTATTTAAAATAAAATTTATATTTATTTAAAATAAAATTTTTATTTAATTAAATAAAAAATGAGAAATTGAAAAATTAATAATGCAAGGTTTACATATTCAAATGTTTACAAGTACTTCACGATTCTTTGTAATTACGCTTATTTATATTTATTTAATTATTTATTCATTTATTTATTTATGAGCGGGTAACGCTCTGTGTTAACAATGGCGCGGCAGAAGTAAAACCCATACGAAGAAGGTAAAAAAGTAAGAAAAAAGAAAAAAGTTAGAAGAGAAGAAAGATAACATAAAGAGAAGTGTATGAATACGTTTATAAATACACGAAAAAGATGAAAAAAAGAAAGATTTGAATTTAGTACTTATTTTCAAAAGTTACAGAATATTTCCATTTACAGCTTACATTTTAATTATTCACATTACCTATTGAGAACCATTATTTACATTCCAGTAGATAAACGTAACCTAAAATTATCGAAACATTCGTATTGCCCGAAACGTTCAAGCGTCAAGCTTCAAGCTACTCGACACAGTCGGTCTGCTCGAAAATTTCGATCTGCTCCAAGTATATTCGAGCCGCTCGAAAAAATTCGAGCTTCTCGGTTCTTTCGGGCCGCTCGAAAAAATTCGAGCTACTCGGTTTTACCGAGCCGCTCGGCTTTTACGGGTACTCGGCTCGGCTCGGGTCGAAGAACCGAGCCTAGCTCGGCTCGCTTTTTTCGAGTACTCGAACAGCCTTACTTGAAGGATTCTCCGTCAGAGGCGCTAATGCTATACTCGAGCTAGAGACACTATAATAAGAGCAGGACTCTCAAGCGTAGGGGCCCCTCACGCGCCTGCTTCCAATCTTTGCCTTCCGTTGTCAGGGAGACCGCGCGATGCTACGAAGGCTGCCATGACGGGCTAGCGTCTTCGCGGTTAGCGTCGCGCGGTATCCCAGACAACGAGGACGAGAGTGGGAGAACCCTAAGCTCACGCGTGAGCGACCATGGAGAGCCCTGTTATAGGTTGTCACTTTCTGAGCCTTTATTTTCGTGATCGTCGACTCCCACGATTAAACTTTTCTCAGGGCTCTTCACTTCTGACACCATGTGATGTTGTAATACGTTCATAAGATATTACTTTATTAATATTGCACTGGATGCGAGAGATTACTTAGTACGCCTCGGCGTGCGTCCAAACAGTCCAACGTACAATCCTACCGTACCAACGTTGCTCTCCCTCTCCTTGACACACACACAAACACACGGATACACGCAGCCCGCAGGTCTATATCATTACAAACACGCCCTCAAAGAAATTGTAAATTTTTTCATATTATCGTAAATATCTGTGAAACCGTAACAGAAATCGAAAAAAGCTTAATTCAAAGTTTTATAGTTATTGATATCGTACAATTTGGCGGTAACGAATTTTCGAAAAATAAATATAATTTTTTCAAAATTTATCCCCACATCCCATCAGAGATTTTATTAGATTTCGATGTTCATATGTAGAATATACAGGGTGTTCCGAAAATGCTGCGGTATCTTAAAGGGGGTGATTCGGGGGATGATTGCAAACAACTTTTTCCTTTGCGAAAATGCCCTCCGAGGTTTCGTTAACGAGATATTAATAAAAAGCACCAACCAATCAGAGCGCGAGCCTTCCACTGGAGCTCCCGCGCTAGCGTGGCCGCGCGCCGGGCCGCGCTGCGACTACGAACAAGCAAGGCGGCATGCATCGAAGGAAATTGCCTAGAATGGCAAATGAAAAAGACGTAACAAAAAAAATCGAATCTTTTGCCATGGTTTGTTTGCCATTTAAAGTGAATAATGAATAAAGGATAAATGGATGAAAATCACGTGTAACGTAAAAAGACGAATAGGATTTTTTTAGAAGATTCGAAAATAATAATTATTTGAAGTGGGAGGATAAGGAATACGTAAAATTCCTTGTGTTAATAACATATCCACGAAAAGGTAATGTAACAGGAAATTAACGAAAAGTGATCGTAGTTCGTTATTGTGATAAAAATCCGTAACTCAATAACGGCCAGCACTGTTGCTGATAACGAATAAGTCTGTTTAAAAAGCCCGAATAAATATTTTCGTACGAGAATTTTGAGAATTATCGCCGGAAATAAGCCATAGCTTGCGTTAAATTTAAAAATGAATGATCACCATTAAAGTAACTAAAACTCACCCTTGTCGAAAATTCACCTACAATTTGAAAAATTGTGTCACTGGGTCATCACTGAACCGATCCTGGTCATCGATGGACGAGCCCAGTGCACAGCTGATCCCAGGTATACGACACTACCCAAAGTTAAGGGTCGCAATGTCAGGTGCGTCCAGGTCAACGTACCGAATATTCACTTCACTGCACGGCTACTAACACTGATCACTTAATTTACTTTTCATGGAACGTGTTGTTCCTACGTTATAAAAATTGGTGGAAATGAATTTTTACTTCGCGTTCGGAGCCGTGGGTAATCCCCGCGCAAATTCTCACGCTGCAGCACTTGCGTCCTCGTTGTTCGGGGGGTACACCCAGAACATCGCGTAATACTCTTGAGCAGAGAACATTTGTCTGCGACGTGATTGCTGACTGGTGACTGACAAGATTTTTTCCAAGCGACTTCTTCTACCCCCAAATAGTTTCTCTCGTTCCATTATGAGTTGACCCCCACCAGGCCAAGAGGCTTCAGGTAAAAAGAAGCCAGCACATTTTCGGAACACACGTGTTTTGCAGAAGTGCAACGAAAACTTTCACAAAAGCCCGCGCTCCGTCCTTCTACTGCCAATGTACCCATTGCTTCGAGATAGAAAACAGACACCACGTGTATCGGTTCGAAAGGGTCCGAAGGGAAGAGACGCAGAAAGTTTTCGAGTTGCTATAAAGAAGAAAATGCATACCATTCCTGTTTCCCCTTTCTGACACCCTGAGTTCACGTCTGCTACGAGGCGGAACCAATTAAGTCATAAATTATCCGAAACTGTAGGAAACCGTTCTCTACCGCCGACTTGCGGGACAATACGGTCATAAACCGCGATCCTGGCGAAATGCTCTGGCTGATCAGCCTGATTAATTTTGGAGAACTAGAAATTACAGAGTATTATCCAGCATCAATACGTCCCGCAGAGTTCCGTCTAACAGAATTATGATACCTGCAAACTTCATTAACGATTATTTTACAAAAAACCAGCATATGAAGAAGAGTAAAAACATCACAATTCTTTTTTGCATTCAACACATTATGTTTGGTTTTACACGTAAATAAGGTTTATAATTATAAACATATTTTCGCAAATATCTGTACCGCTAATTTAACGCTTTCTATGGTTGTTAATGAAACTATTTTACGTTACTCTTTTTCATACAGTGAAAATATCCAGTTCTATCTACAAAATAGCATTCGAATGGTTGCACTTTATTCATTCGTTTCGAAGTTATCACCATTTGAAGTTAACAACTTCCTACTTTTTGATCGATTTATCTTCCTCTTTATCTGCATTTTTTACAACCTTTCCATCAGATCACGGATGTATAATTATACTTTGCGGAATTCCTGGAATTTGTAGATTTATGATTTGCAAACATTTTAAGTTGACAACAAGGACCAAAATTGGTCATTTTCTACCCATGTCATTTGAATAGTCGCACTTGCGCAATGAGGAAAATGTAAGGAAACGAAACAAAATAAAAATCACCCCGTTGCACGATTCGAGCCATACCCATGGACCTAAGAATTAAATGGACGGAGCAGAAAACTGCGGGGCCTAAGCTCGTGACAGTAAGAGGGGTGCCCGATACTTCGCATGTGGTGGTGGAAGATCGGCGATTGGTTGATGAGAGCTACATATCATCGGTAAGACGCATTGCCTCTTTTATACTTTTGTATGGTTAAGTTCGTCGTTGAGTTTGAAACGTTAATACGTAATTGCAACATTATATTTTGGTTTCTTAAGACTTGGTAACACTTGTGCCACTCGTCAATTGAGGGGCTCATATGTAAGTACATATATATATAAGTAATATATGTAGGAAACGGAAAAAGCAAGCCTCGGACGCGGGACTCGAACCCGCGATCTTCAGATTCGTTGCGCACTGATCAGCCGCCTTAAGGTGCCATTTCCAATGCGCGGCTCGCCGCGGCGGCGAGCGGCGCGGCGCCGCCTCAGCACGCCGCAGGATTCGTCGTGCGGCCGCAGACGGCATTTCCTATACATAAGCGTCGCCGCCAGGGCCCCACGACGCGCCGCGCTGTCCCTTTTCGAGCACTTGACCAAGGTCTATTGTTGTATGAGGTCTCGAGGACCGTCTTCGACACCGAATATGGGTTTCGACCCTCGAAGGGGTTTGTATACCATCAAGAAGAAGTGATAAATGTCCAGGATTTTCGCATTTCGCATCAGATCTTTGTGAAAACGACGCCAATCGATTCCGTATGTTTCGTCGATGAAACTAACACCAGGAACGACATATTTCGGAGCATAATGAAGGAAATTAGATGAAAACTTAATTTATATAATTTCTCGCTAGCTTCGTTAAAAATAGTCCGATTTACATTAAATTTGGTACGATTTTCATCGGGGAAATATAAGGAATTCATCGGTGTCACTTCCATATCTATACGATAAAGAATAAATTTTTCCCCCAGCCTGGAAGACTAGTCTAGTAACCCCAGTATTTAAGGCAGGTGACCGCTCGGACGTGAAAAACTTCAGGCCGATTTGTAAACTATCTGTCCTGCCCAAACTCTTCGAGGAAATTGTAACAGAGACCGTAACGCCTCTTCTCACAAATGTCGTCTGTAATGAGCAGCATGGATTCGTTCCCGAACGATCGACGGCGACTAATCTGGCGGTATACCACTGCTATGTCTCAGCGGCCCTCGATGCCGGTCTCCAGGTTGATACTGTATACACAGACTTCCGGAAGGCCTTTGATACGGTTGACCATGATATTTTACTTCAGAAATTATCTTCGATTGGTATTAGCGGGGCGTTCCTATCATGGGTTGGTAGCTATTTGGATGACCGGGTGCAAGTAGTTAAAGTGTTTGACCAACAATCAGCTCCTGTTAAAGTGAGCTCTGGCGTCCCTCAAGGATCGCACCTTGGTCCCCTTCTGTTCCTCATTTTTATCAATGACCTGAAGGATGTATTCCAGGACTGTAAATTTCTTATGTATGCCGATGATTTGAAGATATTTCGTACCATTCGCAGTGCACTCGACTCTAGTAAGATGCAGGATGACCTCGTTAGATTCGAGCAGTGGTGTACCGTCAATAAGATGCGGCTAAATACAGCTAAATGTGTGGTGTTGAGAACCCATAGAGCAAGGAGTGTCATTGTATCGCCATATAGTCTATGCGGTACCCCATTGAATGATGTGGACGAAGTCTGTGACCTTGGAGTTACGTTCACGACTAGGCTAGACTTTCGTAACCATTACCGGAATATCACTTGCAAAGCGATGAAAACCTTAGGATTTATAGCCCGTTTCGCAAAGCACTTCAGGCAATTGAAATCACTGAAGTTGTTGTATGTAGCACTGGTCAGACCCCAGTTAGAATATGCCTCGATAATTTGGAACCCAAAGCATAAGATATATGTCAGTTTAATCGAAAGGGTCCAGCATAAGTTCCTCCGGATGGCTATGAGAGCAATAGGTAGTCCTATGCTGTACAATGACCATGACTATGGTCCTGCCATGCTCAAAACAAGGCTCATCACTCTCAGTAACCGTCGTGTATGTACTGACCTATTGTTTCTGTATAGAATCATTCATGGACAGATAAACTGTAATGATCTCGTGGCATCAATACACTTTCAGGCCCCTGAACGTTTATTGCGTCTGAGACCCCTTTTTAAGCCGAAAGTTCCAGATTATTTTCATTATACAGCCGATCCCATAAACCGCGCAATGGAGGAGGTCAATCAGCGCTTTGCGGACATTGATTTATTCACTGCATCACTTGATTCGTTTCGGAATCAGCTGCTTAATCGACTTTCCGCTTAACCTGTCAACTGCGTTGCGGCGTTTAGTGTTTATCGCGGCGTGTAGAATGTTTATTTCATTGTACTTATTCTGTAATACTATGTACTCTAAAGGGTTTTTTGCCCGTTAATAATAATAATAATAATAATAATAATAATAATAAAGAAATATTTTATTTCTGAAACAGGTATGAATCCTCGGCCGACCCAAGCGAATTGAGGTCGCCGACCCACAGTCGAGGGTGAAATATTCATTTCAGCGTATTAAAAAATTCTTTATTCTTTATCGTATCTTTATCGATCTATTCTTTATCGATGTTCCCTTGTAAAGGTGAAATCAGACGACACGTGGATTGCGAGTCGGCGTGCCATGAGCGTTCTCACGACGCGTGGGCTCGGCGAGTCACGTGCCGTCTGATTTCACCTTCAGTTATTTCATTGTGTGGAAGGTCGTAAAATGGTGAAGCCACGGAGAATGAAGTGAACGGTAGACTCGACATTAGAATTTTGGAAGGCGCCACCAGAACCTTAATTGGCCTTTTTTTGGAAGAGGACGAACCTTCCCTATGCGATTTCGACGATGGTGGAGGAACCTTTTCCCTCTTGGTGATGTACAGGAGGAAAAACCGGACATCTGCCTACCAAACTTTTTGTTAGCCAGGTTGATCGGCCCGAGTGTTTCGCCAGGGTCGTGGTTTATGACCATATTGTCCCGCGAGTCAGCGGTTTAAGTCGCCGTGTATACCACCCGTCAGTAGAGCAATCAACGGATTAACACAGAGCGAAGAAAGTCGAAATCCATGAAAAACGACACGGTGTCGATTGTCCCTTTACAACATCTGGGAGACGGATGTTTCCCGACGAACGCTTCGAGAACGAATAATTGCCTACTTAGTCGTAAAGAAATAAAGAAATTTCGTTTCAAAAATACTAAATTGCCAGCTATAAAAGCTAACTGAATTCAGATGCGCAGGTAGCGTTGTCAACCCCCGACGTGCGGGACAATACGCTCGGGACGAGATGCTCTGGCCCAGTGATGAGCAACCCGCGTCCTGCGGGCCACATGTGGCCCACCTGAACATCGTCATATCGGTTTTTCATGAACGATGTTATATTTATGTATTTAATATTGTTTCCACTTGTGGCCCACTTCTGACAAAAGGTTGCTCGCCACTTGAGTCTGGCCGATCAGCCTAATTAATTTTTTGTGAACCAGATGTGGTAAGCGGCCTGTAGACGCGTTTAATATTATTGTGCAATATATTGCACAATATTTATGCTGGGTGCCCCTAGACGGGCAATATCGCGCAGTCAGCGGACTACCTCTTTTCTTCATGGGTCTCATCGCGAGGCGTTCTGCTACTTGTTCAGAGTTATTTCGTTTCTTACCCAATTGCCAGGGAAGAATTCTTCAATCTATGATAAGACCATCTTCTTTTGGTCATTGCGCGGACCACAAGATTAATGTTCGTCACGGTCAGCGCTCAGAACATTATTCGAATTTATTTTTTACACTGTAACGGAGGTTTATTGCCTGCCGAACATAGAGAGATTAGTTAGTAGAGGAGGAAAATGCCACATCTGGTTCCCAAAAATTAATCAGATTGATCGGTCAGAGCGTCTCGTCAGGGCCCCGGTTTATGACCGTTTTTTCCCGCGAGTTGGCGGTTGGCGTTTGACGACGGTACCTGCGCGGCCGTAGCATCGTACGCACTGCCCATCGACAGAGTAATGTGCGGATTTACTCAGACTGAACAATGTTACCACGTTTTTTACTGGCCTTTAGAAATTTGACAAACAGATGTTCTCGAAACGTTCTTGGAAAAATAATAAATTACCCATCGTAAAGAATGAATGAATTTTCGCCTAGCTCTGAGCCCGCTTTTATTTCGACGCACGTAAGGAAAATACCACCAGTATAGCCACTACAAAGTATTATCCACTATCAACACGCCTCCTGCAAAGACCAAATGCACAATGGCCGTCAATCCCAAGAATAGAGAAAAAATTCATCATGCTATTTTTTCCAATCAAAGTGTCGAATCGTATCGGGCTACTTTATAACATAAAGTTTTTGTTTCTTTTTTTGCAAATATGCCTAGAAAACTATCTAGTACTAGATCTGAAGAAGTCGATAAAAAAGTTTAAAACATCTTCGTGTGTATTGCAATGAGTATATTTTAAAATTCTGCACAAAAAACATACAAACTTTGACACATGTTTACACATACAGCAGAAGTAGCTGCCATGATATTTTTACGTTTTTAAGACCTCATATTATTAGGTTGCAAAAAATATATAAAAACATAATTCCATAACTTTTAAATTCTGACTTGTTTCCTTATTTCTGGGGATTCTGTCCCATTGTGGCGATGGGCCGCGGGGCGGCCAGTAGATTCTGCCATAATGGCGGAAAACAGACACTCGTCCCATTGTGTTGCTTTTCCAATAGCCTAGGCTGCTCCTGGAGCAGACTTGCATACACTGTAGCAACCTGCCGCAGCCGCGCGCGGTCGAAGTCGCAGATAGGAGAACAGATGAATGCTTTTCCATTGTACCAGTGTACCGCGGCGTGCTGAGCCGCGCATTGGAAATGGCACCTTTAGCCTACTCGGCTACCGCCGACTTCCCTTTCTTGGGTATTCCGTATCCGCCTCTTATGTTATGGGGGTTCCTGATCCCCACATATATAAGTACATATTATATGTATAGTTTTATACATATAAGCATATTTTAATACACCCTATATAAGCATTCCATTTCAAATAAAGCGCGACGCATGCGTACTGCTCCGCCAATCACACGCCATCCACCACGACTTCGCTCCTCCCGATCGACTAGCTCGACCCCCTCGTCTATGTTGAGACTTTGTGCTCCGTCCATTTAATTCAGGGCTCTCCAAGGTCGCGTACGCGTACACTCGAGGTTCTTCCACTCTCGCCCCCGTTGTCAGGGATACCGCACGACGCTAAAGAGGCGACCATGACAGACCAGCGTCTCTGTCGTCGAGCGAGCTCGGACGCCCCATACGACGTGTGTATTAGTGACACACGGTAACACACGCCGTCACAGCTAAATATTGGAAGGGGAAGCAGGCGCGTGAGGGACTTCTACGCTGGAGTGCCCTGACCTATAAGCACGGGGCCACGACGAAACATAACCTAGAACCACGTGGTGAGGATGGATAACACTGTCCAACAAAATTGAACTTTTTTTCAGTTCTGTAACAGTCACGCGCGTTAAGCGATTGTGTTACGCTGAGCGGCAGTGGATCGTGAAACGTGACTTACCACTTCTGTTGATGCTTTCCGAAGGAAAACTGTCTGCTGCATCGCATGGAATGGTCAGATTTTCTCCGAGACCTTTAGTTTTTGAAATATATAGAAAGATATCTGCGAAAATTGGTGCATTTCGGGTGTCCTTTTCCATGTGATCGTTATTTCAACATATATAAATGTTTATAATTCAATAATAACTTATATCATTGTGTTCGCGAGGGTTCATAGAATAATTTGACGCAACGAGCAACCGATTAACTATTACCGTTTCGACACAAAATTTCTCGACAAGCGTGATAGAGCAATTCTGCTTGCGGATTCATGTTAGAGGCGAAAAACTCTACAAGAATCACCCAGCGGATATTGCGGACAAAAAATCGTGTTGGACAGTGTAATTTTAAGCCTCCAGAGGGATTAGACTTAAAAGAAAATGCAGCTAAGAATCTTAAGTCCTTCAAACAGCGGTTTGAAATATTTATAACCGCTGTAAGCTGAAATGAATTGAAGGAACCTCGCAAAGTCGCAATGCTATTGAATTGCATAGGAAGTGACGCACTTGATGTGTTTAACACATTTGAGTTACAAATGGAAGCACTCAAAACTAAGCAAATATTCGACAAATTCAAAGAATATGTAAAGCCAAGGGTAAACATTATAATAGAAAGACATAAGTTTCATTCAAGGCGTTAACACGTGTGTGAGCCCTTTGATGTCTTTCTAACAGAACTAAGAAAATTGGGGAAAAACTGCGATTTTGGAGATTAGGAAGACTCCCTCAAGGACAATAATCTGCGACAACATGCCCTTTAATAGCTTTGAGGTTCAGCAGTTTGCCAAAGAGTGGAGTTTTGAGATCATAACGTCTAGTCCTCTATATCCTAAGTCTAACGGTCTAGCGGAAAAGGCAGTAAGGATAGCAAAAGCAATACTAAGGAAAACTGATGAGGAAGGAGGAGATATATATGATGCGTTATTAGAATATAGAAACATGCCACTAGGGGGATTAAGCGTTTCACCGGCTGAACATTTAATGTCAAGAAAACTGCGAACTACGCTACCTATTGTTAACAAGTTAATTGAAGCCAAAGTTACACAATGTAGTACCAGCGTTACGTGACAAACAGCGTGTACAAAAGTTGTATTATGCTCGTGATGCAAGAGAGCGGAATAAGTTTAAGCGGGGCGATAACGTAGTAATTAGAAACAAAAAGGAGTGGGAACCAGCAGTAATAAAGGAGGTGTGTAATACTCCGAGATCCTATATTGTAAGAAATTCTAAGGGTAACCGAATAAGGCGAAACTCTTACTATATTAAGAACTCTGCGAACAGCGCGTTTGATGTCAATGATGTCGGCGATCAAGATAGTGAAATATCTCTGAGGGAGAATGATTGTAACGGCAGTCCGCCGAGAGTGAGTGGTACCAGAGTGAGAGTCACCCGGAGTGGAAGGATTGTGAAAAAACCAAGTAGACTAGGAATAGAGAATTAAGGTTGTTGTAGAAATCTAAGGATGGGAGGTGTAATGATATAGGCCTGCGGGCCTGCGTGTGTGTGTGTGTGTGTGTGTCAAGGAGAGGGAGAGCAACGTTGGTACGGTAGAATTGTACGTTGGATTGTTTGGACGCACGCTGAAGCGTACTAAGTAATCTCTCGCATCCTGTGCAGTATTAATAAAGTAATATCTTATAAACGTATTACAACATCACAGTGTTATTACCCCTAGGACCATTTCATTCGCGAAACAAAAAATGGTTACGTTATTAGTATCACTTTTTTTAATATTCAAGTTGCCGAACATTCACTCCCGGTTATTTTGAACTGCTCCGCCTGCTCAGAAGAAAAGAGTTTGCTCGTCGCCCTAGCGACCACGCTAGCATTCAAATGTTGCGCCCTTAGTGACATTTTTGTGAAGATTAGCGTGCGCCTGCGCAATTTTGTCCAATCTCTATTCTCGTGTATTTCGTCATCGTAATCGTTATCGTGTATCAACTGTATAACAAAGTTCAACTGAGCTGCGGGGGGAGGAGCATGAGCGCCCTCGATTGCCCGTGAGCAAAGGCAAGAGCAACGCCACGCAGTTTGCCTACCCTGAGGCCACTAGGTGCCTTAGTGTGACTGTGTTTTGTACGGCAGGATTAATGATGGTCCGTGTGCTTGCATAAAGCTTGCATGAAGCTTGCATGAAGCTTGCATGAAGCTCGCGTGAAGCTCATCGACATGATCACGATTGCCTACACACTATACGAACATGCTCGATAAGCCTCAGTTGTATCGAGCATATTCGGCTCGGTGCTCTGCTCTAAGGCAATTTCCAGCGAGCATTTTAGCGGTTTGTCGTTCCCACACACTAACGAGATGCTCGCCTGAGCCTCGCTGAGGAGGAAGCCTGAGGGTGGGGCCTGAGGCTCCTCTCTCACGAACATTCCCCACTACAGTACTGTTGGTCTTGAGGGCGTGGTTTAGTGCTCTTTGACGCTTTTTGCCCTTGCTCTCGTTCTCGAAAACTCGGCCCGATGGGTATCGACTTAACACGTCTGCCCTTGTGACCCGCTTTGACGGGACACGATGGAACCAGAGGAGAAGTTCCTCGCCGGCTCAGTCGGGGTGTCGCGGGTCCGTCGAATGAACACTCCGTTGGCTGCTGTTTTATATAACGTCAGTTTATTGCGGTCTTCTATAATTTCGCCTCCGCGCGGCTGGCGAAGCCAGGCAGCACGGCCTTTAATCTAACCGAACGCGAATTAAACTCGCGGCGCGAGACGGCTTAAAGCTATTCTTAATTCTAGGCGGCTGCTACTAGCTATGGTCCTTAGGGCTAGAAGCTTACAAGCTAGCGGCTTACTGGCTACGCGGTTTACTAGCTAGAGTGATTCCGGAGGAATCGGCGGTGCTCGGCGAACGTCGGCTAGCGCCGTCATGGTCGGTTGCTATGGCCGGTCGGCGGCCTCGGCGGTAATCGGCAGCACTCAGGTGGTGCGCGGCCGTGTTCGGGAAAGGTCGGCGTCTACTGCCGGACGAGTTAAAACCTCGGCCCTGCACAGTCTACACGGAAGGCCTATCGTGCGGTGGGCCAGTTATCAGTGACCACTGGTTTACCACCACGGCCGGACGGGTCCAGCGCGAATCGAGAATCGGCTGATGTAGCGACCAAGGAACGGGCTACTAGCGGTCAGGCGGTAAAGCACTCGGCGCGCTAGAATTCCCTCGGAGGAGGAAGAATACCAAAAAGAGCATCTCGCGTATCGACTCTGCATCGAAGGCTAAGCCACGGAGCAAGCTCATTCCCGTCGCTCGCGGCCCCGGTCTTATACCTCGCGGCGCGAAAAGCAGCCGCGAGAACGCTTATCAGAGCCGCCAAGCGCGGTGGGCGAACTCTCTCGCGTGACGCGGGCTCGCCTTGCGAGTCGGTACGCGGGAGGGGGGAACGCCTCAGTGACGGACGTCACACCCTAAAGGTAGATTTACACTAGCCGTCTTGCCGCCGTCCAGACGGCTAGTGTAAATCTACCTTAACTCGTCGCGCAACTTACGGCAGCGAGTTTACAACGTCGCTCTGTTTGGAGCTTACACAAACGTTCACCTCTATTTTGCAAACCATCCAATCAAAAGCAATAAAATGTTACATTATCACTTTGACTGGCACAAGGTTTCGAAAAATGCCCCTGTAAGTTTGTCAGGCTTGTCCGAGCGATTTTACTGGAAACGTTTTGTATTAGGTTGACCCAAATTGAATTAGATTCTTTTCGTTTCCTTACTACAAAACTTTATGAACGATACAATTTCCCGATTTCTCCGGAAGCCTCATGATTCAGTTTTCCAAAACTGATACCTCTAATGATGAAACATATTTCTGTCAAAGTCCCACTTCTTTAATCCATTTCTATAAAAATATGCATTTGCGTAGGTAAATGTTCACAGTCTACATATGTAGTAATCAGTCTGATGCGGTTAGTATTTCTTCGCTCGTAGATGGACAAATAGATTTACAAGTGTAAAACTTTAATTTTGGCGTATTTTCAAATCTCTTCTTTCCTTATCTACATATGTAACTAGTTATGCTAAACATCAATATTTTATACTTTCGTACCATTCAATATATTATACAACATGCATAAAACTTTTTTAATAATATTTTTGTATAATATCAACAGAATGTTTATAATTTCCCGAAACAAACCTTTTATTTTTTAGGTTACACAGCCAGAGTAGAATTTGGACTCAAACTTGGTTATAGTGAACGTTTAGTCCAAACAGCATTACAAAAATTGGGCCCAGATCCAGGACAAAACGAGCTTTTAGCTGAGTTGATAAAACTCGGTGCCAGTTCACAAAGATCAGTCGATACCTCAGAAGAATCAGATAGTGTTTTAAATACTGATTTACTGACAAATGATAGTAGATGTTGTACTAGTCTCAGACCTATCGTAATCGATGGAAGTAATGTAGCGATGAGTCATGGAAACAAACAGATTTTTTCTTGCAGGGGAATCAAAATTTGTGTAGATTGGTTTACAGCAAGAGGGCATAAAGAAATTACGGTATTTGTACCGAAATGGAGGAAAGAAGCATCTAAAATTGATAATCCGATTGCTGACCAGGAAATTCTGAGAGAGTTAGAAAAGGACCGGCTGTTGGTTTTCACTCCATCTAGGTTAGTATATCAGTATATGGCTTCTTATTATATGTATAATATAATTTTTACAATTCAATTTGCACATGTATATGTGAATACATATAAATATATACCAGGGTCACTCGATGAGCAACTATTTTTCCGGATCGAATTCTGCTACCCGCCAAAAGTAGTAGATATGTAAGGTTCGTTCTGGACCAACGCAGGGCGGAGGGTACTGCACCGATGGCGAGGGGGTGTGACGGGGGAGGAGGAACGCGGTTCGTTAACGCGGGGTGAAGCGGGGGAGGGAAACGCGGATCTTTGATGCGGGGGTGAGGCGGGGAGGGGAACGCGGGGTGAGACGGGGAGGGGGTACCACCGATAACTCATCACGCGTTGTCGGAGGCGCGAAAATTCAAAGCGATCCGCCACCCTCTTTTCGTCTCAAGGTCAGATCGCACACGAGATAGCCACGATATGAATTTCTCTCTCTCTCTCTCTCTCTCTCTCTCTCTCTCTCTCTCTCTCGGTCTGTAGACAAAACATAGGGAGGTATTACGCATAGAGAGGTGTTACGCGTAGAAGATGCAAGTCGAAACCTGCATGACCATCGCGTGATCACCACGCCAAAAACATATAGCTCTAATGATCGAAGGTCCACTTCCGAGAATAATACGTATATGCTACCAAGATAACCCATCGTCATAATAGTATGAGTAGAAACGCGGCATGACTTAAGGTAGAACTCTACTTATACCATTAGGATACAAGGGTAACGGGGTGGTGGGATTTTAGGTAGGGGTGTTCGTATATTTAAATCGGAGCGCAATAGAGTTCGCATACGTTTGGTGGGAATGTATATGTTCCAACACGCGTATAATCACGCTAACCCAGGAGTGTAAGGATTTGTGCACCGCTGCACAATATAGCGATTTTATGGAAATGTGTGACAATGTTCTAGAACTTATCGAAGTGTTTCAGTGCTCAAACGGTATACGGGGCAGTAGTAAACGTAGGGTACAAGTTATCGTTAGACATCTTAATGTAAGAAGATTAGAGGCGTATTTGAAACTGTTAGAATTGGAGAAGTTGGAGGAGTAAGAGGCGGGAGAGCCGTGAACATACTTAGAGTGTTGACAAATGGTCCGTATATACTTTTCTATTTCGGGAATTTGAACGTGTTGTGCGAGAGAATCCGAAACGTGTTGTGCCTGTTGTACCTGTATCGCGTCCATCCTCCGACTTATGTTATCTGTGGAAACACCAAACTCAGCAGAGTCCCGGAATCCGTTTGCACACGGCACGGTGCCCCACCACCGCCTCAAGGCAGGTGCGTGGGAAACTTCAACGACATATTTTAATAAAGTGGCAGTCCTTTTCTAGAACTCTTAATGAGCAGCTCGTTATTTCGCCCATCACCTCCGATTCTTCACAGTTACGACTCAGAACCGAAGGCCAGGGAATCGATTTGCGTGCGGGGGTGCTCGCCGCGACCGACGTGAACGTCAAAACGTATAAACATTTTATAGTTTTTTGCGACGACACCAATTGCCGTCACATGCCTATCCGATTTCCTGACGCGGAAAAAAACTACTTGGTGGCGTACAGACATTTAATCTCTGATTCTGCAATGTGATTGCGAGGAAGAAAAAGAACATGGAGATGTTCAAGAACGCGTTTGTGGTGTTGTCTCGGATGTCTGGACTTTTCAGGGTCGCCGCGGAATTTCGCTACTGGATGGGCAGATGCGACGAGACCATACAACTCATCGTCGAGTATCAGCAAAGCGAACGCGTGCCGGTGTGGGCGAAACAGCGGATGGTATCACTGCTCGCGCGAACAAAAACATTGCGTGCGATAGTGCGAGGAGGGTTATCGCGCGTAGGGAGCCACGACACCCAAGGTCGCCTAGGAGGAAATTGAAACCGCGTTCGAGAAGCATTTGTTGACCGGAGCGGTGATCACCTTGGGGGCAGCCGATCCGCGTCGATTCTTTCAGAATGCCCGTCGGACGGTAATTTCGCGCGTTACGAACGCCCTTACGGAGCATCGCAGCGTATCCGTGAATACCGTTCTCAATGCCGAATTCATGTTCTCGGTACGATGATTATTAGAAACTTAACGTCCAGAATTACTCGACTAATGTACTCGAGTCCTGCCGCCGGTGATCCTTTTTTTTTACATGTGGAAATCTTCAAAGGCACCGCAGTGTTTCCTCTGGAGGGCGCTCGTTCGGCCCTCCCGAGGAGGCGCCGGTGTAGTGTGGGATTCTTAACCACTAAAACCTCACGGCCGCTTAGGAGGGACGGCAGGAAGCTCTAAAGAGAATAGGTACTACTCCCATCTCCCTGACGGCGAGCAGAGCACGCGCGCTCTCTCCTGCGCATCGCAACCAGGATGGCCGGAAAAGACCCTGCAGCAGCGGAGTGGGAGCATACGCGTAGTGGAGGGAGAACACCTACAGCAGTGGCGGTATATGTGTGCGTGAGATGCGATGATGGGAAACGAACCGACGTCAGTGCCAAGCCAAGTGACGTCACGGCCAACCAGCGTCGACAACCTATTTCCCAGCGACATTTGGCTTGGCTTGGCGCTGGCGTCTGTTCGTTTCCCATTGCTTCCCATCATGGCGTCTCACGCGGGGTCTCATGGACTTGCTCTGCGCACGCCCCGCTTCCTCCGCCTCCGACCACGGCGGGTGGGATCACCTGCCCTGTCTCGATTTCGCTTCGCTTCGTCCTTCTGTGACATTATCTGCTCGCAGGAGGGCATCACCCGCCAGGACCTCTTGCTACCGGCGAACGCACAGACAACGGCCGGAACCCGCCTGGGCTCCCCCCACTTACAAGCAATACTTTAAACAAATGTCTCTACGGGGTCATAAAACACAATTGCTCTTTGCGATGTATTTAATAGGTATTATAATATAAAGTATAAACACTTGAAAAGCATCGTGTTGTAACGTTCTCGAACGAGACGTTGCCGTTAATTACAGGGGATTCCACAAGTAGAGCGGTTACTCGTAGAATGGTGGGATTGGTTCGGGTGGCGTGCGATAAAGAAATGAATTTCATGAAACTAGAGTCCTTCTTTTGACGATAAATAACAAAAATGGTTTATTCAAAAGAATTGATTTGGTTTAACAAGTACGACGCGGTGTCGTGAAATTGTAACGGAACGAAAATGATTACGTGACGACTCGTTGGTCGGTTAAACAGAATATTACTCGATTTTCGCTCGTGACGCTAAGTCGATAGAACAGAAAATTAACTAACCTATATATATATATATATATCGCTCCGATCGGTAAGAGTTCGAAATATCGTTTCGAACGAAAGAAAATAGCATTTAACGCTCGGTCGAAAAGAAATAGTAATAGACGCTTAGTCGAAAAGAAATGGAAATAGACGCTTAGTCGAAAAGAAATAGAAATAGACGCTTAGTCGAAAAGAAATAGTAATAGACGCTTAGTCGAAAAGAAATAGAAATAGACGCTTAGTCGAAAAGAAATAGAATTATGATATAAGTTTGACGCTAGGTCGGTATATATAAGGAATGACACTTTGGTCGATTTAGAATGTTTAAGTCAAGAGAATGAGAGGGTTCCTTCTCTCAGGTTTCAATAGCTTCCAGTTGCCTATCAGCTTGCCCACGCTTTCTAGGATTGGAGCTAAGGTGCTCCGTTAAAAGCCTCCTTAGTTGTAGATTCCACGTTGCTCAGGTGCTTTGTCAAGAACAGCCTAAGATGGTAGCCGAGGTGCCTAGTCGAGCGCCTCAGATGGTAGCCAGGTAGCTTGATTAGAGCATACCCAGATGGTAGCCAAGGTGCCTACTCAAGCAGCCTTAGATGGTAGATTTGTGAATGATATTGAATGTCTTTGGAAATCCAAGATGCCGGCTCAAGCGCCTTGGAGTGAAATTTGGCTTGGATGTGGAGTTTTAAGCGTGGTGCCTATTCTAGCGCCACGGAGTGAATGTTAGTTAGTTGGGTTGTTTTAAGTGGTGCGTACTTATGATATCTTGAGGATCTCTCAATGGTATCTCGAGGATCTCTACTCTCCTGCTGCTGGCGGGCCCATATTTATACCTATTTGGTGAACCTAGCTCGGTCCAATCACATGTCGCACTTTGCGCGCACCAATTAGCTTTTGTATTTAGCTGGCGCCAATCAGGCGTTACACTCGCGTTTCACTTGCCGTTCGGCCGATCGTGCGTCTCGCGCATGCGCACTTGATCCGTTCGCGGTCCGCACTCGGTTCACTCGCAGTGTTGAATGACATTGCGCATGCGTTCACTTCACTTGGTTTGTTCACTGACCACTAGGTTGCATTCGTCCATACTTGCATTCTCCATACGTGCATTCAAGTCTTACTACTAATACAATGTCTTAGGTGTAGGATATGAAGAATATAGAATAATAAGGATATAGAATAAGAATTAATATAATAAAAGAAAGAATTTTTGTGGCGGCTCGTCGCAGGACGTTACAGTGTCTTGCGACCTGCGGGTGAAATGTGAAAATACAAAAGCACCTTGGGATGTACACACGGCTCAACCGATTGTGGCCAATCGAGATTCGATTGTGGGATAGCTTATCATGGTTGGCCTTTTTTCGTCACTAACATTCTGCAGTATTTCATGAACATGGTTTAGGGCACTGCCAACCCACAAATTCCAGTCTAGAACACTTCTATTTCGTGATGAAACATCACTGTGACACCATCTAATATGAGACACGTTCACATAGTCCTGTCACGAAATTTAATTTACATTGCTTCGGTTATGTTTACATTCCCGTTGTTAACCCTCCGGTACTCGCGCGTGAGCACGGAGTGCACGGAGGTCAGTTTTTGGCTGAAAAAAACGTTTTATCGTGATGTATTGTACCCAGCACCCCTATGTATTCTTCCAGCGGACATTTTTGAATAATGCTACGTACTTGTCAGGTTCAAATTCAGTTTGGAACTGTTTCTGATTGGATGAAAATGATAGTATGCCGCGTATCTTGCCAGTAACCGCGCCCGTGTACGCACAAGTTTTCCAGTTATCCGCCTCCGATTGCTTTGATTTTTGGATATGTTTTAGAGGACCGAAAAATAACATATACGTGTTTTTTATTTTGGCCTGTTTGCATGTTTAGGGGGTGAAACCACCCTCAATGGTTTTCCAGGTATCCGCCTCCGATTAATTTCTAAAATAAATGTTATCGGCGCGTAGGCTCGGTCACTTACATAAAAGTTATTTTGCAAATTTTAAGTTCAAATTTCCAACGTTTCGGTCATAATTGAGACCATTATCAAGGAAATAATAATCTAAAACGAAAACTGCGTTCACTTTTATAAACTCCGCATCGTATTCGACGTGCGAAACATGAGTCGGTTGGCGGGTGACTGAGGTAAACAGCCAACAGCAGGCATGAACAACCAGAGGGTAAAACCAAATATGGTCTACACGGCGACATATAGCGGGAACCGTTAGTTGTTATGACAAATTGAAAAACAAAAATTAAACCACCTCTCAACAAAATGCCAAAACACTAATTCTTGTCCTAAAACCAAATGTCAAAAACCAAAACTACATATTACATATAAATATGTAATATTGTCCAAATCATAAAACAGGGGAAACAAAAGACACTCTAATAGAGAGATAGCATCATTATACCTTACTTTTTCAGTAAAGTTGCGTAATAATCTTGTATTTTAGGTGTTTCGTACCTAAGGTTTACGCTAGGTTGTTTAATCATGTGCAATGTCTCTGGTAGAATCCTCTGATTCAATTTGGTCTCTCTATCCACAACCTTGACACTGTCGAAGTCAAATCTGTGCTCAAATTCTAGCGAATGTTTCGTTAAGGCAGTGTGTTGAAAGGAGGGTAAAAAAATGTTCCTTTTATGTTCGTAAATACGCCTTTCTAAAAGTCTGGATGTCTGCCCGATGTAGGTCTGATTACAGCCCATACAAGGAATGGAATAAACAACATTAGAATTTTTAGACAACGGTATTTTGTCCTTAATAGGAGGAAACAACTGTTTAGTATATACTGGCAATTTAAAGATAGTGTGTATTCCAGCTTTTCTAAAAATTCTTCTTATGTCATTCGAAATGTTGTTAATAAAAGGTACGACCACAATGTTTTTCCAACTAATTGGTCCAATTTTTTTGTTTCTCTCTTCTCTACGCTTTTCCACAAGTAGTGGATGATAAATATCAATCACCCGTTCACGAATGATTGTCGAGATCATCTCAGTAGGATAACCATTGCGTTTAAATGTATCTTTAATGAGAAGCAAGTTATTTGGTCGAAATTTTGGGTCCGCAAGTAGTATGGCCCGATCTATTAAACCTTTTATTAAACCTATTTTATGTTGTATGGGATGAGCAGAGAAAAAATTTATATATCTACCAGACCAACTCGGTTTATGATACCAATTGGTAATTAATGTATTGTTTGTTCTGATAACTAAAGTATCAAGAAAACTTAGACACGAATTCTTTTCAATCTCGTATGTGAATTGAAGTCTGTCATGAAAACTGTTGAAAGCATCCAATAATGTTTGTACATCTTCCAATTTAATGCCATTCCGATTGCTTTGATTTTTGGATATGTTTGTAATCGTGTTTGGTTGTGGAACGATTACCGGTGGGACGGAGAAGGGATAGGTTGCCGACTCAGTCGGTAAGGCAGGGTTCGGCGAATGAGCAAAGCTGTGGTTGAAATAAATAATAGTATTTATTGACTAGAGTGTATTCCATAACTTGTTTTTTGTACTTAAATTCCGAGCGCGACGGAAGAGCTACGGCGGTACGGCGCGTCGTTTCGCGACGGCGGCGAGGTTTCGGCGAGTCGTAGGAGTGGGGATGCGGTCTAGTGAACGTTCTGCTCTTGGTGGCCTTAAGAGGCGCGTCCGTACGAGAGTCGTATCTTGAAGGTTCGAAGTGCAATAGGCCTCCATCCTATTGGGCGCAGAGATACCTCTTCGACGGGGTAGGGCGCAAGATTTCTCTCGGCCTATATCGGAAACGAGGCTAGTAATGGCACAGCGTGACGATAGGTCGGCGCGTGCACACCTCAAGGAAATCCACAAAAATAGAGCCTCTCGAACGTACGGTACGGCGGTGTGAACCACTAATGCGTGCGGGACAAGAGCTGTCAATCTCGCTCGCCGCGGGCCCTATACGTGCAGGCCGCGAATCTTCGCTCGCGAGAGACACCGCGGGGCCGCGGCCGCCTAGCGGCCGCGGCGCGAACTAAGGCCTTTGTTTTCGGCACCGAGCGTTCGGATGGCGCGTGACGTGACTTCGTCACATGTTTTAGAGGGCCGAAAAATAACATATACGTGTTTTTTATTTTGGCCTGTTTGCGTGTTTAGGGGATGTAACCACTAGGGTGGGCCGAAAAACCCAAATTTTCGAAACTCGAAACGGCGTAGTGCGGAAAAGTTGCCGTTGGGGACGACAAATTGAGGCCAAAAAGAAATTTTGAAATCGGTCAATATTTGACCCTCGCGTATCGCCGTCAAAGTTTTTAATTTTTGACCGAGTTTGGCAACTTCCGTATATTTTCTTAAAATTGTCTATATTTCACTGTTGAACTTCACAAAATATTATTTCAGCACATAAACACGTAAAATAGTGTTTTCTATATGTATTGTCGCGGACGGAAGACAATATGTGGGGCGCGACTGGGCGTAAGGCGAACACGACGCAAACCACAATCCTGTAAGGGGCTACGAAAGCAACATTGCAATTATATTAAATTGAATTTTTAGCATTGAAATTGCTAACGTACTTACTTCAATCTAATTAGTTACGCACAAATTTAATTCTCTTTTATAACAGAAATCGTCTGCATTTGTATTTAAAGCATTTATCTTATCATTTTGTATTGACTTCTTCCTATATTTTGTGATCTTGAAGCTCTTCCATCAATAAAAGATGGAAGTCCCAAAGAAACACATTAGCCGGAAAACATTTTTCTGTCCGATTTTTGGTAATCCAAAGGATTTATCAACTTCTCAACTTCCTACATACGAAGAAGTTTTGAAATGTTGTTTCGAAGAACGATTTAAGCTGGCTTCAGGTGCCAACTATAACACCGTCTGTTTTTCTACGGTAGCTAAGGCAGTTGCACAAAAAATTTTGGTTCTGTATGATGTAGCATCTATTCCCACTATAACAGAAAAACAATCGTACACAAGATAAAATCATATCACAGCTCATACTACAATTTGCGGAAATCTTATAGCAGGGACAAAGAGAAACAAAATTATAAGCATAAACTTGAAAAATTCAAGGAGGAAGCTGCAAAACTCTTCGACGTAGCATCCTGCAAGTGTCTAATGATTCTAAACTGCATCTGTGGAAAAAGTATTCGAAATTGTATTTGTAAAATTTCTATTAACTGTTGTTGTGAGAGATCAAAGAAAATTCCACTTCTTGAGATTAAATTTATGTATGATCAAAGAAATGGAAGATTTGGAAGAATAGGACAAGTTGACAAAAAAGAATCAGAAAAACGAATCAAAAGACTACTGAGGGCAGAGCAAGGCCTGTCTCGTTTTGACGTAGCCCTGAACGGTAGTTCTTTCGAACAGACCTCAGAAGAAGTCAATGACCAAAGCCCTGAATCTGAAGAAGAGACTGAAAATTACAATTTTGTCCCTTCGAAAAAGCATAAACCATCATCAGGTACACAGATGAGGATTGAACTCAAGTCGACTGCTTTAGTAAGCGACAGGTATGGTATTTCTGACAGGGCAACTGCGGCAATCGCTTCGAGTATTCTGAAAGATGTAGGGATTATAAATGAATCTGACAAGTCACAGTGTTATTGACAAAAATAAAGTAAGGAGAGAAAAGGAACGTTTGAGATCAAGCTTACAGGATAGTGCTGATATAATTCTTCGAGGTTTATATTTTGATGGCAGAAAAGATGAAACTTTGGTTGTTGAAACAATGCACTCGAAGAATTTTCGCAGAAGAGTGAAAGAGGAACATATTTCATTACTTCAAGAGCCGGGATCTAACTATATCAGTCATGTTTCTCCAAGGTCAAGTTCTGCGAGAAATATTACTGATAGTGTTATCTGATAGTGTAAAAATCTCACATCTAAAGGAATTAAAAATCTCCCTTGGAGACTTAGATGTTGTTGGTTGTGATGGAACAGCAACTAATACTGGATGGAAGAATGGTATAATTCACAATATTGAAATGATTCTTAAAAGACCACTCCAATGGATTATATGCATGTTGCACTTCAATGAGCTTCCAATGAGAGACATTTATTTGAACATTTAGATGGTCAAACTGCAGGTCCAAAATCGTTTTGTGGTCCTATTGGGAAGTGTCTTTTGACCTGCGAAAACTTACCGGTTGTTAAATTTGAGAGTATTGATTGCGACATTCCATCTATTGATGAGAAAGATCTGAAACAATTTAGTAACGATCAGAAATATCTTCTGAATATAGCTTCAGCTATCAAGTCAGGATTCTGTCCTCCAGATTTAGCTGTCTCAGATCCTGGGCCGCTGTGTCATTCCCGGTGGCTGACAGCTGCAAATCGAAATCTGAGGTTATATGTATCAACGGTCAATCCTTCTAATGAACTGATACAGGTAGTGAAATTTGTACTTGCATGTTATATGCCTGCATGGTTTGCCATAAAGAAGAATAGTTCCATCATAGACGGCCCCAAACATGTGTTCAAGGTTATTGAAACATCAAGATACTTACCTGAAAACCTCCTCCAAATTTTGGATCCTGTCATCCAACGCAACGGGTTCTTTGCACATCCTGAAAACTTGCTCTTGGCAATGGCGATGGATGAAAGAAGAAATATTAGAGAACTTGGCCTAAAAAGAATCACCGAAGCAAGAAAATCACCTCGGAATAAAAAAAGCCGGTTCGTGACTTCTTCATTCCAAAAATCAACTTTGCTGCGACAGATTATTAAGAAATTATCGACTGGAGCTCCATTAACTCTTCACCACCTCTTTTACGTCATGTCTCAACTGAACACATTACATCACTAATAGAATCTGGAGTTACACCAGACTGGGATATCAGGAACTTTCCTTGCCATACCCAATCAGTTGAGCGCTGTGTTAAGTTAGTGACGGAAGCAGCAGGAACAGTTGTTGGGTTAAAAAACAGAGATGGTTTTATCCGGACCACGTTGATGTCCAGGGAAATCATGCCTTCCTTCACAAACAAGGCACAATTCAACGTGAAGAAGTAAAAGTCGTGAAAGATATCGACAATAAGTAGTATGTATGCCTTATGTGGTTGGTTGGTTGGGAAGGGCGTGGGTGGAACTCGAGGTGCAGCCACCTTCCCGTGGTGAGTTCTGAGTCGCGTTAGGTATTTAACTCGAGCCAAGAGCTGCGCAGCTAAAGAATTGTATGTATTTATGTGCTGAAATAATATTTTGTGATGTTCAACAGTGAAATATAGACAATTTTAAGAAAATATACGAAACTCGCCAAACTCGGTCAAAAAGTAAAAACTTTGACGGCGATGCGCGAGGGTCAAATATTGACCGATTTCAAAATTTCTTTTTGGCCTCAATTTGTCTTCCCCAACGGCAACTTTTCCGCACTACGCCGTTTCGAGTTTCGAAAATTTGGGTTTTTCGGCCCACCCTAGTAACCACCCCTCAATGGTTTTCCAGGTATCCGCCTCCGATTGCTTTGATTTTTGGATATGTTTTATGGAATTGAAAAATAAGATACACGTGTTTCTTTATAGCGGCCCGTTTTCATATTTAGGGGGTGAAACCACCCCTCAAAATTCATAAGGGGTACAAAATTTTTTTGAGTCAAATTTCATATGGATAAACATATCCAACAATCAAAGCAATCGGAGATGATCACCTGAAAATTTTATACCTTGGGGGAAGCTTTCACCCCCTAAATATGCAAACAGGCCTAAATAAAAAAACACGTGTTTCTTATTTTTCGGTCCTCTAAAACGTATCCAAAAACCAGATCAATCGGAGGTGAACACATGAAAACATTTGAGGGGTGGTTGCACCCCCTAAACATGCAAACAGGCCAAAATAAAAAAACACGTATATCTTATTTTTCGGTCCTCCAAAACATATCCAAAAACCAAAGCAATTGGAGGCGTACTTATGAGTACACGGGCGCGGTCGCTGGCAAGATATGCGGCATACTATCGTTTTCATTCAATCAGAAACAGTTCCAAACTGAATTTGAACCTGACAAGTACGTAGCATCATGCAAAAATGTCCGCTGGAAGAATACATAGGGGTGCTGGGTACACTACATCACGGTAAACCGGTTTTTTCAACCAAAAAGGCTGCCGGCAGGTTAATAATACGTCACCGTGCACTCAGTGCACGACGCGAGTGCTCGCGTTACAAAAATAGGCGCGAGTACCGGAAGGTTAACGGATAGTAGATTTTGAAGTAAATGCGTATTTTTTTGCACTACAGATTTCCACTAACAATGAACGAAGCAAATACAAGATGTTTGTTCATGTCAGTATTCAGGTTTATACTTTTTACTCAAAGTTCGAAATTTCAAGGTTGTTGCCGGATAAGAAGATATTAACTCATAGGGCTGAAAATTTGGACAGTTGTTATTAATCCCAAGACACAACTTTCCCGCACTAAGGCCTAACGCTACAATCATTTTCATTTTATTCGGGACAGTCTATCTCACGCCACGAAAGTCCTGTGCTTGAATGTGTTGACTTATGGTTTTTAAAATAAAAAAAACTTTATTTAACAATTACAACTATGCTTTTACTCAGTTAACTCTTTGAACAATTCTCACAATCTTTGGTAATGCTTTCGATGCAATGTATTCTTACGAACTAACATCGCTCGCATTGTTCGCTCGCATACCGGTCGTTCTCTCATTCATGCTACATAGTCTATGAGACGTCACCCAGTGCCGTCACCACGTCAGGTACCCAAATTATTTCCAACAGAATGTCCAGCACGAATATTTCAAACCTTCGAGATGCGCGATTCGAGCGACCAATGTTTGTTGAGCGCCGATCGAGAATTTTGAATTTTTCACTCGACTATATGCTTGCAACGATTGGAGATATTCGTTGCATCGTTCCTCCCACGCAAGATATTCTTCTCGCGAATTCAATCGAGCGGATTGATTCCACAGCTGACGTTCTACTTGCGCGAATTCTTCCATTATTCACACGTACGGCGAATTTGAATTCCTCACCGATTTTGATGACCTTGAAATATGTTGTCAATGTCATCATTCTGAACAACTTATTCCTATACATGTTACCGCCGCTCGATCTTAGTTCCCGAGATATTTGCGAAAAACTTCTGTTGATTTATTCCGACATAACGCATTTCACTGTCCAACTTGTCCCGGGTAATAGTATAGGTTGGGGCTAGATTAGTGCAGGGCGCTCGCTCGCGGATGCGTAATGCGTGGTAGCGAACCGATGTGAGTTTGCCGGTTTTCAAACAGAAACTTGCGGATGCCCGTCAACCCCGACTCTGTTCGGCGACGCCGGCGCCGGCGGCGACAGATATTAGGATGCCTCTGGTTCTAAAACATAATTTTTTTGTTAGGAAGTTGGGTGTGTGGGAGCTTCCGCCAACACCCCAACTCACATAGTTTCGCTACCATGCTTTAGGCGCACGCGAGCGGGCGCGTGGGCCCCGCACTTTTTTTTTTTTTTTTTTTTTTTTTTTAACCTGGAGGAAATCCCCACGGATACCCCCTGCCCGCGGGGGCGGGCCTAGTTCATGGACCCCCCTACCGCTCTCCCTCCCTGACATACAGCGGCCCGCCCTAAAGCTTGGCGGGCCGCTTTTCCCCGTTTCCAAGAAACCCCCCGACTGCACGCCCCCCTCTCTCACAGGGGGGGGGGCATACGAGGGGTCTGTCGCCGCACCCGTTACGGGGTGCGGCCCCCTTCCCTCCCCCCTTACGGGGGAGTGACGGCGCGACCCGGGGCCTTTTAACCGGGGGAGCGGGGCGACTATTAGAACTTAGTCGCCACACGACCTCCCCCGAAGACCCGCCCCGATCCGGTCCCCCTCAGCCTCTTCCTTCTCCAACATTATGACCTCGGAGAAGGAGGAGACGGCCGCCCAACAGTCCCGATCCTGCGCCATCCGACTCACGACAGTCGGAAGCGAGAGGTCGGGACCCAGCTGCTGCTGGAGGACCCGGCGGTCGTCCAGCCACTCCGGACACCTGGCCAGAGTGTGGTCCGCCGAGTCCTCGACGCCCCGGCCGCAGCTGTGGCACTGCGACGACTCCTCCCGCCCTATGCGACACAGATAATCACCGAAACACCCTACACCGGTGATCACCCGCGTCAGGCGGAAGGTGAGCCTGCCGTACCTACGCCCCACCCATTCGGCGAGAATAGGCAAGAGCGCCCCGACGACGCGTCTCTCCCGATGTTCAGGGAGAGACAGCCAGTCAATCCACCTGGCTCCCATGCGTCGCCGGGCCTGGCCCCGCACCTCAGGTCCATCCGGCGCAAGGGGGTTCCTCGCTCCACGGAGATCGTGGGAGGCGAAGTAAACCTCCGCCTCCATCTCCGCGAGCAGATGGAAAGGAGGAAACCCACCCAGCGCCGACAGATCGGCGTGTGACACCGTGCGGTATGCCCGCACGGCACGGAGGGCCGCGCGGCGATGAACCCTGGCAAGGAGTTCTCGCCCGACGCGACAGTCCTCCAGGTCGCCGGCCCACACCGGGGCTCCGTAGAGCGCCATGGACCGGACGACCGTCACGTATAGCCGCCGAACTGCCTCGTGAGGGCCTCCTAGGTTGGGCATGATGCGTGCGAATGCACACACCTGTCGCTCCAACGGGGGGCCCAGGACCCGAAAGTGCCGCGTAATCCGCCAGTAGGTATCCAAGGTCAGGCCGAGATATTTCATCGATCGGCCGACCCCGATGCAGGCATCCGCAACCCGCAGGGACGCTCTGTTGGGAACCCCGCTCCCAACCTTGTCCGCGAGCCACATCGCCTCCGTTTTCTCGAAGGCGACTCGCAGACCGAGCGCCCCTATCGCGGGGATGACGCGTCGCAGCGCCCTCTCAGCGAGGTCCAGTGCTGCCCGGGTGCCACCACCAGAGTGTCGTCCGCGAAACACACAAGCGAGACGTCCGACAACGGCATTTCAACCCGCAACACTGCGTCGTATGCCAGGTTCCAAAGCAGGGGCCCTAACACGGACCCCTGTGGCACGCCGCGGTGCACGCAAGTCACCCCGTCACCGTCCCGGCCGACATAGGAGACCACCCGGCCGCGGAGATAGTCCCGGATAAAGCGGCGAAGGTAGAGCGGGACACGATGGTAGACCAGCGCCCGCTCAATCGCCGCCCAGGAGACGGTGTTAAACGCGTTGACGATGTCGAGTGACACCGCCACGCTCACACCGCCTCCCTCGGCCGCCCGGCGCGACAGCGATCTGACCAACATGATGGCGTCGATGGCCCATCGCTGCCGCCTAAAGCCGAATTGGCGGTCGGAAAGATCCGGACACCCCGCGGCTCCCAGGTGGCCCAGGAGGCGGGCAGCTAGAATGCGCTCCAGCAACTTGCCCGCCTCGTCCAGAAGACATATCGGCCGGTATGCCGAGGGTGACTCTGCGGGTCTTCCGGGCTTCCGGAGCAGCAACAACCTCGCTTCCTTCCACGCGGGAGGGAACCTCCCGGTCCTCAGCGCGGCGTCAAACACGCGCCTGAGGCCGGCCCCGAGGGCGCCCATTGCGCAGATCCAGACTCGCCCTGGCACTCCGTCCGGTCCGGGTGCAGCATTCCTGGAACGCATTTGTTGCACCGCGGACGCGAGCTCCTCTTCCGTGACCCTCGGGGCATCTGCAATGACGGTGCCCCAAGTTAACTCCCGGTCTCCCGACTCATCGGCGCCACCCTCCCCTGGAACCGGGGGAGGGGGAAACAGTGCCGACAGAACGTCGAGGAGAAGCCGGGGTTCGAGGCCCTCTGTAACAGGAGGCGCCCAGGGCCCGAGTTTGGCGGACACGGCCCTGTACGGGCGCCCCCAAGGAACTCGTCGCACGAACGGGTTTTAGCCCGGGCGATGGCCTCACGGAGCTCCTTGTGCGCCGCGGAAAACGCGGAGCGGAGCTCCTGAAGCCGGTCCTCCGTGATCCGCCGTTGATCCCAACAGCGGGCCTTGGTGTACTGCCGTCGTGCCCATAGGCTGACGGCGCGGAGATCCGCGATCTCCGTCGACCACCAGTACACCGACCCCCGACCCCCACCCGGCGCCCGGGCTCTCGGCATTGTGGCATCGCAGATAGCTTGCAACGCGCGCCGGAGCCAAAGGGCGCCAGTAAGGGGGTCGTCGAGGACGTCACCCGGCAAAGGTGGCCAGGCGACTACGGAGGACGCCATCTGGGCAGCGTCAGCGTCAAGCCGATTGAGCGCCCAACGCGGCGGCTGTCTACCAGCTCGAGGGGCACGGGGAGGCGGGGCAGCGGAAGTGGCCAGGATCACGTACATGTGATCCGAACCCGGCTCTGAATCCTCCGCCACCCAGCAGTCCGACGTTAATGCTGCGGCCGCAGGGTTAACCCAGACGAGGTCTATTACAGACTCGCCCTGCGGCCCGCGGAACGTCGTGACTGCGTAGGGGCTCTTTAGAACGAACCCCATTGCCTCCGCCCACTCGAGCAGCACCTCGCCCCGGGAGTCCGTCCTGGGGGCGCCCCACTCACGAGCGGGGGCGTTAAAATCCCCCAATAGGACCACCGGCTGAGCTAATTGGGGGGCGAGAAAAGCCTCCATCTCGCTCAGCCGGTCCTCGAACTCCGGGACGCTGAACCTAGGTGCCAGGTAGCAGCCGACTACGAGGAGGTCCCCCCACTTTACCGCCATCCAGCCCCGACCGTGTTGGGCGACCGAACACGGCGGGGCGCCTCTTCCCACCTCCCACGTCATCGCCACTTGCCGATCCGGGTTGGTGGACCGATAACACCGGTCCCCCAGCGGGTACGGCTCGGCGATGACGGCCAGTCCGACCCCCAACTCCACGCGAGCCTGCTCCAGCAGGTCGTGAGCTCGCATGGAGTGGTTGAGGTTCGCGAGCAGTATCGGAGGGCCTCGTGACATTACTCAGTGCTAATGTCGGCCTCCTCCGATACTCCCGCAGGTCGGGCTGCGCCCCCGGTAGTATTGGGGGGCTCGCGACCTTCCGTCTCGTCGTCTGGGAGGTGGGACCCACCTCCGAACGAGGCCGCGACCGAACGCGCCATCTCGCGCGCCTCCTCGCCGCTCGCCTCCTCCGTCCCTACGCTCAGCGGTGGAGGGACCTTCAAATAGGCCTCCCTCCCGACCGACCCAGGTCCGCCGAGTGGGGGGGGCTCTGTTCTGCCCCCCTCCTTCCCCTTTTTCTTCTTCCTCCCCTCCTTCGGGGACCCCCCGGGCGCCGACGGAGGAGGACCGCTAGCCGGGGAATCCGACTCTTCGCGGTCCTTCCTTTTGCCGGCGCCAGCCCCGGCCACAGATGTCGAGGCCAGGGGACCGGTCTCCATTGCCACCGGCGATGTCGCGGGTGAGGAAGACGCGGTTGACGCGGGGGAAACACCCGAAGGCGGGGAGGTACCTGTCCCGGGCGACGCCGGGGCGGACCCCTTCTTCCGGCCCCCCGGGCAGGTCGGAGGAGGAGGCCGATAGGCCGGTCCGCCCATCCGGTGCATGCTGGGGAGCCCCGCTGCCGCGCAGAGCGGGCAGCCGGGGGCGGCCTCGCAGGAGCGTGCCAAGTGCCCCTCGTTACCACAGCGGTAACAGAGGCCGCTCCTGACGGTGGGGCTGCCGCACTTGGCCTGCACGTCGCCGAACTCGAGACAGCGGAAGCACTGCAGCTTCCGCCGCGCGAGCGGCACGACGCGGGCCACTAGCGAGTCCATGATTATCGTGGCCGCTTTAACAAGCCTGGCAGCAGCCGCCACAGGCCCGCGGACCCAGAGGGAGAAAAGCCCGGCGGCGTTTCGGCGCTTCACTCCCACCGCGACGTCCTCCGCCGCGCAGGCACCCTGGGCCGCGACCGCCCCCTGTATCGCCTCCACAGACGCCAGCTCCGTGAGGCCGCACACCCGGAACTTGGCCAATTTTTGGGGGCAGTGTACCCTAATGCCCGTGCCCCCAAACTGCTCCGCTAGCTTCGCCTTAAGGGCGGCAGCCTTGGCCGAGCCCTGAGATCCGGGGATCTCGAAAACGAGTCCCCCGGTGACGGCGCGCCTCGGGCGCATAGCTGCGATACCGAGGTCGGCGACCTTGATGGCCGCCATCGGGCCGGCGACCCGCGCGGAGAACTCTTTCTCCCCCCCCCCCCAGCAGGGGCGGTGATAGCCACCGCCGCAGTTCTGGGGGCACGCGGGATCAAAATCGGGGCTCGTCCGGGCGTGCCCTTCCGCTGGGGAGCTGACGTCGCGGCAGCCCCACCCGTTGGTCCTCCTCTAACGCCGCCCCCGGCGGCCGTTTTCCCCGCCCTCTTGGCGCCGCGGCCGACGACCTGGGCCCAGGTGCTTTGAGCGGCAGCCTGGGTCCCGGGGGCCGAGGCCCGGGTGCCCGACGCGGCAGCGGTCGCTGCAGCCTTCTTGGCCTTTTTGGCGGCCTTCGCGGCCCTGTTCTTCCGCTTGAGTCGCGCTAGGGTTGGCTGGGGCGGGTAACCCGCCCCTCCACCCACGGCTGCGGACGTCGGGGGAGTGGCCCTCGGCGGCACCATCTCCCTCGTGCCGGCCCCAGCCATCGCCAGATCGCGGGGCGGCGGAGCCGGGGACGGCGAGGGCCCGGCCTTCTTCTTCTGCAAAGAAGGCGGTGGCGGCGCGGGAGGGGGAGCACCCCCCTTATTGCCCGACGGCACGCCCGCTGGCCCACCAGCAGACCTACCGGCACCCGCCCGCCCCTTCGCCCTCCCCCTCTCCTTCCGAGGGGGGGGCCCGGCCCCAGCAGGGGTTCCCTTGCTGACCTTGGCCCACTCCAGGGCCAGTGGCGTCGGTTCGGCGGCCGGCTTCGACGTCGGCTCGCCACGCCCCAGGACCCTTCCCAGGGCCTCTCGAGTTCCCCCATCCGGCGCAACACGGCGTCCCACGGCTGCTCAACGGTAGTGGCGCTGGCGTCTAGGGATGGGGGGTCCGTTGTCGGGGTCGAGGGCGGGGGAGACGCCTCCCGCCTCCTCTTCTTTCCCCATTTGGTGGCAGGGCCGCTCGCTGTCGTCTCCCCCGGCAGGGGTTCGGACCTCGCGGCCGACGAGGGCCCGGGCACCGCCACCGATGACGATGGCGGGGCGCCAGCGTCCGCCCAGGGGGGCAGGAACGGCGGGAGGAGCTCCGCGCGAGTGGGGCAGGAACGGCGGGAGGAGCTCCGCGCGAGTGGGGCAGGAACGGCGGGAGGAGCTCCGCGCGAGTGGGGAGCGGGACGGACGGATGGAAGGACAAGGCCTCCGACTCCGTCACGCCCACACCCTTGAGGGACGCCCGCGTTTCCAGACGGGCGTATTTCCCGCGCAGGAACTCCAGTTCCCTCTCCCTAACGTGCAGGCACTCCCCCAGGGAATGCGCCTGGTCCGTCAGCGCCCGCGCCTGCGACGCCAGCTTGTGGGACTTAATCTCCCACATGCCCGGGCGGAACACCACCTCTCGCGCCGGCCTGTTGGGGTTCTCACCCCTCTCCGCCCTGCCGGTCAGCTCCGCGGCGACAACGGACGCGCGCCGAATCGCGATTCGGACAGCGCGCTTGTCCGTCGACTTCATGTGTTTCGCCGCGCTGATAGTCGCGGCGACCGCGTCCAACTCTTTTTGGGCCTGCCCCGCCAGACCGCCGACCAACATCGTGTCCGCCCAGTCGCGGAGCGATGCCCGTGTCGGCAGGGCCTTCATACCTGGACCCAACCTTTTTGGGTCCGTCCACACGCCGGGCTTCCGCTCGCGCTTGCCCGGGACGAATCCGGGTCTCCCACACCCGTCCGTGCCCCCGTCGGAAGATGGCAGAGGGTCGTCCAGACAACCCCCGTTGATCCCACTGGAGCTCAATCAACATCCCCGCGACGTCAGCGGGCGTCTCCAGGACGCCCTCCTCCCAGGGCCCGAGTCCCGCGGTGCCCGTCTCCTCCTCCCTCACCTTCTCGCCTCCGGCGGAAATCACGGCCGACCCACCACCCGTGAGGAGCGCGTCGCACCTCTCGAGAATGACACGGGGCTCCCCCATCGCCGTACCGACGCGCGGCGTCAGCGCCCCCCACCGGACTAAGCTCGAGGGCGACCCACATCGCGGGGATGCCGCGATGGTCACGGCGCCCGGGTCCAGCCGGCCCATCAATTCGGCCACCTGCTTCTGGAGTCCCAGCAGCCGCTGGAACTCCGCAGGCACCTTCACCACGCTCCTTACGTAGGGCACACCTCTGGTGGTGTGTGGTGCCCTGCGTGGAGCAGTCCCGACTCGTGGTAGCGAGACTTTCGTCGTCTCGCTCGGGACATCCTCCCACTCCTCCTCCGGATCTGGCGAGGGGGAGTCTGTCCTCGGCATGTCCATCCCAGTTTTTAGGCCCATGGCGCCTACTCCAGGGTGATCCTCGCAGGAAGTGGCTGGATTGCCACCCCTGCTGTCGTCACCCGACTTCTCCTCGTCCCCAACCCCTCCCACCCCCAGGCCAGCCACCCGCGAAACCGCGATCGAAAGCTGGTCCTGTTTTGAGGCCAATGACCCGCACGAAGCGATCGAACATCGGTCCTCAGACGTTTGAACCCGGTCGTCTTCCGGTGGTGTATAAAGGGCACCGCCCTGTGACAATGAGGACTCCATAAAAAAAAACCCACGGGAAGTCGCTTTGGGAAGTCATACAACGGTAGAGGCGACCTGCCGTTGCAAAGCCATTATACCCGGGCCCCTAAGGGCGCAGGCTACGAACTGGGGGCGACATATCCCAGTCGGATCATGGTTAGACGGAGCATACCCGCTCCGCCCACGTGCCCCTCCGGGAGGGAACACGCACCCTGTCACCACCATTGGGGCTCAGGGTTGGGGGTTTTATTATAGAGGTTTTTCCTTACCTCGCGATCCAGCCGGTTAAGGCAAGATCATCGGTCCGTGGTGGCTTCACATACCCTCGGGAGATACCTCTCCGCGGGGTCGTCGTTCCACCACCACGGGTTACGAAAATCCCGGAAGCGATACGCTTCCAGGCTTCCCCACTAAGGCGGGGGGGGGGGGGGCACCGTAGCCCCGAAGCTCCGAAGCTACCGTCCTCCCCGATGGCGGAGAAAAACATCCCGCCAGGGAGGACACCCCTCGGGACAGGCCCGATGGGAGCGCGAGTTGCCATGTCCGCGTCCGCGACTCGCAGAGGCCAAAGGTCCCCTTGAGTCCCCGGGAGCACCAACGTGGAGGTGCGGTACATGGACTTTCCCAGGTCGGGCCCCCAACTTCGTCCAAATTCTCCGCACCGGGCTGGTCCTGGATCCTCCCCGCGCGGCCCGAAGGCCCGGGGGTACCACCAGAACCGGTTGAGAGAACATGGAACCCATCGGGGTTCCCCAACGGCTATGTGCCGGCAAGCCGACAGCCGAAGGGGTGCCGTTCCAGGGCATCCAGATCGTGCAATGATGGTCCGACTCCTCCCGTGAACGGCGCAATGCCGGAACACGGGCACGACCATCCGATCTGGATTCTTTGCTCCCATATTTCAAGGTCCTGACCCAAAACTAACCCAAATTATAACACCAAAGCGAGAAATATAAAAAATATTTTTGCGAATATCTCAGAACCCAAGACCGAGCGGCGGTAACATATACAGGAAAAAGTTGTTCAAAATGTGGAGTTTTACAACATATCCAAATTTCATAAAAATCGGTGAGGAATCGCTAATGTAAATAATTACCTTGATCTTCAAAGTATCATATTTTATTCCAACATTCGTCACACCCCCCAAAATGATGCGCAATTATATACGATCACGCGATACGCCGCGACGTTAACATAAAAAACGTTTGAAAAAAATGTTTAACTGTAGAATAAATGCAATTGTAAAAGTAAGTATGCGACCTTTGTACACATTCTACGGTACGTTAACACGTCTACGAACTACGCGAAATTAATTCCTCGATTTTACGCGATGCAAAACGCGTACCGTTGTAGTATGTACATAACATGTGCAGGAGTATGGGCAAGGGCCAGGTAAAGGGGCGGAAGGACTTTAACGAGAATGAAAGCTAACCTTTCCGGCGCGGCGTTCGGAAGGTAGACGCGTTGTCCACTCGGAGCGAAGAAAGTCGAAATCCCTGAAATACCGGCACGATGTCGATAGCCTCTCTTTGACATGAGGCAGACAACTGTTTCCCGATAGGCGCTTAAAAAAACAAGCAGTTGTGTAGTTGCAAACGAATCAATGAATTTCGATTCGAAAAATATGATATTGCCGGCTGTAAACGACAAGATGGAACAGTGGACCCCGGCATTAGGGTCGGCTCTTTAGCGGCATGTGGTATCCCTGACAGCGCGGACGGGAGTGGGAGACCTCCGCAGGGTACGCGTATCTTGGCTTGGACAGTGCTGATTTATAAAATTGGCGTTAAAAATTTCTTAATATACTTTCAATTTACTTAAATAAATTAGAATATCAAATATCATTAAATGTAAAATATATTTATTTTATATAATTCCCAATTTTTTATTTCAGATTAGTTGGTGGTAAAAGAATGGTGTGTTACGATGACCGTTATATTATAAAGTTAGCCGCAGAAATTGATGGGATTGTTGTCAGCAATGATAATTACAGAGATTTGGCACAGGAAAATCCAGAATATCGGAAGGTCGTAGAAGAGAGGATTTTAATGTACACTTTTGTAAATGATCGATTTATGCCGCCAGATGATCCACTAGGTAGAGGTGGACCAACTTTGGAAAATTTTTTGAGAAGTGTTCCAAAAGTCTGTGATCCAACTCCACCTTGCCCGTATGCAAAAGTATGTCGAATTATTTTTTTCTTCACCCTGAAAAAATTAATGTATTTTCCGTGTAAAATTAATTGTATAAAAAATCACAGAGTGATCCTCTGGTGGCGTTCACTGTATTTTATTTGAATACGTTAAAAAATGCATCAAATTTGTTGAAGAGAAAAGGGTCGACCCTGTTGTGAGCTTGGATGATCTTAAAAATAACTTATTGTCAAGATATCGACCATAACGGTATTATTTGTTTCAATTGAAATGTATATATATATATATACAGGGTGAGTCACCCACGACAAACCACCTGAATAACATCTACAGTTTTTGAGTTGGGAAGAAATGTTTGAGACGAAAGTTGTTTGGTTCCATTGCGTGGTGGGCAAAACCTTTTTCTCAGGTGGAGGTGCTTATGAGATTTGAAGATCAACTTAGTCTTTGTAAATGGAACCATGTATTTTTGAATACCTACAATTGTAGCTCTTCTCCAGGGCTTTTCAACGACTATAGTCATCCAAAGTCATTCAGATTTATTAACGGAATCAAACTGAATCAATGGAAAATGATTTCGCCAAGACGCTTAAGACTGTGTAACGTTCCTAAGCGAGGCGTTGTCGCCGGTAGGTAATTCCACTGATAAAGCGGTTTACCCGTGGATTGTTTCGGGTGGCGTGCGATAAAGAAGTGAAAATCACGAACAGGAATTCTCCTTAACAGTGTCTATTCAAAATAAACACTTTAGATATAAAACTATTTGAACATAAATGATCGATAAATCGATATAAAAAAATATACAATGTAAATTATAACAATGACATCTTTGGTCGATATAAAAGAACGAAGGTTTGATTACAGACGAGGTATAGGATAGACCTATCACGCAATATAATTTTGTGTAACACGCTCGGGGGGCTCGCGAGCCCCCTTACCATTTTCGTGTCACACCCAACGTTATCGATTCAGAGGGGAATTAGAACGCAATCCTACAAGCGGTTAGAATTGAAACTAAATATGATGAAAATTGCTACGAAAAGGCAAACGTCCAAACTTAGTTCCGAATTTGTTTAAACAATACAGTACGTTTGTAACTAAGCAGGAATACCTCAGCAAGGAATTGGAACTTGGTATATTTCAATAAGGTGCTGAAGTAGAGAGGACTTTAAAAATTGTCAAAAACCCGTCAGTTCCAGTATCTTCCTGAAATATTCCAACAATCCAGCAATATTTTAAGTTACATATTTTATTCTTACATTCTACCAAAGTATTGCAAGTTAAACAAAGTTCTTATATCCAACTAGAATATTTGACAATCGCAGCCATCGGCTCGGTTCTGACCAATTACCAGGTCTCACCACGAGGAGGTTGCTGCGTTTCGAGACCCGTAGAGAGATAGATGGAATCAAAGTTCCATCGATCTCCCTGTACATGAAAGCCTTAGCCTACTAAACCAAAGAGATGGATGGAAACAAAGTTCCATCGATCTCTTCAGTTTAGATATAGAATCTAGAGAACTGCCAAGTAATCACCTGATTAAAAGAAATTCAGCAAAGAAGGAAAGACGGAAGGTAAGCATGAAACGAGTATTGGACGACGCAGTTCCCACCACCCTGCTGTCCGAGTCGAAAGGGAATAGCGCTCGGCGCCTCCCAGGCGATTCCTGTTGCTCCGAGCGACTGGTCAGGAGCAAACACTTGACCTGACTCAAGCCGACTAACGCGGAGATTGGGTATTCGAACAGGGTGACTTACGCAGGCAGCGTACCAAAAGGTACACCCCGTACGCCCGAAACTTTTCCCTTTCGACGAGAACACCAGGGGATGAAACCGATCCACCCATACCAATTCCATGCTCAGTCACTTGCTTCCGACAACAGCGGTGACCTCCTCATCAGAGATGAGGAGCCAGCAAACGAGCAACAAAGTTAATAAAATTCAGTGACTACTTGGCAATTTTACATGGGGCCTTAAATACTTCATACTAGAATAAATTAGCCTAGGCTTCCTTAGATGTCTTCTTTCACTATCACTTTTCACTCTTTTCTTTTTAAATATATTATTTTATTAATCTCCTTCCCCGCGAAAGAGTGAACCTGAAAAGCTGAAACAGTCAACTACGTTATGTTAACAATGGTGTAATAGGCATGGGAGGGAACTAAGAAAATACTTACTAGGCTGGTGCCGATCGAAATGATTTGGAACGATAGAAGAGCATGCACGAGCATGCAGAACCATCGTAGAGTTACTCACATGAAGAAGGGCAGGAAATATAAACCCATCGATAAGATGCATGAGAGGGAAAACCATCGAAGGAATGCATCAAATAAAATAAATCATGTGAACCCATCGTAGAGATACATACACGAAAGAGAGCAGGAAATGGAAACACATCAGTGAGATGCATGACAGGCAAGGAGTCTTGTAAAACCATCGGAGAAATGCATGAAGTAAAACAGATCATGCAAACCTATCGAAGAAATCAGTTATGTTTTGATTAAGTTATTGTTGTAGTTATTTATTAGAAGTAATACACAGAGTTAAACAGTAACTTAGGATATATCTAGGCGGTTAACTTAAAAGTAATACTGGTGATGTAAAATGACAAAACTGAGAGAGCATCTCTCCAGGTACAAAAGTAAGTAAGCTAGTGAAGTTAGGTACGGGCCGAAGAAGAACGCCGAAGCCCAGCGCAACCAACCCGACGACACAAGCCAATCAGGAATCGAGCCCTAATATTGCAACAGTTATTTAATTGATACAAGTTTTCATGACGCCTAGGAATTGATGCCAACTTTCAAGGTCTTTTACCCCACTGTGCATCGAGGGAACCTTGAGAGGGATGCTCTCTGTATTTCAGAGTACTGATTTGGCTGTCGTGCCCGTATTTATACATATTCGCTGTCTTAGGCTGCGGTTATACTGGATGCGTAGTCGTACGACCAGCTCGTCAACCGAATTTTCTTTCTTATACGCTCCACAATGCTCCGGCAGTACGGACGTATTCGGACGACTGGCCAGTCGTACGACTACGCATCCAGTATAACCGCAGCCTTATACGCGCGCCAATCAGAATCTAGGCCGACGCATTAACAACACAATTGCGTTTGATCGTTCATACACGCTCGCGCTGGTACGCCCGATCCGCTCTCCAGTGATCCACTGATGGACTGACGATCAGGGTGGGCAGGAAATCCTATACGTGTCATGATAATTAGCGGTGGGGGAACGCCACGCATGCGCGCGATGGTGCCGCGTCGTCAACCAATCAACGCCAAGATGGGAAACGAAACGGCGCCACCGTTAAGCCTAGCCCGGCCAACCAGCGTCGCCGCGGAATCGGTTGTCGACGCAGGTTGGCCGCGGCCTCACTTGCCTTGGCTACTTGATTTGGCTTGACGGTGGCGCCGTCTCGTTTCCCACCTTGGCGTTGATTGGTTGACGTCCCGACGTTATCACCGCCAATCCAAGCTATCCACTAGGGCCAGCCGCGCTGGCCTACAGTGGGTCCAGGGACAGTGTGGCCAATGAGTTCCTCGCCGTTGATTGGTGCCGCCATTTTCAGGCAACTTCCGGCAGCTCTTATGTATAGATCAGTATACATATATACTTACACATTCTCAAATTGGCTACTCCAAATTTTGACAGCTTACAATCAGGTTATAACCTGACGAGTGTCAAATATGGTGAGCTGTCAAAAATTGAGATGCCACGTGTATCTACATATTTTTTAATAAATTATTGAATATAATTAGTATGTAATATACTATGATTAATAAAGTATTTGAACTACAAGTCATACATTTATTTTTGAAGTATTTATTGAAGTATAATCAAATTATAATTATATGAGCTTTTAATAATTATAAACTATATAATTATATATTTATATATAATTTATATATAATTTATATATATAATTTATATATAATTTATATATAATTTATATATAATTTATATATATAATTTATATATAATTTATATATATAATTTATATATAATTTATATATATAATTTATATATAATTTATATATATAATTTATATATAATTTATATATATAATTTATATATAATTTATATATAATTTATATATCATTATAAACTGATATAAACTATAAAATATTTATCTAAGTTTTCATTAATAAAATTAAATATTAAGTTTATACATACACGCCACTATATAAGACATGATTCCACGCTTTTCAAATATCGCGCGCGCTTGACCTGGCTGGAACTGAAAATGGCGGCTTCCGGCTCATTGGCCACACTGTCCCTGGATCCACTGTACGCTGGCCTATATGCGCGTGGCCATCTCGCGGTCGCGCTGGGCGCGAGTGGTGGGGGGCAAGATTCTGTAATGAAAAGATCCTGCCCCACGATTTTATCTAACGTGACATATCACCATCGAAATTGTAGTACAAGAAAAGAATTAGCTTTTAGTTTTTAGTGCATTTTAAGTAAAATCGTTTAACTTAAAAAATCTATTTTATATAGTTTTTTATTATGTCAATAAATCGTAGTAAGGTAAAAAGAGTAGAACGAATAGAAACCTTACCTAAGTCGAATATGCTGTATAATTTTGTATTAACTATTTTTATAATAATAATTCAGTTTCTCTTTTATACGAACACGCTGTTGTTACTATTTTAATAACCCAATATTTGGTTTTATTCTTATGAAAATATTCTTAACATACTAATGAGATTTTACTGATGAAACTAAGACTAAACACAACGCAATTTGGATAAAAAAAAATGTAATACTTACAATTAGTTATTTCTCACTCACCGTACTTTGCTTCGACTGCCACTGTCGGCGAAATGTAAAACCAATCCGACGGCGCATACATGAACAAGAGTTCGTGATAAATGTGGTGACAAGGTTGCCAAGATGTAGTCCGCTACACGATACGCGGAATAATCCACTTCCGAGAGAGAGGGAGAGGGAGAGGGAGGGGGAGGGCCCCAAATTTGGCCGTTTCCTGACAACTTCGTTTATCGTGTATCTTTTGCGTTATTGGACGAGTGAATCAACTATGTAAACGATTTCTGTTTAACGTTATCGCCAATATCTTGACACCATATTATTTTCAATACGTTCGATATTTAACACTTCTGAAAACCTTAAGTTACTCCTTAAAATTAGGTTCTTGAGTAATTTAGTGTCCAAGAGGAATTATTTTTATTTAAGTTTCTTGTATTAAATCCTTATAAAAATTTTAATTTATAAAAAATTCACTTCTATGAGTTCATTAATGAAATTTGTTTTGAAAGAAACTGTTAAAAATGGCTAACAAATATAAATTTTAGCCTATATTAATAATTAAGAAAATACAAACACAGCACCATAAGTTGATTTCGTCTCATTACAGAAATGTACATATGGAAACAAATGCAAATTTCGGCATCCAGAGAGAGGTGCCCATTCTCAAAAGTCAGTTACAGAAAAATTAGTAGACCATGTGAATAAACACTTGCATGCAAGAGGATCAAGTCCAAACCATCTTTTACCAAGTAGTGTATCTGCCAGTATATCTCAGCATCAACCATTGTGCAAAACCAAATCAACAGTAATTACTAGGGTTCAGACATTACTTCCAGTTACAAAAAGTAGATCTGTAGAAAACATTACAATTGAACAATCAATAAATTTAGGTGCACATGGATCGCAAGTACCTCCAACGACAAGTGCTCAAGGTAACGGTATGTTTTGTTATTAATGTTCTTACCCAAATATTTACCCATTCTACAGAATTTTATAAAACTTCTGATATTACTGCAGTTTTATAAATACAAATGTATTCTTCGTTTGAGGGTTAAACTAATAAACACTGTTGAAACTCGAATTTATTGTTGTACATAAGTTAGTACATTATGCTGTGCAGAGAGCCAGTGGTGGCGTGTGGGATCACGTCACATGGGGCGGGGGGTGTGCAGTTCGTTGGAGAGGGGCTGTAGTGAGAGGAGAGGAGTAATTGCCGATGGAGCTGTACGTCATTTTTGTGGTGATGAGGATAATTGTAGATAGCACCGAATGACATTTTGTGCGGGTGGGGGTTAATGCATGCCAACTGTTGTCACGAAAGTCCTTAGGATGTATTGGCGCCACTTGTATATCGACGTAAATTCCCTAGGATCGACATAAATTCCGTACAATTGTTTTAAAAGTCCGTGTGATCAACGCAACTTAACTACACGCGTGGAAATACAAGTTCCTGGAACAGCGGAATGCGGCTAGGATCGGCGTATTACCGCCACCTGTTCGATGGTTATTACTGCACAGAAAGAAGGCCCCTGGCAGGCAGTGCAGTCCGCCGCTGGCTCTGCCTGAACCCCCGTCTGTGTGCATAGTAGTAAGTCAATGTGGCCGGTTCCGCCAATGACAAAATACGCGTGCCCTGTCTTTAAGATTGTGCCCAAGTAGGTAACAAAAACAATCGTCACAGCAGAGGACTGCATCGCCTTCCATGGGTCTTCTTTCCGTGCGGTAAGAAGTATTTGGGAGTGTGTCGCCGCTGCGCAATCTCCATACGCATGCAGGTATCTGAGTGCAGGCACGACCGCGAACGATTCGCATAGTTTGGGTAGCGAGAGAGATAGGGGTGCGAGAGAGGAGAGAGAGGAGAGAGGGGAGAGAGCGGAGAGAGGGGTGAGAGGGGTGAGAGGGGAGAGAGACGAGAGAGGGGAGAGAAAGGAGATAGAGGGTGGAAAAAGAGCAGGAAATTCTAATTACGTTTTTGGTGGATTGAAGAGTTTGTCCGTTTCAGTCCTCTCTCTCTCTCTCTCTCTCTCTCTCTCTCTCTCTCTCTCTCTCTCTCTCTCACCCGTTATACGAGTTCGATAACGAAATTTTTGGCAGGCATCCTTAGTACGATTTTTCATATTATCAGGGGTACTGGGTTCTTCCCGATAAATTTTTTTTTTTTTAAACCGCAAAAGAAAAGGAGACAAATATTTTTTAGCGACAGAGTAAATCAATGTATTGTCGTCCGAGGTCATTATTTCGAATACTGAAGATAAGGCACAATTTCTGGACGTTCAACGAAGGTAAGTTTTGAACGGCAATAAATAACCCTGAATAACGGTGGAGCATCAACATATTATAGGTCGATGAATTCGTCACGGAAGGGGACGTCATGTCCATCTAAGTGAAAACATATAGTTCCATTTATAAAAACAAAGGTCACCTTGAAATACCGAAGGCACGTCCACCTATATAAGATTTGTGACCATCGTAAGATGTCCCCCTCGAAACAAAGTAAGTTTGACTTAAAACATTTTTTCAATAATGAATAGTTGTGGAGATAATTGTGTGGTTCACTTCAAATGAGCATCCTGTATATGATTACATACAGGGTGTTCGACTACTGCTGGGAGAAAATTTAAGGTGTGATTCTAGACACCCAGAATGAGATAAAAATCAAGAATAACGATATTACGTTTGAGGCTTCGTTTGTATGTTATAAGGATTTAAATATAGGGTAAACTTGCCTAAATCATACCCTTTAGGAACAAATGCTTATTAGGGTAGAGGTGCCAATTATTGTGGGGTACCCAATTACTGTGCCTCTAGTTTATTTTTAAGCATAATTAATTTTATATTTCTCGAATAAGAGATACTAAATTTTTCTATTGAAATTTAATTAATTATTTATTTGTTAAAATTAAACATTTAACACACAGAAGTTCTTAAAATATTAAAAAAAATTATTTCAATTTTTTGATAATGAACTCGGAAAGTTTTCTGTAAAACTTATGAAAAGCTTAAGAAAGTACAGAACGAATGAAGGTCAATATTCAGTAAAATAAACCATTCTAGGTAAGATATCACAACGTTAATTATATTAGTAAAACGTATCAACAGACGCGGTCGCGTCTGGAAGCTAATTCCCCTCCCCCCTCTACCCATAGGCACACTGAGCGACCATGTCTCTATACACGAAAGATAGCGAAATTGACAGATCGTCGGAGCTATTTTAGCCTTATTATCTTATTTTATGACATAGTCCCGGTGTTTTTACATGATTAAGCGAATCATTTATTTTTTTCGAACCCATATGTCGTTTTACTTAATGTATCAAGCTATTTGTCTAAAAGATATAAGATTTATTCTGAATTAATAGTTATCAAAATGATACTTTTTTGAGTAAGACGTTTCGTGACGTCACGTTGTTCTCCTCCACTTGACGCCAGTAGGTGTCGCCTCGAAAGCATAATTTATAAATGTCACTTGGCTGTCATTCAATCATAACCTGCTAGTTGTTAACATTTTTGAAATGTCACGATGGTAAAGAAGATTTACGGAACTCGGGATACAACTAGCGACCCGAACTCTGCGTCGTTTTGTCTTTTTCGTAAAACCGCGAGTGACTGATTTCAAGTCGTTTGGATTTGTGGTAATGGGTAATATTTTTATTGATTATTGCTGATTGGGTACAATTTTCACCTCCACGGGGTTCTTTCCGTCAACCTTTTCCAGAAATCTTATAATGTCCCTCCTCTGCCCTACCCCCCTCAAATACATGAAAAAGTCGAGGACAAAAAACAGTATTATTTGTACTTCTACGTTAGATTTAGCTGTATGTATGAGCACTTAGTAATTTATATGAAAAAAGTGATGAAATCCTCCCCCCCCCCCCCATAAACATGACTCATGTATGAAAGAAGCTAATTCCCTTTAATTCACGAAAAAAGTTCACATGCAAAGATTGTGAAATCAACTTTGCTAATTCCAATTGTATTCTCGTTCTGCGCTCGAACACTGATTTCTCTGTTTCACGAAAAAAATTAAAGAAGTTCACATGCAAAGATTGTGAAATCAACTTTGCTAATTCCAATTGTATTCTCGTTCTCCGCTCGAACACTGATTCCTCTGTCACTTTTTATACTTGACATTCCTTTATTTGCCACCAATCAATTCAGTGCTCAGATTTTCAGCTTCGGTTTTAAGGAATTAGCGGGCGTTGTATAAGAAAAAGCTATGAAGTAGGAGAGGCCTGCAGTTGACACAAAAACTTTTATAAGAGGGACATCTTCTGTTAAAAATGTCGTATGAAGATAATAAAAACTTGGTAGAGACTAATTTAAACGAATCAAAGTCGGTAATAGATTAATAATAGCACATTCGGCAACCTGCACTAGTGCGCACTGATTGCGAACATTTTCACTTCCAATTGGTGAAAATTCGCACCCAGTGCGCACCATTGCGACCGTCCGAATACGCTGTAAGAGAGATGCGGAGAATATGAAACATTTCTTTTTCAGTGGACTTCATAGCTTTTTCTTATACAACGCCCGCTAATTCCTTAAAACCGAAGCTGAAAATCTGAGCACTGAATTGATTGGTGGCAAATAAAGGAATGTCAAGTATAAAAAGTGACAGAGGAATCAGTGTTCGAGCGGAGAACGAGAATACAATTGGAATTAGCAAAGTTGATTTCACAATCTTTGCATGTGAACTTCTTTAATTTTTTTCGTGAAACAGAGAAATCAGTGTTCGAGCACAGAACGAGAATACAATTGGAATTAGCAAAGTTGATTTCACAATCGTTGCATGTGAACTTTTTTCGTGAATTAAAGGGAATTAGCTTCTTTCATACATGAGTCATGATTATAGGGGGGGGGGGGGTTTAGAATACGGAAACACTAAACAGCGTTTATCTATTTGAATTATTGTTTTTATTTTCAATAAATTCAGTAACTGAAACCAATTTGGAAGAAGTGTCATTTACTGTGCACAATAACTGGACTGGTTTTCGCTCGTCCACGTGTTAAACATAACCTCAAACACATCTCCATCATATGTTTAAAGAAAATAACTATAAATATGAAAAATTTATTCACATCTATTTCTTTTAATTAAGTTATTATGAATATTATCGCTATTAAAATTTATTAAAGTATTTTTAAACATTTTTATTTGGCACAGTTATTGACGTACGGTATTCAAGTAAAAAGCACAGTAATTGCAGCACTGTATTCGGGGAGGGAGCACAGTAATTGCAGCACAGTATATGAGGAGGAAGCACATTAACTGATCTTTGGAGATTATAGGCTAGGGTGGACCTTAGCTACTCTTGACGAAAATTATTTTGCGAGATTTTTTTCGTCCCGTACCCCAGAAATGTGACACTTATTGGGAAAATGATCTGGAAAAAATTTCAACCCGATTGGACCACGGGAAAAGAACGCGCAACGAATTTGAAAATTTGGAACTTTTTAAAGCTTGACATAAATATACATTATGACATATCGTTGAATTTGTATTTTTTTTGTGTTTTAGAATACATACACAGCGTATACGATTGATAACAAAAAAACGTCCGTGACCTTGAAAACTCGAAAGAGTGACTTTGAAAAAAAAATTGTTTCCTTCCATTATATTCGCCTCTTTATATATTACAACTTTTGTCTGAAGAGTTTTTTCATATATCCATAAACGATGGAGATATTAAACATTTTTGATTTTCATTATAACGCTCCATTATACAGAAGAAAAGCAGTTCTAAGACTGGAAATAAGATATTATAGCTATTATGTAAATTACGAATAGAAATGTCATGAAAGTATTGCGTCCCAGACCTGCTCGTGGACGTTCGATAAGACCGAGCAGATCTTGCCCTAGACGCGACTGTGTTAACAAACACAGTATTAAATGTGTCTCAAAAATTCAAATAGCCACGGAGGTATTTATTAGGGGTTCCTTTATATTAAAAATGCTTTAAAAATCCTTTGATAAATTCTCTTTTGTGACGTCAGGATACTGCTTTCTATATTCCGTAACATTCTGCAGTATAAATTGTTTCTCCTCTTCATTTTTTGATAATATTTTGTTACATTCTTCTACAAGTTTAACGCCACGCTCAGCGGTGTCATTTACCACTTTTAATCCGTTCACGATGTGTTGCCCAATTTGGAAAGCCTCGTCATCACCCCATGTAGAAGGGTCTTTTCCAAAAAATGTGGTAGGTATTAAAAACCTTTAAAAAATCTGTTGAAATCAGGAGAAATAAAATGTTCCATTTTTGTTGCCTAATTGTTCCACATCCTTTGGAAGGATTTTATATTTTTTGCTGGAGTTTGCAATGCAAACCTTGAAAAACATCAAACAACCACGAGAAGAACTCCTAGAAAAAATTGTACATTTCGAGTTCCAGGAGTTTTTCATCACGCTCGATGGATGGCCAAGGCGATATATTGTATAAAAATATATTTATTTCGAAAAGAATTTATCTTGACTAGCTAAAAGGCCACGGGAATTCGCGACATTTGTATTTTCCTCGCCAATTTGTATTTAAAAGCGTGGATACAAGCTCCAGTAGCAACAGAAGCCCCGCGACAAGATTTGGAATTTGTAAACAATTGATCTGCTTATCGTCAAATTGACGATACAATCAGCCGCACTGCAATAAACAAAATGATCAATCCTTTCTGGTATTTGGCACCAGAAACTGCCGCATTATTATTTTTCGATAGTGCCATTGGGAATGACACTAAAATAAAAATGATAGAGGCAATAAATGCCAGTGTAGGCAGTGACGACAACGAATGCGTTAAAAAATATAATATCCTTCCAAAGGATGTGGAACAATTAGTCAACAAAAAAAATGGAACATTTTATTTCTCCTGATTCCAAAAGATTCTTTGAACGGTTTTTAATACCTACCACATTTTTTTAAAAAGACCCTTCTACATGGAGTGATGACGAGGCTTTCCAAATTGGGCGAAACATCGTGAACGAATTAAAAGTGGTAAATGACACCGCTGAGCGTGGCGTTAAACTTATAGAAGAATATAACAAAATATTATCAAAAAATGAAGACGAGAAACAATTTATACTGCAGAATGTGACGGAATATAGAAAGCAGTATCCTGACGTCACAAAAGAGAATTTATCAAAGGATTTTTAAAGCATTTTTAATATAAAGGAACCCCTAATAAATACCTCCGTGGCTATTTGAATTTTTGAAACACATTTAATAGTGTGTTTGTTGTTGAGAGGGAAGGCAGGGATGAGGGCATGGGAGTACGAAAGGAAGCTGGAGGAGGGGGGTGGGGGGAGATAGCAAGGAGGTGTTGGGAGGAGATTAAAGGGAGGGCAAGGAGGGGAAAAGCACTGGGGGGGGTGGGAGGAGGAAAGAAAGGAATACTATGAAGGGAGAGGGTGGACAATAGAGGGGATAGAAGGAATGAGGGGAAGAGGGGAACTAAGGGGAGAGGAGTTGGTGGGTAGGGAGAGAAGAATGGAGGAGGAGGAGAGGTGGGAAAGGATAAGAGAATCGGAGTATAACAGGTGGTATAAGGTGGTGAAGGGGGTCGGAGTACCAGGTTATCTGTAGAAGGGATGGGGGGGAAGGGGTCAAGGGGTAAGGAAGGGAGGAATGGGAGGCAGGCGTGGAGGAGGGGAGGGTCCGAGCGAGCGGGTGGGCGAGCGGGCGAGCAGACGAGCGGAAAGCTGACGAGTAGGTTAAGAGAGCGTAGAGTAAGAGGCGAGTAGATTAAGGGGGGCAACCACTTTAGATGCTTCAAAAAATTAATTTTTTTTTTATTTCATAAATCATTAGCAAAATATCTTAAGAATATACCCTGAAAATTTCAAAACGATATTCGGATTCCTTCTAACGGTATGTATATAAATGATAAAGACTCTCCGCTCGACTCCCAAGCGCGCCCAGGTATCCACGAGCGCTGAGTCAGGTAGTCCCTTTTTATGACTCACCTGGTGACGTAGAGCATAGTACCTTTGCTTTGGGGTGGAATCGCTGATTAATCGGTAAGACACTTTATCATTTGATTAAACACATTTGAGTTTGAGTTTTTCGTTTGTGAAACTTTAAACGTGTTTTTCTCGAAACGACATTTTTACAATTTGCGGGAATCATAACTCAAAAACTAATTGATGGATCATCTTCAAATTTGGAACACGTTTACATAATATAATTTATTAAAACATGAACCAAAAGTTGGAAAGCTTAGATTGTTTAAAACATATTTATTATTGCAAAATGCCGGTGAAACAAAATGCTAAAAATCGATCATTTTCTTTTCAAACACGTTCCAACTTTAAATTCTTGATTTCTTTTCAAAATTTAAGTTCATATTCTTAAAAAACATCTCAAGAATGTATCAAAATTTTTTGGACTAGTTCAGATGCTAATTGCGAGCTGCACGATTCCCGCAAGTCGACAACGACGATGAGGACACGCCAAGGGACACAGCGGATTACACCTTAATACAATGGATGAAACAACTTGAAAAAATTACCAGAGATATATGAAAACATGAAAAAATTATTGTTAGAGTTGCGGAAATTTCCGTCTTTTTTTTGCAATAAAAAAAATCCCAAAAATCATCTAATTTTCGGTCTCCTAAAGTGGTTGCCCCCCTTAAGCGAATAGATGTAAGGCGTAGATGTAAGGACTAGGTGTAAGGAGTAGAGATAAGGAATAGGCTAAGGAATAGGTATAAGGAATGGATGGATGGATGGAATAGGTATAAGAGAAATGTAGGAATAAGAGGGAATGTAATGGTTCGGATTGTAATCCCCAAGGGGAAACAAAATAAACTACAATACAATACAATAATACTGTGTTTGTTAACACAGTCGCGTCTAGGGCAAGATCTGCTCGGTCTTATCGAACGTCCACGAGCAGGTCTGGGACGCAATACTTTCATGACATTTCTATTCGTAATTTACATAATAGCTATAATAACTTATTTCCAGTCTTAGAACTGCTTTTCTTCTGTATAATGGAGCGTTATAATGAAAATCAAAAATGTTTAATATCTCCATCGTTTATGGATATATGAAAAAACTCTTCAGACAAAAGTTGTAGTATATAAAGAGGCGAATATAATGGAAGGAAACAATTTTTTTTTCAAGGTCACTCTTTCGAGTTTTCAAGGTCACGGACGTTTTTTTGTTAACAATCGTATATGCTGTGTATGTATTCTAAAACACAAAAAAAAATACAAATTCAAGGATATGTCATAATGTATATTTATGTCAAGGTTTATAAAGTTCAAAATTTTCAAATTCGTTGCGCGTCCTTTTCCCGTGGTCCAATCGGGCTGAAATTTTTTCCAGATCATTTTCCCAATAAGTGTCACATTTCTGGGGTACGGGACCAAAAAATCTGATGGTCGAAAAATAAGGTCCACCCTATTATAGGCACACAGTAACTGACTCCACAACTTTTTTTTTATGTTTAATAATAATCAAAGAAGATTTGATATTTGTTCATGGGAAAATTTATATCGATAAAAGAAACTTTGAAATTTATCTTTAAGTTCTTAAGAAAGGTCAATTACATTATTTTTACTAGCGAAAACTCCAGAAGTCCTGAAACAGGGCATAGTAATAGGCTCCTCTACCCTATATGAAAAATAACAGGGAAATGAAACAAAATTAGTGGTAATCAACTCTTTATTAATAGAATAAACAGTATTATAAACTCAAACAACAAAAAATAATCTATTCATAAAAACGATTTATTTTTAATATGGAAAAAGTCCGATTTAGGATTAATATTCCTAAATCGTACCATACTTATCCTAATTCGTACTTTCAAATTTAATTACTACAATCATCACATACATATTCAAAAGTAATTCTATCTATTCCCGCACAAAGCTCGTGTACCCACATTTTGCACCGTGTGCATTGTATCATATTTTCCTGTCCATTTTCTTGACACAAGCTACAAAACCAGCTTTCATTTTCATCGTCTTTCTTGTTTTTCTTTTCTTTCTTTTGTATATTGGTTTTGGCGGTATTCTTCCTCTTACGAGTTTCCTTTGCTGTTCTGGTTTTTCTGGTTATGATTTTCTTTTTAGCCTCATCCAATTTTTTTTCTAGTTTGGTTTTGTATGTTCGTACCAGTGTGACGTCCCACTATTTTTCGCGCGGTATTATTTCACCATCTCCTCGTAAATCAATTCACAACTCCATCAAAACCCTTCAATCTCGAGTCATACCCCTATCCCTCACCCAACCGATCATTTGGACGATATACCTTAGTGGTCCCTATCTCTAAACGGTCAATCAAGAAATCCCCTCCCCTTCTTCGGCCTACGAGGCACGATTTCCTCCCTATCTTTCAATTTAAACGAATCCCTCGCCCCAAAAACTTACTAATTCGAGATCACGTCTCACCCCCTCAAACTGCCCTTTAATTTGACTCCACTCTTACCCCTGTACCCATCCAGCTACTCCAAATCCGTCGGGTTGAGTATCCCCATATAAAAACCCCAAAAATGTTATTGCGACGCATATTTTGCGCATTAGTCATCACCCAGTTATTTACTACGACGCATATTTGGCGTACGTGCCATGGCGAATTACCGCGCTTACCCTTCATACCTGACATTCCAATCTTTACTATAAATATAAGGTCCACAGAGGCCGGAGCTCATTAGCATGTTTACCATTTTTGTGAACAGAGTCAGTATAAACCTCGCGATTTCAATCTTAAAAGTGTTATAAACGAATCTACGAATTTCATTATATAAAATCAGTGTGAATCCTCCAAGAAGGAGAACCGTCCTGCTCTACTTATTGTAAGTTGCTATTATTATTATTATATAACATTGTATGTCATATTCATTTACATTACTAATGCTTATTGCAAACTATCAACTTTATATAATTATTCATTTATAACGTTTAATGCTGCTAAAGCTTATTCATTTATTTTCGTTTCTTGCTTATTGCTTAAAGCCTATTGGCCTATTTCCTATTATTTGCTTATTGCTTAAAGCCTATTGGCCTATTTCCTATTATTTGCTTATTGCTTAAAGCCTATTGGCCTATTTCCTATTATTTGCTTATTGCTTAAAGCCTATTGGCCTATTGCGTGTGTTTGCTCATCGCTAAAGCTTATTGGTTAATTTGTATCACTTACTTATTATTAAGACCTATCGGTCTATTTTGTATTGCATCTTCATCACTAATATTCAAGCGTATCAAAATATCACATTTAAATCATATGTTCCTAACGGTACACGACAAAACAAACGGTACCCAAAATAAACAAACGTTATTATTTACTAAACACGCTTCGAATTATTGCGTCAATCCTACAATAATAAAGATTACGATACATAACAAGCCGGTGCAACAGCTGATATCGTCTCGTGAACACGAGAGCTCTTGTTATGTTTACAATACTTTCTTTCTCATGACTTTTCCCGAAACCGCACGTCTAAACGTAGTTCGCGGAATATTGCGAGCGGTTCTTTGAAATAATGCAACGATAAATCAAAACAAAGCTATTAGCGTCCTAACGGGTGTCTCTCAGATACGCACCACATTTGAAACCTTCCCTGGTCGTTTTGTGCCGCGAAATCCATTTTCGTGCCGAGACGCCTGCCCAACATGTGTCGCGAAATCCATTTTCGTGCCGAGGCTCCTACCCGTCTTGTGACGCGAAATCCATTTTCGTGCCGAGGCTCCTACCCGTCTTGTGACGCGAAATCCATTTTCGTGCCGAGGCTCCTACCCGTCTTGTGACGCGAAATCCATTTTCGTGCCGAGACTCCCACCCGTCTTGTGACGCGAAATCCATTTTCGTGCCGAGACGCCTGCCTAACTCGTGTCGCGAAATCCATTTTCGTGCCGAGGCTCCTACCCGTCTTGTGACGCGAAATCCATTTTCGTGCCGAGATTCCTACCCTCCTCGTGACGCGAAATCAACTTTCGTGCCGGGACTCCTGCCCAGTTTTGTGCTGCGAAATTCACTTTCGTGCCGAAACCTCCTCTTAATCTATCCCAACAATGTCATTCCCCTAAGACCTCAACCCGGGACGTGACACCAGTACGATTTAAACTTATACACTGTGGTACGAAATAGGTACTAGGTGAATTTGAATTCAAATCTATGGCGCTAAAATATAGAGCACTGTTCGTTGACTTCAAAACAAGAAATAAACTTGAAAATGGACGTATTTTCACATAGAAATTTGTTTCACGGACCTTCACAAATAGTAATGTTACAAAATCCTTAAGAATCATGGCAAATCTTTAGTGAAAAGTATCCGAAAAACTTACCCGTTTTATATTTTTTTGTGGAGTGACGGCGTGGTGACTCGGCTTGTTAATGGCGTATGGCTAATTGTTGTTTACATTTTCTACCGCTAGGGGCGATTGTGATTGTCTTAGGTTAAAAGAAACAGCGGGGGTACGATTTAGGGGCTGGTACGAATTAGGCAAGTTTACCCTATGCCTAAAAGCAAGCACCCGTGTGCAGGTGAACGCGGGACGTGACAGGTAAGGATCGTAGGTATTCTCGCGCGCAGTCCCGAAATACGCGAAAAGAAACACTGCCAACAATTTGAACGGTTAGATTAATTGTAATTTAAACACGATGCAAAATAACAAAAGAAAAGGATGGATAAGGTACAAAAGGAAAAAATGACCGGTGTAATACTCGCACTCACGATTTTTCAACTTGCTCATTGGCGTACTGGATAAGGAAGAAGCAAGAGGAACTGGACACGGATCGATGATCGATCCGCATATCGATCGCCCTAAGCGCCCTCATGGCGCGGATTATAAAAATGAGCCACTCGTGTCTGCTTTGCAGAAGGGATGCAGAATTCCCGAGCCTCAACATAACAAACGAATATATTTAACAAAGAACACAAATTTACCCGCACTGAAACACGCAGAAGAATTTAAAAAAATACATTTTTACCCGCACTAAAACGTGCCACAAAAAATAAAGATTCACACGCACTCAGCAATTGAAATTAATAACATTTAATAAATAAAGTTAAAGTAAATTTTTCGACGTAAATTCGCGGGTTAACTGAATGTTTATCTACTTCGCGATGAGACAATGCTCGTTCCGAGAATTTAACACCGACAGAGCTATGTTGACTATAAGAAGCACCAAAACGAAATGCGCGTTTATGAAGTGCAGCGCGGCTAACCTGAATGAGCTGTGCCGCGAGCAGGTAGGCCCAAATCACTTTATAACCCCAGATGTGGCAAAAGGTTCGGAGTTGCTTTCTTTCCAGTTTATTGCACTTTGCAAACACTAATTAATCGCTATCCAAACGATGCGCCAAAATCCCCGCATGCGTACGAAGATTCCGCGGCAGCGACACGCTCCCAAGTACGTTAACCATCGAACAGGTGGCGGTAATACGCCAATCCTGGCGACTTTTCGCTGTTCCAGAAACTTTTCTTTCCACGCGTATGGACCACAGGGATTTTTACAACGATTGCAGGGAATTCATGTCAAACCTAGGGAATTTACGTCAAACCTAGGGAATTTGCGTCAAACCTAGGGAATTTGCGTCAAACCTAGGGAATTTACGTCGACAAGTGGAGCCAGTATATCGATCCTAAGGACTTTTCGCGACAACAGTTGGCACGCATTACACCCACCACCACAATATGTCGTTCAGTGCCATCTATAATTACCCCTACCACCACAAACATTACGTACAGCTCCATCGGCAATTACCCCCACAACCAACTCTTGCGCGCGAAGCCCCATGTAGGACTCCTCCCCTCTCACAACAGCCCCTATCCTAAGAACTGGACACCCCCCTCCCCTTTGACGTCACCCCCGTCGCCGCAATTTGATCCCGGAACAGCATAATGCACCTACTTACATATTGCTTTTCAATAGTAAAAGAACACGATATGTTAATTTCTTAATTGTATTGGAATACATATTTCTGGTAGTGCATTCACTGTTATTAATAGGTTATAACACTTCTATGTGGACAACAGGAAGATTGAATAAACCAGATGTAGAACCACCAAATATGCATAGAAAACTTCAGAGACAGTTGACTTTGAACCCTGTCTCTGATCCTCGACTTTGTCAGTTGAGGCAATATCAACTGAAATCACACACGAGTTCAGTATCACAACTGTCTGCAGTCACATCTCCTGGGGCGCAGCATCGGCCGTTAGCTAGACATTCCAGTAACGAATCACCTCATAGGGCAGGCATGAAGTAAGTGTTCAGTTTGCTTATTCTTTTAAATATCACATAAGGGGGGAAGCCAATGTGAGGTTCGAAAATAAAGGCTACTTTCAAGGCATTCTTTTATAATGAAATGGCGCTGGCCGTGATGGACACACCGGTTCTCGTTAGATCACCGAAGTTAAGCATCACGGGGCGGGTACTGAGGAAAGATGGGTGGACCACCTTTCTCCCGGTATACCGCTCGCTGCTGGGACCCGAAGGAGAGAGAGGAGAGAAAAAAGATATATGACGTATTTATAGTTCATTGGGCAAAATATAAGCAAAAAAGCTTGAAACGCCATTCTGTTTAAACAGAAAAAAAACAATAAACAAACAAACAATAATGAAATGTAACTTCCTACGAAAAATCTTTATTACCATCTGAAAATATATATATTTAATTGAGATTTTATGCTCTCAGGTTGAAAAACTTTTGAGTAGTATCGCCACAGCAAACGATGGCGTTAGGCTCTGTAAAAAGAATTTACAAAACAGGCGATCGTGTAACTTTCCAACGTGTGCTCTGAATTGATAAATTCGAACCGTTTCTTAAAGTGTATATTACAATAGCTTCGGTTAACCTTTTCGGCCCTGTTGGGACACATATGTCCGAGTGAATTTTTGTGATCATCTGTGGAACTATACAGGCCAAATATATGCGTTGTTTTATTCTTTGTTAGTTAATCTGACGATATACTAATATCTTTGATTTTCAATCATGAGAATAAGCAACATAGTAATGTGCTGGATAAGTTTTATTTTGGTAGGTTTGTTTGGCTGCAGAATCGCAATGATAGAAATCTCCTGTTTTACACGTATAATTGAAAAATTATCTGAAATTTTTTATCGTAGCCTTTCAATGTATAGTATGATATAACTGTTTTGCTTAAAAAGTTTTTAAATTATTGTTTTTATTTATCTTAGCTAGCATAGAGAAATGCCTATGCGTTTTCGGGACACACATATCCCACTAGGTATTTTCATTTTTATTCCTGAATACGATGAAAATATTTTTACCTAGTTACGCTGCAAAGACCATTACATGCCTTATCGCCCGTGAAATGTTACATTCCGTCAAAACGACGCTTCTTACCCACCCCTCTGAAATATGATGCATTCATTGTGGGTTGGTTGATTTCTGCATAACTAGGCCCAATTGATATTCACTGGGAGGAATATCATAAAAATACATGTACGACAGGCCGACAGAAGATGGGAACTGTTTAACCATGTTTAACTTTTCCGAATCACATGTGTCTCACCCAAAAAAACTGCTGGGACACATATGTTTCCCAATTTTTTAAATTAATCTACATATACCTATCCGTAGCCAAGTACAATCGATTCCTGGAAGAAATTATAATAAAATCCAAATAGAAAAAAGTCGGGTCGAAAGGGTTAAGCGTACAAATTTAAAAAATTTTAATTTTTGAAGAAATGGCAGACTTTGGAAGCAAAGGTATAAAAAATCAACATGTTTTTCAATGTTACGATTAGATAAATTATTCGATCAAAATACTTGTACGTTTAACTGATGATAACACTAGTTTACAAAATCCAAAAAATTATTTGTGATCGAGGCTCCACTATGAAATTCTTATGTAAGGTGGTCCCCTAAATTCGAAAATCGACAGGAGACCAAATTCTAAGGATACGTTTTTGAGATATCGCCCGATGAATATTTTGGTAACTGTTTATGAAGACGGCCCGACGTTGTTGGCCACATGTCGCGTTAGAGTTGACCGATTGGATCGCGACGACTCTTAAATTAAAGGTGATTAAATTGCATACAATTCTTTCCTCATTGTTTTCCAATCTGACCAAAAGTTAATCGGAATCGAGCGAAACTTAAGAAAAATGTAATGTTTTGAGGCCGAAATTAAATTCGAAAATTCACTACATAGCCTGGGAGACATATAAATTATCATGTGACGTCCAGTTTCTTATTTCTTACGGAGAGTGCGCACCTTTGCGAAGAAAACAAGCCCAACCTGAGCAAAATCCATGCACAAATATGGAAGTTACGGGCGATAGAGTGGGAGTGCGTATTTTCAACTTTTATAGACATCATGATTTCGAGAAAAATGCATTTGAATACGTCACTTCTGATGTCTAGATCTTCAATATTTTTCCGAATTTTAGTCCCAAACTTTCAGGAAATATTCATGACATATCACTGAAAATATGGAAAAAATAAATTTTATCTTTTTGGCATATTTCAATATAGGGTAAACGATACAGTAGTTGACCACCTAAGAACTTCAATTTAGGTAAACGCTATGGAATAAGTAACTTGAATTTTATAAATGACGTTTCGTTATACCAGGCGAAAAGAGAAGTTTCGAAGATGATTATAACAGCAAAGAAACTTTGAAGAAATCAGTAGTTTCGATGTTATGCTATTATAAAGAAACATAATTCAAAGTTATAGTTATTGACCGGTCGTGGCATAGTTGTTGACCGGTCCAGGTACAGTTGTTGACCACTTACTGAATATAAAAGAAAATGCCATATTTTTTACTTTAAAATCATTTTTATTAAAACCATCTGTCAATATAGCAAAATCAAAGACATATTGTCTTGGGGCAGGGTGAGTTTTATGTGCACCCTTCACGACGTGTGCCGTGCACTTCGCTGCGGCCTCATTGGCGTCTCATTCGTTTTTTTTTTTTTTTTTTTGGCTTCTTAGAGTTATCTCTCATTTGCACTTTCTTTTCTTCCTTTTCTTCTTCTCTTTGCATCTCTCTGCCTCCTTCTTTTTCTTCTTTTCTTTTTTTTTCTTTCGTCAAGCGCCTTTGATCTTCGAATTATCGTACCGACCTCCGGACCAATGAAAAATCAGAAGTCATCGGAGGTGCATACCCAAAACCATATAAATAAAGGGTAGATTGTCCCGTGCCTCCAAAGATCTAAATCAATTTTTATCGCGGTTTTTCAGCACGAAAATTGCAAGTGGTCAATAACTGTATTACTGTGCATTCGCTGAACCAGTTATTGAACACCCCCCAAAACACAACATAATCACGTTCCACAGGACTGGACGTATGCCGAATGTTAATATTGGGCCCTTGTCACCTATTATGATCAATGGCATTCACGGAAAACAAAATTGAACAATAATTATACAGCCATTAAAGAAGTCGCCGCTCTAAAGATGCCCGCTAAGCCCTTACCTTCTTTGAGAATTGAAATTGCGAGTTTTCCTTTCCGACGATCTCACGACGGAACGCGTGTACTGAAATCATCGGTTGTTGGTTGAAACGAAAGCTAGAACTGTCTTTTCTGATCAAAGTGCATCATTAATGCAGAAACGCGCAGGTTCATTAGACTATGGCGGCAGAAATTTGAAGTGGTCAACTTCTGTACCCTGGTCAATAACTGTATCGTTTACCCTACCCCACTTTAAATGTTTAAAAAATAGTTTTCGAAATTAAAAATTCCATTTTTTTGGTCGCCTTCATAAATAGAAAGTGTGCGAGAAGCATTTAAACTTTCAAAATTTGAGAAAAAAGTTTTTTTTTTTAGTTTTTCGGACTTATTTCGAAAACCGTTTGTCGCACGAGAAAAAGTAATACAATATAAAAGATGCTCCTTGTCCGGGTATACAACTTTTGTTTGATATATTTTTTTATTTAATCAATAACTTGGAGGAGATTATAGAAAATCGACTTTGTGAGCTGTTAAATAATATTTAAATGTTTAAGGGCCCAGGGGCACCTTTTCCCGTTATTCGATCGGTCTCAAACTTTACACAGATTTTTTTTATTATTTGGAACTATTCTGGAGAAATTCAAAAGTCGAAAGTAAGAGCTACCCTAATATACATACAGGGTGTCCCAAAAATGTCGCGTTTCCTTGAAAGGGGTGACTCAGGGGGTGATTTGAAACAACTTTTTCCTTAGGGAAAATATTGTCCGAAGCTTCGTTAAGGAGATATTAAGCAAAAACCCCGACCAATCAGAGCGCGCGCCTTCCGCCTGAGTTCCCGCGGTAGCGTTGGCTACGAGGTAGGCGACCGCGCTTGTGCTACGAACGTACGAACAAGCAAGTCGGCATGCATCGAAGGAAACCGCGTTACACATTTTTTTTTTAAAGCAGAATCTTAAATAAGAATAATTTGAAGTGAGAGGACAAGAAGTACGTAAATTTCGTTTTTAAATAAGGCATAAACGAAAAGCTAACGTAACAGAAAATGTACGACAAGTGATCGTAATTCGTTATTGAGGTAAAAATCCGTAGTTTAAGAACGGCCAACACAACTAAATTTAAAAAATAATATTAGGTGTATGAATAAATTCTTTCCGACTGGAATTTCTATCGCGGTGGTATTCAGAAGCTGCCAGAAAAATGGCAAAAGGTAATGAACAATAATGGAAATTATTGCGATGATCGAGTTGTTTTCATATTTTTTAAATCGAACTGTTATTGTACCCTAAAATCGGAAAGAATTTATTTTCACACCTAATAATCACCAATAAATTAAAGAAAACTCACCCTTTCGGACATTCCTTTCCTTGCTTTCCTTCCATTTTCGGAAACCTGTGTCACTAGGCCACTGTACCGATCCTGGTCATCGGCGTCCAGTGCTCAGCTGATCGCAGGGTCAATGTACCGAATATTCACTTCACTGCACGGCTACTAACACTGATCACTGAATTTATTTTTCACGCAACGTGTTGTTCCTACGTTATAAAAATTGGTGGCCGCGAAAGGGGCCGATTACTGTGAATTACTGGGACGAGATTACTACTATTACCCGGCGAAAAGAAAACTCGTGGCAGACTGTCTCGGGCTGTGCAGTCCGCTGCTGTGCAGCGATCAGATACGGATCCGACCGACGATCGTCAAAACAAAAGCGTAGGCTACGCTTGGTCAAATCGCTCTATCCCACTCGATCTCGTGTTTCGTTCGTTCTCTTCGTCGCGCGGTGTGACAATGTATGTGGCAACTTCAGCCAATAACCAAAATACGTGTGCCCCGTCTTTAAAAGTGTGCCCAAATAGGTGACTCGACCAATCGTCACAGCAGCGCACTGTACAGCCCGAGACAGTCTGCCACGAGTTTTCTTTTCGCCGGGTAATAGTAGTAATCTTGTCCCAGTAATTAACAGTAATCAGCCCCTTTCGCAGCCACCAATTTTTATAACGTAGGAACAACACGTTCCGTGAAAAATAAATTCAGTGATCAGTGTTAGTAGCCGTGCAGAGAAGTGAATATTCGGTACATTAACCCGGACGCAGTGTGATCAGCTGAGCACTGGGCGCTACCCAACCATAAATCTTTTCGTCCACCGATAACCAGGATCGGTACAGTGACCCAGTGACACAGGTTTCCGGAAAGGGAAGGAAAGCAAGGAAAGAAATGTCCGAAAGGGTGAGTTTTCTTTAATTTATTGGTGATTATTAGGTGTGAAAATAAATTCTTTCCGATTTTAGGGTACAATAACAGTTCGATTTAAAAAATATGAAAACAACTCGATATCGCAATAATTTCCATTATTGTTCATTACCTTTTGCCATTTTTCTGGCAGCTTCTGAATACCACCGCGATAGAAATTCCAGTCGGAAAGAATTTATTCATACACCTAATATTATTTTTTAAATTTAGTTGTGTTGGCCGTTCTTAAACTACGGATTTTTACCTCAATAACGAATTACGATCAATTGTCGTACATTTTCTGTTACGTTAGCTTTTCGTTTATGCCTTATTTAAAAACGAAATTTACGTACTTCTTGTCCTCTCACTTCAAATTATTCTTATTTAAGATTCTGCTTTAAAAAAAAAATGTGTAACGCGGTTTCCATCGATGCATGCCGACTTGCTTGTTCGTACGTTCGTAGCACAAGCGCGGTCGCCTACCTCGTAACCAACGCTACCGCGCGAACTCAGGCGGAAAGCGCGCGCTTTGATTGGTCGGGGTTTTTGCTTAATATCTCCTTAACGAAGCTTCGGACAATATTTTCGCTAAGGAAAAAGTTGTTTCAAATCATCCCCTGAGTCACCCCTTTCAAGGAAACGCGACATTTTTGGGACACCCTGTATACGCACAATCCCTCTTATTACATACCTACATTTGGATCCATGGATATAAACTTTCTGGGCGATTGCCATCAAGTTACCTATGTGTGCAATCGGTTCTGAACGCTGCGCTAGCTATTCAAAACCTTACGTAGCTTCCAGAATTTTTTGAGAATCAGTTTGTAACTGTGCAGGTATATTTTTGAGACCCCAAGCATTATGAAAATGCAGAAAAAGAAAATCAGGAAAAAATTTCATACTGGCTTCCCCCCTTAAGTGAAAAATATGCGGAATATAGCAAAATGTTTAAAACACTTTAACTGGTAAGAAGTATCCCAAAACTAAAAAAAATTTATCATTATTCAGGTGGGATCAGTCTGAAAAAAGACATTGTCACCAACATGTGACACGTATTGCTTCGGCGCCAGTTTCCTATCAAACATGGCTTCTGAACAATTCAAATATTGGCTCACCATCAGAATCAAATCAACGACTTGGTGCTTCAGATCCACAATTAAATCTCGATGCACCTGCTTTGTACTCTAGCATGTCTTCAGACATGTTACGCGAATTTCTGGACACCAGAACAAAGATACATTATCATTTGGCGAATATATTTCCAGAAGAACATGTGAGAGCTGCCATGTTAATTCATCCATATGTGACAGATCCAATAGAAATCTGTGTTGCTGTTTTAAAAATGCATCCTCAATAATGAAATAAGTAAGTATCCATTCTACAATGATAACAAAATCAAAGAGCTGTAGGTATTATTTGAAATTTATTATGATATTTACTGATAAAGGAAGTTAAGGTCGGGGCCAGATATATTGGCCGGTGAGTTTCGTGAAGGGTATTCTCCCACCACACCGTTTGCCTGCCTCGGTGCTCCTTTTCTCAACGTTTTCTTACTCGCTCTCGTTCCATCTCGCTCTCGCCTTCGCAGAACAAGAGTGAGCCAGAAGTGGTGGGGATAGTGCCAAGCTTCTGGCGTTTAGGTCAAACCGAGCTGTCAGCGTAGAAATACACACATCAGAATAGGTGTGCGTTAGCTCCGAAAAAATTCAGAAGCTTTATTGGTCAGAACATTGATTCCTTCTCGATAGCTTCATCTCGTATTGGTCTACGAATAGCTTCGTCACGCACACAACTATTACGCTAAGAATAAATAACAGCCAAACGGCTAGATTCAGACGGAGCCGAGCAGCGTTCCCGTTACCCCACCATACCCTGCGACGACCACGCAACTCCAACTGACAAATTCCACGATCGTCAGATGGTGGTGGTTCATTTCTCCTCAATCGTTGCTCGCGAAAACGAATTCACCGGCCAATATATCTGGCCCCGACCTTAGACAACCCGTAAATTCAAAAAATTATGCAACTTTGTATGCAAGGAAAGCAGTTCATCCGTAACACGAACCTATTGTTTGTTGGTGCCATAGGGCGGTTTGGGGGGTGAAATCATCCCTTGAAAAAATGCAGAATTTTCTTTTTCGTGGAATATCTCGAGAACGGTGAGAAATATTGCAAAGAAATTTAAACAAAAGTTGCACCTTTGCTTATATCTACAAAAGTGCGTAAAAATAATTATCAAAAAATCCAGACATTTCAAGTTACTCCCACCACCAATCCATAATTCGATAATTATTTTTACGCAGTTTTGTACATGTAAAAATATGCAATTTTTTCAAAGTTCTTGAGTTATTCCACGGAAAAGAAAATGTTTCATTTTTCAATGAATATTTTTAACCCCTTAAAACTGCACTACGGGCGCCAACAAAAATTAGGTTTGCGTTACGGATGAACTACTCCACTTGCACAAAAAATTGCATAATTTTCTGAATTTCCGAATTGCCTAACTTCCGTCGTGAGATGAATAAATCTTCTGAGAGAATAGTCAATGTCCCACTTATTAATGATACCTACTGTTATTGGAGATATGAAAACATGACAGAGGAAATTGCATAGTTCGAAGGGGGGGGGGATGTGTTCGCGTAAAGAAGATTACCTTCAAAATCGTTTTCATAGATAGTTTAATATCACTAACGCTGTTTTCATATAATATTACACGTTCTTGATCACATTGTGTCATAATACGCATCTAAATGAATTCAACGACCTACGAATTCATGTGAAGGCCTGCAGGATGATAATACATGTCTAACAATAAGTCGAAACAAATTACAAATACATAGTGAAGTAAGAAAGAAATGCCTCCGTGCCTCGCGCACTCAACCACAACACCATCTGGTGTCAACAACTGTAAATTAACATCTCGTTTACTTTCATATTAGAATCACTTGAACTACATACATTCGTGTAGTTTCAATTTTTTTTTAATTGTCAAGTTATAACATGTATAGATTCATTGTCTGGTTTGGCCATTAAAGGCTCTGACAGATGTTATGATTTTTCGTACGAAAGTAGCTAAAAATTATCCAAATCGCGTCGTATTTAGTTTTATTTTCCTCGGCAAAATCTCGTTAGTATGTTAAAAATATTTTCATAAGAATAAAACCAAAAATATGAAAAATTTATTTTTATCAGTGGATGACTCGCCGTTGTCGTATACTTCGGTTCTTAAATATCCGGCGGGAAATCTGTCGTCGACACTGGTTGGCCGTGATTGGTTTCGCGTTCGGGCCACTTGGCTGCCTTGGCGCTAGCGTCAGTTCACGCACACATTACCACCACTCCTGTAGGTGTTTAGCCACAAACAATCCCTGGCAACGCTGAGTCTATCCACTGGTTTCGATGTGCACGCCAAACATTCGTGTGCGCGGCTGGCGGAACGTCAGCCTATTCCGTGCGCGCGACTTGATAAAATCGACCCGTTCAAGTATTCGAAAAGGTGGTGCGTGGCGCGCGCGCAGTTGCATCAATAGGTCTGAACACAATCGTAAAGGTAGGGCACACATATTGTCGCTATTGGCCGACGCGACATTCGCGACAACATCGACGAATACAAAAAGAGCGAACGGGGCACAGGCGCTGCGAACGAAGTACCGCCCTTGCCCCTGTGCCGTCCCGACAGACATTTTCTCAGTAACGCACAGTACCTCAGAAGTCCTATTTCGAAAATCAGACAATAGCTGCTAGGCGCGGTATAACCTGACCTTGTCCCGTACGCAGGGTCATGGACGTTCGGTAAGCGGTCGAGGGTCATAAATGAGTCAGGCAGCGCTGACTTAGGTGTTCCTGTACGGAGCGTCTGGATGCACCAAGCTCCCAAGTCCGGGTTCGTTACAAGGTCGACGTTGACTGACTTTTGCCCTTTTTATACCGTTTAGCGTAGCTACCTCCGACCAATCAGCAGTTGTTAAGTAGTCGCTACCCTTTGGAGGTCTCCTCAGCTCTTTTACTTTTACGTGGGAGCTGTTTAGAATTAAGTCTTAAGTTTTCAGTTCTCGATGATTTACAACATGCTGACAAAGCATTTGCGAATAAAATTTAGTTTTTCAAAATTCACTTACTATGCTCCGACGACAAGAAGTCGGCAATAAACTCTAGGATTCCAATCAGGTCCGAATAGTATATCCCTATTGGCTGGCGCGACAACGTCGACGAATGCAAAGTAAGCAAACGGGACACGGGCGGCGGGAGCCAATGCGAGCGAAGTACCCCCTTGCCCTTTGTACCTCTTAGCCGAGTTCTTCTCGTCGGAGCACAATACATCAAGAATCTATTTCGTAAATTCCTTACGACCATATCGTAGGTCGTTTTTTACAGTTATTACACCTACTTTTTGCAAACATTTCTTACAGTTTTGCAGATATGCACGATAATGTGAAAATTCACAATTTCTTTGAAGAGGTATTTCAACCCCTAGAGATATTTCTAACTATCAATTTTTTTTTAATTTTTGAGTCGCTGAAATTCTTTTGTAAGTGGACTGGCAAACAGTATGAACCATAATTAGCGTAAATTTAATACAATGTTTATCAACTTTAGTTAAAAATACATATCGTATGGTATGCAAAAGTTTTGTGACCGTCTCCGGTGGCGAGACAATTACCGGTGGGACGGAGAAGGGATTGCCGACTCAGTCGGTATGGCCAGGTTCGGCGAATGAATACGAGCGGCTTAACAGATAACAATTGTTTATTGAGTCTTCTGCAGTTATTACAGGTGCGCGGTATGCGTTCAGTCGCGGTAGTGGCTAGTACGAGTCTCGGGCCGTGACGATGGCGTGTCCGGTCGCGACGGTACGGTTGCTCGAAACGGTGGCGACTTCGACGAGATTGTGGAGGATGCGGAGGTTGTGTAACGTTCTGCCCAGGGTGGCCTAAAGGCGCGTCCGTGCAGGAGTCCCATAAGAGAGGTTCCATTGTGCAATAGAGCTCTGGCCTAATGGATGCGGAGATACCTCGCTGGCGTAGGAAAGGCGCAAGATTGCTCTCGGCCTATTTCGGACAGATGCTGGTAATGGCACAGTATGGCGATGGCCGACACTGACTCACCTCGGGTTATCAAAATGAGCGTCTCGGTCGTACGGTCCAGAAGCTGTGAAGCGACTATGCACTGTAGAGAGCTGTCAGTTCCGCTCGCCGCGGCCTTTATATTGGGAGGCCGTATATCTTCGCATGCGAGTACGCTCACGGGGCCGCGGCCTATTGTCTTACGCTCGCGCGGCGCGTGACGTGACTTCGTCACAGTTTATTGACCCGGATGATTAGCATTTTTAACATTTTATAAAATAAATGAATTCATTTTATTTTCATTTCCCTATTTTTACTTCGTTGTGGCTTAAACATGTTTTTCGTCCTCAACATCATGCTGTCACAGGTCGTTGACCATGACTAAAGGAGTACTGGCTGCGACAACAATATAAATAAAAAATACATTTTTGTCTTAAAAAGAACCCGCATCTCGGAATCGAGCGCGAGCTTTTACGGATACATAGTCTACTTAGCTTGCTATTGTTCTCTATCGCGGCGAGTGAGAGGAACTGCGAATAAGTGAGAGAGCACGGGACAACGACAAGCCATAAATTACGGTCGGCACTGCTGCGGCGTCGTTTAACGAAGAAAGACGGAATAAGCCTCTCTGACACCTCTCACTTCCCGCCATAACTACAAAAGAAGTAGCGGGGATAGCGGCGGATTCTTTACTCGGCCTTTACGAGACGGAAGACGCGAGTTGTTCTGGAGAAAGATCTGCAGATAGTATTATATGAAAAAGCATTAGTGACTTTTCAATACCATCACATCATTTTCTTTGAACCATGCAGCGTCCCTTTAATCATCTTTTTATATTTTCAACAGCTGCGAAGATGTTTCGGCCATACATAATTAGCGGGACCACATACAGTAAACTCTCGCTATGGGCTCATCTCAACTATGCGTTAAGCGTTCGTCGCTATCCCCACCAATTCTTGGAATTGTTTGGTCGAGAGTGGGAGAACCCGAGTGCGAGCGAAAGAGGACGATAGAGTCGACACGAGCGACGTTACCGTTGCCTACGAAAGAGAGAAAGCATGATACTTTGTCTTGCTTCGTCTTTCACGAGCTTGCGCTCTGCCTCTTCGAGCTCGACCCGCGTGTGGGCCTACTCCAATACAATGTAGCGCTTTGTATTCGATGTCGGTTCGCAACGCACCTTGCGCTTCGTAATTCGATTCGCGACTTGCAATCAGTAGCCGAGTTTGACAAATATGTGCGGAATGTAGAATCCTCTATAGCAGTGCTTCCCAACCTTTTGATTTAGAAATGCATGGCAAAATTTCAGAGAGGGTGTTTACACATAAAAGTAAGTCAAAGTATTATATGAACATAGGTAGTACATACCACAATTTCTCAATTATAGGACACTAAAGGAAATGCTCAATGTGTCCACCTCCTGCTTCAACACATGCTGCCACATGTTTTAACATTGAATATCGCACTCGCTGAAACATAGCAGGTGTCGTTCAAATAGTTCCGAATCCATTTCGTATTTTTTCAGTCCTTTTCCGGTTCCACATCGGCCTGTCCAGCGATCTTGGAAAACATTGTTTAAAATTGTTTCAACTACAATAAGGAAATGGGCTGTAGCACCATCATATATGAACTATAAATGCAGCTTGTTATTCAGGGGTACATCCTCTAATCATTCTGGAAGGCACAAGACGTGCTGTAGTGTGTGTTAAGTCAGGATGCGGACACATTGCTCATTTCCCTCAGAGTTCTATAACATATAAATTGTGGTATGTACAAATTATGTTCATACAGGGTGTCCCAAAAATGTCGGTTTTCCTTGAAAGGGGTGACTCAGGGGGTGATTTGAAACAACTTTTTCCTTAGCGAAAATATTGTCCGAAGCTTCGTTAAGGAGATATTAACCAAAAACCCCGACCAATCAGAGCGCGCGCCTTCCGTCCGAGTTCCCGCGGTAGCGTTGGCTACGCGGTAGGCGACCGCGCTTGTGCTACGAACGTACGAACAAGCAAGTCGGCATGCATCGAAGGAAACCGCGTTACACAGTTTTTTTTTTAAAGCAGAATCTTAAATAAGAATAATTTGAAGTGAGAGGACAAGAAGTACGTAAATTTCGTTTTTAAATAAGGCATAAACGAAAAGGTAACGTAACAGAAAATGTACGACAAGTGATCGTAATTCGTTATTGAGGTAAAAATCCGTAGTTTAACAACGGCCAACACAACTAAATTTAAAAAATAATATTAGGTGTACGAATAAATTCTTTCCGACTGGAATTTCTATCGCGGTGGTATTCAGAAGCTGCCAGAAAAATGGCAAAAGGAAATTAACAATAATGGAAATTATTTCGATGATCGAGTTGTTTTCATATTTTTTAAATCGAACCGTTATTGTACCCTAAAATCGGAAAGAACTTATTTCTACACCTAATAATCACCAATAAATTAAACAAAACTCACCCTTTCGGACATTCCTTTCCTTGCTATCCTTCCTTTTCGAAAACCTGTGGCACTAGGCCACTGTACCGATCCTGGTCATCGGCGTCCAGTGCTCAGCTGATCGCAGGGTCAATGTACCGAATATTCACTTCACTGCACGGCTACTAACACTGTTCACTTAATTTATGTTTCACGGAACGTGTTGTTCTTACGTTACAAAAATTGGTGGCCCCGAAAGGGGCCGATTACTGTTAATTACTGGGACAAGATTACTACTATTACCCGGCGAAAAAAGACTCGTGGCAGACGGTCTCGGGCTGTGCAGTCCGCTGCTATGACGATTGGTCGCGTCACCTATTTGGGCACACTTTTACAGACGGGGCATACGTATTTTGGTTATTGGCTGAAGTTGCCACATACATTGTCGCACCGCGCGGCGAAGAGATCAAACGAAACACGAGATCGAGTGGGATAGAGCGATCTGTAGCCTACGCTATTGTTTTGTTTAGACGATCGTCGGTCAGATCGCTCTATCCCACTCGGTCTCGATGTGTTTCGTTCAATCTCTTCGTCACAGCAGCGGATTGCACAGCCCGAGACCGTCTGCCACGAATCTTCTTTTCGCCGGGTAATAGTAGTAATCTCGTCCCAGTAATTAACAGTAATCGGCCCCTTTCGGGGCCACCAATTTTTGTAACGTAAGAACAACACGTTCCGTGAAACATAAATTAAGTGAACAGTGTTAGTAGCCGTGCAGTGAAGTGAATATTCGGTACATTGACCCTGCGATCAGCTGAGCACTGGACGCCGATGACCAGGATCGGTACAGTGGCCTAGTGACACAGGTTTTCGAAAAGGGAAGGATAGCAAGGAAAGGAATGTCCGAAAGGGTGAGTTTTGTTTAATTTATTGGTGATTATTAGGTGTAGAAATAAATTCTTTCCGATTTTAGGGTACAATAACGGTTCGATTTAAAAAATATGAAAACAACTCGATCATCGAAATAATTTCCATTATTGTTAATTACCTTTTGCCATTTTTCTGGCAGCTTCTGAATACCACCGCGATAGAAATTCCAGTCGAAAAGAATTTATTCGTACACCTAATATTATTTTTTAAATTTAGTTGTGTTGGCCGTTCTTAAACTACGGATTTTTACCTCAATAACGAATTACGATCACTTGTCGTACATTTTCTGTTACGTTACCTTTTCGTTTATGCCTTATTTAAAAACGAAATTTACGTACTTCTTGTCCTCTCACTTCAAATTATTCTTATTTAAGATTCTGCTTTAAAAAAAAACTGTGTAACGCGGTTTCCTTCGATGCATGCCGACTTGCTTGTTCGTACGTTCGTAGCACAAGCGCGGTCGCCTACCGCGTAGCCAACGCTACCGCGGGAACTCGGGCGGAAGGCGCGCGCTCTGATTGGTCGGGGTTTCTGGTTAATATCTCCTTAACGAAGCTTCGGACAATATTTTCGCTAAGGAAAAAGTTGTTTCAAATCACCCCCTGAGTCACCCCTCTCAAGGAAAACCGACATTTTTGGGACACCCTGTATAATATTTTTTATTTATTCTAACGTGTAAATTCATTCCCTGAAATATTGTTGTGCATTTATAAATCACCCTGTGCAGAATAAAATTTGTTATCTAAAAATGGAGAAGCTGTATGTTACGTCCCTACTTCCTCATTTATGTGGGAGTTTTAAGGAGTTTATATTTTGGATCCGCTTTCGAACTAGTCCTGGGACTTTTCGCTCTGGGATAGTTGAGAGTGATAAGGATGTAGATTAGGATACATTTTTATTCTCATGATTACCTTAATTTGGCCGCCTTGCTGCCTGGTCGGTCAGAAGGAGGTTCCACTCAATGGGCGAATCAGGAATCCCGTTGGTCTCTGGCGTTCCCTCGTTCTTTGGGTCCGCCCACTCCCCAGGGAACAGGATATACCCGAATTCAGTGGCCTCTTGGTCCTTACTGACCGTTGGGGCCTTGGCGATTCCCAATAGTTCGACACCGTTTGCTGGGTTTCCACGAAACTGCTGGTACAACTTACGCAGCTGGACCCGTCGCCCGGCGCGGTGATTCCTCGGCATTCGTCCTTTAGAGTTTTTGATAGCAATTATTGATCAATAAATCACTCATCACCTTCCGCACCCGGCGCTGCCGCGGGCAACGTTCTGCTCTTCAGCGATACCATTGGCGGAGGCAATAGTGATTCATTCACATTCGCAACATTTATTTGGAATTCCTTAACATTTAAATCTGTCGCGTCGATCACGGTTTACGCATAATCTCTGGTAAGACCGCGGGCAACGTTCTGCTCATAGGTAATACCATTAATCAGCGCAACCCGTGACCTGTCAATAGGCATTTTCCGTAATTTAATGGGTTTTTCCAAAAGACGAATGCTCGATTTAGGGGATGGGAAATTATTGGAGGTAACACTTCACTCACTTGTAAATATTAACAAAACTTTTATTGTTACTAGAGGGGTTTTCACACTTTAAACACTTTAAGTACTGAATGGTTAAAAATCAATTCAAATTCAAATTCAAATATATATTATTAATTGAGCTCTGTGGGTGATCTATCCCTTTATATAGGGCTGTCGATCACTCCTTCTTCAGGTTTGTCACATGACAAATAGGATGGTGGGAGATGAAATCTCCCAATCATTTGCCGTGGGATCCACCTGAAGATGGATCCGGCGCGTTATCCGAGAGTTTTATTTACTACAGAATTTGAGCTATTTCTCATCTATTTCTGGCTCTTCTCCGTGACTTATAACGTTTTTCTGCCGTAATACGAAACTCTCAGCAGCGTCGATAATAGAATTCTTATTTTAATTCATACTTTAGATTTTTACGCTGTTGGGTTTTCGATGTGCTCTGTACGATTGATTTCGTACAGACCACATACTAAGGATTGAAGTTAATGTACATCGGTTCCGTATTGGAGCTCGAATTACGGGAAATAAAGGGAGGGCAAGCTTCGGGCGTTGATCAGGAGCGCAGATCCGTGAGGGTGTCGGCAGCATTGGCTGATAGGGGCCTCCGTCCCACGCTGAACGTCAGCTGGTGTTGGTTGGGCCTTCCTAGTGTGTGTGTAGCCGGCTGGCCGCTACCTCCCGTAATAGCTGCTCTCCTGCTCCCTGTTGCCGTCCGTAGATTCACGGCTCGAGCTCTTCTTATCGCGAGTTTCGATTACAGTGCCTTATCGGCTATGCTTTGTATAATGTTTTATATATGTTTTTCATACGAGGTGGTTATAATACCTCAGAGTACGAAATAGTAAATATTGTAGGTTTTCAAAGGTTAATTAGTAGTAGACTCGACGTCTCGGGACGTGACACTAATTACAAAGTTTCCAAAAAATAATTTATTTACAAAATAAGCACGAAAAATACGATAATTGCCTAGAGCAAGCCGGCTCAACTGAGCTCTCGTGGGCAAGGACGCTCTCAGTTCCACGCGACCAGAGGCAAGCGAAAGCAAGTGACGTTAATAGTCATAAAATACAGGAGGTGAGATACCATAGTGGTGTTATATTCGGCGAGCTTGATCACAAGCGCCTTACAGACTGGGGCGTAGTGAATTGAAACTGAAAAGTTCCTGGCGAAAATCAACGACTAAGCCTTCATCCTACAATTACTAAAATTGTTATGTTTTCTTTAAAATGAATTACTAATACTTTTACATTTATACAGGGTGTTTCGTAACCGTTGGTACAAACGGAAAGGTGGTGATTCTACATGAAAAAATAAGTTACAAATATAGAATAAAATTTATTATAACGAGCTTTACTGTAAGGCTTTCCCCTTACCTGAGCGCGCTCGTCGGGCACAAAAAATTACATCAGTGCAATCGTACTCAGTCCAAATTCCAAGTCGATTTTCTTAAAAACTAAGCGAATTACGAAAAAAATTTCATTGTATATTTTTTACTTATTCTTTCGTGTAGAATCACGACCTTTTCACTTATACCACCGGTTACGCAATACCGTGTATAATACACTCCTCAACAAAAATTAAGAGATCACCTCTACGAACCTGAAAAATGGGGGCTAGTTCAAATAGTCATTGCTCCGACAAAAATAGACGCACCGATATCGTTAAAATATCGTTTAAAAGTGTGGAATCTCTACTTTATATTGCTTTTGGACAAAATTACAGCGATATAAAGAGCACTTTGACAATGTTTAAAATTTTTCTTGAACTCTGTAATGTTACATGTGTAGAAGACGGAAAAAAAGAAAGTCGCGTTAAGGCGGGATCTCCTACCTGCGACTGGTCGCAGCGATTTGACCCAGCGACTGGCCCTAGGCTGAATCTCCTTGCCTGCGACCAGGAGTGTGCGGGTACCCGACTTTTCGGGCTCAGGACGGGCCGGAAACTTTCGGGCGGGATCGGGTGAGATCGGGCGGGATGAGGCAGGGTCCCGATACTTTCGTATTTCTCGAGATCCCGACGGTTTCGGGATCCCGAGACTCGATTCGGGCTACAAGCATAGCCGCCATGAGCGGGCAATTTGATTTCAGGTCGGCTCGGCAAAACTCGGACGTTTAAATTGGTTGTCTATTCGAGCGGGATATTCAAATCGACTAAATGTACCTTACCGCAGTTTGCTGATTATTGCCGATGTTTACCAATCATTGCCGAATGGGCATTTAAATTGGTTGTCTAATGATTTCCCTAGTTTATTTCTGTCCTTGTCGAGTGACGCCTCTTATTATATCTCCTCTTTGCTTGCAGCCCGAAACGAGTCTCGGGATCCCGAAAACTTCGGGATCTCGAGCAATACGAAAGTATCGCGACCCCGCCCGACCCCACCCGAAATTCCCGACCCGTCCCGAGGGCTAGGAACCCGAGCCTCGGGATGATCCGCACACTCCTACCTGCGACCAAGTCCATTGCCACAGTGGGGCAGAATCCCAAGAAACAAGGAAACGAGTCAGAATTCAAAAGTTGTGGGAGGATTATGTATTTTTATATATTTATGATAATAATAATAATAATAAATCGTGTTTAATCTTTTATAATATTTGATACAACGCAGTGGAGTTAGAAACGCAAAGTACAGAATGGGCGAGGCTCAGCGTCGCTGTTATTCATGCCTGATCCGAATAATTCTTGTAAGCTACTAATATGAGCTCCTAAAAAAGGTAAAAACCCAGAAAGAAGACCCAAAAAGAAGCCAGAAATAAAGATTTTAAAAATTATAGAAAAAATTGTAGCTAAAAACATTCTATCCTCCCAATGGCCCACCTTTTCCTCATGTGGCTCTCCGCGAGGCGTACTGGTCTTTCTGCAGAATAATTTCGTTTCCTACACCATTGCCAAGGAAACATTCTTCGATCTAACATAAGAACATCTTCTTCTTTTGGTAATTGTGCGGACCTTAAAATTAATTTTCGTCACTGTCAACGTTCCTACCATACTTATTATTCTTTTATACGTAGAGGAATTAGCTTGTAGCAATTGGGGATTAATCCTAAAATTCCTAAAAATCCTAAAAAGGAACATTGCACTTTCCATGGCATGTTTATCAAATTCTTGTAGTTTTATTGGAACTATTGACGCTAATTCCTGACGAATTGACGTTATCTTCTTAAATAACGTCAAACTTATATATTAACACTTTTAGTATCAATTTCCTTAATAATATTCAGCATTTTTAAATGCAAAATACAGTATGTTACATTTTTTCCCATTTTTGGGATTTACCCCCACTGTGCGACATAGAACGTACTTAATCCATAACTGCCAAATATTCGCGAATGCTTTTTCCGCAGTAGCAAGGCCTAGATTATGTTGATTAGAAAACAAACAAAAAATTTGTTCAGAAGTTCCCGGAAGTGGAACTAAAAAGGGGATGATTGCTGACAATTTTTCAATTGGTTTCGTATGAAAAAAAAACTGTATGTAACTAATTATTTGCTATTACTTAGCAGAATCGACACTACTCATTTGGGGGCCCAAAAATTGTTTTCTTTTATATCACCAAAAATTAAAAGACGCGATTTAAAATTCTGCACGAAAAATACATACAATCATAGACACGTGTTTGCACACAGATCAGAAGTAGGCGTCATGATATTTTTACCGCTTTTAGGTGCTCATATTAGTAGTCTACAGGTAACATAAAAATACATACTCCCATATCTTTTGAATTCTGACTTCTTTCCTTATTTCTTGGGATTCTGTCACACTGTGGCAATGGGTCGCAGTGCGACTGGTCGCTAGACTGCTCCCGAAGGGAGTCCCGGTGGTCGCAGTGCTCAGTCTGCGACTAGGTATAATGGAAAACAGACCCTATCGCATTGTGTTGCGTCTCGAGTAGCCTAGGCTGGTACTCAAACAGACTCGCGTCAGGCTCCTACGTCTGGCGCATATCCGACGATCGCAGACACTTGTAGGAGAACAGATGCATGCTTCCCCATTGCACCAGTATACTGCGACCGGTCGCTGCGATGAGTCGCAGATAGGAGATCCCGCCGTTACAGGGACATGAACCCTGGGCATCTGCGTGCTGGCCAGCCGCCTAACCAATATCCCCACGGCGACTTCCCGAAGTTTGTATTCTGTGAACTCCTCTTAACCGCTTCGCAACCACGGACGAGATATCCCGCGGCGCGGAATCTGTCGTACGATGCCATGGACGAGTTATCTCGCGACATTATGTGGTTCGTATGATGTCACGGACGAGTTATCTTGACATTATGTCGTTCGTACGATGCCATGGACCAATTATCCTGCGACACAATATGATTCGCTCGACGCCACGGACGAGATATCCCGCGTGTTTATTTACCAAGATAGGCCAAAATGGCCGACAAAGTATCCAAATTCTTAGGTGGCCACTACAGTGGCCAGCCCGGCCCCCTAAAGGTTAACGGAAGGGGCGCCATCTATGGGCCTCACTCACACCATAGGCCGTCCGTCCATCTCCTAACCTGCCGATCTCCTATAAATGGAGCAAATGAACTTTTATACATAGGTTACATTTATACCAGTCGAAAGCGTACTACTCTCCTGTGTAAAATTAGTGCTCATTGGTTACCGTACAATTTTTTGGCCGATTTATTCAACTTTGAAGCAAAAATCGTCCTTCTGACTTTAATAGCGAAGGAATCATCGTAGAACGTTCAACAAAAACGCAATAGGAAGATCAGTCTTTCTTCTTTTAGACGCATCTTTAGCGTTTTCGATTTCGTTAACATTTTGGTGTACGATTTCCTTTCGAAAATATGCTTCAAATTGCACAAATTCCGTTTCTTCTTTAACTCGCTATATCAAGCTCATTTCTTGAGTATTAAGCTCATTTCAAAGCGGCAGTTCGACCGATCCGATTGTGTGCCTTACCCGTTGCGATAATTTTTGGATATTTTTGTGAATGGTCCCAGTGGCCGATCGACACGAGGTTTGTGACACTGTCAGCCATTACTACTACTGCGCTGTTACTAGCCTCTACCCGATATAGACCGAGAGAAATCTTGCGCCCTCAACAAAGCTTCCGTGGAATCTCTGCGACCATAGACCAGAGCCCGCATTGCACCAAGCTCCGTGTGCTCCGATTTCGACCGCCTAAGGGCAGTTGCTATTATACGCTATCCTCATTGCCCCGAACTCCCCGAAGCCAACGCGAGACAACGGCACGCGGTCATACCGCTCGGACCGACAGTCGGAAACGAACGCCGTAGCTTCCCGCCGCACCGCGAACGGGCACACACGTTCACCGCGCACCTGTACAATAACCCACCACTGCTAATAAAACAGCTAAGGATTTTAACCCGCTCTTGTTCATTTATCTAACACTGACGCCCGACTGAGTCGCTAACATATCCCTTCTCCGTCCCACCGACGACAATATCACACCGGAGACGGTCATAAGTTTCCACAATATTAATAACAAATTATTGTAAATTTTTTTTACAAATTATTTTTTTAACTGCATACACAAGTTTCTCGAAAACGAAGCGCGATATTAAAAATTCTATTCTATATTTTCGTCTTATTTTGGCTTGTAGAATCACCTCCCTAGAGTATTGACTATCAATAGAGTAATAGGTATCATCCCTGTATAATAGGATGGGTCGCGTCCGCAAGTTGCTGGTTCAAATCTCCTTACTCACATTGGTTCTCCACCATACTTTATGCCCCCGCGCTTTAAGGGGTCATTCTGGTTAGATCGCCGATAAATTCAGCGATTTTCAGGAATTTATTGCGAAGACAGGAATTATAGTAATGGAATAAAACTTTTTTCTATTGATTAAATTACATTTCTACAGTAAATAAAAAATATAAAAGTTATAAAATTATTGCTATTAAAATGGTTTTAACGGCGATTTTGATGATGTGTTTCAAAATTCATGCCTCGCTCGTGCATGAGATTTCAGCAGTTGGACTTATCTGAAACCAAAAATACAAACAGATTCTTGATCAGTATGACTGTCGCTATGGCCCGTACTAGAATCAAGTATTTCTGTTGAGTCTAACCTACTTTTAAAATCGAAAATAGCACAGAAAACACAGCCGAAATACATTGATTCTTGTATTTTGACCGCCATTTTGTTAATTTTAAGGATAAATCATTTATTCTAGTACGGGCCATAGCGACAGTCATACTGATCAAGAATCTGTTTGTATTTTTGGTTTCAGATAAGTCCAACTGCTGAAATCTCATGCACGAGCGAGGCATGAATTTTGAAACACATCATCAAAATCGCCGTTAAAACCATTTTAATAGCAATAATTTTATAACTTTTATATTTTTTATTTACTGTAGAAATGTAATTTAATCAATAGAAAAAAGTTTTATTCCATTACTATAATTCCTGTCTTCGCAATAAATTCCTGAAAAGCGCTGAATTTATCGGCGATCTAACCAGAATGACCCCTTAAGCGGTGGCGCGCCCCCTGCATTAACTTACCCTCAACCAATATTAATACCCAGGACAAGTTGGAAAGTGGAATGCGTTGTGTCGGAATAAGTCAACGCAAATACTGAAAGCTTTTTATTAATATCTCGCAAACTAATAAAAACCCGAAGCTTCAATTTTAGATAGGGTCTACACGCCCTTCCTATCACTCCCTTCAAACCTCGTGTGGATCGGCCACTCGGGCCATTCAGAAGTACAGTCTAGTTGTTTACCTCGGTGACGCCCACTTATCTGTGATTCGCCTCCAAGACCTCCTAAACAATCACCGAAACTATATTCCTTGGCCGGCTGTCCAGTGATCCTCTCGCCTTAAATGTACCGCTGGTTGAAACGGATTGTTACCCTCTTGAGTGTATCCATGCACCGGGACCGAGCTTCTACTCCCTATCACTTTCCCCTTTTCCTCTTTCCCTTCACGACAGCCCTTCTCTCTATCCCTTGCCCCGATCCCTCTCACTGACACCCCTCGACCTATACTAGGGTGGGCCAAAAAATCACATTTTCGAAACTCGAAACAGCCTAGTGCGGAAAAGTTCCGTCTGGGGAAGACAAATGAAAGCAAATTTTTCTTTTTAAATCGGTCAATATTTGACCGGATCTAAACGGGGTCAAAGTTTTAACCCCCCCCCCCCCTCCCCACGAATAATAAAATACACACACAAACACACACACACATATATATATATATATATATATATATATATATATATATATACAGGGTGTCCCAAAAATGCTGCGGTTCCTTAAAGGGGGTGATTCGGGGGGTGATTGCAAACAACTTTTTCCTTTGCGAAAATGCCCTCCGAGGTTTCGTTAACGATATATTAATAAAATGCACCGACCAATCAGAGCGCGAGGCGTCCGCTGAAGCTCCCGCGCTAGCGTGGCCGCGCGCCGGGCCGCGCTGCGACTACGAACAAGCAAGGCGGCATGCATCGAAGGAAATTGCGTAGAATGGCAAATGAAAAAGATGTAACAAAAAAATCGAACCTTTTGCCATGGTTTGTTTGCCATTTAAAGTGAATAATGAATAAAGGATAAATGGATGAAAATCGCGTGTAACGTAAAAAGACGAATACACATTTTTTTTAGAAGATTCGAAAATAATAATTATTTGAAGTGGGAGGATAAGGAATACGTAAAATTCCTTGTGTTAATAACATATCCACGAAAAGATAATGTAACAGGAAATTAACGAAAAGTGATCGTAGTTCGTTATTGTGATAAAAATCCGTAACTCAATAACGGCCAGCACTGTTGCTGATAACGAATAAGTCTGTTTAAAAAGCCCAAATAAATATTTTCGTACGAGAATTTTGAGAATTATCGCCGGAAATAAGCCATAGCTTGCGTTAAATTTAAAAATGAATGATCACCATTAAAGTAACTAAAACTCACCCTTGTCGAAAATTCACCTGCAATTTGAAAACTTGTGTCACTGAGTCACTGAACCGATCCTGGTCATCGATGGACGAGCCCAGTGCACAGCTGATCCCAGGTATACGACACTACCCAAAGTTAAGGGTCGCAATGTCAGGTGCGCCAAGGTCAACGTACTGAATATTCACTTCACTGCACGGCTACTAACCCTGATCACTTAATTTACTTTTCATGGAACGAGTTGTTCCTACGTTATAAAAATTGGTGGAAATGAATTTTTACTTCGCGTTCGGAGCCGTGGGTAATCCCCGCGCAAATTCTCACGTCTTTAATTTGAGGGTAGAACGAAGCAGGCAGGACTACGCGCAGTCAGTGGACTATCCCTTCTTTTCCTGTGTCTCTCCGCGGGACGTATTGATGCTGGATAATACTCTGTAATTTCTAGTTCTCCAAAATTAATCGGGTTGATCAGCCAGAGCATTTCGCCAGGGTCGCGGTTTATGACCGTATTGTCCCGCAAGTCGGCGGTAGAGAACGGTTTCCTACAGTTTCGAATAATTTATGACTTAATTGGTTCCGCCTCGTAGCAGACGTGAACTCAGGGTGTCAGAAAGGGGAAACAGGAATGGTATGCATTTTCTTCTTTATAGCAACTCGAAGACTTTCTGCGTCTCTTCCCTTCGGACCCTTTCGAACCGATACACGTGGTGTCTGTTTTCTATCTCGAAGCAATGGGTACATTGGCAGTAGAAGGACGGAGCGCGGGCTTTTGTGAAAGTTTTCGTTGCACTTCTGCAAAACACGTGTGTTCCGAAAATGTGCTGACTTCTTTTTACCTGAAGCCTCTTGGCCTGGTGGGGGTCAACTCATAATGGAACGAGAGAAACTATTTGGGGGTAGAAGAAGTCGCTTGGAAAAAATCTTGTCAGTCAGCAGTCAGCAATCGCGTCGCAGACAAATGTTCTCTGCTCAAGAGTATTACGCGATGTTCTGTGTGTACCCCCCGAACAACGAGGACGCAAGTGCTGCAGCGTGAGAATTTGCGCGGGAATTACCCACGGCTCCGAACGCCAAGTAAAAATTCATTTCCACCAATTTTTATAACATAGGAACAACGCGTTCCATGAAAAGTAAATTAAGTGATCAGTGTTAGTAGCCGTGCAGTGAAGTGAATATTCGGTACGTTGACCTGGACGCACCTGACATTGCGACCATTAACTTTGGGTAGTGTCGTATACCTGGGATCAGCTGTGCACTGGGCTCGTCCATCGGTGACCAGGATCGGTTCAGTGACCCAGTGACACAAGCTTTCAAGTTGCAGGTGAATTTTCGACAAGGATGAGTTTTAGTTACTTTAATGGTGATCATTCATTTTTAAATTTAACGCAAGCTATGGCTTATTTCCGGCGATAATTCTCAAAATTCTCGTACGACAATATTTATTCGGGCTTTTTAAACAGACTTATTCGTTATCAGCAACAGTGCTGGCCGTTATTGAGTTACGGATTTTTATCACAATAACGAACTACGATCACTTTTCGTTAATTTCCTGTTACATTACCTTTTCGTGGATATGTTATTAACACAAGGAATTTTACGTATTCCTTATCCTCCCACTTCAAATAATTATTATTTTCGAATCTTCTAAAAAAAATGTGTATTCGTCCTTTTACGTTACACGCGATTTTGATCCATTTATCCTTTATTCATTATTCACTTTAAATGGCAAACACACCATGGCAAAAGGTTCGATTTTTTGTTACGTCTTTTTCATTTGCCATTCTACGTAATTTCCTTCGATGCATGCCGCCTTGCTTGTTCGTAGTCGCAGCGCGGCCCGGCGCGCGGCCACGCTAGCGCGGGAGCTTCAGCGGAAGGCTCGCGCTCTGATTGGTCGGTGCTTTTTATTAATATCTCGTTAACGAAACCTCGGAGGGCATTTTCGCAAAGGAAAAAATTGTTTGCAATCACCCCCCGAATCACCCCCTTTAAGGAACCGCAGCATTTTTGGGACACCCTGTATATCCAGGGTGATATGTATATATCTATACATATATATCTATACATATATATATATTTTATTATTCTATATATATGTGTGTGTAGTTATGTACTTTTACACGTCCCCCCCCCCCAAGAAAGGGTTCTGGATCCGCCTATGGCGACGCACTGTGTGTCGTACCTTCAAAACGGCTGTCATCATCAAGGGCCGTCGGACCTGCTGCTAGCAGGGAGGGGTGGCGGGTGGTAAGCGGGGAAGGTGCCCCCCCCTCCGTGAGGCCGCCCGCCACCAGCGCCTCTAGTACAGAGGGTCCGCATCGGCGGTCGCGCCCACTCCGTGAGCGGGAATGGGGGGGGGGGCTCAACCCTCTAGGTTACAGTAACCCAACCCATCCGGGAAATACCTGGCATTTCTGAACGCTAAAGTGTGAAGAATTAGGCTTTGGGGGAAAAAAGTTTGATACCTCTTCCACAAACCCCCCCCCCCCCTCCCGGATAGCTAGTATGCCTGAAGCAGCCGAGTAAAGTCATTGCAAATGTAGTCTGTGGGTTACGCTAACCCGTGTGTGGCCAAATCGGGAGAAACTGATAGTGTGGTCTGTGATGGTTAATTAAGGTCGGGATCAGATATATTGGCCGGTGAGTCGCGTGAGGAGTATTCTCCCACCATACCGCTTGCCTGCCTCGGTGCTTCATTCTTCAACGTTTTCTAACTCGCTCTCGCCTTCGGAGAGCAAGAGTGGACCAAAAGTGGTGGGGATAGCGCCAAGCTCCTAACGTGAAGGCCAAACCAATCAGAACAGGTGTGGGTTAGGTCCGAAAAAATTTAGGAGTTTTATTGGTCAGAACATTGATTCTTTCTTAATAGCTTCATCTCGTATTGTTCTACGCTTAGGTTCGTAACGCACACAACTATTACCAGGGACGTATCTAAGGGGGGGGGGGGGGCAGCGGGTGTTTGTGCCCCGGGCGCCGATTTGCGGGGGGCGCCAAACGAAGTGTATATCAGCGCCGTCGAAAACGTTGCTCGTGAGCATTATAAGATGACCCTTCTTTATACGTCTTGAGTTTTTCTTCGTATTTCTTTGCTCTCACCTCCTGAAATGGTTCCACTTCGTAACAAAATAATCCTTGAAAAAGTTTATTGCAATCGGACACCAGCCCTTAAAGTTTAGAATTCATCAATGGTGTGGATTTAAAGAAATTCTCAAAAATGGTAAGCCCTATCGAAATTTTGTTCAAATAATATTAAAAGAGCATTCAATTTTCTACAATTACTGTATATTTGATTTTTTCGTGCTTCCAACCATTATTTACACAATAGCGTTTGAATATACGTCTAATGGTATAATACCTATATTGTTTAATGATGTTATTATTTTATTTTTCGTCATTAAAATGTGCTATAGTAAAGAGTATATGCTACCGATTCAATCCCGCACCTCATGTACGGTGTATCTCTTACAATTAGTATGTTGGCAAGACATAATTTTGGAAAGGCTACATCAATAGCTTTTTTCAAATTTATATATTACGTTATTTCATTAGGAATAAAGGAGATACACATTTTATGGAAAAGTAATTAAAATTGATCTATTTAAAATTTATTTATCTGTTATCAAACAGCAAACAAATTAGGGTACCTGCAATATGTTTTGAACCAGTTAATAAACACATTTATTATACCTTTTTTATGTAAAGTGTGGACTCAACCTCCTAAGGTGGGCAATACAAGGTGGTAAAATGTGGGGGGGGGGGCAAACAGAATCCTTGCCCCGGGGCGCTTACAACCTAGTTTCGTCCCTGACTATTACGCTAAGAATAAATAACAACCACACGGCTACGTTCAGGCAAAGCCGAACAGCGTTCCTGTTACCCCACCATACCCTTCGGGGGCCCCGAAACTCGAACTGACGAATCCACGATCGTCACATGGTGGTGGCTGATTTCTCCTCGATCACTGTTTACGAAAACGAACTGACCGGTCAATATATCTGATCCCGACCTTAGTACAGTTGTAAGTAAGAAAAATAATATTTTTCTTTAACCTTTCAGGGATTCCAGCAAGGTTAAAATTGGATTTTAAACAGATTAAAAGAGAAAAAGATACATCGAAAAGCTGGAAAACAAAATGTTTCTATTTTAAAGAATCAGTCACTCATTTTCCAGCTTATAATGGCGAATAAAGTATGCAGAAGAAATTGACCTCTCTATGAAAGCAAGCAATGATTTGAAATAAAAATTTATTCTTCGTAAAAGACAAATATAGATTGTAAATTGCAATAATAAGTCCAATTACTTTTCCCATACACATATATTATTCACTGTTTATAGCTTAATAGGAGGATAAGATGTATTTATTTTTAATAAAAATGCGTGTTTTTCTTATTATGTTCATGTTTTTTTAATATTTTCCCTCTGTTCGTCGAATTCCATGTTTTATATTTCATCTACTGAATACTTTTCATGTATGCTTATTAACTACGTCTTTACTACATGCAAGTACATATTGTGACACAAAATTGTCATGCACGTATCAAAGATATATAAGGTGTGGCTACCAAAAAACGAGAAATGTTGCATATGGTGTGCTTCCTACTGCGCATGTTAACAATATTCATATCATTTTATAGTTGATATGTTTCGCGACAGTTCGCTTCTACTTTGGTTGTGATTGGTTTAGTTTCACGTAAACTGTGCGCTTTCGAAGAAGTAATTTGTGAGACAATTTGGCGGAAATATGTACTTATGTCCAGAATTTTAAGCAACGAATTGTAATTAAACTTTTTTCGAGATTCGATTGTAGGACAGCTTACCACGGTTGGCTTTTTTCATCGCTAACATACTACAGTATTTCATGAACATGGTGATGGCACTGCCAAGCCACAGGTTCCCGTCTACAACACTTCTAATTCATGTTGAATGTAGGAAATGGGTTATGAGAAGGTAATAACTTCGTCCCTCAGCGGTCCTACTGCCGCACGTGTTACTCGGTTGAGGATAATTGAACGTAGATGCTCGAGTGGTGAAGTATTGAACTTTATTGCAGAGGCGTGCAACTTATAGTGGTGCACGCGTAGTGACTGGTCTCGCACTACCACCAACCAGCCTGTTCAACCGCTGGATAAATGTCTGGACAATTGCACCACGGACAACACATGGTATATGCGCCACGTCTACTGGACTATATATAATCGAACGTCCACAAAGACTAGTCAGCACACACTGGGGCGAACCGGCATGGCAACGCACGCACGAGCAGCGTTGTCAGGGATTGTTTGTGGCTATGCACCTACAGGAGTAGTGGTAATGTCGGCGGGAAATCTGTTGTCGACACTGGTTGGCCGTGGTTGGCTTTGCGTTAGGGCCACTTGGCTGCCTTGACGCTAGCGTCAGTTCACGCACACATTACCACCACTGCTGTAGGTGTATAGCCACAAACAATCCCTGGCAACGCTGCGCACGAGCTCGCCAAATCCCCACTCTTGCACAGTACGCAAGGAGGGGGTAGCTCACTCCCCACATGAAATACCACTAATTGTCATAATTATATAAATCTGCGCGATCTGCTCTGTTCGCGATGCTGTAGCGTAAATGATACCAAGAATAAATGTCAAATGACTTTTACTGCAATGACCTTCAAGAAAAATCATAATAATTTTGACACTATAAACGATAAACTTGTAATGTCCAAAGTAAATAAATCAACGGATTTATAATGGAAGACACAAATAAATAAAGCGGGGTGGTGGGGTAATAAGGAAAAGATTGGAAACGAATGTTATGTATTTCGTAGAGATGGTAAGGGTTAGGAAACCAGAATACTGAGATGAATAAAGTCTTGTGGTATTTTATTCGTAGCAGTCTTCATAGATTAAAATCTAAGACGCTCATTATTAGTGAAAATGTGTAGAGCAAAGAAATACGCATTTATTTCAAAATCTACTATCCGTTATTTTATGTTAACAACCGGAAAATAAACATAACCGAAGCAATGTAAATTAAATTTTGTGACAGGACTGCGCGAACGTGTCTCATATTAAACATCATCCGTTTACTTCACGCTAAACAAAAAAAAAATTATGAAGTAACATACAAAATAAGTAGAAAAATGAAAATACTGATGGAAGTGTTTCTTCTTCAATTTTAATAGCTGGAATCTTTTTTTGTGTTATTGACACTACAGCATCGCGAACAGAGCCGATCGCGCAGATTTATATAATTATGACAATCATAGACAGATGGTGTCACGGTGGTGTTTCAACATGAATTAGAAGTGTTCTAGACGGGAACCTGTGGCTTGGCAGTGCCATCACCAGATTCATGAAATACTGTAGAATGTTAACGATGAAAAAAAAGCCAACACTGGTAAGCTCGAATACAATCGAATCTCGATCGGCCACATGTACATACAAAGGAAAAAGCAAATAAATTCATGTAACTTTTTGGTTGACCGGATCGTCCCACAGTGATCCCAAATCGCCAAAAGCTGGTCAAAACCTCAAAACGTACTTCAAATTAGTCGGAAATTGGTACTCGAGGGTTTTTGATGTCACTGATTACGAATCTGAACTTTAAAATTTTAAAAACAAAATGGCGAATCCAATAAGCCAGACATACATATTAAAAATTGTTGGAGCTGCACGAAAATGGGTACTTTGAAACTGGCATACAAACCAGATTGGCACCTAGTGGTAGCTAATTCTTGTTCACTTCATTAGATATTAGTATAAACTACATGTCCCAATAGGTGTTTTACCTTAAATGTACGTAAATCATAACTATTTCAATAGGTTTTTACTATCCTGACATCACGCGAACAGCGATACACAATATTGAATGTAATGTAATGTTCGAATGTACAAATGTTTGAATGTAATTACATCAAATCATTTGCATCAAAATATTTAAGGCCTCCGCCTGCAGCCAATTGAGTTAATTTAAATTGTCATCTTATTATTATCCTATTTATGATAATTAATATACCATGTATAAATAAATTATGTCTTGTTTTTGTCATTTTAGTTCTCTTTTTAATTTAATTTTTTTAATGTTTTTTAAGCAGTCGGGTTTTTTAATTTTTTTAATTTTTTTTCTTCACTGTCACACAAAAATTCAGAACAACAGCTCAAGATACAATAAAACATCCTACCAAACCTCAAATTGATTTGTCGCACCGTTTTTGTACAAAAAATTCACAAAGGATTACTTATTTTTTGGCCCAACAAAGCGCAATCCCCCTTAATCTGAATATTGAGACGTACTTACATTTGTAATGATAGTGTGCTGACCTTTTACTACCCTGATAACCATCTGTCTGCAGTCTGCCAGCAGATTGACAGCAGGGTCTGCCAGGAGAGCGCAGGGTCTGCCAGGATAGCGCAGGATCTGCCGGCAGCTGCGGAACAACCTACGTCCGCTTTCAGCTACGGTTCTGCCGGCAGATCCGCGGCAGATCCTGCTGCCCGCCTGACACATCCAACAGCGCCATCTGAAGGCCATAATAGCCAAACAATTCCCTCTGCGTAACGTCACATGGACCTACGCACCAACACAAATGTACATTACTACTGTAGGTGTATCCCTACCCCCAAATAACAAAGCAAGCAAATTCTACATTTATTAAATAATTCATTTTACTTATTTCAAAAAGTATTTATTCTTCGTTTAATAATACAGGATTGGCGATTACAATTGTTACAAAATTATATAGGTAGCGCATATAAATTCGAAGAAGAACATTCAATATTTACATTTATAAATCTATATACAATACGTCCCGTAACCAGTGGTACCTATTAGGTGCGATGTCAGAAAATTTCTTGTATTTTAGACTTCTTTTTTCTGTAGAATCACCATATTCCGTATTGTGTTAGCGCTGAAAACAAATAGAACATTAGTATAAAATTAAACGTAACGTATGAATAAACAGGATACATGCGATGCGATACTTACTTCAGCTCCATCTCCGCACAGCACACACCCTAGGTGATCATGCATGCTCCTGCGAACATTAACATTTATAATAAAACATGTGTTAAATTATTATTTACGAAACAAGACGCTAAACATTCGCAACTTCGCGCATAACCCTACTTGTCTGTCTTGCAGATAATGTGAATCCCGATTTCCGCGACGTACATAATTAGAAATTATTCAATTCCATAATTACGTTTGCCTTCTGGATACGTCGGGATGATTTGTCTGGATATTGATGGATGAAATGACTTGGAATATTCTTCGAGCGTACGTCTTCAAAGCACAACGGATACCACCATGGCAGTCCATGGCAGTCACTGGCAGTGGCAGTCAGTGCCGGCAAAATCGAAGAATATTCCAAGTAATTTCAGGGCTCAGCCACTGTCGCCAGGAGTATTCGAAGGGAGTCGTATCGTACCACTGGTGCGAACGTGTCAGTGTAGTCGATTCCCCGTTGCTGCAAGAATCCTCTCGCACACAGCCTTGCCTTGAAGAGATTTCTTCCTTCTTTTGAGTGGTCCTGTTTTACCTTGAACACCCACTTAGAGTCAATTGTTTTCTCACCTGTGATTCTGGGCACGATTGTCCAAGTACAATTGGTTTCATGCGCCTGTAGTTCGTTCTGGATGGCGTGCGCCCACTGCGTGGCGTCTTCGCCAGACATTGCTTCCTCGAAGGTGTTGGGTGCGGCATATTCGGCCACGTCCACTTCGTACCTGGCTGGTGGTTTGATCATTGATCTATCTCTCAAGGTTATGGAGGGCCCCTGAGTTGGAGTCTGCGTCGTACTTGCGGTCTCCCCTCGCTGATTGACACCTGTCGTTGGCTGGTCCTCAACGTTTTTGGGTTGATCGTCGGAGTCCTCCTCCTGCTCCTCGTCTGCTTGTTGGAGTTCCTCGTCGTCGTCTTCTTCTTCTGGTGGTGAGAAGCGTACTGCCTCTCCGTCGCGTCTCCATGACCTGTTGCCTTGCTCTCCTGCCTGTTCGTCAAAGGTCACATCTCTAGACACACTTACCCTCTTTGTGTCCATATCGTAGACGCGATAGTTTTCGGAATCACCATCGTACCCGACGAGAATCGGTCGTCTCGATCGGAGATCAAATTTATTTTGTGAACATCTTGGGCACTTGAACAAATGCCTTTGTTCCAAAAATTCGAAGATGTCCCATGTTCGGCTGTCTCCCAGTCCATTGTTCATAGGGCGTCATTTCACATGACGGAGATACTGTACGGTTCAGTACGTATACTGCAGTGTTTACTGCTTCTGCCCACAGGCTTGTGGGTAGCCCCTTTGCGTGGAGCATTGTACGTGCACTTTCGACAATTGTCTGATTATCGCGTTCGGCTCTCCCGTTTTGCTCAGGAGTGTACGGCGCCGTGGTTTCTTGTTTAATACCGCGAGCCGCGAAATAATCACACATTTGTCGATTGCAGAACTCGCGGCCATTGTCCGACCTGACAGTTTTCATAGGCCGCCCGAACTTATTCGCGATCGGCCTTTCGAACACTTTAAACTTTTCGAACACACCTGATTTGTGTTTTAGAAAATACACATGTCTGTAGCCCGTCGCATCGTTGATGAGATGGGTAATTCGATAGCAATCAAGTACAGCGCGATGAAGAGAATATATACAGGGTGTCCCAAAAATGCTGCGGTTCCTTAAAGGGGGTGATTCGGGGGGTGATTGCAAACAACTTTTTCCTTTGCGAAAATGCCCTCCGAGGTTTCGTTAACGAGATATTAATAAAAAGCACCGACCAATCAGAGCGCGAGCCTTCCGCTGGAGGTCCCGCGCTAGCGTGGCCGCGCGCCGGGCCGCGCTGCGACTACGAACAAGCAAGGCGGCATGCATCGAAGGACATTGCGTAGAATGGCAAATGAAAAAGACGTAACAAAAAAATCCAACCTTTTGCCATGGTTTGTTTGCCATTTAAAGTGAATAATGAATAAAGGATAAATGGATGAAAATCACGTGTAACGTAAAAAGTCGAATACACATTTTTTTTAGAAGATTCGAAAATAATAATTATTTGAAGTGGGAGGATAGGGAATACGTAAAATTCCTTGTGTTAATAACATATCCACGAAAAGGTAATGTAACAGGAAATTAACGAAAAGTGATCGTAGTTCGTTATTGTGATAAAAATCCGTAGTTCAATAACGGCCAACACTGTTGTTGATAATGAATAAGTTGGTTTAAAAACTCGGAAGAAAAATTTACGTACGGAAATTTGGAGAATTATCTCAGGAAATAAGCCGTAGCCTGCGTTAAATTTAAAAAATAATAGTCGCCAATAATGTAACTAAAACTCACCCTTTCGGAAATTCACCTGCAGCTTAAAAACCTGTGTCCACTAGGTCACTGAACCGATCCTGGTCATCGCCGAGTGCACAGCTGATCTCAGGTACACGACACCATCCAAAGTTAAGGGTCGCAACGTCAAGTGCGTCCGGGTTAATGTACCGAATATTCACTTCACTGCACGGCTACTAACACTGATCACTTAATTTATTTTTCATGGAACGTGTTGTTGCTACGTTATAAAAATTGGTGGAAATGAATTTTTACTTGGCGTTCGGAGCCGTGGATAATTCCCGCGCAAATTCTCACACTGCAGCACTTGCGTCCTCGTTGTTCGGGGGGTACACACAGAACATCGCGTAATACTCTTGAGCAAAGAACATTTGTCTGCGACGCGATTGCTGACTGCTGACTGCTGACTGACAAGATTTTTTCCAATCGACTTCTTCTACCCCCAAATAGTTTCTCTCGTTCCATTATGAGTTGACCCCCACCAGGGCAAGAGGCTTCAGATAAAAAGAAGCCAGCACATTTTCGGAACACACGTGTTTTGCAGAAGTGCAACGAAAACTTTCACAAAAGCCCGCGCTCCGTCCTTCTACTGCCAATGTACCCATTGCTTCGAGATAGAAAACAGACACCACGTGTATCGGTTCGAAAGGGTCCGAAGAGAAGAGAAACAGAAAGTCTTCGAGTTGCTATAAAGAAAAAAATCCTGCTTCCTGTTTCCCTTTTCCGATACCCTGAGTTCACGTCTGCTACGAGGCGGAACCAATTAAGTCATAAATTATCCGAAACTGTAGGAAACCGTTCTCTACCGCCGACTTGCGGGACAATACGGTCATAAACCGCGACCCTGGCGAAATGCTCTGGCTGATCAGCCTGATTAATTTTGGAGAACTAGAAATTACAGAGTATTATCCAGCATCAATACGTCTCGCGGAGAGACACAGGAAAAGAAGGGATAGTCCGCTGACTGCGCGTAGTCCCGCCTGCTTCGTCCTACCCTCAAATTAAAGACGGATCCCTTATCTCTCGAGTATAAACACGTGCTCGAATTTCAAAACACAAGCACGCATCGACGTATTCGGTGCGAGAGACTGTGGGCTTGAGGTCCGATTGGCCCCAAACTAACCAATCTGCCCTGCATCCCTCCCAAACGGCCACTGTCCTGAAGAGGCCCTCTTCACAGCGATATCTCCTCCACAAGGCCCACCTTCTCTCGCACGGAATACGTCGACGCATGCTTTTGTTTGGAAATTCGAGCGCGTGTTTAGACACAAGAGATAAGCAGGCCCGATTGGTTAGTTCAGGACCAATCGAACTTCAAACCCGCCTTCTCTCCAACGGAATACGTCGACGCGTACTTTTATTGAAAATTCGAGCGCGTGTTTAGACACGAGAGATAAGTAGGCCCAAATGGTTAGTTTGGGGCCAATCGGACCTCAAGCCCACAGTCTCTCGCACCGAATACGTCGATGCGTGCTTGTGTTTTGAAATTCGAGCACGTGTTTATACTCGAGAGATAAGGGATCCGTCTTTAATTTGAGGGTAGGACTAGTAATTTCTAGTTCTCCAAAATTAATCAGGCTGATCAGCCAGAGCATTTCGCCAGGGTCGCGGTTTATGACCGTATTGTCCCGCAAGTCGGCGGTAGAGAACGGTTTCCTACAGTTTCGGATAATTTATGACTTAATTGGTTCCGCCTCGTAGCAGACGTGAACTCAGGGTGTCAGAAAGGGGAAACAGGAATGGTATGCAAGCACGGAAGCAGAGGGACACTGCTAGACATAACCATGTAACCGGCCGATCCCCCAGTCCACTCCCCGCGCCCCTCAGCTCGAAGTGGCTTCGTCCTGGTCCTCGGGGCTCCGTCTCTGCGATGGCCCCTGGTGCTATTCCAGGGGATCTTCCGGTGCGTCCGGGCACTCACTCCCGTCTCCGCGACATCCCCTCCAGCCGATCCACGCACCGCCTGTCCGCCTGGTGGTTGGGGATGCCATTTCCCGTCTGCTGTCCACCCACTCCTAGTATACCTGGGAGCTCGCCCGAACCTCCATCCCGGCCGTGCCAGGGGCAGGCGGAGCTCCTCCAGGGGGCTAGCGGGCCGCTTCCACGTATGTCCGCACGCCCGCTGCGGACCGCCACGCTATTGCGGCACATTCGGGGGAGTCGAGAGCACATATCCCGGACGCGGTGGCAGCCCCCCGACACCTTGTCCCTCGTCGTGGGGTTTTGCGAACCTTTTTTTTTTTTTTTTTTTTTTATAGAGGGGGAAAATGCAATTACGCATACCCCGACAGTTACTGCCGGGGTTATGTGGGACTCGCCGCATGTAATTGCGGCATACCCACTAAAAACCCCCTCTAGGATGGCCTCCTTTTGAGGGCCCCATGGCGGTACCCGGAACATCTGATGTAGTACTTCGGGTACCGCCTCCATAAAATGGTGGGGCCTCGCCATCGCCGCCCATAGGGCAGACTTCCTCCTACCGGCGCGCGAATTACAAAACGCGCGCCGACCGCCAAATACAACGTCACAACAAACAAAGGTGGCGTATACCTAAATTGAACAGGCCCAATTAAGCATATATATATACATACAAAGAATAAATATAAAACATGACAATAACTGGGACCAGTCATTAATAAATAAAATACCGTGTCCCATACTACTTAAGAGCTACGCTATGCCGGGTGTAAAGTGCCCGGCATAGGATACAGACGGGATAAATACGCGGGTAAAAACGGTCGTGAATAAATAAACATAGATAAATAAATAAATAATAAATAAATAAATATGAATAAATAAACACGGACGTCACTTCACGCGTACCCCGCCCTAAGCCCACGGATGTTAAAATAAATAAATAGTAAAAAGGACACAGTCATTACGAAAAGGGGTCAAAAGGGTCCCAACAAAAACAGAACACAAAAATAAATAATACAAACACACAAAGGTGGCGTACAGGGGTAAAGGTCGACGGACGGAGGTGAAATCACCCCCGCCGACCACCCCCCCCCCCCCCCGGGGGACGTCCCCCTCTTTCTTTTTCGGGCAAGGCGGCGTCTGTCGAGGGCCTTCCGCGCGGCTGCGGCACGAAGGTCGGCCGCTCTCGCTTCGCGGCGAAGGCGGTCGGCCTCCCTTTCCTTCGCCAACCTGACCGTCATGACGGAGTTGGCGAAGGTCCTGAAAAGATCCCACTTCTCAGGGGAGGCCGTGACACGCTCCATAAGGGAGGCAACCTCGAGAGGTGCCCCCAGGCCAGACTCCAGGATGGCGCGTTGGGGCGCGAACTCCGGGCAGACCATCAACACATGCTCCGCGTCGTCCAGTGCTGCGTTGCACTCAAGGCACGACGCGGCGGGTGCTTTCCCGATCCTAAAAAGGAATTTACGGAAGTACCCGTGTCCGCTCATTAGTTGCATCGTGTGATGGTCCGCCGCCACCGACGGGCCCGGGACCGACACAAAAGTATCGGCCCGGGGGACTAAACGCCTAACCCAATCGGTGGCCGGAGTACGGTCCCACGACTCCTGCCATTTGGCCATGGCCTCTTGCAGGGCTACGGCCTTGTGTTGGCGGATCCGTGCCTTACGCAGGTCCGGATCCGCCGCCAGTCCTGGGTTGGCCCTGTCCTCCGCCTTCGCCAAAAACACCGCCCTGCCCATTTTGGCCTTCAGATCCAAGGGCATGCGCCCTGCTAAAACGCAGAGGGATCTGAAGGCCACCGTCCTGTAGGCCGCCGTTAGTCTGGTGAGGGCGGTTCTCTGGGCTCTACGCAGGATAGCCCTGCTGGCCTCCGTTTCCAGAGAAGCCGCCCACACCGGCGCGCCATACAGAATGACGGACTCCCATACCGAGTAATAAAGTCTCCGAGAGTGGATGGATGGGCCCCGGGTATTCGGCAACAACGTTGCCAGCGCCCCGGAGACCCGATCCGCCCTCGCCGCGACCTTCTCCAGATGGGGGCGGAATTTTCGACGTGCGTCGAATTCCACCCCCAAATATCTGACCGTGGCAGAGGTGGACACGTCTGTCCCTAGGATCGAGAATGTGGTGAGTTTGTCGATCCTCTGCCCGGTCAGGAAGATGGCCTCCGTTTTCTCCGCGGCCAGGGAAAGCCCAGTTCTGTCGAACCAGCACTTTACCCTGGCCATTGCGGTCGCCATCATTCCTTCTAGCTGGAGAAGGTCTCTAGCGGAGAACAGGAGCGCGAGATCGTCCGCGTACGCCACGGGGCGGACGAATCTATTCGCGCTCAACTCGGTAAGGAGTCCGTCGTACACGGCGTTCCACAAGAAGGGCCCTAAAACGGACCCCTGTGGAACGCCCGCGTATATGTCACGGACCACCGTGCCCTCCCCGGAGTGCACGGTGATCCCCCTCCCGTTAAAATAATCCCCGAGCGTGGTCAGGGTGTACGGATCCACACCCCTCCTCCCGAGTTCCCGAAGGATGACGTCCCAACGCAAGGTGTTGAATGCGTTGCGGACGTCAAGCAAGAGGAGGGTGCAGACCCTCTGGGTCTTACGACACCCTTCCGCGAAGACCGCCACCTCAGTGGCGGCCTCCACGGTACCGACACCTCGGCGGAAGCCAAACTGGTTGGGGTGAAAAGGATCCCTACCGCGTTGCAGCTCGATAATCCCCTTCAGCACGTGCTCCCAGACCTTCGATAGGGCCGGGAGCACGGAAATCGGCCTATAGGCCGAAGGGGATAAGGGATCCTTGCCCGGCTTGGGAATCAAGATGACTCTAGCCATCTTCCACGAAGCCGGGATCACCCCCCTAACCAGGGTGTCGGCGACCATCGCCCGGACCGCCTCCGGGTCCGCCCGGGTCGTGGATACCACGACCTCGGACGGAACTCTATCGAGCCCGGGGGCCTTTTTGGGCTTGATACGAGCCAACGCGGTTTTGACGAGGTCTAACGTTACCTCGGGGACTCGGGGCGGACCCGCGAGCCAGCTACGTAGCGTCCCCTGAAGCTGGCTGCGGGGGAGACCTGCCGCGGTGGGGGGTTGGGGGGGAGGCACCGGGGAGGTGGTGAAAAGGGCGTCCACCGTGGCCCCAATCTGGGCCCGGGACAACGCCGTACGCGGTGCCTTCCCCTCCAACCTGGCCATCACGATCTTGTATGGCTTACCCCACGGATCAGCATCGACGGTGCCGCAGAGGTCCCTCCAGAGGTTCTCTTTCGAGCGCCAGATAAGAATCTGGACCGCTCTGCGCGCAAGAGAATACTCCCGCCTCAGATCTTCGAGGCGGGGACAATGTTGCTTGCGTCTCTCCCTCTGGAAGGCCCTCCGTGCCTTATGCATGGCCCGTCGAGCCTCGGCAATGGTCTCCGACCACCAATAGTTGGGCTTTCGCGTCCCCCTAGGTAACGACCTGGGTGGGAGGGCAGCCGCCGACACCTCCTCCAGGAGGCTCTGGAGGTCGTCGGCCAGGGGCACATTCGCGTCCACCGCCACGGGGCGAGGCCGGGCATCCCGAAGGGCCCGGTACCTCTCCACGATCGCCTCGGGGTCCACGTCCTTCACGGAATAGGGGACCCAACCGGTGTTGTTGTTGGTATTGGCCGGCGTCCCGCTACGTCTGTTCGGCCCTGCCAGAACATGTAGGACGTAGCGGTGGTCAGAGGCGGTGAAGTGACCAAGCACCTCACTCCGCTTGACCCGCCGAGCCAGTCCCCTATCCATTGACATGACGTCAATGAAGGACGTGCCCCCGTTACGGCGAAACGTGGCCCGTTGGTTGAGCCTTATGGGTACAAGGCCCAACCTGGCGAGGACGCCCATACACGCGTGCCCCCGCCTATCCGCCTTCTTGCCCCCCCCCCCACGCAGGGGATTTCGCGTTTAAATCCCCTGCTAAGATAATGCCCCTCCCGGGGGTCATTACCTCAGTTAAAATTCCCTCGAGTTCCTCCAAATAACGGAGGAACTCGGGGCCCTTCTTGCTGGGTGCGCACTGGCAGCTGACCACGGTGACATCCCCCACCGTGGCCACCGCTATCCCCTCCGCCGCAATAGGTGGAGTTAGGGAGGCGAACCTGCCGTTGAAGCCGGTGACCCAGACTGACGCGTCCCCCGTGACGTCATTGAACCAATCAGGTTGTTGCCTGAAAGGCTCCGAGACGATCACGAGGTCCGCGTTCAGCTGGGAGGCATTCTGAACGAGCAGATCCTGGGCCAGCCTGCACCGGTTAAGGTTCACTTGGAGGACCTTAAACATTACCCGGTCCAGGCTTCATCGGCCCCCCCGCCGCCGGTAGTGGACGCCTAATCGCAGGGCAGGAAAGCGATGCCGTGACGTGCGCCACCCTGCTGCCCGAAAGTCCCGCGGCCGTGCAAATAATGCAGCGCGCCGGGTTCGGGCAAGCCGAGATGGCGTGGTCAGCGGCACCGCATTTCCTGCAGCGCTCTTTCCCCCGCTGCACCGTAGGGCAGGCCGCGGCCAGGTGCCCGATCAAATGGCAGGCAAAACACCGTACCATTTTGGGCAACGGCCTGGCGTGGACCACCGTTAACCCCGTCCTACAACGGACGGGTTCGGTGCCCTTGGGCAGCAGGTTCGAGGGAACCTCCACTACCGCGGTCTGGGTGCCTCCACCACCCATACGTAGAGACCTCACCGTCAGAAGGCCAGCCTCGACCTTCATGGCAGCCGCGAGATCCCTAAGGAGGGACGGTGCCTCGATCATAGGGTCGATGTCCCTAATTTCGAGGGCCGTCCTCTCCTGCAGCGGTGCGTACGCCAGCTTACCCCCTGTCGCGTTTACGAGGGCCGCCGAGGCCGCCGCAGCACCCCCCCCCCCCCGCGTGTCCAGTTCGAGCAGGACGTGCCCCGGCCTCGTCATCTTCACCGCCTTAACTCCCGTCAGGGATTCCTTCCCGAGGGTAACGATCGACCTATACGTATCAATGTACGTCGATCCCTCGGGAACCCTGACGAGGATGGCCTCCGGTCTCCTCCTCGGGGGCCTCCGCCTCTTTCTCTTCCTATCCTTCTCCTGACCCGTTACCTTGCGGGGGGGGGGGAAGGCTGCTGTTGCTGCCGTTGCTGTTGTTGTGGCCGCGGGGCCTCCGAAGGGGGAGGAGGAGCCCGAGGCGTTCCACCCGCTGATGATGACGGGGCCGGGGCATGCCGATCCTGCGGAGTGGCCCTTGCTCGCTGTTGGGGGGGGCCGATTTTTAGCCTTCGCTTTCTTTTTCTTGGGGGCCACCGTCGTGAACCCAACCTCGGGGGGTCGTGGGGGCGTCCCTACCATTCCCGCGGGGTGGTGCTGCGGGGGCTGCTGCGGGGGCTCCTGGAGTATGAGGCCCTGATTAGGGCTCTGGCCCGCTACGGCCTCGGCGAACAGCCTCTTCTTAGTTGTCCCCCCTGCAGTCTCAGGGGGGGAATTCCGGGGTCTCTTGGCCCGGTTGGCCTGGGTCCGCGATAGTGGCTCCTTTCCCGCTATGGGAGGAATGGGAGGGCGGGAACCGCCCGAATCTAAGGGAGCCTCCACGGTCTGGCAACCTATATCCCTCAGGGTTTTAGGTTTTGGGAGGGGGGCGGATGTGGTGGGGGAGGGAGTGGGAGTGGGAGCGGGTCTCTTACCCTTCTTCCCCTTCCCAGTCCCCTTAGGGAGTTATGAGGGGGGGGGCCTCAGGCTCGGTGGTACGACGCCACCTCCCGATAGCCTGGGTGGCAATTGCCTCGGCCACCACCGATGTCGCCTCCTCGCAACACCTGGTCGCCTCCCTGGTTGCCCTCTCCATAGCGGGATTATTAGAAACCCCGGCCAAGGTGAGCTCGCCACAGACGGTGGTCAGAGTCTTCATCAGCTCCGCCATTTTGGCGAGGAGCCTCGCCACCTTAGCGGGGGGAGACTCCGCGTCGGCCCTCTGCGCCGGCTTGGCCTTAGGAGGGGGCAAGACCGGGACCACGAAGGTTTTGGCCTTCGCCCGATCGGTCGCCTCCTGCTGCTCCCTCCTAAGCTCCTCAGCCCTTGTGGCGGAGCTGGCCCTCACCCTTGGCTTCGCTTTACTCCCAATAATGGGAGTGATGGCGACCTCGGGGTTTCTAGCCATCGCATCGCGGACCAATGTGTCCAGGCCCTTCTTTAAAGTATCCCTCCGGGGGGGTGGCGTTTCCAAAGGGGGGGTCCTTTGGAGCGCCCTGCCCCTGGGGATAGACGCGGGCGGAGGTGTCTCCGGGATAATGGTGACCGCATCCAAGTCTATGATTTCCTGCTCTCGGACAGCAGGCGACTCCGGGCGGGTGGTCGGACCCGCGGCTGCCTTCCGGAAGAAATCTCCGAGCGACCCGCCCCGCCAAGTTTGGTGGCCCTTCAAAGGGAGTTCCACCTCCGTCCGCGTCGGGCCGGGCTACTCGCCAGGAACATCGTGTCCTACCATTGAGCAGTCCAACCAATCCGATTGAATGTCCATATCGTCGTCCAGAAGAGCGCCAGGTCAGGCAGCTGTGGCTTTTTGTGAGGCGTGCAATGGCGTATCGACTACGCCTGCCCCACTGACGCCGGCCCGCTGCCTCAGCACGGCGTCATCGGCTAACCTACTTCCCTCCGTCCCGCTGCCGACTAGGCGGGAGGGAGCTGGTCTTACACCAGTTTTCGCGGGGTTGACATCCGAGGCTCCGCTAATTCCTGACATAATACCATTAGAGTCTTAAAGGGCGACGGCCCCACCGCCCAGCGGATTTCTCCCAACTCGACCCTGGTGTTATGGTCCTGCAGCACATCAGAAACGACCCCAGAACTGCTGGGTCTAAACCCACCCCGTAGAACCCCACCCTCCCTGGCACCGAACAACGTCCGGGCCATGCGCAACTCGCCCTCCCCTAGACCGCCGAAGACAAGGGGCATATGACACAGCATTTACACGGACAACACACAAAACACACCACACACACACACACACACACACACACACCACACACCCCTAGTCACGAGCTTCGGAGCTCCCCCGTCCCCGGAGGGCCCCACCCGCCCCACCGCAAGAGGCGGTGAGGGGGGAGGGAACCCCCGAGGGGGGGGGAGCTTCACATACACTCCGAGCTCAGGAGATGGTCGTGGCGTATCATCGGGAAGGGCGCGAGAAGGAAAAAGGAAAGGAAATAAGGGAGGGGGGGACACGGGGGGGAATCGGCTATTGCAATGGGGGATCGCCAGGCCCCCCCAAGGGAGCTGGTCCGCGGTGGGGCCTTCGGTCACCACGCGGGGTTTTTAAGCCCCGGGGATCCCTTATAGCACCCACTAACCGTCATGCTCCACCGACGCCGACCCCCGCGGTCCGGACACTGCTAGGTGCCCGGCCCCCGGGAGCCTGCGCCAGCTTCGCACTTCGGCCGTTCTCCTATCCGCCACCCGGAGACGCGCTCGGTCGGTGCTCAACCTGGATCGGCTAAGCCGATCCAGTCCCTCGTTCCCCTTTACGGGGATTGAGGAACAGCCGAGTGGGGTTTTGCGAACCTGTAACAGAGTAAAGGGGCGGGGGCTGGACTGCGTACGCAGCCCAGACCACCAGATTTGCTTAAAACTAATCTTACAATTTTCCGTTCAGCTCTCCCTTGGCCATCTTTCCTCGCGGGGAAAATCACTTGACGTCTACAGGAAACCTTCCTCGAGCAAGATACTTCTTTCTGTCAACGAACTTCCGGCCTCCGTCCCTCGGGTTTTGGCGATCCTACGACGGTGTTCGACCTCGAACTCCCTCCGTCGTGACTTCGCACTCGGCCACTCTGCGACGATGTTCGCTCTCGAACTCCCTTCGTCGCAGCACAGCAACTTCGCGCACTCCAGGCGCCTCTGCGTTGCTTCGGTGGTGTCGCACTCCTGGTGATGCCGCTCGCCAGCAACACGACTGCATGGGCCCCCGGCCGTCACCCAGAGCCGTACACCCACCCTCGGTGTGGTCCGTGCACTCCCGGACATCCCTGCGTCTCCGCCGAAGTCGCACCTCCACCACCAACACTCCGACGCTCCCTCTATAGCGTCCTACCAGGCCTCTTCTGATGACGATTCTCCGAGCCTGACGAGCCCCTCGATTCTCCTTGCAGCTCCAAGTTGAATCGGCATTGTCGAACGTTGTATCTGGACGGCGTTCGATGACCCACGTCATTCCCACGGAAAACCATTCTCCCATCACAGGAGAATCCGAAACGTCAATGTCAAACGTCAAAGTTGCTCGATACTCGCGAAGGAGCCAACTTCAGTGCGTGCTGTCATTTCTGTTGTAATCGTTTTCTACGTTATACAATGAGACCAATACAACCAGAATCCAGGTTCTTGTTCGTAGGTCGGCTTCTCGAGCTTCCAGAGCCGACCCAGCCATGGTCTCTTCCTTTGCAGCAGCTTCGTCGCCTAATCCTCGGAGCTGCTCTGATGTCGGCGGTTTTCGACCGCCGTCGCCATTTCCTCCATTCCCGTTTATCCCTCACTGTCGGCGGGCCTCGACCGTCGTCGCTGCTCCGCTCCGCTGTTTGTCCCTCGGTGTCGGCGGGCCTCGACCGCCGTCGCCGCTCCGCTCCGATGTTTGTCCCTCGCTTCGTCAGTCCCTCCCTGGTCAGCTGCTTTTCCGGATGTCGGATTCTCTTCTGTCCTCAACGAGGAACTCGCGTCGTACGCAACGGCTCCTTGCGTATCGCACGCAACAGCTCCTTGCGTACCTTCGGGATCCGCGGCTACGGATCCCACTTCTGACACCAGTGTTGCGTCGGGGCGTTTCTAGTACCGGCCACCCCGACGCAATGGGTAGAATAACTACACGGGTACACACAAAACGACCGGTTGCTTTATTGGCAATACATTTATGTGTCCCGATTATAGTACGCGTACGTCCTAACGCCAGGACGTACGGTAATCGACTCTTCTCTTGTCGGCCTCCTGATCGTCCTCTTGACGGAGGCCGACCTTCTGCTTGTTGAAAAATGGCAAAAGGTAATTAACAATAATGGAAATTATTTCGATGATCGAGTTGTTTTCATATTTTTTAAATCGATCTGTTATTGTACATTAAAATCGGAAATAATTTATTTTCACACCTAATAATCACCAATAAATTAAATAAAACTCACGCTTTCGGACATTCCTTTCCTTGCTTTCCTTGCTTTCCTTCCCTTTTCGGAAACCTGTGTCAGTAGGCCACTGTACCGATCCTGGTCATCGGCGTCCAGTGCTCAGCTGATCGCAGGGTCAATGTACCGAATATTCACTTCACTGCACGGCTACTAACACTGATCACTTAATTTATGTTTCACGGAACGTGTTGTTCCTACGTTATAAAAATTGGTGGCCCCGAAAGGGGCCGATTACTGTTAATTACTGGGACGAGATTACTACTATTACCCGGCGAAAAGAAGACTCCTGGCAGACGGTCTCGGGCTGTGCAGTCCGCTGCTGTGACGATTGGTCGGGTACCCTTATTGGGCACACTTTTACAGACGGGGCACACGTATTTTGGTTATTGGCTGAAGTTGCCATATACATTGTCGCACCGCGCGACGAAGAGATCGAACGAAACACGAGATCGAGTGGGATAGAGCGATCTGTAGCCTACGCTATTGTTTTTTTTTTACGATCGTCGGTCACATCGCTCTATCCCACTCGGTCTCGATGTGTTTCGTTCGATCTCTTCGTCGCGCGGTGCGACAGCGGACTGCACAGCCCGAGACCGTCTGCCACGAGTCTTCTTTTCGCCGGGTAATAGTAGTAATCTCGTCCCAGTAATTAACAGTAATCGGCCCCTTTGGGGGCCACCAATTTTTATAACGTAGGAACAACACGTTCCGTGAAAAATAAATTCAGTGATCAGTGTTAGTAGCCGTGCAGTGAAGTGAATATTCGGTACATTAACCCGGACGCACTGTGATCAGCTGAGCACTGGGCGCTACCTAACCATAAATCTTTTCGTCCACCGATAACCAGGATCGGTACAGTGATCCAGTGACACAGGTTTCTGAAAAGGGAAGGAAAGCAAGGAAAGGAATGTACGAAAGGGTGAGTTTTATTTAATTTATTGGTGATTATTAGGTGTGGAAATAAATTCTTTCCGATTTTAGGGTACAATAACAGTTCGATTGAAAAAATATGAAAACAACTCAATCATCGAAGCAATTTCCATTATTGTTAATTACCTTTTGCCATTTTTCTGGCAGCTTATGAATACCACCGCGATAGAAATTCGGTAGCTTTGTACTTATTATGTAAATCCAGTCGGAAAGAATTTATTCATACACCTAATATTATTTTTTAATTTTAGTTGTGTTGGCCGTTATTAAACTACGGATTTTTACTTGAATAACGAATTACGATCACTTGTACATTTTCTGTTACATTACCTTTTTGTTTATGCCTTATTTAAAAACGAAATTTACGTACTTCGTGTCCTCTCACTTCAACTAATTCTTATATAAGATTCTGCTTTAAAAAAAAAACTGTGTAACGCGGTTTCCGTCGATGCATGCCGACTTGTTTGTTCGTACGTTCGTAGCACAAGCGCAGTCGCCTACCGCGTAGCCAACGCTACCGCGGGAGCTCGTGCGGAAGGCGCGCGCTCTGATTGGTCGGGGTTTTTTGTTAATATCTCCTTAACGAAGCTTGGAGATATTATATATAGCATATGAATTTGACCTATATGAAAATTTCAGTCTTTTTGTCTTTCAGTTGCACCACTTTAAACCATTATTGCCTAAATCCTAGTACTTCATAAGTTCTCAATAATTTAAATATTACAGAGTATCTTATTATTAATGATTTTGTACAAAAAACATTCTGAATTAACTTGGATTTCATCAATAATGAACTGTATTAAATAAAAATGTGTTGCACTCAATACTATAATAATTCAACTAGCGATTTAAAGTTTTGCTCAAAGTCGCCCAAGTTCTAAAATACCTTAATTTAATCCTTGAATGGTAAGGTTTTGAACTGTACAAAAATTACCTGCTACTAGTTGCGATTAATAAAATAAATCTAATGTAAACATTTCAGTTTATACGTATTTAACGAGTTCAACATTTCAGTTTGTCCCACATTTCTTTCCCAGTCTTACATATCACAGTGGTCTGGAAAGCGGCGTTTTGTGGCCAAAAGTCAATTTTTCAACTTCAATGTTTACAGAAATTTTTTTTTCCTATGTATTGATAACCCCCGAAACCTTCAAACTCCAATCATATTATATATTTCAAGCAATTCTATAATCAGATATAGTGTTATAAAGTGTAAATCATGAAATTTTAAGTGAAACTAATTGTTGTAATTACTCATTATAGAACATCAAAATACGTGTTTATATCATACAGTTATATAGGTAAGGAAGTATATTTCAGTTATTTATATGTGTCATAGGCATTTTTTAGTCCATGAACAAATAGTGCAATGTTTATATGAATTTAAACTTTGAGAAGGCTTATAAAAAAATGATTAAGTGAAATTAACATCGGACTTTTTTTACATGATAGCTTACACAATTGTTAACAAGAGCACGTTAATTTCAAGTGCAACCTCCTGCAACCTTCAATTTTATGCAGACTTTTAGAAATGACGCTCGAGGTGTTTGGGCGTCCCGTACGCGTGTATTTTTAATGTTTTATTTTTTTTAAGTCAAAGATAATGTTAGAGCTGAATCTTTTTTCTCTTTTTTCTCTAGTACGGCTATGATTTTTAATTTTGACTATAAAATACTGCTTTCCAGACCACAATGCGCGCCATATTGAATCCGCCATTTTGAATTTTGAATTTTTGGTGCCAAATTCGTTATCAGCGACCTTAAAAACCCGTAATCACCAAGTTTCAGAAAGATCAAGATTTTGGCCACAAAGCGCCGCTTTCCAGACCACTGTGCATACCAGCAATGGTTCGAATCTGGCGTACTCCACTGACGCAGATATCATGAACATTGCTTTCGCATTATCCCGCTGCCATTTTATGCCTTGTGCCGATGCCGGTTCTTCCGGCATTGCTCTACTGCCGACGACTACATCTTTTATGCCGTGCGAAATAAGCAATACGTTCACCTGAAATTTCCAGCCTTGGAAATTTGTCCCATCAAATTTCTCGATGTGTCTGACCGTGAATTTGTCCCTCATTTTGAATGCGTATCTCACGCACTCCCGCGTGTTCCTCAAACACGAAATACCAAGACCGAACAATGGCCTCCCGCACGTGCCGCTTGCCTATTTCGCGATTTCGTCGCGTATTTCTTACACAGTTCTCACGCGATGGTGATGAACTGGACCCATAACCTGTTAAAGGGTTTTATAATAAGGCAGCTCGATTGAATGAATACGGTTTAATATCACACTGAGATTTGGTTAAGTACAAAGGTTGCTTTCGCAGTTTCGACGACTCTAACCCCGGGTCCACACCAAGGCGAACACGAACAAAAACATTTTCGCGCGAACATGTTAGCTAACATGGTGTTCGCCTCGGTGTGGACGCCAAATAACAGTGTTCGCTAATAAATGACCCTCGTAATAGGGAATAAATCTTCCGGATGGTCACGGTAGACGCCGAGAGAGAGTGTTTGTGAGCAAAGTTCGGTGATCTACCAGGCACGAGCATTTGTGACGAACATCGGCTATTTTCTCGTTCTTGTCCCTTTTCAAACCCATGAAACTTGGGCCTTGCAATCCCTTTCCATTGTGTGACTGCTCATAAACAGACGACCCTCCGCGACCCTCCACCGGCAGGTACTCCACAGAATTAGCATGCGTGACAAGCACGAATAAAATTTTTATATTTTTTGTTTTAACATAATGAGAATATTTCCAACGTATGGATGAGATTTTTCTAATAAAAATGCGACCAAACACGACGCAATTCGGACAAATTTGAGTTCCGTTGATAATATATAATGGTTTTATAATATAAATATGTTTTTATACCAGTCAATAACAGATTTTCATGAAAAAGAAGATAAAATTTTTGTTAGGTGGTGATTCGTGTTTAATGCTGTGGGATATTACTAGGAAATAAGGATAAGGTATTAACGAGTTATATGTGCATTTATAACTATATACTGTATAGATATGCATATACATAGATATATTTGTCATAAAATGTAGTTGCTACATCAAGCCACTCTGCTGGCATTGATAGGAACTGGACCTTTACTAGTATAAATAAATCAAGCGAAAAATGTTCATAAACAAAAGTTGACGCATTTTAGTAACACCTCCCCCCCCCCCCCTCCGTGCGTTGTCGAGTTGTTTGTCACACTCGTAAACTTTGATTTTTAAAATATAGTTCCCGAAATCGCTCCATCTTCTTCGAACCGCAAATTTTACTGAAAAATCTCTAGAGAATCTGAGAATATATTTCTTTAATCAATCTAAGGGTGGGGACAGCATTGAATTTTCATTTTAAAATTCAAAAATTTTATTTTAAATATTGTTACTTATACTAACAAAATATATTTATTGTACATTATTGTAAAAGGCATTCTTTCAGTTTGTTTGGGAATGAATAGTTCACTGCGCCGCCGCACTCTCGATCACCGCAGCACCTGCTGGGCAGCGGAAGTCAGGGTCGATCCGCGATCAATCGACCAATCAGGGTCCGTCTTGTCGATCGACGCTCGAGAAGGTTCGAGAAGACGCCAAGGCGGAAATGCGCATCCATCTTAACGACATTCTGTTCATAACTGTGTTCAAAGTACAACGTGTTTGTTCATTGTCTTTCAAAACCGTTGCTCAACAAGTAAATCAGTGCTCAAATCACGTTAGATTCAAAAGGGGACTCAGCACGGTGTTCGCGACACAGTTCGAGTGTATAAATCGACTGATTGTGCATTCGCGATTGTGCGTGTCCGCGTGTCCACGTGTTTGATACGTGTTCATTATTGTACGATAGAGTATACGGGGGCTCATTCTGTTGTTAACGTGCATAACAGCTAAACCGTTTGTGCACATTTTATAATAAAGACCTCATTCTCTTTTAATCGCTGTGATTGAGTGTGCACCTTTTCACCGTCGACCTTAACCTCAAAATCCTACCAGCGCTCACAAAACTATTTCCCAAACACAGTTTCAAGATGAGTATAAACACACAGCTCTATCTCGATGTAATTCATAGATATTGAGGGCGAAAGGATGGTGTGTCGTGCCGTTTGGCTCGAGTTTGCGAAAAAATAACAATCATTATCTGGAAAACCATTTGAACTACTTAGGAGTCTAAAATTTCACACAAACTGTTTTCTTGTGCGATTCGACGTGAAATGGCTCATTAGTGGGTGAAGGGTAGGTTACAATAAACTTGAACGTACGCTTATTCTTTACCATATAATCATAAGTATCTATTTTAATAAAAATGTAATAAAATGGTACATCATTAAAAATGTGAGGATTTTACATTTTACATTAAACATTAAACATTCTCGCTTGTCATTAACTCGATGACCAAATTCATACTGTCTCGCACGCTTCCGTTATCATCCACGCTAGCTTCACGCACTCATTACTCACCCCAATCAACACTCATTCCGCAATCTCGAACGCGCATTCGTCCATCCATACTCATGTCACTCATACCACGAAATTAATCTAAGCTACTAATAACTACATTAATAACTAGATACAGAACACGTTAATCAGAGCTGCTGTGAGACGCAAATGACAGTTGCGAAGAAGCAGCTCCGCTTTCGTCTCGCTGAATAACAATTAACATGTTGTAAAGGATGTCATCCATCTGGCGTTGTGCCAGGATACGATGATAGTCGCTAGGCAATTGCCGTAATTTGTGCGCTATCAGTTCCCCATACGTTGCGGAAACATCTTTGCATTTATCTTTCTTCTCGCGCACCACAGCTTGCAGGGTTTCGAAAGCTAGGTCTGCTTTATCTGCAGGCTTTAGTCGCTTTGCTGGTGGCTCTTCCCGTCTTCTTCTGGATACCTCATCGCCAATATGATGATTGCCATCACCAGCAGGTTGTCCGTCACTCCCCTCCCCACTTGTCCCGGGATTATTTTCACAGTTTCTTTCATTCGCAGATCTTTCCTGTAAAAATTTTATATACACCAATTTCATATGTTGCGTCCAAATATTTGAAAGAAATATTATTATTTGCCATAAAAAATTTAAATACTTACCTCTGTGGGAATTAGTGACTCTCTCGTTTTTCTTGGCCTATTGATGTGGTGCATGAACTTCATATTGTCATACGCAAACCACTTCGGCGTATAGATGGCATCCGTTCCACTTCCGGATTTTGTTGACTCCCTAACTTTCCGCTTCTCTCTGCGGTAAGCAGCGAGCAGGGATTGCATTTTAAGTTCGGCTTCCGAGGCACTTACATTTAATGCGCTACCGATATCACGCCACGCATCCTTTTTTAGATTTAGCTTTTTGTACCGTGGTATATTTACGTTCCAAAGACAATCAAATTTCTCGTATTGTGCTATTAAAGCATACATTTGTTCGCGAGTCCACTCCATTTTTGTTACACTGCGCTGGGAAAATGAATGAGACGAAACACTTCGGTTCGACACGATGTTTCAAACTTCAATGATTTCTGCAGCCAGGTACGCCGCCTTTTATAGACATTGGTTTCAAAGGATGGCCACTAAATACCCCCGCCGATACCCTGGCCGCAGCAAAGAATAAGCGACCACTCAGTGACCGAATATTAAAGGAATATATATATAAGCTGCGCCTGCAAAATGTACTAGTGGGGAAAAGATAATTTTTCATGAAAAAATAAATCGAAAATATACAACAACACTTTTCCTTTCAAACAATTAATGCTGAGAATTTGATGTAGATGATCATTTGTAATCTGTCATTTCTACTACCTCCACATCGATATAAATTGGTAAAGCGTGCACAACAACAGAAAATTTGCATTTTAAAAAACTGATGACGTAATGATGCTCCGTAGCAAATTGCAAAAAATGGCGGCCGTGTAAGCGCATGAACAACCACCACCCTTCTGCTATCAATATTTCCGCTCTGGTTGGAGATACCACTTTATGCTTATAGTTGTTTCAATACTCACCGAATGACCTTTTCAAAGACGCACACAACTATTTATTCATTTTTAATATCAAATGACTATAACTCCGAAGTTACACTTTTGATCCTGAAATTGATGCTGTTCCCACCCTCAGATTGATTAAACGAATATATTCTCAGATTCTCTCAAGCTGTTTCCGTAAAATAAGCGGTTCGAAGAGGATGGAGCGATTTTCGGGAACTATATTGTAAAAATCAAAGTCTACGGTAGTGCACACTGCGAACGAGTGTGACGAACAACTCGACAACGCACAGTGGTTCCAAAGTGACTTTTTGCGGTCAAAATTCCGTATCTCCGTCAATTCTCAACCGATTTTTGATTTCTTTGGCTCATTTTGTAGGGGATTAAATTTGCTATAATATCAAATACCGGAATTGCAACCAAAACCGTTTTTTTTCTATTCTTTTTTCTGACAAAGTTGGATGAAAACTATAGTAGACCAATCTTTGGGGCTAATTTGATAAGATATTGCTTATCTAAGTAGTTATTTTTACTTAAAATCTTCAATTGGCACTGGGCAATAACGGAAATATAAAATAGGCGATCTGTTGACACGTCAGAATGTTTGAAATACAATTTTACAAGGGCTGAAAATTTGGAATGTCTACTGAGTTTACTACAACCACAACCGTCTAAAATATCAATTTAATGTATGATTTTGGAACCTAATAGCGTTCAGAAATATGGAATAACGTCAAAACCGCGATTTATTTTTTTACGCTTTTATTATTGTTTATTAGTGAATAAAACTTTATCGACTCTTCCCGATCCACAGTTTGGGCATTTGAAATGTGGGTAAGAATGTAATAAACAAATTAAAACAAGAATTAGCTGCCACCATGTACCACTGCGGTGTCAATCCGATTTTGTTTAATTGGCGATAGCGCTCGAAGTGCCTTTCTGCGGACAAAATTCCGTATCTCCGTCAACTCTCAACCGATTTTTGATTTCTTTGGCTCATTTTGTAGGGGATTAAATTTGCTAAAATATCACACAGTAGTTTTCCAAAATTTTCTTTAGGGATTAAAAAAAAACAAATTCTGAACTCTTGGTTCCGAACGAGTTTATTAACTAGTTTTTTCATGTAACATTAAAATGAGATAAAATAAAAGAAATATAAATTAAACAATTCAAATTTAAACAAATTAGTCTTCTTCTACATCTACTACATCATCATAATTAGACAACAGGTATTTTGCGTCTTTTTCTAGTTCAACAACCGTAGTTGGCCATTGGGACCTCAAAATCGAAATTAAAGGATCCGATGTTATTAATAAATTATGCATGATGTCTTCATTTGTCGAAAACCTCGAACTTTTTCTTGTATTAAATTGTCGGAATCTTTTAAAATCTTTGTTCCTAGATTCCTGGGCTTCTTCCGACATCTGACCAAATGGCAGAAAAAAACAACTGACGATCAGAAGGAAATAATGCCTTCGTCGTCGATCCGATTTTGTTTTGTAGGCAACAACGCTAGTGGCTGCAGTCATTTGTTTGTTAGCAGACATTGGGAGAATAATCGTCAACGATTCAGTGTCTTGGCAGTTGTGCGGCATAGAGTGATCAACCTATTAAATCGAGTTATTTGCACTTTTTACGGCTTTACTTTTATACAATAAAATGGTGCACATAAAGATTAAAAATATAAAGTTAGCGAAAATTATGCTCTCAGGAAAAAATCATGGTGTAAGCTACTTAACCAACTTCCTTTCGGAGACCTTTCTAGTCAAACTGGAACACAGGACATCATTGGCTAACAAAATAAGTAAGGACTTTTCATATACATTTAAAAAAAGATGGATCGGCTCTTCGCGAACAACAGAGCGTTTTTTAGCTAAAAATGATTTCTGGCTTAACGAATGCTATTTTGAATGGTCGGACCCCAATTTGCCAATACCAACTCCTTCAGACATTGTTGGACGGCCGAAAATAAACTTTGAAGCGAGTTCGGAACGATCAAAAAGAAGAAAAACTGAATTATTATATGCAACACATTCGCAAAAAGAACTCCAATTTGCGTTGGAACACAGTTTGCGAACCTCAGGTCACAAGAACATTGCTGATAAACTCCATGCCCTAATGTTGTCTATAGATTCTGATGAATCGATAAACGAACGTCAGCCTGTTAAATGTTTGTCCAAAGAAGAAGCTTTGGCCTTATATTTTGATGCCAAGCTTACTAAGTTCCAGTACAACAGAATTCGCTCTGAGTCCATAAAAAAAGATTCTTGTATTTTTCCTACGTACAAAAACATTCTTGAAGCGAAGAAAGAATGTTATCCCCCAATAACAATTTCAGATAGAGGAGCAAGTATAAATTTACAATGCTTACTTGACTATACTGTTTCGAGGTTGTTTTCATCATTGGACAAATCTGAGAATCTTCCCACCAAAAAAGACTTAGTTTTAATTTCTAAGTGGGGCTGTGACGGTTCGTCCGGACACAGCAATTACAAACAAAATTTTGATAACCCTGAAGATTCCGACGAGAGCCTGTTTATGATGTCCTTGGTTCCACTACAATTAATCCATTCACTTTCCACGAATGACACTCCATGTTGGATTAACCCTCATCCGTCTTCAACAAAACTTTGTAGGCCTATTAAATTTGAATTTGCAAAGGAAACAAGTACGAAAATAACTGAAGAAATAAACATGATAAAGAATGACATAGAAAAATTATCCCCAACAAAAGTGCAAATTCAAAGAAAACGCTTTACAATAAAGCATAGCCTACACTTGACAATACTTGATGGTAAAGTTCACCAAGTTATGACTGGAACTCCTTCCGCAGCCTCCTGTTATATTTGTGGGGCCAAACCGTCTGAAATGAACAATTTGAACTTAGTCAGGAATAAATGTATCCAGGAAGGATCGGTGGAATACGGTTTATCCACTCTACATGCCTGGATTCGGTTTATGGAATGCATTTGACACATAAGTTACCGACTTAAATTTAAAAAGTGGAGCGCAAGGCGACCGGAAGAAAAAATTATCATGGAGGAGTCCAAAAAAAGAATTCAGTTAATGCTTAAACAAAACCTTGGTATAACTGTGGATGTTCCAAGACAAGGTTCGGGTACTTCCAATGATGGGAATACAGCGCGACGATTTTTCCGCAATTGGAAGACAGTAGCGGAAATCACAGAGGTGAATGAAGAACTTATTTATAAATTTTTTATAATTTTACAAGTTCTGTCGTGTGGAAGCAGCGTAGACCCATCAAAGTTCCAATCTTTTTCTCTCGAAACGGCCAAAATTTTTATTAGGGAGTATGGATGGTATTTTATGCCATCATCAGTCCACAAAATTTTAATTCATGGAAAAGACGTTTTAAACGCGACTATTCTGCCAATTGGTCAGATGTCGGAAGAAGCCCAGGAATCTAGGAACAAAGATTTTAAAAGATTCCGACAATTTAATACAAGAAAAAGTTCGAGGTTTTCGACAAATGAAGACATCATGCATAATTTATTAATAACATCGGATCCTTTAATTTCGATTTTGAGGTCCCAATGGCCAACTACGGTTGTTGAACTAGAAAAAGACGCAAAATACCTGTTGTCTAATTATGATGATGTAGTAGATGTAGAAGAAGACTAATTTGTTTAAATTTGAATTGTTTAATTTATATTTCTTTTATTTTATCTCATTTTAATGTTACATGAAAAAACTAGTTAATAAACTCGTTCGGAACCAAGAGTTCAGAATTTGTTTTTTTTTAATCCCTAAAGAAAATTTTGGAAAACTACTGTGTGATATTTTAGCAAATTTAATCCCCTACAAAATGAGCCAAAGAAATCAAAAATCGGTTGAGAGTTGACGGAGATACGGAATTTTGTCCGCAGAAAGGCACTTCGAGCGCTATCGCCAATTAAACAAAATCGGATTGACACCGCAGTGGTACATGGTGGCAGCTAATTCTTTTTTTAATTTGTTTATTACATTCTTACCCACATTTCAAATGCCCAAACTGTGGATCGGGAAGAGTCGATAAAGTTTTATTCACTAATAAACAATAATAAAAACGTAAAAAAATAAATCGCGGTTTTGACGTTATTCCATATTTCTGAACGCTATTAGGTTCCAGAATCATACATTAAATTGATATTTTAGACGGTTGTGGTTGTAGTAAACTCAGTAGACATTCCAAATTTTCAGCCCTTGTAAAATTGTATTTCAAACATTCTGACGTGTCAACAGATCGCCTATTTTATATTTCCGCTATTGCCCAGTGCCAATTGAAGATTTTAAGTAAAAATAACTACTTAGATAAGCAATATCTTATCAAATTAGCCCCAAAGATTGGTCTACTATAGTTTTCATCCAACTTTGTCAGAAAAAAGAATAGAAAAAAAACGGTTTTGGTTGCAATTCCGGTATTTGATATTATAGCAAATTTAATCCCCTACAAAATGAGCCAAAGAAATCAAAAATCGGTTGAGAATTGACGGAGATACGGAATTTTGACCGCAAAAAGTCACTTTGGAACCACTGTGCAACGCACAGTGGACTACGGATCTCCGAAATTGCGGAAAACAATGTTTACGTTAATACCACACGACTATTCATAAAAACGGCTGATAGGGTTTTTTTAGGCTGCAGAATTTGATGTTGTGGTTACAAATTGTATTCGAGTAAAGTTAACCCCTCCGCAGAGGGGGGGAGGTATTACTAAAATGCGTCAAATTTTTTTTATGCATACTTTTCGATTGATTTATGCTAGTAAAGGTCCAATACAGCTTAACTTATGGAAAAAAGAATCGGGATCATGTTCTTCACGCATAAACGAGTGAATTATCTACCCACTCCTAACAGATTTTTTGTGAACGTAAAAACCAAATTAGCTTCATGAAATATATTAACAAATGCTGTTTCTGGCGGGGGCGATTTTAAAAAAGTTAGTTTTGAAATAAATGACAGCACTCTGAATTAAACGTTCAATCTTTAGACATGAAAAAAGAAGATGAATGAAATAAAGAAATTCGCGCCGCCAAAAAACTACATAATAGTGTATTACAAAGCCATATGAAATTGGAAGTAAATCGGTTGAATGGTTTTTGAGTAATAGCGTGTCCCGTGTTTGAATACCTGGTTTCGAGAAAAATGCATTTGATATTCTCATAAACGTATGGCAAAACGTGAGCGCACTTCATTCCTACTGTCTACCCATATTTTTGCAAATTTCGGTTCCAAATTCTGGGAAAACATACTTAACATATCAAACACTGGGACATTCCACGCGAAATCGGACACTTTTTGGAGTAACGTTTCGGATGTGGCTCAAATTTGAATATGTTGTAGTCTTTAGGGATGTATAAACATATCTCGAAGGATTTTTGAAATTTTTGAAAAATGTAGATTTTACAGCTGTTTGAAGGTAAATGCTAACTTTTTTTCAATAAATTACAACTATGGAAGTAGTAAACGGATGGAGATGAGGTTTACGGTGATTTGTAGAGAAGACATTGAAGTTTTAAGAAAAAAATATATCAGTTTTTAAAAAAAAAATTTTGAACCATTTTTGTGCAATTATTATAAACAAATGCAGTTTTTTAACATCGGGCGCGATTTTAAAAATCTGAAAAAAAACAGAATATAGTTCTATCCTTCCCCTTCATGGTCTAATTGTCAAAAATATGGACACTTTAAAATTGGCCAAATGAAAATTAATTGAATGTGACACTGCACAGTGGTGCCTTTTCCCGAAAAGCTGGCCAAAAGTCAATTTCTGAAGTGAATAGCAGCTTGTCGATAGTATGGTACATTTAATATATATACATCAGTGCAACAAATGCCGCTTGAAAATTTAAAATATAGTGGTTGGTTAATGAGATATAGGCTGTCAAAGTTGACGAAATTTCGTACTTCTTAGATGGCTTGAAAACGCTCGCATGTTTAATGTATCAGGCAAAGTTTATTTTTAAAAAATTCATATGTAACACATTTTACCATTAAGATACGTGTTATAAACATACATTTTGCACATGAATATTGCAAAATATCTTTGAACTTACTCTTGTATTTCCCTTCTCAAGATGTCCTAAATCCTACTCATATTTTAGTACAACGGAAGGAAAATAGTTACTTTATTCACGGAACTTCACACAGTTAAAGGTTTCTTGACGTAAAGTAACATGTGAAGTATGATATCCAATTGAAAAATCTTGCGCATATTTGCGCTTTTTTAAGATATCCGCATTTAAAGTGCCTGTTAGTATCTATCTTAATTTTTTCCCTTATTTAAGGGGGGCAACCACTTTAGGAGACCGAAAATTAGATGATTTTTGGGATTTTTTTTTATTGCGAAAAAAAAACGGAAATTTCCGCAACTCTAACAATAATTTTTTCATGTTTTCATATATCTCTGGTAATTTTTTCAAGTTGTTTCATCCATTGTATTAAGGTGTAATCCGCTATGTCCCTTGGCGTGTCCTCATCGTCGTTGTCGACTTGCGGGAATCGTGCAGCTCGCAATTAGCATCTGAAATAGTCCAAAAAATTTTGATACAATTTTGTTTATTTAGTTTATTTATTCACTTTTGTATTCATTTGCCTTGCTAATCGCCAGTAGGAAATTCACTTTTTCTTTGATGTGTTCTTTACTTGTTTAGCGTAAACAAATTAAATATCAATGAATCCGTAGTTGTATTCACTCATAAATAATTTTGCTTTATCCTTTGTTAATTTTCCATGAATAATTATGTGAGTGGTCTCTGCCAACGACGAAAACCATATCTCCGGTACCTCGGGAGAGGTGGTCAGATGTCATGACTTCAGTTTTCAACCCGATGTACAGTAAATATTTTCTTAAAGCAAAAATCGACCAGTTTTTCTGAATCGGCATGAAATTCTGAACATATTAGGGTTGTTCTGATAAAATAAGTAATATCTATATTAGTTTTAATAGCCATTTTATATTAGGTCGACCGCGTCTCCCGGATTTACCCTAATGAAAAATGTAGTTCCGCTGGGATCGGTCGAGCCGCCGCTGCCGCGCCGCGCGCCGACCCGTGCTACCAGTGTTGTTCCATTCAAATGCCTATAACTTCGTCAATCTTCCGAATTTTTACATTGGACTTAATTTATAATATTCCTAAAACATCAATCTATGACAATATGCCAAAAATAAAAAATCCGTTCTTCAAACGGGTATACCCCCTTAAGCCTAAAGACTTTCCTGCAATCTTGCAAGTTACTTGCCAGATGTTTTTCAATAACTCTATAGCGCGTAGGAAAGTGTCCACAGTAAACCTGCAATAAACCGTGGCCCGCTAACGACTCGATTACGCCCGGGTAATACCGGAAGTACCGTTTGATTTTCGGTCTCATACCTTTTCCTCACCACGGCACCTACGATTTACGACGGAGTAGTTTTGTCGCGACCAATTATATTCAAAACTGTCGCTCTAAACTCCACCCCCAAACAGATACGCCCTGCAGGAGAATAATGTATAAGAACTGCGTTCCGTCACAGAGAACCAGAGTGTCTTTGGAATTTATTCGGTATGCTACTCTGTATAATCTGAAATAGCAGCATAAATAGCAAACAACCAGTATTACAGATTTTTTAGAACAGTGTTGTTTCGAGAGAAAGTAATATCGCGGTGAGGAATCAAATATGTCCAGCAGCAGCGACGACGATATAATTGTGTGCTGTGCTGCAGTTATTTTAAACACAGCAGTACAGCAAAGAAAGAGAAGGAAATGCTGGACGAGGGTCCTACTGAAACGACGGACAGGAGCTTCCCTTTTCCACGACTTACATATAAATGACCCAAGTGGGTTTAATAACTTTACACGGGTGTCTCGAAACGATTTCGAGTATTTATTATCATTGATTGGTGAACGAATTGCTCGACAGGACACCAATTACCGCAGATGTATTTCGGCTACCGACAGGCTATTAATTACTTTGCGATTTCTCGCAACGGGGGATTCATATCAGAGCCTCATGTATACGTTTCGCGTAGCGAAACAAAGTATTTCGATAATTGTTCCGGAGGTGTGCGAAGCATTGATCGATGCTTTAAAAGATTTGATAAAGGTAACTATATTTTAATTACTAGTACCTACTTTATTTTATATGCCTTACCTTCATTACTAAAATAATCAGTATTGCTAACCGGTCTAAATTAAACTAAGTTGAACTTTTTCTTCCAGTTTCCATCAATGCCAGCAGAGTGGCTTGATATAGCAAATACCTTTTATGAAAAAACGGATTTTCCACACTGCATAGGCGCCATTGATGGAAAGCATATTGTAATACAAGCACCCTTTAACAGCGGGAGCGATTATTATAATTATAAGGGCGCATTTAGTATTGTTCTCATGGCAATCGTTAATGCCTCGGCAAATTTTACCTTTGTAAATGTGGGGTGCCAGGGACGCATATCCGATGGAGGTGTTTAACCTCCCACAGACAAACCGTTTACCCGGAGGAACCGCTGAAATACCATATGTATTTGTCGCGGACGATGCATTTCCGCTACAACGATACATCCTGAAGCCTTTCAGCGGGTATCAATTGCGTGGTTCAGCCGAAAGGGTGTTTAACTATAGAATGTGCAGAGCCCGCATTGTAGTCGAAAATGCATTCGGCATATTGGCCTCTGTTTTCAGAATTTTAAGGCGACCGATGATGCTGCAACCAGACAAAACGACCGTGGTGGTTTTAGCGTGCGTCCACATGCACAATTTTCGTAGGCGTAGTGACAGTGCGCAGTCAATGTATTCGCCGCCCGGAACTTTCGACCGTTTTGACCCGGACACGGGAGATTTCATACCAGGCGAGTGGAGGAGGACAGGTGCATCGGGTGAAGAATCGTACATGCCCGTACGAAATGTGCCACGGAGACGTTCTCCCCGTACGCGTACAGCAACTGACAGTCGCACAGAATTCGCCAATTTTTTTGTAAGCCCACATGGGCAAATACCTTCCCAACTGAGGTATGCATAAAATGAGTGTGCAACTGTGAATGGCTGATGCGTAAATTTTTCAAGTTGCGAGATTGGAACTTCTTAATATGTATATGTACGCGTGTGTGTATTATGTTGTATGTTTGTATATTTTATATGTTTGTACATTTATATGTTTGTATATTTTAATGTTTGTATATTGCACATGTTTGTAAATATATGTATGTATATGCATAGATATACAATATGTAGTTATAAATGCACATATAAGTCGGCAATACTTTCTCCTTATTTCCTAGTAATATCCCAAAGCTTTAAACATGAATTATCTGCTAACAAAAATTTTATCTCCTTCTTGAAGAAAATCTGTTATTGACTAGTATAAAAAAATGTTGATATTATCAGCGGAACTCAAATTTGTCCGAATTACGTCGTGTTTGGTCGCATTTTTATTAGAAAAATCTCATCCATACGTTGGAAATATTCTCATTATGTTAAAACAAAAAATATGAACATTTTATTCAAACTTCTCACGCATACTATTTCTGTGGAGTACCTGCCGGTGGATGGGCGTAGAGGGTCGCCTGTTTACGAGCAGTCCCACAATGGAAAGGGATGCGGATCGCAAGGTATCCTCAGAAATGTTCGTTCGCTGCGTTCCTACCGACGCGAACATCCTCGAAAACGTTCGTACGCGGAGTTCTGTTCGTGTTCGCGGCGGTGTGGACACGACGAAAACAAACGAAAACGTTCGCGAACAATGTTTTTGTTCGTGTTCGCCTTGGTGTGGACCCGGGGTAAAGGTAGGATCTCCTACCCGCGACCGGTCGCAGTATACTGGTGCAATGGGAAAGCATGTATCTGTTCTCCTACAAGCGACTGCGATCGTCGGGTATACGCCAGACGTAGGAGCCTGACGCGAGTCTGTTTGAGTACTAGCCTAGGCTACTCGAGAGGCAACACAATGCGATAGGGTCTGTTTCCCATTATACCTAGTCGCAGGCTGGGCACTGCGACCACCGGTCGCTTGACTCCCTACGGAGGGACCAGTCGCACTGCGACCCATTGCCACAGTGTGACAGAATCCCAAGAAATCAGGAAAGAAGTCAGAATTCAAAAGATATGGGAGTATGTATTTTTATGTTACCTGTAGACTACTAATATGAGCACATAAAAGCGGTAAAAATATCATGACGCCTACTTCTGATCTGTGTGCAAACACGTGTCTATGATTGTATGTATTTTTCGTGCAGAATTTTAAATCGCGTCTTTTAATTTTTGGTGATATAAAAGAAAACAATTTTTGGGCCCCCAAATGAGTAGTGTCGATTCTGCTAAGTAATAGCAAATAATTAGTTACATACAGTTTTTTTTCCATACGAAACCAATTGAAAAATTGTCAGCAATCATCCCCTTTTTAGTTCCACTTCCGGGAACTTCTGAACAAATTTTTTGTTTGTTTTCTAATCAACATAATCTAGGCCTTGCTACTGCGGAAAAAGCATTCGCGAATATTTGGCAGTTATGGATTAAGTACGTGTATTCGATGTCGCACAGTGGGGGTAAATCCCAAAAATGGGAAAAAATGCAACATCCTGTATTTTGCATTTAAAAATGCCGAATATTATTAAGGAAATTGATACTAAAAGTGTTAATATATAAGTTTTACGTTAATTAAGAAAATAACGTCAATTCGTCATGAATTAGCGTCAATAGTTCCAATAAAACTACAAGAATTTGATAAATATGCCATGGAAAGTGCAGTGTTCCTATCGACACACGCGCGAAGTTCCATGATGTAGCGTGATGAGTGATGCCCTAAACGGATTGTTAGCGGGCCACGGTTTACTACAGCTTTATGACAGACCTTTGGCCCCCTACACGATATAAAGTAATTAGGAAACATCTGCCAAGTAACTTGCAGAACATCGAAACAATTTTTAGGATTAATCCCCAATTGCTACAAGCTAATTCCTCTACGTTCGGCAGAAAATAAAACGTGTTTCGCTACAGTATAAAAGAATAATAAGTATGGTCGGAACGTTGACCGTGCCGAAAATTAATTTTCAGATCCGCACATATACCAAAAGATGTTCTTATGTTAGATCGAAGAATGTTTCCTTGGCAATGGTGTAGGAAACGAAATTATTCTGCAGAAAGACCAGTACGCCTCGCGGAGAGCCACAGGAAGAAAAGGGGTGGCCATGCGACATTAAATGACCTTATGTTCCAACTTCTTTACTTCGTCTCAACAAATCATATATTATGAATATAAATGTATGCCAATGCATGAAAGAATACCCCTTCAGAACCAGGTACAGTAAATCCTGGTTAGGAGCCCGTTTCTACCACGCGTTAGGAGCCCGGCGGCTATCCCCACCATTTCTTGGAATCCTTCGGACGAGAGTGAGAAACCCCAATGAGCGAGCGAAAGGAAACGAACGAGTCGGCTTTCGTTTCCTCTCGCTCGCTCATTGGGCTTTCTCACTCGTGCCAGTGGCCGCGCGGAATAGTGTCCAGTCCTGTTAGGCGCCCGCCGCCAGCCCCGTTCGACGGGCTCCTAACGAGGATTTACTGTATAACGATAACGAGAGTTCGTACAGTATCTTCAAGGTTTCTGCTTTCAACTATTTTATATTTTTGACTTTATTGTATAAAGAAGAGAAAATGATATGGAAGTAATTGCTGTTTTGATATAATTATGAAACAAAAATTTTGGAAACACCGTTCTTCGAGAAGGGGGGACCCGCGCTCTGTGAATTCGTCGGCGGAGTAGGAACCCTCTCCCGGTTCACGAAGTGGGGGAGGAAAATACCTACCACATTTTGTTCCAAAATACTAAGCAGGCTGATCGGTCAAAGCGTCTCGCCAGGGTCACGGTTTATGGCGGTATGGTCCCGCGAGTCGACGGTAGACAACGGTACGTGCGGGTCCGAACTCATTATAGGTATGTACCATCCACCGACAGAGCAATCAACGGATTAACTGAGTGCGAAGAAAGTTGAAACCCTGTAAAAAACGGCAGGGCGTTGATTGTCCCTGTTCGACATCAGGTACACAAATGCTTCCCGACGAACGCTTCGAAAACAAACAATTGCTTACCGTAAACAAATGAAAAAATTTCGCTTCGAAAAATTCTAAATTACCGGCTGTAAAAGATAACTGGAATTGCCGCCTCGCGCTGAGCCCACTTTGGTCCCGCAAGGCGAAACATGCAGAAATAGTGGTAAACCTGTATCCATGTTTGCCTATATACCAAATACTGTTCACAAAGTGTAAATACATTCCTGCGAAAGTATAAAATATTTTGGCAACCTTCCAATCGACCAATTGGGTGGACAGACCAAAGAAGAAGGCAGAAATAAAGATTTTAAAAATTATAGAAAAAATTGTAGCTCAAAATATTCCCACTGCAATACAGGCGAAGATGTTTTAAACTTTTTATGCATTTCTTTAGATCCAGTAATAGTTTTCTATCTTTGCCGAAAGAAAATCAAAAATCTTTTTTTATAAAGTAGCTTAATATGATTCGGCATTTCGATTGCGAAAAATGGCATGTTGAATAGTTCCTCTATTTCTTGGGATTCTGCCCCACTGTGGCAATGGACTTGGTCGCAGGTAGGAGTGTGCGGATCGTCCCGAGGCTCGGGTTCCTGGCCCTCGGGACGGGTCGGGAAATTTCGGGTGGGGTCGCCGGTCGGGCGGGGTCGCGATACTTTCGTATTGCTCGAGATCCCGAAGTTTTCGGGATCCCGAGACTCGTTTCGGGCTACAAGCAAAGAGGAGATATAATAAGAGGCGTCACTCGACAAGGACAGAAATAAACTAGGGAAATCACTAGACAACCAATTTAAATGCCCATTCGGCAATGATTGGTAAACTTCGGCAATAATCAGCAAACTGCGGTAAGGTACATTTAGTCGATTTGAATATCCCGCTCGAATAGGCAACCAGTTTAAACGTCCGAGTTTTGCCGAGCCGACCTGAAATCAAATTGCCCGCTCATGGCGGCTATGCTTGTAGCCCGAATCGAGTCTCGGGATCCCGAAACCGTCGGGATCTCGGGCAATACGAAAGTATCGGGACCCCGCCCGATCGCGCCCGAAAGTTTCCGGCCCGTCCCGAGCCCGAAAAGTCGGGTATCCGCACACCCCTGGTCGCAGGAAAGGAGATTCAGCCTGGGGCCAGTCGCTGGGTCAAATCGCTGCGACCAGTCGCAGGTAGGAGATCCTACCTTAAGACTAACCAGTCCGTCGCTCCCGAACAGGTCGGGCGATACACTCGGCTCCCGACGGAAGGCGGAGACTGCCGAATGCCAGTTGCCCAATCGGCGCCTGACACGACCAGGCCGGTGCCTGGTGTGCCCCGAACGAGCGCGGGATTTTTCAAACGACTTTAACACTAATATTGTGTTTGTTTTCAGTGCTAATACAACAGGGAACATGATGATTCTACACAAAAATGAAGTCGAAAATATTGAATGGAATTTTCTGATATCGCCCCTACTATTTAAGTACCAGTGGTTACGGGACGTGGATTTTTAAATGTAAATGTTGAAAGTCCCTCTTTGCATTTATATGCGCTACTTATATTATTTTGTAACAATTGTAATCACCGATCCTGTATATTTTTAAAGAATAAATTAATACTTTGTGATATAAGTAGAATTAATTATTTAATAAATTCCAGAATCTGCTTCCTGGTTATGTAAGGGTATGGATACACCTACAGCAATAACCATACATTTGTGTTGGTGCGTAGGGACGTCCCTGTGACGTCACGCGTAGGGAATTGCTTGGTAATTCTGGCCCTCAGATGGCGCTGTTGTCTGTGCCAAGCAGACGGCAGAATCTGCTGTCGATCTGCTGCCGATCTGACATCAGGCACTGACATCAGGCTCTGCACCTCAGAACGCAGCCAAATTCGGACACAGACGACTACAGTTCTGACGTCAGATTCTGCGCTCTCATGCCAGACCCTGCTACCAATCTGATGTCAGATTGGAGACAGATGGTTATCAGAGTGTATAACAAAAATAGAATATTGTAATAAACTCTTGTACAAAAATGGATTCGCTCATGGGCAGAAACGCAAAAGAAAAAGAACTGTACTGTGTTACTTCCGTCTGGCGACTGACAATCACGTAACGCTAGAGACAAGAAGGCTAGGAGGGGACAGCGGCCCCACCACCGCAATTTAACGTGCGTGCCAACCTGAATACCCAGTGAGACACTAGACAAAATCTCTCTATGTTCAACAGTAGGGTAGATGTCCCAATTACCGTGCCCTGTCCCTATTACCGTACCTTTATATTTAAGGAAGCTTTAATTGTTTAAAAATACAACCTACTCGTTTGTAACACATACATTAATAGTTTAACTTGATTAAAAAAATTTCTTTCCTTATTTATGTATGCGAGATTTTTTGTACGGCTTCTTTAAGTATAAAGGCACGGTAATAGGTACAGGGTACGGTAATTGGGACATCTACCCTATATGTATATTCTACTGTAGTGAGTTTGGCCGCTGCCGTTTCCGGAGCAGTTCCGGATATTCTTAGCAAAATTCTATATTCTATGGTTAACCTTCTGCAGTGAATGCGGCCGCTGCCGTTTCTGGAGCTTGCTGTAATTCTACTGGATGATACTTAAGCTGCCTCTAGGCTCAAGCATTCGTTCGGTTTGAAGAATGAGTTCGAATTGAATCTGGCGCTGTGTTGCGTGCGCACCCTTATACTAGAAATTTGGCGGGCTTGCGCATGCGCAGTGAGTCGCGACTTGTTATTTTGCATTTCTAACGCTTATTACATTATATTTTGTTTAATCCTTTTGCTAAAACTTTAATTGATTATCTACAATATTTTCATAATGTTTGTTTCTCTAATAAATGTTTAAACAATAAAATATGTATTAAGTTTATTCTTTGATTTGTATTGCGTTGTTATATAAGTCTTTACAATATCTCTCATATATATGAAGATGGGATGAATGGAAAAATAGGTTTTTAGATACATTTGCGGACAAGGGATGGAGTACAGGAATGTATGCTATAACTTACAAGTATAAGGAAGGTTCACTGATGGAATATGCTATAAGGAAAGAAAAACTAGTGCTAGACATGGATAATGATATTAGTGCACAGACCCTAGTGATGCTTATAGCAGCAGGATTACCCGAATTTATCAGGAATAAAATAGATCAAGAAAAGTGCAAAGGCTCAACTGAACTACTACATGAAATCAGAAAATGTGAAGGCCTAGTAAATTAAATGATTCACAAAAAAGAAAAAAAGCAATTTATTTAGAATGCCTGGCAATTAAAGAAGCGGTAAAGTATTGGCAACACTGGCTGATTGGAAGGAAGTTCACAGTATTTTCAGACCACAAACCACTAGAAAATATGAACATAAAATCTAGAACGGATGAAGAACTTGGTGAGTTGACTTATTATTTGTCACAATATAATTTCGAAATTAAATACATTCCGGGAAAAGATAACGCCGAAGCAGATAGTTTAAGTCGAAATCCGGTACTAGAAGACACTGAAAATAAGGATGAAATTCTGAAAATAGTAAACTTGATAAAATTGGATGACATCAAAATAGATCAGAGAAAAAACGAAATGATACAAAAAATGAAAACAAAATTGATAGAGAAAAATTGAGTATTCTACAAAAAGATTAGAAATAGAGAAAAGATTATTCTAGCTGAAGAATTAAGTATAGGTATGATAAAAGACATACACACCGAATGGTGTCATATAGGAATCAGACAAATGATGAACAAAATATGTCCCTATTATACAGCTAGAAATCTAACATCTAATATAAAAAAAATATGCAAAAATTGTGAAGTATGTATAAAGAATAAATCGAGAGGTCAAATAAAATATGGACTGATGTCTCACTTGGGACCAGCAACAAAACCATTTGAATTAATGTCAATAGACACCATCGGAGGTTTTGGAGGACAAAGATCAACAAAAAGATATCTTCACTTGATGGTTGACCACTTCACAAGATACGCGTTTATTTTAACATCTAAAACACAAAATGCCACTGATTTCATAAAATTAGTTCAGAACGTGCTGAAAACTGATGAGATAGGAATGATACTGACGGATCAGTACCCAGGGATAAACTCTAGAGAATTCAAAGAATTTCTAAGAAATAATAATATTAAACTAGTCTTCACAGCAGTAAACGCACCGTTCTCGAATGGATTAAATGAAAGATTGAATCAGACTCTAGTCAACAAAATAAGATGTAGAATAAATGAGAAAGAACATAACAAAGCGTGGACAACGATTGCAAGAGAATGCGTAGATAAATATAATCAAACGGAACATACGGTCACTGGATTTACACCACAATATCTGTTAGATGGTACAAACACAAATATCCTACCAGAAGAACTAAAAGAAGAAACAAATAATGAAGACTGGATAAGAGATAAAGAAATAGCGTTAAAAAGAACAAAAACATCACATGACTACAATAAAAAAATATATGACAAAAACAGAAAACACCATGAGTTTAACATAGACGAAGTAGTATACATAGAAAACGGAAATAGACTGAATAGGAAAAAGTTAGATAATCTAAGAATTGGACCATTCAACGTAGTAGAAAGAATATCAAATTCATTGTATAAAATTAAGACTGGAAAGAAGAAATCAGAAACGAGTTTGATACACGTATCAAAATTACTTCCGGCATCGGACGTGGAAGAAGAATGAAAATATTGGGAATTTTCACCCCGGCGGGGGGAGATGTAACGAAAGTATACTTTCGTTAAATTGAACCTTGCCGCGCTTCTCATGCTCCGCGCGCCTTTTAATGGACGACGGCTAGAGGGAAGGGGAAGAGGGTGATTACGTAATAGAGCACATCACCAAATGCGATACAGAGATAATATTAGAACCGGTTAGGATAAATAGAGAAGTGATTGTTGTAAACTGTAATTTTCGTTTCTTTGTTTACAGGTAAGAATGTAAATAATGTAAATAATGGTTGTAAAATAGCGAATAAAATTTTAAAATCTTTGTTTACAGAGAAACATATTTCAGTTTATTTATTCACCACTGTCAATGATAATTCTCCGAGCCTTATAAAACGCCCCCCTGGGCGCACTCTCCACCTCCCATACTACCATAACACTCCTTCCAACTTCGCTTACAAATTTAGTTTATCTACAGGTTTCCTGATAAGCAAGGAACGTCTAAGTTGTTCGTTTCCTTCTCCCGGTTCAGATTTAGGAATTACGGTCCTTCCTTCTTTCTGTTCCTTGCAGGGGTTTACAATAGCAGGTTCACCCGCTTGCGCTGCCCGAGAACCTTCCTCTACCGCTGGTGTTTGGGATGCCTCTGCAGGCCAATTGATGGCCTTGCTTGGATTTGAGTGACGATGATATACTGCCTGGTGCCTGGGTCTCAAATGATCTGTGTGTACATACCTACGCTCATCGTATATGTCTACAATGAACGTTAACATGCCCTTCTGTTGTATAATCCTCCCTGGCAACCAATTCTCCGCTTCTCCTCTAACCGTTTTTACCTAGACTAGATCCCCCATGATGTACGGCCTCCCTAGTTTCGTTTTTACGTTTCTGCTGTCCTCTTGTTCTTGCTTCTTTCTTTCTACCATATCGATTAAACACGGCTTTAGCATCGCCAATAATGTTCTCGGTTTTCTTCTTAAAAATAAGTCTGCTGGTGGTCTACTCGTTGTTTCCTGTGGTGTATTTCTGTATGACATTAGATAGCAATCTAATAAGTGCTGCAATGAATGTGTTGTCCTGTTATGTCTATGCTCTGTCATCATTTTCTTCAGAGCTCTTTTTACATTCTGTACTGCCGTTTCGGCTGCCTCATTGCTTGGTGGATGGTAAGGTAGCGAAAATATTTATCACATGCCATTTTTTGCTGTAAATTCTTTGAATCCCCTTGAGTCAAATTGTTTACCATTGTCGGATACCAAGAATTCTGGTAGACCATATGCCGCAAATTTCGTCCTTAACTTTTCCATTACCTTTTGAGATGTTGTGTCCTGACATTATCACTACTTCCATCCATTTCGAATATGAATCTATCAAGATTAAGAAGTTATATTTCGTGCCATTGTAATTGAACTGCGCATAGTCTATGTGTACCATTTCCCTTTTCCTATGGTTTCATGGCTAATGTGAGATTGACAACTTCGAAGTACATCGTGCATTCATTTGACACGCCTTACATGTTCTGACCCTTTGCTCTATTTCTTCGGCCACCATACAAATGATCTCGCTAATTCTTTCATCTTAACCATGTGTTCGCGAAATAGGTGTTGTTCGCGTGCCGGAATTTGAGGTTAGGGTGGCGAAGTCGAGTCAAGAGGCACAGCGTGATGAAATTATCGTACGTCGTTTATTAAAACCAAAGATGAGCGATGGATGAGCGGTGATGAGCTTAATGCTGAAGAGATGAGCGTGAGAACTTGAGAAATGCGCGTTTGTGCTGAACGAAGAGCTTGAGCGCGATGCTATTCAAAGTACGTTGCGAACAAGAACGAATAATGGCCCGAAGCTAGCTTCCGCCTTGGTGTCTTCCAGATGCTTCTGGAAGACGCGCCAAGCGGAAGCGAGCTTTGATTGGGTGATCGCGCGGACGAGTGGTCCGATTGGGTGATAGCACTGGCGGCCAGATCTGATTCGGTGATCGATTGTAGATCTGCCGTCGTGCTCCGCTGCCCGTGAGGTGCTGCGGTGAGATGAGAGTGGTGGAGAGAGGAACTACTGCTCGAATCGCAAACATTCTCCCGCCATCAACAGCTTGCAGATGGTGTTGATGATGAGCCTGAAACATTCAAAGGTGCCAATTTTGCAATTGGTCTTTTTAGAACGGTGGTGGCGGTCTTGAGCGTTGCGACCCTGGTGAGTCCGTTCTTCCCTGGGTGTGTGGTGAGAACCCGAGCAAGTGGCCACTTGCTCGGTGGAAATCGCTCGTCAGTGATGAGCACCAGGGAGCCGATTTTGATGTCGTTGGACGGGTGAAGCCATTTCGAGATTGAGAGTTGGCGTTGAAGATACTGTGATGACCATTGGGTCCAGAATCGCTGCGCCTTCTGTTGAATGAGCTGCCACCTCGCTGATGGTGAGATTGTTGAGTGTTCTGCTGATGGTTCGGGCAGCGTTGATAGTGGCTGTCCGATGAGGAAGTGAGCAGGGGTGAGTGGAGTGACATCTTCAGAGTCGTCGCTGAGTGGCTCTAGCGGTCGTGAATTGAGCATCGCTTCAATCTGTGTGAGAAGAGTGCTGAATTCCTCGTAAGTGAGTACAGTGTCACTTACGGTGCGCCTGAGATGATGTTTGATCGATTTCACGACCGCCTCCCACTTTCCACCCATGTGAGGTGCGGCAGGGGGGTTGAAGAACCATTTGGTGTTGTCATTGACAAAGAGCTGTGACACAGAGTGATGTTCTTTCGTGCCTCGAGTGAATAACCTCTTGAGCGTGGCATCTGCACCAATGAAGTTGGTGCCGCAGTCAGAATGGAGTGATTGAGGTATTCCTCTCCTTGAGATGAATCTGCGGTACGTCGCGATGAATCCTTCTGTCGAGTAGTCAGTCACCAACTCTAGATGAACTGCTGAGGTGGTGAGACAGGTGAAAACGCAAATCCAGCCTTTGTGAGTTTTGGAGCCTCGCCCCTTCCATGCTTTGAGTGAAATTGGTCCGGCGTAGTCCAGTCCAGTGCGGGTGAACGGCTGTGAGGGTGTGACTCGCGCAAGAGGTAGTTGGCCCATCAGCTGATGGGCACGGATCCCCCTTTGCCGAGCACACACCACACAGCGAAGAACGTGAGTTTTGACTGGAGCTCTGCCTCCGAGAATCCAATACCGTTGGCGGATGTGAGAGAGCGTGAGCTGGGTCCCTCCATGAAGGGTGGTTTTGTGAGCATTATCTATGATCAGATGAGAGAGGCGTGAATTGCGAGGTAGAATCACAGGATGCTTACTTCCGTAATCCATGTGAGCGTTGTTGAGTCGACCTCCAACTCGAATCACTCCTTGCTCATCGACAAACGCCGTGAGTCGATTGAAGGCGTGAGATGATGGCAACTTGGAATTGAGGCTGAGTGTTTTGAGCTCCTGGTTGAAGTAGAGAGCTTGTGTTGCCTTAATCCAGAAGATTCTAGCTCTCTCCAGGTCCTCTGGTGAGTGTGAGATGATTGGCAATGAGATCAGAGTTCTCCTTAGCTTGTCAAGAATTCTGAAACAAACTGAGGTGATGCGAATGAGTTTGTTGAGAGAAGAATATCTGTAAATGAGATCCCAGTGATATTCGATTTTTTTAACGTTGAGTAGAGTTGAAACTCCCGGACGAGCCTCCTGTGCACTGGAGTCGTCCTTCAATTCTGGTTGAGATGGCCATGAGTCACTGGGCTGAGTGAGCCATGGTGGTCCCGTCCACCACAGCTTGTGTTGTTCAAGCTGAGATGTGATCACGCCTCGAGAGGCGCAGTCCGCTGGATTTGAGGTTCCTGGAACGTGTCTCCATTGTGCATGTTGAGTGAGCTCTTGAATCTGGGAGACACGATTCCTCACATAGTCCTTCCAGCGTCTTTCGATAGTTCAGAGAATCACTGACAATAAACTCAACAGCAACCGGGGCTAAGTAGTTACCCACGGTCGATAAGGTAGAAATCGCGCAAATATAGGGATTCACGTGCTGTTAGCAACTAAAGCGCTTTAGTCGAGCCCCCAGACCTCGACAAGGTAGCACAACCTGGGGGGTACGACCCCCGAAGGGGAAGGGACGCTCAACTAAGAGTTCAAAGATCGGAATTTGTCAGGACTTACGCGTGATCCGCAACATTCTCCCCCCTTTAAAAGTAGTTTTAAGGTTGTTCCTCCACGGCGGCAGGTTGTAAGGCTGCGCAAACCGGCGCTAGCTGGCCATCCTCTTCGGAGCTCGAGTCCCAACTGATCGTGGCGACGTCGAGTGACTCCTTATGTAGAAGTTTACCAACAGTTCCCACTCCAGTAGTAGTACGTAGAGTGGGGGTTGGCGGGATGTGGAGGAGGTTAGACTTGGGACCAGATGTTGATGACTCACCTATGGACAGGCGAGCGAGCGAAGCAGTTGGAATGGCCTTGATAATCTTCGGGCATTTCTCCGCTTGTTGTCCGTGTCGGAGGCCCACCACTCAGTAGAGTTGACCCTCATACGTAGGCGGCGACCATTTGCACCAACGACGAACGGTCCAGTATTGGTAGCAGATTGGGAGAAGCCTGGGTGATATGCGCGCATGAGTAGCATGGCGGTAGCGACAGATATCAGGCCAAAATCTGCATGGATGGAGCGGATGCGGAACGGTCTATCCGGGAATTTGTCGTACAAATCCGCCCGCTTCACGATGAATGTGGCTTGGTTAGGGACATGACCGATGGCAATTTCCGAGATGATCATCGCTCCTCCAGCGCGGCGGCGTCGTCGGATACGCCGGCGTCTAGGCATTGTAGCAATGGACCCCTCAAAGAGGGATCCGGCTCGAAGGACCAATCTTTCGATAGTTCAGAGAATCACTGACAATAAACTCAACAGCAACCGGGGCTAAGTAGTTACCCACGGTCGATAAGGTAGAAATCGCGCAAATATAGGGATTCACGTGCTGTTAGCAACTAAAGCGCTTTAGTCGAGCCCCCAGACCTCGACAAGGTAGCACAACCTGGGGGGTACGACCCCCGAAGGGGAAGGGACGCTCAACTAAGAGTTCAAAGATCGGAATTTGTCAGGACTTACGCGTGATCCGCAACACAGCGTGATGCATGAGATTTGATCCATATAAGTGTCACTTGAGAGTCCGTCCACAGGTGAGTAGCAGCTACATTGAGCTTGAGAGTTGCTTGAACATATTTTGTGAGCTTTGCAAGCATCAATGATGCCGTAAGCTCGAGCCTCGGGATGGTGAGCTTTTTGAGGGGTGCTACCTTTGTTTTGGAGCACACTAGTGTCGACACCTTGTGATTTATGGACGGTGAAAAGACGGTAATATAAACTACCGCCGCCATGGCGAGTTGAGAAGCATCAGAGAAACCATGTAATTCCACTGTTGAGTAGCTGTAGGTGGTGAACCACCTAGGAACTGAGAGCCTGGCCAGGCATTGAAGATTTTCTCTGATGGTGAGCCATTTTGACGTGACCTGGGATGGCAGTGGATCATCCCAGCTGAGCTTGTGCAGCCATAATTCTTGTAAAAGCACCTTTGCTTGAATGATGACTGGTGACAAAAAGCCGAGCGGATCAAATATCTGAGCTACTTCTGAGAGAATGAGGCGTTTGGTGAATTTTGAGCTCATTGCCGGTTTGGCTGAGAATGAAAAGCTATCCTTGAGCACGTTCCAATGTAATCCGAGAACTTTGGTTTTGCAGTCGTCTAGTGAAAGTATTGAGCCGAGAGCTCTCTGAGTAGGGGAAATTGAATCAAGCAACGGAGGGTGAGTTGCATGCCATTTGGCAAGTGGAAAGCCTCCCGCGTTGCACAGGTCTTGTAACTGTTGAGCGATTTCAATGAGTTTCTCACCTGTGTCGGCGCCGCCGAATATGTCGTCGACGTATCTGGCTTGAGTGAGCGATGGCACTGCCAGTGGGAAGCGATGGCCTTCGTCTTCCACAAGTTGAAGTAGAGCCCTGACAGCCATGAATGGAGCAGCCTTCAATCCGTATGTGACGGTGGTGAGCTTGTATGGCACCTCCTTCTGATTGCCGTCGAACCACAGCACCCTTTGCAGGTCCTGATCGGCTTCATGCACCTGGACTTGACGATACATCTTCGTCACGTCCGTGGCAAATATGAATTTGTGCTGACGTATCCACAGCAGCACGTCGGTGACATTGAGCAGGAGATTTTTGCCGGTGTGCATGAGATCGTTGATTGAGTGTCCGGAGCCCGAGGGGCTTGAGCCATTGAAGACGACCCTGAGCTTTGTTGATTGGCTGTCGGGCTTGAGCACTCCATGGTGTGGCAAATAGAAAATGGAATGAGAATTAGGAGAGATTGATGGTGCTCTTACCATGTGCTGGAGATCTTTGTACTCGTTCATGAACCCTTCATAGAGTTCACGAAGTCCAGCATCCTTCTTGAGTCTGTTGCGTGTACGCATCAAGCATGCGTGAGCCGTGTTGTATGAATTGCCCAGGAGCCTTGGAGATAACTTGAGCGGGATGCGGACGATGTATCTGCCTGTTGAGTCACGCGAGTGAGTCGCTCGAAAGTGCTCCTCGCACTCCTCTTCTTCATGCGTGAGCTGAGTGGGGATATCACCGGGAAGCTCTTCTTGAATCCAAAACCTCGTCAACAATTCTTGGAGATCATTGTTGCTATGCTGTACCACAGCAGAGTGATGAGATGTTGCAATCTGTGAATTGTGAATGGTGATTGGTCCAAGAATGAGCCACCCAAACATTGAAAATTGGGCAATCGGCATTGACGGGTCTGCCTTGATGAGGTTGGGTTTGATGATCTGTCCGTATGTGTCTGCGCCGATGACCATGTCAATAGGCCGTGGCGTGAGAAAGTCGGGATCAGCTAGCTTGAGGCCGTCGAGATGTGGCCACTCCTGACGAGGCGCTTCAACGGATGGCAAATTGGAGGTTAATGCCTTGAGTACATGAGCTTGAACATGTATCGTTGTCGAATCGTAATTCGAGCGCAGTGTGAGCAGTGCGATTCCTCTAGTTTGGATAGATCTGGCGCCTCCAAGGCCACTGATTGAAATGGATGATTGCACACGTGGAATGTTGAGCTGGGTGATGACCTCCTCCTTGATGAAGGTGAGCTCGGAGCCTGAGTCGATGAGAAGCCGAACTTTTGAGCGTGAGCTTTGAGACTGGATTGTTGAGCTTGAGCGGGGTGCGACGACTGCACCAATTTCTCATTGAGCTGAGCCTTGAGATGTGGACTGAGCTGGAGCTGGGGTTTGAGCTGGCTGAGCAGTGGTCCCCTTCAAGTGCAGCATCGTGTGATGCCGAGCCCCACACGTCTTACACTTGAGGAGCGATTTGCACACTTCTGTGTTGTGTCGTCCACAACAGTTACGACACAGCTCGTACCTGGTGATGAACTTGCGCCTCGCTTCCACCGACATTTCGCGGAACTCCGGACACATCACCACGAAATGCGGTCCCTGGCAGCAATCGCACGGGTAGTTGTTTGCTGAGAGGAAGAACTTTGAGCTATTCTGCGAGTGTGTCGCTGCGTGAGAGGTAGCTGAGCGGTGAGATGGGCGACTGGGTGCGGCAGAGGGAGGTTGAGCCTTCTTTTGTTGAGCTTGCTTTTGAGCGGCGCCCTCCAATTGCTCTAAAGCGACAATTTTATTATCGATGAACGATTCCAACTGCTCGTATCTTGGGTACTCGTTGGCTGAGCCCACCGAGGTCTCCCATGCCTCTCGGGTGTGCTTATCTAGGCAGTTGGTAGCGAGGTGTATGAGTACACAGTTGAGCATGTCCTCTGCCGCACCCAACGCCTTGAGAGTCTTGGTCACCTCGGTGATGGCCGAGCGCAGGTTGTCCAGAGCGGTTGAGCTGCGAGTCTGGATCGCTGGCAAACTGAACAGCTTGTTCAGCTGCTCCTGAATGAGCACGCGCTTGTTGGAGAAGCGCTTCGTCAGGTACTCCCAGCATGCTTGAAATGAGGCGCCAGTGAGCGGGTAGGCATTCACGTGCCTTGCTGGCTCGCCAGTCACACTAGAGCGTAGGTAGTGCAACCGGTCAATGTCCATGAGTTGTGTGTCCCTTATGATGAGCGATGTAAACAGCTCGCTGAATGCAGGCCAGTCCACGTAGCTGCCTGAGAAGGTCGGCAGCGCAATCTCGGGCAGCTTCGACGCTCGAGATAGTGGTTGAGCGGGTGAGACGGCGACCTTTGCTTGAGCAATGGCCTCCACGTCTTCACGAAGACGGTTGAGCCTGAGTTTCGTCTTAAGATGGAGCTGCCTCTCCTTGTTGACGAGCTCTGAGGTGAAATACTCATGATCGAGGCACTTCACTGGCCAAGTAATTTCAAAATAGGCGTGCTCCCTTATAAAGGCCTGATGCAGATCTTCTACGTGAGAGCTGAGCACGCGTACCTCGTCGAGAGATGTAGTATGAGCGAGTGTGGGGATTTCAGTTTGAAAGTCGTTGAGAGAATTGAAACGACCCACCTGAGTTCTCGCCTTCATGAGGAGCTCTGCCGGAATGAGTGACGGTGATGTGGCCCTCGTTCGACCCGCAGCGGCCGTTTCTGAAGTCCCCGTTGCCTCGTCGGGGATGGTGAGCGTGAGCACCGACATCGTGGGCGTCGTTGGCCTCGACGTCGCCGATGAAGTGGTAGCTTTATTTTCCATCTCTGAGCGATGAGTGATGAGCGGGTGAGCGGGTGAGCTTGAGCACGATCACTGCACTCTGAAGCACTTCACAATCCGGCTCGAAGGACCAAATGTTCGCGAAATAGGTGTTGTTCGCGTGCCGGAATTTGAGGTTAGGGTGGCGAAGTCGAGTCAAGAGGCACAGCGTGATGAAATTATCGTACGTCGTTTATTAAAACCAAAGATGAGCGATGGATGAGCGGTGATGAGCTTAATGCTGAAGAGATGAGCGTGAGAACTTGAGAAATGCGCGTTTGTGCTGAACGAAGAGCTTGAGCGCGATGCTATTCAAAGTACGTTGCGAACAAGAACGAATAATGGCCCGAAGCTAGCTTCCGCCTTGGTGTCTTCCAGATGCTTCTGGAAGACGCGCCAAGCGGAAGCGAGCTTTGATTGGGTGATCGCGCGGACGAGTGGTCCGATTGGGTGATAGCACTGGCGGCCAGATCTGATTCGGTGATCGATTGTAGATCTGCCGTCGTGCTCCGCTGCCCGTGAGGTGCTGCGGTGAGATGAGAGCGGTGGAGAGAGGAACTACTGCTCGAATCGCAAACACCATGCCTTGGTGATACGCATGCAATAACTCCAGAACTTGGTCCCGATATACTGTTGGAATAATAACTCTTTGCCCAATGGATAAACAATTTTGTTCCGTGGAGATTTCTTCTTTATGTCTACTATACCCGTTTAATCTCTTGTCTGCCACTTCTTTAGGCCAGCCATTTAATACGAACTGATAGATAACATTTAGTTGCTCATCTCTTTGTGTCGCCTTACCTATCTCCTCCGCTGTTAGCACTGGGTCCGCTGTGTTAATAAATTTACAAACATACTCTACCGATGAGAATATATTAGTTTGATGCTCTACCTGTTCATTATTTGACAACGGCAAGCGTGATAGCGCGTCCGCATTTGCAATTTCCGATCCTTTTTTATGCAGGATTTTATAATCATATGCCGCCAATGGGATAGCTCAACGTTGCAGTCGAACCGCTGCCATAGAAGGTACTGCCTTATTTACCCCGAATATGACTATTAATGGCGCATGATCCGTCACTATTTCAAAGTAACGCCCATACAAATACTCGTGAAATTTCTTTAATCCAAATATAATAGCCAAACATTCCCGTTCTAATTGACCATAGATCCTCTCTGCTGCCGATAACGTCTTGCATGCAAAACTAATAGATCTCTCTCTTCCATTTACCATATGTGTGTGTCCTACGTGATGACTCGCAAAGCTGGTACGGGATCTGGCGTTATCGTGGGTTCGGGAGTGATTAAAGCAGGGCTCTCCAAGGTCCCGCACGCGTGCGCTTGGGGTTCTCCCACTCTCGTCCGCGTTGTCAGGGATACCGCGCGACGCTAAAGAGGCGACCATGACAGACCAGCGTCTCCGTCGTCGAGCCCGTGCGAGCGCGCGTGTATTAGTGACACACGGTGACACACGCCGTCACAGCTAAAGATTGGAAGGAGAAGCAGGCGCGTGAGGGGCGCCTACGCTGGAGAGCCCTGGATTAAAGGATAAGAATTCACCGGGTCACCTACACCATGTTTGTTTAAACTCAAAGACTAAGTCTTTATTCAAAATCATTTTTAGCCTGTTTAAAAAGTCCATTTGGTCATTGATTTTCTTTCTATCTTCGGAATCCATTAGCTCGAAGAGTGATTTGCCTATGTAACCTAATCCGTCTATTAGTCCGCGGCGCTGTTTTAGTGCTGAGCTTATAGTTTGCTGGACATAAGCAAGCAATTTGGCGACGCGGTCTACCTTGTCTTGAATTTTCGTGGCGAATGTTTTACAGAATTATTGTAAGTTGTCGGTAGAAGGTTTTTGACATTGCGCAAGTATATCATATAGTGCAGCTTGGAGGTTCGCTCCGCGTCGGTAGATGTAAGATATGACTACGTGTCATACTAACTTCCAACTATCTCGGTAAATCTGTAGATCGCCTAGGTTTTCGAAGTAAATGCCGGGGTGGTGTTGGAATTCTTTTATAGCGAAATCTGTGTCGGGGGATGTCCCTCCTACGAGTAGTATCGTCGTTTGTAGGACGGTAATCCTGTAAAATATAATGTCGAGGTGTAGTCGGCGCTTCGTTCAGTTGGTCACGAAGTCTTTCCTGGTGCGTGCGCGAGATAAATTTTTGCTAACGTAGGACAGTGCATCTTCTTTGTCTGCACTTTGGTAGAAGTGAGAAGGGTATATGGGACTCGATTGTCTTGTCGCTTCTTATTTCGCTCTGAGTCGTCGCAATGCTAACTCTGTTGACTATCCCACGGGAGCTAGCAATGTTTTTGTTGGTACGTTTAAGTGCGAGTTCGTTAGTGTTTTCATGTCTTCGCGAAAGTGTGCAGGGGTTTAAAGTTCGTTTTTCCTCACCCTATGTTTTTCCAGAGATTGGAGTTCCCGGCCCCACCGGGTTATTTGAATATTGTGTATCGACGGGCGGTGCGTGAGTACCGCACGGCGCGGCGGCAATTCGAGGCCGAGAACGCCGAGTGGCTTGATGACGAGGACGCGTGGGGCGTGTAGGGCCCTGTTTGGTGAGTTTCCCTTTACTTATGTTTTGTTTATATTCCGTTGTTCGAAATTAACTGTTTTTCGCGTCTGGTGTTTGTTCTAGGACGTTGCGGGGATCGTTTTGTTGGGCCCGCGCGGCGGCCACGGCTGTGGCCTTTGTGGGAGGCCGCCATCGCAGCCGTACTTAAGAACGGCGAATGTTAAATATAATTAAATATGTGTTGTGTATTTTTTCGCCTCCCTTTTGGATAAACTGCTTTTACCTTTATATAATTGCTAGTGTATTGTTACTTTCCTTTATGACTGGGATCAGGAATCGGAACAGACCCTATATTATAGTGGGTGTGTTCCAATTCACGCATTGAGTGTATAGACTGCATAGAAAACCGTACCGTTTCAGTCTATGCGTGCATTGGTGGCGTTGGTGGCGCATAGAATTCTCTAGAATTCTCCCACTTCTAGCGCATGAAGCGTGCAGTTCATGCTTAACTAAATTTTTAATCGAGCATGTGGTCCATGGGCATATGAAGAATGTTTAGGATGGAATACCCCTGAAGAATACATTTGTGATTCGTGTAGTAATTAATTTTAAAACAAAAAATAATATTTTTTTATTAATTTAACAGTTTTCCCACTTCTTTTATAAATAAAAATCATGGCCGGAATTACCCCACGTTAATTCCGTAATTCCAGTGACATGGACATTTTTGTGTTATTGCTTCCGACTTTGTTACAACGTAAATTTATGCTTTCTCGGTCATACTAATAAATACTAGACACTTCAAACTATAAATTCATATAAAAAAACTAACAAATGTGTAAGTTGCTCAAATTTTATAGCGTTTCTTGCTTATAAAGCCGGAATTACCCAGCATTCCCCTGTTTGCAGTATTCGAATTCGAAATACAGAAGCACACGTAAAGCGACAAATACGCATGCGCGCATTATGTGCATTGGCTGCCCATAGTTTTATTTGCTGTAGTTGCTGCACGCATCATGCGCTAGAAGTTGGAGGATTCTAGGGAATTCTACGAATCAGGTTATCCAGTCTATGCACTCACTGCATGAAACGCAACCAACCCAACGGAGCCAATTTCGAAGCGAACAGCACATCTAGACGGTTTCTGGCAGAGTGGAAACGGAAGATGAGAATGGAAGCAAATACGTGGCGCGCATTGTTATTTCTTAAAGGCTTTTACTGCTAACTTTTTCGAACGTGTTCTTATAATGCTAGCTTTACAGCTATACTCTAATCCAGAATACGTACGAGAGCCTGCGATTGTATTTAATAGCCTTCAAAACCTTCAATTTACCCCGGGCGCGGATAATAAATAACTTCATTTTTCCATTACACATCTGCTTACCAAATTTCACAGGGTAAGCAGTAGTTCGTCCTGTAAAACTCATAAAATATGGTCTTCGCTTTCAATAATTGCCGCTGTTCAAGAAAAATAGAAAAACTCGGGTTGAGAAAATCCAGGAACCAATAAAGCCATCAAATTTCGTTAGGAGTCGGTCCCTGATCCTTAGGACGAAGTAATCGATGTAGTTAAGAAGCGTGCTTCGACCACCGTCCAAAAGTCTCGAATTAAATTTAACGTAATCCATTCAACTGCATAGCTAATTGTAAGTAAGTTTGATCATTCCCGCGCAACCTCACGAGCATGAAACACATCGAAAACCGTTCCTTTTCGTTACTGCGGTCCATGCGCTGTTGGAAACGGAACGCTATGAATGCGCGCAGCGATTGCGCGGCGGTCTATGCATTCAATGCGTGAATTGGAACACAACCATAGTCTCTAGGCATGGTTACCACCATGGACCTGAAGGACAGTGCCTAGTTCCGGGGGGTTACAGCGAAAGACGGAAGGGGCAGCGATGTGAGGGACGACTGGTGGTGTCCTCTACAGCCGAATATAAGTTTTAGAAATAGCGTCCTTCATTGGTACAGCCTTGTGACGCCATTGTGCAAAATGGTTGAAAACGGTGCAAAACAGTGTAAAAGCATTGCAAAGTACTATTACCGGGCGAAAAGAAGACTGGTAGCAGGCGGGCTCGGGCTGTGCCGTCCGCCGCTGTGACGCACAGTGGTGCCTTTTCCCGAAAAGCTGGCCAAAAGTCAATTTCTGAAGTGAATAGCAGCTTGTCGATAGTATGGTACATTTAATATATATACATCAGTGCAACAAATGCCGCTTGAAAATTTAAAATATAGTGGTTGGTTAATGAGATATAGGCTGTCAAAGTTGACGAAATTTCGTACTTCTTAGATGGCTTGAAAACGCTCGCATGTTTAATGTATCAGGCAAAGTTTATTTTTAAAAAATTCATATGTAACACATTTTACCATTAAGATACGTGTTATAAACGTACATTTTGCACATGAATAATGCAAAATATCTTTGAACGTACTCTTGTATTTCCCTTCTCAAGATGTCCTAAATCCTACTCATATTTTAGTACAACGGAAGGAAAATAGTTACTTTATTCACGGAACTTCACACAGTTAAAGGTTTCTTGACGTAAAGTAACATGTAAAGTATGATATCCAATTACAAAATCTTGCGCATATTTGCGCTTTTTTAAGATATCCGCATTTAAAGTGCCTATTAGTATCTATCTCCGCTCTCCGTGAACGAACCCTTTTCATTTCAAACAGCATTTATAATTCCAACTTTGTTTATTACTATTTTCAACCACATATTTGAACTATGCAATCTTCTATAAACGTAGGAATGCCGCATTTTTGATAAAAAAAAAATAAAATTTTCACAGTAATTAATTTCAAGAATGTTTTAAAATTAAGATCGCCATACTAAATTCGACATTTTGATTATATAATTTTAGGCGAATATTGGGAAATTATCACAATTTCCGCAAAAATGAATTTAAAAAAAAGGTTTATGCCAATGCTATTAGGTCTGCGATATTGAAATTTGCATTTTGGACAAGATATTCGTAATCAGCGACCCGAAGAACAGTAGGATACCAATTTTCGTGCAGATCTATCAATTTTTTAATATACACGTCCGCCATATTGGACTCGCCATTTTGTTTTCAAAAATTTGAAGTTCATATTCGTAATCAGCGACCCGAAGAACAGTAGAATATCAATTTTCGTGCAGATCTATCAATTTTTTAATATACACGTCCGCCATATTGGATTCGCCATTTTGTTTTCAAAAATATGAAGTTCAGATTCGTAATCAGCGACCCCAAAAACCCCCGACCACCAATTTCTGACAAGAGGGTTTTGCCGCTCTTTTGCGATTTGGAACCACTGTGTGACGATTGGTCGATTCACCTATTTGGGCACACTTTTAAAGACGCGGCACACGTATTTTGTTTATTGGCTGAAGTAGGCACAAACATTGTCGCACCGCGCGACGAAGAGAGCGAACGAAACACATCGAGACCGAGTGGGATAGAGCGATCTGACCGACGATCGCCAAAGCAATAGCGTAGGCATCTCACAAGGGGAGTATTTTAGGTGTCCGCCTCCGATCATTTTGATTTTCGGATATGTTATAGAGGACCGAAAAATAAGAAATACGTGTTTTTTTATTGTTCCCCGTTTTCATATTTGGGGGGTGAAAACTGCGTTCAAAGTTAGGGTTAAAAACTCATTTTTGTGGAATATCTCGAGAACTATTAGAGATAGGGGAATAGTGTCAATGGACGAATTTTGTGTCTTTGAATGCGAAATATGACTGACTCATCCGTTACATGCCTGCAACTTCATTGGTTTCGAGACCCCCTTCCACGCGAGATTTGGAAAATGCGATGGATGCTCGTACCCTCGGGCCGCCCATCGGGGCATCGCTGGTCTAGAACTATCATTCACGCAATTGCGTTCGTCAATTCTTGAGCCCGAGGTGAATTTTTATCCAATAATGGCGTATTGTTATACTGCACAGGCACAGGCATACTCGTCGATGGTTCCCTCGCGTTCATTTCCACATTATTTGTGCTGTAAACCTCCTTATGATGAGTCTCCATATGTCTCCTTAATGAGGAGGTGGACCCTGCGGTCATCTTCATTCTCTTACTGCACAGCGTGCAACAACACTCTTCATGACTCAGCTTCGTGAAAAATTTCCAAACGGAGCTTTCATTTTTTCGCGCTCGTTTCGGAGCTGATGATTGCCCCGCGCTTTCCACTTCGCTATTCGTCGTTTCCGAGGACGTAAACGCACTTCCAGATATTAGGGCCCTTTACACGGTCGGTCTTGCGCGTGGTCCGGCCCGCGGGCCGGCGCGCCACACGCCGCGCGGCCCGCAAAAGTACGTGAAGCCGGATCGTGGCGCTCCTTCGCGCGGGCCAGAAGGTCGTACCCGTCACTACTTAGAGATAGCGAGTTCGGGCTCCCATTTCTACGTCGACTCCACATGCTTTTTACACGATCCACCGCAGTGGTGTATTGTGTACTACTTGTTCGATGTATATCATCGATCTGCGAAACGATCGGCAAGACACGATCGCGATATATGTTCGCGAAAAGTATCTCAAATTCCTCGATATACCAGGCTTATAGAGGATATCATAAATGCTGTTACTGTAGGGTACACTGAAACATATTGGTACATTTACACGTACAAATATTCTTGTTTATTTTACGTTAAATATATGTGGGATCAGGAACCCCCATAGCATAAGAGGCGGATACGGAAGAACGAGGACGGGAAGTCGGCGGTAGCCGAGGTGGTTAAGGCGGCTGGCCAGTGCGCAAACCTAAAGATCGCGGGTTCGAGTCCCGCTGAGGCGACTTCCTTTTTTCCGTGATCCTACATATATAAAAAAAACAAAATTTTGTTATGTGAGTACTGATGAGAAACAACAAAATCTTTATGAATGAAAAAAAGTTTCACTTAAATTGTTAATTTTATACACAATATTCATTATACTTTGTCACCGTTTCCTTAAACGGCTCGTTATTGGTACATTTACCTTACTTTTGCGGGCCGCGCGGCGTGTGGCGCGCCGGCCCGCGGGCCGGACCACGCGCAAGACCGACCGTGTAAAGGGCCCTATTGGGATGTCGCGAAATTCATTTTCACGGCCACTATTCTCACTAACTTCTACTACATGAGCAATTTTTAATTTCAAAGTTAAAAGAAATAGCGTAGGTGTACGTCAAATAGCAAACCGATCGCAATTGTTGTCACTTGTTTACCAACGTAGCGACCACTTGACGACGGAAAGAACAAGGGAGCGCGAAAATCGTCGACGATTGCGATCGGTTTGCTATTTGACGTACACCTACGCTATTTCTTGTAACTTTGAAATTAAAAATGGCTCATGTGGTAGAAGTTAGTGAGAATAGTGGCCGTGAAAATGAATTTCGCGACATCCCAATATCTGGAAGTGCGTTTACGTCCTCGGAAACGACGAATAGCGAAGTGGAAAGCGCGGGGCAATCATCAGCTCCGAAACGAGCGCGAAAAAATGAAAGCTCCGTTTGGAAATTTTTCACGAAGCGGAGTCGTGAAGAGTGTTGTTGCACGCTGTGCAGTAAGAGAATGAAGACGACCGCAGGGTCCACCTCCTCATTAAGGAGACATATGGAGACTCATCATAAGGAGGTTTACAGCACAAATAATGTGGAAATGAACGCGAGGGAACCATCGACGAGTATGCCTGTGCCTGTGCAGTATAACAATACGCCATTATTGGATAAAAATTCACCTCGGGCTCAAGAATTGACGAACGCAATTGCGCGAATGATAGTTCTAGACTATCAACCATTCTCAATTTTGAAAGATAAGGGTTTTAGAGAGTTCGTGAAAGTGGCTGAGCCACGTTATCAAATTCCAATTCGAACTACTTTTTCGGATGATGTAATTCCGAATATGTATATGAAAGAGAAAAGAGACTGGAACAAATTATTAATAGTGACGTCACAAATGTAAGTAAAATTTGTATAATATTACTTGTAATAGTTATCAGCATCACCTGAGCCATAAGAGTAATAGTATTTAGAAATCTGTATTACAATATCTTTGTCGCTATAAGTAAAATATTTAAAATCTATCATAATTTTGTAGGGAAATGTACGAAGCCTGGCTTTCACTACAAACGGCTGGACCTCACGTGCCAACGACAGTTACGTGTCACTGACGGTACACTATATAAATTCTAATTTTGAATTAAAAAATTATACACTAAAAATAAAACCAGTCACAGAATCCCATACCGGTAACAATTTAAACCAGTTACTGCGCACCGGCATTGAGGAATGGGGTTTAAATAAAACAAATGTAAAAATATATTTTACCACGGATAATGCGGCAAATATCGTAAAAGCCGTAAAATTGTGTAGCGAATGGGAACGCATACCCTGTTTTGCCCATACATTGCAGGTAAATGTACAAAAAAGTCGACATTAGAAATAAAATAAAAATTATTTCTAGTTTATGTTAAATTTGATGTTCTTTCCAGCTCGTAGTAAAGGACGCAATTGAAAGTTGCAAAGATGTGACCACACTACTGGAAAAATGCAGAGGTATTATTCGCTTCTTTCACCACTCTTCGTCGGCGGAACAAAAACTAAAGAAAGAGCAGAGAAATGTTTTCCCCCAATCAAAACCACTTCATCTCATTCGCGATGTGGCAACCAGGTGGAATTCGCAGTACGATATGTTGAACCGCCTACTTCAAATACGGCGTGCAATAAGTGCAGTATTGAGTGAGCCTCGAATGCCCGAAAACCTAACCGGTACCGAGTGGTCCCACATCGAATGTTATTGTGATTCTTTAAAAATGTTTAAAGAAGCGACATTACTCACAACATTAGATCAAGCACCCACTTTATCTCGGTATATACCGACCGTGAATATGCTGAGAAAAATGTTAATAAATTTATCGCAACGGCAGGCCTCTAATCCTGGGATAGATCTGCAGAACAACCTGCTATTGGGCCTAAATATTAGATTTAATTTTATTGACGAGTGTCAAGTTTTAATAATCGCGATGCTGTTGGACCCTCGTTTTAAGGACAGGCTATTACCGGACGGAAAAAAGGGAATGGGCGCACACATTACTGCAACGTAAAATTATGGAGTACGCAGGAATCCATGAAACAGATGTGGCAACGGCAAGTGACATGTCAGAGACTTCAGGTAGGCTTGAAAAAAAAAATGAATATTATGTGACATAATGCAAAATAATGTATTTTATATATTTTCATTGCAGCATCAACGTCAGCGGGAAGTTTGATGGAACAGTTTTCAAATATTGCGAAGGAGGAGGAGAAAAATAGCGAAAATCAGCTATGTACCATAGATAACGAAACAAAATGGTATTATAATGCAAAGGTCCTACCAGCCGATGCATGTATCTTGAAATGGTGGCAGGAAAATTCAGCACGCTTGCCGAATTTGGCCATTGTGGCACAGAATGTGTTAGGTATTCCAGCAAGCCAAGCATTCAGCGAAAGATTATTTTCAACTGCTAGAAACATTGTCACGTATAAACGTGCCTCCCTTTTGTGCGAAAAAGTGGAGCAAATTTGTTACTTATCAGCAAATTTAAGATCTAATCATAGCTAATATGTATAGTTTTTTGTGCATAGTAACACAGCGAAAATAGTATATCTAAGATATAATCAATATAATATAGTGTATGTTGTACACCGTTGCCGGGAATGTTCTTCAATGGACAAGATTATTTGGGTGGGGGAATACTTATCATTATCACCACTCCTGTAGGTGTTCCCCCACCCAAATAATCTGTCGAATCGAAGAACATTCCCGGCAACGCTGATGTTGTATGTATATTGTATATATTTTAGGATAGTATAGCGTGTAAATAAATAGTGTATGTATATAGTTTAGCGTATTGCGTGAATGTTACTGTATATAATAATACCTACTATATTATACTATATTCTCATATACGTTTTCACTTTTGTAACTTTTCACTATTAAACACTTATAATAAATTTTGTATACCTATTACGTCCCCGTTCTTTCCCATTTCCTCCTTTAATAAAAGAATTGTCCGCTTGCAATGAAATAGTTTAATATCACAACCCATTTAAATTCATCGGGCAGGTCAATATAAGCTATGGCTCGTGCAGAAGTAAATGATTTTAACAAACATAAGGAATTACCTTTAATATATATCCATACTCCAATGGGACCCTCCGAAACATCAAACTACACGCGTTACATACTTCTTATTAGTACTACTACTAGATGCTAACAAGATGAAAACCTTATTTAGGAGCTTATCCCGAGGTCTACACGAATTAAATTTTGGGTGAAAATGGACCCTGCATCCAATGTGTTGTTAAAATATCCACCAGGCAAGGGTTAAATTACTTCATATGATTTTCATATCTATAAATCTCATATTATACATCTAACTTAATTTATATTCGGTGCCTACAAAACGTTCCAGCTACACCAAGCTATCACACTGCACCATGCAGTCGACTACCTAAAATATATTCGAGTTACCCGAAACATACGAGCTGCTTGAAAAAAATCGAGCTACCCGAAACACATTCGAGCTACCCGAAACACATTCGAGCTGCTCGAAAAAATCGAGCTACCCGAAACACATTCGAGCGGCTCGAAAAAATCGAGTTACCCGAAACATTCGGGTTACCCGAAATCATTCGGGTCTCGGCTCGGCTCGGATATTCAAGCCGAGCCAGGCTCGGCTCGGTTGTTTCGAGTCTCGAAACAGCTCTACTTCATAGGGAATTCGGACGAGGATCGACGCTCGTGGAGTTCTAAGGCACTCTGCTCGATGAACATTAAATTTATAATTAACCCTCCGTATCCTGAGCCTGTCTCATTTTTGACCCACGGTTTCAGAACGCTCACGCACACAGTGACAAAGCGGTTAATATTATTCGTAGTCAAGCGGTCATTTAGCTGTCGTCGAGGAGCGCCTCGCGCTTGGGGGTGTCATAAACCGGGTTTTTCCGTGGACTTTGTTGGGGCCTAAACTGCCTAAAGAGTCAGAAGCTCGAAGCGACTGCGTTGCCTTGGGGCATTCGCGAATGTATCGCCGACAACGACACTTCGCTGCATTCTCGTATTTTTTCCTGTGTCGTAATTTTGTTAGCTTTTTTAAACTATTATAATTCCACAAAGAGTGGGGTAGATGTTTTAGATAAATTAGTAAGGGAATACTCTTGTAGGCGTTGCACCCGCCGTTGGCCATTATCATTATTTATGCACTATATCGACATCGCCGCATATAATGCTTTTGTTATATGGCATACTGAGAATCCTACATGAAAACTTAGACATTCGTCAAAAATGAGGCGAAAGTTATTTTTAGAAGAATTAGCAAAAAAATATTCATAGACGGGCTAGTAAATTTGAAAATGAAGAAGGAGGGCTACATGCAAATTTTGCAATCGCGATAGAAGCGACGGGAAGAAAAATTGTAAATGTTGCGGCCGAACTCCAGCGCTCAGCTGGTGCGCGAATTTAAATGTGCGTGCGAGAGCGTGTCAACACGGTGACGCACCGTTCGTCAAGACGGTTACGCGCGTCACCCGTTTTCGCACGGTACGAACGTTGGCCTCCCGGAATCCGACCGTTAGTTCCTCGAACACCTTCGAACAAAAGCAACACGCTCTGGCACGCACAATCGTGAAAATCTCTTGTCGCCCAGCGACCCACCGTTTTTGAACCACGGTAAAACGGCCCTTCGAGCCATCGCGCCCAGCGCCCTGTACATAGTTTGTACATATTTGTGTCTCGTGTTGACTGCGTGTTTTGTGAGTAGTGTTTTGTTCGTGTTATCTGTCTGTGGAGTGCTCGTGTTCCTTGTAAACGACGCCCACTTCGGCCAATAAACGTGCCGTCCTGTCACCGTCAAACTCGTCGTTGGAGTGCATTCCCTTCCCTGGCCACACCAGTGGCGATCCACACCGCCTCCACCAGGCATCAGTTTAAACATTTTGGTCCTTCGAGCCGGATCACCGTCAAACTCTTCGTTGGAGTGCATTCCCTTCCCTGGCCACACCAGTGGCGATCCACACCGCCTCCACCAGGCATCAGTTTAAACATTTTGGTCCGGCTCGAAGGACCAAAATGTTTAAACTATTGCCTGGTGGAGGCGGTGTGGATCGCCACTGGTGTGGCCAGGGAAGGGAATGCACTCCAACGACGAGTTTGACGGTGACAGGACGGCACGTTTATTGGCCGAAGTGGGCGTCGTTTACAAGGAACACGAGCACTCCACAGACAGATAACACGAACAAAACACTACTCACAAAACACGCAGTCAACACGAGACACAAATATGTACAAACTATGTACAGGGCGCTGGGCGCGATGGCTCGAAGGGCCGTTTTACCGTGGTTCAAAAACGGTGGGTCGCTGGGCGACAAGAGATTTTCACGATTGTACGTGCGAGAGCGTGTTGCTTTTGTTCGAAGGTGTTCGAGGAACTAACGGTCGGATTCCGGGAGGCCAACGTTCGTACCGTGCAAAAACGGGTGACGCGCGTAACCGTCTTGACGAACGGTGCGTCACCGTGTTGACACGCTCTCACACGCACATTTAAATTCGCGCACCAGCTGCGCGCTGGAGTTCGGCCGCAGCAGTAAAGAAGAAAAAACTAGCAGGTCACAAGCGTAGATGTGTGTAGATGTTGTTTCTGTGTGGGGAACAATAATAAATATAACACTGTATGTGATTCTTGTAAAAAATATGTGTGTAAAAACCACTGTACAGAAAACCGCACACTTTTATGCGATACACGTACTAATATAAATGTTGAATAAACATAATTTTTTTATAATTCACAAATCGCAACCCTATTATTGTTTCGTATATGTAGAACAAGTAGCCAAACGTAATCCGAAACCCTCTTCCACCACGTTCCGCAGTTTTTCGGCGAGGATCTCGAGCTTGAGCGACCATCCCCACCTGAGTACTGTATCGGTGAGGATCTCGAGCTTGAGCGACCATCCCCACCTGAGTACTGTATCGGTGAGGGTCTCGAGCGACCGTGAATATGTATTAGTGACCTATCGGTGTGGGGTCTGCAAAGACCCAGCACCAGGACTCGAAGTCCAGTACTCGGAGGGTTAATTACGCAAAGAAATAAATGATTTGAACTTAAACAAAAAACCAACTTTAATATTCAGAAAGAAATACAATTTGAGAATCGAGAAAACGCGTGCGTTCATTATGAGTTTCAGGACAAGAGTATCGTTTTTTACAAGGTCCATCGGTTTTTACACCTTTTGTTAATTACAAAATGACTTAGATTCTAAGAGCCAATCACGAATTGAATTAATTAATTAGCTAAATTCCTATTCGTCAATCCATTTTCTTTCGGTTATCGATTTTGAAGAAATAAGCGTTTAACAACATTGCGCTGATTTTACACACTTAGGAGAATGGATCAAAGTGGAGTTCATTTATTCAAACATCCCTTTCCAAGTAGGTATTGATTAATTTATAATCCTGAAGTTTATTTATTAAAAGAATCTCTAACTATTTTCAAACCCCTCGGGTTTGTGCGAACTTCGCTTTGTTTCCCTTTCCTATTACATTGGTGTGATCCGATTCGAACTTCGCGGTTCTACAGTTTATACTACACGCCGGTAGGCGGGAGTCGCAACACCACATCGCTAGAGACACTATAAGAGTCTGGACACGAGAAGGCCACTTTTTGATTGGTCCGCCATTTTTGATCGAAATCCTGCGAGAAAGAAAGAGATATACACCATTTCACGCTTAACCACTCTTAACAACTCTTACGTTTATGGCGGTATTTTACTATATACACGGTGTAAGAAAGATAGGTGGACCAACTACGCTACCCCCACCACAAAACTGCTGTGATCTTAAAGAAAAAGTTACTTGTCCCTCCCGCAGAGGGTATTAGTGTAACATGTGAACTAGTGATCCTCTAGGCAGTGATCGGACAAACGCATATCGTCGCTGATTGGTTGCTGCGATTTGGTCTAAAGCGGAAGTAGACAGAGAAAGAAACTGTAAGAAAGAAAGAGACAGAAATACGAATAGAAAGAGATAGATAAACAAGCAGCTTGGAAAGCAGACGATTTAATGAATGTTTAGGTTATGTTATTTCCGGTTTTGTCCCACAATGGCTGCGGTTTGTCCGATCACTGCCTAGAGGATCACTAATGTGAACAATATCACGTTTACTTCCTTATGTTTCTTTTACACCGTGCCATAATCACATGCTTAATACCAAGTGGGTTCCAAAATATGTAATGACTTCATGCACCTCAAATAAAAAGTTTTATATAGTAAAATATTTTAACTTTTAAAATTAATTAAACTGAGAAAATGAGAGTCGGTTAACGACCAAACAAATATTTATCGTTATGTAAAATGCTTATTTTATGAGGATAAATTATATTTAGGATAATATTATAACAAACACACATTAAGACTTTGTTTCAATTATACAAATATTTATTTATTTGTTGTACAGTTTGGCTGTTTTCTTTTTTTCTTTGCTCTTAGAATACTCTCTATTTTTTATTCTAGCTACTTGTCGCATTCTTAAGGTTAAATAATAATGTATGCAGTCCCTTGTAATAGAAACATAAGAAAGTAAACGTGATATTGTTCACATGTTACACTAATACCCTCTGCAGGAGGGACAAGTAACTTTTTCTTTAAGATCACAGGAGTGGGGATAGAGTCGGTCCACCTATCTTTCTTACACCGTGCTATATATTAATCTGAAAATGTGCATTTGGGTTTTTGATTGGCCCGTCATTTTTCATCTATTCCCGCTGATTTTTAAATCTGTCAATTATACCAAGATAATGAAGATACAAAGCATAAAACCAAATCTTGTGTTCTATTTGATATATGTTATTTTATTATACTGATTTAAATGCGAAGTAAACAGAAGTAAAATGTTGCCATAAACGTAAGAGTTGTTAAGAGTGGTGAAGAGTGAAATGGTGTATATCTCTTTCTCTCTCGTGGGATTTCGATCAAATATGGCGGACTGTCACTCGTGTCCAGACTCTTATTATAGTGTCTCTACACATCGGTAGAGACACTATTCTCTACACATCGCTAGTGGAGGGGGCGTAATCTTTTGGGCGTCTTTAGACGTCTATGTGCTATCTGGTAGTGATCATCTAGAGAGTGATCGGACAAACGCGTATCGTCGCTGATTGGTTTCTGCGATTTGTGGCAAAGGCGGAAGTAGACAAAGAAAGAAACTGTAAGAAAGAAAGAGACAGAAATACGAATAGAAAGAGACAGAAATACGAATAGAAAGAGATAGATAAACAAGCAGCTTGGAAAGCAGACGATTTAATGGATGTTTAGGTTATGTTATTTCCGGTTTTGCATCAAACGGCTGCGGTTAGACCGATTACTGCCTAGAGGATCACTACTATCTGGTGTTGCGCGATTCGGTGGGGTTTTCGATTAGACGGCGGGTCCGTGCCCGCGGAGTGCTGAAGCACTCAGCTCACGAGTTTGCGCGGGATTTTCAAGTTATGGAATAAAATAAATGTACACTTCTGAATACTTTCAGTGTCTGGATTTATTTGGTAGCTCGACGTTTACTGTTCTACTAACAAGTTCGATCTGATCCTCCTACAAAATAACTCCTCGCTTGTCACCTCCGAGCGCCCTACTCCTCTAATTTTGGCGTGTTCTTCTGACTCCCTCCTCGGATCCCTTCGCCCTATCAAGACGGTGTTGTCCCTCAAGCTTCGTTAGTGGGTTGTCCTTCCGCCATCTCTCCGTCCTTGGCCCTTCCTTCGCGTTTCCCTCCACTCTCGGCTGGTGGTCGAGGCACGCTTTCCGTTTACATACGTACTTTACATAGGCTGCATACAGTACATACATTTCTAGCAGGTAGGTAAGCGCAACCCCCCCAGGGTCAAGACGACGTCGCTGGCGCAACCCTAGTAGCATTTTTGGTTGGCCAACGGTTGCCAACAGTTGGGAATTAGTTGGGATATAGTTAGTGTTTGTGCCTACAAATTCCCAACACAGGGCCTACGGCAAAAAAGTTACGACAGTTTGCCAACGACTATTCAATGTTGGGCCTACAATTGTTATGGTTGGTTAATTAACAAAAAGTTACGACAATTTGCCAACGAATATTCAATGTTGGGCCTACAATTGTTATGGTTGGTTAATTAACAAAAAGTTACGACAGTTTGCCAACGAATATTTAATGTTGGGCCTACAATTATTATGGTTGGTTAATTAACAAAAAGTTACGACAGTTTGCCTACGAATATCCAATGTTGGGCCTACAATTACTATGGTTGGTTAATTAACAAAAAATTTACAACGATGATTAAATGTCGTCTTACAATCGTCAGAAAATTTGCTACATCAAAAAACCTGTTGTGATTTTTCTTTTCTTATTTAGAAATACGTAATGAGGACGTCTGTCTTAAGACAAATGTGAAATTTTAAGGAATGAGTCTAAAGGTCGGATGATGATATTTTGTAGAATATTTCGCGTCACTGCACAGTTTTCATAAACAATTAATACTAGTTATGTAACTAGAAATTATAAGTGTTTACAAGGAAGTGTGTTGGTCAGCTGCGAACAGCGGTTGCTTCGTAAGCGGAAAGTTTGGGTTCGATTCTCCTCACCGCGAATTTTTTTTTTTTTCCTAAACCAGACCTGAAGAAGACGTATTTACGACGTCTTTTGAAGTTCTTTAAGACGCCTTCTGGACGTTTTTAAGACGTCTTTTGGAAAGAAGCCTTCAGTTGGGCTCAGTTGGGGCTATGGAAAGAAACCTTCGGTTGGGCCTTCGTGTTAAGTGACGTTGGGCCTACGTTGGTTACAATCGTTGGCCCATTTAAAAATAGCGCGACACTTCAACAGTTGGCCAACGGATAACACGTCATTGGCCCAACAAACTCCCAACAAATAAATGCTACTAGGGAAGGTTTATGACTTTATGACTTTCAGCCTCCCCCGAGCTGAGTTTTTACCCTAACAGGACATCGGCAATTATTGAAAGGGAAAGCAGAGTTTTAAATGGTTTTACAAGACGAGCAGCTGCCCGCTCAACGAAATTTGGTACGCAGATGTGGAAAGAAAAGTTAAGCTATTTATTATCCTCGCCTGGCCTAACTGTAGTTTTGAGAATTACTGAATGCACCCCTAGGTTCTCGTACGCTTTCTGAGTTCAGGTATTAGCTATTAATATTCCACGCGCAGGTCTGAAAAACTGGCAAGGAAAACCTTCGAAAAGCACAACGCGCTCTACGTGTTTATGAGTCCTGACAATAAACTCCTCCTTGTCCCCCGTTTCAAACTTGCTTAAGACTTTCCAGATGTGCCGTTCGCTTCGAATCTAATTATAATATATCTATCTTTCAGTACAAAAGGATTTTGAATTTCGCTCTACATCTAACCTCGATATTCCTATGTCTTATAGTTAACTTCACGCAGTTACACATATTTATACCAGCGGAAACCGCAACACTGGGTAATGTCACGACCGCAAAAGCACAGACGAGGTATAGAATAGACCTATCACCTTATGGGACTTGGTGTCACCACCCAAACTGTGTTACCGACCCATAACTCGAGGACTGAATCTGGCGGCCTCTGTTCATGAACAGCGTCCAACTCCGGAACTACTCTGAAATGTGTTGAAATGCTGAAAGGTGTGTGCGTGCTTGTATACGTGTGACTTGTTCGACATAGAGGGCAGGCTTTCGTTTTTCGTTACGCTACGCTTTGGCTCGGCTTGTCGAAAATCTATTTCGGTGATCTGAAGACTATATGGCGCCGAAATATGGCTCTTCTTAAAAGCTTATACAAACTATAAAATGCAAGATGACATTGATTGTTAGTACTTTACGTGTTGTGGAACACTTAACTAACATTTTCGCGTGTCGTACGTCGAAAAATATTAAAAATTGACGCTGTTACTGACATTCCCGCAAATCTCCGCACTGCGCGCATGTCTAAATAGACGGTGCCCATCCTACGACACGTATACATCATTGAGAACAAGGAATCCAAACGTTTTTGTAAAATTTTGTATTCGTAGTTTTCGGGACCCGAGGACATTTTGCAATAGTTTATTTATTACTTGGGAACGGTGGATTAGTAGTTAAAACTCTATGTTTCGTTACAAATTGATTGGCCGTTTCCCCTTATTAACTATTTTATATTTTTAGTTTTTTTATTATTCCTAGATATGTACATATGAGAACACAGCTATTGTACTTTTTAAAGCACAAGTGAAAAAAGGGTTCTGGATTTACGGACGTCGCGACTCGCGAGTGAGATGAAATGGGAGGGAATAAGGTCTTTTACGCGACAAACGATCATTCTGGCAGCGGCAACAAAGTATGATACATTGTCTTCTTGCGTTCTCCGTGCGCCTGATTTTCGCATGTCGATGTCGGTCCACGGACGAGCTATGCCTAAACGCCCGTATTGAAGCAGATTTCACTTTCTTCTATAAATTCTGCAAATGCAGTAATCAGTAGCTAAATGCGGAAAACATGTATGTACAGTGTGCACATGCTAAGCTAATTGTTAGATGAAATTTTTACATTCCCTGTTTCGTCTTTATTCGAGCATTTATGGAAAATTAGTGACATTTTTTTAATAAAAGGAAAATCAAACACGACGTCATTGGGACAAGTAGGTATGTACATATGAGATGGTGCTGAAAGAAACGAACTGTTTTTTATATGAAATATGCCCTTTTTATTTATTTATTCAAATCCATGAACACTGCTTTCGGGGATGAATCTACACTTCTGGTTCGGTGGACATTTGTAAAAAGAATTGCCTCAGAATTGGCAGAAATATAGCTAGGCTTTGAAATGAGTGTAAGTTCTAAAAAAAATTCTAACTTCGTTTTCCTGGGGTGCGAGTTCAAGTTCATGTTGCACGGTTTAATTTTTTCATTAGTTTTACTCTTTAAAATAATTTTTTAGGGTTTAATTGTTTTTTTCAATGTACTTATATCAACAAAAAACATGCAATCAAAGCAGAAATGTATTCTTCCGATACCGTTCTTACTACTCTCCAAATATACTTTAAATTCTAATTGTAAGTTATTTAAATAAATTTTTACATTATCACTTAATGGAAGAAAGAGGAGGTGGAAGTATAAGTAACGGATTCATGCGCAATCGGGGTAATTGTAGGAAGGGCGTCGTGTTTGGCTTTCCTTTCATCTGGAAAATTTCATACAATATGTTACAAATACTGTGATGAAAATAAAATAGAAAATATAAAAATTTCATTTTTCAATAGTATAGATGATTTTGTCTAACACGCGTTCCCGCTTTTGGCTACTGATCGCTACCTGGCCGCGCGACCGAGCTGCGGCACGAATATTTTTTTCGTATAAATAAGCGATCAGGCCCGCCGCGCACGTGAAGGATGCAGTATCAGACGCCCGAAAGACGAGAGCGAGACAATGTATCAACGCATCGTCTGTCTCACGTCTGTCAGCACTCAACCGATGCACCAAACTCATAATTACTTAGGACATACATACATACAGATGTACATACTTAAGAATGTTAGAGACGGTGAAATTTTAATTGTTAACATCCTGTCAAGTTCTAGTCATCTGCTTGCAAAAAGTGTTATTGGCATATTTGACTTGACAAGTGCTACGAACTGGAAAAGATTCGTTAAGAGCAAGCGCCTGATTTAGCGAGCTCTGCTTGCAAGACATTTCAAGTCGTATCGATTTTTACCTTCGGGTGCATCGCGTTTCTGGGAACGGCATTTGTTTTAAAAAGAAAGACGAACTTTTCGAGGGCCCGGACCCTCAACAATCGATGAGAAAAATGCCGTATTTCGACTGAACGTTCGCTATCGTATTATTTGTTGGGCTTTAAAAAAATGTTATTATATTACTTCTCTCTGTACCAATTTTTTGCCGTACCTTCCTCATACCAAACTGCGTCGTAATTGGTTTCATTTTAGTAGAAAAACCTGACATACAATACAGATGTTTGCATAATGATGAAAAAATATAAAAAAAAAAAAATTTATTAGAGGATAGTGCATATTAATGCCCCTGTATTCCTTCCAAGCGCCGATCAACATGTTGTCATAAAGAGTCGGTAGCTTCTGAACAATTTTAGAAACCTGTGTAAACCTGATACCTATGTTTCCATATTTAGAAGTGTGATAGGAACTAGAGGAAATACTGTATTAAGTTGTCTCAAGCGTAAATGTTGTAAAACGTTTATATGTAAGACCGACTCGAAAAATCCGATCTTACCATATTTTATGGCAGGAAGAAAGTCAGAAAAGCATGTATTTAGACGCGTAATATAACATTTTTAATAGTTTTCTTAACAGGTTAGTCAATTGAATGTCAGGGGGGCTTAAACTAATTATTTAAAATTTTAAAGACTGTTCTTCGAGATATAAAATAATTAATTATGGCTATAGTCCCTAGTAATAATCGCACTAAATATAAACAATTTAATGAAACAACTTTTCTCCCGCTTGGGACCACAAGTCAATTTTCCGCGGAAGAGAAAATGCCCAGGCTGGATGCGCGTGATTATTATGTGGTCCTCTCCTCGAAATGACAGAAAATATAACCTAATATGCTATAACCGACTTCATAAATATACCGTTGCGGCGTAACAATAATATTTTGGAAGGATGTTAAGCCATAAAAAGTTCACAAATGTAGCGTAAAAGAACGAAATAGCCAATAAACATTTATTGTTAAGAAGCATATAGGTTATATTTTCTGTCACTTCGAGGAGATGATTTTCGGATCCTCGAAGTGACAGAAAATGTAACCTATTTATATGCTATATGACAATAAATGTTTATTGGCTATTTCGTTCTTTTACGCTACATTTGTGAACATTTTACCATCCTTCCTAAACATTATTATTACGCCGCAAAAGTATCTTTAGGAAATCGGGTATAGCGTATAGGTTATATTTTCTGTCACTTCAAGGACAGAAAATCCGCTTCTCAAATCCGCTACTGAAAATGCGCAGGCTGGATGCGCGTGATTATTATATGGTTGGCGCCGCAAAGTGACAGAAAATATAACCTATGTATATGCTATATGAGAATAAATGTTTATTGGCTATTTCGTTCTTTTACGCTACATTTGTGAACATTTTATCATCCTTCCTAAACATTATTATTACGCCGCAACAGTATCTTTAGGAAATCGGGTATAGCATATAGGTTATATTTTCTGTCATTTTGAGGACAGAAAATTCGCTCATCGAAGTGACAGAAAATATAACCTAACTAAGAAACTGTACAAATGCTTATTACGCATTGTATTTATATAATATTTCTGATCGAAATTTATAGAAATACGTGCAAATTATGCTTCTATCAAAATTTATTAGTAAACGGAATTATACAACATGTTTCTTCAAATTAGTCGTAACATTCAGGCCGTTTTAGATTTTAAATGTTTCCGATAAGATTTAGTTTTAATTCCTATCACGCGTAGCATTACAATCTGTTTCAAGACTTCACCGGTAACGTTGCATGCGACACTAAAATGGTAAGGGGGTCCTAGGACCCCCCAAACCGGTGACACAAAAATACATTGGTTGATAGGTCTATTCTATACCTCGTCTGTGGCAAAAGTCACGATTTACTGCCACGTGAAAACGAAGCTTAAATGCAACAGCGCCACACGAAGGACCAATGAGGAGAGGTTTCAAAAGAAGCTAAAGCGTCCTTCTTCATAGTGACACAAGTTCTCCCTATCACGCGTCAGACTAATTTTTGTTATATCACACCTGCGCTTAATTGTTAAATATATTTTTGTTCTGTAGAATCACATCCATCTCTTTTCCGAGTACATCCCTTAGTTCTGTATCAGTGATCAAAGTTACCAGTGATCTCTATACAATATCAGTTATTTGAACCTCGTACACTTCCCTTCTAAGTGTATCGAAACTGTGGTTATGTGGTGAAAGATAATACATAAACTTCGTATCTACGCAATAGGAATGGTAAGGCAAGTATAACCAGTTAATCGGATACATATTTCGAAATATTCTGCTATTACAATGCCTATTGTGAACAGGAACTGAACCACAGTTAATTTTACTTTTCGATACTGATTTCTCGTACGAAACTGAAGATTGTCATGTGTAAATTTACGCACTATAAGATTCGAGTAAATTCTGTTCTTCGTACGCAGTTACAAAGTTACAATTATTATAACCAGTTTTAAATGCCATCATAGATCGCAGTTTTATTAAGCGTTTATTGTCGGTCCAAAGTACCCTAACAATCAGATGTCAAACCGATGTCACAGATTAGATCGAACTTTTTCGACCAAGTCTCTCAAAGACATTTGTTTCTCAGAGAAACAACAAACAAAATTACTAAGCGTATTATAATCGGCAAACTTAACTTTTAAGCATAACAGTATTCTGACAAATTGGATCATGACACATATTTCGTAATAATGAGCTTGCCAGTTCGAATTACAATTGTGTATATTTTATTATTTTGTACTATGCATTCCATTTCCTATCTTGTTAATAAAAGAAAAATCTGAAAATTATTAATTCCAGAAGCATTCACCATTTTCAATTTTTTTGTTAATGGTACGAACAGAATAAATACTAAAATTAGGATTGTGTAAGTGTGGTATCTTTTTAAAAATTACTATACCACAATTTTCGCCACAAAACTTCAAGGGTTTCCTTGAACTTTACAAGAAATTATTTTAGACAAAAGTCGAAATATATTCAATTGCGCATAACTTTCATAAGTCCAACGCTCCCTAAAAATGAGCTACGTAGTTCAAAATCCTTGTTGTTGTTGCAAAACTTTCAGTTGATAAATCAATTAACCCTTCGAGTGCTATGGACGCATATATGTGTCCAGCTAAAGCTATCGGCGTGGACTGCCGGTACAAATATGTGTAGACGGAGCGTTTAAGCTTGGAGTGCTCCACAGCCGAAGGGTTTCAACCTTAGAGCGTTCCGTTGTCGAAGGGTTACGTCACTGTAGTCTGATTGTCGAGAGTTCAGACCTCAGGCGGAGCTGGTTTATTCGCGATGTTGCCGCTTATCCAGGCCCGTTAAGGGTGTTTCTCCTACGTGGTATTCACCCTACTCCCTGCGTCTTGACCAATAGCTTTCGACTGCTTACAAGGAGAGTATTTTAGGTGTCCGCCTCCGATCATTTTGATTTTTGGATATGTTATAGAGCAGGGTTAACTAACTGGTGGCTCACGGGCCACCGCGGGCACCTCCGCCTTGCTGTCACGCTGAACGGCCCCCTCCATGCCTACCAGACACTGACGATCGCAGTCGAAAAGAGAAGGAAAGAAAGAGGAATCCACTGCGATCGTCAGAGTTTGGTAGGTATGGAGGGGGGCCGATCAGCGTAGCAGCAAGGCGGAGGAGCCCCGGTGGCTCGTGAGCCACCAGTTAGTCAACCCTGTTATAGAGGACCGAAAAATAAGAAATACGTGTTTTTTTTATTTTTCCTCGTTTTCATATTTGGGGGGTGAAAACTGCGTTCAAAGTTAGGGGTGAAAAATCATTTTTGTGGACTTTTTGAAAATCTGGTGAGTCAGTCATATTTCGCATTCAAAGACACAAAATTCGTCCATTGACACTATTCCCCTATCTCTAATAGTTCTCGAGATATTCCACAAAAATGAGTTATTAACCCTAACTTTGAACGCAGTTTTCACCCCCCAAATATGAAAACGGGGAAAAATAAAAAAACACGTATTTCTTATTTTTCGGTTCTCTATAACATATCCAAAAATCAAAATGATCGGAGGCGGACACCTAAAATACTCTCCTTGTTAGTCGTGAGACCTTACCTATTGTTTGCTTTGTCTGGCATCTATCGCTATCCTTTTCGAGAGGTCCCGGCCAACGTCGTTTCCATAGTGACAGATACCTGTGCCGAATCTTATTGGAGAATGCGGAAGGTACGCGTCACGCGGAATGAATGGCGGAAAACTTAAAGAATACACCCTCGTATGAGCTATTCCACGTCAAAACGGATAGGTGAAAAATTTAGTTTCACCGATTCTCTTCAAAATTACAGCATTTGTCGATAACCTTGCAAAAACAAAGCGTACCGAATTTTAAAGGCCTATGTCAAATAGTTTTCGAAAATATTAAATGTTAAAGTTTTAAAAATTGAAACAACACAGTCCAACAAAATGAAACTTTTTTTCTGTTCCGCAATATCCACTGGGTGATTCTTGTAGAGTTTTTCGCCCTGAACACGAATCCGCAAACCGTTTGTCCCCATCACCCTCAGTTTTTGAGAAATTCGATTTTGAAAATAACTGCAAATTTTCAACTTTGAACATCTTTTGTGTCGAAACGGTAATACTTATTCGGTTGCTCGTTGCGTCAAATTATTCTACGAACCCTCCCGAATACAACGATATCAGTTATTATTGCATTATGATCATTTAAATTTGTTTAAACAACAATCAAAGGGAAAATGACACCTGAAATTCACCCTTTTTTGAAGTTATCTTTCAATTTATTTCCAAAACTAAGGGTCTTAGAAAAAATCTAACTACTCCACGCGATGCAGCAGACATTTTTCCTCTGGAAAGCATCAACAGAAGTGGTAAGTCACGTTTTGTTTTCAACACAGAAGCGAAATAGTTTGGCAAAACGCGCGGTGCCGACAGTGGTACTCAGGCGCGTTAAGCGATTGTGTTGCCCTGAGCGGCAGCGGACCGCGCGCCGCCGTTGACTACCAGTGGCGACACCGCGCGTTTTGCCAAACTCTTTCGCTTCTGTATTTAAAACAAAACGTGACTTACCAGTTTTGTTAATGATTTCCGAAGGAAAAATGTCTGCTGCATCGCGTGGAATGGTCAGATCTTTTCCTAGACCCTTAGTTTTGGAAATAAATTGAAAGATATCTTCAAAAATGGGTGCATTTCGGGTGTCATTTTCCCTTTGATCGTTGTTTAAACATATTTAAATGATCATAATGCAATAATAACTTATATCGTTGTATTCGGGAGGGTTCATAGAATAATTTGACGGAACAAGCAACCGAATAACTATTACCGTTTCGACACAAAAAATGTTCAAAGTTGAAAATTTGCAGTTTTTTTCAAAATCGATTTTTTTTTTCAAAAACTGAGTGTGATAGAGCAATTCTGCTTACGGATTCGTGTTCAGGGCGAAAAACTCTACAAGAATTACCCAGCGGATATTGCAGACCAAAAATCGTGTTGGACAGTGTAATCGGCTGACGCATCATCAGTTAAACTGTAATATCTCGGTCATTTTTAAAGATAATGCCTCCGTCTTGGGCTCATTTTAAAGCTGAAGGAATGCTTTCTCAACCCGTATATAGAATATTTTGTTTATTGTTAATAAACTTGACAGTAATCGATGTCAAAGTTTGAAATCGCGATTTGACGTCGTTCCCATCCACGATCCGGCTTGAAAAAAAATACCATTCGATTCGTTGAGCCTTCAGCTAATAAATGCGTTTTTCAAAAATGTGGAGAGATTTTGGGAACAGTCGACAAAAAAATAAAACTCACGATAGTGCACGCACGCGTTTTCAAAACAATCGCCTAGCGTAGGAAAGTATTTATATACGATGCAACAACACAAACTTTTCGTTCAGTGTTTTCAGTATTCTCGAGAAAAATAATAGGAATATCTGCTCACTATTGCTAATCTTTTATATGGTGAGCAGATATTCCTATTATTTTTCTTACTTACGGGCTGTTTCACCTAACTTTATCGCCTGAAATTTTTCTGCTATATTGAAAACTTCATTAAAGTGTTTCCTACAAAAGTTACATAATTTTGTGGGAGCTGACGTATAGTAACAATAGTTTCATTCTGTCGGGAGGGATTAGTGAGATACGAAGGCCAATTTTAATGTGAATTCAACGACCTACAACAAGAAGATCATTAAAGATGTTTTACTAAACTTTGAAAAAACGAAGTTTCATCTCATTAACCCCTCCAAACAGAATAAAACTATTGTTACTATAGGCCGGTCCCCACAAAACTATGTAACTTTTGTAGGAAACATTTTTATGAAATTTTCATTACAGCAAAAATATTTCTGGTGACAAAGTTAGGTGAAGCACCCGGTATAACAATGTATGGTATGCTATTTCATGCGATAAAAATAAATGTATTATAAATACTGAAATGTTAACAGTTATTTAAGGGGGTACAGTACTATTGAAATCTCGAAAAAATCGATTATTTTATTACTATTAAGGGGTTACGCCACCCTGAAAGTTTTGAAAAATCGATTTTTTTTTGCATTTTCTTATTACGTGAAGTTTTAAGAATAATTTGAGTCATGGTAGACGCAAAAATTCCCCAAAATAGCCGAGTTATAGACTTTAAACGAGTCGCGGATGTCGATATTCCGTAGCAGGCAGCGACCATTCTATTTTTCTTCTTTTGCGTGACCTATCAAATATCTCCAAAACTATTTGCCCGATTGATTTCAAACTTGGTACGCATATTCTTAATGGTATTATCTACGATGTAGCATATCAGTTTTTCCATCCGATAACCCATTTGTAGGAGGTGGTCTCAATAAAACTCAAAGAAGTAACAATAGCTATGAACGTTTATTAGAGCTAGATGTGGACTGGTTACAGTCAGGAGACAAACGACGAACTGAGCCCCCACGCAGGCTCCCAGGATAAGCAGAGCCTGGCTTGCTTACAATACGTGACCCAGTCGAATGGGTTGAATTCGTCACGCACTTAACAGTCCTACGACGCAAAAGGCGTGTGCACTATCTCACAGGCCCAAGCAGGCGGCATACTAGACTAAACAGTCTACAGTTCGGCTAAACCTGACAATGGTGACCGTCCCCGGTCACGGCGTGTTACTTGCCAAGTCTTACAAATATATAGCAGAAAAAAAATACAATATTTTGAGATAAAATAACACTTCTCCACACACACACACACACACACATACACACAAGATTTAAAATAAACACAAACGTTATAAAATATTATTTGTCACTAATTACTACACTTATCCTACCACTTCCACACTTTTCCAAAGGACCGTAATGATCGATATGGATCGTCCGGAAGGGCAGGTTACCTTTACCTAAACTGTGTAAAAACCCCTCGACCTTCCCGCTAGAAGGGGAAAATTCTATGCACTTTAAGCAATTCCCTATATAAACCTTGGTTTTCCGACGAATTTGCGGAAACCAGTAAACTTTAGTTATATTGTCGACCACTTTGTCTACTCCGAGATGTCCTAAATCATCGTGACACGCACGAATTACATTATTTTCCAAACATGCAGGTACATAAAACAACAACTTGTCATTCTTAACTTTTTTGTACACTAACCCGTCTCTCAATTCAAAGAATTTATTTTCCATTACTTCCAACTTGTCCCGCACTTCACAGATTGTAGGATCTTGACACTGTTTCATCGACAATATCTGTTCAAACGTATTTGGCTCAAGTATAAGTATACTATGACAACGGCTTAACGCACCAACATGTGACATCTTACTGCCACTTCGATGTTCAATTTCATAATCATAATTCTGCAAAAAACATCGCCCAACGAGAAATTCGTGGATTAACATTTTGTTTACTCAACGTTAGTCTAAAACTGTCACAATCTGTAATGATTTTGAATGGTATGCCAAACAAATATACGTGGAACCGTTTAATCGCGTAAATAGCTGCTAGACACTCGAGCTCGAAACTATGGTACCTTGATTCCTGGACTGTCGTTCTCTTACTAAAATAAAAAACTGGTCGGAAAATTCCGTCCGGCTGTTTTTGCAACAAAATTGCACCAAACCCGTTACAACTCGCATCGCAGTGAAGTTCGGTCTTCAATTTTGGGGAGTAAATCGCTAAAACTGGGTCGCTTATCAAATAGTCTTTAAGCGCGACAAACGCCTGGTTCTGTTCTGGCCCAAAACAAAAAACCGCGTCTTTCCGCAACAAGTCATGTAACGTCTTCGCAATAAATGAAAAATTCTCGATAAATCGCCGGAAGTAGCTAGCCAGCCCCACGAAACGCTGTACCTCCTTAACATTTCTTGGGACAGGATAACCAATAACCGACTCCACGTTTTCCTTGGCGGGTGCAATGCCATTATCTGTTATTGAATAGCCCAAATAAGTAATTTGACGATATAAAAAGAAACACTTATCTAACCTAAACTGTAGATTATATCGTCTAGCTAACCTGAACACCTTTTGTAAAATCTTAAGATGTTCTTCAACAGTTTGCGTGGCTATTAGAAAATCATCCAGATAAAGCAAAACTTCGTTTCTCCTAACTAAGTCATTAAAAATTTCGTTCAGATACCTCTGAAAAATGCAGGGTGCGTTGATCAATCCAAAAGGCATTCGTAAGTATTCAAATTGTTCTAACGGTGTTATAAAAGAGGTGTACTTAACGGAAGACTCGGGCACCTTGACGTGGTGAAACCCGTTTTTTAAATCCAGTTTTGTAAAATATATTTTATCACGTAATAGGTCCAAATAATCATCAATTAATGGTACAGGAAAATTGTCTTTAATCGTTATTTTGTTGACTTCGCGATAATCCACGCACAAACGAATTTCCCCATTCTTTTTTCGTACAAGCACGATTGGACTCGCGTACGGAGAATTACTTGGCCTGATAACGTTCTGTTTGACCAAATCGTCAAGAATACCCCGTAGTTTTTCCTTATCCGAAAAAGCCAATCGTCGTGGTCGAAAACTAATCGGTTGTTCCGTTTTAAGTGCAATAACCGCCTCAACGGAACACGGAACATGATCGTCGTTACTAAGATAATCATTGTCGTCGAAATACAATCGTTTTAGTTGCCTCGTTGTCTCTAAATCCAGCTGAGGATCAACGTTTAAATCACGGCTCACGGAAATTGGATCTTCTACATAATCTATCCGCAATATTTCCCCGACGAAATCATCCGTCTCCGGCGTATGACTCATCTCACCGTTCTTAGTCACTTCGAAAGTGCTACCCATAACAACCCGAACGGAAGGCGACAAAATAAAATCCCTTCCAAGCAGTGCAAAAGAGGACATCGTCTCGTCTGGCACAACGAAAAACTTAACCGTTACACATAAATCATTAACATAAACCCCGCTTGAGAAAACGCCCAAAATGGTTAAGGGCGAACCATTAATGCCATGATAGCTACTACCCTTTGGTGTCGGATCGAAACGAAAATTAGGCGGTAATAAGCTAGATTTAAGCAAGCTGACGGGTGAACCAGAATCAATCATTGCTGTAACGGCCACATTGGATACAATACCATCACCGTCGCGAACTAAGAACCTTATCGGCACTGCAAATGGGGTTTCTGGGGAGTCCGGCTGAACCAAATTCGTGGATCGCCCCGACGTCGGCGTCGGCTTCAGCGTCGTCTTCGGCGTCGTCATTGGCGTCGCCATCGGCGTCATCATCGGCGTCATCATCGGCTCCTGTTGTCTCCGCCCCGACTTTGATGTGGAATCATCTTGCGGGCAACGCCTCGCCAGGTGCCCCGTGACCCCACACTTGAAGCAGGAGTCCCACTCTCGCTTTGGTTTGCCACAATCCATCCTCCGGTGCCCCGTCTCATTGCAATTGAAACAACGAGTCTCCCTGCTTTGCCCGTCGTCTTTAGGCAGTGGTTTCGCCGGTGCCGTCTTCCTTGAATCCTTACGCTCCCGATCATTCCTCGGGTCGTCCCTTAGCGAAAGTTTTCCAAACGCGTCCAAAAGTTCGTCCGCTGTGTTGAGACGCTGCATTCGTGCTTGGTCTCTTAGCCAAACATCGGGAATTCCATCGATTACGTAATCGACGAGTTCCTCCGGATCAATCAAAACCCTGTTCGCGAGCGTCATTTTATCATGAAAATAGTCGCCAAACGATTCGGTTTTCTGCCAAACACGGTCCTCGAATTCTTTTCTAGCCGCCTGTTTGTTCGGTCGATTATTAAACATCTTCCGCATTTCTTCCCACAACAACAAAACAGGCAATTCGATGAGAACCGGTTTTGAATGAAACCACTTTAAAGCCTTACCGCGGAGGCGCAGTACCATCAAGGTTATGGTAGCTTCATCATCTAACTGGTACATTCTTTTTAAAAGTTGCACCTGCTTCTTCCAAGGTTCAAAATCGTTTTCGGCCCCAGAAAACTCGGTCAACAGATCAGCGATTGTTTTAAGGCCGACTCTGGACCGCGAGCTGGCACGGCTGTCAGCGGATCGCGGTGTCGCTGACGAACCTCTTGAGCGCCGCTCAAATTCTAATTCGCGCTGAAGCAAATCTCGTTCACGTCGAAGAAGCTCTATCTCTCTTCTCTCAACCGGCGCATCAACCGTAGGAGCCGTTGAAGGTTCACCTGAAGGCTGATCATCAACAAGCCGAGTGGATGGCTGTGCATCGAGAAACCCCTCGGTATCGGATAGTTGCTGAATTTCATCCTCGATCCCCGAATCGGCGGTCATCAAACGGGCAATCAACTCATTCTTGTTGCCGGATACAGTCAAATTCCTAACGCGTAGCAGGTCCTTCAACTCATCCATAGTGAGGTCGTGTAACGTCTTCCTTCCTCCAGCCATTGTGACTGGTCTAATGAGTTCGTCCACACACAAAAAATAAACGTTCACCACAAAAAGAATCACCTCCTAACCCACTAAATATCACGAGCACACTGGTGGCTTCGCGATCGAAACAAAAGTACCACGTTCACAGCGGTTATCTGTCTAAAGTTGATAGTCGCGAACAAACAAAATTTCACTCACTATCCAAAACCCGTACGAATCCCACTTCTGAAGATTTGTAGGAGGTGGTCTCAATAAAACTCAAAGAAGTAACAATAGCTATGAACGTTTATTAGAGCTAGATGTGGACTGGTTACAGTCAGGAGACAAACGACGAACTGAGCCCCCACGCAGGCTCCCAGGATAAGCAGAGCCTGGATGGGTTGAATTCGCGAGTAGGTTAAGAGAGCGTAGAGTAAGAGGCGAGTAGATTAAGCGAATAGATGTAAGGCGTAGATGTAAGGACTAGGTGTAAGGAGTAGAGATAAGGAATAGGTATAAGGAATGGATGGATGGATGGAATAGGTATAAGAGAAATGTAGGAATAAGAGGGAATGTAATGGTTCGGATTGTAATCCCCAAGGGGAAACAAAATAAACTACAATACAATACAATAATACTGTGTTCGTTAACACAGTCGCGTCTAGGGCAAGATCTGCTCGGTCTTATCGAACGTCCACGAGCAGGTCTGGGACGCAATACTTTCATGACATTTCTATTCGTAATTTACATAATAGCTATAATAACTTATTTCCAGTCTTAGAACTGCTTTTCTTCTGTATAATGGAGCGTTATAATGAAAATCAAAAATGTTTAATATCTCCATCGTTTATGGATATATGAAAAAACTCTTCAGACAAAAGTTGTAGTATATAAAGAGGCGAATATAATGGAAGGAAACAATTTTTTTTTCAAGGTCACTTTTTCGAGTTTTCAAGGTCACGGACGGTTTTTTGTTAACAATCGTATATGCTGTGTATGTATTCTAAAACACAAAAAAAATACAAATTCAACGATATGTCATAATGTATATTTATGTCAAGGTTTATAAAGTTCAAAATTTTCAAATTCGTTGCGCGTCCTTTTCCCGTGGTCCAATCGGGCTGAAATTTTTTCCAGATCATTTTCCCAATAAGTGTCACATTTCTGGGGTACGGGACCAAAAAAATCTGATGGTCGAAAAATAAGGTCCACCCTATTATAGGCACACAGTAACTGACTCCACAACTTTTTTTTTATGTTTAATAATAATCAAAGAAGATTTGATATTTGTTCATGGGAAAATTTATATCGATAAAAGAAACTTTGAAATTTATCTTTAAGTTCTTAAGAAAGGTCAATTACATTATTTTTACTAGCGAAAACTCCAGAAGTCCTGAAACAGGGCATAGTAATAGGCTCCTCTACCCTATATGAAAAATAACAGGGAAATGAAACAAAATTAGTGGTAATCAACTCTTTATTAATAGAATAAACAGTATTATAAACTCAAACAACAAAAAATAATCTATTCATAAAAACGATTTATTTTTAATATGGAAAAAGTCCGATTTAGGATTAATATTCCTAAATCGTACCATACTTATCCTAATTCGTACTTTCAAATTTAATTACTACAATCATCACATACATATTCAAAAGTAATTCTATCTATTCCCGCACAAAGCTCGTGTACCCACATTTTGCACCGTGTGCATTGTATCATATTTTCCTGTCCATTTTCTTGACACAAGCTACAAAACCAGCTTTCATTTTCATCGTCTTTCTTGTTTTTCTTTTCTTTCTTTTGTATATTGGTTTTGGCGGTATTCTTCCTCTTACGAGTTTCCTTTGCTGTTCTGGTTTTTCTGGTTATGATTTTCTTTTTAGCCTCATCCAATTTTTTTTCTAGTTTGGTTTTGTATGTTCGTACCAGTGTGACGTCCCACTATTTTTCGCGCGGTATTATTTCACCATCTCCTCGTAAATCAATTCACAACTCCATCAAAACCCTTCAATCTCGAGTCATACCCCTCTCCCTCACCCAACCGATCATTTGGACGACATACCTTAGTGGTCCCTATCTCTAAACGGTCAATCAAGAAATCCCCTCCCCTTCTTCGGCCTACGAGGCACGATTTCCTCCCTATCTTTCAATTTAAACGAATCCCTCGCCCCAAAAACTTACTAATTCGAGATCACGTCTCACCCCCTCAAACTGCCCTTTAATTTGACTCCACTCTTACCCCTGTACCCATCCAGCTACTCCAAATCCGTCGGGTTGAGTATCCCCATATAAAAACCCCAAAAATGTTATTGCGACGCATATTTTGCGCATTAGTCATCACCCAGTTATTTACCACGACGCATATTTGGCGTACGTGCCATGGCGAATTACCGCGCTTACCCTTCATACCTGACATTCCAATCTTAATATAAGGTCCACAGAGGCCGGAGCTCATTACCATGTTTACCATTTTTGTGAACAGAGTCAGTATAAACCTCGCGATTTCAATCTTAAAAGTGTTATAAAAGAATCTACGAATTTCATTATATAAAATCAGTGCGAATCCTCCAAGAAGGAGAACCGTCCTGCTCTACTTATTGTAAGTTGCTATTATTATTATTATATAACATTGTATGTCATATTCATTTACATTACTAATGCTTATTGCAAACTATCAACTTTATATAATTATTCATTTATAACGTTTAATGCTGCTAAAGCTTATTCATTTATTTTCGTTTCTTGCTTATTGCTTAAAGCCTATTGGCCTATTGCGTGTGTTGGAGTGCCTATTAAGGGGGTAGACACGGGTAAAACAGCGATCTGTATACCGACACAATCTGGCCCGAAACATGGGTTTGCGGGAATACGTTGTTTGTCCTTATATGAGCAGATTTTGAGCTGGGTGAGGTCTCACTCGAAAGGGGAAGGTCTGATGCAGCCCGCTCTGGTCATGGTTAGACGAGATTGTGTTAATATCTAATAATATGAGTGTTGAAAGTAGAGCAAAAGTCGAAAAAAAAAAAGAGTTTTGTGACTCAAACGATGACCAGAGCGGGCTGTATCGAACCTTCCTCTTTCGAATGAGACCTCACCCAGTCCAAAATGTGCTCATATAAGGACAAACAACGTATTCCCGTGACTGCATTCCCAAATACGAGTTCCGCCATATTGGCGATAAGCAGAGCAAGTCACGTGACAAATTTAGTTCAGCTAGTTGATACGAGATGGCGCCTACTCGGGAGGACTGCCAGCGTGGAATAATAGCAAAACTGAAGCGTTAGCTGGATACATGTGCCACAGTAAAAGCGTGATGCAGTCAATGTATGCATTTTCGTCCGATTAGAGGTTAGGTTATATGCATTTTAGGCATACATTTACTAGGAACTGCTGGGAACTGTATACATTTACTAAACTAACGCCTTTACCGTGACACATACATCACTTGAAATCGCTGTCGAATTTATGTTATAATTATATGGCCACATTATTTAAAGTAAAAAAAAGAGAGATTGGAACTTTTTTACTAATACTGGAAATATTAATTTACTGATATTATATTTTCAGAATGTGGAAGTTACAGCAATTATTTGCAATTATTGCTCTTATTATTATTCTTCCGACTATTGAATAAAACATATAACAAGGAAAAGTCTCCAAACCGGTCAACAGTTGACTCCCTGATTTTTTTGTAATTCTTTACGGTCCTATGCAGAGATGGGCATTATTTAAATAAAAGGATATACTTCCGAATGGCCCCAGTGGCTGATCGACACGAGGTTTGGGGGAGGGGTGTGTACCCTAAATCTAAAGTTCTATATAGGTTCGGGTATTTATTAGTTTCCATTGTTTATTCGAAGGCCTTTCATCTTGGGCTTCGAATAATTTTTCTTCTTTCATTATATCATTATCCTAAGGTCGTATTCAGATATATTGGCCGGTCAACAGCGATCCAGGAGAAATCAGCCACCACCATTTGACGATCGTGGATTTGTCAGTTGGAGTTGCTGGGCCCCCGAAGGGTATGGCGGGGTAACGGGAATGCTGCTCGTGTAGCTGTTATTTATTCTTAGCGTAATAGTTGTGTGCGTTACGAACTTAGAGCATATATACTTGGAGGTATCTAAATACACGTGTACACGGGACACGTGTAACGTGTATTAAGGAATTAAAAATCCGTGTTCTTAATACACGTGTACACGGATTATAAGTACACGGATGCATGGTCGCCAAATACCGCCTCGTACAATCAACTATAAATAGAAATACATACTTTGTTGTCAAGTCGGCATGACAACGTTCATGTCGTCCGTGAACAGAACTACACGAATATCCGTGAACAGAACTACACGGGTATCCGTGAACAGAAATACACGGGTATCCGTGTATTAAAAATTACACGGATTGAAGTTCGGATACGTTTACTACACGTGTGCACGTGTATGTAAATACACGTGAAATAGGGAATCTGCTTGAAACTGTCGCCAACATGGTGCGAGAGAGAAAGACATCGTGCGAACTGGTGCGAGAGAGTGAAGTATAGATTCTCTCGCTCGCACGATGTCTTTCTCTCTCGCACGATGTTGGTCGGCAATTGGATCCACAGGAGACAAGAGGCGATGAGACCTCCATGTATACCTACTATATGCTCTAAGGTTACGAAGTTATGCGTAGACCAATATGAGATGAAGCTATCGAGAAAGAATGAATGTTCTGACCATAAAACTTCTGAATTTTTCGGAGCTAACGCACACCGAACTAGTTCTTGATCAGGCACTAATTTTTTATCAGTTCATGAAATAAATCGTTCTTTTGAGTTTATGTCAATAAATAATTGTTTGAAATAATTACTAACATAAAAATTGATAATTCAAAAATATATGTGTTGTCTGTGAAAGCAGTTAGTATTGTTAGTTTTAGATGATTAAAAACTAGTTCCTAGTCACCTTATTATTCCATACCTTATAAGTATTTAAATTATATATTTATTTTCAACTTTTTAAAATTTTTCCTTGAAGTTTAAACATTAATTCAACTTTTAGTATAAAAAAGTCTATGGTTTAATGTTTTACTAGGTTAAAAATAAATATTAAAGCGGGAAACCTTCTAAACTGATCAGAAACTAGTTCCTTAACGGTATTCTGATGTTTGTATTTCTACGCTCAGAACTCGGTTGGCCTACACGTCAGGTGCTTGGCGCAATCTCTACCACTTCTGGCCCACTCTTGTTCTACGAAGGCGAGAGCGAGTCAGAAAACGTTGAGAAAAGGAGCACCGAGGCAGGACAGCGGTATGGTGGGAGAATACTCCTCACGAAACTCACCGGCCAATATATTGTAGACGATCTTTATTTTCCCCTCGAAATTACTCAAACTACAATCGGTACAATCAAACTAATATGGACGCTCGGATACGACTTCTTTCAAAGATCGTCCTTTTCTGTGTTCTCCCTGCTCGCGTCCGCCACGCGACCGCTCCTCCCCTCTCCTCCTACAACCGTCAACTGTTCGGCATTGTTGAGATTCGGATCCCTCGCCGGCGCTGCACCGATGCATATTTTTCCACAATATGTATCTGAATACGACCTTAGAAGCTCGAATGCCGACGAAAACCTTCGTGGCCCGAGCCACGCGAGATCGCCGTTGCTCGGCGATGCGTCATCGATTATACAGAAGCAGAATTTGTTTATTTTTCATCGCATCGATATGAAAGTGACACCACTGGATTTCTGGCATTCTCCCGGTTATATTGACAGAAAATAATTTAAATCGGACTATTTTTATCGAAACGGGCTTTCACTTCTATAAACAAATTTTTCACATAATTTCCTTAATTATGGTCCGAATTATATCATTTTTGGGGCCAATTTGATCGAGAAAATATGATGAATCGATTGACGCCACTTTCGCAAAGATCTGATTAGAAATGCATAACTGCAGATTCGTCACTGCTTAGTGCGCAACATTGTATGGCCCCACTGGATTCGAGCGCCGAAGCCCACGAAATTCAGCGAGTCGCATGATTGCCAGCGAGGACAAGAGGGGACTTTCGATGGCGAAGGAAAATCAGCCTTCTACAGAACTCAAATCGAGAAAGACTTTGCTGACCGACTTTATTATATTCACGTCAAATAAATACTTTAATTGTAAAATTTAGACGATGAAGTATTGTTGAATTTCGCCAGTTCTTACATATGCCCCATTTGGTTCGGAATTCCTGATCTCAGAGTTTCATGCATGTACCTATTGAAATGTTATTTTTTCTTATGAATACATGATTAGGACACACTCTACGTTCACTAAAAATTGACCGAATTGCACCATATATGTTTGATATCATTTTCATCGGGAAATCCTAAAAAATTCATCGGTGATACTTTCATCAACACTTATCAAAAACATGAACATTTTATTTTTCTGTACTGGGTATTTTATCTAGCTCGTCGGTTTTATTGCTCTCGACTGTCAACGGGCAGTCTACTAGGGCCCGAAGGTCCTCGCTCGCAGCGAGAAAGCAAAACAGTGGGGTGGGTAGGTCTTTCCCGATAATCTGAGCCCACAGGCTTCTCAACAATTGGAAGACTGTACTTTCTGATGCTCTTGACGATACGCGCAACCATTTGCGTGCGCGGTTTCATGTTGCGCGTCAAAAAGTATTATTTTAATTACAATTAGTAATTCAGTTTGTAAGTGCCATTAAATTAGGCGTCATTAAAATCATGCACAGTTCATTAATTTTAACTAATTTACCAATTCATTTATTTTTTAATTCATTAATGCAGTACTCTGATTAAGAACATCGTAACGCGGAGCTAATATTATAGGCCCTAGAATCTACGGTATTGCCAATGTGCAATTGAAACGCGCCGCCACTTCACACTATCGTTTCTTAGCATTTGTACAAGGTGATTCTTTAGCCAGAGTCGTCAAACGCAATGCTCGCCAGCAATCATGTGTCTCGCTGAGTTTCATCGGCTTCGACGCTCGAAACCAGCGGGGCCATACAATGTTGCGCACTAAGCACTGATGAATCTGAAGTTTTGCAATTTCTAATCCGATCTTTACGAAATCTCTTTACGTCAATCAATTCCTTATGCTTTCTCGATCAAATTGGCCCTAAAAATGATATAACTCGGATCATAATTAAGGAAATTACGTGAAATATTTGTTTGCAGAATTGTAAGTCTATTTCGTTAAAAATTGTCAGATTTAAATATTTTTCTGTCAATTTAATCGGGAGAATGCGGGGAATCCATTGATGTCACTTTCATATTGATGCGATGAAAAATAAACAAATTCTGTTTCTGTATAATCGATGATAACATCGCAATACCAGCGGCGAGTGTATTAGCGCATATGAAAAACCATCGAATAAGCAATTGCAATCTAAAGTCACTATTGCACCAACTCAATTTTATATATAATGTTTGTTCAATAACTGCTTTCTGCGTGGGACGTTTAATTATCTTATAATAAGTGTATAACTTTCATGTTTTGCTTCAGCGTTTTGCTAATAAAAAATGTCTAACCTAACATAATAAACTTCGTTTTCTGGGGATATCCGCTCATCTATTTTTTCTTTTCACTTATAACTCCTTACGGCCAACGTAACATATTATATGTAGCATAAGTACATTTTAAGTAATTAAAATGTACAATGAATTGTCTACGTTTGCTCTACCAGCAGACCTTTCGATTAAATATTTACAAGTACAACGCAACAGCAAGGAATTTATTTCCTTATTCAGAATAGAATACGGAAATAGCAAACAGTTCCCTCTCGCGTTCACCGGGCAGTCGTCGATCTATCGGTATTACCATTTCTGTGCAGAAAAATCTGCTGTAATACCGACCTGCCGAATCGGCCAGGTCACGTGACGTGTCTACCCCCTTAAGAAGTGAGAAATCTTCAACTTCCGCATTTCTCATCAGATCTTTGCGAAAACGACGCCAATTGATTCCTTATGTTTCGCCGATGAAACTGACACCAAGAATGACGTAATTCGGAAAATAATGAAGGAAATTCCATGAAAAATTAATTTCCATAACCTCAAGCTAACTTTGTTAATAATAGTCCGATTTACAAGAAATTTGGTATGATTTTCGTCGGAAAAACATATGGAATCCATCGGCATCACTTCCATATCGATACGAGAAAGAATAAAGAATTATTTTTTTCTGAAACAGGTATGAAATCCTCGGTCAACCGCGGCAAATCGTGGTCTACCCCCCGCAGTTAAAGGTGAAAACGTGAAATATTCATTTCAGCTAGTGATCGGACCGATACCAAATCAATACTATCGATACCAGCCCGGAAATTATGATGCGGTATCGAATAGTATCTAAGACGTAGGTATCACAAATATTTATACCCGTTTGATACTTCTATGAAAGTATCGATACCCGTTCGATACTTCTAAGAAACAATCGATACCCGTTTGATACTTCTAGGAAAGTATCGATACCCGTTTGATGCTTCTATGAAAGTATCGATACCCGTTTGATACCTCACGAAAGTATTGATACCTATTTGATACCTCTATGAAAATTGCAATAACTGTTTCATATTTTTCGAAGTTTTGGATACTCATTTAACATTTCAACGAAACGTTTATATTTATCTGATATTTAAAACAGTTAAAATAACAACGGCAATAATATTAAATTAAAGTACATACTTATTTTCATCCCTAAACGATAATACTTAGGTAGTGATACTAAAGTTTTGCTCTATATTGTTCATAAAACCGTATTACTGAATGTACATAATATGAATATCTAAATCAGAGAAGTAGTAGCATTCAATAACCTAAAATTCATTGATCTAAATTTTTTTATTCTTAGGTAATATTATAATACATCGAAATCAATAACACTAGATATTAATAATATCATATTATAATAAAGAATTAAGAAATAATATTTTATCAACTGTAGTGTCTTTCAGTCTGTTTCTCTTTTTACATAATAATTCTCCGGCTTTTGAAAATACGCGTTCCGCCGGTACAGAAGTTGCCATTATGCAAAAATATGTTTTGGCTAAGATGGACATTTTGCTGTACTTCATCACGTTATTTTTCCAATAGATCAGTGGATCTTTTCTTCTCTCCAAAAGAGGCTCTTTTAAATAATTATCTAACTCTGAAAGTATACTATTTTGCTATATGAAGTACGCTCAACAACGCGTTTGTTGATTTCTGCGGTATCAAACGAGTATCGATACTTTCGTAAAGTATCAAACGAGTATCGATACTTTCATGAGGTATCAAACGGGTATCGATACTTTCATGAGGTATCAAACGGGTATTGATTCGGTGTAAGCACTTTTGGAATTGATATCGATTCAAGAAGTATCAGTATCGAAAATTGATACCAAGTACCTAAAATTTCAATACGTATCGATACTGTCCATTGAGTACTTTAGTATCGAATTGATTGAATATCATCAATAGTATCGGTATCGGTCCGATCACTAATTTCAGCGTATTAAACAATTCTTTATTCTTTATCGTATCGAAATGGAAGTTACACCAATAGATTCCTTATGTTTTTCTGATGAAAATCATACCAAATGTCATGTAAATCGGACTACTTTTACATTAGGAATACAAATTGCTTGTGTAAAAGTAGTCCGATTTACATGATATTTGGTATGATTTTCATCACATTGGCATGAATCAAATAACGGATCATGTGAACAGTGTACAGGAAATTATATTATGTTTAAGAATGAATTAATATTGACGAAAGATATAGTTATTAATCGTTTACTATTATTTTCATTGCAAGGTGATAAAATAGTCAAAGCAATACGTAAATTTAATATATGTACTATTCCCACAACCAAAGTATTGATAGCTAGACAATCATATAAAGTTATAAATGCTATATTTCATAGTGGTTCATGTATTGAGGATGGCCATTACACCAGCATATGTAAATAAGAAGGAATGACTAGTAGTTGGATTGAAGCTGATGACGTGCAAATTAAAAAAAGGCAATGGCCCAGAGGCGCTAAAGATCATTATATTTTGTTCTTACAAAAAAATGATAGGAAATAAATAAGCCAATTGCGCCAATTAGATAATTGGTCATCAATAAAACTACAAAATGTGTGAAATCCCCACAAAATTACCTTTTTTTTAAAAAAAGGTACAAAAAAGCAAGGAGTCGAGACCGATAGAATTTCGGTTTCGGTCGCGGTCGCGGTCAGTGAGAGCGACCAATATGGCATTTACGGGTTTCTCGACCGAACTGGAGACCGACGAGCGGTCAGGAGTTTTCTCTCGACCAAAACTGAGAGAGAATTTCTCTCTGACTTTCGGTCGACCAAAAGTCTTGACCGGTCGCAACCGGTCGAGTTAATTTATGGAGAGGTTTCTGTTCCTCTCCATAAATTACGAGTCGGAGCGGTTCGGAGCGGTTCGGTTCCACCTAGCTGAATAGGTCGGGAAGATATGTATGCTGTTCCTAGCGCTCACATTGTTTATCTCTCTCGTAACGGGATTTTTTAAAGCACATTGTTGCAATGATTTGTTACTCCAAGTGTGGAAAAAAACAGAAGATAGGAATGTAATAAAATGTAAATATATATTTAACAATAGCATAAATAACAAATTTTCACAGCAAACTTTATTACAATGTTTCAATTTTTATCTCGTGGGATAAGATGCGAAAATATTATTTTATATCTTTTAAATCAGTTGCTGTATAAGAGTTACTTCTTATACAGCCATGTAGAGTGACCAAAAATATAAGGTACAATCTTTGCTTAACACAGAGTAGATATCTTCTGGGATGCGAGTAGCACATCTAACGTAAAACAAAAATGAGGACGTGATAAATTCCACCGTGGAATGATTCAAATAGAAAATATGTATCGGCTGTAAGGCTATTGTGCCGACATTTTTTGTTTAAAAAATCCGAAAAAAAAGTTTTTTGATCTTCTTTATACATACATTATCATAAGAACATTATGTTACATTTTTAATAAAGTTCATAAATTTCGTTAAAATCAGCACCAAAGTTATTATACCATTTTTGGGATTCTAGAAGGTTTGACCTATTTGATTAATACTTTTTCATATTGAAAAATTATTTTTGTAACATGGTAAATTACAAAACAAATTCTTATTTTACAAATTCTCCTTGAAGGTTGGAAATCTAAAGCTTGAAAGAAGTATTACCAAACCCAGATAGCACACGACGCCTTTAAGACGTCCATTTTACGTCTGTTTTTGGTCTGAACGTCTTAGACCATATTAAGACGTCTTTAAGACGTCTGCGCGGAGACATTTCTAAGACGTCTGTCTACAGACGTCTTTAAGACGTCCTTAAGGCGTTTGTAACAGGACGTCTTTTAACCGACTGTGTTGAGACGTCTTTAAGACGTCTGCGCGGAGACATTTCTAAGACGTCTGTCTACAGACGTCTTTAAGACGTCTTATAGGCGTCTGTAACAGGGCGTCTTTTAAACGACTGTGTTGAGACGTCTTCACGGTGTCTGTACCAGGACGTCTTTTAAACGACTGTGTTGAGACGTCTTAAAGATGTCTTAATATGGTCTAAGACGTTCAGGCCAAAAATAAACGTAAAATGGACGTCTTAAAGACGTCGTGTGCTATCTGGGATAAGACGCTTATCTTGGATAACACATAGCACACGACTTCTTTGAAAAATCCATTTTTGGCCTGAACGCCTTACATCATGTTTTGTTACTTTGCACCTCTTCTGAACGTGTTTAAAACGTCTTTTTGTTACGTCCAAATCGTATTGGTACGGTTTAATGTTTTAAGGAAGTATGTAAGTGGTTTTCAGAATATAATCAAACTCAATAACAATTTATTTCGTTTACTTAATACCAATTAGTTTTATTTGTATTATTACCCAGATAGCACACGACGTCTTCTAGACGTCCATTTTACGTCTGTTTTTGGTCTGAACGTCTTAGACCATATTAAGGGGTTAGGACACAGTAACGGGCCAAGAAAGCAGACGATTTTTAAACGACGATAATATGAAAAGTAAACAATCGATTATTATAAGGTTTTGTGTTTTAGTTCACTATATTATGAACTATAAGAAAAGCATATAATATTTACAAAATAACAATTGTACGTTTAAAAGTCGCAGCGTAACTTTCGCTTCGGTTACTGGTCGCTAGACCGGTCAAGACCGGTCAGAATTTCGGTTTCTGCTTCGGTCTCGACTCCCTGCAAAAAAGAGCGCCAAGTATATAACCCATTCAAAAAGAATCGCATTTAAAAACATTGTCGTAAATTAATATAAATTTATTACTGTGCTATATTTTTTAACTTTACAAAAGTAATGATATACTATAATTGCGCCAATTATCACAATGACTATTTATAAAAAGACAAAATGCATTAAATAATATTAAGCAGATATATTTTTATACAAATAAATATTTTATTCAAAATACTTGGCGCTGCTCTCCGAATTGATGTTGCTAAACTGAATAAATATGTATAAATTGCATTAAAATCTTTTTCTTTCTTTCTTGTCTCAGTGGTGTCTTGTCTTGTTTTATATTTATTAACCAAGACAATTAACATTTTTTTCGGAGAGCAGCGCCAAGTATTTTGAATAAAATATTTATTTGTATAAAAATATATCTGCTTAATATTATTTAATACATTTTGGCTTTGTATAAATAGTCATTGTGATAATTGGCGCAATTATAGTATATCATTACTTTTGTAAAGTTAAAAAATATAGCACAGTAATAAATTTATATTAATTTACGACAATGTTTTTAAATGCGATTCTTTTTGAATGGGTTATATACTTGGCGCTCTTTTTTGTACCTTTTTTTAAAAAAGGTAATTTTGTGGGGATGTTCCTAACGGTACACGACAAAACAAACGGTACCCAAAATAAACAAACGTTATTATTTACTAAACACGCTTCGAATTATTGCGTCAATCCTACAATAATAAAGATTACGATACATAACAAGCCGGTGCAACAGCTGATCTCGTCTCGTGAACACGAGAGCTCTTGTTATGTTTACAATACTTTCTTTCTCATGACTTTTCCCGAAACCGCACGTCTAAACGTAGTTCGCGGAATATTGTGAGCGGTTCTTTGAAATAATGCAACGATAAATCAAAACAAAGCTATTAGCGTCCTAACGGGTGTCTCTCAGATACGCACCACATTTGAAACCTTCCCTGATCGTTTTGTGCCGCGAAATCCATTTTCGGGCCGAGATTACTACCCTCCTCGTGACGCGAAATCAACTTTCGTGCCGGGACTCCTGCCCAGTTTTGTGCTGCGAAATTCACTTTCGTGCCGAAACCTCCTCTTAATCTATCCCAACAATGTCATTCCTCTAAGACCTCAACCCGGGACGTGACATGTGTAACGCGGTTTCCTTCGATGCATGCCGACTTGCTTGTTCGTACGTTCGTAGCACAAGCGCGGTCGCCTACCGCGTAGCCACGCTACCGCGGGACCTCGGGCGGAAGGCGCGCGCTCTGATTGGTCGGGGTTTTTGGTTAATATCTCCTTAACGAAGCTTCGGACAATATTTTCGCTAAGGAAAAAGTTGTTTCAAATCACCCCCTGAGTCACCCCTTTCAAGGAAAACCGACATTTTTGGGACACCCTGTATTCCTATGTCCATGTGAAATCGTGATTGCTCGACGCATGCGCGCCACGGTCAGGTAGCCAGGCACGGCACGAGCGTTTTTTGCGCCCTAGGCGAACTTGTCCAATTGAGCCCTTTATTATAATACATTTATTTGTGATTATTGATGACATTACTCTGAATTTTTATTCGTAGTTTAAAACAGTTGCAGTACAATTTGTAGTATTTTATTTAAATGTTTATTTTCAACAATTCCCGCAATGAAAATACCATTTTGCACCTCTTGTCTACCTTGCGCCTTGGGAAGTCGCCTAATCTTTCTTATAGGAACAAGCCAAGCTTACAGGCAGTGATCAGTATGTGCATAGCCAAAGAAAGTACATATGTAACGCGTCTTAGACTAAATAAATCATTTATACTTTTGAAAAATCAAATTCTTATATTTTCTATTTTATGTACATATTTGTAACAACTTTATCCAATTTCTTAGATGAAAGGAAGGCCAACCTCGACGTCCTTCGTACAATTATGTATGTGCTCCAACTGCGCATGAATTGTTGCTTGGCTGCTGATACATACTCTCACCTCCAATTGTCTCCTACAATATTAATAGATACTCCATTATTGTACATATGTATACGGAATATATGAAATGCATATATGAATTAACGTATTCACATAATTGTAAGGCAATACATATATATTGTTTGCCATGACAATTACTTTAATATCTGGGTACAATGTGTTCGTACATAATAGGCACCTGATTCCTTTTGTCTGATAAGGATCGATTCTTCAGGGCCAATCTGCTTTTCTTTTCAGCCCCTGATTCCAAATCTTTGCGAAGAATGCCTCATGCTGTAAACAAGTTATATATGTAGTATTAATCCTTACTGCCAACAGCAAAACCGGCCGTCATACATGCTTAAAAAATATAACGTATCTTTTTTCAGGATTGGTGACCAGGCCGTTTCTTTGCAGATCCTTTGCCAGTGACGCTGTCCTTTTCCACTTGAATGGTTCAACCACCGTATCTTCCCAGCGGCCTGTAAATCTTGAATCCTTGTAGCCCTGATTTCAGTTCGAATCCTGTAAAAAACCGATTTTTTTTTCATTTAGTCGCCAATACATACTTGAGAGCATCTTGTAAATGAAACAAAGTATATTTCACTGCTTACCTTCGGTGATTTCATTTCTTTTTATTCCGCAGGAAATGTTTCCGTAAATATAAGACCGCATCTTGAATGACTTCTGGTTCGTCTTGGGCGTGCATTTGCAAATCGTCGAACAGTTCCTGCAAATGCCGCATTCGCCTGTCTTCCGGTGAAACCTCTTGTTGCAAGTTTTCCTGTTTGTTATCTTTTTCTTGTTCTATTTCTGCAACCGGCTCTTCTTGTTCTGTGTCTGCTACCGGCTGCTCTTCTTCTTCTTCTTCTTCTTCTTCTTCTTCTTCTTCTTCTTCTTCTTCTTCTTCTTCTTCTTCTTCTTCTTCTTCTTCTTCTTCTTCTTCTTCTTCTTCTTCTTCTTCTTCTTCTTCTTCTTCTTCTTCTTCTTCTTCTTCTTCTTCTTCTTCTTCTTCTTCTTCTTCTTCTTCTTCTTCTTCTTCTTCTTCTTCTTCTTCTTCTTCTTCTTCTTCTTCTTCTTCTTCTTCTTCTTCTTCTTCTTCTTCTTCTTCTTCTTCTTCTTCTTCTTCTTCTTCTTCTTCTTCTTCTTCTTCTTCTTCTTCTTCTTCTTCTTCTTCTTCTTCTTCTTCTTCTTCTTCTTCTTCTTCTTCTTCTTCTTCTTCTTCTTCTTCTTCTTCTTCTTCTTCTTCTTCTTCTTCTTCTTCTTCTTCTTCTTCTTCTTCTTCTTCTTCTTCTTCTTCTTCTTCTTCTTCTTCTTCTTCTTCTTCTTCTTCTTCTTCTTCTTCTTCTTCTTCTTCTTCTTCTTCTTCTTCTTCTTCTTCTTCTTCTTCTTCTTCTTCTTCTTCTTCTTCTTCTTCTTCTTCTTCTTCTTCTTCTTCTTCTTCTTCTTCTTCTTCTTCTTCTTCTTCTTCTTCTTCTTCTTCTTCTTCTTCTTCTTCTTCTTCTTCTTCTTCCAGTGGTTCTTCTTGGTGTGTTCCGTTGTGTTCATTATTAATTTCCTCTATTTCCTGTGCGGTTAAAGTCTCTGTTTCCTCGCACGCGTTTAAATATTCAGTGAGTCTTTGTCTAGTTGGTTGCTCTTCTATTATAGCGCCAATCATGTCTTCCAGTTGAGCTTCTAACGGATCAGTAGGCTCCTCTTCCGTGACTGGTGTGACTGGAGGATGGACCGCATAATTTTTTTCCAGGCATTCGCAACATTTATGGGTTCGACATCTGTCCATGCTTCGTGGACGAAGTTTATACAATCCTTTAAATCGTACATCCGGTGAAATTCCTGTGTTCCACCGGGGCAGTCGAGGATTCGCCGTAACATTTTGTGGCGGAACGATCTTTTCATCTTTGCGATAATGCCTTGATCCATGGGCTGTAGAATGGAAGTGGTATTCGGGGGCAAGAACATAATCTCGAAATTATCGGTCTTGCCTTTGGACGGTTCTAACTGATGTCCTCCAAAGTTGTCCAACAATAGAAATATTTTACCACTTTCTAATCGTCGTTTCCTCACGGCGGGCTTAAAATGGTTTTCATACCAATCTGCAAATACTTTTCGGTCCACCCAGGCGCTTTTCTGTGATTTAAATATCACGGGCAACTTATCCCTTATATGCTTCAGTGCCCTCGGATTTTTAAATTTATATACGAAGAGAGGGGTCAGCTTGTGGGTTCCTGTTGCGTTAGCGCACAAGCCCACGGTTACACGGTCTTTCTTCATCTTCTTTCCTGAAATCTTAGCTTCTTTGCCACGGAACAATGTTTTCGTGGGTAAAGCCTTCCACGCTAGACCAGTTTCGTCCATATTATATATGTTTTCTAACTGGATTTCCTCTTCTTCTATTTTACGTATAAAGGATGCTGTAAATTCTTCAACAGCCCCCACATCGGCACTTCCTTTTTCACCGTAAATATTAACGAGGCGGATGTCGTGACGATTCTTGAATTTCGCCACCCACCCCTTACTAGCCTTAAATCCTGTTGTTCCTGCAAATTGTGTCGCCATTTCCATAGCCTTCTCCTGCAGCAACAGGTCGCTGATTGTGTCCCCTAACACTCTTCGTTCTAAAAACCACGTATGGAGACGATTTTCCAATTCTTCGTATTTCGGCTTCCGCAGTCTTTTCATTCTTCGGATGTGGACACCCTTGCTGTCAAGTTAGTGTAACGCCAATTTATTTCGCCGAATGCGGCGAACGGTCGTAGGGTGAACACAATATGCCATTGCAAGTGCACTAACCGATTCACCATTCTCAAGTTTCTGCACTATATCCAGCTTCTGCTGTATTGAAAGCGTGGTTAGTTTTAGTCCACGATTGCACGCCATTTCTTGCACTACACTTTTCAAACACTTTCACTACACTTTTAAAACACTTTCACTACACTTTTCAAACACTTTCACTACACTTTTCAAACACTTTCACTACACTTTCAAAACACCTCAAAATATTAGATTTTTCGAAAAAAGCTTTCGTCACGATCATTTTACATGCTCGACAGAAGTCGGTCGCTAAGTGTGAACTAGCGGTCATCGGAGCACGCGATCGCGAGCTGTTAAAACAATAAACGGACTGTGGCGAAAAAAACTGCCGCCGACGCGAGGACTGTTACCAAGCGTTTGGCGCCTTTTCATCACGTATCGACAATGTTCTTCTATCCCTCTCGTGACGACACTTTTTCGATTGATGTATGTATGTTCGTACTTTTTACGCACCGATGTAAACACGCACCTCTACGTAACAAATGTCGATTCGACATTTCTTAAAAATAAACATTTAAATGAAATATTACAAATTGTACTATAACTTTAAACTACGAATAAAAATGCAGAGTAAAGGTCATCAATAATCTCAAATAAATGTATTATAACAAATACAAGTACATAGAGCAAATATAATCCCAATTGACACATGTATGTACTGTTACGAGCCGGGGCTGCGGCAACGCGAGAGGCCGGCGAGAGGGGTATTTCCCAAGGAATACGGTTTATGAATTTGTTAGTTAGAGGGCGGACGAACCTGATGCGTAATCAGGGAGCCGCAGGATTATCGGAAACGAGGACGAACCTGATGCGAAATCAGGAAGTCTCTAGGAATGGAGTTACTCACGGACGAACCTGATGCGAAATCAGGGAGTCACTAGGATGATGTTCACAGACGAACTCGACGCGAAGTCGAGGAGCTGTTAGGAGGTTGGATTATTCACAGACGAACCTGGTGCGTAACCAGGGAGCTGTTCGGAAGGTGGTTGACTTACAGACGAACCTGATGCGAAATCAGGGAGCTGTAGGATACGGACGAACCTGATGCGAAATCAGGGAGCTGTAGGATACGGACGAACCTGATGCGAAATCAGGGAGCCGCAGGAGATGTTAAACGTGGACGAACCCGATGCGAAATCGGGGAGCCACTGGGTTGGAGAAGATTCCTTGTTTTGGTATTGGATGCGAACGACCCTGATGTGAAATCAGGGAGTCGCGGGAAATGTTAGTATTGCCTCGTAACTCTTAATTAATATTTGATACAACTCGAGCGGTAAAGTTGTATCGGTGGGTATGTGCTAAGGCTGTTCGAGTACTCGAATATTCAAGTAGCTTAAAGTTCGGACCGAGCCGAGACTCGGTTTCCGAGCCGAGCCGAGTACCCGTAAAAACCGAGTAGCTCGAAAGAATCGATCGGCTCGACAAAACCGAGTAGCTCCAATTTTTTCGAGCGGCTCGAAAGAACCGGGCAGCCCAAATGAAACGAGAAGCTCGAATTTTTTCGAGCGGCTCGAATATACTTGGAGCAGATCGAAATTTTCGAGCAGACCGACTGTGTCGAGTAGCTTGAAGCTTGAAGCTTGAACGTTTCGGGCAATACGAATGTTTCGAAAATTTTAGGTTACGTTTGTCTACTGGAATGTAAATAATGGTTCTCAATAGGTAATGTGAATTATTAAAATGTAAGCTGTAAATGGAAATATTCTGTAACTTTTGAAAATAAGTACTAACTTCAAATCTTTATTTTTTTTTCATCTTTTTCGTGTATTTATAAACGTATTCATACACTTCTCTTTATGTCATCTTTCTTTTCTTCTAACTTTTTTCTTTTTTCTTACTTTTTTACCTTCTTCGTATGGGTTTTACTTCTGCCGCGTCATTGTTAACACATGGCGTTACCCGCTCATAAATAAATAAATGATTAAATAATTAAATAATTAAATATAAATAAATATAAATAAATATAAATAAATATAAATAAATATAAATAAATATAAATAAATATAAATAAATATAAATAAATATAAATAAATATAAATAAATATAAATAAATATAAATAAATATAAATAAATATAAATAAATATAAATAAATATAAATAAATATAAATAAATATAAATAAATATAAATAAATATAAATAAATATAAATAAAATTTTTATTTAATTAAATAAAAAATGAGAAATTGAAAAATTAATAATGCAAGGTTTACATATGCAAATGTTTACAAGTACTTCACGATTCTTTGTAATTACGCTTATTTATATTTATTTAATTATTTATATTTATTTAATTATTTATTCATTTATTTATTTATGAGCGGGTAACGCCCTGTGTTAACAATGGCGCGGCAGAAGTAAAACCCATACGAAGAAGGTAAAAAAGTAAGAAAAAAGAAAAAAGTTAGAAGATTAGAAAGATAACATAAAGAGAAGTGTATGAATACGTTTATAAATACACGAAAAAGATGAAAAAAGGAAAGATTTGAATTTAGTACTTATTTTCAAAAGTTACAGAATATTTCCATTTACAGCTTACATTTTAATTATTCACATTACCTATTGAGAACCATTATTTACATTCCAGTAGATAAACGTAACCTAAAATTATCGAAACATTCGTATTGCCCGAAACGTTCAAGCTTCAAGCTTCAAGCTACTCGACACAGTCGGTCTGCTCGAAAATTTCGATCTGCTCCAAGTATATTCGAGCCGCTCGAAAAAATTCGAGCTTTTCGGTTCTTTCGGGCCGCTCGAAAAAATTCGAGCTTCTCGGTTCTTTCGGGCCGCTCGAAAAAATTCGAGCTACTCGGTTTTACCGAGCCGCTCGGTTCTTTCGAGCCACTCGTTTTTTACGGGTACTCGGCTCGGCTCGGCTCGCTTTTTTCGAGTACTCGAACAGCCTTAGTATGTGCTACTAATATTATAAGGATCGCTGGGTAAAAGATGGGTTTTAACGAATCTGACTCGAATTAGACGTGAACACCATTCATGTATTCAATAACTAATTATTGTACAAATGTAAGTGTCGCGATTAAATAGTGTAGTAAAAGTGTATAAATTACCACTAATTTGCACGGTGTTGACGCACTGGCGATGCGGGGCGTACGAGTGGCTATTTCAAAGTGCCAAATAGAATATATACCGAACTCGCGGATTCGACGAGGTTAACTATGATTCCGACGGAGACTTTAGCTCGATCTTACTAAGGTCGGGGCCAGATATATTGGCCAGTGAGTTTCGTGAGGAGTATTCTCCCACCACACCGTTTGCCTGCCTCGGTGCTCCTTTTCTCACCGTTTTCTGACTCACTCTCGTTCCATCTCGCTCTCGCCTTCACAGAACAAGAGTGAGCCAAAAGTGGTGGGGATAGTGCCAAGCTTCTGTCGTGTAGGTCAAACCGAGCTGTCAGCGTAGAAATACACACATCAGAATAGGTATGCGTTAGCTCCGAAAAAATTCAGGAGCTTTATTGGTCAGAACATTGATTCCTTCTCGATAGCTTCATCTCGTATTGGTCTACGCATAGCTTCGTAACGCACACAACTATTACGCTAAGAATATATAACAGCTAAACAGCTAGGGTCAGGCGGAGCCGAGCAGCGTTCCCGTTACCTCACCATACCCTTCGGGGGCCACGCAACTCCAACTGACAAATCCACGATCGTCATATGGTGGTGGTTGATTTCTCCTCAATCGCTGCTCGCGAAAACGAATTCACCGGCCAATATATCTGGCCCCGACCTTAGATTTAACGAACCCTGTACGAGCGTGACACGACGTTACTCTACGCGTGACTGTACTGCTTTGAACCAAAGAGGGTAGAAACCAAAGGGTTTATATAGTCCCAAAAATGAGTGGGGATTAGTTGGAAATCTCCATATAAGGAAATCCTTCGGGGTCGTCGTCGTGTCACTCCCGTTCCCATGATCGTCATCCAGATGGTCGAGATCACGACCCCCATTAGTGGTGTGTGATAAGCAAAAGGATTTTAGGGCGTTTTCCCTTCGCAGACGCGAGCTCGAAAAACGGTTGAGAGCGGCGTATGGGAAAATTCCACATACGTAACAGTACCATGTGATTGACTATTAAGTGCGGATGAAGTACATAATCCACCTCTGTTATTGTTTGCTATCTAGTGTACCCCTGTAAGAAAATCGTTCGAGGAGGATGCCGATTGGCCCTGAAGAATCGATCCTTCTCAGAGAAAAGGATTCAGGTGCCTATTATGTACGAACATTATCATGGCAAATAATATATATGTATTGCCTTACAATTATGTAAATACGTTAATTCGTGTATATATATATGCATTTCATATATTACGTATAAATATGTACAATAATGGAGTATCTATTAATATTGTAGGAGAGAATTGGGGGTGGGTGTATGTATCAGCAGCCAAGCAACAATTGAGCCGCTCACAGGACAAATTGATTAACTCCATTTTTTTAAACATTTCAAATTTAAATCCAAAACACTTAAAAAAATGGAGTTAATCAATTTGTCCTGTGAACGGCTCAATTCATGCGCAGTCGGAGCACATACATAATTATACGAGGGACATCGAGGTTGGCCTTCCTTTCATCTAGGAAATTTGACAAAGTTGTTACAAATATGTACATAAATTAGAATATATAAGAATTTCATTTTTTAAAAGTATAAATGATTTATTTAGTCTAAGACGCGTTACATATGTACTTTCTTTGGCTATGCACATACTGATCACTGCCTGTAAGCTTGGCTTGTTCCTATAAGAAAGATTAGGCGACTTCCCAAGGCGCAAGGTTCACAAGAGGTGCAAAATGGTATTTTCATTGCGTGTATTGTTGAAAATAAACTTTTAAATAAAATACTACAAATTGTACTGCAACTGTTTTAAACTACGAATAAAAATTCAGAGTAAGGTCATCAATAATCTCAAATAAATGTAATATAATAAAGGGCGCAATTTGACAAGTTCCCCTACGGCGCAAAGAAGACTTGAGCCGGGCCTGCGTCAAATTTTTGCAGAAGCTGTTTTCGTGTCCACGTTGACTGCTCACGACCATCGCGCACGCCCGTCGCGCACGCAAAGGACGGAGTGTCATGCGTCAGAAGGAGGGAGCGAGACAAAACGTCAACGCGTCGTCTGCTCCTACCGTCCTCACTCGCTCTCGTTCCATCTCGCTCTCACCTTCGCCGGACAAGAGTGAGACAGAACTGGTAGGGATAGCGAAAAGTCCACATCGTGTACGCCAAATCGAGCCCTCAGCGAGGGAGTACTGTATATGTATATATATATATATATAAAGGGTGTCCCAGAATTGAGGAACTGTACGGAGTATTCAATATCCTGATGCAAGAAGACATCGAAAAGTAATGTCCTTTACCGTTTAGGATCTGAGGTTTCGTTTTCGAGATATTAACTGTTGAATACTAGTGGTGGAACTTCCGGGCTGCAGAGTTTAAAATTATAATATTCTTATTGTTAATTTTAATTTTATAATATTTTATAATATCGTGTTGAATGAAACTTGATATAAATTTCATTTGCGTCATAACTTGCTGTATGGATGTGCTGGGTGATGTTCTTGTCGGCAGTAAAATTTGTACCCTTTCTTATGAACTTTGAGGGGTGGTTTCACCCTCTAACATGCAAACTGGTACAAATAAAAAGACACGTATTCCTTATTTTTCGACCCTCTAAAACATATCCAAAAACCAAAGCAATCGGAGGCGAAAACTTCTGCTTGTTAGACCTTTTGTAAAAATGGCTGCCTTTTGTTCCTCAGTGGGTGTAGGTATACATATACGACGTTTATGATATGTATATCTCGAATGAATTTGTACTTCACATCAATATGCTTTAATTTACGATGTTTCCACTTATCTTGGCTATACAGGGTGTCCCAAGAATGTCGCGTTTCCTTGATAGGGGTAATTCAGGGGGTGATTTAAAACAACTTTTTCCTTAGCGAAAATATTGTCCGAAGCTTCGTTAAGGAGATATTAACCAAAAACCCCGACCAATCAGAGCGCGCGTCTGCCGCCCGAGCTCCCGCGGTAGCGTTGGCTACGCGGTAGGCGACCGCGCTTGTACTACGAACGTACGAACAAGCAAGTCGGCATGCATCAAAGGAAACCGCGTTACACAGTTTTTTTTTAAAGCAGAATCTTAAATAAGAATAATTTGAAGTGAGAGGACAAGAAGTACGTAAATTTCGTTTTTAAATAAGGCATAAAAGAAAAGGTAACGTAACAGAAAATGTACGACAAGTGATCGTAATTCGTTATTGAGGTAAAAATCCGTAGTTTAACAACGGCCAACACAACTAAATTTAAAAAATAATATTAGGTGTACGAATAAATTCTTTCCGACTGGAATTTCTATCGCGGTGGTATTCAGAAGCTGCCAGAAAAATGGCAAAAGGTAATTAACAATAATGGAAATTATTTCGATGATCGAGTTGTTTTCATATTTTTTAAATCGAACTGTTATTGTACCCTAAAATCGGAAAGAATTTATTTTCACACCTAATAATCACCAATAAATTAAACAAAACTCACCCTTTCGGACATTCCTTTCCTTGCTTTCCTTCCCTTTCGGACACCTGTGTCACTAGGCCACTGTACCGATCCTGGTCATCGGCGTCCAGTGCTCAGCTGATCGCAGGGCCAATGTACCGAATATTCACTTCACTGCACGGCTACTAACACTGTTCACTTAATTTATGTTTCACGGAACGTGTTGTTCCTACGTTATAAAAATTGGTGGCCCCGAAAGGGGCCGATTACTGTTAATTACTGGGACGAGATTATTACTATTACCCGGCGAAAAGAAGACTCCTGGCAGACGGTCTCGGGCTGTGCAGTCCGCTGCTGTGACGATTGGTCGCGTCACCTATTTGGGCACACTTTTACAGACGGGGCACACGTATTTTGGTTATTGGCTGAAGTTGCCACATACATTGTCGCACCGCGCGACGAAGAGATCGAACGAACCACGAGATCGAGTGGGATAGAGCGATCTGACCGACGATCGTCAAAACAAAACAATAGCGTAGGCTACAGATCGTTCTATCCCACTCGGTCTCGTGTTTCGTTCGATCTCTTCGTCGCGCGGTGCGACAATGTATGTGGCAACTTCAGCCAATAACCAAAATACGTGTGCCCCGTCTGTAAAAGTGTGCCCAAATAGGTGACGCGACCAATCGTCACAGCAGCGGACTGCACAGCCCGAGACCGTCTGCCACGAATCTTCTTTTCGCCGGGTAATAGTAGTAATCTCGTCCCAGTAATTAACAGTAATCGGCCCCTTTCGGGGCCACCAATTTTTGTAACGTAAGAACAACACGTTCCGTGAAACATAAATTAAGTGAACAGTGTTAGTAGCCGTGCAGTGAAGTGAATATTCGGTACATTGGCCCTGCGATCAGCTGAGCACTGGTCGCCGATAACCAGGATCGGTACAGTGGCCTAGTGACACAAGTGTCCGAAAGGGAAGGAAAGCAAGGAAAGGACTGTCCGAAAGGGGGAGTTTTGTTTAATTTATTGGTTATTATTAGGTGTGAAAATAAATTCTTTCCGATTTTAGGGTACAATAACAGTTCGATTTAAAAAATATGAAAACAACTCGATCATCGAAATAATTTCCATTATTGTTAATTACCTTTTGCCATTTTTCTGGCAGCTTCTGAATACCACCGCGATAGAAATTCCAGTCGGAAAGAATTTATTCGTACACCTAATATTATTTTTTAAATTTAGTTTTGTTGGCCGTTGTTAAACTACGGATTTTTACCTCAATAGCGAATTACGATCACTTGTCGTACATTTTCTGTTACGTTACCTTTTCGTTTATGCCTTATTTAAAAACGAAATTTACGTACTTGTCCTCTCACTTCAAATTATTCTTATTTAAGATTCTGCTTTAAAAAAAACTGTGTAACGCGGTTTCCTTCGATGCATGCCGACTTGCTTGTTCGTACGTTCGTAGTACAAGCGCGGTCGCCTACCGCGTAGCCAACGCTACCGCGGGAGCTCGGGCGGCAGGCGCGCGCTCTGATTGGTCGGGGTTTTTGGTTAATATCTCCTTAACGAAGCTTCGGACAATATTTTCGCTAAGGAAAAAGTTGTTTCAAATCACCCCCTGAGTCACCCCTTTCAAGGAAACGCGACATTTTTGGGACACCGTGTAGATAGCCAAATCAGGGGAGCAGAATCTGACGTCAGAACCGTAGCCATCTGTGTCCTCATTTGGCTGCGTTCTGTGGTAAAGAGCCTGCTGCCCGTCCGACTAGAGCACTAAAGAGGTGAATATACGCATCCGCCATCATGGTTCCTCTGGAGAGAGAAGATTATTGAGTACCCGCCTTTTTGAGTATTGTCAAATTCGCTTTATAAACCAAATATAAACTTAAATGTAATATAATACTCTGATAATGTGTCGCGCTACCATGTATCAATATCAACAACTCATATTTTGTTTATAAAGTGAATCTGACAATACACAAAAAGGCGGGTCCTTAATAATCTTCTCTCTCCAGAGGACCCAATATGGCGGATGCGCATACTCACCTCTTTAGTGCTCTAGTCCGACGCATCCAACAGCGCCATCTGAAGGCTACAATTGCCAAACAATTCCCAACGCGTGACGTCACATGGACCTACGCTCCAACACAAATGTACCATTATTGCTGTAGGTGTATCCCTACCCTTACATAACCAGTGTTATATTTAATGGTGTTAGGGTTAACTGGATCACACCCGTACCCGGCTCGTAGCCTAAATAATGCTTTATTATTCGTAACTTCACTTCTGGTCTCGTGCGAGGCGTACCGTTGACTGTCGTCCGCCACGGCGCGGCGTCTGGCTCGACGCGTAGGTGTAACGTTCGGCTGTCCGGGGACAACTGAGCGTCGAGGTCCCTGAAGGGAGAGCGGCGTCCCCTCAAGTATAGGATAGGTGGGGGTTCTATTCTACAGATTAAAGAGTGGAATCTATGGCTTATAAACTTAACAATGCTTATTTATTTAATAAAACTTAGTTAAATAGTAACAACAATGAAATAATAATTAATATAGCTTACGGTCTACGATTATATATACTCTCTTTTTTGGTTTTCTATGTTTTCTGATTCTAATGCTACGTAATATTTGAATATGTATACAGGGTGTCCCAAAAATGCTGCGGTTCCTTAAAGGGGGTGATTCGGGGGGTGATTGCAAACAACTTTTTCCTTCGCGAAAATGCCCTCCGAGGTTTCGTTAACGAGATATTAATAAAAAGCACCGACCAATCAGAGCGCGAGCCTTCCGCTGGAGGTCCCGCGCTAGCGTGGCCGCGTGCCGGGCCGCGCTGCGACTACGAACAAGCAAGGCGGCATGCATCGAAGGAAATTGCATAGAATGGCAAATGAAAAAGACGTAACAAAAAAATCCAACCTTTTGCCATGGTTTGTTTGCCATTTAAAGTGAATAATGAATAAAGGGTAAATGGATGAAAATCACATGTAACGTAAAAAGACGAATACACATTTTTTTTAGAAGATTCGAAAATAATAATTATTTGAAGTGGGAGGATAAGGAATACGTAAAATTCCTTGTGTTAATAACATGTCCACGAAAAGGTAATGTAACAGGAAATTAACGAAAAGTGATCGTAGTTCGTTATTGTGATAAAAATCCGTAGTTCAATAACGGCCAACACTGTTGTTGATAATGAATAAGTAGGTTTAAAAACTCGGAAGAAAAATTTACGTACGGAAATTTGGAGAATTATCTCCGGAAATAAGCCGTAGCCTGCGTTAAATTTAAAAAATAATAGTCGCCAATAATGTAACTAAAACTCACCCTTTCGGAAATTCACCTGCAGCTTAAAAACCTGTGTCCACTAGGTCACTGAACCGATCCTGGTCATCGCCGAGTGCACAGCTGATCCCAGGTACACGACACCATCCAAAGTTAAGGGTCGCAACGTCAAGTGCGTCCGGGTTAATGTACCGAATATTCACTTCACTGCACGGCTACTAACACTGATCACTTAATTTATTTTTCATGGAACGTGTTGTTGCTACGTTATAAAAATTGGTGGAAATGAATTTTTACTTGGCGTTCGGAGCCGTGGGTAATTCCCGCGCAAATTCTCACGCTGCAGCACTTGCGTCCTCGTTGTTCGGGGGGTACACACAGAACATCGCGTAATACTCTTGAGCAGAGAACATTTGTCTGCGACGCGATTGCTGACTGCTGACTGACAAGATTTTTTCCAAGGGACTTCTTCTACCCCCAAATAGTTTCTCTCGTTCCATTATGAGTTGACCCCCACCAGGCCAAGAGGCTTCAGGTAAAAAGAAGCCAGCACATTTTCGGAACACACGTGTTTTGCAGAAGTGCAACGAAAACTTTCACAAAAGCCCGCGCTCCGTCCTTCTACTGCCAATGTACCCATTGCTTCGAGGTAGAAAACAGACATCACGTGTATCGGTTCGAAAGGGTCCGAAGAGACGAGAAACAGAAAGTCTTCGAGTTGCTATAAAGAAAAAAATCCTGCTTCCTGTTTCGCTTTTCCGATACCCTGAGTTCACGTCTGCTACGAGGCGGAACCAAGTAAGTCATAAATTATCCGAAACTGTAGGAAACCGTTGTCTACCGCCGACTTGCGGGACAATACGGTCATAAACCGCGACCCTGGCGAAATGCTCTGGCTGATCAGCCTGATTAATTTTGGAGAACTAGAAATTACAGAGTATTATCCAGCATCAATACGTCTCGCGGAGAGACACATGAAAAGAAGGGATAGTCCGCTGACTGCGCGTAGTCCCGCCTGTTTCGTCCTACCCTCAAATTAAAGACGGATCCCTTATCTCTCGAGTATAAACACGTGCTCGAATTTCAAAACACAAGCACGCATCGACGTATTCGGTGCCAGAGACTGTGGGCTTGAGGTCCGATTGGCCCCAAACTAATCAATCTGCCCTGCATCCCTCCCAAACGGCCACTGTCCTGAAGAGGCCCTCTTCACAGCGATATCTCCTCCACAAGGCCCACCTTCTCTCGCACGGAATACGTCGACGCACGCTTTTGTTTGGAAATTCGAGCGCGTGTTTAGACACGAGAGATAAGCAGGCCCGATTGGTTAGTTCAGGACCAATCGAACTTCAAACCCGCCTTCTCTCCAACGGAATACGTCGACGCGTGCTTTTGTTTGAAAATTCGAGCGCGTGTTTAGACACGAGAGATAAGTAGGCCCAAATAGTTAGTTCAGGACCAATCGAACTTCAAGCCCGCCTTCTCTCGCACCGAATACGTCGATGCGTGCTTGTGTTTTGAAATTCGAGCACGTGTTTATACTCGAGAGATAAGGGATCCGTCTTTAATTTGAGGGTAGGACGAAGCAGGCGGGCTACGCGCAGTCAGCGGACTATCCCTCCTTTTCCTGTGTCTCTCCGCGAGACGTATTGATGCTGGATAATACTCTGTAATTTCTAGTTCTCCAAAATTAATCAGGCTGATCAGCCAGAGCATTTCGCCAGGGTCGCGGTTTATGACCGTATTGTCCCGCAAGTCGGCGGTAGAGAACGGTTTCCTACAGTTTCGGATAATTTATGACTTAATTGGTTCCGCCTCGTAGCAGACGTGAACTCAGGGTGTCAGAAAGGGGAAACAGGAATGGTATGCATTTTCTTCTTTATAGCAACTCGAAGACTTTCTGCGTCTCTTCCCTTCGGACCCTTTCGAACCGATACACGTGGTGTCTGTTTTCTATCTCGAAGCAATGGGTACATTGGCAGTAGAAGGACAGAGCGCGGGCTTTTGTGAAAGTTTTCGTTGCACTTCTGCGAAACACGTGTGTTCCGAAAATGTGCTGGCTTCTTTTTACCTAAAGCCTCTTGGCTTGGTGGGAGTTAACTCATAATGGAACCAGAGAAGCTACTTGGGGGGAGCGGAAGTTGCTTGAATAAAATCCTGTCAGTCAGCTAGAAATCGCGTTGCAGAAATGTTCACAGCCCAGGAATACTACCGTATGTTCTGGGTCTACGCCCGGAACGACGGGAACGCAAGTGCTGCTGCGCGAGCATTTGCGCTAGAATATCCCAATATCGAAACACCAAGCGAGGATACGTTTCGTCGGTTAGCGTCGCGGCTTTAAAACGTAGGAACAACACGTTCCATAAAAAGTAAATAAAGTGATCAGTGTTAGTAGCCGTGCAGTGAAGTGAATATTTCGGTACGTTGACCTGGACGCACCTGACATTGCGACCCTTGACTTTGGGTAGTGTCGTATACCTGGGATCAGCTGTGCACTGGGCTCGTCCATCGATGACCAGGATCGGCACAGTGACCCAGTGACACAAGTTTTCAAGTTGCAGGTGAATTTTCGACAAGGGTGAGTTTTAGTTACTTTAATGGTGATCATTCATTTTTAAATTTAACGCAAGCTATGGCTTATTTCCGGCGATAATTCTCCAAATTCTCGTACGAAAATATTTATTCGGGCTTTTTAAACAGACTTATTCGTTATCAGCAACAGTGCTGGCCGTTATTGAGTTACGGATTTTTATCACAATAACGAACTACGATCGCTTTTCGTTAATTTCCTGTTACATTACCTTTTCGTGGATATGTTATTAACATAAGGAATTTTACGTATTCCTTATCCTCCCACTTCAAATAATTATTATTTTCGAATCTTCTAAAAAAAATGTGTATTCGTCTTTTTACGTTACACGGGATTTTAATCCATTTATCCTTTATTCATTATTCACTTTAAATGGCAAACAAACCATGGCAAAAGGTTCGATTTTTTGTTACGTCTTTTTCATTTGCCATTCTACGCAATTTCCTTCGATGCCTGCCGCCTTGCTTGTTCGTAGTCGCAGCGCGGCCCGGCGCGCGGCCACGCTAGCGCGGGACCTCCAGCGGAAGGCTCGCGCTCTGATTGGTCGGTGCTTTTTATTAATATCTCGTTAACGAAACCTCGGAGGGCATTTTCGCAAAGGAAAAAGTTGTTTGCAATCACCCCCCGAATCACCCCCTTTAAGGAACCGCAGCATTTTTGGGACACCCTGTATATGTATATTGCAGAGCTCGGCCGCTGCCGTTTCCGGAGCGATCTCGAATACTCTTGGCAATCTCTGTAGTAAGATCAGCCGCTGCCGTTTCCGGAGCGATCTCGATTCTTTTGACAGAGTTCTGTTCTATGCTCTACAGACCTTGTTTTTACCAAGCACTTCAGCCGCTGCCGGTTCCGGAGCGATCTCGATGGCTTTGTAAGAACGAGGTTCTATGACTCTCAAATGAGCAAACCAAAGAGGTGCACCAGTAACTTTTATACACTGGAGATCAGCCGCTGCCGTTTCCGGAGCGATCTCGATCCCACTGGTTGAAACTTAAGCCGCCTCTAGGTTTGAGCATTCGTTCGTCACTTGAGCGTATTCGTAGCTTGAATGTTCCGCTGTGCTGCGTGCGACTCCTTTTATACCGGAGAATTGGCGGGCTGGCGTATGCGCAGTGAGTCGCTATTTGTTATTTCGTGTTTTGCCTGCTTATTACTTATTATTTTGTCTTGCGCTTTTGCTAATACTTATAATTAATTATTCCTAATATTCTTATAACAATTATTTCTCTAATATTTATCTAAGTCATTAATTATACATAAAAGTCTTATAATATATTTGCGCGGTAACAGAATATGGTTATATGGTAATGGAGATCGGTTCCTACTTTACCGACAGTTGGTATCTAACGGTTTAAGTCCTCGTGGGACGTTACATAGGTATATCACAGACGAGGTATAGAATAGACCTATCAATCAATGTATTTTTGTGTCACCGGTTTGGGGGGTCCTAGGACCCCCTTACCATTTTAGTGTCGCATGCAACGTTACCGGTGAAGATTTGAAACAGATTGTAATGCTACGCGTGATAGGAATTAAAACTAAATCTTATCGGAAACATTTAAAATCTAAAACGGCCTGAATGTTACGACTAATTTGAAGAAACATGTTGTATAATTCCGTTTACTAATAAATTTTGATAGAAGCATAATTTGCACGTATTTCTATAAATTTCGATCAGAAATATTATATAAATACAATGCGTAATAAGCATTTGTATAGTCTCTTAGTTAGGTTATATTTTCTTTCACTTCGATGAGCGAATTTTCTGTCCTCAAAATGACAGAAAATATAACCTATATACTATACCCGATTTCCTAAAGATACTGTTGCGGCGTAATAATAATGTTTAGGAAGGATGGTAAAATGTTCACAAATGTAGCGTAAAAGAACGAAATAGCCAATAAACATTTATTGTCATATAGCATATACATAGGTTATATTTTCTGTCACTTCGAGGAGATGATTTTCGGATCCTCGAAGTGACAGAAAATGTAACCTATATGCTTCATAACAATAAATGTTTATTGGCTATTTCGTTCTTTTACGCTACATTTGTGAACTTTTTATGGCTTAACATCCTTCCAGAATATTATTGGTACGCCGCACCGGTATATTTATGAAGTCGGTTATAGCATATTAGGTTATATTTTCTATCATTTCGAGGAGAGGACCACATAATAATCACGCGCATCCAGCCTGCGCATTTTCTCTTCCGCGGAAAATTGACTTGTGGTCCCAAGCGGGAGAAAAGTTATATCATTAAATTGTTTATATTTAGTGCGATTATTACTAGGACTATAGCCATAATTAATTATTTTATATCTCGAAGAACAGTCTTTAAAATTTTAAATAATTAGTTTAAGCCCTCCTGACATTCAATTGACTAACCTGTTAAGAAAACTATTAAAAATGTTATATTACGCGTCTAAATACATGCTTTTCTGACTTTCTTCCTGCCATAAAATATGGTAAGATCGGATTTTTCGAGTCGGTCTTACATATAAACGTTTTACAACATTTACGCTTGAGACAACTCAATACAGTATTTCCTCTAGTTCCTATCACACTTCTAAATATGGAAACATAGGTATCAGGTTTACACAGGTTTCTAAAATTGTTCAGAAGCTACCGACTCTTTATGACAACATGTTGATCGGCGCTTGGAAGGAATACAGGGGCATTAATATGCACTATCCTCTAATAAAAAATTTTTTTTTATATATTTTTTCATCATTATGCAAACATCTGTATTGTATGTCAGGTTTTTCTACTAAAATGAAACCAATTACGACGCAGTTTGGTATGAGGAAGGTACGGCAAAAAATTGGTACAGAGAGAAGTAATATAATAACATTTTTTTAAAGCCCAACAAATAATACGATAGCGAACGTTCAGTCGAAATACGGCATTTTTCTCATCGATTGTTGAGGGTCTGGGCCCCCGAAAAGTTCGTCTTTCTTTTTAAAACAAATGCCGTTCCCAGAAACGCGATGCACCCGAAGGTAAAAATCGATACGACTTGAAATGTCTTGCAAGCAGAGCTCGCTAAATCAGGCGCTTGGTCTTAACGAATCTTTTCCAGTTCGTAGCACTTGTCAAGTCAAATATGCCACTAACACTTTTTGCAAGCCGATGACTAGGACTTGACAGGATGTTAACAATTAAAATTTCACCGTCTCTAACATTCTTAAGTATGTACATCTGTATGTATGTATGTCCTAAGTAATTATGAGTTTGGTGCATCGGTTGAGTGCTGACAGACGTGAGACAGACGATGCGTTGATACATTGTCTCGCTCTCGTCTTTCGGGCGTCTGATACTGCATCCTTCACGTGCGCGGCGGGCCTGATCGCTTATTTATACGAAAAAAATATTCGTACCGCAGCTCGCTCGCGCGGCCAGGTAGCGATCAGTAGCCAAAAGCGGGAACGCGTGTTAGACAAAATCATCTATACTATTGAAAAATGAAATTTTTATATTTTCTATTTTATTTTCATCACAGTATTTGTAACATATTGTATGAAATTTTCCAGATGAAAGGAAAGCCAAACACGACGCCCTTCCTACAATTACCCCGATTGCGCATGAATCCGTTACTTATACTTCCACCTCCTCTTTCTTCCATTAAGTGATAATGTAAAAATTTATTTAAATAACTTACAATTAGAATTTAAAGTATATTTGGAGAGTAGTAAGAACGGTATCGGAAGAATACATTTCTGCTTTGATTGCATGTTTTTTGTTGATATAGGTACATTGAAAAAAACAATTAAACCCTAAAAAATTATTTTAAAGAGTAAAACTAATGAAAAAATTAAACCGTGCAACATGAACTTGAACTCGCACCCCAGGAAAACGAAGTTAGAATTTTTTTTAGAACTTACACTCATTTCGAAGCCTAACTATATTTCTGCCAATTCTGAGGCAATTCTTTTTACAAATGTCCACCGAACCAGAAGTGTAGATTCATCCCCGAAAGCAGTGTTCATTAGATTTTAATAAATAAATAAAAAGGGCATATTTCATATAAAAAACAGTTCGTTTCTTTCAGCACCATCTCATATGTACATACCTACTTGTCCCAATGACGTCGTGTTTGATTTTCCTTTTATTAAAAAAATGTCACTAATTTTCCATAAATGCTCGAATAAAGACGAAACAGGGAATGTAAAAATTTCATCTAACAATTAGCTTAGCATGTGCACACTGTACATACATGTTTTCCGCATTTAGCTACTGATTACTGCATTTGCAAAATTTATAGAAGAAAGTGAAATCTGCTTCAATACGGGCGTTTAGGCATAGCTCGTCCGTGGACCGACATCGACATGCGAAAATCAGGCGCACGGAGAACGCAAGAAGACAATGTATCATACTTTGTTGCCGCTGCCAGAATGATCGTTTGTCGCGTAAAAGACCTTATTCCCTCCCATTTCATCTCACTCGCGAGTCGCGACGTCCGTAAATCCAGAACCTTTTTTTCACTTGTGCTTTAAAAAGTACAATAGCTGTGTTCTCATATGTACATATCTAGGAATAATAAAAAAACTAAAAATATAAAATAGTTAATAAGGGGAAACGGCCAATCAATTTGTAACGAAACATAGAGTTTTAACTACTAATCCACCGTTCCCAAGTAATAAATAAACTATTGCAAAATGTCCTCGGGTCCCGAAAACTACGAATACAAAATTTTACAATAACGTTTGGATTCCTTGTTCTCAATGATTTATACGTGTTGTAGGATGGGCACCGTCTATTTAGACATGCGCGGAGTGCGGAGATTTGCGGGAATGTCAGTAACAGCGTCAATTTTTAATATTTTTCGACGTACGACACGCGAAAATGTTAGTTAAGTGTTCCACAACACGTAAAGTACTAACAATCAATGTCATCTTGCAATTTATAGTTTGTATAAGCTTTTAAGAAGAGCCATATTTCGGCGCCATATAGTCTTCAGATCACCGAAATAGATTTTCGGAGAAAAATCCAAGTGAATCCACGTGAGTCGTTGACAAGCCGAGCCAAAGCGTAGCGTAACGAAAGCCTGCCCTCTATGTCGAACAGTCACTCTGAACAAGTCACACGTATACAAGCACGCACGCACCTTTCAGCATTTCAACACATTTCAGAGTAGTTCCGGAGTTGGACGCTGTTCATGAACAGAGGCCGCCAGATTCAGTCCTCGAGTTATGGGTCGGTAACACAGTTTGGGTGGTGACACCAAGTCCCATAAGGTGATAGGTCTATTCTATTCCTCGTCTGTGGGTATATACAACAACAGCGCATCGAACCGCTCATCGACCCGCTCGGCGCGTATATTACAACCAGTAAGCAGATTCTGCAATTTATTAAATAAGTAATTCGACTTATTTCAAAAAGTATTTATTATTTATTTAATAATATACAGGATTGCTGATTACAATTGTTTCAAAATAATATAAGTAACGCATATAAATCCGAAGAGGAACTTTCAATAATTACTATTACAAATCCATGTACAGTACGTCCCGTAACCAGTGGTACCTATTAGGGGCGATATCAGAAAATTTTATTCAATATTTTCGACTTCTTTTTCGCGTAGAATCATCATATTCCCTGTTGTGTTAACGCTGGAAACAAATACAATATTGTGGGTAATAAACTATTGACACAGTAATTTCAGATAGAAATTATAAGAATAAGAGGTATATATATATATATTTAAGGAATAATATGATTGATACAAAAGACTGTTCTGGTCGAATGTTGCGGCGGAACTGCCGGCTTAAGGTAGGATCTCCTACCCGCGACTGGTCGCTGCGACTGGTCGCAGCGACCGGTCGCAGTATACTGGTGCAATGGGAAAGCATGTATCTGTTCTCCTACAAGCGACTGCGATCGTCGGGTATATGCCAGACGTAGGAGCCTGACGCGAGTCTGTTTGAGTACTAGCCTAGGCTACTCGAGAGGCAACACAATGCGATAGGGTCTGTTTCCCATTATACCTAGTCGCAGGCTGGGCACTGCGACCACCGGTCGCTTGACTCCCTCCGGAGGGAGTCTAGCGACCAGTCGCACTGCGACCCATTGCCACAGTGTGACAGAATCCCAAGAAATAAGGAAAGAAGTCAGAATTCAAAAGATATGGGAGTATGTATTTTTATGTTACCTGTAGACTACTAATATGAGCACATAAAAGCGGTAAAAATATCATGACGCCTACTTCTGATCTGTGTGCAAACACGTGTCTATGATTGTATGTATTTTTCGTGCAGAATTTTAAATCGCGTCTTTTAATTTTTGGTGATATAAAAGAAAACAATTTTTGGGGCCCCAAATGAGTAGTGTCGATTCTGCTAAGTAATAGCAAATAATTAGTTACATACAGTTTTTTTTCCATACGAAACCAATTGAAAAATTGTCAGCAATCATCCCCTTTTTAGTTCCACTTCCGGGAACTTCTGAACAAATTTTTTGTTTGTTTTCTAATCAACATAATCTAGGCCTTGCTACTGCGGAAAAAGCATTCGCGAATATTTGGCAGTTATGGATTAAGTACGTGTATTCTATGTCGCACAGTGGGGGTAAATCCCCAAAAATGGGAAAAAATGCAACATCCTGTATTTTGCATTTAAAAATGCCGAATATTATTAAGGAAATTGATACTAAAAGTGTTAATATATAAGTTTTACGTTATTTAAGAAAATAACGTCAATTCGTCATGAATTAGCGTCAATAGTTCCAATAAAACTACAAGAATTTGATAAATATGCCATGGAAAGTGCAGTGTTCCTATCGACACACGCGCGAAGTTCCATGATGTAGCGTGATGAGTGATGCCCTAAACGGATTGTTAGCGGGCCACGGTTTACTACAGCTTTATGACAGACCTTTGGCCCCCTACACGATATAAACTAATTAGGAAACATCTGCCAAGTAACTTGCAGAACATCGGAACAATTTTTAGGACTAATCCCCAATTGCTACAAGCTAATTCCTCTACGTTCGGCAGACAATAAACCGTGTTTCGCTACAGTATAAAAGTATAATAAGTATGGTCGGAACGTTGACCGTGCCGAAAATTAATTTTCAGGTCCGCACAATTACCAAAAGATGTTCTTATGTTAGATCGAAGAATGTTTCCTTGGCAATGGTGTAGGAAACGAAATTATTCTGCAGAAAGACCAGTACGCCTCGCGGAGAGCCACAGGAAGAAAAGGGGTGGCCATGCGACATTAAATGACCTTATGTTCCAACTTCTTCACTTCGTCTCAACAAATCATATATTATGAATATAAATGTATGCCAATGCATGAAAGAATACCCCTTCAGAACCAGGTATAACGATAACGAGAGTTCGTACAGTATCTTCAAGGTTTCTGCTTTCAACTATTTTATATTTTTGACTTTATTGTATAAAGAAGAGAAAATGATATGGAAGTAATTGCTGTTTTGATATAATTATGAAACAAAAATTTTGGAAACACCGTTCTTCGAGAAGGGGGGACCCGCGCTCTGTGAATTCGTCGGCGGAGAAGGAACCCTCTCCCTGTTCACGAAGTGGGGGAGGAAAATACCTACCACATTTTGTTCCAAAATACTAAGCAGGCTGATCGGTCAAAGCGTCTCGCCAGGGTCACGGTTTATGGCGGTATGGTCCCGCGAGTCGACGGTAGACAACGGTACGTGCGGGTCCGAACTCATTATAGATATGTACCATCCACCGACAGAGCAATCAACGGATTAACTCAGTGCGAAGAAAGTTGAAACCCCTGTAAAAAACGGCAGGGCGTTGATTGTCCCTGTTCGACATCAGGTACACAAATGCTTCCCGATGAACGCTTCGAAAACAAGCAATTGCCTACCGTAAACGAATGAAGAAATTTCGCTTCGAAAAATTCTAAATTACCGGCTGTAAAAGATAATTGGAATTTCCGCCTCGCGCTGAGCCCACTTTGGTCCCGCAAGGCGAAACATGCAGAAATAGTGGTAAACCTGTATCCATGTTTGCCTATATACCAAATACTGTTCACAAACTGTAAATACATTCCTGCGAAAGTATAAAATATTTTGGCAACCTTCCAATCGGCCAATTGAGTGGACAGACCAAAGAAGAAGGCAGAAATAAAGATTTTAAAAATTATAGAAAAAATTGTAGCTCAAAATATTCCCACTGCAATACAGACGAAGATGTTTTAAACTTTTTATGCATTTCTTTAGATCCAGTAATAGTTTTCTATCTTTGCCGAAAGAAAATCAAAAATCTTTTTTATAAAGTAGCTTAATATGATTCGGCATTTCGATTGCGAAAAATAGCATGTTGAATAGTTCCTCTATTTCTTGGGATTCTGCCCCACTGTGGCAATGGACTTGGTCGCAGGTAGGAGTGTGCGGATCGTCCCGAGGCTCGAGTTCCTGGCCTTCGGGACGGGTCGGGAAATTTCGGGTGGGGTCGGGCGGGGTCGCGATACTTTCGTATTGCTCGAGATCCCGAAATTTTCGGGATCCCGAGACTCGTTTCGGGCTACAAGCAAAGAGGGGATATAATAAGAGGCGTCACTCGACAAGGACAGAAATAAACTAGGGAAATCACTAGACAACCAATTTAAATGCCCATTCGGCAATGATTGGTAAACTTCGGCAATAATCAGCAAACTGCGGTAAGGTACATTTAGTCGATTTGAATATCCCGCTCGAATAGACAACCAGTTTAAACGTCCGAGTTTTGCCGAGCCGACCTGAAATCAAATTGCCCGCTCATGGCGGCTATGCTTGTAGCCCGAATCGAGTCTCGGGATCCCGAAACCGTCGGGATCTCGGGCAATACGAAAGTATCGGGACCCCGCCCGATCGCGCCCGAAAGTTTCCGGCCAGTCCCGAGCCCGAAAAGTCGGGTATCCGCACACCCCTGGTCGCAGGAAAGGAGATTCAGCCTGGGGCCAGTCGCTGGGTCAAATCGCTGCGACCAGTCGCAGCGACCAGTCGCGGGTAGGAGATCCTACCTTTAGACGCCGATCATCGGCGACGTTCGGTGACGTCGCACAGTGAGAGAAAATGACATAGTCGCGGTCAAAAATCGATTCTCACGCCAAATCGAAATAAAAATCCACGAAACTTGGTATACTGGGGTATTATGTATCGCCGATTACAAATCCGTTGCACGATTTTTGAAAAAGAAGATGGCGGATCCAATATGGTCACTCAAACTCGGCTAAAACTAGTAAAATAGGGATCATGCGACCGAAAACGTTGTTTCTTGAAGTCCTAAAGCTATAACTTTATATTTTATTAGTCAAGAACGTTGCATTAAACTGTATAGAAGGCTATACTAAGGAATAGTTGCTAAAAAATGGTGGATGACAATAAAAAAACTAACATTGTTTACTAAGTTTATCATTTCCGCGACAAATACTGCAGATACATAATTAATCTAACCATTGAATATCTATCGGACACGAAAATAAAGATTATTGACATAAAAAAATGTTAGTAAAATTGTTTATCAATAATTTGTTTAAATAATTGTTTAACGAAGTGACGCTGAAATCCATTTCATACAATCAAGTTGATCATATTTTGTTGTAACATTACTATAAACAATTGATTGTTATTAAGGGGGGAGACCACTGTAAAAAATCTGAAAAATCGATTTTTTCTTTTTGACATTTTCTGAAAGACGTACATTTCAAGAATGATGTCTCAAAATTTTATGAAGAAATTCGCAAAATTGACGGTGATATGGTGTTTTCCATGAAGCGGTGTCAAACGCGCGACTGAGCCGCGCGGAAAATTGAACGCGTTTTCCTCAGAATTATATTTTTCAACCGCGTTGACAGTCTACAGAGAAAACTATACGTCCAAATGACACGAGCAAGGGCATTTATTGTACGAAAAACTCGTCTCTATTATTTGACAATCAGTTTTTTTTAATTAACGACCTCCTTAAGTTTTTCTATCAACATTTCCCTAACTTTGTACCCCGAAAACATGATTTTTTTCAGTGGTCCGCCATTTTGTAATTCCTTGCGATTTTGACTTTTTTTGATCGTCACGTAATAGAGGCAGGCTTCTCGTTTCTAAATATTATTGTGTTTTTGAATTCGGATTAACCATATGGCCTGGGCACTGTCAACGCGACTAGGATGTTTTTGCCGCAGCGCAAATTTTGACGAAGAGTATACAGGAAACGGATTTATGAATTTGATTGAAAAATTTTTTTTCTTACCCTTCGATATATACACTATTAACTATACTGAGCAATACATTGATTTACTTGCGTTGTTTGGTTAAAATAAATTCCCGAAAAGACCCGTACATTTCGGACCGTTACAGTGGTCTCCCCCCTTAAACAATATGTTAGCATAATGGATTTCAGTAATATTCAATATCGATAAGCGACATTTGGAAGGTATATTGTTTTTATGACGTAGGCACCTACTAAGTAAGGGTTGTTGGAAATTTCATCCCCAAGGGGGGGAAAGGGGGAAAATGTATTTTCACGGCCTCTTTAATATCTCTTAGGCCCTATTAGATATCACCTTGGTTTCCACTTACAACGGTTGCCCACACAAATGCCTAAAACCAAATTTCAGGATTTTGCCTTAACCCACCCCTAAGGGGGTGAAATATGTTTTCATGGATCCCTTAAAAGCTCTTCGGTCCGATTCGATATCGATACTTGGTTATAGCCTAGCAACACAAATGCCTAAAAACCAATTTTCAAATTTTACCCTAATCAACCCTTAAGGGGACTAGGCAGTCGTTTTTCGTGAGAAAGAGACTCTGTCCTTTATTTATTTGTAAACAAATGAAAGCACATCCAGATATATCCTTTTACCCAATGTTTATTACTACCATACAGATTGAAAAAAATTAATAAGAAATATATATGTGCTTTAAAAATGGCGCTGCCGACGGGTAAACATTTTAACGTTTTTCTGTCGTTTTGCCTTAATATCGGTCTTAAAATGTGACGTAATCCGATTTCAAAGGTGAGATTCTTGTTTGTTGGATTCATAGTGTAGGATCACGGAAAAAAGGAAGTCGCCTCAGCGGGACTCGAACCCGCGATCTTTAAGTTTGCGCGCTGGCCAGCCTTATTATTTTTTTTTTTTTTTCAAAAGCGTTTTATTCAGGTACAAGGTTACAATATTACAGTGTACTAAGGTAGTGAATAATCTACGATAGCGGTCATGGAGGGATTTTACAAAGAGATTGCCTGATCGCAGAGGCGACGCTCGCATATCTGTAAAACTAACTTTGGTGTTGTCTTCTTATATTGTATTAACAGTTGCGTTTTCTTAGATTTTTTATTTGGTCTGTGCTTAACCTATCTTAGACTAATATAAGAGATTTTGTCCGGGAACGAAAGCTTTTCAGCTTCACAAAAACGGCGCGGATAGTACTTTGGTCCTCATGAGGCTGGGGAAGCGTGTTTAACGTACATTCGCTCTCAGATTTACACACACACATACACTCGCACACACATACATACGTACTCATCATATACACTTAGATCTATTGGATATTTACATATTTACATATTTACAATATTTACGTGAATATATATCTTTTAGGATTTTGATAAGTCGCGGCTATTGTCCGTATCAGTTTGATATGTGTGAAGTGGGGACTATTTATTCAACCACCAGTAGCGTTTGGTGTCTTTGTGGTAGTTCTTTTTAGTGTCTCTTTTTGGGAGATCCATGTTGTATACAAGGCGGACTCTTGTGTCGGAACGGTTGGTGTTCGCAGGGTACAATATTTTTTTGTCGCTGGTTTTTCTATTGACGTGGTAAATAATCGGTATGTTTTTGTTATCGGTTATTCTGCCTGACTTGTCTAATAAGGGGAAAGCCTCGGGTGGAATGTGGCCTGTGCTGAGGGTTTGTAAGTAATATTCATCGTTTGGGTAGAGAGAGCTATGTATGAGGTTGTTGTCTTTAATTTTCGAGATATTGGCAAAGTAATCTCTCGTGAGCTTTATGATGTGGCTGTCTATTCTCGGGATATCTGCTGCGTCGTACAAGTTTTTGCAGCTTTCGTAGTGTTTGAAATTAGATTTTTCGCTTCTGTATATGGAGGTGCAGGCCCTTAGGCATTTCCTTTCAAATACTCTAATTTTTTCCATTTGGTGTGGGCTCGTGTGATACCAAATGGGGCAGCCATAGGTAATAATGGGTCTTATTAGTAGCATATAGCATATCCTTTTTATTTTTGGATTTAGATAGTTGGAGAGGAAAAGCCTACTGTTTGCCATAAATGCTTTTCTGGCTTTTTCGAGTTGGATCGTTATGTGTTGGTTTAATAGGAGGCGATCGTCGAGATATACTCCCAGGTATCTCACTGTGTTCTTATGTGGGATAGGGGTATTGTCCGATTTAATGCCGAAAGTTTTATATGTATTACGAAAGGTGCTACTTTGGTTTCTAATTTTTTGTCTGAACAGTATGGATTCGCATTTTAGGAGATTTATCTTTAGCTTCCAAGTTTTATAGAAGTCATTGATTTTGTTAAAGATTACTTGCATTTTCTCTTGTAGTTTTTTTACGCTTTTTCCTTTTATGTATATGATTAGATCATCCGCGAAGAGGATCACTTTGGTGTCCGTTGAGTCCGGAATACTAAAGAGATTTGGGATGTCGGCGTTAAAGAAATTAAAGAGGACAGGTGCAGTTACTGTTCCTTGTTGGAGCCCGTCTGCGACGCTGAATGTGGTATTTAGGCTTGAGTTGTTGGTTGATGTATAGAATTTTTTGTTCTGGAGCATATTTGCTAAAATTTTTAAAATGTAAGGTGGACAGCCTTTTTTATGTAGTTTGTATAGCAGGCCTTTTATCCAAACCGTGTCGAACGCCTTTTCCAGATTAATGAGGCAGGCAGCTACGTTTTCTTTATTATGTAGCGAGGCGTTTACATCTGATGTTAATTTTTGTAGGGCATGGACTGTGCTTAGTTTGTGTCGGAATCCGAATTGAATGTCTGGGATGAGGTTATTCTTTTTGTAAAATCTCTCCCGTGCGTTTTTGAGGAGGATTTCGAAGACTTTAGAAATGTTAGGTAGCAGGCTTATAGGTCGGTAGCTGGATGGGTATGCAGGGTTTTTTCCTTTTTTGCAGATTGGGATGACTTTGGCCGTTTTCCAGGCGTTTGGGAAGTAGTGGTTGTTAAGACAGTTGTTGAAAATGATGTTGTAGTCGTAGTAGAGACAGAAGGGTAAGTTTTTGAGGACAATGTTAGGTATTTTATCGGGACCAGAGGATTTTTTATTGTTGAGTTTCTTGAATAAGTTGAAGGTTTCAATGGGATTTGAAAAGTAGTCTTCATCATCATTCCAGGTTGGGGCTGAAGCCGGATTTTTTTCTGAGAACTGGAGTAAGTTATTATTGATTGGTATGTTGATTTCGGTGTTTCTAGTGAGATTCTCGTAGTGTTTTTCGATTATTTCAATAAGTCTGTCTTTACCTAGGTCCTTGTTTTGTGTGTAAACGGAAGCGAAGTTGGCACTTATTACGTTTAATTTGTCGGTTTCATTTGTTATGATGAAGTTGCCCTTTTCGTTTTTTTGTAGCGAATTTGGTGTGATTTTTGCTTCCGCTAGCAGGTCTGTTCTGATGTTTTCGATTTCTATGTTTGAGATCATTATTTTATTTGTTTTTCTGAAGATGGGATTTAGTTGAGGAAACGTTTTGGTCGAATTTAATGGGATTTTCCGGATTTTATTTTCCCAATAAGTGTTGACGGATTTTTGGAATTCTTGTCTAAGTGTGGTCTTGCAGTTTTTAATTAGACATTTTGTTTCGTTGATGATATTATGAGCTTCGGGAGATAATAGTTTTCTTTTTATTTTAAGGAGTTTTTTAATTTTATTGTTTAGGTATAGTTCTGATGAGTTGTAATCTGTGTGTTTAGGCACTTGTCTATTGATTGCATTTAGTATGTTTTCGTTCATATTTGCGAGATGGTTATCGATTTCTTGATTTGATAGGTTTCTATTTTGGGGTATGAACGTCGTGTAGTTTTTACTTATATCGCTTTTAAAGGCGGTCCAGTCTGTTTTGTTGAACAGTAGGGGGTTTTCTGGGGTGGTGAAGATGATTTTGTCGTCTGGTTTTGGTAGGGAGAATTGGATGTTAATTGCTCTATGGTCGCTATCCATGTCGATGGTTAGGATTGTACCATCATTATTTAACATGTGGCCAGCCGCCTTAACCACCTCGGCTACCGTCGACTTCCCCCTTCTCGTTCTTCCGTATCCGCCTCTTATGCTATGGGGGGTTCCTGATCCCACAATAGTTTCCGCGCAAACCTATAAAAACAACAATTAAATCAAAATCATGCGATTGGTGGCTGAAAAACGGCGATTTTTTCGAGAAAAATTCGTTCTTGTTTGTGCGCTGCTAAAATCCTGTGACTCCTCAATTTTTTTATGAAAATCTCGAATTTTCTACGGACCATATCAGAGGTTGGCGGCGAAATGGCACATGTTTTACACATCCTGTAATTTTTTTCAAGTCGATCTGAACCTCCATTCGCTCGCAATCAGGAATAAACCAAGAGAAAAAAGATTCAAGAAAATCGCGTTTAAAGTTTCTGGGCAAAGGCGACGCTATAAGTTACCGCTTGATCTTTTTAGCTGCCGATTCAACAATTATGCGAATTTTAATATAACCCAAACGGCATTTTATTCAGAAAAGATAGTACTTTCGGAAAATGCAATAAAAATCGATTTTTCGACTGCCTAGTCCCCTTAAAGGGTTAACTCTGGATCTGGCGTACTAAGTGTACATTGAATTGGGGCGTCTTGAGTTTTGAATAGTAGGTGTGAACGAACATATTCATTAGGGTGTTTCATATTATAGGGTTGAAATTAAAATGTTACAATTTTTTTTTACTTTGCTCATGCCCTGATTCCTATTAATATAAAAAGAATATCTGACAAATTTTAGGAAGATTGAGTAATATTTAGAGGTTGCACACTTTGCACACTAAATAATATGTAGCAGGCTAAAGAAACACGATTTCCAATGATAATTATATTTATTATCAAGTCCTTGAAAAAGAAACTAAACTTCAAAGAAGACTTGGACAAATTTACATTTTATTAGTATTATTATTTTTCACATCTATAAAAATTCTGTACCTTATTATTTTACCCACATTTTTGAAACCTGACAAAGCGAAAATATGTAGGGTAGAACGGGGTCGGTAGTAACAGGGGGTGAATATAGCACGCTAATATCTCAAAACATATAATGGATATTAACACCAATTTTAGATAAATGATAAACAATGACATTTGCGATCCATGTCCTAGCAGTATAGATACGCAACAGACATGGATAGTGAAGAAAATAACTTTTCGGTACCCTACAGTAACTTTTCCTTACTGACTTATGATTGTAATGTGAGCACACCCTTTGCAAGTATGTGCTTTTTTAATCTGTAATTTGCCCTTTTTTAAAGTAATACTGATCGTTACTTAGCACTTTCAAGTGTCTTGTTAGTCACAATTTATAATTGAAGTCCAAAAGCATGGTCGAGGGCGATTGTAACATCGGCAGTCGGGGTCGGTTGTACCGCAACAGAACCGAATAGTGTGAAAGAAGACGAATAATATTGTCTTGTTCGCATAGAATTCGTGCAGTGTTACAACCGATCCGGGGTCAGAGACGGTTGCAACACTTTCCACTGAACGTTACGGCTATAACACTCCGCTTCTCATTTTTTATTAATAACTCGGATATTACTTGACATACAGTGAGACTGCTGTGACTCGACGATGTCAGATAAATAAGTAACATTTCCGTATAAGAGTTTTTGTTGTAAATGTAATAGTTCCTGCGCAATTGTATTCAAAAGTCGAAGTGTTACTGCCCCAGGCCTACCCTAGTGATAAAACTGTGCAACCCCTAAATATTATTAAATTTGTCTAAAATTTGGCATACAGATCACTAAGATGAATAGAACCAAGGGGGCGAGCAAAGTTACGTGAAAATAGCACCTTTGGAAAATTGAAACACCCTAATATACATATATAAATGTTCGTTATACAGAGGTTCCTTTCAGCGTGCAGTTCGGTGTTCTCCCCACCACTTCTGGCCCGCTCTCGCGTGCGCATGACAGGAGCGGGCCAGAAGTGGTGGGGAGATCGCCGAACTCGTGTAGGCCGAACGGAACGCTGCACATTGGTCACACTCTGAGGAATTCCCAACCAGTTCTTTTAAAAGCTATTTTTCCTTTTCAGGACTATTTCCCAATTGTTTTGAACAGTTTTTATCAAGGCTCTTACTGTTTTTCTTTTAAATAAGAATTCTATTTCAGTACTTTTCAGGACTATTTCCTATTTTTTTTTTTAAACAGTTTATATCATACTTTCATTTTAGTTTTTTTTTCGAGTGAATTTCTTACATCCATTACGCAAACATCACATTATAGTAGTCAGATTATTTGCAAAGTAATTGTAGTTTTAATTTATTATTGAATTTGCCCTTTAAAAATGGTATTAAATTAGAAAATGTCATGTCAAAACAGATGTGTGAATGGTTATGGTCTGAACCAAATAAAAGAAAATCGAGGTTAGATGTAGTAATGAATAGGATCAAAAATACATACGACTTTGATTCGCAACATCTGTACCAACTTCGTGAGTTTATTAATAAAACTTTAATCAGGCGTATTCCAAGTACTGAGCGAGTGCTAGCCAGGTGCGTTTTAATTTTGAAAGGAATTATGATTTCCTGAGTAAAAAACTGAAATTTGTATTCGAAGATCAGAATTCCACCGACTTAAGCGGCCTGTAGACGCACAATATTATTGTGCAATATATTGCACAATATTTAGGCTGGGTGCCCCACACGGTTGTAACATACTGGTACGAACCACCGTCAATTTTCCTTACTTTTCTCTTGCTAATAATTGTTATTCTCATTATATTACATCTAAGTCTCTCAATGTTGATAATAAGCACATGCGGAAGCGCGTACGATCGGCATGCGATCTAGCGAGAAACGGAGAAACCTAGTGACACGCAATGCACGCGCTTAAGGGGGCCGTCTCAGCGGGCCTTAAATGTGTGCGTACGCTCACACAAGCTAAGTTAAGCGTGTACGTATACGCGTGTAGTAAACAAACTGTAAATTACAACTTTCGTCCTGGAATCGGCCAGAAGGAAGTTTTTGCGGGTACAGTTGCCTTCAGTAGATATCTGTGCAGGGTGGTCTGGTGCGTTTGAACGCTAATAATCACCGTACATTGAAATAATAATGAATTTATGACTCGAAAAGTGACAGAATGAGGCTTCAAGGCTTCTCCGTTGGTGGCGCTAATGGTGTACTCCAGCCACGTAGCACCAGCGTGACGTATACGCAGGGCCAACGCGAGGTTAGTTGACGCCCTTATACAAAAAAATTTTTGGTGCTCCCAATTTTTTGCACCTGTTTTCTATTTAATATGTTTTCTCTTTACGGGGTGAAATAAAAAAAAAGAATTATAACTTGCATAATGGTTCCGCCGGCCCTGCGTATACGCGATGTAGTAAACAAACCGTAAATTACAACTTTCGTCTTGGAATCAGCAAGAAGGAAGTTTTTGCGGGTTTAGTTGCCTTCAGTAGACATTCATGCAGGGTGCGTTTGAACACTAATAAGCACCGTACGTTGAAATAGTAATGAATTTATGAATCGTGTACTGAGACAGACTTGAGAAATGACAGAATGAAGCTTCGAGAATTCGCCGTCACCGGCGCTGATGTTATATTCGCGTCATGTAGCATCAGAACCGGTGGAAGTCCAAGCTAGCCGATAAATGTAGGAAAGACATAGTTGCCGATACGTATTAAGAGTCATATCGCGTTGTTGCCGCATTTCCCCTATCACTATTTTGTCGTCAAGAAGGCTTGAATGAATCACGACGAAGCGGCTGGAGAACAGAGATGGGCAAAGATAATATCTGGATAAACTCAAATAAAAGTCACTTTGTGTTTATCCGTTATGAACCGAAGTGCTAAAAATAATCCGATGTATACTCTGTTTAAATTTATTTTCATCTGGAAAGTCTCAAGTATGTTATTGAAACGTTCATGCCGATACGATAGCGAATGTGGATGATTTACATTATATCAAAACAAACAACGTAAACAATCATTTTAATATATTTTTTATGAGTAAATATAAATATTGTTCCCCCATGGTTATATCCTCCTCGTCATCCTGGAGATTTTGTTCAAATTGAAATATGTTAGAGTCCATGTGAAAATAAGGAGGATTTAAATAATCATTTTGCCAAATTCGAAAGGTAATTTTAAAAATATCGATGAAAGTTGTGTAGGGTAGGGTGGGGCTAATAGTCCGGTTTTTCGTATAAACTTATGTAAAATTTAATACTAACAAGCTAGAGATATCTGGTGTTATTTTCTATAAACTATAACTATCAGGCTTTACGTTCACGAAGTTCGTTCTGGTGATACTGTTATTTTTTGTTGAGTTATACCACAAAATGTTCGTCAATGCAAAATGGACTTCTTGCCCCACGCACGGGGCAAAAAGTCCATTGCATAGGATAGACAATCCCTAATGTCTTTTCGTGTAATATTAAACTAAATAAGTAAAGAACTCTATTCAAACCAACAAATATTTATTAAACCAATTCATTTTGGTACATGATATTGAAAGAAAGCATGACTTCTTTAACAAAAAATAAAAATATAAGTCAGAGTCTCACTTTGAACTGAAAACTAAAAAAAATCGCTCAACTAAGACAAAAACAGTATTTAAAAACTTTGGCATCATTTCTTTATACTTTGGCCATCTTATTATGCAAACAAATAATATAATATATATAGTTTCAGTCTGAGGGACTTTTTGCCCCAACGGTACCTCTATAGTTTATGCGATATTTACGGTAGAAAATATTATCATTTACAAATAAACAATATCATGTACACATTACTAAAGGAACATAGAATCTTAACGTACTTACCTGATACGCTGATAAACTTTGGATTACTTCGTAGAAAACAATAAAGACGACGTATTTATTTTACTTTTTGACACGTATAATACTAAAGGCGTCGTGTAATCCGAACGAACATCCAGGAGCGACTGGCGACTCTGTGGTTACCTCCGTTTCTTCTCGCCTTTTACATAGTATACTGCAAAACTCGATACATTGTTTAGGAACAGAGATATTCAATTCTGGACTTTTTACCCGCCGGACTTTTAGCCCCACTCTACCCTACTTTGAGGGTCTGCATTTATAAAATAATTTTGAATGTGGCAAAATGTGAGAACTTGAACCCCCTCTTATTTTCACATGCCCTATAACGTGTTTCAATTTGAACAAAATCTCGGACATTGATGGCGCTTTCGGACGGTTGCACTGGTGCGCATTGAGTGCGAACTTCTTCGCTTCCGATTGGCTAAAACAGGCTAAAACTCGCACTCAGTGCGCACCAGTGCGACCGTCCGGAAACGCCATGAGTGTTCAAAGTGATCCGCTTGGCATGGAATGAACCGTATAGCTTAGAGCATATACATATACATGGAGGTCTCATTGAAAGCTTGAAACTGTCGCCAACATGGTGCGGGAGAGAAAGACATCGTGCGAACTGGTGCGAGAGAGTGTAGTATAGACGAATAATCGACCGTGATGCGCATGCGCCGATATCGTGCGAGAGAGAAAGCATCGTACGAACTGGTGCGAGAGAGTGAAGTATAGATTCTCTCGCTCGCACAATGTCTCTCTCTCTCTCTCTCTCTCTCTCTCGCACGATATCGACGCATGCGCATTACGGTCGATTATTCCTCTATACTTCACTCTCTTGCACCAGTTCAGACGATGCTTTCTCTCTCACACGATGTTGGTCGGCAACTGGATCCACAAGACACAAGAGGCCATGAGACCTCCGTCGCAAATTAGTATTGTTTCATTGACATGTTTCCTAACTTCACTACCCAACCTCTCTATCTTTCATTATTGCTATCCTCCTTTATGTTCAGCGAGGCTCTGACGCTAGATGCAGCTCTCGTGCCGTATTCCTTCAAGATTTCTCGATAGAAGGAGCTGTGGCAACAGCGCGGCAGAGACAGAGAGAACAGAAAATATGGCAACTATGCGTAAAAAATTCGTCTACATAGAGTACCTGGTGATGTCATCTCTGTGTACAACTTCTTTTTATCGACCACAGTAGTTTCATTAGGGTCCGTCTGTTTACTGGGGACGCTTCGATCGATTCGGACCATAACAAAAATGAGACGGCCCCCTTAACCGTCCACTCAAACGAGTGAACTGAATGCGAACCATGAACGGATCGAGCGCGCATGCGCTGAACATACGATCAACCGGACACTGAATAAACGGCGAGTGTAGTGCGCGATTTTTCAGTTTTATAATTTTTTTAATTTTTTCATGGAACTCTATTGGGGCTGATGAAACCAGCATAAAGTGAATTATGTCTTCATTACAAACGGAACGTGAAAACAGTCTACTAAAATGTAATCTTGTCTCCTTAAAATTTTTATTGTTTGCTTCTTGAGCTTCCTCAGACATCCAACCTATTCGTAACCCAAAAACTTTCATTATATTAGCACCGTGTATCAGAACTTTATGTACACATGGAGGCATTTTGTACCAATTGTATAAATCAACGTATAGTTTTGTGGTATCAAGTGCGTACTTCTCAAACTTGTCAAAGTCAATGTCGTACCAACTTGTCAAAACTTATGAAATAATAGAAAACCGTTTTAATAAACGAATGTCTACTCCTGTTGCGTTTGCCGCTTTCTTGGGGTCATCAAAATATCGCCTGGCTGTATCGCCGTCATTGGTTGTTTCGTGACCCTGTTTGATCACAACCACAATCAGTGACATTTCCGATCGTATATTGTCCTGTACCAGTTTTTTCGTCCGTCTTTTAACTGCTTGTCATCTCCTTTAGCGTACAATTTTTCGGAATCTAAATTGTAGGCGATGTGCAGGATACACTCCATGAATCTAATACGACAATGGAGAGTCGAGAGTTCCGATTAACACAGCATGATTCATCAATGTATCAGATACCACATGTACTGTCATTGAATATGACGTTCCGTCCAAAATTACATTTGCTTCAAACTCGCCTAGTATCTTAGTACCTGTCGCGCCGATCCCCCGAAACGATATGTCCTCTTCCGTTAATTTGGGTGAACCGATTTTTAACCGACTTCAAAAAGGAGGAGGTTATGTATTCGACCCGTATGTATGTTTTTTTTTTATAATATATTGATCTGCTCGCATTAGCGTGAGTTCGCTGCCTGAATCAATAAGCGCAAGCAATTCAATACCATATAATAATACGTGAAGTTGAACTTACACCACAAGAGTCTTTAACGGCACTTACTTTTGTATGACATTTTGACGCAATATGTCCATATTCGTTGCATTTAAAGCATTTCATACACTTCGCCTTATCAGGATAATTCGCGGTCGCTTGCGCCGCAGATCCGCAGTAGCAGTAGTCACTGTATTAATCTTTGGGTGTTTACGAAGCAAATGGTTTCTTAAATTTGTTGTATTACCACATGATTTCACTATCATGTGTAACGTTCTCAAACGAGACGTTGCCGTTAGTTACAGATGATTCCACAAGTAGAGCGGTTTACCTGTGAAATTGTAGGATTGGTTCGGGTGGCGTGCGATTAAGAAATGACTTTCATGAAACCAGAGTCCTTCTTTTAACAATAAGTACAAGAGTTTATTCAAGAAAGGTTTTTGTCACTAGGTCGAAAATAGAACGTATAATACGATACGGAGTCATGTGAACTTTGACGATAAGATAATTACGTAACGACGTACAAGTCGGTAATAAAGAATACCTTTTGATTTTGGTTTCTACGCTTAGTCGGTAATAAAGGTATCCTTTTGATTTCGGTTTCGACGCTAGATGGCATACAAAAATGACGCTGGGTCGATTTAGAATGTTTAGTTGAGAATTTTGAGAGGATTCCTTCTCTCGGATTTGTAGTAGCTTCCTGTTGCCTATCAGCTGGCCCACGCTTTCTAGGAGGGAAACTGAGGGGCTAGTGAAAGCGACCTCGAGTGGATGTTGAGGGACTAGCTAAATCGACCTCGGATAGATGTTGAGGGGTTAGTGAAAGCGACCGCGGATGGTAGTTGAATGTTGGAAGTCAGGACGTTGATGTAAGATAAACTTGCTTGTAGAGTTGAGAGACTGAGGGGCTAGTTAAAGCGACCTGCTGTTGGTTCGGTGGCAGAACCAAGTCTGCTTCTCTGCTGTTGGCAGGCCCATATTTATACTGTTCCGTGGTACTTGGCCCGCACCAATCACTTGCTGCGCGATCTCGCGCACCAATTAGAATTAACATCCGGTTCCCGCCACTTCGCGCACTACACTTGGTTTATTCGGTGTCCGGTTGATCGCGCGGTCTGCGCACGCGCGCTTGAGTCGTTCACGGCACTGGGTTCATAGTTAGAATGGGCGGTTATGCGCATGCGTTGCGCATGTCCTTAATACTAATATTACAACTTAGATATAATAGAATGAAAATAACAATTTATATAGAGAATAAAGGAAAAATCGTTACACACGTGGCAATATTTACAAGTTGCATTTGTATCATTTCTTATAAAATGTAACCAAATTTCACTTTTTTTATTTGACATTATGATTATTGTGCCGTAAGGCGTTTCCGTTGTTCCACCTAGGGCGCAAAAAACGTGCACCCTACGTCCCGTATCAAAGAAGTATGTTTGAACGAACACGTGCCTAATACGCATACCACTCCCGTCCTGTATATTATGTTCATTTATACCAAAATAAGTTCCCACTCTTTCGAGTGATGCTCGGTGTGCCCATCCATATAATCAAAACTCAAACCTTTTTATATTCTGCAGGCCTCTATTTCCTTTCACCTTTTAATTGACAATCATGTAGAATGTAGATAATAGCATGGGTCAACTGACCGGATTTAAATCCATTGTCTAGAATTCTAGATGATATTTATAATAATGCAGTAAATGAAATTAAGAATATGATATAAACAAATTTGATACGTAAGTACATAAAGGTAAGGTATATAGAGTAAACGCACCAATACATAAATACTTAAGGGTAATGAATAATTAAATATAAAGATTATGCTTTGTACGAACACAAAAAGTTACTACTATAAAATTATGTTTGTAGTAGAGCTATTCTTTTGGCCCGGGTATCCGGGTACCCGGGTAGACCAAAATTACTCGGTTACCCGGGTACCCGTGAGATACCCGGGTAGACAAAAATTACTCGGCTATCCGGGTACCCATGAAACACTAGAGCTATTACCACCTAACTCGTCGGGTATGTTTCGAGTAATTTATATTTTTGTGTGAAACAATAAAACAGTGAAGCAATTAATTATTTTGAATTAGATATCTTTATTTTTGTATAGAAATACCAACAAATCAACATTCTCAGGTAGTAGGCTGCTACGCTTTGCGGTAACAATATTTCCAGCTGTTGTGAATACTCGTTCAGAGCTGGCAGACATCGCAGGTATACATAAATACATCTTGGCCATTTTTGCAAGTCTAGGGTATTTGCTTTCACGTGTTCTCCACCATTCTAATGGGCATAAATTATGGTCCATTTGTGTCTCTTGCAAATACATTTGCAGTTCGGAATTACTATCGTTGTTAGATTGTGAAGTTTGGAATATAAAATCTAGTGCACTTGGCATAGGATTAACATTTTCTACAGTTTCAGTTATAGAAATGTTTTCTATCATATTACCAATGGAACTTCTGGTAAGATTTTTCATTTCATTATTTTCAAACAACATTTCCTTGCTTCTTGGATCAAGAAACGAAGCAAAATGATGTACAGTTTCAACACGTGATTGTAAATTAAATCTATTGACAAAGGACGTTACCAAAACATTTTTAAATTGCTCAGTCTCAGCTCTGCCCGTGTTATTAACTGTCAAATGATTATTAACAATGCCATGGATAATAGGCAGTATCATAGAAATAGTTACTGTATTTTCGGAGCATAGTGCAGTAGTCGCTACTTGCAAAGGTTTTAACACCGCAATAATATCACTCATTATTAACCAATAATATTCCGACATTTCAAGTTTTAAAGCGATATTTACTTTTGTAATAACTCTATCTGTTAAAACAGAAATAATTGCAGTTCTATGATTCACAAGTCGCTCATACATATAATAATAGGAATTCCACCTTGTGGGACAACTTTGAATTAATTTCTGTTTACTTAAACTTAACTGCTCCTGCTTTCGGTCAAAGTACTCGTTGCTAAAGAATGATTAAAATATTGCACAATCTTACTGCCCTTTTTTATCACTTCTTTGAACTCGTCGACTGTATCCAAAGCATCTTTCACACACAATTGTGCATTGTGTGCGGCAGAAGAAATGCTGTATCGCACATTATCTGCCAGATTTGCAGCCATACTTATATTTGATGCATTGTCATTGACCATAGCGTTCACTTTATTGTTGATTTTCCAGTCTTCAGTAATTAAATTAAACATTATGGCTAAATTCTCGCCCGAATATCGATCTTCCATGAATTGGGTACAAAGTGTGTAATTTTTTATGATCCACTTTTCATTTATAAAATGTGCAGTGGTCGAAATATAAGAATCCTGTGATCTTGAGGACCATCCATCATTGGTAATAGCTATATCCGAGGCCTTAGATAGTTCTTTTTCTATTTTACTTCGTTTCTCATTATATATTAGTTGTAAACGTTTCAATGTATTTTTAGGACAAGGACATTGATATCCCGGTTCCAATATAGCCATAAATTCTTTAAATCCTTTACTATTACAAAAGGAAATGGGCATTATATTTGCGGAAATCATACGAGCAAGTGCCTGTTATATTTGTTCTTGTCGCATTGATGTACAAGGCGTGACTAATTTCTGTTGCTTCCTACAAGAACTGCCTTCGTTAATTCCATGTTATGGTCCTGGTCCTGATGTTGATGGTTCATCAACGTCAATGTCTAATCCACTGGAAGTACTAGACAATGCTTCTCTATGCTTGCCCCGCAAATGCTTCATAATCACTGACGTTGACCCATTAAATGATAACGTACTATTACATATTCCACATATAATAGATTTTCCATCTTCGGATGAAGTGCTATATTGCCACACCAAACATTTACGTGGAGCCATTTAGTACCGAATTGCGTGAGTTTATAACACAGACTGGACGAAGAAACATAGCGTCGATAGAGGTCTCAAAAGAAAAGAATTAACCGCGATCATTCCGATCGACATTGTTGCTACATCAAGACCCGATACTGCAACAATGTCGGTCGGCTGGATCGCGACTCCTTCTTTAATCCATCGGAGGATACAAAAGTAACATGAACTATGCATGATAGTATGTTATCTTTCAAGCATTAATTGCCGAACCGAGGTGTTGGTGTACTTATCTTAAAAGTATCCTAAAACGATTGCACCTTATTTATATACCCTCCTATAACGCGGTTTCCATATAACGCCGAGCAACAATTGCGACAGTCCTCCTACCTATAACGCGGTACGAATTAATATGATTTGTACTATGTAATTCTGAGTTTCTTATAATGCGGTCTCCATATAACGCGGTACGAATTAATCACATTATAGAAGAGTTGACTGTAATGCGTAATGAATTAGAATAGAAAAGTAACTTTCTATGGTGTTTGATATGGCCATTCTTAATAATGGATGCTCCTCGAGATCACAAGATCCATTCGTTTCTACAACTCTATACATTATAAATAAAAAGTGGATCCTATAAAGTTATACACTTTGCACATGGAAGATCGTCATTCGGGGAAGAATTTAGCCATCATGTTTAACCTGATTAATGAAAATTGGAATATCAACAGTAAAGTGAACGTCCACGATAATGCATACAATATAAATATGGTTGCAAATCTATCAGATTTATATTTTCATTTGCTTGGGTGTCTTTCGGAATAATCGAGTACTCGGGTACCCGGGTAATTTTTGTCTACCCGGGTAGCCGGGTAATTTTTGTTTACCCGGGTACCCGGCGGGTCGGGTAGTAAGCAGGGTTGCCACCTTATCTCCATATAAATCCCGGAGTGCCACATATTCCAACCCGGAGATTCGAATATAAACCCGGAGGTGGAAAGAGCAAAAAAGTTTTGTTCTCAAATATCCGGAAAACAGATGTGCAGTTCTTTTAAGTCCAAACAATTCAGAATTTGAAAGTATCTGTTTTTTTAATTAATAACTTTTATTGTATACAAAATTGATACTATTGTATAATACTACAATTTCTTATTATCTCATTTTTTTTCCACAACCCGGCGATTTTTCCAGTAAAACCGGAGCCCGGAGATTTGCTTCAAAACCCGGAGTCTCCGGGCCAAAACCGGAGAGGTGGCAACCCTGGTAGTAAGAGCTCTAGTTTGTAGCGCGATTTATTCCACGTGCTGCAAAAATTGTTTGTATATGAAGCAAAGAAATTAAAAAAGTCTCTAATTAATTAGTTGCTTATTTTAACAACTTATTTTAGTCGTTTTAATAAAAAATGTTCATTCACTGGCACGTGTTCATTTACTGGTACAAGGTGAAAGGATATAGAGGGTCATCCATTAAAACTGCAACCTACGCGCGCGCGAACAGCTGAAACTGGTAACACCGCCTCACGGACGCATTCCACTACAACCATGCGCCGATACTTCCGCCATCTATGAGCCAATGATGCAAGTGTACGGTCTTTTAGATGCCAGTAGAGAGCGCAGGGTGCTTTTGGCTTTCACCAGAGGATATTAAATTTGACGTAGCAGACGGGAAAGAAAACGGTAGCCATTTTAAGAGTGCGATCGCACCGATCCCGTTCCGCTTGAAAATATCTGCCTTTGCGACGGTCCAGCTGCGGTATTAGATCACACTGACGCATTATTGGCCCGGGTAGAAGAATTTGGGGCCTTTTCCGTATAACTTTTCAACTATAAAAGATATCGGAATGCAATTTGCGCCGAAAAATGGGGAAAAATTATCCCCTCTTATTGATGGATAATTTAACATATGTTTCGTTTACTTAATTTTTCTTTTATCAATATTTTAACCGTAATTGCAGTGAAAAGCGTTCGCAAACTGTTTATTCGATACTTTATTTAGTGCTCTGTATAAAATTCATGGTGTTGATAAACAATAGGCTAGTTGTTTCTGTATCATTACTTTCATAAAGTGAGAAATTAAATTTTTATTCAATTATATATTAGTTCTGCAGGCCTCAGAATCTAATGTTCTGGTTTTTTTTTATGATTTTATCTTTAAGGGGGGATTCTCGTCCAGCAGTCCCAAAAGTAACTTATATTTACGATTTTTCTGAAAAAAAAAAAACTGTTCGTCATATTGGATTAAACTCGTTTGGGATATAAGAAGGGATTTTTGAACTTGCAGAAAATATTTTTTTTATGTCGATCCTTCTTATTATTTATTAGTTATTGTGGAATCTTCTTCACCTCTTCGACGATGTAACTCCTGTTGGCGGGATGTGTAGCACCTGTCTCAGTCATCTGATCAATCGATCATAAAAGCGGAGCGCGCGGCTCGCTTACCTGAGCCGGGGAATTCCGAATAGCTCTTTGCGACGTTAATTTGAAAGAGACCATCCTAAAATTTTCGTAGCTCGGGCATCGCTGCTATCCAGCGGTCGCTGGCAGCTCTGAACGCTGGGCCGGTGCGAGAAGTGGCTTCGAAAAGTGTGCCTCCGTTTGAAAGTCTAACTTTGGCCACACTCGGGCCTCGTCGCGGGCAGACCCCCGTTGCCTGGTTCCTTCGCGCTCGGTGTTCGGCCACGTTTGGAACGCGTCGCGTCACCGATCGTGGGGGGTTGTTCCAACGCGAGCGTCTTCAAATAATAATAACATGAATAGAGAGACGATCAGGTAAGCGAGCCGGGCGCTCCGCTTTTATGGCCGGTTTACCAGTCGCACCCCAGATTACTATAATGAGGTTTGAAAACAATGTGTCGACTGGTCTCGTACCCGTCTCCATTTAAAAAATTTTAGCTGCGACCGGATTGACGGCGATGCTATACCCCCGGACGGAGAGATTTTTTGCTAGCTGCGTGTAAATGCCACAATAATGATGCATCGTTCCAAAAAATGACATAAACGGAAGCCGATGCAGGCGTGGCGTTAGGTAGCTAAAAGGTCAAAACATTCAGACACAAAAATTGTAGAAAAAATTCAAAGACCGCTACAAATAAAGACACGTCCCGTTAGTTACCCCCTTCGTCCGACCTATGCATGCACTGCATTAAGGATAAAATCATAGAAAAGAAAACAAGAACATGAATAAAGTATTTGAACAAAAACGGTGGCTATGTGGCTGATCGTGTGGCTCACGTGTTACAATTTTTCCTCAGAACAATTATGCAAGAATCAGTTCCCACTTCGTCTCTCTATTCATGTTATTATTATTTGAAGACGCTCGCGCTGGAACGAGCCCCCACGATCGGTGACGCGATGCGTTCCGAACGTGGCCGAACTCCGAGCGCGAAGGAACAAGGCACCGGGGGTCTGCCCGCGACGAGGCCCGAGTGTGACCGAAGTTCGACTTTCAAACGGAGGCACACTTCTCGAAACCACTTCTCGCACCGGCCCGGCGTTCAGAGCTGCCAGCGACCGCTGGATAGCAGCGATGCCCGAGCTACGAGAATTTTAAGATGGTCTCTTTCAAATTAACGTCGCAAAGAGCTATTGGGAATTCCCCGGCCCAGGTAAGCGAGCCGGTCGCTCCGCTTTTATGGCCGGTTTACCACTTGCACCCCAGATTAGTGTAATGAGGTTTGAAAACAATGTGTCGACTGGTCTCGTCCCCGTCTCCATTTCAAAAATTTTAGCTACGACAGTGTTGACCGTGGTGCTATGCCCGTGTACGCGGAGATTTTTCGCCACCTGCGTGTAAAAGCCACACTAATGACGCATCGTTCCAAAAAATGATATACAGTAAATCCTGGTTAGGAGCCCGTTTCTACCACGCGTTAGGAGCCCGGCGGCTATCCCCACCATTTCTTGCAATCCTTCGGACGAGAGTGAGAAACCCCAATGAGCGAGCGAGAGGAAACGAACGAGTCGGCTTTCGTTTCCTCTCGCTCGCTCATTGGGTTTTCTCACTCGGGCCAGTGGCCGCGCGGAATAGTGTCCAGTCGCGTTAGGCGCCCGCCGCCAGCCCCGTTCGACGGGCTCCTAACGAGGATTTACTGTAAACGGAAACCGGTGCGGACGTGCCGTTAGGTAGTTAAAAGGTCAAAACGTTCAGACACGAAAATTGTAGAAAAACATTGAAACACCGCTACAAACAAAGACACGTCCCATTAAGGGGGAATTCTCGTGGAACAGCCCCCGAAATTTATGAATTTTTTTTAAAAAACTATTGTTAATATTGCATTAAACTCTCTTGGGATATAAGGAGGCATCTGTAAACTTGCAGAAAATCCTTTTTTATGTCGATCCTTCTTATTATTTATAAATCATTGTGGAATCTCTTCGACGTTAAGTGTAGCACTTGTCACAGTCATCTGACTGCAAAGAGAATAAACTTTTCTTAAAGTTAAATAATTTACATTGGGACTGGAGCTAAAATTTTAATTTTAGTTTTTATTTGTAATACTTTTTTCGTCGATATAAAGAATAATATGAAAAATTTGTCTAAGGAAAAAACTTCCTTTTTCTCTCGAACGCTATAATTCTTTCAATTTTTCATTTTTTTTCCTTAAAGTGGACCAATCTTTTATAGTTGAAAAGTTATACGGAAAAGGCCCCAAATTCTTCTACCCGGGCCAATAATGCGTCAGTGTGATCTAATACCGCAGCTGGACCGTCGCAAAGGCAGATATTTTCAAGCGGAACGGGATCGGTGCGATCGCACTCTTAAAATGGCTACCGTTTTCTTTCCCGTCTGCTACGTCAAATTTAATATCCTCTGGTGAAAGCCAAAAGCACCCTGCGCTCTCTACTGGCATCTAAAAGACCGTACACTTGCATCATTGGCTCATAGATGGCGGAAGTATCAGCGCATGTGTAGGGAGCCGTACCCTCTCCACAGGGGACTGTCCTGGGAGTGGGGGACGGGCTGCGCGCTGGCACGCGTTGCGTTGCCATGCGGTCACTGCCTACTAGTGGTGGAGAACTATCGATAGTCGGCACTATCGATAGTTTCCGATAGTTGGACCATCAACCATCGATAGTTATCGATAGTTATCGATAGTGGTGGTGGTATGAGGCAATACATATTTGTACCCAGAGTTGGGCAAAATGTAATCTAATTACAACTTGAAAATTACGATTAAAATGTAATTGTGTTGTTGATTACACATTATTTTCAGTACTCATTCATTTAGGTAGTTGACGAAACCAAATGGTCAACTACCTAAATTAACGATTACAGAAAATAATGTGTAATCAACTACACAATTACATTTTAATCGTAATTTGTCAGTTGTAATTAGATTACATTTTGCCCAACTCTGTTTGTACCCAGATAGCACACAGCCGTCTAAATTAGTGATGCCAGAATCGTGGGACGTGGGACAAATCCTTACCCCCACTATGACCTACCGTCGTCCCCCACTTTCTTCCCATCGCACTGCACACAAGCATATCCCTACTCCTGTCCGTGTGCGCTGCTTGTTCGGCTGCCGAGCACATGGACAGGAGTAGGGATATGCTTGTGTGCAGTGCGATGGGAAGAAAGTGGGGGACGACGGTAGGCCATAGTGGGAGACGACGGTAGGTCATAGTGGGGGTAAGGATTTGTCCCAGTTTATTTTTAATACTAAGTAATAATATTACAAATTAAACCTGGGATTCTGAATTTTAGCTGTTATTATTTTTGGACTGACTTGAAAAAATTTACATGAAATTTAATATTCTTTTCTTCAATCTTACAAAATTTGATAACTGTGTTACGAGTCTTGAGTTTCAATAATTTACAATAAAATTTGAACTTCAAGTAGAGATGATGACGATACATCGATGTTTTTACAATCGATATTTGAAGATCGATATGTACATTGAAACCACCGATGTTTTTCTAATAGATGTCGATGTTTTTGGATATTATTATGCTAATTAGATATCATTTCTCTGGGATAAAAATGATTTTTTCAAGTTTAATGCTCTATCAGCTTTAGGAGCAATTCTGGAGCAAAGTCAGAACTGCACGGATTACTAACCTACGATTTTCGATACCGATAACTATCGATAGTGAAAATAAACTATCGATAGTTTTCGATAGTGAGGACCATCGATAACTATCGATAGTACCATCGATAGTTCTCCACCACTACTGCCTACCAGAACGTTCCTGCGAGAGGTGTTTACTCTCTCAGATTCCGCCATTGGCGACCGCCGTTGGCGATTAACGTTTCGTGTACGTTTGTACTATACGAGTTGGTTAAAACCTCATTGAGGTTGGGGCTTGTTAGCCTCGGCAGTCTCTGTCTACTAATAAAGTATATATTAACCTCACAATTATATCTTTGTCGATCCTAACCAAGATTGAATAATCGAAATACATAATCGACGCCGATGGCAACTATCGGGGGTCAAAGGTATCACCGTACCACGATCCCTACACATGGTTGTAGTGGAATGCGTCCGTGAGGCGGTGTTGCCAGTTTCAGCTGTTCGCGCGCGCGTAGGTTGCAGTTTTAATGGATGACCCTGTAGAGATCCAACTATATAGATGAACACCCCGAGCATCACTCGAAAGAACAGGAAGTCATTCCAGCATAAATGAACATAATATACAAAACAAAAGCAACATGCGGATTAGGCACCTGTTCCCCCAAACACACCTACCAGTTAGTACAGACTTGTTGTGGAAGGCGCCTGGGTCGAGATTCTCCCTGAGAATCTCGCGGTGTTCCTTGGTCGTCCTTCGCTGTTGTCGTCCGACGGGCTCCGAATACTCGGGTGAAGGTGCCGGGACGGATATACTCGGTTGGAAACCGAGGGTAGTAGGATCCTTGGCCGGTTAAAGAGTTAGGACTAAACAACATCGTAGGGTTAAACAAGATTTATTCTGTCCCGATTTGGGTTACATGGACACTGTGACAATCACGCGTGAGTCTCGTATAGAGTCTGACACAAGGTCTATAACAAGTCTGAGCTCGCATTGCTCGTACATGGTTCTTATACTCTAATCAGGGTGAAGCGGGGACCGTCGGGGTCTCCGTCTTTGGCCCGCTTTTGGGTGTTTCACCATAAGCTGACGGTTCTCGGTATGCTTCCGAAATCCCTTACGCGGTTGTGCCGGATTTCGGCTGTTCGATTGTAGCAATCGGAATGTGTCGCGGTGTCGTTACGCTTGGGTGTCGGTTGGGTTACAACAGACTACAGAACGTAAGGCCGCGTACAGACTTGAGCACGAACGCGAATGAGGCAAGCCGAGATAGACCCGAATGCCTCGGGCTGGAAAAATTGTGATTTTTCGTCACGTGCGTCCCGCACGAGGCAAGCTGAGGCAAATTGAGGGAATTTTTCGATGTTCCTTCAGTCGTTCGCGGACCACAGAACAAAGATGTCGGATTAGGACATTGGCAGTGGCTTGTACAAGTTTCATTATTTTGCATACCTTATTAAAGAAAAATAAAAAATTCCGAAGGCGTTGGTGGTCATCACAATTATATTTAAATAGGAGACGATTAAATAACGTCAACAACACATTTTTATTGACGGATATGTTGACTGATAAAGATAGCGGGAAAGTCATGAATTTTATTTGAATGTCCGAAGAAGATTTTAGTTTTCTGTTAAATGGTGGAAAAGATAAAATACGGTAAAGTGATACTACTTTTCGCTTAGCTGCCCCGCCTGAGGAAAGATTGGTTGTAACGTTGCGGTTTCTGGCAACTGTTGATTCCTTCACCAGTTTGCAGTATTTATTTAAAATTTCGAAAGAACTAATATCAGAAATAGTGCCAGAGGTGTCCATAATAATAATAGATTGTCTCATCGGTTACATAAAGGTAAGTAAAACTATAAGTACCTAAATAATTTTTAGGTAATTATGCATAAAAGGGGGCCTCAACTCCAATTTTGTTGCATTTCAGATATGTTGTAGAGGGGAGGGTCTTAACTAATATGCACTTTGTCAACGCGAGGGACGATCGTCCAACATTTCAGGCAAAGAGTATCTCAGAACTGTCCCCTCTACAACACATTTGAAATTCAACAAAACTACAGTTGAGGCCCCCTTTTGTGCATAATTACGTACCAATTTTTATTAATACAATTAATAAAAAATATAGAAGGTAATAAAGTATAAAAAGGTGAAGAAAATATGAAGTTACTTTCTATTCGTTGGAATCTGATAGATAATAATTAAAGGGGTTGAGTAATGTTTGTGGAGACATGGCAACAGTAGTGGGAGTGAATGATGTGGATGGTTGATTATTTAATTCAGCAGTATATGTTGGCTGTTCATGCTGACTGATCGAATTCATCACCAATTCAAATAATATATTATTTATTCTGTTTAATGCAATAACACGTTCAGGATGAGGTAACGTTCGTATTTTATGAACTATGTATTCGCTGAAGAAAGTATACTGATCTTTTGGTTATTCAGTAACTTTCTTTAAATACCGAAATGCTTCAGTAATTATGTCGTCTTGTTCGGGCGTTTTTCGTTTCATGCCCCTCTTTTTTGGTGATTTTAATGCTGTTTCATTGCTTTCATTGGGTTCCAACGGTTGCGCGCGAGATGGTAATGACGGATTTATAAACTGTTGATCCACCTGGCTCCTCGGTGTTTCATCTTCGTTGGGCAAGTTATTGTTGGACATTATTTGTATGTCATCGTCTTCGGACACATTTCGTACATTTAAAAAAAAACATAAATGAATACATACATACATATATATATATACTTTTTTTTTTACAACTAATTTTTATTTATTTCATTATTTTTTCAGATGCCATCAACTTCTGACGAATGGAAGAGAATTAGTGACAACTTTGAAGATATTTGGAATTTTCCAAATTGCCTTGGCGCTATAGATGGAAAAAATATTCTGGTGCAAGCCCCAATCCACAGTGCAAGCAACTTTTATCATTATAAAGCAGACTTCAGCATTGTTTTAATAGCAGCAGTAGATGCTGATTATAATTTTACATTTGTTGACATTGGTTGCCAAGGACGTATTTTCGATGGAGGTGTATTTAAGAATTATAATCTGTATAAAAAAAATGGAAAACGGAACTTTGAATATACCCGAATCATCAGCTTTGCCTGGCAGAGAAGAGAAAGTTCCGTACGTTTTTGTGGCAGATGCAGCATTTTCTCTGACCAAACATATAATGAAACCCTCCACTGGTGTGCACCCAAGTGGGTCTCCGAAACGCATATTTAATTATCGATTGTCCAGAGCACGTCGCATTGTAGAGAGTACGTTTCGAATCTTATCTAGCGTTTTTTCGAGTTTTACGAAAACCCATGCTTTAAAGCCGGAAAAAGCCGAAGTGGTAGTAATGGCTATTGCTTGCCTTCATAATTTTTTACGCAACAGTCAAACTTCCCGACAAACGTATATATCACCCGGTTCTTTAGATACTGATATGAACGGACAAAGTATGCCTGGAAACTGGCAAAATAATCAAGAAGCAATGACGTCTTTTTTTACGTTTTAGAAATGCACCTCGTAGATTCAAAGAAGCTGCTGAGAAAGTAAGAGGGAATTTACGGAATATTTTAATACGGTTGGGGCTGTACCTTGGCAAAACCAATGTGCTTAAATGCTACTGTATATTTTTTATATGTGTAGATATTTCATTAATGTTATTGTTAATGTTGATGTTAAGAAACTGTTTTTTTTTTATTTTTAGATAGGTACTTACACTAACAGTTCTCCGTGGTTTGTCTTTGTCGTCCAAAAACTGAAGACTTTCATACGCGAACCATGTTGTTTTGTAAATTTCCGACCGCCCTGTAAATACATGTGTACTTTGAGAAAACGCGTTCTCATTATCTTTCAGTTTTTTCATTACCTTTTCCTGTTCCACTACCGCTCTTCGTTCGCGCTTTCTCCCTTCTATATGAGCCCTTAAGGCTGCCGTCTCACCGGGCCTTGAATGTGTGCGTACGCTCACACAAGCTAGGAAAAGCGTGTACGTATACACGTAATGTAGTAGACAAACCGTTTCAACCAACTTTCGTCCTGGAATCGGCAAGAAGGAAGTTTTTGAGGGTATAGTTGCCTCCAGTAGACATCAGTGCAGGGTGGTCTGGTGCGTTTGAGCGCTAATAAGCACCGTACGTTGAAATAATAATGAATTTATGAATCGTGTACTGAGACAGACTCGAGAAATGACAGAATGAGGCTTCACGGATTCTCCGTAACCGGCGCTGATGGTATATTCGCGCTATGTAGCATCAGAACCGGTGGAAGTCCAAGCTAGCCGATAAATGTAGGAAAGACATAGTTGCCGATACGTATGGAGAGTCGCATCGCGCTGTTGCCGCATTTTCCCTATCACTATTTTGTCGTCGGGGAGGCTTGAATGAATCACGGCGAAGCGGCTGGAGAACAGAGATGGGCAAAGATAATATCTGGATATACTCCTGGGATTTTGTTGAAATTGGAATATATTAGAGTCCATGTGAAAATAAGGAGGTTTTAAATAATCATTTTGCCAAATTCGAACGGTAATTTTCAAAATATCGAGGAAAGTTGTGTACTTTGAGGGTCAGTATTTATAAAACAATTTTGAATGTGGCAAAATGTGATAACTTGAACCCCTAACATTATTAATTAATTAATTTTCCATTGAGTACATATTCGGGATAAAGTGACCGGGGTAAACTGAGCTGCAAATGGCTGTAAAGCACAGATGCGCAAGTGATGTGCGCAATAGCCTAACCTGCCAGCTGGCTAGAAAGCCACGCGGCGTGGTGGAACAGAAACTAACCTCAAAGTAATTTCCATAGTTTTTGACAACCACGGTGCAAAAAAAGACAGAAGCTGCCGTGCTACACACGTCATTCCAGCGCAAGGGGTTAATAATTAGCTGTATTCTAAATAATAGTTCTTATTTTGTGGCAGTTCACTTTACCGCATACAGGGGGTAAAGTGGTCGTTTTGGCTTTTTCTTTTCAAGTTGAATTTTAATATACTTCAAGTTTATTTTAAGTATTGTTATTCGTCATTTATCAATTGTAATGTTCAAATTATGATGCATGTGTCTCCCTTGCGCTAGTGGGACGGCCGTCGTTTTGCCGCCGTCCAGACGGCTAGTGTAAATCTACCTTCAAGCGTACTCGCCGAACCGATCATACGCTGACCAGGCATAGGGAATAACCCCAGGCCCGGAGCTAGTTCTCTAGCACCGCAGCTAGTTCTCCAGGGCCGAAGCTTACAAAAAGAAAAATTACATTTCTATCTATTATACCTGCGCCACTTCCATCTTCAGAAAACACCTATTTTTAAGGCCGCCATGTCACACTGTTGGTCCCCGTTACATGCCTGTAAAATCTGCACCGTTAAGAATTTTGTTTTAAAATTTTACCTGGTACATACGTAGCTGGGTATCCAACACAAGTGGATACCCACTTTTACGTATCCTCGTATCGTATCGCCGTTGCGTATCAGTGTGGACGGGCAGCGTTACACTGTCGCGTATCAAAGTTTGATACAAAGATACGCAACAGCATCAGTGATGATGCGGGAAAAAAATCACACACCGTTGCAATGTATCGTATCACGGAATGATACGTAACAGTGATACGATTCGAGGAATCGCAACTAAAGACGCGTCCTCTCCTTGTCAGTCTTTTCAACGATGCGCGCCTGCATTCGCGTGCGCGCGATGGCGGTCCATTCTCGACCTACCGCGCCGACGCGTTTATTACACGCGCTTGGTCGTAAAAATCGACTGGTACCTGTAGTACCAGTATGTCAGGCTCGTTTCGTTTTGGTTAATGTTATTTTACAATACGCAGTTTTATAAACTTTAATATACCAGCAGCGGTGGTCGCGATTGAAACACCGGTTCTCGTTAGATCACCGAAGTTAAGCATCACGGGGCGGGTACTGGGGAAAGATGGGTGACCACCCGCTCGCTGCTGGGACCCGAAGGAGACTCCTCTCTAGGAGGGAAAAAGAGATAGAACTATAAAAAAGTTCGTTGGGCAATATAAAGCGATATGCTTGAAACTCCACTTTGCTAAACACAGGAAAAACAATATACAATACAATACAAAAAATAAACTTTAATATACATATGTATGACGACTGTAGTATGTAGACTTTCGTGAGGTCGTATTTTCGGATTACAGTACTCCCTCGCTGAGGGCTCGACTTGGTGTACACAATGTGGACTTTTCGCTATCCCCACCACTTCTGTCTCACTCGTGTCCGGCGAAGGTGAAAGCGAGATGGAACGAGAGTGAGTGAGAGGCACTGAAAGCGAGCGAGGACGGTACGAGATAGACGACGCGTTGATATTTTGTCTCGCTCCGTCTTTCTGACGCCTGACACTCCGTCCTTTGCGTGCGTGACGGGCGTGCGCGATGGTCATGAGCACTCACCGTGAACCCGAAAACAGCTTCTGCGAAAGCTTGACGCAGGCCCGGTTCAAGTCTTTTTCGCGCCCTAGGCGAACTTGTCAAATTGCGCCCTTTATTATAATACATTTCTTTGAGATTATTTATGACTTTACTGTAAAAAATTATGCAACTGCCTAGGGCGTAAGGTGACAAGGGACGCAAAATGGTCTTTTTATTTTTGGCATTGTTGAAAATAAACTTTTAAATGAAATACAACAAATTGTACTGCAACTGTTTTAAGCTACGAATAAAAATTCAGAGTAAGGTCATCAATAATCTCAAATAAATATATTATAATAAAGGGCTCAATTGGACAAGTTCGCCTAAGGCGCAAAAAAGGCACGTGCCGTGCCTGGCTATCTGACCGTGGCGCGCATACGTCGAGCAGTCACGATTTCATCTGAGCGCTCGCGCCCGTCGCGCACGCAAAGCGTTCCATCTCGCTCCGCCCTACGGCCAGAAAGAAGCCAGAAACGAACACTCGGAATTAGGGCTCCGTTCACGATACGGGCTCAGCGCCGGTTCCGACCAGCGAGCCCTCAGCGAGGAAATACTGTACATATTTACGTTTTCTTCTAAAGAAATGTGAGGAACATCGCCATTTTTTGAAAATGTGCATAATTTGAATAATAAAATGATTTAATGTCCTTGAAATTATTGCAACCTTCGTATTATTATAAATTTGTAAAATTTTGGGTGTGTATGTAGACTTTTATAACTGAGTAGCGCATAAGTATTGTGGTGATTTATATGAGAGCTTTCTTGTACATAGGGTTACCATATTTCTTCACCAGTAAACCGGTGCAGGTAAAAGAAGGGCACAGAACGAATTTTTTTGAAAGAGTACTTTTATTGTAGTAGTTAAAAAATGACACAATGAAAACACAATAGTAATTACAATTACAACAACAATTTATTTGGGAGTCGAGTCATATTTTTCTGTACATAAATCTTTTTTCAAAAATGTTTTTTTCTTAATTTCTTAGTGGAATTCCATCAAAAAATGAAGAAATACAAAAACTGGCACGTATGGTAACCCTACTTATACACGGTGTTTCACTACCGGTGGACATCCATTTAGAGAGAGAGAGAGTATACAGGTCAAAATAAGACATAAATATAGAATACACTTTTGTAATATCGCGCTTCGTTTTTTGAGAAAATTGACTTTGAATTTTACCCGAGTACGCGTGCACCTACATATTGTATAAGTATATTTGTGGCGCCTGAGGGGCACACACAGATAAGGGGAACACGATGCGGATTCCGTAGGCTGTTCCGCTTACCTCCGCATGCCCCTCAGGCGTAAGAAACTGTGTTTAGATGCACGCGTGCTCGGTTAAAATTCAAAGTCAATTTTCTTGAAGGCGCGATATTAAAAACTTTTATTCTATATTTTCCTGTTATTTTGGCGTGTAGAATCACCCCCTATAAGCTTCACATCCTGTAGTGAAACACTCTGTATATGATGTATAATCCAATGCAATTCCGTGACACCATTCCTTTATGTGATTATGAAATTTTCAGAGTGAAACATGCCGGGAGAACCATCCATAGCTAGTGGCAATAAGACTTCGGGAAAAATCAAGCGTATTTCTATTCCGAGAGTACAAAGTAGTACAGATACAGAACTGCAGTCGCAAAGTGGATCTACACCGTTACAACCAACTGGTCTCCACTATGCTGCTTTTCGTACGGACCTCGATGACAGTGTACTACCCCCAGCTTTGCGATGTCGACTGTTTGAATTATTTCAGCAGATAGAAAAGGAGTTCGAAATTCTATATACAGAAAATTTAGGATGTATGGCCCTTTTTTATGTCAATAATATATTTCATGATCAATTGGTATAATAATTATGTATATGTTACTATAAAAGCCCGAATACGGTAAATCTTAAGAATTACCGGCGAAATCTAAGATTAACCACCCAACGTTGGTAAAAACACGAAGTAATGTTCCCACTGGAGAGTTAACCCTCAAATCTAACCCCAACCAACCCCGACAGTTGACGCGCACAAAAACCCAGAACGAGTGGATTTTCCAGAATTTTCTGAGTTTCTCTTTGCATCAACTGTCGGAGTTGATTAGGGTTAGATACGAGTGCGTCAATACCGGGTCTACATCAGAATTGGGCATTATCTAAATAAAATTACTTAAATAACGTATCAACTAAAAGAGACTTTATCTTTATTCAACGACGGATGTTGGTTATCTTTATTTGAAGCGCCACGGATGAATCAGCTTATTCGACGGGAATTCATCCGACAGCCACAGATACTTTGTTTATTCGAAGGCCTTTCATCTTGAGCTTCAAATAATTTTTCATCTTTATTTGTATCTTTATTCGAGAATGATTTGAAGCTCAAATAACTTAAACGAGAGCCTTTGTGGCCTGTACCAAGCGAGATCGCCGTTACTCGGCGACGTGTCATCAATTCTGCCCTCCTTAGTTAAACTGGCCTATCTAGCATTTTTTCATTTTTTGAGATATGTTGAAATATTTGAAGTAGCACACGTCTTTTACCTTTTAAGTAATGTTAGAAAACTCTAAGTGCTTCGTAAAGATTTATAAACAGTCTTATGTATTTAACCTAACTTATTTCCAAATGGTTAAAATATCCTATCTAAAACAATTAATTAATTGGTACGTTAATAATACATTACCTACCGGTACACCTATTACAAAAAAAAATATATTAGGCCGTTACGAAATAATGACAACATGTTTTAATTTGAATAAAGGAAAATAAGGACGGTATAAAGTAAATGACAAAACTTCAGTTTTCTCGGTTGTTTCAAAATGCTAGATAGGACATTTTAACTAAAGAGGGCAGAATTATACAGAAACTGAATTTCTTTATTTTTCGTCGTATCAATATGAAAGTGACATCAATGGATTCCTGGCATTTTCCAGCTAATTTTACATTGTGCAAATCAATTTTTTACGTAATTTCGTTAATTATGGTCCGAATTACGTAATTTTGGGGGCCATTTCCATCGGGAAAACATAAGGAATCGATTGACGTCACTTTCGCAAAGATCTGATTAGAAATGCAGAACTTCAGATTCGTCACTGCTTAACATGCTTTAGTGCACAACATTTTATGGCCCCATGGTTCTCGGGTGTCGAGAGCTCAGTTGCGAAGGGTCGTCAAAAGCGATTTCGCCACTCGCCAGCAATCATGCGTCTCGCTGTGTTTCGTGGTCTTCCACGCTCCTCTACTCAGAAAGGTCGGCTTATACAGCCACTGTGTCCGTGCCGTGACGGGCCGGGATGAATCGAGCTCCGGACGAGTGCAGAGCGTGCCCCGACGAGTTCCGGACGAGCCCGAGATGCAACCTGTCGTGGCGTATCCGCCGCAGCGTTGTCGGATTTCTGAGCTGATAATGTTCTGTTATTAGCGTAAACAAATTAAATATCAACGAATCTGTAGTTGTATTCACTCATAAATAATTTTACTTTATCCGTTGTTAATTTTCCATGAATAATTATGTGAGTGGTCTGTGTTCCAACGACGAAAACCATTTCTCCCGGCACCTCGGGAGATGTGGTCAGATGTCATGACTTCAGTTTTCAACCCGATTTGCAGTAAATATTGTCTTAAAGCAAATACCGACCAGTTTTTCTGAGTCGGCATAAAATTCTGAATATATAGATTTGTTCTGGTAAAATAAGTAATATCTATATTAGTTTTAATAGCCATTTTATATTAGGTCGACCGTGTCTCCCGGATTTACCCTACGTGTTGGGAGCATAAAATCCAGCAACGTTGCACTTCGACAGGGCACGGACTCGGCCCGTCGTCTCAACGAGCAGCCACCGAGCCCGGTCCCAGCGGGCAACGAGGAGCCGCCGAGTTTCCACCGAGCTTGGCGGCTCCTCGTCGTCCATAAGCTTACCATTGAGGCTCGGCCCATCACGGCCCGGCTCGGTGGCTGTATAAACCGACCTTAAAGGAGCCTCGAGACGCTGAAACATGTTGCAGTGAAACATTGATACATGCTTCATGATACAGGTTTCATGAAACTTGCATCTTGCTCACGCGCCTAGCTGGTAAGCAAGATGCTAGTTCCGCTTCTGATGCTGAAACACGGAAACCAATCTACAGACGTAGCAATATGTATCATGAAACCTGTATCATGAAGCATATATCAACGTTTCATGCCGCATGTATAAGCGTCTGGAGGACCCTTAAGGTTTCTAACGGAGCACCATACTCCCCAGTGGGTTTGGTAAATTCTAGGTTTTAAATTAATCTTTATTAAATCTTAAGCCTCGTTACGCACTGTCGACAAGTTGCCGGCGACCACGTCGAGGTACACAAAAATGTATGAGTTCGTACGTGTTCAAGATTAGCCTTATTCAATGTCGCGTGAGACCTTGAAGAGAAATGTCGGTTACCTGCTAACCGCAATGTTTACAGCCTTTCGGGCATACCATTGACATACGCTGTTGTCAAGCTAGAGTACGTAGCCCAAACGTGTTGTCGCGGATTGGCTTCTCTAATCACGCGAGAATCTAGTCGGCCAATAAGGCACCTCACACGTCATCCTGGAATGCGGAAGAAGATCACTCCGTTCGAATGGAACGGACCGGTGCCCAGAGACCATTGTTCGCGCTAACGAGGAACACCTCGATTTTCGTCTGTCTCTCCGTGAGAATACAAATAAAACTTTGCTTTTCCTCAGACGAGGTTTAATAAACGTTCTTTAATACGACCACTCTTGATTGCCTCAAAACGCGTTCGCGAACCGGCAAACAAATAAATAAAAATTGTCGGGCCGAAAAAATCGAAGGCGGTCGCGACAGTACGCATTTGGTCGTGGCCAACAACAAAGATTTCTGGTCTCATGTCGACCAAGTTGCCGGCAACTGGTCGCCAGTGCGTAACGGGCCTAAGATTTATCGATATTCGGGCTTTTACAGTAACATATACCTATACTACCGTTCAAAAGTATCCGGGCACTTGCTTATTGTTAGCAGAATGTAGTTTAAATTACAAATAAAAGGACTTACCGTTAAGGAACTAGTTCTTGATCAGGCACTAATTTTTGATCAGTTCATGATATAAATCGTTCTTTAAAGTTTATGTCAATAAATAATTGTCTGAAATAATTACTAACATAAAAATTGATAATTCAAAAATATATGTGTTGTCCGTGAAAGCAGTTAGTATTGTTAGTTTTCGTGAAAATAAATGTGTAAGGTGGCCCACTTGACAGAAGGCCCTGTTGAACGCCATCTCTTACTGTTCGAAGTAATAGATCACCATCGACGCCACAGTCGATTTCTTTGCTGGTTGTTGCGGTATTAAATGTTATTTTCATACATTTTGCTTACAATAGTTTACTTTACAATGTAGAGCAAGAATTTTAGTATTATATGTATTATTTTGCTATAAAAGTCACTGATCATTATTTAGTTCCAATTTTTTCTTGTGGAACTAATTTTTGATCACCTGAATAAAAAATAGGTTAGGACATTTTAAAATTATAAAAAAAAAAAAATTTAGATGGTATAATACTAAAAATAAGTTTATTTGGTACTTTCTTTTTAATTAGTATCCGATTATTTACATTGAATAGTTCCGTACCTAATAAGAAATTAGTTCCCATGTATTTTACATGATCAAAAACTAGTTCCTCACCTGACCAAAACATTAGTTCCCATGTATTTTACATGATCAAAAACTAGTTCCTAGTCACCTTATTATTCCATACTTTATAAATAATTAAATTATACTTATTTTCAACTTTTTAAATTCTTTCCTTATATTTTAAACATTAATTCATCTTTTAGTATAAAAAAGTCTATGGTTTAAAGTTGTATTAGGTTAAAAATAAATATTAAAGCGGGAAGCCCTCTAAGCTGATCAAAAACTAGTTCCTTAACGGTACAATGATTTCATCTATCTATTATATATAAATGATATATCATTTATATTATATATATAATTTATATATAGTATATATATATATATCATGTACTTTGGGCAAAAAATTTCAAATAATATTTTATAAAAGCAGCCTCTGTTCCATGTCGGGCGAAATATCGGCGACCTTCCGCTGACGCTACTACTACTCCGAAACTACTATTTTTTTTGCTAACATTTGTTTTGTAATATTTACTCGACCACAGAAATCACTTAAAAGAATGGTATAATGTTCAAAACCCACTATAGAACAATAACAAAAATTTTATTTTCAATAAAGTGTCGCTGTGTTTACACGAATTTTGTCTAACACAGAGGTGGCATTTAATTAATAAATATTTATACTTCTTATACTGTTAATCCTCAAAGGTCACACTATAAATTACTCCCGCTGCAGGCACACATGGGTTAACGTAACCAACAGCGTTCTTTTGCCTATATCTCTGGATGTACTGCATCGTTTTTAATGTATTATCTTTTGATCGATTCGTAAGACACTAAGGAAAAAGAGCGTATATAGGTGATTTAAGGCCGTCGCCCACTTGGCCGAAGCGCGGCGACCACGCATCGCCCATATGACAGACCAGCGGCGACGAAAATTTTGCTTTGGTCGCCGCGCTTCGCTTCGGGCGACGGCCTTTAAGCGGCCTGTAGACACTCAATATTATTGTGCAATATATTGCACAATATTTATGTTGGATGCCCCTGGACTGTCAATATATTGTGCAATATTCAATATTCAATATTCAATATTCAATATTCAATATCCAATATTGCACAATATGTTGACCGTCTAGGGGCCGCTTACTGTCAATATCGCGCAGTCAGCGGACTACCTCTTTTCTTCCTGTGTACAATCTTCCAATATGATCCACAATATACATATTGCACAATATATTGAACGGCTAGGGGCCGCTTTAGTCGTAAATCGTTTGGTACTTGAGATATCTTGAAAATAAAGAGATAAAGTTAGTGAAAGTCCTGAAATTTTTTTTTCTTTTTCTTTTAAGCACAGTTTCTTTCAGAAAAAGATACAGAGGGTTTAATTATACAGCAATCGAAAAGTTTTGAGTCATACTTTAAGGATCAGAATGCGTTATTATGATTGGTTCAAAGAAATCTAATTATTTGGCGAGGTGAAATTGAGTAATCTTTTATTTTTACCGAACAACTGTTCTCTGTGAAAAATCGTCTTTTTCGTTGAAAATAAGGACATAAACTGCTACTGGCATTGAGTATGCAGTATCAGAAGTAATTTCATTGATGGCTTTGAAAATCCAAAATGGCAGATCAAAAATAGCGGTCACAGAGAGCTGAAATGAATATCTCGGAAAAATTGCATGTATTTCATGGAAATCGGATACTTAAATGTCAAATAATACGATGAAATGGTTGAAATAATAATTTATTCCACAAATGTAGTGAAATTGACAAAATGTATGCAATTATTTATTTACATCTACGTTTCAATTTTTCGAGATGCATTTATTTTACTTTTGGTAAATCAAAAAATTCTGTACATATTATAAATTGTGGAAGAAAAAAGGGATATTCACTACTAAATCGACCTTCAGTTTTAATGGATTTCCTGACGTTACAGTCATACTGGGTGAACGTAACCCACGGACTACATTTACAATGATATTACTCGGTTGTTTCCGGCATACTAGCGATTCTGTGGGGGGAATTGGTAGAAGTATCAAACTTTTCCCCTCAAAGCCCTAACTCCCCACACCTTACCGTTCAAAAATGCGAGGAGTTTTTCTGACCGACTGGGTTGCGCTAACCCAGTGTGACCTTTGAGGGTTAATATCACTGTTCTTATTATACATTTTTTTTGTGTTTCGGTAAGTTTCGAAACCGAATATATTTAGTTTCTATGGTAAACTTGTCGATTAGCACGACCATCACCGATTTCGATGACCTTGAAATATGTTGTAGGGGACATGATTCTGAACAACTTTTTCCTATACATGTAACCGTCGGTGGGCCCTAGTTTCCGAGATATTTGCAAAAATCTTTACTTAAAATTTCTGAGTGCAACAGAAGCATCGCATGCCGGGTATTAGTATTGGTTGGGGCCAGATTATTGCGGGGGGGGGGGGGGCGCTCGCTTGCGGGCGCGTAAAGCATGGTAGCGAATCGATGTGAGTTTGGGGTTGCTAAACACGAGACTGTAAAAAATTACATTTTAGAACCAGAGTCATCCTAATATCCGGCGCCGCCGGACATAGTCGGGATGTGGACGGAACCCCCCACACACCCAACAGGTGCTCTCGAAAGCACCCTCTGTCTAGCGAAAAAATTATGTTTTAGTTAAACTCACATCGGTTCGCTACCATGCTTTACGCGCCCCCGCGCTAATCGAGCCCCAACCAATACTAATACCCGGGACAAGTTGGAAAGTGGAATGCGTTGTGTCGGAATAAATCAACAGAAATACTGTACATAGAGGCGACCGTGGTAAGCAGTGGCGGATTTAACAGGGTGGCTGATGAGCAGTTGTCGCCTAGGTCCCTGCACAGAAGGCCCCTTCAGGCCCCCCTGACCAAAAAAATATTATGTTTATGTATAGGTATCCAAACATTACAATTTTTTTCGTACTGCTACACTTGGCTCGTTTTTAGTAAACTACCTCTTCATTTTCCCGAAAAAATGGGCCCCTCAGAGCATTTTCCAACTGGGCCTTTTTTCTTAAATCCGCCACTGGTGGTAAGGTGATTAAAAAATTTCCCTTCAAATCTATGAGGAAAAGTTTACCAAGGTTTTTTGCGCATATCTTAGAAACTAAGGCCGGCCGACGGTTACATGTATAGGAAAAAGTTGTTCAGAATCGTGCCCCCGACAACGTATTTCAAGGTCATCGAAATCGGCGATGATCATGCTAATCGACAAGTTTACCGAATAATAAAATCTTGAAATATGAGGTATAAAATAAAAACGAACATCTAAGAAATATATCGCTACGCAGCGTGGGTAGCATGCACCCACAGCGCGATAACGGTACTGTACATACATACACAGTAGTTACAAATCAATTAATAATATCATGTATTTTATAAAAATGTTTCGTGAAACATTTACTGTTACCTAACCGGCGAACACGAGTTAACTCGCCAATAATATTAAAAAATTACGCCTGTTGCGATAGGATACAAATTGTGAACTTTTCTTACTATTTTATAAAATTTTATTTAAGTAATTAATTACAACTAATTGAAAATTATAATGTCTTATAATCTAGTGCAAGAAAAAGTAGATGCTCTTAATGAAAAACTTGAAAAAGAATGTTATGGTTCTGGAGAACGGAGTTTACCTCTTGGAGATGTGGCAGACTTCCCAGATGCAAAAAGTCTATCGAAACACAAATGTAAGGAAGTTAAGATACTCTAAAAAGTACTATGTGACATACTATTGTGTCGAGTTATTATTAGTTTATACTTTATGTAATTACAGATAGTATTGAAAACGTTCAATTAAACTTTTTATAGTGAAGCTAGAGCGAAAATAACCAGACACATATCCCAGCGGTCATACCAATGAACATAATTTATAATGATATTTAACACCGGGCATGCATCAATTGAAGACATTTTGCGACTACCCTAACAATGAAGAACCAATCGCATACCGTATTCTGAGTTGGCAGAGTCACTGGTAATGTCTTTCGTGTGTTATTTTCTTTTCGGAGGTCTGTTTTTAATCTTTTCCTTCGTTTCAAATGGTACTTTTTTACAATCACTATAATGATTTTTTTAACAGTATTATACACTACTGATCAACAAAAGCGGCACCTCACTAAACGCATATCTGAATTTTTAAAATTGCAGATATTTCTTCTTAAACATAGGAAAATGTACTAGTCTATTTAAAGATATTTTTTACTAACATTTGTTTACCTACTACACCTTGTTACAATTAAACTTGTGACAGGTATTTTCTCAGGTAATGTTGGATATAAAGAATTTCTGCAATAAATATAAGTTACTAGCTGACCCGTTACCCGGTTTCACCCGGGAATTATTTATGATGTTTGAAAAATAAAAAAGCCTAAACCAAATAATAAATAGCCTATAATCTAATCTAGGACGTCTGTAATGTATATTCAGAATTTCAATGAAATCCGTTCAGCCGTTTAGGCGCGAAAGAAGGACAAACAAACAGACAACGTTTCACTTTTATATATTAGTAAGGATAATATCTAGAAACAAATTCTACAGGGTTTGTCACCTTATACATGTCTCTCTTACAATGAGTTATTGTTATTCTCATACTCTATTCATTTTGCCTACTCAGAGTACGATATCCGATATCTCACTTATGGTAGTCGTGTAGTGTCTGCAATGAATACAATTTTAACGTTCAGTATTTCCATAAATTTAATAATGTGCGCTGGCACAAACGCTTGGACACGTGTATGCTCATTTTCGCTCTAGACTCATCACAAAATGTTTGGTTGCAATCCTTGTTAGTTTGATTAAGAGGTTAGGCCATCTTGGACGGAGCAAAATTGCAGTCATTTTCGGCATTTTTTTAGGAAGATAATGGAATAAACAGAAAATTTAATATGAAGCTTGTTATTATACAACTCTCGCCGGAAAAAATCGTATTTTTTTCTTACAAAATAGCGGCGGTAGAGCCGTGATACGCAAGATCTTGAAGAGCGATGTTTTCCACGGTGTTCAATTTCACAACTATACCGTTTAACTTAGAGCAAAAAACCAAAAAGTTTTATCTTCTACATTCCTAAAACTAGAGAAGTACGTATCGGTTTTGCGATATCTTGAACATATTCTTTGCAATTGACACTTTTATAAAAAAATGCACTTTTCTCCCCATGTTCACCATTACGAGACAAATTAATGTTTCTGGATTTCCCCACGTACTTCTCTAGTTTTAGGCATGCAGAAAATAAATCTTTTTGGTTTTTTGTTCTAAGTCAAACGGTATAGCCGTGAGATTGAACACCGTGGAAAACGTCGCTCCTCAAGATCTTGCGTATCACGGCTCTACCGCCGCCATTTTGTAAGAAAACATACGATTTTTTCCGGCGAGAGTTGTATAATAACAGGCTTCATATTAAAATTTCTGTTTATTCCATTATCTACCTAAAAAAAATGCCGAAAATGACTGCAATTTTGCTCCGTCCAAGGTGGCCTAACCCCTTAAATGAATTATATTAATCGAAACTTGTTGTTTTTGTGATTTCTCTTACCCACTTAAGTCTTTATCCATAATTGTGAAACACCATGTATAGTACTGTCCGGTTAACGGTTAAAAGTTCCCGGATCGTCCCCCAACATGTTTCATTCATTTCTGCAGGCTACTGATATTTTCAAGTTTTTTTGTTTATAATTGCATCTTCATAAAAGTGGTACCAATGGATTTCTGCGATTTTCTTGATTAGACTGAGCCTAAACACAACATTGTTCGGACTATTTTTAATGAGACAGGCAAACAAAATATTTGATTTGCAAAATGTAGAAATTATTCCACTGCTGTACAATAAATTCCCGCTATGGGCTCATTTCAAATATGCGTTAAGCGTTTGTTGCTATTCCCACCATTACTTGGAATCACTCGGTCGAGAGTGAGAGAACCCAAGAGCGAGCGAGAGGCGACGAATGAGCCGACGCGATGTTACCGTCTGCTACGAAACAGAGAAACTATGATACTCTGTCTCGCTTCGTCTTTAACGTGCCTACGCTCTGTCTCTCTTTCGCGTCATCGGCGACTCCGAATCGTCCACGCTATTCGTTAAGGGCTCGCCGCGAGCCCCGAGTGCGAGCCCATAGCGAGAGTTTACTGCATCGTTAAAAATAATTGGAATAACATTGGATTTTAGCTCAATGTCGTCAGAAGAACCTCAGGAATCTATTAGATATGCTCTTATGAATATATAATGAAACATAGAAAACCTGAAAATGTCAATATGCATGATTCACTCCAATCATTGAGGTTATCATTACCGGCTTTCGGTCACCGGCGTACGTTACTCTGTTTCACGGTTTGCTAATAAAATCCAGATCGGGATCGGACGCGAGCCCTTATCCGAGCAGTACTGTACTCGGTTTTTCCATTTTGATTTGCACTATAAAATACGAATTTTTTGTTCTGTAGCTATGGCAGGGAATTCAGTACAAAAACCGAAAACAGCTTCTAATAAGTTGAAAGCCCAGACAAGTAAGATAGTTTCCAGTTTTAAGACACCGACTATGACTTGTAGTATGCAAAGGGAATATTCTGGGCATCGAGATGGTGTTTGGGAAGTTTCTGTTGGAAGATCTGGTCAAATTATTGCTACAGCCTCTGCTGATCATACTGCTAGGGTCTGGGCTGTGGATAGCGGACGCTGTCTGTTGCAGTATATAGGTTTGTTCTGTTTCTATCAATCAACGAGATGTTCACACTGTGAGTGGCATAAGGTTTAGAGAAATAATCCTTCAAGTCGGTCCGGCCAATCCGAGCGATTGCTTCTGCCGAGAAATTCCGTGCTTCGATTACATGCCGACAGTAATGAAAATCTAGATTTTCATATTTTCTATTAGATCTTCATAACAGTACTACCAATGGATATGCGCAGTTTTACCAATAAAAATCAATCCGAATATGTACTTATATGGGCTATTTTTCAGTATACATAATTTAAATTGTTTCTAAATTCTGTAGACCAATGTATAGATAAATTTCGTATGAGTAATGGGGGATTGCGCCCTGTTGGGCCGAAAAATACGTAATTCTTTGTGATTTGTTTGTACAAAAAGGGTTCGTCAAATTAATTTGACGTTTGGCAGGCTGTTTCATTGTATCTTCAGCTGTTGTTCTGAATTTTTATGCGACAGTGCAGAAAACATGGCACATATAGAGTGCTGACTGAGAGCGTTGAAAAACCATCGGATAGTCCTGGCATTGATGGAAAGTACTGTAAGGGTTATCTGAAACACAAAAAGGAAAAGAGATTCTTAATCTAATATATGAATGTGGCTATCTGTGGTAGCAGATTCATTAAGGAAAATAAAAAAAAAGTTAAACGGCAGCCTTCTGAAAAAAAAGAATCGTCCTGACTTGAATTTGAAAAATTTCGCCCAAAAATCGGGAAAACTTCTTTAAATAAAAAAGGAACCGTAACAGATACGACAATAAATCTACTACCATAGATAACCACATTCACACAGAATATAAATTAAGAATCTCTTATCCTTTTGTGTTTCAGATAACCCTTACAGTACTTTCTGTCAACGCCAGGACCACTCGATATTTTTTCAACGCTCTCAGTCAGCACTCTATATCTGCCATGTTTTTTTTTTCACTGTCACACAAAAAATCAGAACAATAGCTCAAGATATTATAAAACAACCTGTCAAACCTCAAATTAATTTGTCGAACCGTTTTTGTACACAAAATTCACGAAGAATTACCTATTTTTCGGCCCAACAAGGCGCAATCCTCCCCTTAAGGGTACCAGGCAGTCGTTCCTGTCCAAAGTGAAGCATTTCCGTTTCAATTAATTACAAAGAATCAAATTGAAACTGAGACTTGTTCTTTGGCATGAAGTTTAGTAACATCCAGGGATCGGCGAGCTTCGGCTATCCACTCGGCTACCTCACACGTACAGGAGCGGTGGTAATGTGTGCGTGAATTGACGCCAGCGCGAAGGCAGCCAAGTGGCGACAACGCGAAGCGAATGTGACGTCACATGCTATTACGTCACTAAGCAGGCAGGCCCGGATTAAAGGGGGGGTTAGGGGGGGCTGCAGCCCCGGGCCCCACTATCCAGGGGGGCCCCGTTCTAAGCCTACAGTTCTAAGCAATTTAAACTCGTTATTGTTTAACTTTTTGTTACTCCCCCCCCCCCCCCCCGCTTATTCAACCACGGGGGCCCCCGAAGGTTGGATAGCCCCGGGCCCCAAAAATCTTAATCCGGGCCTGTAAGCAGGCAATCGAAGCTATTGGAGGGGGAAACACCTACAGGGAGCGGTGGTAATGTTTGCGTGAGACGCCACGATGGGAGACGAACCGAACCACGGCCAACCAGCGTCACCGGGAAATATGTTGTCGACGCTGGCTGGCGTCGGTTCGTCTCCAATCGTGGCGTCTCACGCACACATTGCCACCGCTTCTGTAGGTGTTTCCCCTTCCATCACTGTGACTAGACTGCGATGAATTATGGCGGTAATATTAAAGAATATAAGGTCCTTTACGTCCCTGCTTCTAATAAAATGAATTGAAATATATGTAAGACTAGCTGACCCGCTACCCGTTTTCACCCGGAAATTATTTATGATGTTTGAAAAATAAAAAAGCCTAAACCAAAAAAATAAATAGCCTATAATCTAATCTAGGACGTGTGTAATGTATATTCACAATTTCAATGAAATCCGTTCAGCCGTTTGGGCGTGAAAGGACAAACAAACAGACAACGTTTCATTTTAATATATTAGTAAGGATAAGGATAAGGAAGTAAGGAAGAAGTAAGGATTGGTGGCAGGTAACAGAAAACACAAAATAATAATGAAAACTATGTATTTATGGACTAATAATGGTAAATTGAAGGAATACTATACATGTAAGGCGATAAAACGTATTTCTATATTTTGTATGTACAAAATATACATAAAGTATATAGAAACTTAATATTACAGGTAAAATATAATGTAATGTACATATAAACAGGAAAGCAACACATAAATATATACATATTAACAACTCTAATGTATACATTTATGAACATTTATGAATACAATATTTTCTTCAATTGCTATCGGTAGTGGCATTCCCCTCATCCGCCAACAGACTTCCTAATAAGTTCTGCGGTATTTCCGAATTGTCGTACATGCTGCTATTGAATAACTCTAACATTTCATCAGTAATCTTATAATTATAACAGTGTGCATTCTGATTTTGCATGTCTAATTTTATTCTGGTGAGTGCCGCTACTGTTTCTGTGTTTAATCTGTTTCGACCTTTAGTTTTTATTTGTGTCACAGTTGAAAAGTAGCGTTCGACATCAGCATTGGAATGGGGCAAAGATAAGCACAACTGTGCTAGTTTTGATATGTTTGGCAATATACATACGTTTTCAGGAGTCTTAGTGATGCTCATTTCGTGCCAGAACTGAGGTAAACTCATTAGTTTCAACGTTTCTTTTTGCCGGGGCGAAAAAAGAAACGGCACGTGATACCATTCCTCTACTACTCTATGATTAAATTTGGAATTAAATTTATCTATAATACAATCTAATTGGCCATTCACATGCTTGGTATTGTATAAAGCTATTTCTGGGTTTAAAAAATCTAATGCATTTAAAAATGTGTCATGAAATGGCACTCTATCCACAATATGTTTGTAGCCCGTTTTGTAACATTTCTGTACGTTTATATGAAATTGTAATATTTGTTCGTTCACTTCCGAACTACCATCTGTTATTTGACGCAGTGTATTCGTACATGCTGTCCCAGTAAACATTGTTGACAGTGGCAGTAAATTGGCTTCATTGTTGACGTCAATTTCATGTATATTTGGTTCGTCCAGACATGCAGACTGTATGAAATGACCTCCCAATAAATTTAACAATTTGTGACATTCAGGGAGCAGGCAGTGAACTAACACTGTCGAACTTTGAAGTAATTCGTTCAGTTCGGTAAATATTCTTAAAAAATATTCCATAAATTGCAAATACGCCTTGGTAAAAAAACAATTGAAGTGTTTAAATATTCTCTTTGCGACATCAGAATCTTTTTCTGTTGATGCCTCCGCGAACACGCTAAATAAAACTGTCCACTGATCTAATACTCGTTTTATGCATTCAGCTAGTGCTAGCCATCTAGTTGCCGATGGCTGTAAAACTTTCCGTTTTGCAACCGTCATGAACTGTTGCGTACCTTCTAACATACTCAGTCGTTTAGGGCTTTGCGAGAAGTACGAATACAGAGAATGCAGAAACTTCTGGACGTGCTGTGGCAAGCAGTTGCACATGTGGCGTGCAGCCAAATGTATGCAGTGACAAACGCATGGAAAAATACAAATTTCGCCATTGTCTGCTACTAAACGAGATGCCACTGAATTCTTTGGTCCCAACATGACGTTCGCGTTGTCCATGCAAACGCCAACCAAGTTACTTATGGACAATTCGTACTTTTTTAAAGAATCGCGAAAACAATTATACAAGCTTGATGCTGTAGCTTCGTTAATCCTAATTAAATCTAGTACATCGGTGCATATCTGTTCTTCGTGAACGTAACGCAGTAGGAAGCAAAGAATTTTCATGTTGGATGTATCTGTAGTTTCGTCGATCAACACCGAGAAAAATTTGCCCTTTACCTTTTCTATGATTTTTGAAACGATGGACTTATTTATTACATTTATGCAAATAGCTTTCATTTTCTTCGGATTCAGTGTCATGCATTTCATCACATTTGAATTTTTGAATGCCTCCTGTGCCATTGGAACATAATGGGTGTACGATTTAAAGGGTCTATTATGCTCTGTTGCATCAGTGCATATTAGGGTGGTCCTTAGCTATAGGGGTCGAATTTTTTTTTGAGATTTTTTTTGGTCTTACCCGCCTAAAATATGAGGTTTGGTGAGAAAATGATATGTGTAAAGTTTCAAAGTGATTGGACAACGGGAACCCGTGCCGCATTTGAGTTGAAGTTTTGAAAAAATAGTGATTTCTCAATATTTCTGCATTTTTACGAAAAGTTGTTTATCTAGCACAAATTCGCTACACAGTATCGGATTCTGTAGACATTTCTGAAGAAGAAACCATCCACGAAAAATGTCAGAACGGTTTATAACTCGGACTGTTCGAGAAAATATCCATCGGGAACGCGTGCACGGTGTTTTGCCGCCTGGCGGCCATGGCTCGCCTGCCGCGTCTCGCCAGGGCCGTGGCTACGCGCAATCGACGCGGTGCCCCGTAGAATGCTCCTTAGGTATAGTAGTCAAAATTTGTTTTGAATTTTTTTGGGTCTTCGGCTACTTTCAAAGTATCAATGAATATTGTTTAATAAAAGTATAATTTCTTACATGTATAATTGTAACATTTGTATATTACTTCCAACAATAAACTCAAAATCTTTGAATTAATCTTAGCATATAAAGCAGCGTCTGAGTCACGGCAGTATGTAAGCCAGCTACCTGAGGTATAAAATCCAGTCATCCATTTAGTTACCCTCGCTAGAGTAAATTATTAATGTTGACTCAATGTGACAACAATTAAGGTATTTTAATATTTTTCTAACACCTTCCATGCTGGTCATCAGTTAAGAAAATGTTATTAGTAACTTATCTCAGTGGTAATAAAATAACACAATGTCACAAGAGTTGTTTCATTATAAAATATTAATTTCTTTCTTTCATATTTTAATAATAAGCTGAAAATTGTTTCAACTTAAACATTAATTATAATATATTTATAACATCGCGAAATTTAAACAAAAAATAAAAATCGCTTTATGAGTAACAAAATAACAGTTTAAACCTTATTAACGTTAGTAGTCAACCAGCCCCGACCGATCATTTTAACTTCAATAATCTATATAATCTTCATTTTGTTCCGTCTTACGGGAACAAAAAGAGGCTCAGAGCGAGGCGGAAATTCAAAGATCTTTACTACCCGGCAATTGTTTACCTTCAACGCGTTTCGGGGAACATTTGCCTGTCAGATGTCTAATAGGCGGCAATCGACATCGTGCCATTTTTTTGGACACCTTGACCGTCCTTACTCTGAGAAAATCCGTTGATTGCTCTGGCAGCTGGTGGTATACGGTAACTTCGAACCGGTACATACCGTCGACCACCGCTGCCTCGCGGGACAATACGGTCATAAACCGCGACCCTAGCGAGACGCTCCAGCCGATCAACTTGGCGAGGTTTGGTAGTCAGCTGTCGGGTTTTTCCTCCGCTACGTCACCAAGAGGGAGAAGGTTCCTCCTCCACCACCGAAATCGCAGAGGGAAGGTTCCTCCTCTTCAAGGAAAGCGGGACGAATCAGACATTTTTCACCTCCCAAATTCCGATGCCTTGTCTACCTTTGACATCGAAAAGGTGGACAAGAAAGAATTCAATCAGCGCTCTACAAGCAAGGTTCGTCTGCTTGATCAGGTCATCGTTCGGACCACAAGCACGAACTGAGATAATTCTCAAGTTCTGATCGTCGCACGGATCAGAGTCTATTCGAATCGTACTTTTTAAAACAGTCACCTAATATTAATTTGGCAGGTGATACGATCGACCGGCTACACGCGTTCTGCAAGGTGAATCGGGCCTTACAACCCCGAAAGAAAGAATCGAATTTTCACGCGCGTGTCGTTGCGAACACATTTATTTATGTATAAACAAAAATACTATCTCAATAGATCGTCTAATAAACAAACTTTAAAATAGTCCCTTAACATTTATTCTATTGTAACTATATAGAGCGTGAGAAAATAAAATCTTTAAGAAAAAATATTTACTTACATAATCAATTTTTTTACAAACGCTTATAAGTGTTAAAAAACGTGCGATCGCGGGGTCGGACATAAATTAATGGCATAGTAGAAGTGACTTCTTTATACAGTGAATCTTTTCGCAGTAAAGCATATGTCGGTGCAAGGTTATTAACAATAGTCAACCTACCCCTTGAGACAACCAGCCCCGGTCTCCCCTACTCTCCGGTTTTTCGCCGTGGGCCGGAGTGAGTCAGGCTATCGCCGCGTTACCTGACTGGCAGGCAAACTCGCCCAGGTATTTTTCGGCGTGCGGAAGTGGATAGTACCGCATTTTGGCGCCAATTTTTCCGGCGCGTTTCTGGCGTCGCTTGAGGGACGCGTACCTGTGCGAGGGCTGTATAAATAGTCCTCCAAAAGTGACGTGAGTTCTCAGTCTTGTAGTAGCCCTTGAAGGTACCGTGTCGAGTTGTTAATATTTACAAGTATATTATCCGGTTCTTGGACTTTATTAAAACAGCGCGCATCGCCAGTTCGCGTTGATATAAAGGAGTGTTAAACGCAAAGTGAATTTAGAAAAATGGACAGCAGAAGTTCTAATACAATATATTTGCTGGGACATGACGAAAGTCAAATTGTTAGCTCAAAACTTCCTAGTAATGGACAAGTTTTACGTGTATTGTATTACAATTTGCGAAAAGTAAAATTAGATATTCGACCAAGTGCCGCGATGGTAATAAAAGAAGTGGAAGTGTTTTGGGAGAAAGCACGTGTCCCTGTAAAACAATCGTACAATAGTATTATCAAACTAATAGCGTTGTATGAAAGTTTGCGACACTTGCAACGGTCTGAAAAGCGCCGAAGTGAACTACAAGAAAGCAAAGAAAAGAAATTTCTTGACTCACTAGACGATCTTTTTGATATCGCTCATAGTGATGCATTAACAATGATGCATATTGAAAGTGACAAACATTTTCTATTAAATCAAAGACAAAAGGGGAGACCAGGATCAATGATTGGAGTAGATAGAAATTTAACAGAAATGGAACAGCGGAAAACAATTCGACAAGAAGAAGATGAGATACGCAAACAGCGATTTGATGCGATGGCGGAAGTAGAAGGTATATATATATCTAAATTTGATATACATATATGTATTTCTAATTTTTAATTTGTTTTAACGTATTTCTAGACTTGAGGTAACTTTTTTTTCTTGTATTGCAGAATTAGCACAACTTGAGTCAACTTCATCTAGTGATGAACCAGAATCTTTTGCATTCAAAGGTTCTATTACAGAGGAGCCTGATTTTTTTAATGAACCAGGTCCAAGTAATCCAAAGAAGCCAAGGGGGAAACAGGATGTGATTAATATGAAACTCGTCGCATCATTGGACAACTGCAAAGTGAGTGATCGTAATGCAGTTCGCATCATCATTGCTACTGCCGAATCATTAGGACATAGATTAACCGATTTGATCATTAACCGATCTTCAATTCGGCGTATGCGCCATCATCTTCGCGCAGAACGCACCGCGAAATTGCGGGAAGTATTTCAAGAAAATGTACCTAAAAGTATAACAGTTCATTGGGATGGGAAAATGCTACCATGCTTATCTGGCAAAGGGCGGGTAGAGAGATTGCCTGTAGTTATTACATATCAAAAAAAAGAAAAACTCCTGGGGGTTCCTGCGATAGAAGAATCTACGGGTAAAGAACAAGCGTTAGCAGTATTCGAAATGCTAGAAAATTGGGAATTAACAGATTCGGTACAAGCGATTTGCTGCGATACAACTGCTACAAATATGGGACGATTGAAAGGTGCTTGCGTTATTTTAGAGCAAATGGTCGGGCGGGATTTATTGTACTTTCCGTGTCGTCACCATATGTACGAATTAGTTTTAAAATGTGTATTCGAAGAAAAAATTTCGAAATCTTCAGCTCCTGAAATACCGTTATTCAAGAAATTTCAAAAAGCTTGGCCGACCATTAAACAATCAAATTTTCGGTCAGGTATAGAAGATGATTATATTAGTGGAAAGCTCCAAGACATAGAATTAAAATTGAACTTCTGCTTCAATACCATACAGCAAAAGCAACCAAGAGGTGATTATGTGGAATTCCTCGAATTGATGATTATTTTTCTTGGTGGAACTTGTGCCAAAGGAAATCGTTTTCATGTTCCTGGAGCTTTCCACCATGCCAGATGGATGGCTAAAGCCATATATATATTAAAGATATATTTATTCCGCGAAGAATTTGCATTAAGTTCCGAAGAAATGGTAGGAATTAAGGATATATGTATATTTTTAACTAGTTTATACATTGAAGCATGGTTTAGTGCTCCAATTCCTGAAAAAGCTCCACACCAGGATTTAAGATTTGTGCAACAGCTTTATGCATACGAAGCAGTTGACAAAAATATAAGCCAAATCGGATTACGTAAATTTAGTGGCCATTTATGGTATTTGACACCAGAATGTGCAGCTCTATCTTTTTTTGATGCAGATTTATCTTTCGATGTAAAAAGGCGTATGGTTACAACGTTAGATGAAATCGATACAAAAATTCCTTTAAAAAAAATTGTTATAAAAAATATTGACATAAAAAATTATGTTAATGCCAGCGTGGAAAAATTTATTTCACGAGAAAGCAAAAATTTTTTTACAAGATTTAATATATCGGCAAATTTTTTGCAACTAGATCCGGAAGTCTGGGAAAACGACGAAGATTATAAAGCGGGTTTAGAAATTGTACAGAATTTGAAGATTGTGAATGACACTGCGGAGCGAGGCGTAAAACTGATGTCAGACTACAATGAAATATTAACAACAAATGAAGACAACAAACAATACATTTTACAAGTGTTAGAAGAATATCGACAATTCTACCCCGATTCAAAGAAATCTAGCTTGATAAAAGACAAATATTAACACGTATGCATTATTTTAATTTTATTTATACCTATATCTAAGTTAAATTGTAATAATATTTTGTTGTATATAAATACTTACATAATTATAAGGAATTAGTGAATAATACAATTTTAGTAAATAAAAAATATTGTATATTCGTCTATATTTTTGGAAGTAATGTACAAATGTTACTATTATACATGTAAGAAATTGTATTTTTATTAAACAATATTCATTGATACTTCGAAAGTAGCCGAAGACCAAAAAAAATTCAAAACAAATTTTGACTCCTATAGCTAAGGCCCATTCTACGGGGCACCGTGTCGATTGCGCGAAGCCACGGCCCTGACGAGACGCGTCAGACGAGCAATGGTCGCCACTGCCGCCAAGCGGAAAAACGACGTGCACGCGTTCCCGCTGGATATTTTCTCAAACAATCCGAATTTAAAACCGTTCCGACATTTTTCGTGAATGGTTTCTTCATCAGAAATGTCTACAGAATCCGATACTTTTGAGCGAATTCGTGCTAGACAAACAACTTTTCGTGAAAATGCAAAAGTATTGCGTCGAAATTATGCACATTGGCACTTTTTTAAACTTTGACGGCCGATTACAACCGTATAAAACCATCAAATTTGATAATTGTATACACCGATATATTCAGGAAACTCTCCTCTATCTTTTGAGAGTAAATTGAACTTTCTAGCATTCTTGGTTTTCACGTAATACCTCATTCTTGCCCAAAATCGTGCGCTTTTTACAAAAACTCATGTTTTTCCAAAACTGAGGGTGATAGAGCACTTTTATTTACGGATTCGTGTTTGAGGCGGAAAACTGTACTAGGATCTCGGAGTGCATATTGCAGATCCAAATACGTGTTGAACAGTGCAATTAAGACCCCAAATCGCCTATTCTGGCTTATACGCTGCGTTGTATACTAATTTTAAAAGCTAAAACTCAAAGATTTCGTCAATATTTTTCGAAATAATGCATACATATTATTATTGTACATCTAATAAACTGTACTTTTATTACAAAATATTCACTGATACTTCCAAAATAGACGAACACAATTATGTCCGAAATTGACGAGAAATCACGATATTTTCAAAACTGCAACTCAAATGCGGCACGGGTTCCCGTTGTCCAATCACTTTGAAACTTTACACATATCATTTTCTCACCAAACCTCATATTTTAGGCGGGTAAGACCAAAAAAAATCGGAAGTTGAAAAATAAGGACCACCCTAGTGCATATTCTAATTTCAGCCTCCTTTACCTCGGCTGTAAAACTCTTTGTTCCTTCATCTGTACTTGATCTTGTTCCATATTTTGTACTATTATATTTATATGGCTTTCGCTGTTTGCGTGCTGTTCCAAATTACATCTCTCTGCTACAAAAACTTTGCGGCAAATTGTACATTTGGCACTGTACGGATCGTCCTCCACTCGTTCAAGCCATGGTCGAAAGGCCGTGTCCTCCAGCCAAGCTTGGCGAAATGTCTGTATCTTCGTTTGCTTTACAGCGGGGACGATGAAGGTGTTACCACTGCCTATTCATAAAATACTAATTTTTATTGACCCAATATTAAAAAGCAATTTCACGAAAATAATCATTGAACAAAGAAACTACGTTCCGTTTATAATTTTATGATTTGAGACGCTAATAAATTAAAGATGTATCTTACTCGAATCATTGTCTGCATCAGACATTATAAAAGCTGCACTGCTTGGTCCAGCAATGCTGCCATCAGTGCCTATGTATAAAATATCCATTAGTACATTTCTAATATCATAACGATACATCGATATAATGCGTAGTATATATAAAAAGTATCATTTCTATAATTTGGCTTACCTGATTCCTTATTCATATTCTAACTTCAATTAGACGTTACACTTCACAGGATGAAAAATTCTAAAAATGTTGACGATGCGATGTATCTCACGTGGCGTCTACAAAAGAACAGTTTGTACCGCGCCCGCGTCTTTAGCGCTGGCGGCGTCTGTACATTCGTAACGTCACATTCGCTTCGCGTTGTCGCCACTTGGCTGCCTTCGCGCTGGCGTCAATTCACGCACACATTACCACCGCTCCTGTACGTGTGAGGTAGCCGAGTGGATAGCCGAAGCTCGCCGATCCCTGGTAACATCCTAAGCTTTAAAAACCAGGTTTGTTTAGTCAAAAATATGCATTATATATGACGCTACAGATGGATCATTAGAGTTTTTTTTTTAAAAATGTTTCTTTTGTTTTGCAGTGATAACGCAAACACGGAGGTCCCAATCGATTCAAATCAAATTGGAGCATGTTCACAAAATGTATAGTTTCGGACCGGACCTAAATTGAAGTTAATGAAAACTCTTATTCTTCGTGAAAATTAACTAAAACCCCATCTTTTGAGGTTTGGGGGAGGGTAAAACCACATCAATGGGGTTTTAGTTTCTTTTCATAAAGAATAAGAGTTTTCATTAACTTCAATTTAGATCCTATCCGAAACTTCACATTTTGTGAAGATACTCGAAATTGTTTTGAATCGATTGGAACCTCCGTTTTTTAGTTATCACTGCAAAACAAAAGAAACTTTTTTTTAAAAAGCCTCTTTAATGATCCATCTGTAGCGTCATATATAATGAATACTTTTTACTAAACAGACATGTTTTTTAAAGCTTATGATGTTAATAAACTTCATGCCAAAGAGCAAGTCTCAGTTACAATTGGTTTCTTTGTAATTAATTGAAACAGAAATACTTCGTTTTAGACAGGACCGACTGCCTAGTACCCTTAAGGGGTTACACGCCATCTTTGCAGCACCAAAAAATCGAAAAATCATTTTTTCATATAATGATGGCATGTATAAACCCTTAGCATTGTTTTGGTAGTACAGTAATAATACTGTTTGTATTTAGATTTTGAAAATTATATTCGCTGTGGTCCAAATCAGCTTCCGCAGGCTCATTTTTATATATAACCATTTCCCAATATCAATAAAAAAAAACATTTGTCTTTTTAATGGCATTTTCTATTTCTGTTCAATGGATTGTGAACGTAGAACTTATTCTAAGTATACTGCGCTTAGAACTACCTTTCTATGGCAATTTTTGAAGTCAGAATGACTTCAAAGTGTACTACGTAGGCTGGGTCGTGGCATTTCGGAGCTGAACCAGCCAGTTGGAAATGGCCATCCCGCGCTCGTTTCGTATGGGTTAAATAAAGTGCTTCTAATTTAACTTGTAGGGCATTCTGGATCTGTAAACTCAGTACGCTTTCATCCAACCAAAGAATTGGCATTAACATCCAACGGAGATACTTCTGCCCATATATGGCAAGCAGCTGTTGACTGGGACTTTCCGAAAAGGCAGAATTCGGCTGAGGAACTTTCAGCATTGAATTCCGATCGAAACGTTAGTGGTGTGATTACTGTGTCCGAAGAACAGGAGGAGCCTCCGACTCTCAGGTAATTATACAACTATCCCAGTCGAACTACCTAGGCAAAATAATACATAAAAATGGCATACAGTGTTATAAGTTATAAATTGTTGAGAAGAGAATTGTTTTCGGCTGTCCTAAATACATTTACTGCCGCTCTCTTACATGCTACATACTGGGGATAGGTTTCTTAAATGGACTCCTTCGACGAAGACGTCGCAGGAATTTCAAGTTGTTTCTTTTTCATTTTCGTTGATATGTAAGATATTGTTAGTGAAAGTGACTAGAATTATTTCATCAATAATGACCGAAGTTCACATTGTAACTAGAGGAAGTGGTGCAAATATGGGCTAGTTGAAGTATTAGGTCATAGTGGGTGCTTCACTCCATCGACAAAGGTGTAAAAGTACAATTAAGAAAGAAAAGGAGCTGTGGGAAACAGATAATGGCTTACATTTGTTTGGGTAACATTTTTATATTGCAAAACGTGTTAAAAGAACGAACGAATGAATCTGAAAGATTTTACAGGTATGTTTGTTTTATTTATTCAACAATAATCTGGTGAACTAAGAGTTAGTTTGCTATGAGCACTATATTGTTGACGTTGAAAGCTTTTTTCGCATAATATTTTATAATGGATAGCATCTAGTATTAATGGCTTTCACTGCTCTAAGCGTCTACGAGCAAGTGGTTTAAATACGGGCTACAAAGCTGAAGACAATTTCAGCGACGTTGAAACTCGTCAGAGGGGATACCCAGATAACGAGGATGCGAGTTGCATGTCTTGCAGAACACTTTTCTCTAAAGACACAGGGGGAGAATTTTTGGTGAAGTGTTTTCACTGTTATATGTGGGCACACCATGTGTCGGATCATAAAAATCTTCAACAGGTGTGGCAAAAATCATGAAATAAAAGTGGTAGCCCATATTTAGACCACTTCCTGTACTAATTACTATTAACTAGAGCCGTCCAAATAACTTGAAAATTCAAGCCAAGCTGAATTCAGATCATTAGAACTAAGTCAAGTACTCGAATATCTAATTGTAAGTAGCCTATTCAAGCAAGCTTGAAAAAAATCGACCTTCTCGAATGATTTGAGCAGTTTGAAAATGTAACTACTTACTTATGTTGTGCCCTGCGTGATGGCTCGCAAGGCTGGTTCGGGTGGGATTAAAGGATAAGAATCCACCGGGTGAACTACACCAAGTTTGTTTAAACTCAAGACTATGTCTTTATTAAAAAAAAACTCGGTCGAGGGTTGAATCTCGAGTCTGTCGATTTGCGGAGTCAAATCGGGTTTGTTTCGCTATTGGGCGTGGTGCCGTCGCTTCGCGTTACCATATATGGCCACAGCAAAGCGCTCGCATTTTTGCTGATTTCATAGATTCGCGGTTGCCCCGCGACTGTCTTAGCTTAACGTCGCTTAGCTGTGTTACGTTAAAAAGCCAAGTAAGTGGTTTATGGTCTCTCACGATTTTGAACTTGATGCCGTATACGTATGGTCTGAAGTGTTGCGTCGCCCATACGATAGCTAATAATTCCTTTTCGAGCGATTCCCAACGAGCGTTCGTAGATGACTATATCGTCTAAGTACACGAAACATTTTATTCCTCGTAGGCATGACAGCACGGTATTCATTAACCGCTGAAACGTCGCGGGGGCGTTTTTAAGCCCGAATGGCATTCGATTATACTCGAAATGGCCATATGGTGTCGAGAATGCGGTTTTCTCGCGGTCTTTCTTTTTCATGGCTATTTGGTGGAATCCTGATGCTAAATCTAAGGTTGAAAAGTATTTTACTCCACCTAATTGGTCTAGAATGTCTGTTACATTGGGTACAGGGTACGAATCGCCCATCGTCGCGTCGTCTACTTTCCTGAAATCTACCACTACTCTTAGTCTGCGTTTACCTGTAGCGTCTGGTTTTTTCGGGACCACTAGTAAGGGAGCGTTCCATTGACTGGCGCTTGGTCTAATTATTCTTTCATTTACCATTTCCTGAACTTGCTTATCCACTTCTTCCGTATGCGCTTGTGGCAATCTATATGGCTTTACGTATATAGGTTTAGTACCTTGGGTTAGGGTAATCGAATGTTCCGCTTTTGTGGAGTACCCTAGTTTGTTTCTCTCTAAGCCGAATATTTCGTTGTATTTTTCACAGAGCCCGCGTAAGCTGGTCTCTTCTTCGCTACTTAGGTGTTCGGTACTGAGGCTTTCGCGCAAGATTTGCTTTTTATTTCTTCCGTGCACGGCGTGTACCACGTATGTCGGCGCGTCGCGCTCCTTGTCGCAGGTCGTGTCCGTCGGGTCAATGTCATCGCTCGTCAGTGGTTCTAACGTCACAGTCGGCGTGCTGATAAGGGCTTCGTCCGCTGCAGTATTCATTACGCTTATTACGCATCTTCCATCCTTGCCTACTGTTAGTGAATTCCCTATGAATATTCCTGGCTTAATTGACTGTCCCTCTACTATGCCTTCTCCTTTATTCGTCGTTCTAGCTAAGAGAATGGTTTCTGATCGCGATTTTAAAGTTACGTTTCCTCCTCCGAAGTAGGGGAATCGTATTCCATACAACTCTATTCCCTGGTTTGCCCAGATGCTTACGTCGTGCTTGGTCATAAAATCCTGTCCCAGGAGTCCGTCTGACTCTAACGAAAAGTCGTCTCTTACTAAGTGCGACAAGAGTGCGTGACGAATTTGTTCCCAACCTTTATGTTTAACTGTATTAGACATAGCGTCTTAATTTCCATTGGGGCTATGCCTCGCAAGGACACTACTTCGTCCTGGGCGTGGACGTCGCCCGACACGTATTATAGTTTAACTATAACTATAAGTGTGGCTTATAACTATTAATTTCTTGTTAATTACATTATATTACATTATAGAGTCTGAAATATAACAACTGTGCTATCTCTCCTGCCGAGCGTCGCATTCGAAAAGAATTCACAAATCATAGTTTTGCAAATTTTTGCAGATCGATCATGTGATTAAAAAAAACTAGAACGTCTCTACTTTCCGCACATTCAACCCTTGTTGCGTGGAACGATGTGGGACATATAGTAAAACACTGTTTTAATAGCCATTTTATGTTAGGTGAGTCAACTGTGGCTCGAAATTTTTTTAAAATTCGACAGAAAACTCAGAAATTACAGGAAGAAACATAATGTTATAACTGATAATTATAGTTAAAGTACAATACTGTTGTTGTGCCAAGGCGCCTGGGGTCGAGATTCTGGCTAGAATCTCGGGGTGCTCCGGGTCGTCCGTCACAGTCGTCGTCCAGAGGGCTCCGAAAGGTTCGGGTGATAATGCCGGGACGAGGATATTCGGTTAGAAACCGAAGGTAGGGGATCGTTGCGGGATAAAGAGTTGGAACTCACCGTAAGGTTAAACAAGTTTATCCTGTCCCGATCTGGGTGGCAGGAGTACTATATCGTACGTCTGTTATTAATCTGCTACCCGCTCGTAGGTTGTACAGAGTCTTATAGTTAGTCCGGGACGAAGCGGGGATCAGCGGGGTCGCCGCCTTCGGCTCGCTCTTGGGCGTTTTCGTCGGAAACGCTGACGGTGGCTCGCGGGTTGTTGCCCGCGCTTTGACGATCGCGCGTGCCATCGGAATGCGCGGCGGTTGTAACTCTCGGTCGTTGACTGTGTTACAACACTGTCGTTTTGTTCTTTTTCCTTTATTGAATTAGTCATATTTTTATTTTATTGATATTTTTAGTGAAATAATAAACTGTGATACGAATCAGGTTTGTTTCTAACAATTTGAACCCCATATAAATCCAATTCCGCGAAAAAATAATTTTGTCCAGCTAGCATGTAGTATACTCGAACCACTGTGCGTCGTGACGTCCGTAGCGACGGACGATGTTTCGACGCTCGTGTGCCCCCAGCCTAAAGCCGAGTCAGCTGACGCGCGATAGCGTACGCTTGCACGCACACGCAGGTGGCGCCAGTAGATACAGGTTCACATACAGACAGTTGGACCCACCGCGCTGGTTCATTTTCACAGTTTGAATCAGCGCGGGGTCCTCTCTATTGACGATGAGTGATTATTTTCACAGTGAGTGAGTGTGTGCGTGAGCGAGTAAGTGGGCATCTCTGTAATGGAAGTACACTAGAAGTCTGCGGTACACGTGCGTGCCGTCTGGTTCTGGTTTGCAGGAGTAAAATAAATCAACATACTTTATCTTGCATCAAATGCATTAACGATTTTGCTCTAATCATTAACGAACATAATCATCTGTCCTTAATAGGTTATGGGTCCAGTTGTACTATTAGCCGGCGAAAAGAAGACCCCTGGCAGGCGGTCTCGGGCGGTGCAGTCCGCCACTGTGACGATTGGTCGAGTCACCTATTTGGGCACACTTCTAAAGACGGGGCACACGTATTTTGGTTATTGGCTGAAGTAACCACATACATTGTCGCACCGCGAGACGAAGAGAGCGAGCTAAACACATCGAGATCGAGTGGGATAGAGCGATCTGACCGACGAACGCCAAAGCAATAGCGTAGGCACCTCAGGCGGTTAACCATTAATATATAATAACATAAACATTTCCTTATTTTTCACAATATGTTCAGGAAAGTATTATCATTGGTTTGGTGAGATTTTCTGATTAAAATGAGTCCAAACGCAATCTCGCACAGATTGTTTTTAATTGACATTATGATAAAAAAAATTAAGTTTAACATCGTATTATTAAAAACATTTAATATTTTATCATATTTCATTGAGGCTCATTTTTATCAGCATAAATTCTAAGTACATAATTATAGTTCTTAAAAACAAGTATAATTTCTAATTTCTATTCATTCCTAAAAATTCGGTAATTGTTATGGACAATGCCCCGTACCACTCTATCCAAGAATATACACCACCGACAAAAAGCAGTAGGAAGGGCGATATAATAGAGTGGCTAAACAGTAACAAAATTCAATGTCGTCAAAAAATGACCAAATTTGAATTAATGCATCTGGTACAAACAAATAAAAATGCCGAAAAACATATAAAATAGACGAGCTAATAAAATCACACGGCCATAACGTATTGAGACTGCCACCGTATATGTGCGATCTAAACCCAATAGAATTAGCCTGGGCGCAATTGAAGAGAAAGATTAGAGAAAGGAATCCGCCGTCGACAATTTCAAGGGATGATTTAGAAACATTTACTCGAGAATCTCTGAGTGAAATTACACAGATCCCGTGGGAGATCTTTTGTACTCATGTGGAGAAAATAGAACGGGAGTATTGGAGGAACGACCGAATAATAGAAGTTACGAAATTCAATTTTGAAAACAGCCAGTCGGATGACAGCGGCGACAGCAGCAGCAGCAGCAGCTCAGAAGATTTATAGGGTCAGAAAACATGAAAATGATATCTATTTTTAATTATAACATTATACTTATTTTTAAGAACTGTAATTATGTACTTAGAATTTATGCTGATAAAATGAGCCTCAATGAAATATGATAAAATATTTAATGTTTTTAATAATACGATGTTAAACTTAAATTTTTTTATCGTGATGTCAATTAAAAACAATCTGTGCGAGATTGCGTTTGGACTCATTTTAATCAGAAAAATCTCACCAAACCAATGATAATACTTTCCTGAACATATTGTGAAAAATAAGGAAATGTTTATGTTATTATATATTAATGGTTAACCGCCTGAGGTGCCTACGCTACTGCTTTGGCGTTCGTCGGTCAGATCGCTCTATCCCACGCGATCTCGACGTGTTTCGTTCGCTCTCTTCGTCTTGCGGTGCGACAATGTATGTGGCTACTTCAGCCAATAACCAAAATACGTGTGCCCCGTCTTTAGAAGTGTGCCCAAATAGGTGACTCGACCAATCGTCACAGCGGCGGACTGCGCCGCTCGCGACCGCCTGTCAGGGGTCTTCTTTTCGCCGGCTAATAGTACGTAAGTATATAACGTGCAGTTTTATTGGAACAAAACCTCTCACGCGCCACGTGGAGTGAGGTTACTTGTCTCACCGGTACAATCGGAACGCGTGAGAAATGGCTGGCGAACTTTCTACAAAGAATATCCCGAAATTTTATGGACAGAATTTCCAACTATGGAAATTTCAGATGTGTGCACTTTTCAATGCTTGGGAAGCGCATGATGCCTGCGGATGCATATGAGGCGGGGGGGGGGGGGGGGGCATGGGTAAGAGACAGTGATGCCAGAATCGTGGGACGTGGGACAAATGCTTACCTCCACTATGCATATCGTCGTCCCCCACTTTCTTCCCATCGCACTGCACACAAGCATATTCCTACTCCCGTCCGTGTGCTCGGCAGCCCAACGGGCAACGCACTTCCGTGTCATGAACCGTCGCGGGTGTGCTTGTTTCTCCTTCAGCCATCGCGTTTTATAGGTAATCCCACTTCTGATGATAGGAACAAGTAAAAAACGACACAGTTATTCGCTTAATTTCTTTATTCGACTTCCTCGATCCAGCGTACCGAACAGACTCCTCCTCTCGAGCAGGGTTTAGCGGAAATCCCGTGCGCCCGTATCAGGAATAGCGGTGGGGGAACTCCACGCATGCGCGCGATGACGCAGTGACGTCAAACCAATCCAAGCGCGATGACGCGGTGACGTCAAACCAATCAACGCCAAGATGGGAAACGAAACGGCGCCACCGTCAAGATGGGAAATGAAACGGCGCCACCGTCAAGTTTCGTTTCTTGGCGTTGGTTGGTTTGACGTCACCGCGTCATCGTGCTTGGATTGGTTTGACGTCACCGCGTCATCGCGCGCATGCGTGGATTTTCCCCACCGCTATTCTTGATACGGGCGCACGGGATTTCCGCCAAACCCTGCTCTCGAGACTTCCTCCACGTTCTCCCCCCTTGCCATACCTCCGGAACGGGCCTTGTTTACGTTAGCGACCTTCTTACAAAGTCCGTCCCGCACGTGTTCGTTGGCTTCCGAGAATTCCAACCGTGTTTATTTTTCGATAAAAATCCAATACCGCTAACACGTGCGTCAGTCCTCAACTCACCGGGCCTCTGCGTTCTGCCCTCGGCGCGGCGCCTGGTGGCTCGAATAAACACGTTGCCGAAAGTTATTCGAAGCCTTCGAATAAACCTTCAAATAAAGATGAAGATACGGATGAAAACTTTATTCGACTCTATGGATGATCTCTTCGAAAAAAATATTATCTTCTTTCATCGAATAAATTCTCACCGAATAAACTTATTTATTCGTTACTCTTCGAATAAAGATAACTTGGATTATTCGAGCCTCGAATAACGAATGCATTTATTTATCTTTTATTCGTTATTTGAAATTTTTATTTATATAAAAATTTTGCCCAACTCTGTTTGATATGCACTCTGTATAGGATGTAAATAAATTATTTGACCTGGATCAATGGACATTTGTAAAAAAAACTTGCCGCAAAATTGTTTATAACATTGAAAACTAATGTTAAATTTTGTTTTACATCAACCTGCCCTGCTCAATTGGTTAGCATCAATGTACATACAATCTGTATATTGAGCTTTTAATATCCTTAAATGCAAATCTCTGTCGCCCCTGTAAATACTGTTTCTATTAACGTTTGGCTACATTATTTTATAATTAACTTCCCGTAATATTAACAAATCAAAAAGTAACATTAAACAAATTTTTAAACGTGTCTGATAAATCCTTCGTCTCTCCTCTGGTGATGTTAATTTTACACGAATAAAAATTTAACCCGAAACCTCCTTCCGACTTACTATTTTCATAATAAAAAGGTATAAAATGTCTTCTTTTCGTCATAGTGTTTTGGGATTCATATAAATGTGAATTTCACCCATGGAAATTTTCAAGCAGAAAACAAGAGAGTCTTATGTAATTCATAACGAATAAGATTATTATTTTTGTGAGCAAATTTTGAATTCTCTTAATTTACGTATTGTTGCGAAACTTATGGATAGTATGTGTGGTGGACGTACACATTTAGTATTTGCGTTTAAAATTTAATTCGAATCGACAGCCATTTGTATTAGTTTCCTTTTAAGGCCAAACTGAAACATGCAATTGTATGAAATATTACAGGACTCCGGTGCGAGAATTATTAGGTCATACTGGTGTAGTGATGGCCGCAGACTGGTTACCCGATGCAGAGCAGGTTGTGACTGCTTCTTGGGATAGAACCGCAAACCTATATGATGTTGAAACTGGAGAAATTATTCACACGTTATGCGGACATGACCAAGAACTCTCCCATGTATCTACACATCATACACAAAGACTTTGTGTCACTTCAAGCAAGGACAGTACTTTTCGATTATGGGATTTTCGAGAACCCGTTCATTCGGTTTCCGTCTTTCAGGCACACACTGAGTAAGTTAAATAGTTTTCATCTTATATATGGATAAAAGTATTCAAAACCAGCTTTTATGAATTTCATCAAATTGAGAATAATAGGGAGATAATAAAATATTGTAAATCAGGCTTGGGAATTAAGTGAACTTTTCGGCCGAGTTTCAGAAGCAACGTCCTCATTCTCCCGCCGCGCATCTTGGCCCCAGTGTTCACGGGAAAATCCCTACGTTGTACCGTACTCGCATCGTAGGCAGGGAGAACGCATGCGCGCGATGACGCGGTGACGTCAAACCAATCAACGCCAAGACGGGACACGCCGTTTCGTTTCCCATCGTTTCCCATCTTGGCATTGATTGGTTCGACGGTCGCGGCGTCATCACGCGCATGCGTTCTCCCTGCCTACGATGCGAATACGGTACTACGTAGGGATTTTCCCGTGAACACTGCTTGGCCCCCGCGGCGGCATAACTGCTTGGAGCGTCTCAGGCCCGTACCATATGAATCGCGCGTGGCGCATTAGGGCGACATTGCATCGATAGGTTTCCACATCGTCCTAGAGAGCACGATTGTCGATGCGTTTTTGTTTTGTCAACGCGTCACGCGCAGTTCACGTGGTACGCGCCTGAGGTGGCTCGAGCACTACGGCCGTCGCGGGGGCCAAGACGAGTTTTCCAGACTGTATAATACTGTGCTGCATGTTTAACTTAAAAAAATAGGTGTTCCTTGTAAATAAAAACATTAACAAATTAAAGTAATGTAAATATTATTATAAAATATAAGTAATTCATCAAATATTTCCAGTAGCAAAAGTTCTAGATTTTATTCCAAAAGGAACCGGTGGCCGATAAACATGAGGTTGAGGGAGGGGCGGGAGGGGAGGAGGGGGGTGGTGGTGTGTACCCTAAATAAAAAATTGTAGCTTCGGGTATTTATTAGTTTCCGAAATATTAGTAAAAAGTTATTGTTAATTTTGTTTTTGAAATTTTTTTTTGACGTTGGGGCGGGCCTCCCTACCCGGGAGCCCTCCCGTCCCCCCATTTTTTATTTTTGAAATTTTGTAACCACAGTTTCATTTTTAGCATCGCCAAGCTTACATCGGTTCGCTACACCATGCTTTACGCGCCCGCGCGCCGCCCGCACTAACCTAGCCCCAACCAATACTGTTACCCGGGACAAAGCTGGAAAGTGGAATACGTTGTGTTAGTATAAGTCAACAGAAATATTGTGAATAGGGGGGGGGGGGGGCGTGGTAAAGTGATTAACAAAAATCGGTAAGGTGTACTTTTTTTATGCACAATTACCTCCGTATCTTTTGAACGCATTAATTGCCGAAGCTAAAATTTTATATTTGGGGTCTTTCCACACTCCTCGTAATACCAACCACGTTTCATCTCGATCGGCCACCGGTCCCTTTCGGAAGTACAGCCAATGTTCTTATATAGCTTTATAATTATTTAACTGTGAAAATGTGTTTTACGTGACTTGTGTTAATTGAATATTAAAGGATAATGTTAAACCTATAGAACGATTGTGTATTAAGGGCATCCGCCGGTCAAAAAATCAATTTTTTTTGCATATTTTCATTCAACATCTCAAAAATGTACAGTTAAAATTTTGGATCGAAATTCCTATCGGTACAAATTTTACAGGCAGTTCAGGGGGATCAACAGTGTGACGGCCTTAAAAATGTGATTTTTCTTTTAATTAATAATACATTTATTGATCTAAAAAAATAATCAATTTTTGTTCTTACCAATAAACGCATGGAAAATAGGGCGCTCACGGGCAAGTCCCCGCCACTAGACGAACGCGCTCCGCGTCAAACTTTAAGTACGTTTTTCTCGAAACAATTTTTGACGCACTATCGCCACGATAAAAAATGCAATTCTTGATCGAATCTAAAAATTCAAACGACATTCTACTCGTAATTACACTGACTTCCGCGCTACCCTCTATTGCGAATTTTTATACACTCGATTTTGTTTACGAAACATTTTTGTGCGAAAAAACCCATGTTTCAGGGACACTATCGTTTAAACCAGGCTTTGGAATTAAGTGAACTTCTCGGCCGATTTTCAGAGGCAACACCTCCTTTCTCCCGCCGCGCGTCTTGGCCCCCGCGGCGGCCAAGCAGCTTGGACCGCCTCAGGGCTGTACCATATGAACCGCGCGTGGCACGTTGACAAAGCAACAACGCATCGACAATCGTGCTCTCTGGGACGATGTGGAGATCTATCGATACAATGTCGCCTTAATACGCCACGCGCGGTTCACGTGGTACGGGCCTGAGGCGCCCCAAGATGCTGACCGCCGCGGGGGCCAAGACGCGCGGCGGGAGAAAGGAGGCGTTGTTGAAAATCGGCTGAAAAGTTCACTTAATTCCCAAGCCTGGATTAAACATTTGACAATCATCGTCCAGTTGCTGCTTAACACTGCCTGAGGATAGCGCCATAACCACATATGTGTAATTAAGGAATATCTTTGTGGTTTTTTGATTTTGGATGATCATGTCTAAAGTTATCGTGGCGATAATAGTGCAGACCAGTTTTTTTTACAACGATGCAGCACGTAATACATATCAGAGGCTGTAGTGGACAAAAATGAAATAAAAAAATTGTTTTATACTCTACAGCTGTAGCAGAATATAGTGCAAGAAGTTTTATACCCATACATTGTATACTTTTTTCTAGAAAAAATCATAAATGTCACCTATGTTTTCGCGCGATTTGACCGACGGATTTCCTTAAACAGCAGGATGCAATTGGCATACATCGGAAAGGTTTCTTCAGGAGAAATCGAGTGATATCATTTTATCCTGAGCATCAGATAGGATCATTTTCTTCAGAAGTGCACTAAAGATATGTAACTTTAAATTGACCAACAGAGAAAACGGTATCAAATTGGCATCTGGTTGGAAGGATTTTGGAGGTACAGTCAAGGTGGTGTGCCAATAATATCCTTAATGGTCAAACCGTCAAAGGCGTTTCTTGTCGCCATAAAAGAAATATGTATACTGGGTTGTTTCATAAGTTCGTACGGATTATATTTCGCATTCAATTTGTCCCAATAACATTTGCCTATCGACTGTGTTATGCAGGATGTTCGGCCACACGTGGGAATTTAAGGGATGTTTCGAGACACCATACTAAGACGAAAATCAATAATAACGATATTCCGGTTGGGGTTTCTTGGGAATTTTTCAAGTGGGGAATCCCAAAAGTACCAGGACGATGAAAAGAAGTTGTGAATAATGTTAGAGAATACGAGATTGATTAATTCATATTAAATACTTGTGAAGAAACTGAAGTATTCACACGCAGAAAACCCGCACGAGCTTATGGACACTCACAAGGAGCACGTCTCGTTGGGTCCAAAATCATTCCCTAGGCCAGGCCTGCCTTGTAGGGTGCAAATACCTCCTCAACTTCTGCTGACAACAGCCGAGGGCTGAACTGTTACCTTGTTAACCGTTGTGTGGGTTTTGGGAGAACTGCAAGAGTGTGTGTGTACGCCCATACGCGTGAGGCACAGTTATATAGGCTTGCGGTACACCTGCCCTATGCTTAACATAGTCCTTTACATATTTTAAGATCAAACTATTACTTTTTTCTTTTTATTTATTTTAACCCGAAGTCGATCCGAAAGTCACATACAATTATGAATAGAGAGATACATTTAACCGGTTTAATGCTAAAATGCATACTCCTTTCAAATAAAATATTTCTAACACTTGCTTTTTCTATCACAGGACAGTAACGTCAGCTGTTTTTACGCGAGAAGATAAAATCGTCTCCGGCTCTGATGACCGAAGCGTAAAAGTGTGGGAATTACGAAACATACGAAGCCCTTTGGCTACAATTCGAGGTGATAGTGCTGCGAATCGTTTAGCAGTTTCTAGTACTGGCATCATCGCAATTCCACACGATAACAGACAGATTAGATTATTTGACCTCAGCGGACAACGATTAGCTAGATTGCCCAGGACAAGCAGACAGGTAAATGAATATTTAACTCTTAATATTTTTAAAGACCTGGTATTTGTTAGAAAAATTATTTCTTCAATATTTATTTTTAAATACCAATAATTCATCCATGTATAAGTGCTGCTGCCACAAGTGATCGGATCTCCTGGTTACAAGAGTGATCATCCGGTATCCCCACTACGTCTTTTGTAGTTGCCGCGATGAGTGACACCAGGGTTGCCAGGAATTGTTTGTGGCGCAACACCTACAGGAGTGGTGGTAATGTGTGCGTGAACTGACGCTAGCGCCAAGGCAGCCAAGTGGCCCCAACGCGAAGCCAACCACGGCCAACCAGCGTCAACAATCTATTTCCCGGCGACGCTGATTGGCCGTGGTTGGCTTCGCGTTGGAGCCACTAGGCTGCCTTGGCGCTAGCGTCAGTTCACGCACACATTACCACCACTCCTGTAGGTGTTGCGCCACAAACAATCCCTGGCAACCCTGAGTGACACGGACTGAGAATAATAGCGAATTCGGTATCCTTGCACTGACTCTGTGCTCGTGCTAGAAATTATCGTACATTACTTTGATTGGTTGATTCTTATAGAGCTATCTTCGTCTCTATCAGAAACAACCAATCAAACGAGGGTCTGTTACGTCCTGAAGGGACCTTCTACAGATCACCCCGAGCGGTTGGAATGATCTGCCGGGTTCTTGCCCTTATTAAAGTGCTAAGGCACACCTTGACTATACTTACTGGGATGTGGGAAGGTAAGAGGGGTTTAAATGAGGTTGTACAATGGGAGTTAGAGGAATAATAATAATATGTGGTATATTCTGATTAAAGGCAGATAGATGGTTACATATCCTAGAGACGGCGCTCCGTCTCTGGTAACGCAAAGAAGTCGATGAACCAGTCGTAGGTCGTGTTCGCTCGCGTTGCTCTCGGGTAACGGAGGGAAGTTGATGAACCTGACGTCTATCGTTTCGCTCGCTCGCTCTGTCTCTGGTCTTCGCGGTCGCGGTGGTCCGTATCGGCGCGTGCCGTTTCTCGGTGTGTCGGATGGAGATACACTTCGCCTAACCAGATTGGCCGAGCGCGATTCGCGTGATAGTCGCGGAGACGAGGTCGCGATTCCTGGACGGCACGTCTGCTCGTCGTTACTCCCTAAATCGAACTCCCCATCTGACTGTTGCTACGAAGTCTCTCGGTTGTGGACCGCGCTCCCGAAATCGATAAGGGGAAATCGCCCCGTCGGCACCTGTCGATGGCTCCTTATTAGGAAATATCGGGGCCCGGGCCGTCAACGGTCACGTTGTGCTTACAACGATAACTTCCCCGATTCGGTGACCTGACTGCCACGCGCGGGGCGATTCCGCTGAATCGACGATTCGAGGGAAAGCGACGCGAGGACAGCAAGCACGGGATGGACCGGAGGGGCCCATGTAACAGATCGGTCAAATATAATCCGGAATTATTCAAAAACTCATGTATCATTTAATTTATTTGTAAAGTACACACGAGTTATTTTTCTACATAGTTTCCATTAATATCTACACACCTTGCCAGCGGATTGGCAGTTTTTTTATTCCGGTTTCATAAAAAGTAGTAGTAACGCTTTCTTTAACGGTCCAAATAAATGATAGTCACATGATGACAAATCGGAATTATAAGGGGGATGATCAAGAATGGCCCAATGGAGTTGGCCCAAGCAGACCGATAAACTGCTTTTACCTTGTCTAACAGTTCGCAGTAGTACACAGCATTAATCGTCCTTCGTTCATGGAGAAAATCGACGCTGGGTATAGTGCCGGACACTATTTTTTGACGATCCGTCACGCGAAAAGTTAAAAGAAATTCATGTAAAGTAAATAGTGTGTCATCTGATATATACAGGGCGTTATTGTAAATTATCAGTTATTAGTTAGAAGAAGATGGCGTATTGTATCAAATTTAAGAATGAGTAAACAAGTGACTCAGTAGTTTGGCAAAACATGCGGTGTCGGCTGTTACGCTGAGCGGTAGTACCCGCCCGTCGCCGTTGAGTACCACTGCCTATTTCGTTTCTGTATTGAAAACAAAGCGTGACTTACAATTTCTGTTGATGTTTTCCGGGGGAAAAATGTCTGCTGCATCGCGCGGAGTAGTCAGATTTTCACTTAGACCCTTAGTTGTTTACATAAATTGAAAGATATCTGCAAAAACTGGTGCATTGCGGGTGTCCCTTTCCCTTTGATCGTTGTTTAAACATATTTAAATGTTCATAATTCCATAATAACTTATACATATAGCTGTATTCGGGAGAGTTCACAGAATAATTTTACGGAACAACCAACTGAATACCTACTATATGGCGAACACAAAAGATCTTCAAATTTGTAAGTTTGTTCAAAATAGGGCTCTTACTATCCGGATACCCGAGTATCTGGTTCGCTTGTTATAACTCGAAATCCGAATCGAATTCCGGATCTGAGTATCCAGGCATCCGTACATGGATCCGAATATAAGAGTACCCGGTTTCGGATATTTTATCATCATGGCTGAATACAGCTCCCTGTATATCGATTCTAATTAAAGAGAGTGTTACGTCCCTACTTCCTATGAGAGAGAGAGAGAGAGAGAGAGAGAGAGAGAGAGAGAGAGAGAGAGGGAGGGAGAGGGGGAGAGGGAGAGGGAGGGAAACAGCTCTAATCTGTGGGGTTCCAAATCTTTATTCTTTCAAACAGAAAATAAAGATGTCAATAAATTTTTCAAGATGTAAATAAACTTCTCTTTTATACCAAACTAGGAATTTATTATCTTAGTGTATATGTATAACTGTAAATAAACTTGTTTTTATACCAAAATAGGAAGTTATAATTAAAATGGGAAAATATTAATATAATACTCTTCGCATTTCTTGTTTTAATCACTTTATTTAAACTTACTCTCTTTAATTAGTTTTATTTGTTTTAATTCATAGTATTTCTTGTAATTTAAAAGGGTTTCCCGTAAATAATAATAATAATAATAATAATAATAATAATTAGCATCCAAATAAACAGAGCTTTATTGAGTCATTATGATAAAATATCCGAAACCGGATGCAGATCCGGATATCGAATTATAATGAGTAATTCGAGTACCCGGATATATCCTGATACTCGGGTACTCCAATCTAAATTAAATAAGCATCCGGATATCCGAATATAAATTTTGTGGGTATCCGAGTACTCGGATACTCAAGACTCGGATATCCGAAAAATCCGAGAAATAGTAACAGCCCTAGTTCAAAATCGAGAATTTCTCGAAAACTGAGGGTGATGGCGACAAACGGGTTGCGGATTCGTTTTCAGCGCACCAAAATCTATAAGAATCTCCTGAATGTTACAAGTTGAGGTGGCTGTTGAACAGGAAATTATCGGCCAAAAGATATGTCGCTATTCAAAACTATTCAAAGTCACTTGTTTACTCATTCTTAAATTTGCTGCAGTGGTGTGATGCAACCGAGTTTTCCTCGAAAACCTAATATTCAATGAAGGCACTCATGCCCACACTACTTTCTAGTCGAATTTCACTGTATAAAAAGGGCCACGAATCCACACTCGGGGGCTCATTTCAAGTTTAGTTCGTTTACGGCCGATTTCTTCAGCTCCTGATAAAGTCCGGGTCAGTCAACCACCAGTTAGATGGTGTCTGTCAGGTAGCAGTAGCGCGTGTTTCTTCACGCTTTCGGATCCTATGGTTAACTGCCTGGAACGTTGACGCGGCAACGTCGCAAAAAAGATAAAGCGATAACTTCATTGTGACGCTGTTTGCCAGTGATTGAGACCCATTTGAAGCTACGTGTGAAAGAAATAAGGAAGAAAAGCAATATAATAAACAATAATCATGAGATTTTATCAAACCTAAAAAAAGAACGATTAGAATTACAAATTAAAGTTATGACCGAAGAAGCAGAGGAAAAAAAGAAAATTAATGCGGTAACCATAAAAAATTTAGAGGCGGACATAAAAATAAAGCAATGTAAATTGTTGGAAATACAAAACAACGGCTTTTTATCTTAATAATGACCCTTTATTCCTGTTATCCTATCCTATCACATTATCTTGTAAAGTACTCGGTAATTATAACATTTCGCCTTGCAACACCAACGAAAATCTATATCATCCCATAAATCTAAATGATTTCGTCTGACTCTTATGGAGTATGGTCGTCTTTGAAAAAATATTTCTTCATCATCTTCATCCTCTAGGTCTTCGAAAATGTTTACATCCACGATCGCAACCATTTTCGTTCAAACGCCTCCACACACAAGTCTCTGTCACTGGTAGCAAATTTCATACTTTCCCCACTGCTTACTGCAAAAACGAATTGTCTGGCAGTTCCAGCAGTTATTCGGTACCCGAACCTCTAGTCAAATTGACTGGAGGACAAGGGGCAGATAACTCGAAACTAGACCTGAAGAAACAGTCATGTGCCAGATATCTGCCAGATAGCTCTAACTGGAAGATATCTGGAGGTGAAGAAATCGGCCGTTAGACGAAAGAGTCTTACGGGATCGAGTAACATTCTCCGTCAAGTATTATTTCAACTTAAACCATACAGTACGTAGAGTTGCTGATAGGTGTTGTAATCATTACACTCTTTGAGACCCCCACATTTCTCAGTGCGTTAAAACCGAGAGGTGGACTTAGGTACCGCGACAAACAAACACTGCAACAATTGTAAAAGACTGAGCTTATAGAATATAATTAGTTATTTCTAATTCAGAGTTCTTTTATTTGAATCAATCATCATCTGAATTTCCTCTTCGAGACCAACCCCATAGATACTTATTTACTGCTCAAGGTGTATCACATTATAAAGTTACGAGGCTAAACTAACATTGCTAGTGGCTCCCGGGGATACCAGACCCCGGTTCGTCCACAATATCCAACCTCCTAGTGGCTCCCGGGGATACCAGACCCACGTTCGTCCACGACATCCAACCTCCTTATAGCGGCTCCCGGGAATACCAGACCCCGGTTCGTCCGCTACTAACAAACTCTAACAAACAAATTCAATCCTCGCCCTCGCAGCCGCCACTCTCATTGCCCTCAGCCTCGTATCGTAACACTAACAACTGATAATTTATCAGATGATACAGTATTTACTTTACATGAATTTCTTTTAACTTTCCGCGTGACGGATCGGCAAAAAATAATGTCTAGCACTATATGTACTGCTTACTCCTACATCGTGCTAGCTTCTAATAGGACGATGGAACAGCTAGACGAACCGTGCGGAGCGAGTCTAACATGTTCACTGACTTCCCCACACAGTCACTACAAAATAATTCCGGTTTATATTTGACTAACCCTCGTATGTACATATATTATATACAAACATTGAAATCTGATTGAACCTATGATGGCAGTATGAACAAATGGTTACATTACAATGTAACAATCTAACAATGTTTGCTACAATACTTTTCTTCATATTTAACAAGTTATATACATAACTATAAATTACAAGTTAGAGTTTATCGAACCTTTTGTTGCTTGCTTTTTGTGGCATTTGGAAATGTCGATGTTTATTCATTTATTTATTTATTTATTTATTTGCTGAATTTCTTGTCTCCGACTGGCATAGAATCGTAAAATTACTAGTGTGTTTACATTTAAACGTAAACATGCGACTAGGAAATTCCTTGGAATTAGTTAAGCGAATAATATATTAGGTATCCGAATATTTTTTTGTACAATAAAATATTATCATTACTAAACAATTGATTATGTTTCTATTATCTACAATAAATAATTTAACACAATAGAAATCAGCAGAACGAATATTTTAATAATTTGCGAAAATATAAATCTCTAAACTTGAAAGTTCTGTGGTATCGGAATATTAAAGTGAGTAACTGTATATTGAAATTCAGTGGTCCCAAAAATACAACCTCATGTGAAAAATTTCATCCTACATTTCTTAATAACCTTTGCATAAGAAATTGTGGTAATTATGCAGAATAGGTGTTTCCTTACCGATTTCAATGATTTTGGATATGTTGTCGGGGATATGATTCTGAACAACTTTTTCGTATTGGGAGTAGAACATTAGTATGCGACTCTAGCGGTCGGTACGCGAACTAATAGTAATGGCTGACGCAGGTATACAGATTATTGCTGTCTATCAATTTTCACAGTATCGACGAACTGCACGTAGAAATAAATGTTGTGTAGCAAATTGTAACGCTACAATGCACAATGATCTCAATTTAAGTTTTCATAAAAGTCCCAAAAAGTGGAGCAAGTAAAATTGACCACCTTAATACTTTTACATATTCCAATATTGTGTCTAAATGTATTGTCGACATTTTTACTGTAAGAAATAACTTTTAAATAAACTTTTATACTACTGGTTCCATATAAACATATAGTAAAATGTATACCTGCGTCGTCCATATTTGTTACGCCACACTAGCGCCACCATTCCCGCGGTGGTAGTTTCCTTTGCCAATACATGTTACCGCCGCTCGACCTTCGTTTCTGAGATATTTCATAAAACTATTTGGTAATAAATGCATAAAAGGGTACACCTCACCGATTTTGATGGCCTTGAAATATGTTGTCAAACTCAACATTCTGAACAACTTTTTCCTATACATATTACCGCCGCACGACATTCATTTGTCAACTTGTCCCGGGTATTAGTATTGGTTGGGGCTAGATTAGTGCGGGGGGCGCGCGCCCGCTCACGGGCGCGTACAGCATGGTAGCGAACCGATGTGAGTTTAGAGATTTGAACCAGAAACTTGCGGATGCCCGTCAATACTCCGAACATAATTTTTTGCTAGGAAGATGGTGCCTTCGAGAGCACCTGTTGGATGTGTGGGGACTCCAGTCAACACCCCATCTCACATCGGTTCGCTACCATGCTTTACGCGCCCGCGAGCGAGTGCGGGCCCCCCGCAATAATCGAGCCCCAACCAATACTAATACCCGGGACAAGTTGGAAAGTGGAATGCGTTGCGTCGGAATAAGTCAAAAGAAGTTTTTCGCGAATATCTCAGAAACGAAGGTCGAGCGGCGGTAACATGTATAGGAAAACGTTGTTCAGAATCATGTCCTCGACAACATATCCAAAAATCATTGAAATCGGTGAGGAAACACCTGTTCTGCATAATTACCTCAATGCAAGATAAGACAAATGAAGCACACGAACTCAATGAGTTTTCAAAACTTATTTTTTAGGAAACGATGCATTATAATTCATAACGAAAACATTTTGGTTTGCATTTTCTACATATTTCTTAGGTATCGCCCTTTTTCTGTTTGTATTAGCAATGTGACCATATCCTAGATTAGGAATTTCTTCGTATTATGAATTTACATAATTCATAATCGAATATGTACTAAAAAAAGATCAGGTTTTAATTGATATCCTTAATTTAGAAATTTATTCCCACAATATATTCTAGAGCCAAAAAGTGCTTTAACCTTAATGTATTGTGATGTAAAAGTAATAATAATTACTTTAACATTAACTTCTAAACATTAAATTCTCTAAATTAATTTCAGGGTCACCGGAGAATGGTCTCGTCGGTAGCCTGGGCAGAAGATAGCGGAGTCTGCAATTTGTTCTCTTCTGGGTTCGACAGATTAGTCCTTGGATGGAGTATTGTACCTCTTAAGGAATGTTAAATATATTAATATTACAAATCTAATATAATAGTAAGTTTATTGAGTTCCTTTTCGGGTTACAAGGCTTCCATTTCCGTTATAATAAGTCCACAGTTCTATGTCTACATCCTTTTCTCATTACTCCCATTCTACTTTATCATATCTTCTCTCACTGTCCGCTTCTTACTCTATTCTTCTGTTTCTAACTACCGCTAATTTTGAACTTCGCTATCGTATTCCTACTCACGCCAGCTCAACGTAATTGGATTTAACTTAATTGTTTATTTTACCTCGCCTCGCTGTACCGATACCGTCGCACAATTTTCCTCTCTTCAATTCTGGGCTTAGCCTGTCCACTTCCGTTTCTCTCTTTCGTACCCTCTATTCTTCCTGCCCCTCACATACATTCCTGTCTTTTCGTTCTGTTTCATTTTGAGCTTTCACTCTCTTTTTCAGTCCCACTGCCCCTTCTCTTCAACTCTGGTATCTCATCTACTTTTCAGCATTTCCCTTTTCCTCTAGGATTTTCCTGGCCGTTTTTGTATCATACCCTTTTCTCCTGATTCTCTTTCCATACATTCTTCAAGCATGTGTTCCCAAGTCTCTGCCCTTCTTCAACGCCACACACTAAACACTTTTTTCTCTCATTCTTTCTAATATCTTTCCTCCCTCGTGCAATTGTATTTCCCAATTTTAATCTTGCTCTGTCCTCAACTATTTCTTTTCAGACCATTCTATACCAAGAATCGAATATTCTGGTGTCCTTTCTATTCTTATTTCCTCACACCACTTACGTATTTTAACCTTTCCTCGAAATGGCGTGAATCAGCCTACGCGATACACTTGCGCGTCATTGTGACTTCAAATTATAATTTACTTTATTTAGATAAATGAAGAAATAATAAAGATATCTGATCTAATCGCTAGATCAGTGATTCCCAACCTGTGGGTCGCGAAGTGTTTTCTGGGGAGTCGCCACGGTTTGTTGGGGGTTTTTTTTTTTTTTTTTAATATTATTAAGTTACAATTATATTCTGAAATGCCTATTTTCAATGTGTTTTCTTTACCTTATTAAATTTACCGAAACTTATATGGGGGGGGGGGGTGTCGCTGGATATTTGAATACTAAAAAAGGGGATCGCGACTCAAAAAAAGGTTGGGAAACACTGCGCTAGATGTGATCTGTACTGTTGAAACAGCGTATGGTCTCCATCGGCGTTAAAGGCCCACGCTTATATAACAAGGGCCCGTGACGCACCGGTGCGGCGCTCGTAAAATTATAAATTAAATTTAGTTAAAAACAATGATAGAGGGTTGACTGGGTCCTGTCATTCAGCACATCCAACATATGACGCTTTCTCCCGCGACATCTTTTTCCAAGATCTGTGGTCTCGGTTTTTTTTTTAATGATTTCCACTTTTAAATACAAATACACATTAGAACTTTAAAATTAATTTTCCCAAGAACGGCGTTAGAACTCGACTTTGATTGTGTCCTTGACTATTACCATACAAAATTCCATAACGAATAGGAGGCCCTATTTGCACCGAAAGAAATCAATTTTAGCAATAGTTCTAGAGAAAACATATATTTACTTTGAGCACCATATAGCTACTTTTCTTCATCCGTAGCACTAAGTCTCGTATTTATAGGATTGAGATACAGTTAATCAAACTTATGAAAAAGTTTATTTATTTACGGAACGCAAATCAGTACACTAGTTCCAAAGATTCGAACATTGTAGCAGAAAAATTAGATGCATAAATGTAAACTAGTGTGCCAAATCCTAAGACGACGATAGATTCCAGTTTCCCGCTGTTGGATACCACTGAAATTATAAAAAGTGTAGATAAGCGAATTATAATTATAAATATTGTATTGTAAATATAATAAAGTATGTAAACAGTATTCCCTCTCTATAGGCCCGACTTTTATACTCATCATGAGGCTAGGAATTATCTCAGACCACTATTTCGCTTACACTGCGTGACCGGGTTTACATAATTCGAACTCCATACATACATGTGTTAAAAAATGTGGCAAATATTCGGCTACGATTATTTGTCAAATATAATTGCGACACATACGTTTTTCAACGTCCATTTTCGCTATTGATATTTTATAAATACCTTATAGAAGAAAATAAAATATTCGTGCAACTTGGTTATGTGCGACTTTGTCAACTCAAGTCGGAACAATTTTTGCTGTTTTGCATGAATACCGAATATTCATATACGAACACGAATATTATAACCATACTTGCATATTTTAAAATTAATATTGAATATTCGTATATAAATACAGCATGTGAGGCGCTGACATCACACGTAAGTAAAAGTGGCTCTTGGCGAGCTAACAATAAGATCTATGAGCCTACCACGCGAGATGAATTACGTATATGTAATGAAAGGAAAAAAGTTATATTTTTACATTTTTCATGGAACCTTGATGACAGTATTGCCAATAAAGCTAAATGACCTTGAATGATTATGGTCATTGAAAAGCCCTTGTGAAGATCTACAATCGTTAGGTGCTCAAAAATACATAGTTCCATTTAAAAAAATTAACCACGTAATGGGCCACTCGAAACCAAACAACGTTTGTCTTAAGGGGGTAGACTACTGTGACGGCCCGAAAAAATAAGTAATCTTCTGATGCAAATTGTAGACAAACTAATCTGCCGATTAAATTGCGGTTTAGCACTGGATTTTGGCATATTGTAAAGCATTAAAAACCATTATAAAAATTAAGAAAATATATATAGATATATATGTCACGAGGTGGCTCCAAACTGATGGTCTTCCATAAACGATGTACCTCCTAACTCAAATTTGGATTGTCTAACACAAAAAGACAAAAGTTGTCTATTAAGTATAATGTTATGCCTAAGCATTAATGGTCCCGGTTTTTAATATTTTGAAAATTCGCTGAATAGCGTGTTGAAGAAGAGGATGCCGATTTTCGCAGCGATTCGTCTGTAACTTCCGTAATAACAGGAATTTTCAAAAAATGGTCCGTTAATGCTTAGAGAACGTAACATAAAGATGTCTGCAAAATTTGGTCACAATTGTGTATCACACAGTATCTCTAAAACTAAACTATATTTATATTTCAAACCATTTGCATATCATTCTAGAGATTTCAAACTAATATTTAAGCGAAAAAAAATTACGATTTTTTCGACCGTTTTACAGTAGTGTAACCCCTTAAACATTTCTTACTATCTCAAAAACTGTTGAGGTTATTCAGGTGGTTTTTGTTAGGTGACTCACCCACCTTGTATAACTATATCTGATAATCAAGTCCAATGTGAAGAAATAAATATACATAAATTATAACAGTTATTAACATTCAAGAAATAATATTATACAGGGCCAGTCAGGGCAACAACTGTTGTCTGAAATAACTCGTTATATATTAACTGCAGCAAAAATTGTTTTATATTGAAAATGTTGTATTGGATGGAGTTTGTCGAATAGAGGCATTTTACTTTTTTTATGTCACATTTTTCGCGATTACAGGGTGGCCTTGAGTTTTTCAATTGGCCTCGCGTATTTTGTTTAGCAGTGTGTTGCCGTTAAGAAGACGAATTCAGTAACATATGTAGGTTAGGTTGTCATAGAACAAAATGATCTTGAAGTGATCCTTCAACCTCAAAACATGACAAAGCGGTGGCTTTGGCAAGTTGAGTATCAACGCCAATATGGTGTAAATCGGAGACATTGAGGACGATCGCGTAATTGGTTCACTTTCTATAAACAAAACATTAACCCTTCGTGGTCAAACTTCTGTGAAGATCCGCAGTGGTCACACTGGGTCGATTCGACCCGGCCCATTTTTAAATAGTTACCCAACAAACTGTATCAGCCCAATGGAATCCCAAAAATTATAGTACACACTTTGAACATTGCGAAGTAGGGAACAGTCGCGTTTTAGTAACAAATGAAAAGTCATGTAAAAAAAATCGGAAAGTTTAAAGTCCTGAAAATGAGTTTTTTTTACTAAAACAATCATAACCTTTCTATTTTTCAATTAATTTTCGTAAGATTGTGGCTGATACTAACAAGATGTAGTCCTTTTAGAAAATATACAGTTTCACAGTGTGCGTTTCAAAAAAGGTACTTATTTATTTTGAGATCTGAATATGGTCAATTGTGGAGTAAAAAAACACGTTTAATTTAGAGAAATAACTATTTATTATTATTAAAATGATTCTTAATATTATTTTTATTCATAAGAAAATAATAGCGTGTTCGAACGGTCGCACTGGTGCGCACTGAGTGCGAATTTTAGCCAATCGGAAGCGAAAAAGTTCACACTCAGTGCGCACCACTGCAACCGTCCGAATACGCTATAACTTAACAATAAAAATAATTGAATCTAGTCTTCTTCCGCGCATTCGGCACACATATACATTCTGTGTTCTGTGTCACGGTCATACAAATTACATTTTATTGAAGTAAATTTCTCGAAGTACAGTAGAGTGAAAAAATTTCACTTTTTTGATAAAATTTACGCGTTGGCCACACTTGGGGCCCGAACGATCCACGATCGAAAACGGTGTTTTTGTAACGGCTGCCACTCAACAACGGGCGCTCTGATTCAGAAACTGGCGGGCTCTAGCGGAAGAGGAAACCTAAACTTTCCGTAAAATGTCAGGTCAATGCCATTTCAAAGCCAGAAACTTACCGGTATCAAGCTCCAAAGTTAGAACGCGGGTCTATTTGACCCACAGTGACCAATGAAGAGTTAACCGTAAAGAAATACGTATAATCTCTCAGAGAAACCGTCATAGAATGTGGTATCAACACCAAGTCAAGAGAAGTTCTTAACCAGTTACAGTATTCCCCGGATAAAAGTGAAAAAATTATTAAAGTTCTATTTTAAACAAAGGTGCAATTGTACTTTGCAGGTGCATCGTCATACTTATGAAAAAAGTGAAATTTTAGGACAATAGAATTTGTTATATCATTTCAGCTTTTCCTCTGCCATTTTTTTCTGTCTTTACCAAAAGACTCAATATGTGACACACCCTGCACACGTCAGTCATTTCACAGTATGCTTAATCATACAAAGAACTTGGTTTACAAAATAAAAAGTTGAGTATCTCGAAAACACTACATAGCCTGCTAATCTATGTTTGTTAAAATTTGATGTTCTGCTTTGCAAGTTCTATTAGCCAGATAAGTAACAAGGAAAGGTTTTCAGGTGTCCGCCTCCGATTGCTTTGGTTTTCGGATATGTTTTAGAGGACCGAAAAATAACAAATACGTGTTTTTTTACTTTGCTCCGTTTGCATATTTACGGGGTGAAACCGCCCCTCAAAATTCATAAGAAGAGGGACAAAAATTTCTATTGTTAGATCAATGGATATTATAACACTGTATATCAAGTATTTATATAAAATTCTACATCAAGATTTACTCAACAGTGTTATAATATTCTTTGAACTAACGAATAACGTTAATAACGAATTCTTTTTTGGTAACATGATATTTATGAATTTGTCAACTAATTAAATTGTGTGTAAACACTTAACAATAGTTTTGTAATTGCGTAGTTACGTACCAGAATAAGCGGTAAGCCAACACAGAAGGGTGTATCCCAAAATGAGAAGATAATGTGGTGCCAAAAAGATATGTCCCCATGTAATTTCTAATAGTCCTAATAATTTTCCGGAACCACCTATTACTATTGCTTTTGATAGATGTGTCGTATTATACTTATTGGGATTCTTCACATAAAAGTACCACTTGATTTTGGTAAGAATAATCACGATGACGACATAAGCAGCGAGGGAGAAAGCAGTTTTAAACAGAATTAAATAAGGATTGCAGTATCCATCGAAGTTGTGTTGAAATGTTTTTAAAGTTCCAGTGTTGTTTTCATTGTCGTTGCACATAGAAAGATTCCGAAACGATTCAACAAGCCAAATAATTATTACTAACTTCCACCAAGGCTTCAAATCGCAATTGTAAAGAAGATGCCTATATGCTCGTTTGTCAAGTAAGATTAAGTCCACTAGGATTATAACAGGATCATATTCGATGTATTTGTCAGCCGTATGGTTGCATTGGTCCTACAATAATTAATACAACATTTATGAATTACAAATAAAAAGGTGGACGAATCGCTTAATGAATTCACGAAATCCGTTAAACTAATTAATAAATGGGAAATCATGAAATTCGTAATGGAGTGGAGAATATTAATTGAATTTAAATTTGATCGTGTTACGGTCTTGTTACATTTACATGATAAAATGGGTATAATTTAATATTATTGTACGCAATATTTTATAATCCGCAAATTATTTTTTAAAATACTTTTAAAATACTTGCAACATTTTCTCTTAACTACACAAATTCAAAAAATTATATTTTTAGCCAGAAATTATTACTCTAAATATTACGTGAGTGCAAATATATTTGATCATTTTTCAAAATTACTCACTTTCATAAAAGAAACTTTATAAGTAGTTACATTATGGAACGATTGTAATTTATTGTACATAATAAATCGCTGTATTCTCAGCCTATATGATATTTGCTCCATAGTATGTACGGAAAGATTGAAAGTAAAACCGGATCCTACTGTACACATCCTAACATAACGAATTAAGGGGACATTCTACTGTCTCGGCCGAAAATTCGGCCACTTTTCGGTGATGATTTTTATAATGAAATAAACACTTAACGTTTTCGAATTTTAGGGGGTATATTCTACTATTCTTGAAATACAAGAAAAAATCTGTGTTGTTTGTTTATTTCATTTGTTTACATAAATATATCGCAGTGAAGTTGGCGTCTTCAGAATTTGACCTGTTGCTGACGGTTGCAATTTCGGACGACTAGATTATGAGTAATAAAAAAACCAAACATAAATTTAATTCGCAGGAGTATGGTTATCTGGTATACCGCGAAATAACAATTTTGGGCAAAAATTATTGAAATGGCGGTCGATCAAAGTTGCAAGTACCGGAAATGGCATTTCTATTCTATTTAATCGATATAAAAAAGTGGGAAAATATTAAAAAAGTTATACTCCTGCAAATTAAAAATATGTTTGTTTTTTTTATTTCCGATAATCAGTCAAATTCTGAAAACGCCAACTTCACTGCGAAATATTTAAGTAAATATTTGTATTTCAGGAGTGGTACAATATGCCCTCAGAAGTTCGAAAACGTTAAGTGTTTATTTCATTATAAAAACCACCACCGAAAAGTGGCGGAATTTTCGGCCGAGAGAGAGAGTAGAATGTCTGCTTAAAAGGTATTAAATGCCCTTAAGTAGTAAAAAGAAATACTTTTCCATACTCTAACACAGAGGTTCCCAAAGTGTGGGTGGCGTTATACATTAAAATATGAGAATAGTTTGCATGTTCATTAGCAGAGTTTTACTTATCGAGAATTGTCGGATAAACAATTCAAAGTCGATTAAAGATCACATGAGAATATATCGCGTCGCAACGATGAGAACACATTAGGGTTTCTGTTTATTTCTTTAATTTAACTGTATCAATTTTTCACGATCAAAATACATTTTCAACGAAGTGTTTTCGGCCAGATCATCACTTCGAAATGGATTTACAATCCGGGTGTTCTATTCACAATTTTTAATTTATTCACTGAAATAATAATCAAAACTTTCTTTCAGCGAGTCTAGATATGCAACTATTACAGAGATTAAGTCGTCCGCTAGTGTCACTTCACTGATTGTTTCAAAATAATCGTAGGCTCACCTGTCCACCGAATGAACACTTAAGCTGCATGTCTGTTAAAATTAGTATTCAAAAGTCGTTATTTAATCCCCTGAATGTTATTTCTGTAAGCGAGCTGTTTTATTACTAAAGTCGCACATCCCGGAACACAATTCTAGCAATGGTTGATAGTTATAACTTTCATTAAAAGTCTGGCAGAGGATTAAATAAAAAATGGGCCAATGACCAGTGAATGAAAATAAATTTGTAATGAATGAACAGGGGTACCCCACTGAATGAACGGGATAATAACAGTGGTTAGGTTTCCAATGTATAAATAAAATTTTTTGGTAAAACCTCGAATTTTATCATATACCACAAATATACCACCTCCGTGCGTTTAATTTAAAAAATATATCTGCCAGCTTACTTATGTAAGCTTCAGAACGATCATCCTGCAAAAATTTTGCGTAATCGTTTTGTCCACCCTGAAACATTGCGATTTCTTCGCGGAGTCCGACAACTTTGACCCTCGACAGCCAACGTACTTCAGTATGCAAAAGAAGAGATTTATGGAAACTTCCCATCTCTACATACAGTTTTTCAAATAATCGTGACTGTGACGGTTTACTTCTTGACGAAATTGACGAGATACACGGCAGTGTTTAAAATGTTTTTTAAATCCTTTAACATAGCTTTAAATACTAATGCTTCTCTATGAAGACGGCAATGAGTCCATGCCACATTCACCGCATTGCCCGTACACCGTCCGTACATATAAGAACACAATTTATCCCGTGCAGTTCCTTCGATTTTACATAAGTGTCAAGAGTTCCAAAAATTTCCTCGCTAGTACCCCGAATAATTGATCCACAAAATAATATATCTGCATGCGGCTCATTGTTCCATATAAAACAGATTGAAGCAATCAATTGGGACAAACATTGTTATATCTTTTGACTCATTGAATTGCAGAGAGAAAAATTTACTCGCCTTAACTCTGTTGATAAGCTGATCTTGAAACCATTCGGACGTTTAGTCACCAAACATAACTCCAACAATACCTATCTATTATCGCTGGGACTACTAATGACTCACTAATGGAGTGAGGCTTACCAGATTGTGCAATTCGTAAACTAATGAGCATGCATAGCTTTTTCATTAATATTGATGAAACGAGAAAGCTTTTTTTTAATTATTCAATTCTTTTAGTTTGCTTTGAAAAAAATGAAACGGTTCATTTTTCCAATCTACATGCTTTGAATTTCACAGCAAATAATAACATACTGCGGACGTGGATCTAATTTGCCACCATTCCCTGTAAATCCGATTTTTGCATAGTCAGAATCATATTTTTACCAAAAAACTTTACGGAAACAAAATATTAAAGATCGAAAGTATGATTGTTTTGGGACATTCACAACTTTTATCACTGAAAATGAAGCGGCACCAGCTGATAACTTAAGAGGGTGTAATTAGCTGAAAATTGAGGCATTTTTCGGGAATTTTTTGGAAGAAAGTCTTTAATTGATCTTTTTAAGGTAGATAAAAAAATTTATTAAAAAAGAATGGCAAATAACACAGTTATAAGGGGTTATGCCCAGTCCGTTGGCGACGCAACTGTTCCGCGGCGGGCAACGTAGCGTCTACTGTATTCATCAAAACCGAAAAATTAAAAAAAATTTGTTTAGTTTATGAATGCACGCACGAATCTTAGCCATTCGTAACTTAAATGATACGAAATTGAACACCCTTGAATAAAAAGTTTACTTCCTTTGAACGAAATTTTGTCCTAAACGTGCAAAAACAGCATTTTATTTAAACAATATCATTAAATCAATAGCTATGTTCTATGAAGAAAATGTTCGCAAACATCCATGCGCAAGGTCAAGTCGATCGGTTGAATATTTTTGGAGTTACATTGTCCGCCAATTATTGTAAAACTGTCGTTTCGAGAATAACGCGTTTAAAGTTTTCTGACAACCTTTGCGCCACCTGCTGCTGCGTAGCAAAACTGGCTATTGGGAAACCAAGTGGAGGCGTGGCTTAGATTTCAGCGCTGCGGTGGTAAGTTGGCAAACTATTGACAGTAGGCTGGATCCCACCGAACATTCCGAATAAGTATTTATTAATCGAATAAGTAAAAATTCAGTGTTCCAAAAAATTTAAAAACACTCGTTTTTCACAACATGTCTATATAAACACTGATAATCATATGGACTTCGACGGATTTCAGCCTACTCTGAGTAGTTCAATTTTTTGTCACTAGTTGGCGTATCGAAATTCTTGATTTCCAATAGCCGCTTTAATTTTTCGAATTTCGTTCCGCGGCTTTGAGAGCATATTTCCGTGATGAACACCTATTGATTTATGCGAGAAAAAATCGATTTTGTTTGACCCACTACACCCTTAATTTCTCTAATACATAGTTGCACTGGTATATCTACGAAGGCAAACAAAGAACTAATTGGTTTGTCCGAAAACACTTCGTTGATAATGTATCTCGACCGTAAAAAATTGATATAGTTTTGGCTGACAGGTTAAAACACGTAGAGGAAGCGCAGCATGTTTGAAATACTGTTGGTAATTTGGAATATCGCAGTATCTAATAAACTACTAACGCTATCTAATTTATAACACCGTAGATAATAGGCGCTAAGGACCAGTTAACTAATGACATTTCTGGATGAACCGCCATTTTCACATTTCGACTCAATCTGCAGAGTAAGAAAATGTGAAACTGCAAAACTTTTTCAGCAAGACTTCAATCGTTCCAATCATAGTTAAAATATGTAAAAACTTTAGAGTGAAACACTTTATCTACTCATTTGCATGTTCCTTCTATGGTTCCGTGTCAGTTTTGCGATAATTTCGAGGATACGTTAAAGTGTGACATGAAATTTTAGGTTACAATACTATGTTGTTACTTCGGAATACCGAATGTGAAGGTAATTTGGAATATTCCAAAGCTTAGCGATGCTTTTGTTTCAAGCGCTTTATATTTACCTAAGATTGTTCCTATATTCTGATTTTTGAGCCTGATTAGATCATAAAAAGAAAATAATTTTATCATCTACATGTTTTTTTTTACATTTATAGAGTGGAGGTAAATTGGAATGCCGGTATTCCAAATTACCCGCACCGTAACGAAATCGATACTTCCTGTCATTTTTCATATAGACCAAAGTTTCAGTTACTCTTTGTTTTTTATTATTACTGAGAGTTTGAAATATAAAAGTTTATTAATTTTCCTATGATATTATGCAGTTTTATTTGTTCCCACCCTCTGCCGTAATTTTGTATTTGTTTTAAACGAACTATTCCAAATATACTGCCCTTCCTCTATCCAACTGTTTCTACCCCAACTTTAAGGGTGTTGGTTCCTGTTACTACCTCGTACATGTGTGTAGTTGGATTTTCGGCAATTACAGGAATTTAAAACAAATTTCGAAATATACTTCAATTATTTATCAAACACCTTGCGTCTAAAAATAACACATGTACGTGTAGCAGAAATAGAAAACAAGTTTATTCTTTACATGCATCCCATTATGTATCCGATTAAGAAATTTTTCATTTAGTGTATTCAATAAAAAAATTTAAAAGTAATAAAGCGATATTTTTTATTCAACCCCCTCTTCCTTTCAAAATATGTATTACAAGTGAGCGGGGTCGCGAAAAATCAGCGTTTTCGAAAGTGGGTCTCGGCCCATAAAATTTTGGGAGGCCCTGCTCTAGCATGTGATGTATTTTGATAAGCAAATAGACATTATACGGTTCCATTTATAAAACTGAAGGTGACCTTGAAAACTTTGGAAAAAATTATTAAAAAAACTAAAGTGAGCCTGTAGTTCCCTCTAAATCAAGGTACTTAAAAATAACAATTTTAATTGGTTCAGCAGTAACAGAAATAATTAAAGTTGTTCAGCCTTTATATCAAAATAAATGATAAGATATATCAATTCGTCGATCAATATAAATATGCAAACTTTGAATAGCAAGAATTGTTTTAAATGTTTGAAAGTGATACGCGTAATTTCTATTAGAGTGATCTTCCTGGGCAAATAAATATTTCATTAAAAACTTAAATTTCTCTTTACACAGCTATGTAAGTGAATATAAATTAACAAATTATTTAAATTAACGAAGTAACCAATCGATCAATTAATCAACGAATCAATCAATAATTATAAAGGATACGGAGAGATTATTCCAACAGATGACATACGCATTTTAAAAGTTTTAAAACGTTTGGACAGTATCTTGTATAAAGTTCTGCCACTTCAGCTCCACAATTCACGCAATGATACATTATCAGTTTGTTTATTTCTTCTTGTCAATTGTCATTATGCCAGACAGATTATAAATATAATGCCTTCTTTTCTTATTTATAATACTTTGACATAACCTGAAAATAAATACATTTTATTTTATTTAATGAAATTACTATATTCCTATAATAAAGTCAAACAATGAAATTCAAAATAATTATTTTATTAAATTTCGAGATACGCAAACACAAATTTCTTAAAAAACATTTTCATTTGAATTCACGACGAAATAATTGGTTGTGATAGAATCGTAAGTACTTGCTCCGATGAGAAGTTGCCGCGAGAAACTTTAGGGTTCGAATTAGAGATCCCGGCGTAGAACGTGTATTGAAGATACACGTGTACACGCGTACACGTGTAGTAAAAATATCCGTGTTCTAATCCGTGTACTTCTTAATACACGGATACACGGGTATTGAAATACACGTGTACCCGTGTATCGAAATTCACGGATCGTAGTATCCGTGTACCCGTGTACCCGTGTACCCGTGTACCCGTGTACCCGTGTATCCGTGTACTGAAATTCACGGGTACACGTGTATCGAAATACACGGTTTCGCGTGTATTAAGATATCCATATTTAATTTTTTAACTAAATATCCGAATGTTTAGATTTTACGCAAATAGTTTGCGATAGGCGATAGGTGATGATGACATGGTTTTGTGTCAATTAAAGGAGATTTTGATTTCGGATATAAGAAAACGTTTTAAACTCGACTGGAACGAAGGTGATACTCTTTCATTAAATCATGTATCCTGCTTCTTTGATCCGCGATATAAAAATCTGGAGCATGAATCAATCCACGTGAGACAAGTGATTCGTACAGAAGTACAACGTTTACTTCAAGAGGCACCGGTCCATACAGTTAGCAAAACAAAGTCACGCGGGAAAAGTGCTCTTCAGTTTTTATATGATGAAATTACAGACAATAATGATATAAATATTCAATTTGAAACGTATATGGCCGAGCCACAATTACGCTTCGACTTAGACCCATTTGACTGGTGGAAGGCTAGGGCAAATAAATACCCGGCGATTTCCCATGTTGCCAAAAAATATTTAACCATTCCAGCATTTCCAGCAACCTCGGCGATGTCGGAAAGATGTTTTTCGTGTGCTGGAAGCATTGTAACCAAAAAAAGAAACCGTTTACTCCCAGAGAATGTTAACACGTTAGTATTTTTACACCAAAACAAAAGATTAATAGATTAAAGTTTATTAACCAAAATCATGATGTTTTTTATTTTTATCTGCAACCTAGTAAATTATGTCTGTACCTACCTATCGCAAACTATTCGCGTAAAATCTAAACATTCGGATATTTAGTTAAAAAATTAAATATGGATATCTTAATACACGTGAAACCGTGTATTTCGATACACGTGTACTCGTGAATTTCAGTACACGGGTACACGGGTACACGGATACTACGATCCGTGAATTTCGATACAGGGGTACACGTGTATTTCAATACCCGTGTATCCGTGTATTAAGAAGTACACGGATTAGAACACGGATATACTAACTACACGTGTACACGTGTACAAGTCGTACAAGTGAAATCTGAATCTCTAGTTCGAATGGTAGGGGAGCGGGAGAGTGGGGTAAACACGAACGCGGGGTAATCGCGATGATCACGAATGCGATGTTACGGCGTTTTAATAAATAAAAACGATGTTCCCTCTCCACTAGTTTAGGTCCTGTCCAACGCCGGGCAGAAAGTAATAACTACAGAACGCTCTTGCTATTCTAGATAAACACAATTCATTATTCTCATCATGTTTCAAGTAATATTTTGTCCATTTTCAATTGCATGTAATTACTGTCGAATTAATGATACAATTGGTTCTTTTTTAAGTCTAAATAAAGCACTTTTTTACCAACATTTTGTGACCAAGGCAAAGAGGAGATATAAGAGGCGTCACTCGACAAGGACAGAAATATGCTAGGGAAATCACTAGACAACCAATTTAAATGCCCTTTCGGCAATGATCGGTAAACTTCGGCATTGATCGGTAAACTTTGGCAATAATCAGCAAATTGCAGTAAGGTACATTTAGTCGATTTGAATATCCCGCTCGAATAGACAACCAATTTAAATGCCAAGGTCAAGTAAGGACTTCAAAGATTCCGCCCGGAGTGACGCCTCTTATTATATCTCCTCTTTGACCAAGGCGTTGCTTGAATCATGATTCTAACCTCTGAAATAAATTCTTTTTAATTTTTTGATGTCGTGGGGTATGGACGAACAAATCGGATGGGGTAATCTCGAACCTTCGAGATTAGCAACGTTAACCGATTTTGATGAAATTTTCAGCATGTATAAAACTGACTTAAATCTACTAAAGAGATTTTTGAATTTTCATAACAGGCTCAGAAAAAAGTTTAAAAAACGACCTTTACTATTTTTTTCGATATTCCGACCAATTGCAATTTTTTTCTAACGCACAAGAAGAGGAGTTTGAAAAATACATTAGGTATAGGTTGTAGCAACATTTTTTATGGGTCGATCATTGAAGTCGCGCTTTCTGTGCGACTTCTGCGATATTTAGCACTCTGTTCGTGATTACCCCACGGCAGTCGAGTAATCACGAACACCAAGGGTTTTGCTTTTTAACCGACTTCAAAAAGGAGGAGGTTATAGATTCGACCCGTTTTTTTTTTTTTTTTTTTTTTTAATGTTTGTCCCCTCATAACTGCTCAGCATATGGACTGATTTCGATGAACTTTTTTTCTATATTCGAAAGAGGGCGATGCCCCGGTGGTCCCATCCTACACTGCATCAACATTGGCCTAATATTTTGCCAGTTATGGTTAATAATAAAGACTATTGTCACCTAATTATTATTTTATGTACGTACGCGCATATCTCATCAGCACGTTGTGTCAATATATATAAAACTAAAAAGTTAAAAATAAAAAAAATTTAAAAAATTAAAACCGACTTCAAAAAAATAAAATTGCACTAAAAAGTTAAAAATAATTTTTTCCCTTATTTAATCTACGACTCTCATATTTTTTAAGTCGGTGCCTCATCATTTGCACTGTGTAAATCTGGCGCCGGCCTAAAAAATATGAGAGTCGTAGATTAAATAAGGGAAAAAATTATTTTTAACTTTTTAGTGAAATTTTATGATTTTTGAAGTCGGTTTTAAATTTTTTATTCACTATAAAGTTGATTTTTATTATAATTTTTAAAAAATTCATCACAGTACTTTATAGATGAATAGTTTAAGTATGTTTGTAAATAATAAACAAATTCATTTCTCACATAGTTTTCGTTTTGTTTGCTTTTTTGCTCAGGTGTTTGCAATCACCCCACTCTCCCATATACCCCTACAGGCCAACGTTCTCTAACACAATCGTAGAGGTAGGGCACACGTATTGTCGCTATTGGCCGACTCGACAACTTCGAGGACTACAAAGTAAGTGAACGGAACACGGGCGGCGGGAGCCAATACGAGCGAAGTAGCCCCCTTGCCCCTTGTACCGTTCGGACGGTTTCTTCTCGCCGGAGTGCAGTAAATAAATGTGCGAATGAATATCTAATTATTGTTAAGCATACATTATGTATATGACGGAATGTAATGGTATAAAAGAAACGGTCGAAGGCAAACGTAAAATAAATTTCGTAAGACGTACTTCGTCCAAGTACCTGTACCTTGCTAGAGCAACTTGAAACGGAGGGACAAAATAAAATATTTGCCTCTGACTTCTTTTTATATAAACGGTAAACCTTGAAGGATGCGGAAGACTGAACGTGTCGAGCAAAACAGTTAGAAACTGTCCTAATTATCGATTTTCTTGAGGTCAGAAAAGAGTTAATACTCGAAGTGAAAGTGCATTCGCTCTGAGCTCGGAGAGAGAAGAGCCAGTAGCACAGTTATCTCACGGAATTCCTATCCGTCGGAAGCAATGGAGAACAATACTATTTTACTTCCAAGTGGCCATTCAATGCCTGTACTTGGCTTTGGTACCTGGCAGGTAAATTTATCCGATATTATTATTAATTTCTTTCTTCCGATCGGTTACAATAATTAGATACAGGCACAAATGCAATATGTATGTATATATGTGCAACACGAAAAACTTGTTCTGTAGAGTCGTGAAAAACTTCACCGACTTCAAAAAAATAAAATTGCACTAAAAAGTAAAAAATAATGTTTTCCCTTATTTAATCTACGACTCTCATATTTTTTAAGCCGGTGCCAGATTTACACAGTGCAAATGATGAGGCATCGACTTAAAAAATATGAGAGTCGTAGATTAAATAAGGGAAAAAATTATTTTTTACTTTTTAGTGCAATTTTATTTTTTTGAAGCCGGTTTTAAGTTTTTTAAAATTGTTTTATTTTTAACTTTTTAGTTTTATATATATTGACACAACATGCTGAGGAGATATGCGCGTACGTACATAAAATAATAATAATTAGGTGACAATAGTCTTTATTATTAACCATAACTGGCAAAATATTGGGCCAATGTTGATGCAGTGTAGGATGGGACGACCGGGGCATCGCCCTCTTTCGAATAAAAAAAAGATCATTAAAATCGGTCCATATGCTGAGGAGTTATGAGGGGACACATAAAAAAACATAAACGGGTCGAATCTATAACCTCCTCCTTTTTGAAGTCGGTTAAAAATTAAAAGAAAGCATGGCGATACAATTAATAGGTCCGAAGATAAAAATTCATCGACATAACCAAGGCAACGAAATCGGCCAAAATTAACAACTTTGATTAATATCTCTTTAATTATTAAATTATGACCGGATAGTCATATAAAATTTCTAGTTCAGAATTGATCACAGAATTCACTCGTAAATATTTTTATAAGATGTCGAGAACGTCCTGCATACGTTTCCCGAGTGTGTAAAACATGTATATACTTTAAAAGTTAGCCCAACTTGAGAAAGTTGGCAAAAAAAAAACAGACTTATAAAAGTTAAAATATTATTACAATATTTGACTTTGCTACATAGATTAACCACAGATCAACACCGAAAGTTCATTCCACACAATCTTTACAAATTTTAATATTTTTGAAACCGTTCAAACCACGAGACTAAAATTTCATACGAATTAGTTTATCAAGATCATGACAAAGTACTCTAAATTTGAAGAGAATCAGAGCCTGTAGTGTCAACTATTGTTCTACCATTTTACTACTCGGCATCGCCCGAAATTTAGATTCTGATTTTATAAAAAAAATTCTATTAATTTTTTGTGAAAATAGTCACATTCATCTGGATTAGCCAGGCATAATGAGCTGGGACACGTTTCGTGCCCCAGAGTTTACCGTTCGAAAGTTTTTAGGCGACAGACAAACCCACAAACACTTTCTGCTTTATATATTAACATGATGATGATGACGATGATGATTTGACAAAGAATGGTTTCAATGCCGGTCAAAGAGTTGATGAATATGTAATTTATAGCTTTGATTTAATATTATTTCTAAACATGTAAATATCGTAAAAAGTACGACCGTTTATGTTTACAGCATGCTTAAAACGTTTGTGTTCTAGAATGTAATTCTTAAATTGACTGCGTCATTTAAAAGCAGGTACCTCTGCAGTAGGTAGTGCAAGTTAACTCATCGCGATAAGACAATATAATTACGACGTGCGATACACAAAGTAGCACATTCCATCGTTTCGGACGAATATTAGCACGTTTGGACTTCCGTCGTGAAAACTACTTACAAGGGAACCTCGCGAACCCGGACTCACCGATTGGAACGCAACTTTGTGGGTTTTTACAGTCATTCAAAACAAGAAGAACGGTGTGTTTCATTTGGGCCTTATCGCCCTTTAAGGGGATGAAAACTAACCTCAAAGTCAAATTGGCACTTCCACTTTTTCGCGTATAACTCTCAAAGTACAACAGACAGAAAAAAATGTTTCTAATAAAAGTTTAATGGTGCAATGAGCGCTACAAACTTCCGTTGACAAAATATTTGAAAAAGTTTTTTTTCATCAGATATTTTTCTTTTTAAACTCTTCAAAATTTCATTAACGCAAGTTTTCAGCGCTTATTGTACCATTAAACTTTTGTTTGAAACATTTTTTTCTGTCTGTTGTACTTTGAGAGTTATATGCGAAAAAGTGGAAGTGCCAATTTGACTTTGAGGCTAGTTTTCACGCCTTAAAGCGCGATAGGGCCCAAATGAAACACATCGTTGTTCTTGTTTTGAATCACCCTAAAAACCCATAAAGTTACGTTCCAATCCGTGAGTCCGGGTTCGCGGTGTTCCCTTGTTAGCATATTTGACTGCTTCGACCACGAAGAATAGCACAATTCGGATTATACAGCAGAAACTATCACATTTCGGCGGGTGGTCAGTTTAGATTGTTGCAGTGCATTTTGCATCGAAGAATTCACCTTTTGAAAATATTGTTTAATAAATAATAACTCCATCTAATCTCCAAAAGCGAACACATGATAATTTTAATATACATAATTTAAGGACGGTATTTTAATGTTTAATAAATTGCCGGGTAATTATTTACAAAAGGGCAGTCCTCAACGATTTCGATGGCCTTGGAAGTGATCTAAGAGTAATAAAATAGAAGAATATTACGACATTGTGTATTATTCTGTATAAATAATTAATATGAATTTAACTATTTAGACTATAGTATCAGATAGAGATATTAAAATATAAATAACAAGCAAGGTTTAAATCTTGTAAAAGAAGGTTCGAAAATGTACTTATGTACTTTTACTTATTTCGCCTCCTCCAAGACAGGCTCCTGAATCCGCCTCTGCAGCGAAAACCGAAATGTGATAGTTTACGTGACAACGAAGACAAACGTGCTGCTTTTCGTAACAGGAATGAAACGTGCGACTTTTCGTGACGCACGTCGATTACACTCGTATAAAGAAACAAAAGATTTGTTTTCTATTCATGCTATGGAAAATATTATTTTCTCGATATTTCTTTGCTTCATTTTTGTTTTCACTTATTTACTTTATTAATCATCATTTATTTAAATGTAGTAATACCATATGTATAATTTAAATTTCGTTCACATTTAGTACCTACCGCTATAGCAGGAATCACTCTAAGTGAGATTACACTTTATTTATGTAAATATAATAAAAAAGCATTTTTCATCATTTACTAACCTCAATGATAATATCACAACGGTCTTATCATCAACCAGTTGACTATTTCCTATCTCAAAACTAACACATCTTGCAGAAATGAATTTATTACTCGAAAATGTGAGTTATCTTGAAAGACCAGACAAGATAAGACAAGTACATAGATCAGGGATGCCAGAAGTAGGGACAACAGGGACGAATTATGACATAGTGTGTGCAAAAGTTGTATAGTACAATATGTATATGTAGATTAGGGTGGCTCTTATTTACTCTTGGTAAAATTTTTTTCAAGATTTTCTTCGGGGCACCCTCCAGAATAGTTTCGAATAATTAAAAAAAAATCTGTGTAAAGTTTGAGCTCGATCGGATATCAGGAAAGGGTGCCCCTGGGCCGTTAAACAATTAAATCATTATTTAACAGCTCGCGAAGTCGTTTTTATATAACGCCTTGCAAGTTATTGATTAAATAAAAAAATATGTCAAACAAAAGTTGTAGATCCGGACAAGGAGCATCTTTTTTGGTGTATTACTATTTTTCGTGCGACAAACGGTTTTCGAAAAAAATCCGAACAAAAAACTTTTTTTTTTCAAATTTTGAAAGGTTAAATGCTTCTAGGACGCTTTTTATTTATGAAGGTGAACAAAAAAATGCAATTTTTATTTACGAGGACTATTTTTTAAACATTTAAGGGGGGGCATATACCGAAATATGCAAAAAAGATAAAAAAAAAATTCTGCTTATTTTCAGTGTTTGATATGTGATGAATGTTTCCTGCAAAGTTGGAATCGAAATTCGCAAAACTATCGGAGATATAGACGTCAGCAGTGAGGTATTCAAATGCATTTTTCTCGAAATCATGATGTCTATATCTTCGATATTTTTGCGAATTTCGACCCCAACTTTTCAGGAAACATTCATCACATATCAAACACTGAAAATTAGAAGAAATTTTTTTTTATCTTTGTTGCATATTTCGGTATATGCCCCCTCCCCTTAAATGTTTAAAAAATAGTTCTCGAAAATAAAAACTGCATTTTTTTCTTCACCTTCATAAATAAAAAGCGTTCTAGAAGCATTTAAACTTTCCAAATTTGAAAAAAAGTTTTTTTTTTAGTTTTTCGAATTTTTTTCGAAAACCGCTTGTCGCACGAAAAATAGTAATACAAGAAAAAAGATGCTCCTTATTCGGATTTCGCGAGCTTTTAAATAATAATTTAATTGTTTAACGGCCCAGGGGCACCCTTTCCCGTTATCCGATCGAGCTCAAACTTCACACAGATATTTTTTTAATTATTCGAAACTATTCTGGAGGGTGCTCCGAAGAAAATTCAAAATCAAAAATAAGAGTCACCCTAGTATAGATATACATAGCGTGGCTGCCAGAAGTCGCGACCAACAGGGACGTCGTATCGCGTCCCTACGTCTGGCAACCCTACATAGATACAGAGTGGAGATATTAAGGGGGTATACCCGTTTGAACCCTCGGAAAATGTGTACATTTTGTGGATATTTTTACAAGTCAACGGCTTGATGAAGATTTCTCGTTTTTTTACTATGTTTACATAGTATTATGAACTACTTATAAAAAACGTTTCAGATAAAAAAGTATTGTTTTTCGGAAGTTATGGATACATATCCGAAAGTCTCTCGATTTTAGACGGCTAAACGGTGGGCGTAAAAACAGCTGTATGTCGTGCCTGACTTAAAAACAATAAAATCTTCTTATAAAGTATGTCAATAGCTATCGTCCATCGGGGCCGATTTTGAAAAATTTGAAAAATAAAGGAATGGTGAGAGATCAAAGGTAGAGTTACACTTTTCTAAGAGAAAAGGCCACCTTTTTTCTTTATAAATAATAAAACGGGAAATCGGAATAAAAAAAGCCCTCGATGGACGATGTGGAATCTTATTAGGATCCTGCATGCAAAATTGGAAGTGAATTGGTAGAACGTAGCGCGAGTTTTTAGGCCCACCGTAATGAAAAATATAGTTCCGAGAAAAACGCGTTTAAAGTTTTGACTTTGATGCCCCATGCTACCTGAGTTGTTTCATTCAAATGCCTATAACTTCGCCAATTTTCCGAATTTTTACATCGGACTTGTTTTATAATATTTCTAAAACATCAATCTATGAAAATATGTAAAAATCCGATTTTTCACATTTTCAAACGGTTATACCCCCTTCAGGGGTCATTCCGGTTAGACGGGTTGAAAAAATCGATTTTTATTTTTAAACATTTTTCGGAAGTACATATCCTCAAGAGTGTACTGATTAAATTTTCATGGCAAATTCCGATTATTTTAGCTTCTACAGAGGTATTTTGTAGGGAGCCCAGAGCCTCGGCCTATAGAGATGAAAACTTCGAACGCGTTTCCCTCGAAACGTCCTTTTTTCACATCGTGAAGATAAAATCTCAAAATCTATCGAACCGATTGCTTTATAAATTTTACTGCTTATTCTGCACACCTATCACTCTCTCAGGGACTACAGTCAAGTATTTTCATTGAGTCTACTTTTAAAATCGAAAATAGCAAAAGAAAAGAGCCGAAAAAATTTTCCTGCATATTACTCGCCATTTTGCTAATTTTGAATATAAATCACTAATTATAGTCGGAACTATAGCGACAGTCATACTGATCAAGAATCTGTTTGGATTTTTTGGTTCAGATAAGTCTAACAGCTGAAATTGCCTTCACGCACGAGGCATGAATTTTTAAACATGTTATCAAGACCGCTTTCATAAGCATTTTAAATGCGAAAATTTTATTACTTTTATATTTTTTATTTACTGTAGAAATGTAATTTAATAAATAGAAAAAAGTTTTATTCCATTACTCCAATTACTTTTGTCGCAATAAATTCCTGAAAATCGGCGAATTTATCGGCGCGCTAACCGGAATAACCCCTTAATGCCTTATATGGGAGGTACTCTCATGTATTGTATTTTGTTCTAAACGGTATCACGTTTTTTAAGTCAAATATTGATTTTTGCATTGTAATAACAGACCATCTTATTTTTCAACATTTTGTTTTGTTCAATTAAAGTATTTTGTTGTCCCCATTAAGATTCGCGTCTTTAATTGAACGATTATATTCGTATCAATAATAAATTATATCATATTTACATTTGTCGTGGATAAGTTAAATTGACTTTTGCCATTTTCAACTATACAGGGTGTTCGACTATACTGATGGTCACACTTTTAGGAGGTGGTTCTACGCGCCAAAATAAAGCGAAAATATAGAATAAAATTTGGGACATGGTTAGGAAATTAAAAAGAAAGGAGATAAGGTTTTTGCTTTCTTTGTGGATCTGAAGTCAGCGTTTGACAAAGTAAATAGAGGGAAAATATGGAAAGTGATGAAAGAGAGAGGCATAAGAGTAGAACTCATAGATAGAACAAAAGAAATCTATGAAGAGACGAAAAATATGATAAGATTAGAAGAGGGAATGACAAAAGAATTCTGGACTAGAGAAGGTTTGAGACAGGGATGTGTTTTGAGCCCCACACTGTTCACAATATTTTTGGCAGATCTGGAAACAGAGCTAAAAAGAATAGGTTGGGTAGGTATAAAGATAGGGAATAGGAAAGTATGCTCCCTATTGTACGCAAATGACATCGTGATGTTAGCGAATAAAGAAGAAGACATGAGGGCAATGTGCAGCAAGTTAGAAAAATACCTAGACCAAAAAGAGTTATCTCTGAATGCAGAAAAATCTAAAATGCTAGTATTTGGAAAGGGAAGAGGAAAGAAAAGGAAACCAATCTGGAAATGGAAAGATCAGGTAATCGAAACGGTCAAGGATTTTGTATATTTAGCATTCCATTTACAGAAAAGTGGAGATGTAAAGAAACACATACAGGAAAGGGTGAAAAAAGGAAATGCGAAAGTACGACAAGTATGGGGTATAGGGGAAAGAATTTTTAAAGATAATTTCAGGAGAAGAATGCTCATGTTCGATTACCTGATAAAGGAACTCTGTTATATGGAGTGGAACTGTTCGGATGGAAAGAAAAAATGGAAATAGAGGCGATACAAATAAAGTACATTAAATGGTGCTTAGGTTTAGATTGATGTACACCGTCGTATATAGTTCTACAGGAGACGAATAGGGATAAGATTAGGATAGAGCCGGGAAGAAGGGTGTTAAAGTATGAGGAAAGGATCAGAGTGGAGGGGCGTAGTAACTTATTAAAAGAATGCATCAAAGAGGAAAATACAAGAGTAAATGACTCTTGGTGAGAGAAGGAAAGGATAGAATATATGAGAAGAAATGGATGGAGTCAGAGCGGAGTAGAGCAGTTGAGAGCGAAACGGAAAGATATAGGGAAAATTCTGTCGGATAGGGATAGAGAAATACAAGGGCAAGAACAAATAAATAGAATAAAGGAAGCGAAATACAGGGTGTTCCTCTACCTATGGATAATACTCTAGGGGGTGATTATACAGGCAAAAATAAGACGAAAATCAAGAGTGACGAAATTGAGATAAACGCTTCGATTTCAAGAAAATTGACTTCGAATTTCACCTAAATGCGCGTGGATCGTAGGCGCTCGAGGGGCACGCGGAGGTGTGTGGAACGCGTCAGCTGCTCGTAGGATGTTCCGCTCCCCTCCGCGTGCCCCTCAAGCGCCAACGATCCACACGCATTTAGTTGCAATTCAAAGTCAATTTTCTCGAAAACGAAACGTTTATCGCAATTTCGTCACTCTTGATTTTCGTCTTATTTTTGCCTGAATAATCATACCCTAGGGTATTGACCATAGGTAGAGGAACACTCTGTATATATATCGAATAAAAATTTTTGATATCGTCCTTCGTTGTCGAGATAAAAAAATTATAAAAAAATTAAAACCTACTTCGAAAAGATTATCAAAATCGGTCCATATGCTGAGGAGTTATGCGGGGACAAACATATAAAAAAATACATACGGGTCGAATCTATAACCTCCTCGTTTTTTAAGTCGGTTAAAAATTGACTCTGAATTTCAGCTTAACGCGCGTGCACCAAAGTATATGTATAACTTTTAGGCACCTGAGGGGCACGTGGAAGTATATAAAGAGAAACCGCCAAGCATAGCGCGACGCGTTCCCCTTTGTAAATTTTCCGTAAAAATGACTGTGCAAAAGGTTTTTAGTGATTAAAAGATCACCCAGTTAACAAAAGCAATTCTCTTATTTAAGTACTGGAAAGCTTATTTTCAAAGTTTAAATTCATACTAATTATATTTTTTTGAAAACTGAAAACTAAAAATATATTGCCAACAATTAGCTCCTGAAGTAATATTGAAGATAGAACATTTCTGCACTGCATTATTATAATGAATAATATTTAAACCACCTCAGACCAACGATGCTATTGTTCACATTTATGTTAAATAATTAATCCTCGTCTTCATAACACAAAACTTTTTCAAGCGGTAGTTATCTACATACGTAAAATAAATCAAAAGAACTTGTAGAAAAGATCTGTGACACAAAAAAAAAAAAAAAAAAAAAAAAACATGTATCATAAAATATACTATAGAGATCCTTAAATGTAAGTACACAACTTTAATAAGCTATGAGTTTCAAGGTATGAAATTACAAACGTAAACAAAGTCACCAATAATTTGCAAGCATTAAGATAAGCATTTATTGAGATGTGAATGAAATTTTAAAACTCGAATATGTATATAAATCTCACAAATCTACATTTAAAAAATATATGAAATAAGAAATATTTTTAGACCATTCCACAAAAAAGTCAGTAATGTATAAACGACTTGTATATTTCTTTTTATTTATTCAAAAAGGGGGAATATTGTAAGTATGTATTCCAATTCTTACACTGTATAAAGTCTAGAAATGCAGCTTAAGGGGTGAAACCACTCTAGAGGCAGAAAAAAAGACCTAAATTTGACAATTTATTTTGGGAGTATGACAAACGGAATAGAATTTCTTTTCAGAGGGTTTATTTAACACATATTGAAGTACGAAAAACAATTTTTTTTATTGAATATTATATATATATATAATATTCAAATTGAATAAAATAGTTCTTTTTTGGATAAAGCGAATATTAAATGTACTAATCAGTATTATTTGCACCAGTGTCCAGCTACTGGGACGTGTCCACGTATTGGGTCTTTTACCTTACAGCACTTTTTGTTATTTCTATTTATACAACATATTGCTACAGATTCGTCATTAAATTTGGAAATATCCTATATACTTTTTACCAAATCATAAAACATAACACACTTGCATTTGATAGCTAAATTGGTATATTTGTAACACTTTCGTAAAAAACAATTTATTCTCTTGAACTGTCCGGTTTACACCATTTTAGTATTGGATTTATCTGATTTGCTAAGCAGTCGATGTTACACACGAATACACATAACCTTAAAATTAGTCATTCAATAATAGATTCTTTTTACTCAAGTTTGTTTACTGATTTGAATAAATTACTTATACAGAAGAAATATGCAAAAAGAAAAAACTATTGTGTTGTTTTTTTTATTTAATTTCTCTAGAAAACGTCCAAATTGTTGATGTTTCATTATGTGTCCATGTATAATAAATTACTTATACAGAAGAAATATGCAAAAAGAAAAAACTATTGTGTTGTTTTTTTTATTTAATTTCTCTAGAAAACGTCCAAATTGCTGATGTTTCATTATGTGTCCATGTAATGGGACAGTAAAATCGGGACGCCGGAACATACTAGTTAAGCTGTCCAAGTATTGGGCCATTGTAAGGTCTATGAATTTTCAATATTTTCACAAAATTATTCACTCCTACAATATGTGTTTTTTTTTAATGATAAAGTACACACGATGCCCCATGTAATTGCAAAATCGTTTTTATATAAATCGATTTGTGTAACTGAAAAATTCTGAAATGTGTGTACGCCGTACCTTAAATGTCCAGGTATTGGGACATTTACCTTAAATAACTTAATTAAAAAACTACTAGAGAAACATTAAACATGAAGCAAAAGACGGGCTTCCTGTTAGAATGAGTCACTAGCATTTATCTAATTCGATTATTTGAGATGTGTTTACCATTTGAAATCATTAACAGTTAGGTATATTTAAAATATAAATAGGTAGAGCTAGGACTAATTTTATAGTATGCTGCCATTACCAGGCCATACAGCATAAATAGCTTATTGACACAACATCATCTTAGAAAAAGTCCACTCAACTGAAATTAAACCAGTTTTGCAGAAAATTCACACACTGCTACATTTAAGCCCACAACTGTATCAGCATTGCATTGACAATAATGATCAGCATTTTGAAACAAAGAATTAAATAATATGACTTTCTTCCTTCTCATATAGGTTGTTACCAAAGTACTTTTAGATGTATATTTATATTTTTTCTTTGTACTTTTAAAATCTGTTCTTACAATTTGAACATTTAATTTCCAATCACACTACATGTATTAAAATTCATGAGAAACAAAACAGTTGAGAAGGGTACTTATAGAAACAATGATTACAGTTCTGTGTATAAATATTCACATTTAATTTCACATATTAAGTGCATGGAATCTACTTGACGTTTAAAAGTAAGGTTATAATGAATGTCAAGTAACGAGTTTATGCTTTCTCAGAAGTATTTATTATTAATTACACGCTTTCCGTATACTACAGGAATTATTTGTTGTTCTTCGCTTATATATAACATTCCATTTGATTTCTAACAAATTGTTTTTTCCGTTATTTATTATCAATTTTAAAAATATTTCATGTTTTATGAAGTTATTACACAGACATTTACACATGTTTTTTTTCGACCCTTGATATGTAAAAGAAATGTTAATACCTATTGTCCCTATTGATAGATTATTTTCTTCGGTACATTAAAGCATGTCAGTAATCATTCACCAAAATCTTGACTGTTTTAATTATTTGTCGACATCCCACTTTCAAAAGGAAATATATATATATATATCTATTACAATTTTTACGAAGTAGTTGCAATTATGGTTGATCATACAACACGGTACTACGGGTGCCTTGCGTTTCGCGCATTGAGTGCATAGACTGTAGACAGTGGTGATTGGTGGTTCATGCAGTGAGTGAATAGTGTTGCGACTCCCATCAAGCGGCGTGTATTATAAACTTTAGAAGCGCGAAGTTCGAAACGGATCACACGAATGTAGGTGGCGTTCCACTTACGTCCTGTTGTGTAATCATCGGTTCACCACGAACCAAAAGAGCGCGAAGCTTGAATCGAATGCCGTATTCCCGTTACCTTGCCATGATGTGAACATAGTCTTTTATTCGGAGGGAAATTTGAATTGAAGAAAGGGGGGAACTTCATGAAGTTGTTGGTTTTCTTATTCCTTTATACTGAAATTATGCCATTAAACATATTCATGGCTAGGTAACCAAACAGTAGACGCTCGTTAAAAAACAAATGTAATTTATTATTTTATGTTAACAACCAGAATTGAAGATCATTCATTCTATTGCGAGAGTCAATTCTGTGAAGACGCATTTGTCTGATCGTACGAAATATATATATTTTTTCAACTGGAATATAAAGTTTCCTTTTAATCAGTCAAATTCCCGAGTTTGAAACTTGAACGCATCCTCCGAGCAGAGTGCTTTTGCATTCCACGGGCATCGGCCCCACTCCTTGGAATTGGACGCTAGTTCCTGAAGATCCATGCAACAGTCCAAATCGCCCGCAACGCCCGTCATTTTCATTAAGGTAGGTTTCCCTGTACGCGACTGGACTCAACGTCAAGAATTTCACAGTCGATTTTCTCGAAAATGAAGCGCGATATAAAAAAAAGTTACTGTTTCTTGTCGACATATAACAAGTAAATAAGTCGAAAAAGAGGAATAAGATTTTTTGATATTGTGCTTCATTTTCAAGCAAATCGACTTTGAAATTCTTGGTGTTGCGTCCAGTCGTGTATAGGAAAACCTATCTTAATGAAAATCGCGGGCGATTTGGGCGCAAGTGGAACGCATCCTAGGAAAGGGAAACAAAGCGAAGTTCGCACAAGCCCGAGGGGTTTGAAAATAGTTACAGATTCTCTTAATAAGTAAACTTCGAGATTATAATTTAATCAATACCCACTTGGAAACGGGTGTTTAAATAAATGAACTCTACTTTGATCCCTTCTCCTAAGTGTGTAAAATCAGTGCAATGTTGTTAAATGTTTGTTTCTAAAATTCAATAACAGAAAGGAAATGGATTGACCAATAGGAATGTAGCTAATAAATATTTGATTGGCTCTTAGATTTGAAGGACATTTTGTAAGTAACAAAAGATGTAAAAGCTTTTGCCTTTGAAAGGACACTCGAACCCTGAGAGCCGAAGTGAACAGACGTGCGATTAAAAACTGTGTGAATTCCTTATTTGTATCGTTTCAAATCGTTTATTGAGTTCATTAAAGTTATCAGTTATTTGTGTTCAAATAGTTTCATTACATTATAATTATCTTTATTGTTAAAAATCCGCGTCCAAGGAGCAGAACGCCTTAGCGTTCCACGGGCATCGTCCCGCGCCGAACTCCCCAGAAGAAATCCCCATTCCCCAGACGGCCACGCAACAATAGACTGCATAACCTGGTTGTAGAATTCCCTAGAATCCTCCAACTTCTGGCGCATGATGCATGCAGCAGCTATACTAAGGGGGTCTGTTCCGATTCGCGCATTGAGCGTATGAAATTGGTGGCATCGTACGATTCCCTAGAATTTGTGTCACTTGCGGTGCATGAGGCGCGCAGAAACTGCTGCAATTCGGAGTTGGATTGTACGATGCCACCTAGGGTGCGTTCCACTTACGCCCAAATCGCCCGCAACGCCCGTGATTTTCATTAAGGTTGGTTTTCCTATACGCGACTGGACGCAACGGCAAGAATTTCAAAGTCATTTTTCTCGAAAATGAAGCACAATATCAAAAAATTTTATTCCTCTTTCTCGACTTATTTACTTGTTATAAGTCGAAAAGGAACAGTATTTTTTTTTTATATCGCGCTTCATTTTCGAGAAAATCGACTTCGAAATTGTTGACGTTGCGTCCAGTCGCGTATAGGAAAACCTACTTTAATGAAAATCACGGGCGTTGCGGGCGATTTAGGCGTAAGTGGAACGCACCCCTAGAACACTAAAGAGGTGAGTATGCGCATCCGCCATATTGGGTCCTCTGGAGAGAGAAGATTATTGAGTACCCGCCTTTTTGAGTATTGTCAAATTCGCTTTATAAACCAAATATAAACTTAAATGTAATATAATACTCTAATAACACAGTCCAACAAAATGAAACTTTTTTCTGTTCCGCAATATCCACTGGGTGATTCTTTTAGAGTTTTTCGCCCTGAACACGAATCCGCAAACCGTTTGTCGCCATCACCCTCAGTTTTTGAGAAATTCGATTTTGAAAAAAAAACGGCAAATTTTCAACTTTGAACATTCTTTGTGTCGAAACGGTAATAGTTATTCGGTTGTTCGTTGCGTCAGCTTATTCTACGAACCCTCCCGAATACAACGATATAAGTTATTATTGCATTATGATCATTTAAATTTGTTTAAACAACGATCAAAGGGAAAATGACACCCGAAATACACCCATTTTTGAAGTTATCATTCAATTTATTTCCAAAACTAAGGGTCTAGGAAAAAATCTGACTACTCCACGCGATGCAGCAGACATTTTTCCTTTGGAAAGCATCAACAGAAGTGGTAAGTCGTGTTTTGTTTTCAATACAGAAGCGAAATAGTTTGGCAAAACGCGCGGTGCCGACAGTGGTAGTCAACGGCGCACAGTGGCGTGTTTATAGGGAAAAATTGTGAATAAATTATTTTATGCCCTATTCCTACGTATTTTGACCTGCTGATTTCAAATATATTGTTATTTTTGTTGTAAACTAAAAAGTGGTAAAAATGAAGGTTTTATTTGTTTTAAAAAAATCATAACTCATAAACTATTTATATGTATGAAAAGAGGTTATCCAATGGTATTTCTGCATATATTTACAAAATACAAAAACTGAATTTTAAGGGTTGGTGGTGGGGGTAACTTGAAAGGTATGGATGTTTTGAAAATTAATTTTACGCGGTTTTGTAGATATACAAAAAAGATGTAACTTGTGTTTTAACTTCTTTTCGATATCTCTCACCATTCTCGAGATATTCCACAAAAAATAAAATTCTGTTTTTTTCCAGGGGTAATTTTACCCCCTAAAACCGTACGATGGCACCAACAAAAATATAGTTATGTTACGACTGAATTACTGCACAATTACTACACTATTTGCACACCATGTTTCATTTGTGTCATAACTTGCTTTGTGCATGATATTCTTGTGGTCAGTTATTTCTGTACCTCTTCTTATAACTTTGAGGGGTGGTTTTAATCCCTAAATATGCAAACTGAGCAAAATAAAAAGACACATATTTCTTATTTTCCGGTCCTCTATAAACATATTCAAAATCCAAAGCAATCGGAGGGAACCTCTCCTTTTAAATCATAAAAAAGGAGACGATTTGCTGCCTAGTTACTTTTACTTTACAATGGTTTTCGGCACCTAACACAAAAAGTTGCGCCTAGTAGCAGCTGATTCCTTTTCTATTTGATAGTATACACTTCTGCCTTCCTTATGAAACAACTTTCAGCGTGTCACATTGTGTCACATTTTTTATATACGTAAAATTGCCGCAAATAAAATGTGCTTATCTAAGAACGTTACAGAAAATGTTTAAAAAATCGGAAAACGTTGTTCTATGGATCATTTTGTTGGCCTTAAAATATACTATACTGTCAACTATCCCACAGATTTGTTGCAATTTTTGATACGCCAAACACAGAAGAAATAGAACGACCCCAGAAGTGCCTAAAAAATTTTGCTCAACTTTAAACATTTATAGAGCAGTTGGTATTTCTTTTAAGGAAAAAACAAACTTTGACCATTATACTAGACATATTTAAGAACATTTTCATGTGTTTACATTTTCATTATCTGTCAAATCGGAAATTGAATTTATTCACAATTCCCTAGAAAACACGCCACTGTGCGGCGGCGCGCGATCCACTGCCGCTCAGCGTAACACAATCGCTCAACGCGCGTGACTACCACTGTCGGCACCGCGCGTTGTGCCAAACTATTTCGCTTCTGTATTGAAAACGAAATGTGACTTATCACATCTGTTGATGCTTTCCAAAGGAAAACTGTCTGCTGCATCGCGTGGAGTGGTCAGATTTTCTACGAGACCCTTAGTTTTGGAAATAAATTGAAAGATATCTTCAAAAATGGGTGCATTTCGGGTGTCATTTTCCCTTTGATCGTTGTTTAAACATATTTAAATGATCATAATACAATAATAACTTATATCGTTGCATTCGGGAGGGTTCATAGAATAATTTGACGGAACGAGCAACCGAATAACTATTACCGTTTCGACACAAAAAATGTTCAAAGTTGAAAATTTGCAGTTTTTTGCAAAACCGATTTTCTCAAAAAACTGAGTGTGATAGAGCATTTCTGCTTGCGGATTCGTGTTCAGGGCGAAAAACTGTACAAGAATCACCCAACGGATATTGCAGACCAAAAATCGTGTTGGACAGTGTAATGTGTCCATCTAACATGTATCAATATCAACAACGCATATTTTGTTTATACAGTGAATGCGATAATACTCAAAAAGGCGGGTACTCAATAATCTTCTCTCTCCAGAGGACCCAATATGGCGGATGCGCATACTCACCTCTTTAGTGCTCTACCAATACTGCACCAATACGATGCCACTGTTGCGGTTTCCGCTGGTATAAATATGTGTGACTGCGTGAAGTTAGTTATAAGACATAGGAATATCGAGGTTAGATGTAGAGCGAAATTCAAAATCCTTTTGTACTGAAAGATAGATATATTATAATTAGATTCGAAGCGTACGAGAACCTAGGGGTGCATTCAGTAATTCTCAAAACTACAGTTAGGCCAGGCGAGGATAATAAATAGCTTAACTTTTCCTTTCACATCTGCGTGCCAAATTTCAATGAAGGGGCAGCTGCTCGTCTTGTAAAACCATTTAAAACTCTACTTTCCCTTTCAATAATTGCCGATGTCCTGTTAGGATAAAAACTCAGCTTGGGGGAGGCTGAAAGTCATAAAGTCATAAACTTTGCGCCGGCGACGCCGTCTTGACCCTGAGGGTTGCGCTTACCTACCTGTTAGAAATGTATGTACTGTACGCAACCTATGTAAAGTATATGTAATCGGAAAGCGTGCCTCGACCACCAGCCGAGAGTGGAGGGAAGCGCGAAGGAAGGGCCAAGGACGGAGAGATGGCAGAAGAACAACCCACTGACAAACTTAAGGGATGTCATTGCCTTGATTGGACGAAGGAATCCGAAGAGGGAGTCGGAGGAACACGCCAAAATTGGAGGAGTAGGGCGCTCGGAGGTGACAAGCGAGGAGTAAATTTGTAGGAAGATCAGATCGAACTTGTTAGCAGAGTAGTCAACCTCTAGCTAATTATTAAATCCAAACATAGAATTTATTCTAAAGAGTTTCACTTTATTTCCATCTCATCATTGAAATTCCCGCGCCACTCGTGAGCTGAGTGCTTCAGCGCTCCACGGGCACGGACCAGCCGCCTACTTAGAAATCCCCACAGAATCGCGCAACACCACCAATTTCATTTGCTCAATGCGCGAAACGGAAAGCACTCTATATACCTGGAGGAAGCATGCAATGGGCGAAACAGTAGACGCATGGACCTGAAGGACAGTGCATAAGCTAGGCTTATGGACGCGGGGGTTGAAGCGAATGACGGAAGGGGAATCGACCTCTTCCAGCCGCTTTTTGCTGGACGACTGGTGGTGCCATCTGTGTCATACCGTGGAAAATTCATTCTGGCAAAACCAATATATACCAATTTTTAACCTTCAAATACAATACTTTTACTATTTTACTAGAAAATTTAATATTACTTACGTAATTTCGAAAGTATCCCAAATAATAAGACAATTATATAAATACACTACACGCATCCAAGTTACTTTGCAATGCTTTTACACTGTTTTGCACCGTTTTGCACAATGGCGTCACAAGGCTATACCCATAGAGCTATATTCCAACTGGAGTGCAAGCTGAAGTAAGTGGAAGTACAGGCGACGGCGCGCCGAGAGAAAAGGAAGACGGGGGAGAAGTTATCCTACTTCTTCCTACATGTTTCATTGTTGCATATGTTCGTATTCCTGCGCGTGCGCACTACAGCCTTACTATAGTCCGTAGTAGACAGACAGAGGCAACGTCTCCCCCTGTCTTCCGTCCTCGTCGGCGCGGCCGCCATTGCTCAGCTTACACTCCAGTTGGAATATAGCTCTATGGCTATACCAATGAAGGACGCTATTTCTAAAACTTATATTCGGCTGTAGAGGACACCACCAGTCGTCCCTCACATCGCAGCCCCTTCCGTCTTTCGCTGTAACCCCACAGAACTAGGCACTGTCCTTCGGGTCCATGTGTAGACGGCAGTAGAAAGAGAAAGATATAGTTTGGGTAATCTCTTTCTTTTTCTCGCAGCCACGGGATTGGTTGTCGGAATGCTCGCGTGCTACCCACCCCTGGCGCTAGAAAGAGAAAGAGAGTACCCAAACTATATCTTTCTCTTTCTGCCGCCGTCTACATTTTCGTCCATTGCATGTTTCCTCCAGGTATATATGCTCTAAGTGAGGGAAATATCGCCGTCCTACCGCGATAACTCGTTACACCTGCTAATAATTATTATTGTTTGTGATTATCAAAATTACTTAATAATGATATATTCTGATGTTCTTTTTCAAAATTGAATCAGTTTCAAATGGTTCAATTAAAACGGAAGGAAATATTACAAAAATTGTATTGTTTAAGGCTACTGACAGTGACGAGTTGGAAAAAGCCTTGGACGTTGCATTGGAAACAGGATATAGACATATCGACACTGCACCGGTATATGAAAACGAGAAAATCATTGGTAAAGTTCTGAAGAAATGGTGCAATTCAGGGAGAATTAAGCGATCTGATCTCTTCATCGTCACAAAGGTATCGTTAATGAATGTATAGGTAACGCAAGCGAGACGCGGACCGCTTAGGTGTAGTATAAAAGAGGAATCGAAGAAAAATAAATCGTGGAATATGTTTGGTTGCCAGCTACCCGATTTGATTTCGACGGTATCCCCCCTATTGGTCGTGATCGGCGGTCGAAAGCGAAAAGCGTCTTTCACAGCGACACGCGTGAATCGTGCACACGAGAAATTGTGAGATTCTCATCTAGCTCATTGTCAGTGTCTCTCAAAGTGGGCACTACTAGGGCGACATTAGGCATTAAGGGGACGACATGGGGCAATTAGGATTTTAATAACATGCGGCGGCACATGATTACCCAACAAAGTTCATTAAGTGTGAAAAAGTGTAAACGCATCCGCAGATTTTCTTATATCAATAAAATGTTTTTTATATCAATTATATCAATAACATTTGACGGACTGCACCTTTGGAATGCTCATAATAGTCGTAACTGTCGTAACACACAATGTTGCGTTCCGGCGATGCGATCGTAAATGTTACGAAATAACTGCGTAGAACGATTAACATGAGACACCCTGTATATGGCAGGGCGTGGTTGGAATAATTTAACAGAACTAAGGAGACGGTGGCTTGAAAAAGTTTCAGAAACACTGATCTAACTCGATAATATATGTAGGAAACGGAAAAGGGAAGCCTCGGACGCGGGACTCGAGAACCCGCGATCTCTGGATTCGTAGCACTGATCAGCCGGCTTAGCCAACTCGGCTACCGCCGACTTCCCGTTCTTAGTTATTCCGTGTCGTCCTCTTATGTTATGGGGGTTCCTGATCCCACATATATGCTTCCAATTCTGAACGCACCTTTAGATACGACACCTCGGACAGAAGTAGTGAAACGTGAAGAGTCTTAATAGAGTCAATAGAGGACTTTTCGGCACCGCTGGTTTCCCCACTTCTCTCTTCGGGCATGCGCCGTATAAGTCTGCGGCCCGCTTGCGTTACCTACACATTCTTGTACTTGAATGTTTACCGTTTAATTATCATTTGAGATAAATTGTTAAATAAAGACTTTCAAATGGAAAAACACAGTCAGGTTTGGGAATTAACTGCTCTTTTCGGCCGAGTTTCAGAAGCAACGTCCTCTTTCTCCCGCCGCGAGTCTTGGCACCCACGACGGCTGTAATGCTCGAGCAGTACCTGAGGTGCGTACCATATAAACCGCGCGTGGCGCGTTGACAAAAACAAAACGCATCGGTACTGTCTAAGACGATGTGGAAACCTATTGATACGAGTGTCGCTCTAATGCGTGCGGTTCATATGGTACACGCCTGAGGTGGCTCGAGCATTACGGCTGCCGGGGGGCCAGGACGCGCGGCGAGAGAAAGAAGACGTTGCTTCTGAAAATCGGCCGAAAAGAGCAGTTTGATTCCGAAGCCTGACGTAAGTGTTACTACAAATCAGGCCCGGCCAGCTGATCGATTTGGGAGCCGCAGCATTTCTTGTGGATCCCAGAGCCACACAGGAGCCGATGATACCACGGGTGGGGAAAACTGTAGTATTCTATACTAGGCTTAAATAACTCTCACTCTTGGGGGTCCCGGGGAGCCATATTTTGTAACCCCCTTTACATCATTTCGGGGCTTCATGCTTACTATCAGTGAAGAATGTGTGGTTTCACCCCTTTCGGATTGCCCCACCACGGACCGCGGCTCCCGGCAGCGTGGCTTCTGGTTCCCAAAAGATATGCGGCTCTGACCTCCCAAAAGAGGGGCTCCTGGAGCCACGAGCTGGCCGAGCCTGCTACAAATGATTAAAAAGTGAGAATTATACATTTCATGAAATCCGAAAAATAATAGATTAAGATACATATTAAGGCTGCCGTCTCATTTTTGTTATGGTCCGAATCGATCGAAGCGTCCCCAGTAAACAAACGGACCCTAATGAAACTACTGCGGTCGATAAAAAGAACTTGTACAGAGATGACATCTCCAGGTACTCTGGGTAGACGAACTTTTGACGCATAGTTGCCACATCGTCTGTTCTCTTTGTCTCTGCCGCGCTGTTGCCACAGAGTTCTCTCTTTCTATCGAGAAGTCTTGAAGCAATACGGCACGAGAGCTACGTCCAGCGTCAGAACCTCGCTGAACGTAGCAATAATGAAAGATAGAGAGGTCCGGGAGTGTAAGAAGGAAAGATGGAAATATACCAAACTTGACACAATTTGAACTATCAGATTACACATAAAATTTATTTGCAGAATTGAAAGCCCGTTTCGTTCAAAGTAGTCCGATTTAAATTATTTTCTGTCAATTTAATCGGCAGAATCACTTTCATATTGATACGATGAAAAATAAATAAATTCTGTTTCTGCATAATCGATGATACATCGCCGAGCAACTCCAGGCGACAGGTTAGACGGGTGAGCGATACAATGTCGCTCGGCTCGAGCTACGGGGGACCTCAAGAATGAAGGCCTTCGATTAAAAAAATTATTTGTGGTCGACGGATGAATTCCCGTCGAATAAACTGATTCATCCGTGGCGTTTCAAATAAAACTAACTCTGCGTTATTTTTACTCCACGACAAATAAAGATAATGTCTCTTTAATTTGATAGTTTATTTCAATAATTTATGAAACAATACTAATTTGCGTATCAATATCCCTTCTGAACTTCGCATTTCTGTAAGGACACTGGGCATCGCTTGCCTTCTTGTAAGGCGAGGTCCAGTAGGATGCGTAAGGGATACAATGTAAATTCCTGGCGTTCTCCCGATTAAAATCGTGTCAAATGTCATGTAAATCGGACTATTTTTAACGATGTTAGCTTGGGGCCACTTTCATCGGGACGACGGTATCGGTTGAAGCCATTTTCGCAAAAATCTGATGCGAAATGTAGAACGTGAAATTCGTCACTTCCATGAAACTCAGCGAGGCGCGGCATATTCACGGCATTGTCTTTAGGACTCTAGCGAGAGAATCACGCTGTACAAATAGCGTATTGGTCAAAAACATTTTTTTAATAAAAAGCTGATTATTTGTGACTGAAAATAAAAGTGTCAACTATTGGTACACTGTCAACAAAGAGAACAGTTACCGTATATTTAATTACCAAGTACAGTTCTAGAAATAATCCGATTTATACCGTGCTTGAACTCATTTTAATCTGGACAATCTCAGCAGTATGTTAATAAATAGTGAAAACGTCACGTTTTACAATTTATTAATACATAATCCACCGCAAGCAACACTGTATGCCTCTCGAACCGAAATCAGAAGCTGCCGCCGAACAGCCCAAGTCTTCAGGCTCAAAGAGAGATCGCGCCGGTTCGGGTAAACACGCTGCCAAAAGTTGTTTGAAGCCTTCAAATAAAAGTCGAATAAACTACGGTTAAAGATCGAATAAACAAATTATTCTTCTTCGAATAAAAAAATTATCTTTCGTCGTCGAATGAATTCACTTTGGTTCATAACGGATAAACATAAAGTATCTTTTATTTGAGTTTATCCAGATATTATCTTTGCCCATCTCTGTTCTCCAGCCGCTTCGCCGTGATTCATTCAAGCCTTCTTGACGACAAAATAGTAATAGGGGAAATGCGGCAACAACGCGATACGACTCTCAATACGTATCGGCAACTATGTCTTTTCTACATTTATCGGCTAGCTTGGACTTCCACCGGTTCTGATGGTACATGGCGCGAATATACCATCAACGCTGGTGACGGAGAATCCTTGAAGCATAATTCTGTCATTTCTCGAGTCTGTCTCAGTATACGAGTCATAAATTCATTATTATTTCAACGTACGGTGCTTATTAGCGTTCAAACGCACCAGACCCGCCTGCACGGATGTCTACTGGAGGCAACTATACCCGCAAAAGCTTCCTTCTTGCCGATTCCACGACGTAAGTTGGTTGAAACGGTTTGTTTACTACATCGCGTATACGTATAACGCTGATGCTACGTGGCTTGAATATACCACTAGCGCCGGTGACGGAGAAGCCTTGAAGCTTCATTCTGTCAGTTTTCGAGTCATAAATTCATTATTATTTCAACGTACGGTGCTTATTAGCGTTCAAACGTACCAGACCCGTCTGCACGGATGTCTACTGGAGGCAACTATACCCGTAAAAGCTTCCTTCTTGCCGATTCCGCGACGTAAGTTGGTTGAAACGGTTTGTTTACTACATCGCGTATACGTACACGTTTTTCCTAGCTTGTGTGAGCGTACGCACACATTCAACGCCCGATGAGACGGCAGCCTTAATAAATTAGTTTGTATCATTATATTCTAAATTTATAAACTTACTAGAGGGCTACGCCCCCTGGCGCCCAACCCACCGGGGGCTCGCTTCGGTCGCCCCCTTCGTTACTGGTTCCCTTTTTTGCAAAATTCACTGTTTTCCATTAAACTTGGATAAATGTAGAAAAGATGGACAACAAACACATATCTTTTTGATTTCAACATGAATTATTTTCATGTTATTCCCTACCTCAGGGCTCTCCAGCGTAGGGGCCCATCACGCGCCTGCTTCCCCTTCCAATCTTCCTCTGGTGCAGCGTACCTTCCGTTGTCAAGGAGACCGCGTGACGCTGCAAAGGCTGCCATGACGGGCTAGCGTCTTCGCGGTTAGCGTCGCGCGGTATCCCTGACAACGCGGACGAGAGTGGGAGAACCCCAAGCGCACGCGTGCGGGATCTTGGAGAGCCCTGCCCTACCTTATCGACACAATGAAGTATAATGTATAATTGACAAACCTTTTAAAAACCTATAAAAAGTATCATTATACTTCTAGACAAAAACCCTCTCCTTATTTCGAGACACGTCTGTAGATTGTAAAACCATGTTAACATTTGAAAGCCGTGTCATTTTTGAAAACCATGTTTACAGCTTCCTGCAACGGGAAACAGGGCAGAAGGTGTCGAAAAATGGATCAAAAAGTCTTTAGAGGATCTTCAGTTAGAGTATTTGGATCTCTATTTAATTCACACTCCATTTGGTTTCAAAGAAGTTGGAGAAGATTTACACCCGACTGATGAAAATGGAGAAATTATAATTGATCCGAGTACCAATCATAGAGAAGTGTGGGCTGCAATGGAAAAACAAGTGGAGTTGGGTCGAACAAGAATGATTGGTTTATCAAATTTTAAAATCCATCAAATTGCGGAAGTTTTGAAATATGCAACGATGAAGATTTCAGTATTGCAAATTGAGCTGCATGTTTACTTCCAACAAGATGAATTAGTAAGGCATTTTCCTTTTCAATGGATAATAATTATACAGGTTAAAATATTAATAAAAATATAAGCTTCAATAGAAATTTTTATTTGTTCACTCTTTTACGATGTAAAATGGGTGTTAGTAAGTACTTGTCGCTAGGGTATGCAACACGGTTAGGGAACATTTGCTTTTTTGGTGTTAATAGGATGTTTACAATCAGCATGTGTTTAAGAGCAATATACTACATTTGGGACTTATAATAGTGGAAATTATATAATTTTTACTTATCTTGCGCATGCTCTTGCTTTGGAAGGGGGACGCCCCCCCATCGACGACCGCAAATTCATGTGAAAATTTGTGAGTGATTATTTCGGAAACTAAACAGATGCTCCATTTATAATATCGTAAAAGTACTATTTCGTCCAAATCGATGTTCTTCTTCAATCTGCCGCCATTTTGTGAATTTCGCAAGGTTTAAAAAATAAATCTTTTTCGTGTTTTGTTTCAAATAAATAGAACACATACTATGCTGCATGCTGCACAGCAACTTTTTTGATACGGAGCGCTTGACAATTGTATAAACAATTCTTTGAATTAATATTTTTTTGCTCACTAATGGTTTTTTATTTTATTCATAAGTGTAAAAATATACCCCCGACATTTGAAATGGATCCTCTGCTTAGTTTCCGAAAAAAAAACGCGTCACAGGTCACGCGGACATATTACATTATTACAAATGGGCGATAGGCGTAGGTTTTATCGGCTACAGTACTGAGAAAAAAATCTTCTATGTCATTATATTCGTGCTTTAGAAACGAATACTTCTTTATTTGTACATTGTTTGTATTGTAGAAATCGTGCGAGACTAACTAAACCTCGCATGTGACAATAACAATTTATTATATTCTCCACTAGTACTGGCCGAGGTGAGACACTCAAAGCAGGGCCGGCGCGAGGATGGTTGGCGCCCTTATGCGGCGCATTACTTGCATAATGTGTTCCGCCGGCCCTGACTCAAAGGCAGTAGGAAGTCTCTTGGTTTTTCTTCCTTTATATAGGCATCAATAGGTGGCACCACCAACTTCTTGCCAACCTGAGGTTTCACCTCTACTGCCTATGGAATTCCCTAGGGTGTCGCTACAATATCATTAAAAGTCTACTTAAGTCTACTTAAGTCTACTAAGTTACACTATAATAAGAGTCTGGACACGAGAAGGCCACTTTTTGATTGGTCCGCCATTTTTGATCGAAATCCTACGAGAGAGAAAGAGATATACACCATTTCACTCTTAACCACTCTTAACAACTCTTACGTTTATGGCGGTATTTTACTATCTCACTGCATTCCACTTTAGAGTGTACTCGTTCCGCGCAGGGATATACTGTTGATTGGTAGGAAACCGGCAGAGAAAGTGCTACGACCAATCGCGTGTGTCAGATCCGTCGGAGTTGCGCAGATCGGTCGTAAATCGGTAGAGGCGTGGGTAGGCTCTTATATGAAATGGAGTGTATTAATCTGAAAATGTGCATTTGGGTAGTAAAAAAATAATGTATATATATATATATATTCATAACATTGTTGGCACAGCGTTTGGTTTTAATTTCCGTTTGTGGTCAGCTCTTTGTTTCCACATTTCTACACTAAAGTGTACCTATGATATAAACAATTGTACAATTTGACAATTTAATCATGATTGTCACATATATATAGGTTTACCTCACAGAGGCGGGAATTATCCCTTGGTACTCAATTTTTGTAAGGAATACTTTGTAGCCATAAAGCTCGACGTTCGGGACATTTTGGAAAAACTCTCATAATATAACCCTCTTCTGAGGTGTTACTGCAAAAAGGTGCTGTACATCCAACCATTTTGTATGAATCAATCACAATTAGAATTTCTTGATATACCTATATGCTCTGTCATATAAGAAGGAACATGCGCATAGACTTGTTCTGCGCTACTATTGGTTATACCCCAACCAACGCTCCCTCGGAGCCAATGAGCTCATTCTACATGCGTGAAACGGGTTCCTTCTTGTATGACAGGGAATATATGTATATACCTATTTACGTGAAGTAAACAGAATTAAAATACCGCCATAAACGTAAGAGTTGTTAAGAGTGAAATGGTGTATATCTCTTTCTCTCTCGTGGGATTTCGATCAAACATGGCGGACAGTGGCTCGTGTCCAGACTCTTATTATAGTGTCTCTAATTAAAAGCAGCGGAGATATTTTAGATTTTAATTTTAGGTGACACTCTGTAGATCAATAAACAGCCTGTTTAGCGTTGCATTCAGTTTCGGATTAGCATTTCCGTCAATCAGGAATTAACCGGTAATAACTGTATTTCATCTTCGGTTATAAAATACTTTAGGAGCCTGCATATCTGCATTGCACGAAGGCCAAATCTTAATCCGCCCTGGGTGGGCTAAGTCACGACGACCATAAACACATAACCGTTCCGAGGGACTTCGCGGTCAGGTTTGTGACTTTGGCCACTATCAAAGGCCCAGGGGGTTGCGGGATTGCCAGCCCTCAGGTGCAGTGCAGATGTCGGTGTTTTCCGGGCGTCAGGAATACAGTTCCGCTAGCAGGTATCTACTGCCGTACTGCCAATCAAGGTGGACGTGCAGCCCTTGACAAACTCTGATAGGCTTTCCAAATTACGCTCTATGCAGTCGAATTCTTAGTTCGTGTCTGCCTTCGGCGTGCAAAATGCAGAGAGGTCAGTCCGCTTCAAATCGTCAGCAGCAAAGATTTTTGATCAACAGGTCATACGCAAACGACTCAGAAGTGTACTTATTCACATACTTGATTCATACACAGTTTACTCACGACTCACTTGTTCATCTGTTCTTATTTGTTTGTTGTTAAATATAGTTTTCATCATTGTTTTCCATCCAATTAACTGCATACAATTAAATTAACCATATCACAGTAACGTGTAATAAGGTCCTGCGCAATTCCCGGTGTCGGTAAAAATCGTAGCTGAGATTTACGACGTCCTTTGACTCAACACTTAGAGGTCGAGTTTCATCGCGGTTACGCGCGAACACAGCTGATAATTTGAACATCTGATTTAGATGTTTAGACTGAAATTCTTTCTTTCATATTCTGAAACTCCTGACACTCTAAATTCTAAATCTGTTGTAATATCAATTATTCCACAGTATATGTAATTGTACAAAGAATCTAATAAAACACACAAAATAAAAAACTGGATATCTCGAAATTGGCTAATTTACGGGTTTATGTTTATTAAGCCCTTTTCATTGTTTTTATGAGTCTTTTGTAGTTAATACCGGTTCAGGATTTATCAATAATTCAAAAACATCCTATATGTATGAAAGGTTAAATTGTTTCATAAATTTGTATAAGTTCGTATGTCTATAATACCTCCATAATAAAATCTTCATACCATGTACCACGATAGCAGACATACATTTATCTACAACGAAAAGATATGGAGTTCATAAAAATTATTTAAATATTGAAGTATAGTATTTATATAACCACTTCAGTTATAAATAATATTGTTTCAATGTATTAACAATTAGTTATATATTTATATTTATTTTTAAGACATATTTTAATGCATATATTTAAATTTAATTTTTATTTATTCAGTTATAAAGCATTTGTCTCAAATTAAAATTATTTTCCAGGTGAAATACTGTAAAGAGCACGAAATTGCTATAACAGCCTATTCGCCACTTGGTTCACGAGGACTTGTAAAACTGATGAATAAAACAGAAGAGATTCCAGATATGCTACAGAATCATGTAGTATTAGAAATAGCAAGGAATTATAAAAAATCAGCTGCACAAATTTTATTACGATATATTGTACAAAATGGAATTGCAGCTATTCCAAAAAGTACAAATCCGCAGAGAATTAAAGAAAATTTACAACTGTTCGAGTGGCAACTCAAACCGGAGGATGTAAAAAAACTGAATAGTCTCAATCTTGGCGAATCTGCTAGAATTTGTGATTTTAGTTTCTTCAAAGGGGTTCGACGCCATCCCCAGTTTCCTTTCTAAACATCTTATACAATCAAACATTTAAAATTATGTGTATGTTAGTACATGTAAAGATTAATTACAAACAAATTTAATAACAAACAGAGTTACTATTTTTATTGTAGAGGTAAATAGTGTACGAGAAAAAGAGACGGCCCACCGGATTGCCTGTACCGGGTTTCGAACCCGGATCTTCCACTTACCGGGCGACTGTTCTAACCATTAAGCCAGACGTGTTCAACTAGTTGCCCACCGGGCCGTTTTTTTTCGAAAGAAAGAGTAGAGGGCGTCTATGGGCACTAAGCCATGCCTTCAAGAGAAACAGTACCGTGGTGGGCAGTGTTCGTGAGTGAAAAGCCTCAAATTCCTTAAAGCTAGCAGCGAGCTAGACCTTGGTCATCATCAATCCCGCAACAAGACAACAGTCACACTACGGCACCTATTAAACAGGGTGGGAGAACTGCTCTTGGTATTGCTCTTGGTTCAGGTCGTAGGGAAACGAGGGCGCTCTTGCCCGCCACAGACCAACTGAACAGGCCTGCATTAAGCTATCCAGGGCCGACAGCAATTCTTCTTATTCTAGACATAACTACACCTGTAGGGTTTCCTTATACCACTATTCCCTATACACGTTGGAACACACGAGGAAGTATGTATTTTATTAGTGCATGGTATATACGTATGTACAATAAATAGATACCTTTTTTGTACTTCAACGTGCACGTTTTATTTCCTTATTCGTACTCGCTTTTTATGCGCTGGCAACTACTATCGGCTGGATTAACTAGGAAGTTTTATGTCCCTTTTAAGTCGCCACCAGGTGGCGTTAGTTATTTCCCTTGAGTAGCGCGTTCTTTATAAGTAATACTAGTTGATTTCTAATTATAGCACGTCTGATCTATTTGACAGTTGTAGCATGCAGAAAAGGAGCTTTGAGAAACCCTGATCATCGAGACGTTTCTCGAACACGCTTGTAGGCCGCCCGTGAGGAGAGACGTGCGGGCGCGGAAGCCGCGGCTCGCGAGACCCGCGCTTAACGACGCGTCTGTTGATTTCTGTGGCCGCGGATAGCAACGATTGGGTATAAATTAGAGGCCCGCAAAGGCATTTTTCTTCTTAGCTGATCTGAGAGAGAGGACGAGGTACACACACGGCCGCTCTCGGACAGCTTAGGGACTCCGGCAGGAGAGTTCGGCGATAATACCTGGACGCCTGCTGGAGGGTTTCGCACTAGAGTCTGTTCCTGGACGCTCGACCGATGTGGAGAGTACGGCGATAATACCTGGACGCCTATCGGTCGAGAGAGTACAGAGCATCTCATTAGAAAGAGGAGAGTACGGGAGAATATTCCTGGACGCCCGTTCGGTATGGAGAGTTCGGCGATAATACCTGGACGCCAACCGAACGGGAGAGTACAGATGGAACTCCTGGACGCCTCAGTAGAATAGAGAGGAGAGTACGGGAGATTATTTCTGGACGCCTGTTCGGTATGGAGAGTTCAGCGACAATACCTGGACGCCAACCGAACGGGAGAGTATAGAGTAACTCCTGGACGCCTCATTAGAATAAAGCCAAGTGCCGTCTGCACAATAGAATTTTGAAATTGTAAAACTCAACGAGACATAAAGTCTGCCTTTCGAAATTTGTAGCCCCGTCCTACCAAACCATGTATTCCTTCCTGATCCGAATAAATTTTGTCTGTACAGAATATATCCTTGTTCCTGACAATCCTAAAGGCTACAAACTGGCGCCCAACGAGCAGGCCCTGAACCACGACGAATCCCAATCCAGTCCTTCACCAGCGGCCCTCCAGCTATCCGGTTCCCAGTTTTCCCAAATCCTGGAAACCATCCAGCGGACTCAGCCGGTAGAGGAAGGCAGTTTTTCAAAATGCACTGCACGGTTCAACGGCAGTCACAACTATGCGAAAGTCGTTGAATTCGCATCAACGGCCACAATTTTCAAAGACATCGAGCACATCACTGACGAGAATGCTCTTCGGGGTTTACCCTTACTACTCGAAGGACATGCATCCACCTGGTGGAGAGGCGTCAAATCCACCGTGACGATATGGAAGGAGGCCATCGAGTTGCTACGTGCCACCTTCGCTCCTCGACGACCAGCGTACCAAGTTTACATGGAGGTATTCCGCCACGCACAAGACTCGAAGACACCAACTGACCAGTACATCGGCAAGAAGAGGGCACTCCTTGCGGAACTCCCAGAGCTGCCTTCGGAGAACGTGCAGATCGATATGATCTATGGACTCCTACGCTTCCAACTGCGTGAACGGATCTCGCGAGAGTCGACCACCTCATTCACGGATCTGGTGCAACGAGCCAGGGATGTCGAGGCACTGGAAGCGGAAAAAGCCCTGCAGCAGACCCGGGAGGAGCGACCCACGAAGAGAGGACTGGCAGACCCGTCATCAAAGGAACGAGCGCGTTGTGGAATATGCCGAAAATTCGGGCATACCACGCTGGAGTGTAGGCATCGGACATTCCAGGCCCCTACAACCTCACGGCGCGAACAACACACGTCAGCCGAAGCAATCACTAGCGACAGCACTTCGCGACCACCTCTGAGGTGCTATGGCTATGGAAAGCTAGGGTTCGTGAGGAGCAAATGTCCGGACTGCAGTAAGAAGATGACGCCGTCAACCCAAGCTGCTTTCTGCTCTATTGACACCATGGCACAACCAAGACCACGACCAACAGTAACCGTGGGCATCGCAGGTGAAAAAGGTCGTGCCTACTTGGATACTGGAGCAAAATGCTGTGTGGCCAGCCAGAGCTTATTCGCCGTGCTCAAAGGGAAAGGGCAATCGTTCACAAGCAAGCGAATGCGAATCGCCCTGGCAGATGGGAACCCGCGTCTCCAGGACGTAATGATCACCACAGCCGACGTACTTCTGGAAGGACGAACGTTACCAACCACCTTCATCGTCCTACCCAACAGCACAGACGACAGAACACTCTTGGGGATAGACTTCCTGGAAGAGTCGGGAATCGTCATCAACGCTCCACAGCGCAGCTGGCATTTCCTGGATCGGCCGGAACGAGAATACGACTTTCAGGGGGAGGTCGACGAAACGAAGGAGAACGCCACCCCGGATGTTACACTTTCCACCATGAAGGCAACACCAGCCACGTCGGATAAATTACAAGGCTACCTGGAGGAGATAACCGACGAGTTCCCGATGCCACCACCTCTGCTGAGCCCCATCAAACGTTCGCGAATGGCTACAAACGAGGACGCCGTGTTCAAATGGGACGGTATCGACGTCCTCTTCGACCAATGTCTAAGGACATACGAAACTCGTATGGACATCGCCGCCATCGATGTGGAGGAGCTAAAGGGGAGTGAAGCTGTCCTCACTGCAGTTCCATCTTGCCCGCTACCACCTACGAGGAGAGAGATGCCGACACCAAGGAGGGATCGCAGCTTCCGCATGTGCGTCGACTACCGACGCCTGGAGTGAGCCGACGGTTAGCGGTTCGTACCAACCCTTGTCAGCATCACGGAACCAATAACCTGGCTGACGCAGAAGGAGACCACCTGTGAAGGGCCCTCGCAGCCACAATCAGCGTTCGACCACCTAAAAGAGGCCCTCGCAGACGCACCCAGTCGGCATCCTGCCGACGAGACGACATCCCATCCCGTCGGATTGACGTTAGCAACTACGCCAACGGAGCAGCTCTTCTCCAGGGGGAGAAGGAGACCGAGCACGCCAGCAGCGGACTATCAACAGCAGACAGACCGATCCCACTACGAAGCGAGAGGATCTCGCCGAGGCATTGGCCCTTCGCATCGCAGTTCTCAGCCCGTACACTGGACCACGGGACCAGACGCCTGCACCAATGGTACCAATCCGCAAGCGTGGACGGCCACGAAAGAGGAAGCTGGAGGAGGAAGCCGGCCCCAGTTCCAGAGACGACCTATCCACCTAGGATCCTGGACTACTCATCGGGGCGATTTCGTGTCCAGAGGGGGAGACTGTAGCATACAGAAAAGGAGCTTTGAGAAACCCTGATTATCGAGACGTTTCTCGAACACGCTTGTAGGCCGCCCGTGAGGAGAGACGTGCGGGCGCGGAAGCCGCGGCTCGCGAGACCCGCGCTTAACGACGCGTCTGTTGATTTCTGTGGCCGCGGATAGCAACGATTGGGTATAAATTAGAGGCCCGCAAAGGCATTTTTCTTCTTAGCTGATCTGAGAGAGAGGACGAGGTACACACACGGCCGCTCTCGGACAGCTTAGGGACTCCGGCAGGAGAGTTCGGCGATAATACCTGGACGCCTGCTGGAGGGTTTCGCACTAGAGTCTGTTCCTGGACGCTCGACCGATGTGGAGAGTACGGCGATAATACCTGGACGCCTATTGGTCGAGAGAGTACAAAGCATCTCATTAGAAAGAGGAGAGTACGGGAGAATATTCCTGGACGCCCGTTCGGTATGGAGAGTTCGGCGATAATACCTGGACGCCAACCGAACGGGAGAGTACAGATGGAACTCCTGGACGCCTCAGTAGAATAGAGAGGAGAGTACGGGAGATTATTCCTGGACGCCTGTTCGGTATGGAGAGTTCGGCGACAATACCTGGACGCCAACCGAACGGGAGAGTACAGAGTAACTCCTGGACGCCTCAGTAGAGTAGAGTCACGAAAGTACAAAGCCCCTTTCTTAAATACCCGATCGTTGAGAGAGGAGAGTACGGGAGAATATTCCTGGACGCCCGTTCGGTATGGAGAGTTCGGCGATAATACCTGGACGCCAACCGAACGGGAGAGTACAGAGTAACTCCTGGACGCCTCATTAGAATAGAGCCACGTGCCGTCTGCACAATAAAATTTTGAAATTGTAAAACTCAACGAGACATAAAGTCTGCTTTTCGAAATTTGTAGCCCCGTCCTACCAAACCATGTATTCCTTCCTGATCCGAATAAATTTTGTCTGTACAGAATATATCCTTGTTCCTGACAATCCTAAAGGCTACACAGTTATTTTATTAGTATATTTACATTTACTTTCTAATTGATAAACGTTGCTAAACAGTAAATAAACGAACAGAACTTATATAAAGTAACATTAATAATTATTTGAATAATTTAAAAGTGACAAACTTCTTATAACATGTTCATTTATTGAATTACCTGCATGTGTTTCGTGACCACGCGAACGTAGCTAGAGAATTATACAGGGTGATTCATAAATGCATGCCAATACTCAGAGGGTAAATCTATTGAACAGAAAAATACTGATCTTTTGTGGTCTATACATCAGTGTCGTCTTATCGTATTCCGGGGCCCTGAGGCGCGTTCCATATGTTCCATATGCGCCCTCTAAATTATTCTAAATTATATAAAATAAAAAATAACGCATTATTTTCAAATGAATACGAAATTTTAGATAGATTAAGTGTCGATGACATCATTGATGAATTCATTTCGCTCAAAAACAGAAAAAAGGTCATTGCAACATCGTCATATGCCTCCTTGGCTTGATATGATTATGATATTTGAAAGAAGTCGTTACGACCTATTCACGAATTCCAATCCACAAAAAGAGCACCATTTCAAGTATTTTTAAGTATTTTTTGTGTATTCATTTCATATTTTTTCCGTATGTTACCAAATAAATGTTGTTAAGAAATGAATAAGTATTAAAACAATTAAATAAATAAGATTAAACATAGAGTCCATTCCAGGGAAAAAGGACCTTATTTTAAAATCTAAATTCTGGTGTATTCGTTATTTTCTTTCCATCACAGTTGGAGAGCCAATTTCCAATTTTTTCTAGCTTTTCCTCCATTTTTTTAATTTTCGAATTTTTCGGAGGACCCCTGAGGACTCTTTCGCCTCCAGGTTAAGGCGGCACTGCTATACATTTGAAAGTTCTGTTGGCAATATGCTATGTCTGCGCATGAGTGTGTGCGCGGGAACTGTGTATGTTTAGGCTTACACGGGTAGATCCCGAACCCGGAAATTAAAAAAAATCAGAAACTTTGTGAATATGTAGGGGATTTCCTCCTGATTACAACGCGATTTTTATTTGCTGCCCAAATTCACTCGAAGGGGGCGAAATTAACCCCTGAAAATTCGGCTATTTTCCGATTTTGTGATATAACTCGCGAACGGGATGTGTTGGATTTCTTAATCTGTACGAATCCAATGATTCCACACCCTTCGCTGTAGATTAACGTGTTGTATTTATTGCACTTGGAATACTGGTTTGGACTAGCAGCAGATCTGCTTAAAAATACATTTAGACCTATAAGATATTTATTCTAGTTTTATACTACTCGCGGACGCGTTCAGTCACTCATGCATTCCAGAACCTTCTGCCTTCTCGCCACATCCGGCGCGTCACACTCGTACCCTGACATACCTGTGAATGCCCGCGACATTCAAACGTCAAACGATAGGGCCCAAATATATATATCCAACAGGATGTTCCCTTGTTAGGTTTTGTTTCGCTCGCTGATGCCGAGGACACTCGGCTCGTGGTTTAAGTTGACCGAGAACGTGTTGTAGGCAACATGCAATTCGTTAGCATTCCGATTTTATTTTTGTATAGGTGTACAGTTGTCTTTTATATTCTCGCATCTCTATAGTATTTGCCAATAAAATCATAACAAGTTATGGGCCCAGTGTAATCTGCTGTGTAAATAAAAGTGAGGTGTACAAAGTACAATGAAATGGAAGTTACAAACTGAAAAGTTTAAAAACTGCGTGACAAGGACAATTGGCATCAGAGGCGTTTTATTATGCGCACTGTGTTAGAAGAAGACGAAGACTCAGATGTTTACGACAGCAGATCCGGCCGACCAGTAACCGGTGTAACGTCCCATGGACCTAACTACCGATATAGCATTCCACCTAAGAGACCTTAGTAGACCTTCATCCGTAGTGATTTGCCACCGATCTGCACAACTCCCACGGATCGGACACATGCGATGGCCGCAGCGCTCTCTCTCTCTCTCTCTCTCTCTCTCTCTCTCCCCCCCCTCTCTCTCTCTCTCTCTCTCTCTCTCTCTCTCTCTCTCTTGCAATGGATAATCTCGGACTGGAAAAAATCAATAGGGGAAGGGGAAATGATAGGAGTGGTGTTTTTGGACCTAAGAAGAGCATTCGAAGTAGTTGATAGGGAAATATTGATAAGCAAACTAAAATGGTATGGGATAAAAGGGAAAGTATTAAGCTGGTTGAATAGTTATTTGGAGGGGAGATCTCAAAGAGTGATATTTAATAGGATACTGTCGGATGCCATAAATGTAGATTTAGGGGTTTCTCAAGGGTCAGTGTTGGGACCGTTGTTATTCTTAATATTTATTAATGATATCAAAGAGGCTATTAATGATAAATGTGCAATAAGGCTGTTTGCGGATGATGCATTAATTTATACGACGGGGCATTCAAGAAAGGTAATAGAAAGTAATTTGAATGAGGTAATGATGAAAGTGGATGAGTGGTTAAGGATGAATAGGTTGAGTGTAAATACTGATAAGACTAAGATTATGTTAATCAGGGGAGGTAGAAAGAAATTAACAGAGGACTATGTAAAAGTTAAACTACAGGGTAAGGAACTAGAGGTTGTAAATGAAATTAGATATCTAGGAGTATTAATTGACAGGTGTTTAAAGTTTTCGAAACATGCAGACTACATAGGGAAGAAAGTAGGAGCGAAATTAGGACTTATGCGAAGAATCGGGGCGGATATATCTGCTAGTATGAGATGTATAATATACAAATCCGTTATAGCACCGTTATTTGATTATTGTGCGACAGTCTTGGTTGGGTTAAGTAAAACGAATGTACAGCACTTACAAAAGCTGCAAAATCAGGGTATGAGAATTGTTTGCGATTCGAGCAATAGTTCCCATCACCACCGCTCTCATCTCACCGCAGCACCTCACGGGCAGCGGAACACGACGGCAGATCTACGATCGATGGCCGAATCAGATCTGGCCGTCGGCGCGCTCATCCAATCGGACCAGCCGTCCGCGCGCTCACCCAATCAAAGCTCACTTCCGCTTGGCGCGTCTTCCAGAAGCTTCTGGAAGACACCAAGGCGGAAGCTAGCTTCGGGCCATTGGGCACTCTCGTTCGTAACGTTCACCGAATCACACGTATCACGCACGTGATTATTGTTCTGTTCAAACGCGCAATCTCTCATTCTCATAAAGCTCACCGCTCAATAAAGCGTTCTCGGCTCACCACGCGTGTTAATCCGCTCAACAAACTAGTTTTTGAATAAACGACGTGGCTAACGCTGAACTGCTGTGTTTTGAATTCACTTCGCCACCCTAACCTAAAATTCCGGCACGCGAACAACATCTACTCGCGAACAAGAATCATACTGAGATGCAATAGACGGGTAAGAATTGCTGATATGCTAGAAGTGTTACATTTCATGACAATAGAAGAACGCATCAATTACAATACCTGCATACTTATATATAAGATACTAAATGGACTATGTCCAAAATACTTACAAAATAAAATCGTACTAGTACAAGATGTAGGTGGAAGAAGTACAAGACAGAAAGGAAATATATACATAGACAGAGCAAAGACTAGAGAAGAGCAGAAAATGGTATTTAATGACGGACTAAGAATGTATAATAAATTACCAAGCGAAATAAGAAGGGAAGAAAGGATGTGTAGGTTCAGAAGGATGTTGGTGAAACATATGAAGGAGAAGAGGGAAGGTGTATTAGTAACATAAAGTATAGGATTAGACATGCGCGAAGGATTACAAATTATGTACACAATTATGTAAACTATTATTATGTAGCTACTGAAGCTAATAAAATATCATCTATCTATCTATCTATCTATCTCTCTCCCGATGTCCGACGAGTCACGACAAGTGACGAGAGAGCACGAGCAGAGCTCTCGTCTGGCAACCAGTGATGCCAGATTCGGGACGGGTTCCCTCGAGAATTTCCCCCACCACGCATGCACACTACGCCGGAGCTGCGTGTTCGTGAGCTCGGCGCTTCGGACCACTTCGGGAAGACGAGAGAGAAAACGAATGTGTGTCTTTCTCTGTCGCTCTTGAAACGCTGTGATCCAAGGAGAGGTGCAAGCGACACGCGGCCGTGCGCGATCTTCTGGAGTGCCTCGAGATACACTTTTCACTTTCTGACATATGTATAATACTCTTGTAATGAAAAAAAATTTGGAAAAAGTTTTGTTACGGAAATCACGTTTTAAGGGGTTATACCTAGTCAGGAGGCCGAAAAAAAGCGAATGTTTGCGAATTTTTTTTTGGAAAAACGTGTAATCGTGTTTGGTTGCGGAACGATTACCGGTGGGACGGAGAAGGGATAGGTTGCCGACTCAGTCGGTAAGGCAGGGTTCGGCGAATGAGCAGAAGCTGTGGTTAAATAAATAAGAGTGTTTATTCACTAAGGTGTATATATGAATTGTGTTTTACAATAATTCCGAGCGCGGCGGAAAGAGTCTTACGGTACGGCGCGTCGTTTCGCGACGGCGGCGAGTTTTCGGCGGTTCGTGGGAACGGGGAGGCGGTGTGGTGAACGTTCTGCTCTTGGGCGGCTTTAAGAGGCACGTCTGTACGAGAGTCGTATCTTAGAGGTTCGAAGTGCAATAGGCTCCTGGCCTACTGGGCGCAGAGATACCTCTTCGATGGGGTAGGGCCAGAGTTGGGCAAAAAATTATTTTAAATAAAAATTTCAAATTCGAATAACACAGAAAAATTTTATTCGTTCGTCGTCGAATAAAAAAAACCAGAAGTATCTTTATTCGAAGCGCATCGGATGAAATATTTATTCGACGGGAATTCATTCGACGAGGCATAGATACTTTTTTTATTCGAAGGTCTTCCGCTCTGTGGTTCGAATACTTTTTTCTACTTTAACCGTATCTGTATTCGAAGGTTTCGAATACTTTCGGCAGGCGCTTGGGTCGTCCAAGGGCTGAGGCGTGCGAGGCAGCGGTCCCCTGTTACGGTCGCTCAGCCACGTGTCACCAATTTCGCAGAAATGAAGTTCTTTATTTTTCGTCGTATCGATCTGAACGTAACATCAATGGATTCCTGATATTCTCCCGATTAAAAGGGCAAAATATCATGCAAATCGGACAATTTTTAACGAAGAAGGTTATAAATGCTGCAAACCAATTTTTCGTGCAACTTCGTTAATTATAGCCCGAATTATGTCGGGTTTGGTACCATTTTCATGGGGAAAACATTAAAACACAAGGAGTCGATTCATGACACTTTCGTAAAGATCCGACGAGAAATGTGGAAATCCACTTGTTAATGGTATTCCAGCCCCTTTGAGGGTCTAAAGCCATAAAATTCGGTGAGGCACCACGCGGGGTTGACATCATCCCGGGGTATCAGGTGGCATCTCTATGAAAGGCGTCTCTGGAAAATCACCCTGTGGAAAAAGATCTTCCAATTCTGTGGATGATGAGCGCCGAGCATTCGCTTGCGCGCGATGGCCCGCTTTTCGCTTTCGACGAACATTTGCGCGTGTCGCTGTTAAAAACGACCTTTTTGGAGGGTCTCAAGTGCAAATTCGAGCGCGCATTGCACGTGCGTGGACGTGGTTTTCGCTGTGACACGGTTTTCGGCGCGCAATGCGCCGAATGTTTACTTTAGGAGAGGCAAAAGCGTTGGGACACAAGAGGGCTAAGAGTGAACCGAAAAGTCTTTCGTTGTGTACAATAGGTAATTTCATATTTTCGCAAGAACGGTTGCCAGATTTCTAAGAGCAATGAAGAATTTGATACCGGCGTTAAGGATTTTAGACATTCTTTAATCTGAATTAATCTGCATATTGCTTTGTCGGTGGGTAGTAGGTACATACGATGAGTTCAGACCCGCAGGTACCGTTGTTAACCGCCGACTCGCGGGAATATACGGTCATAACGCCTGGCCAGACGCTCTGGCCGATCAGGCTTATTAATTTTTGGGAACCAGATATGGCATTTTCCTCCTCTACTTCGTGAAGAGGGAGAGGGTTCCTCCTCCGTCGACGTATTTGCAGGGTGTTTCCAATTTGTGTTTATTAATTATATTACAGCAACAATTACTTTCATATTATTTTTTCTGCATTATACAATAAAGTGAAAAATATAAAATAGTTGAAAGGAGAAACCTTGTATCGTATATGTACAATGTACTCTCATGCATTGACATACATTATTGTATTCATATTACGATATCATTTATTCAGACGACATAAACAACGTGTAATATGAGGCCATTTAATGTCGCATAGGGTTGTAAATTACATACTAAGGATTAGACGACCAGCGGTGGTCGTCTTTTTGAACTCTATTCCACCGTGCTAGGGACACAAGTTAACCTCTTCCCCTTTTATCCAAATATGCCAGATGTGAGAAATTTTTTTCTATTTCAAATACGTTAGGAAATATCCAACTGTTCCCACGGACACCCGCGGATTAATGAAAATTCGCGCTTTTGTTCACAGCGAATAATCTATAAATTGTTAAAGACGACGAAGGCAAATTCATGATTGCCCTTTGGAAAGCTAGCAACAAAATGTTGTCGAAGCCGTCTCCGAAAATACGGAATTTCCGACCATAAACGATTTATGAATTTTTGCTTCGCTCTTAACTGTTACCTCCCAGAGTCCGCTTCGTTTGGGATAATTAAGGACGTAAGACAAAGGCAAAATATAGAACACAATATAAAGGCCTAAATATTAAATGTGAAAATACAATAAAAAGCGACCTTTTCGTTACTCCGTATATTGCTCTGTTAGCGGGTGGTAGGTATAGGTGCATGGTGACTTCGTACCCGTACCCACCGTTGCCCACCGTCGAAGTGCGGGACAATACGATCATAAACCGCGACTCTGATGAGCCGCCCTAGCCGATCAACCTAGCTAGTTTTTCAGAAACAACTGGTTCCATTAGGCCCGAAATATAATAAACTTTTACATCCTTTACGAAAATGCATACTTGGGGTTGCCGTCCCCTACGCGTAGCGAGTTCAATATAGTGTACAGTCTTCTCCGGATTATTAAAATGCTTTTTCCCCCGGATTATCGAGAAAGACCCATACATTGTTTTGCCTGCGGTCCCGGGTAGGCTGTCCGTTAACGGCGGAGAGCAATAAAACCGTTGGGCCAGGTAAAATACCCAGTAGAGAAAAATAAAATGTTCATGTTTTTGATAAATGTTCAACTCGGTAATTCTAGTCTTAGCTAAAGTTTTTGCAAATCGGAGGTGCCTCTCCTAAAGTAAAAGAAAACCGTGTCACAGCGAAAACCACGTCCACGCACGTGCAATGCGCGCTCGAATTTGCACTTGAGACCCTCCAAAAAGGTCGTTTTTAACAGCGACACGCGCAAATGTTCGTCGAAGGCCGCGTCCAGATCTGAACCGAACGCCACTTGAAACTCCCTATGCCCCGTTCCTACGTGTGGAACGTATATTTCTAGCCATCTTCGCCAGTTTCGACAGAGTCTCGTGGCTCGCGACAGCTAAAGATTGAAGGACAGAGAGTGTTTAGAGTAGTGCAGACCAAAGGTTTGCCTGCCATATGACACCGAGGACGGGACCTCGGGACCCTCGACCAAAGGAAAGTCAGGCTCGCCGCGATGTTCGGGCTGTTCCCAGCCGATGTCGGTAAAGTCCCGTCGCATCAAAGTGAAGTAGTTTAAAGAAGCAAGACAAGTTGGTGATAAACAAAGAGTGTCCCAGAGACATTTCCAAGCGTACCTACGCCTACGGTTCGAAATGTCTACGGGACTCTCAGAATAGTTTCACCGTTCGCACGAGCACCATGTCCGCAGATCAAGCAGTTGGAGCGCCTGCCGAAAGTATTCGAAGCCTTCGAATACAGATACGGTTAAAGTAGAAAAAAGTATTCGAACCACAGAGCGGAAGACCTTCGAATAAAAAAAGTATCTATGCCTCGTCGAATGAATTCCCGTCGAATAAATATTTCATCCGATGCGCTTCGAATAAAGATACTTTGGGGTTATTCGAAGTTCGAATAACGGATAAAGATATAGTATCTTTTATTCGATTTGCTATTTAAATAATTTTTTTATCTAGATAATGCCCAACTCTGGGTAGGGCACAAGATTCCTCTCGGCCTATATCGGAAACGAGGCTGGTAATGGCACCGCGTGACGATGGGTCGGCGCGTGCACACCTCAGGAAAATCCACAAAAATAGAGCCTCTCGAACGTACGGTACGGCAGTGTAACACCACTAATGCGTGCGGGACGAGAGCTGTCAATCTCGCTCGCCGCGGGCCTTATAAGCGCCGGCCGCGAATCTTCGCTCGCGAGAGACACCGCGGGGCCGCGGCCGCCCAGTGGCCGCGGCGCGAACTAAGGCCTTTGTTTTCGGCACCGCGCGTTCGGATGGCGCGTGACGTGACTTCGTCACAAACGGAAGCACATATTTTCACAGAACTTTTTGCACTTTAAAGAGCAATATTTAAAGAAGATTGAACAATTTTTTCATAAAAAAATATTTATGTTTATAATAAAGTTACAACCGATATCCAAGAAGGCTTTTTTAAAAAGTTGTTTTGCGGTGAGCACTGCAACTCGGAACCAGATTATCTAAAATCAAAAAACAAAAAAGATTTCGTTAGTATATCAATGTATCTATCGACTGACGGAGGGGGAATTTTCGAAATATTAATTTAAAATAAAATGGCGGCTATTTAAAGTTTGAAGTCCTGATTTTTGCGCGAAAAACGGCCATTTTTCGTTATTAAAATCGAAAATATACATTAAAAAAAAGGCGAACGATAGTCGATTGATTTTTATATAAAAAATAAGCACACAAAATTATAGAAAGATTGGTGCAGTGGTTGTTGAGATATTTTACCCACCGTTTTTAGCAAGGCTTCTTGGATGTCGTTGTAGTTTTATTATAAACGTAAATATTTTTCTACAAAAATATTACCAAATGTTTTTTAAATGTTGCTCTTTTAAGTGCAAAAAGTGCCATAAAAATATATGCTTCCGCTTGTTAAAAAAAAATTCACAAACATTTGCCTCTTTTCGGCCGCCCGACTAGGTATAACCCCTTAACCCCTCGGCTACCACCTCAGTATCTGGTACGGACCCTAAGTTTTCCACTGGGCGCCCACCTCAGTATCTCGTACTGACCCTCCGTTTTCCACTGGTGGCCCACCTCAGTATCTCGTACTGACCCTCCGTTTTCCACTGGTGGCCCGCCTCAGTATCTGGTACGGACCCTAAGTTTTCCACTGGCCGCCCGCCTCCGTATCTCGTACGGACCCTGTTTTTCAAGCGGCTTCCACGTCAGTATCAGATACGGATTTATGCAACTGGTTGTTTATGCCGTCCCTCTGTTTATGTAAACAGCGATATCTTAATACAAATTATTTAAACTACTTTTTCGAAGATGTATCTGTATAATATATACCCAATGACAGATATAAGATCAAGTTTCCTTTACAATAATTATTTCGACTGCGTGTAATTCAGTTTTATTAGAAAGTTTAACGGATTATAAATTAATAAAACAAGACAGTCTAGTATAGATAATCACTTGAGGCAAGTCAGTGATATGTGAATCTATAGGCAATATCAGATCAAATGAAAACACAATGTTTAACATATACCTACAAGTACATAATGCATGCAGGATTGATTAATTTTAGAGGGTTGTTAGAAACGGAATTTAGGGATACAGCAGTCGAAATGCGGACGATTGCTAATGTACATAGTTAAAGTTAAGCTCTTAATCTTACGTAGTTTATATCGTCCACCCATAACGAAACTCTGTCTTTCAATATTTTCTACAACCGTGTACGCGTTTCGTTTTATAGCTTCCATTGTTTAATATTTTCTACCATTCGAATATTTTCGACCTTAGACAATAGGCACCAGTCAACTGGTCGACAGTCGGTCTCGCCCTTACGATAGGTACTACCAAAGCACCGAACAATAGTCATAAACCCGCACGGTCGGCAGACGCCTCCAAAAATCCAACCGGATTCCCGGGATTTCCCGGGCGCGAGTCCCCAATGTAACTATCTGCGTGATGCCCTAAACCGATCGTCAGCGGGTCGCGGTTTATTGCAGGGGTGTGTGACTCTGGGGATTTCCGTATGTACCATAAAGTACCAATAACTAGCAGGATCGGAGGAAGGTCTTTATGCTTAATCCCCAATTCCTACAAGCTAATCTTTTTACGTCCGGTAGATACTAAACCGCGCTCGGCTACAAACTCAACAATGACATCTAAAGTGTTCGAAGGCTCTCCCATTTGCAGTCTTCATTAGTCTCAGCCATGGCTTCGACGAGTAAAGATCACGAGCATCGCGCGAGATTGTTGGAAGATTTTGAATCTAGTGAAAGTTCATGTAGTGACAGTGACGAGAGTGACAATTGTGAAGATGATAGTGGCGACGATAATAGTGATAGTGAGCATCAAGTGGACATGGATTTTGATCGACCGTTTCAGTGGAATGATATGGGCAGTTATGAAGGAAAGAGGGAAATATTTTTTGGACAGTGTGGACCTCAAAATGAAGCAAAAAATGTAGATTCAATTCTATCTACATTCCTATTATTCTTTTCCAAAGATTTGGTGCAACAAATAGCGATAGAAACAAACATATACGCAGAAGATCATACACCTTCAAGAATGTCACGATTATCACCAAAAACACAATGGACGCCAGTGACAGTAAATGAATTA